>CM062817.1:1627388531-1628858531 GCA_031772625.1 Pinus tabuliformis
AAATGCACATTTTCTCCCGACAATTGAGAAGCCTCTTACATATGCAGTTGAGTTGACCGATTCCCTCCAGGATTGAGAAAAACTTATTTGCATGCATGGGATGCTCTTCCCTAGGCAGCATGAAAAGGCATCCTTTGTTTTAGCGATTTATTTTTAGCAGTCGGAGGTTACATGCAAGGGTCATTTCAGAAACCACCGACCAAGTGTTGCTTTTCCTAGATTTGTGGCATGCGCGTCGCTACCTCGATTTTATCAAAACTCATGAACCAGATGCTGTAGAGCTCATTCCTCACATCAACCTAGCATCTCTGACATCCCACATTGCATCTAGGATTCGTTGGTACATTCAGCTCAATTGTTTTGGGGGTACACCCGCTTTTCATGTCTTATGTTACATTTCTGGTGCTTTTTGTCTTCTGCTTAGTATGAACGTTGTCTGCTTGATTTCAGTGAGTGCTTGCTCTCATTTTGATACATACTAGCTTGTACTAGCATCATTTCAGTTTCTGTTGACATCTCATTACTATCGCATGCACGAAATTGTTTTTCATGAATGGTCGTTGATTCGTTGACTCACCTCACCCACATGTATGTTGTTCCGTTTTCTGAATCTGTCATTAACCATTTGCATGTATAATCATTCACTTATTTTTGCACTCAGTATTGTCGTGCATTCGCATTCACATTCGCTTTCAGTTACCCATCAATGAGTCTGGGCAGCCTTGGCCCAAACTTTGCCTCACCAAGACAACATTACGCAATCTTGAGAGGGAAGGATCTATCTTCCTCTCAAGAAATGCACATTTCTGCCCACTGACTATTCTCCAGTCTTGCATTTCACAATTCTAAGGGACATTGAATGCCAGACCAAAATTTTTTGCAATGCAGTCACTGAGCCTACAACCATTTCTGGCTGAGATTGTGCATTGCACAATTCCAACAGTCAGCAGCCAGACTGGACTGCGCATTGCACAGTTCTAGTAGTCAATCTACCTCCCAGCAACCCAGAATGTGCCTTGCGTAGTCATGGTAGTCAGTCTCCTCATCTTCTAGTAGAAATTGTGCAACCTTCATGATCAGTCACACATGTATGTTGCAAGTCAGTTCTCAAGTTCATTTTGGTTTTCCACTGACGGATTGCTTGCCATGAGTGTTTCCAAGTCTCGAAGTATCGCATCTGTTCATCTGCCTCTCAGTAGTATAAGTAAAATGGTTTCCAAGAGAGTAGAGTCGAAGACACCATTCAAATCACACTTGGTGATGCAGTCGATGAAGTGTCTATGGACTTGCCTACCCATGAAGACATCAAGTTTTCGTAGACAAGGACATCAAGATATGATGACAACAACATCACAGCAAGAAACATCATGAACAACAATTGAAGGTAGCATACTAGATGCAACGAATGCAAGAGGAAGGTTGTTGAAAACACAGAGGGAGAACAAAGTTGCAAGCTCAAGCAGATCCACTGGTGACGAAAGAAAATTTGGAGACTCAGGCTATGAGGTGACGGCGCGACATGAAGATCGCGCGAAGATAGAGAATGGAAAAAATAAAGAGTTGCATGTGCTGAAGTAGTAACTCAAGGAAGAACATGAGATGCACAGCCAAGAAAATGAGTTCTAGTAGGAACAGGAATATTAGGGGGCGCAACATGCACTCGCGGATGAAACTACGCCTGTACAAGTTATAGATCCATCCTAGCAGTTGACATGGAGCATACAACATGAGAAGTGTTGTTGATCACATGCAAGGGAATGCAACAACATGCATGTCATTGTGTGCACGCATGCGATCCCACCCATTCAGCACACTCACCAAGGAGAAGACAGGAAGCAAGTTCGACTGGAGTTGAACATGTACTTGACAGTTGATGCGCATGACCACCAGCGCACACTGGAAGATCAACACAGACACTATACATCAGTGTATTTCCTGTTCAGACACACCCAAGAAGACCGTGTGAATGCTAGCAGATGAGTTGGATGGAGGAGCCATACCAATGCACCCAGATAAAACAGAGACAAGAGTTTGCTTCAACAAGATGTCACCATTGAGTGCATGCACACCATCACGGACGACCAATCTTGGCATCAGCTCACCACCTTCACCATCACAACCATGTCAAAGAGTTGGTCTCACCACAATAGGACTGAGTGTCAGTGTTGTCTTACATGGCTTTCTCAATCCATTTTGTCTCACATGTGCATTGTAATGTAACGTCTTGTCAAGTGGAAGTTCAAGTGTCAATAGTTGGATGTAACAATCATAGAGTATATGAAGAGTCATGAGGGTAGATGAACTGTCACAAAGGGGAATGTCAAGGGTCACCCCACCCTTTGCTATAAATATAACCTCATAACTCATTGTAAAGGATTTTGGTCAGCCAAGCTTCTGATAAGACTATCTTGGGGAGAGATTAGATAGTACTGTAACGAGCCTTGGCTTCTCCACTGCACAAAGCTAGTACATGTCTTTGGAGGAGTAGGCAGTTGTGGCTGTAACATTCCGCTATCGAAACTAGTGGTTAGACATGGATGTATTGTATGACTGGAACTTACACTTCTTAATATAACAAGAGCCAACATGTTTCATGCATATGTTGTATTGTATTCTATGCTATCTGGTTTACTCTAAATGATATATGTATTTGTTTTCTTACACATGTATGTATGGACTATTCTGTATAAGAATGTATGAATATTTCTTAAATGTGTTGTTAGTTTAACCATCACTTTGGATTTCTTGCTAACTTGCCTTCCATGTTGTGATGCATATTCACTCGTGTGTTCCCTTCTTAACTGCGTGCTATCACAAGTTTCCAAGGGGTGTACTCACCTCACTCTCAGTGTGCTAGAACCTCTCATGCACCTTCCTTGACTTACTACAGCTGTCACACCCTTGCTACCAACAGGGACATCTTACTTGCCTCTGTGCGAAATTGCGGTCAAGGCATTACCATATGACCCACTGTTGGGACTCCTACACCAAACAGTCTGAGGTCTAATTGGGACTTCTTACTGGGGAGATTAGGTTACATGTTGGCGGGTCCAGCACCGTAAATATTTTGGTGCTAGAAGGAGGGCCAGATGACAAGATGAGTCCTCATATCTATTTTAAATCTCTACGTATCTATCATGAGTAACTACCGAGTTTTTCTTCTAGAGTGTATGTCTAATGGAAACTATTTCATTATCTCGGAAAATATCTCAAATAAGTTGTCTCATAAAACATATCATGGTGGAGGTGACGTAGCCTTTGTTAGGCACGTGGTGGGCATTGTAGGCTCATGCAAAAGGCATGGAATCTTTGAAGAATACATGACCTTCACATTGTTCGTCTACATTGTTCGTCTACACCCAATGCACTCGTGTGCCATGCTACCTGAAAACTCTATTCATTTTCTTGCTCATCTGGTCGCAGAGATAGACCGTGCTTTTAATCAATTTAACTATAAAGCACTCAACAAAGAAATTTTGGAATTAGGAAAAGCACCTGATGAGTCCATTGAACAGTTTTACACTTGCTTTTGTAATATTACATACTGATTCCCTAAAGATGATATTGATTAGGAATTTCTTGATGGAAGATTTGGGTATATTCTTCACAGATTCGAAACCCGCTCAACACACATCAGTGTGTTGGGTGGGGAGTGTGATTATCATCCTAATTTAAAGGTCTTTGTTTCAGCTGGATGTATACCCCAGGAAGATTGTACACTCCTCCATGCGGGGGGGGCATCCCCCCTGACTGGGGGGTTCGGGGGCCAGCGGTCCCCCAGCGAGGGTTTCGAGGGTAGCGCCCCCGAAGCTAAAAATAGATGTAAAATTGCCTTGTAAAATTATAGTAATTTCTAGTCAATCTGGACTATTCATTAGGCGGATGATCTGACAATATAATTTATATTTAGTTTAGGGTTTTTTTTCCCTAGAAGGAAACCCCTCTCTTTGTATGTGGGCATTGTATTGAGGTTGTGGAACATATGTGTATTCTCAGAGCGAGAAACAGAGAGGTGAGACTGTGAGAGAAAACATAGGATATTACATTGGATCTGTTGTAGATTGTTTCTCTTCATTTTGTTGGATAATAGAAAGGAAGGACTAGCTGTTTCGGGGTGGACGTAGCCCAAATTGGGTGAACCACGTATATCTATGTCTCTTTCGTTTTATGTGTTTGTGTTTTTTTGCATATTATTTGTTTTGCATTTCTTTGTCATATATAATATTTTTCTAACACAGTGATGGAGGTGTGAAATCATAGGTAGGCACAGTTGCTGTCACATGCGACTGCCCGCCTTCACCTCATCAAACAACTCCACAACCATGGAGTGGTGTGGGAGATCATGCACACACCTTTGTTGAACAATCACATCCTCCCACCGCACCTGCTCTTGATATTTGCCAAGATTTGGCTTCAATCCTATTGGTTGTCACATGGATTCGTTCCCTCAACCTCCTTCCCCGCATTCTGTTGATTCTCTAGATTGTATTATCTTGTGTTCTCCCATTCTGGACTCCTCACTTGTTGTGAATGAGGATCAAGCGGTTGATGGAGTTGGTGTTATGTAACCAACCTGCGCCATCATTTATGATGATTGTGTGCGGGAATCTAAATAAGAACCCGCAGTGAAGGATGATTCCCTTCCAGCCACACCTCATCTTCTTTATCTTGACATCCCTTGTGATTATGTCACTGTTGATTTCCCCTGGGAAAAATCATTTCTGAATGTTTCTACTTCTGATCATTCATAAGACATGTTGGATGTCATTTTGTCATTATGTTGCGGATAGGACACATATTCATTTGAAAATCTGTCCAATCCGTCATTTGTCATTTCTGAAAACACAGAGGGTGAACATATTTTCTTCTCATCTACCCCTCAATTCAATTCATCAAATCATGAGGATGATGACAAACATCCTGAATTTTTTGATCTTGGTTGTCATGATCTATCCACTACCTCATCCGATCACGATGTTGATTCAATTGTTGTTAATCTGTCAAAGGCACTGGTCTATGATGATCTACCTATCAATGAATTTGAAACCCCCCAGAGTGTTGAGGCATTTCAGCCCAAGCTGATGCTTATGTCAGGCCCTCGTTGTCCTGAGGTTGGTTACACTTCCGGTCAGGAAATTTTTTTAACACTTAAGGATCCTTGTCACTCTCTGCTTTGCATTGAAGATCAATAAAACACCCAGATTTCGCTTCCTCCACTTGAACTGCACGACCCCATCACCCATGCATTGGAGGAATCTTACACAACAAGTACATATGCACAACGTAAGTGGTCTACCTCTCTCATGTTTTCTTGCATGTTACAGTCAAGAGAATGCATACATTCAACATCTGCACGTAGTGTAGCACAACACCATGGAAAATCCACAGAATGCATGTCATGCGCTTTGACTCATTGTTGTTTCACTTTTAAACTAGGAGTGTGTTTTTCTTCATTGTTACATCCTTCTTGTTTGCTAGTTAGCACAACTATCCTATTTGCAAACCATGCCTTCACCAACATGGGTCAACCAATGCACCGGTGGCTGCATTGGAAGTATCACTTCACATGAGATGACCCATGCACTATTATCTTAGGAGTAGGAGTATTGTTTGCTTTCAGTCTGTTTGCTTGCATGCTTGTTTACTTACCTACTTTTTTGGTTTTTTTTTTTATGTTTGCTTATTTTCTTACTCACTTTGCTTTTTCTTTTTCTTCTGCTTCTGCTTTGCTTTGTTGTTTGTATGCTTTTATTTTCATAGGTTAGTTTCACATGAAACCATGCATGACTCTTGAAACAAGTTGGGTAAGGTACAAGAGGAATTATACAACTATCAACATTTGGTTATATGTTGTCCGCTCTTTTATGTAAGAACTTATTGTCTTTAGTCCATGATACATCAATGGAAAATACATACTATTTGAAGTAAACCTTGGTGAAAACACAACACTTGCGTGCTAACTTGTATCAGCTACTCTAGTCAGTTGTTTTTGGGTTAACCCTTGTCATCCCAGTCAAGTAAAGTAAGGTGAGGGGAAAACCTTAACATGCACGTCAGAGGTATAGTAAAATACTTCTCTATAGGAACTACCTCTTCTACTCTCAATAAGTAGGGATCCCTCTTCCGCCTCTAAAATGAATAAATGTTGTGCACAGTTACGAAGATAAAAATAAAAATTAAAAAAAATGGAAAGGAGAAAAAAGTTTGAAAAAAATGAAAATGAATAAGGCGAAAGAAGATAAAGGATTCCTGCACAGAGACTTGATGTAAGTAACTCCGCTGAGGTATTGACCATGCTCACTGGAAGCAAAGCCATGCTTGTGTTCCTATGTGACTTCACCTACTGTCCAGGCCTGCTAGCAATGAAGCAACACCAAAGATGAAACTATGACTTTGACAACTATACTGCTTGTGCACCAATATACCCCTCAACCCTAATCAAAAAAATTGTGTTGACTTGGCTCGAAATGTATGTCAATCGACCAAGATCTTGGCAGATACTACAACTCACAATCAAGCAGGTGTGGAAACCAAGATGAACTGAGAACTGAACAATACTTCTGGAGGTGTTAGACTTTCTTTTTACGAACAAGGTCCATTTAGAGAGCTGGAGTTCTACCAGTGTGTCACCAACAACTGTAGCAGCTACAACCACCCTTCAAAATTTTTCCTTAGCTTCGTTTTGGAGCCTCCCTACCAACCTTTCAAAGCAGCATGTCTTGCTTCATCAAGTACACAAGCTTCAATTTTTTTCTTGCAGAAACGCAGCCTGTCTATCAAAGCTTGATGCTTCCCCCTCAAAAGCTGTCTGTTTGGACTTGGTAAGGCTATAGGCTGAGCAGCTCCCTCAAGGAATTGTGCAATTATGGAGGTCAACCAGCCTTCCCTCCATAAATTGTACAATTCTATCTAATAGCCTGCTGGGCTCCATAATTGTGCAATTCTGCCAGTCAGGCTTCATCCAGAAAATTGTGCAAATTCCTCCCAGTAGGGCTGCTCAACCCAAGAATTGCACAATACTAGGCAGTAGTCAGCTACCCTACCCAGAAATTGTGCAAATATACTGGGCAACCAACCCAAATCCCTTCTAGAAATGTGCATTTTCTCCCATAGTTGAGCAGCCTCTTGCGTGTGAAGTTGAGTTGACCGGTTCCGTTCGGGGACAACAAAACTAATTTTCATGCATGGAATACTCTTCCCCAGGCACCATGCAAAGGCATCCCTTGTTTTAGGGATCTATTTTTAGCAGTCGAAGGTTACATGCAAGGATCATTTTAGAAACCTCCCACTAGGTGTTGCTTTTCCTATATTTGTGGCATGCGCATTGTAACCTCGATTTTATCAAAACTCATGAACTGGATTTTGTAGAGATCATTCCTCACAACAAAATTGTAGCTTTGACATCCCACATTGCATCTAGGAGTTGTCGGCACATTCAGCTCAGTTGTTTTGGGGTAAGCCCACTTTTCATGTCTTGTGTTTCATTTCTGGTGCTTTTTGTGTTTCACTTCGTATGAATGTTGTCTGCTTGATTTTAGTGAGTGTTTGCTGTCATTTTGATACATACTAGCTTGTAGAAGCATCACTTTAGTTTTTTTTGACATCTCATTGCTGTTGCATGCATGAAACTGTTTTTCACAAATGGTTGCCAATTCCGCAACTCACCTCACCCACATGCATGTTGTTTCGTTTTCTGAATCTGTCATTCACCATTTGCATGTACGATCATTCACTTATGTTTACACTCAGTATCGCCATGCATTCACATTCATTTTTTCTTTCGGCTTCCCATCGGCGAGTCTAGGCAGCCTTGGCCCTGAGTCTGCCTCACCAAGATAGCATTGGAAAATCCTCAGAGGGAAGGCTCTGTCTTCCTCTTAGGAAATGAGCATTTATGTCCAGTGAAAATCCTCCAGTCTTGCATTGCACAATTCTGAGGGACAGTGATTGCTGGCATAGAAAATTAAGAAATGCAGTGGTTGAGCCTGCAACCATTTCTAGCTAAGATTGCGCATTGCACAATTCCAGTAGTCAGAAACCAGACTGAACTGTGCATTTCGTAGTTCCATCTATCAGTCAGCCTCCCAACAGCCCAAATTGTGCCTTGCACAATCTTGGCAGTCAGTCTCCCAACCTCCCGATGGAAATTGCGCAACCTTCATGATCAATCACACAGGTATGTTGCAAGTCAGTTCTCAAGTTCATTTTGGTTTTCGACTCATGGATTTCTTGCCATGAGTGTTTCCATGTCTTCAGGTATCACAAGAGTTCATTTGCCTCTCAGCAATACAGGTACAATGGTTTCAAAGAGAGCAGAGTCGAAGACACTGTTTAGAGCACACTTGGGGATGCAGTTGATCAAGTGTCTATGGACTTGCCTACCCAAAAAGACATCAAGTTGTTCATAGACAAGGACATCAAGATATGAAGGTACCAACATCACAATGAGCATCATTATGAACAACAGATGAAGGTAGCTCCCCTGATGCAATGAATGTAAGAGGAATGTTGTTGACAACACAAACATGGAACAAATTTGTAAGCTCAAGCAGATCCATTGGTGATGAAAGAAACTTTGGAGACTCAAGATATGAGGTGACGACGCGACATGAATATCATGCGAAGATAGAGAATGGAACAAAGAAGGAGTTTCATGTGCTGAAGCAACAACTCAAGGAATAACATGAGTTGCACAGATAAGAAAATGAGTTGTAGTAGAAATAGGAACAATAGGGGTGAGCAACTTGCACTCAAGGATGAGACAGTGCCATACAAGTTATAGATCCATCCCAGCAGCTGGCGTGGAGCAAACAAGGTGAGTAGTGTTGTTGATCATGTGCAAAGGGATTCAGTAGCATGCATTTCATTGTGCACATGCATGCCATCCCACCCATTCAACACACTCACCAAGGCAAAGACATGAAGCAAGACTGACTAGAGCTGAAAATTTAGTTAACAGTTGATTCGCATGACCACCAACACACACTGGAAGATGAACACAGACACTATGCATTATTATATTGCTGGTTCGACCATACCCAAGAAGACCATGCACATGCTAGTAGACAAGTTGGACAGAAGAGCCATAACAATGCACCCGGATACAACGGAGGCAAGAGTTTGCTTCAGCAAGATGTCACTGTTGAGCGCATGCACACCATCATAGACAACCAAGCTTGGCATTAGCTCACCACCTTCGCCATCACAACATTTCAAAGAGTTGGTCTCACCACAATAGGACCAATTGTAAGTGATGTCTTGCATGGCTTTCTCAAGCCATTTTGTCTCACATGAGCACATGTGCATTGTAACGTAACATCTTGTCAAGTGGAAGTTCAAGTGTTGATAGTTGGATGTAACAGTCATAGAGTAGATGAAGAGTCATGAGGGTAGATGAACTGTCACAAAGTGGAATGTCAAGGGTCACCCCACCTTTTTCTATAAATAGAACCCCATAACTCAGTGTAAAGGCTTTTGGTCAACCAAGATTCCAATAAGACTATCTTGGGGAGAGCTTGGACAGTATTGTAATGAGCCTTGGCTTCTCCACTACGCAAATCTAGTACATCTCTTTGGAGGAGCAGGCGGTTGTGGATGTAACGTTCCACTATCGGAACTAGTGGTTAGACATGGATGTATTGTATGACTAGAACTTACACTTCTTAATATAACAAGAGCTAGAACATTTCATGTATATGTTGTATTGTATTCTATGCTATTTGGTTTACACTAAATGATATATGTATTTGTTTGCTTACACATGTATGTATGGACTACTCTATATAAGTATGTATAAATCTGTTTGAAATGTGTTGTTGATTTAACCATCACTTTGGATTGCATGTTAACTTGCCTTCCATGTTGTAATGCATCTTCGCTCCTATGTTCCCTTCTTAACTACCTGCTATCATAGTTTTCCAAGGGGCACACTCACCTCACCCTCAGTGTGCTAGAACATCTCATGCACTTTCCTTGACTTACAACAACTGTCACACCCTTGTTACCAATAGGGACATCTTACTTGTCTTTGTGTGAAATCAAGGTCAAGGCATTACCATATGACCCACTGCTGGGACTCCTACACCAAAAGGTTTGACGTCTAATTGGGACTTCTTACAGGGGAGATCCCCTTACATGTTGGCGGGTCCAACATCGTCAAAATTTTGGCGCTAGAAGGAGGGCTAGATGACAAGCTGAGTCCTCACATATGTTTTGAATCTCTACATATCGATGATGACTAACTATCGAGTTTCTCTTCCCCAGTGTATGTCTTATGGAAATGATTTCATTATCTTGAAAAAGCTCTCAGATAAATTGTCTCATAAAAAATATGATGGTGGAGGCCACGTAGCCTTGGTTAGGCATGCGTTCGGTGTTGTAGGCTCATGCGAAAGGCATGGAATCTTTGAAGAATACAGGACTTGCTCATTATTCATCTACATGCTTCGAGGGCTCCCAATGCACTCGTGTGCCATGCTACCTGAGAAATATATTCATTCTTTCATTCATCTAGTCGCAGAGATAGATTTTGCTTTCAATCACCTTAACTATAAAGCACTCAACAAAGAAATTATGGAATTACAAAAAGAACCTGATGATTCCGTTGAATAGTTTTACACACGCTTTTGTAATCTTGCATACTGATTCCCCAAAGATGATATTGATTGGGAATTTCTTGATGGAAGATTTGAGTATCTTCTTCACATATCTGAACGCCGCTCAGTACACTTCGGTGATGGAGTTGAGAAATCACAGGTAGGCATAGTTGTTGTCACAAATGATTATCTGGCTTCACCTCATTAAATATCTCCAGCATTGCGGAGTGGTCTGGGAGATCATGCACACACCTCTATTGAATTATCACATCCTCTCACCCCACCTACTCTTGATATCTTCACAGATTTGGCTTCAAAGCATGTTGGTTTTCACATGGATTCGTTCCATCAACCTCCATCCCCGCATTCTGTAGATCCTTCGGATTGTACTGTCTTGCGTTCTCCCATTCTGGACTCCTCACCTGTTGTAAACAAGGATCAAGTTGTTGACAGAGTTAGTGTTATGAAACCAACTTGTGCCATCCTTCATGATGAGTGTGTGTGGGAATCTAAAGAAGAACCCGCGGTGAAGGATGAATCCCTTCCAGCCATGCCTCATTCGCTTTATCCTGACATCCCTTGTGATTTTGTCACTACTGATTTCCCCTGGGAAGACTCATTCCTAGATGTTTCTATTTCCGATCATTCACAGTACACGTCGAATGTAAGTTTGTCATTACATTGCAGAGAGGACACATCTTCCTTCGAGAATCTATCTAATCTATCATCTGTCATTTTTGAAAACACAAAGGGTGTACATATTTTCTTCTCATCTACCCCTCAGCCCGATTCATCAAATCATGAGGATGCCAACAAACATCCTAAATTTTATGATCTTGATTGTCGTGATCTATCCACTTCCTCATCAGATCACGATTTTGATTCAATTGTTGTTAATCTATCCAAGACACTGGTATACGATGATCTATCTGTTAATGAAGTTGAAAGCCTCCAGACTGTCGAGGCACTTTAGCCCGAGCTGATGGTTATGTCAGGACCTCTCTGTCCTAAGGTTGGTTTTACTTTTGATCAGGAAATTTCTGAAACACTAAAGGCTCCTCATCACTCTCTACTTTGCATTATAGATCAACCAAACACCCTAATTTCACTTCCTCCACTTGAACTACATGACCCCATCGCTCATGCATTGGAGGAATCTTACACAACAATCCAAATGCACAATGTAAGTGGTCTAACTCTCTCGCATTTGTTTGCATGTCATAGTCAAGAGAATGCTTACATTCAACATCTACATGCAGTGTAGCACAGCACCATGGCAACTCCATAGAATGCATGTAATGCACTTTCACTCATTTTTGTTCTGTGAACGCTTTTAAACTTGGATTGTGTTTGTCTTCACTGTTACATCTTTTTTGTTTGTTGGTTCACACAGTTGTCTTGTTCGCGAACCATGCCTTCACCAACATGGGTCAACCAATGCACTAGTGGCTGCATTGGAAGTATCACTTCACGTGAGATGGCCCATGCACCGTTAGCTTAGGAGTAGGAGTAGTGTTTTCTTTCAGTCTGTTTCCTTGCATGCTTGTTTGCTTACCTGCTTCATTGGTTTTTTTTCTGCTTTCTTGTTTTATTACTCACTTTGATTTCACTTTTTCTTCTGCTTCTGCTTTGCTTTGTTGTTTGTTTCCTTGTTTTGTTCGTATGTTAGTTTCACATGAAAGCATGTATCACTCTTGTAACAAGCTAGGTAAAGTAAAATAGCACTTGTACAACTATCAACATTTGGTTATCCATTGTACACTCTCTTATGTAAGAACTTATTGTCTTCAGTCCATGATACATCAATGGAAAATACATACTATTTGAAGTAAACCTTGGTGAAAACACAACACTTGTGCGCTAACTAGTATCACCTACTCTAGTCGGTTGCTTTTGGGTTAACCCTTATCAGCCCTGTCAAGTAGAGTAAGGTGAGGGGGAAAACCTTAATAGACACATTAGAGGTATAATAAACTAATTCTCTATGAGAAAAACTTTTTCTGCTCTCAATAAGTTGGGATCCCTCTTTCACCTCTGAAAAGAATAAGCGTTGTGGACAATTACGAAGATAGAAAAAAATAAAAAATTGAAAAGGTGAAATTTTTTTGAAAAAAATGAAAATGAATAAGGTGAAAGAAGATAAATGCTTCCTGCATAGAGAGGTGATGCAAGTAACTACACTGGGGTACTGACCAGGCTCATTGGCACTAGAGCCATGCTTGTGTTCCTATGTGACTCTAGTGGGGTACTGTCTAGGCCTGCTGGCAGCAGAGCAACATGCGAGATGAAACTAAGACTCTGATGACTATAATGCTTGTGCACCAATATTCCCCTCAACACCAATCGAAACAAATATGTTGACTTGGCTTGGAATGTGTGTCAATTGACAAAGATCTTGGTAGATGATACATCTTACAATCAAGTAAGCATGGAAACCAAGATGAAAAAAACTAAACAATACTTCTAGAGGTGTTAGACTTTCTTTTCATGAAAAAGGTCCATTCAAAGAGTTGGAGTTCTACTAGTGTGTCACCAAGTGTTGTAGTGGCTACAACCACCCTCTAAAATCTTGCCTTAGCTTCGTTTTGGGGAGCCTCGCTACCAACCTTTCTTAGTAGCGTATCTTGCTTCATCAAGTACACAAGCTTCAATTTTTTTCTTGCAAAAAGAGAGTCTGTCTATCAGAGCTTGATGCATCCCCCTCACAGGATATTTGTCTAAGCTTGGTCCAGCTATAGGGTGAACAGATCCCTCAAGAAATTGCGCAATTCTAGAGGGAAACCAGCCTTCCCTCCAAAAATTGTGCAATATGTCTGGCAGCCTGCTAGGCTCCAGAATTGCTTAATTCTACCAGTCAAGCTTCATCTAGAAAATTGTACAAATTCCTCTGAGGAGGGATACTCAACCCAGGAATTGCACAATTCTAGGCAACAGTCAGCTGCCCTACCCAAAAATTGTGCAAATCTCTTGGGCAGCTAGCCCAGCTCCCTTCTAGAAATGCGCATTTTCTCCCAGTAACTGAGTAGCCTCTTGCATGTGGAGTTGAGTTGACCAATTCCCTTCGAGACTGAGAAAAACTAATTTGCATGCATGGGCTTCTCTTCCCCAGGCAGCATGCAAAGGCATCCCTTATTTCAGGGATCTATTTTTAGCAGTCGAAGGTTACATGCAAGGATCTTTTCATAAACCTCCCACCAAGTGTTGCTTTTCCTAGATTTGTGGCATGTACGTCGCAACCTCTATTTTATCAAAACTCATGACTGGATGCTGTAGAGCTCATTCCTCACATCGATGTTGCAGCTCTAAAATCCCACATTGCATCAAGGATTCGTCGGCACATTCAGCTCAACTATTTTGGGGTAAGCTCGCTTTTCATGTCTTATGTTGCATTTCTTCTGCTTTTTGTGTTTTACTTTGTATGAATAATGTCTGCTTGATTTCCATGAGTGCTTTCTGTCATTTTGATACATACTAGCCTGTATTAGCACCGTTTCATTTTTTGTTGACATCTCATTATTGTCGCATGCATGAAATTGTTTTTCATGAACGGTTGCGATTCGGTGGCTCACCTCACCCACATGCATGTTGTTCCATTTCATGAATCGGTCATTCACCGTTTTCATGTACGATCATTCACTTATGTTTACACTCAGTATCGCCATGAATTCACATTCACATTCACTTTAAATTTCCCATTGGCGAGTGTGGGCAGCCTTGGCCCGGACTCTGCCTCACCAAGACAGCATTACGCAATCCTAAGAGGGAAGGCTCTGTCTTCCTCCTAAGAAATGTGCATTTTTTCCTAGTTACTATCCTCTAGTCTTGCATGGCACAATTCTGAGGGACAATGACTGTTGGCCCAGAAAATTACGCAACACAGTCACTGAGCCTGCAACCATTTCCTACTGAGATTGTGCATTGCATAATTCCGGTAGTTGAAAACTAAACTGGATTGTGAATTTCACAGTTCCAAAATGTCATTCATCCTCCCAGTAGCCCAAAATATGCCTTGCACAGTCTTGGTAGTCTATCTCCTGACCTCTTGGGGGAAATTGTGCAACCTTCATGATCAGTCACATAGGTATGTTGCAAGTCAGTTCTCAAGTTCATTTTGGTTTTCAACTAACAGATTGCTTTCCATGAGTGTTGCCATGTCTCCAAGTATCACATGTGTTCATCTGCCTCTCAGCAGTATAGGTACAATGGTTTTGAAGAGAGCAGAGTCGAAGACACCGTTCATAGCACACCTAGGGATGCAGTCAATCAAGTGTCTATGGACTTGCCTACCCATGAAGAAATCAAGTTGCTCGTAGACAAGGACATCAAGATATGACGAAAACAACATCACAGTGAGAAACATCATGAACAACAGTTGAAGTTAGCATACCAGATGCAACAAATGCAAGAGGAAGGTTGTTGAAAACACATAGGCAAAAAAAAGTTGCAAGCTCATTAGATCCATTGATGATGAAAGAAACTTTGGATACTCAAGCTATGAGGTGATGACGCGACATGAAGATCGTGCGAAGACAGAGAATGGAACAAAGAAGGAGTTTCATGTGTTGAAGAAGCAACTTAAGGAAGAACATGAGCTGCATAGACAAGCAAATGAGTTGCAGCAGGAATAGGAACAACAGGGGGCACAACATGCACTCACAGATGAAACTGTGCCCGTACAAGTTGTAGATCCATCCCAGTAGTTGGCACAGAGTATACAAGGTGAGTAGTGTTGTTGATCCCATGCAAGGAAATGCAACAACATGCATGGAATTATGCACATGTATGTAATCCCACTTATTTAACACACTCACCAAGGGAAAGACAAGAAGCAAGTCTGACTTGAGCTAAACATTTAATTGACAGTTGATGCACATGACCACCAGCACACATTGGAAGATCAACACAAAAGCTATGCATTAGTGTATTTTCGGTTCGACCACACCCAAGAAAACCATGTGCACGCTAGCATACGAGCTATATGGAGGAGCCATACCAATGTACTCATATACAACGGAGGTAAGAGTTCGCTTTAGCGAGATGGTACCATTAAGCGCATGCACACCATCACAGATGACCAAGCTTGGCATCATTTCACCACATTCATCATCACAAGCATGTCAAAGAGTTAGTCTCACCACAACAGGACTGAGTGTCAGTGATTTCTTACATGGCTTTGTCAAGCCATTTTGTCTCACATGAGCAGATGTGCATTGTAATGTAACATCTTGTCAAGTGGAAGTTCAAGTGTTGATAGTTGGATGTAACAGTCATAGAGTAGATGAAGAGTCATGAGGGTAGATGAACTATCACAAAGGGGAATGTCAAGGGTCACCCCACCCTTTGTTATAAATAGAACCCCATAACTCATTGTAAAGGCTTTTGGTCAGCCAAGCCTCCAATAAGACTATCTTGGGGAGAGCTTGGACAATATTATAATGAGCCTTGGCTTCTCCAATATGTAGAGCTAGTACATCTCTTTGGAGGAGCAAGTGGTTATGGTTGTAACGTTCTGCTATTGGAACTAGTGGCTAGACATGGATTTATTGTATGGCTAGAACTTGCACTTCTTAATATAACAAGATCCAGCACGTTTCATGCATATGTTGTATTGTATTATATGCTATCTGGTTTACTCTAAATGCTATATGTATTTGTTTGCTTCCACATGTATGTATGGAATATTCTGTATAGGTATGTATGAATCTTTCTGAAATGTGCTGTTGGTTTAACCATCAATTTGGATTTCTTGCTAACTTGTCTTCCATGTTGTGATGCATCTTCACTCCTGTGTTCCCTTCTTAACTGCCTTCTATCACAGTTTTCCAAGGGGCGCACTCACCTCATCCTCAGGGTGTTAGAACCTCTCATGCACCTTCCTTGACTTACTGTAGCTATCACATCCTTACTATCAACAAGGACATCTTACTCACCTCTGTGTGAAATTGCGGTCAAGGCATTACCATATGACCCACTACTAGGACTCCTACACCAAATGGTCAGAGGTCTAATTGGGACTTCTTACCGGGGAGATCCCCTTACATGTTGGCGGGTCCAACACCATCAAAAAGTACAAAGGAGGTGCAGAATATTGGGGATGTTAGTCAAAGAATTCCTTGTATCTATGCAACACTGGATAACAGATAGGCAAACCATCAGACATATATCATTGAGATGGATGGGAAGCTTCGTGATAAAGTTGTTTCTATTTTGATTGACCCTCGATCTAATTATAGTTATGTTAGTACTGAGTTGGTGGATAAGTGTGGTTTGAATAAAGAAGTGCATGCAAAATCTTGGTTAGTGCAATTGCAATTGGATACATGTATAAAGAAGGAAGTTCATAATTGGGTGTTGGGTAGCGGAGGTCCCGCGTAACAGTTTCGAGTCATAAAGCCTATAAGTTAGGAGGATAATATTGTAGATCTCTAAAATATGCGAAGCGCGAAATGTAATAGGTCGAGTCAAATGGTTGGCCGCCCAAGAAATAATATAGAATAATAGGAAGTAAGTCGGTTTGCCCATGGTCCGCGGAACATGGGAATGTATAAATACAACAAGGCTCTAGAGTTAGAAGTCAGTTTTTGGAATATATTTTTGGATCTCGCATGTAATGGGTTTGTGAAGAAAGAAGTCTTGGAGAGTCTGGAAGTCCGAGTCAAAGGTGTTGGTAGATAAATAGAGGCTCTGCAGCTGTGTGCGCAAAGGCTTGGTAGAGTCCGCAGCTGTGTGCGTGGACCCATGGAGTTGAGTGTGCAGGGCCAATCTGGATGTATTGGAAAAAGATTTGAATAAAGATAAGTTGGTTTTGAATTATTGTGTTGAATTTGAAATATTGCGGATTTGGTTAATTTATGGTTGATATTTCTATTTGATCTCTACGCTTATGCATATGTTATGAGTTTCTACAAATCTATAACGTTTATGGGTGCGCGAATTGGTTATATCTATTAAATGTTGGCTTAAAGACTGTAAACTATAGATCTGATCCATAACAGCTCACTAATATTAAGTATTAAGGATTTATCTTGTTTCGGATCTATGCGAGGCCATAGAACGGTGCGTGAATCCTCCAAACCACATCAAGACATCCCAAGGGTGCGGAAACCTGGTTCCAGCACCCTCCCCTGCTACCTCAGGTGAGACATTAGTCCACACTCAGTGGACTGTTGTCGAAAGGACCGGTAGCTGCAGGATTTGTTTGGCTAAATAACTCTTTCGAACCTGGGTCAAGCCCATAAAAGGCAACAAATTATTCCATTGCTGGGACCGGGATCTGCCTAAGGGATGTTTTAATGTTGGGATGTTGGAATCCTATGGAGAAAGAGTTTGAGGATTGATTGAATCAGGAATGATATGAGCTCATAGAGGGTCCTAAGGCACCAACGTGCAAACGAGAAGTTAAATATGACGAGCACAATTCAGTTGTCGGTATTCAAAGGAGTAGGAAGAAAAGTCCAAAACAATTTTGCTTCATGGTGACGACAGTATGGGAAGTGCACGGAGTTACGGATGATAACATAAAAAAGGATACCCTAGTTAGCGCGTTGTAGGACTGTGCGTTGACATGGTATATTAAGTACCAAAGCGATCACTTGAATGCGGGAACAACAGAGATTCGGGCTGAATTGAAAAAAGAATTTAGCTGGCCAAAATCAGAAATGCAGTCGATCATAGGGTTCAAGGAGATCATGATGATTCATGGTGAAACTTCGTGGGATCTAGATCAGAGGCTAAAAAGTACAATCCATGGGGTGAACATGACACTGTCAGATGCGCAGCACTGCGCGTGGTTTGTGGTGTCATTGACACCACATCTGAAGACAACGCTGACACAGCAAAAGATCTAAACCTAAGCCGAAACATTAGAGACAACAATGAGGTTGCATGAAACACCAATATAGGATCTAGGGTTGGGATTTCAACAAATCCACGCGCAAATACAAAATTTGTGTTTATAAATACAGAATTTAAAAAAGGAAAAGGCACCCCACCCAAAAGTACAGGAGGAAGTCTGGTGTATAAAGTGTAGAAGCTAGGGTCACGATAAGGATCATTGTCCGGTCTTTGTAACGGGGGGACCAACACCATTGCAACCAGAAGCACAAGCAAGGCCAAGCACAACACCCTTGCTCTGGTGCACAATCTTTCAGGTGGGAGGAAAGTAAAACACAAAAAACTGTCATCTGCTGCCAAAATTTAATCAGACCCCCCAACAGCTATTTTGAAACTTTTGCATATCAGTGGGCCACAAGGAGTGAGCCTGTCATAGTTATCAATTATTGATGGACCAGTCACCTACCTACCGAGTGCAGAATGATGTGCAAGGTCAAGATCCAGTCACGACGATAGCGCACGGTGGGTTCTAGGGATGTGGACAAAGACGGGGAGGAATGGGGCCAGGAAGGGGTTGCAGACAACTAATCTGTTACAACTGCAGAGGACCAGCACACTACGCACATGACTGTACCAACCCAACCAGAATATCGTGCACTTATTGCGAGTGGTTTGATCATGAAATGATAGATTGCCCCACGTTGATAGCTCAAATATGTGAAAAGAGGGCAGTGCAACATACAATGATGCAGAACATTCAAATGATGAGGCCTGAACCACGTGAAGAAGACCCTAACATAAACCTAGTTCTCAGAAGTGGCATAGCTACAGGGGAGGATAAGGGGGAACTAACCAAGGACGATGCCGGGGTTCGCAAGGAGACAAATCTAGAAGCTAGGAAGAGCTTCGTGGAGGTCTCTACCCTAGGTAGTAAGGATCATCCCAAACCAGAGAGGGATCCCTCAATGCTAACTACCTTTTTAGAGAAATTCATGAAATTGCTTTGCGACAATAGGGTAGTTGAAGGATTACAAGAACTGATAACTAAGTGCGCAGGGTCAGGTGAACCTCGCGTGGTCCAAAAATTGGGAAAACAAGTGTCCCAGATTGGGTGGGAAATGCGATTAACAACATAGATTGGTGACTATGGGATGGATCAGGTCATTCTGGACTTCGGCTTAGATGCAAATGTACTACCTAAATGGACTTGGGAGCCCATGGGCAAGCCCACATTGCAATGGTCTCCTATTCAATTGCGGATGGCAAATCAACAGAAGATCCTGCCCATGGGAATACTACAAGGAATTATAGTAGATATAGATGGTGCGAGCACCTGAATGGACTTCGAGGTAATAAAAGTCATGGATGAAAATAGCCCTTAACTTACACTGTTAGGGATCAACTGGGCCACTGATATGAATGGGGTTATTAATTTAAATAAGTGGAAAATGATATTTGAGAAAAAGTCACTCCACGTAGTCATTCCACTAGACCTGGCTGAAGGGTCGCGGTATATTGAACCTGTGGACGAAGGAATTGATGATGAATTAGATTGTATCTACAAAATTACTACGTGAAGTCAAGATTGGGTCAATCTGACTGAAGAAGGAAGAATATCGTGGGGGCATGCAGAATCTTGCACTGAGGATTTAGATGAGGAGGACGACCAGTGGTATAATTGGTTGAATGGAGTAACCATGTTAAATTGCAATATGATGACTAAGTTGTTGTATTGTGTTAGAGCTCAAGATCATGAACTGCTAATGTATGATGGGTTGATAGTAGTAGATGAATTCCTGACCAGATTTGAAAGCGTGGTTCCAGAGCACCAACAATTTTATGCGTTGAGATGGGCATTGCGCGTGATAAGATTTGAGGGAACCTTCGACGATTGACACGAATGCAGGCGCATGATGCAGATAAGATTTGGGAAGTCAGAACTACGGATAACTGAGAAATACGATAGATGTGAGGACCCGTGCAGACACCTTACCAGATGGGTCCAAGCCTATGGAGAAGATCCTCAACTAGAGTGGGTACATTTATTTTATCATACCTTGGATGTCATTCCAAGGAACTGGTATACTGAAACAGAGCTCCGACATGGTACATGCAAGTGGGATATCTTGTGCGAAGGCTTTTTGTTAATGTTCCTCTTTTAAGATCAATGGATGAATATTGTGAATGATGTGTTGCAAGTCGTCAAGTCCGCTATTTTCAAAATAGTACTGGAACCAGAGGAAATCGTGCAGCCAAACTGGTCGTGACAGTTGAGACAGGCCTTGGAATGTTACAATGTGCAGGTATAAGATGATGAGGATGACCCTAAAAACATTAATATTCTGGAAATAGAGGGGAGTCGCGAGGTTTGTGGACCAGCAATTGAGGATCCATACATCACCGCGCCGTTAAAGACGAAATAAGTGAACATCGGAATGGAGGAAGGACCGAAGTATGCAACACTTGTGGATTATTGGGATGATGCTACAGTGGGGAAGGTCATCGAGCTATTGCGAGAATATCAAGATTTATTCCCGACCAAAATCACGGAGCTAAAGGGGATCCTCGACGACTTAGGAGTAATGAGGATAACATTGAAACTGAATGCAAAACTAGTCAAGCAGTAGCCTTATCGGTTGAATCCAAAATATAAAGCAAAGGTTCACGACGAAATGGACAAAATGCTTGCAGCAGGAATAATTGAACCAGTGGAGGAATCTGACTGGGTAAGTCCTATGGTGGTACAGGAGAAGAAACAGAAGGGAGAGATTCACATTTGTGTGGATCTCAGGAAGCTCAACGATGCATGTATTAATGATCCCTTCCCGACGCCCTTCATAGACGAAGTACGGGAAAATGTGGGTGGACAGGAAGCCTACTCCTTCACAGATGGGTTCTCATGGTACCACCAGATTAAGATTGCGCCGGAGGATCAGAGTAAAACAACTTTTTCAATCGAATGGGGCTATTTCTAGTATACTGTGATGCCCTTTGGGTTGAAGAATGCACCGGCGATATTCTCGTGGGTTGTGGTAGCTGTGTTCAAGGAATTTATACACAAGTTCTTGGAGTTATATCTTGATGACTGGACCATCTTCGGGCTAGTTAAGAAACATACTGCGAGCTTACGATTAATCCTGGATATGTGCCGACGACACCAGATTGCGCTGAATCTTAAGAAGTGTACTTTCGTTGTCCCCTTCGGGAACTTGCTCGACCATGTGGTCTGTAGGTAAGACCTCATGGTCGACCCAATAAAGACTGCTGTTATACTCAGTCTACAAGCACCGCGGAGTGTTAAGTAGCTGTGCGCCACACTGGGACACACTGGTTACTACCAAAAGTTCATCAAGGGCTACTCGTAGATCACGACACCAATGGAACAGTTCTTGAAAAAGGACACTACTTATTGCTCGAATGAGGAATGTAACCAAAGTCTAGAAATGCTCAAGGAAAAGATGGCATCAGCTCCTATCTTGGTCTTTCCATAATGGGACATCGAATTTCACATACATGTTGACGCATCGTGTATCGTATTGGGGTCAGTACTCACACAGGAAGGAGTGGAAGGAATCGATCACCCGATCGCATTCGCAAGTCGATGATTGTCAAAAGCTGAGAAAAACTATTCCACTACTGAACGAGAAGGATTGGCGATGGTATATGCGCTCTAGAAATACTGCCACTATCTGCTCGGAGGACACTTTAAGATGTATATTGACAACTCTGCACTAAAATACCTAGTGAACAAGCTTGTGTTGGAGGGGCACATCTGTTGGTGGTTGCTATTATCTCAAGAATATGATTTTGAAGTCGTCGTAAAGCCAGGATGTCTCAATGCAAGCCCACATCACCTATCCCAGATTGAGAATGGCGAAGAGCCCACAAAATTAGAGGAAGGACTACTAGATGCACAATTTTATGCAGTACGCATTGCAGATGGCCATTTTGAGGATATAATACACTTCTTAACGCAGGAACCGTGCTGCAGGGATATTCCGTTCAACAAAAGAAAGAGTTGGTGATACGCACAACAGATTTCACTGTTATTATAGGACATCTCTACAAAATGGGCAACGATGAAATATTACGCAGATATGTACCTAAATTTGAGTGAGGACAGGTTCTGGCCAAAGCACATGGGGTGGTTGCTGGAGGACATTATGTAGGCCGCACCACAGCACAAAAGATTCCTCACGCCAGATTATGGTGGCCACCTTTACATCAAGGTTTAAAAGTGTACTGTTGGGCCTGCGATGTATGTCAAAGGATTGGGAAACCATCGTGGAGGGATGAAATGACACTCAAGCCACAGATGACGCTGCAACCATTTGAGAAATGGGCGATCAATTTTGTGGGGCTGATCACACCTCCAGGAAAGATGGGGGCACAGTATATCATCACAGCCATAGAATACTTCACCCGATGGGTGGAAGCACAATTAGTGAAAGACTACACATCCGCTACAGCTCCGAAATTCTTGTTCGAGAATGTGTTAACATGATTTGGATGTTGGAAAATTCTAATGAGTGACTGTGAAACACATTTCCTGAATGAGACTATTAGTGCACTCACCAAGGAATTTCATATCTACCATGAACAGAGTATGCCATATCATTTGCAAGCAAAAGGGACTGTTGAAGTGTTTAACAAAATTTTGGAGGTAGCTTTGACCAAGGTATGTAATGCACAACACAACGATTAGGATTTACACATACCTGCTTTGTTATGGGCATACCAAATAATATGCAAGAAGTTGACGGGCCAGATACCTTTCCGGTTAGACTACGGCAAGGAAGCCGTCATGCCCATGGAGTACATTGTACCTAGTTTACGAATAGTAGTGGCAACAGGCATGGCAGACCACGTGGCTTTGGAAGAGAGGATGGCACATCTGGAGGAACTGGAGGAGGAGCGATTTTTGGCAGGATTTCTTCAGCAAGTACAAAAGCAGCAAGAGAAGGCTTGGCATGATCGCCATATCAAGATGCACATGTTCAAGGAAAATGATCTCGTATTACTACATGACAGCAAGTTCGAAAGATTCCCCGGTAAGCTCCGCCTGCACTGATTAGGACCGTATGTAGTCAAAGAAGTTATAGATGGAGGTGCAGTCTAGCTTGCTAAGCTCAATGGGGACCCCTTCCTGGGAAGAGTAAATGGTAGTCGCCTGAAGCTCTACACGGGTGGGCCAACCACTTGACTAACCGCTCGAAGGACAGTCTCACCACTCCAGCCAGTTGAAAGGTAGCGCGGGACGATAAAGCAGTCTGGGGGGAAGCTACATGACAATTAGTGTGTGCATAGATTTGGTGGGTCACAAGGGTCGTGATTGTGCGAAAAGGGCTACGCTGCTGTGTTGAAAAGCATAGAGGTGACCGTTGCTATCACTATTCAAGACAAGATGTCTGAGTTATGGCAAAAGGGAGTGGACGAGAGGTAATTAAGAGATAAGGTACGAGCTAGATCTAGAACAATCTGTTGTAGGCTTAGCATGAGGGTAGCAGAAAAAGTGGGAGCCAACGAATTTGAATTTTGAGACACTTATAAATCATAGGGGGACCTCCTCTGAATGAGTCACGCTTCTGAGAACCGTAAAATATTGTGCCTTCCTGCCATTATAGAACTATTCATTATCTACACACAAGGTGTAAGGCCGAGGGTTGTGATCTGGCCAATGGAGGTGCCAGGCTTTCTGAAAAGGACGGTGTTGACAACTGTGGGCACCACGCAGAATTCAACATCGACGGTAGGGGATGTGCCAGAAATTTATAGACACGAAGCAGAACTGGTCCGGATGTCGCTACCTCGCCCATGGGTTGGACGAAAAACCACAAAAGATAAGGGAAATGCTGTAAATATAGAGACGAATGGTGGAATTGCAGTTAATAGGTCATCTCTGATGCACCTTGAAGATTGGAATCTCACAGACAGCAGCAATGGTCTTGCAAAATTGTAACACAAGTTGCAACAGAAAGTGTGTACAAAAGACACGAAATTTGAAAATGGTTGCGTTGGTACGAGGAGTTCCCCTATGCGGCACCCCAGCTAGAGCTAAAATCCTAGGAGGGTGTGTTATGTGTTAACCGAGTAGAGTATAATGAGCATTATCAGTTGCATGAAGTGGCAGAGACAATGGAGCAGAAGCTGGAAGAAGCATTGCAGGAGACAAAGAGGGAGTTGCAGAACGAAGAGCGTCACTCAGAGGAAGGTGAACCATGGAGCCTAGGTAGCACGTATCGCCACACCGACGAGTGACGTGGGATGAGTCACGATGATTCTGTTGGGGACCTGTTGGGTAGCAGAGGTCCCACATAATAGTTTTGGGGCGTAAAGCCTATAAGTTAGGAGGATAATATTGTAGATCTCCGAAATATGCGGAGCGCGAAATGTAATAGGTCGTGTCAAAGGGTTGTCCACCCAAGAAATAATATAAAATAATAGGAAGTAAGTCAGTCTGCCCAGGGTCCGCGGACCATGGGAATGTATAAATAGAGCAAGGCTCTAGAGTTAGAAGTCAGTTTTTGGAATATCTTTTTGGATCTCGCATGTAATGGGTTTGTGAAGAAAGAAGTCTTGTAGAGTCTAGAAGTCCGAGTCAAGGGAGTTTGTAGATAGATAGAGGCTCTACAGCTGTGTGTGCAGAGGCCTAATAGAGTTCGCAGTTGTGTGTACAGACCCTTGCAGCTGAGTGCGCAGGGCGGATCTAGATGTATTAGTGAAAGATTTGAATAAAGATAAGTTGGTTCTGAATTACTATATCGAATATGAAATATTGCAGTTCTGGTTAATTTATGGTTGATATTTATGTTTGATCTGTGCACTTATGCTTATGTTATGTGTTTATGCAAATTTATAACATTTCTGGGTGCACGAATTGGTTATATCTATTAAATGTTGGCTTAAAGACTGTAAACTGTAGATCTGATCCATAAAAACTCACTAATATTAAGTATTAACGATTTATCTTGTTTTGGATCTACGCAAGGCCATAGAACGGTGCGCAAATACTCCATACCACATCAAGACATCCCAAGGGTGCAGAAGCTTGGTTCCAGCACCCTCCCCTGCTACCTTGGGTGAGACCTTAGTCCGCACTCTGCGAACTGTTGTTGAAAGGGCTGGTAGTTGCGGGATTTCTTTGGCTAAATAACTCTTCCGAACCTGGGTCAGTCCCATATAAGCCAACATTGGGTAAAAGCTTGTGCATTTGATTTGAATGGTATGCTTACCACAACACATTTGAATATATTAACATTGGGACCATACAATATGTTGTTGGGTATGGATTGGTTGTACCTTCATAAGACCAAGGTGGATTGTTATTACAAATCCATTGAGTTCTTGGATGACAATGGGGAACCAAGAGTCTTATAGGGGAAGAAGAAAGAAAAATTTGTTAGGATGGTGACAACTATGGAGGAAAATTGTAGTCGTAGAAAAGGGTGTGTGTTATTTGTAGTGCATATTTCTAGTGACAAAGGAAAGGAAGTTGAGGATGAAGATGTTTTGAGCAAGTACCCAGTTCTACAAAAATTTCAATATGTGTTTCCTGAGGAGATTTCAATGTTGCCACCTCACAAGGAAGTAGAATTTTCTATTGAGTTAGTGTCAGGGGTAGCTCCAACATCAAAATTACCCTATAGGATGAGAACACCTAAGTTGGCAGAGTTAAAATTGCAGCTGAAACAGATCGTTGATAAGGGTTACATTAGGCCAAGTGTATCACCTTGGGGCGCACTAGTATTGTTTGTGTAGAAGAAGGATGGTACTCTCAGATTATGCATTGAATACAGGTATTTGAAAAAAGTGACTATAAAGAATAGGTATCTGTTGTCAATGGTTTATGACTTGTTTGGTCAGCTAAAGGGAGAAATAGTGTATTTGAATATTGATTTGAGATCCGGATATCATCAGGTACGCATTAAAGAGGAGGACAATTACAAGACAACTTTCGATACTAGGTATGGGCATTACAAGTTTTTTGTAGTTCCGTTTCATTTAACTATTGCTCCAACTACCTTTATGTGCTTGATGAATAGTGTGTTGCATCTGTATTTGGATAAATTTGTTATTGTGTTCACTGATGACATATTAGTATATTCTAAAAATGAGAAAGAGCATGTCGAGCATTTGGCAGCAGTATTGAAATTGTTGAGAGAGCATTAGTTGTATACTAAGATCAACAAGTACATTTTATTTCAGACTGAGGTACATTACTTGGGACATGTTGTCTCCAAGGAGGGCATAACAGTGGATCCAAAGAAGATAAGAGTTATCATGGAGTTGGAAGCTCCTAAGAATGTAGATGAGGTGAGATCTTGTTGTGGTACTTAATAACCCCCCACTATATTTAGATTTAGGAGAAAGAATAATGGGGACCCTTTAAATTTTTTTAGGATAGAATCCTTCCTTGATTATATAAAATAGGATAAGTTTTATATTTACTCTTTTATTTTTGAATAAAGCAAGAAAGTTTATGAAAAGGGCATAAAACCTTTTAGGAATACTTTTGTAGTTTTAGGAGATATACAAGTCTTACAAATCTCAAAATCATAACAAATAAATGAAAATATCATAAAAGGATTGGTCTTCTTAAAAACTACATGTAGTATTGGCAGTTTCAAAGAATAGAAAAATAGTGAAAGATTGTGAAACAACGAAAAGCCAATAAGAGAAACAATGAAAAACCAATAAGCGAAATAGGGAAAAGCCGAAATGGGAAATGCCGAAACCAATATTGCAATCCGTCAAAAGCCGATATCACATTCTGTCAATTGGCGGATGCTGATAGATCATTCTGTTAAAACTCTAGTATTTTGCTAATATTGATCCTGCACCTATTTGTTTTTCAGAAATTGTGGTTCACTAAGTTATTTTAGTATCACCCAATACCAAACGTTGATATAATGAAAAGTGTCAGTGTCACGTGAACAAGCGTTTGAAAATTAAATGACCACTCTGTGTAGTTCTAATTTCAAGGATTTTTTATGATTTGTAATAATTTTGAGTTAATGTGAAAGGATTTTCTACAAAGCTCACATTGAATTGATATGAGTCTTTGCATCTTTCAAAGCTCTTGCTGCTTATCTTGGTTTGCTTATTTACAAGTAAATTCCAATAAAGAGTAGTTAAAGGACATGTCAAGAATAATCAAGGCGAGGAGGAAGTCCATATTACAACAAGAGCCAGTGTTGCCACGTGAAGAAGTGTCTGAGATGTCTCCATTGTTTACATATACTACATGCACTTTAGATGTAGGTTCTTCCTCTTAGCAGGCAATACACAAACTATTCGAGGATGGAAATCCAAGAATAATCCTAAAACAAGCTGCTATTGCTGATGATTCTCCTCCAAGTAACAACGACACATGGAATGATGTGGCCAATTCATTTCTCCACAGAATTGTTTCCTGCCCCAAAATTATACCATATATAGATATGGTGAGATGGGTTGTTGACCATCTGGACATTACGAATAGAACGTTTATAACTCTGAAGAAGACAGTTATTGGGTCTTTTAAAGATAAGGATTTAAGGAAAATGTATCATCTCCCTCAAACTCAGAAGAAATATGATACACAATTCGTCAGAAATTCATGCAAGAGAATCTGAATCCTGCGAAGCTGATTAGAGAGTGGAGAAGGGACTAAAATAAACACAAGCGAGAGGACAGGGGTATGTACTCATTAGCCTCTATTGTTGGCCCTTTCTCTCATATTGTTACTATGTTATGTCGCCTCTATGGTTATCCAAATACGAAAAAATTCTGTGAAGAATGGGTGCCATTGATAAAAGCCTATGTTGATGGCCATATCATGGATTGGGAAACTATTTTATCCAAAAATTTGACCACTCAAATCCGCAATTACAGATATAAGCACAATGTTCTTGAAAGAACAGTTTCTCCTTTATTTATGAGAACCTATGTCATGGACGCAATTTGTTTTTCTTATGATTTTCCATCTCTAGGATGGAAATGAACAGACCAATTTCCAAGTCCTATATCTGTTTATCTCAATATCCTTTGGGAAACCAAATACCATGCTCACTTCTACAAAACCTATTATGAGGTAGTGCTCCCTATCCACCAAGAGGTATTTGGCAGAAAATCCTGTAGACTTACTGCAACAACCCATAAATACATAAAACCTATAGGAAAGTGGTTTGCCGAAGAATCATTTACTTACATTCAGGTTTTTTGTAGCTTTCCCATCCTCATGTTTTGCCCCTTTTTGTCCTAGATAAATTGTTGGGCAAGGAAATATCTTATAAAATAGTTGGTAAGGGCTTAACTAATGTACTTAAAGATGCCAAGAAATCTGCATGGCCATGCTTTCCTATCCCTTATGGTACCTATGCCTTAGATAATTTCAAGCATTCCTTAATTGAAATTGAAAAATTAAAAGTCTTTAGTTTTCTAGCCATATTAAACAGGTCATATGACCCTAATAGTGTAGCGAAAGATGTTACAACACAGGCTAATATTGAACCATTTTCAAGTGAGCCTGACAAGTTTAATGATTTGTTTTGAAATGGTTCCAGAGTATTACATGCTAGAAAAATTGGCAGAAAACTTTTTAAGTCCCGACAAATTGATTAGATTCAATCAATATCATCAGCAAAGAATAGCCCATTTGCTAGAATGCCTGTTAAAGCAATTTTTGACAGAACTCATAAGTTTCAAATGCATCAGATTCCTCTTCAAAAGCTCCAATTATTTCCCAAGTCTCTGAAACAACTACTATAATTGTTGAGCAAAACAAAGAAATTAAAGAGGAGTACAAATTGGAAGAAGTATGGGAGGAGTTCAACTGTGTTTTGACAACAAAAGAAACTTGGTTTATAGGTACCTCAACCGATATACAAGTATAACAGGTTGTAGTCAGCAGAGAGACAAAAAAAGTTCCAAAAAATACAGGGACAACCTCGTTTACTGTTGAGGCTTCCCAAGGGAATACTATTCCTAAATTTCCCGAGAATAACATTAATACTAAAGTTGTTAATCAATTAACTATTTCTAATGATATGGAAATAATTTATGCATTCATACTATCAAATTAGTCCTCAATATTAAATAAATCCTGCCTTTGGACATATTTTATAGTCCAAAGCATAAGGAAGTAATGTGTAGGTCAAGGAAGAAAATAAATTTAGAGCAATCACAAGCGCTAGTTTCAGATGAAACTCCTTTCCAAGTCCTTTAGAAAGGAGCTCAAATAGCCTCTGACAAGGAATTGAACAGATTATCTCAGTTCGTAGGAGATTATGTTGGTGCTACCATTGATAAAGCTGTAGGAAAACAACTGCTAATGAAAGAAAAAGATCAAACAATTGTTCAATTAGAACAAAATTTCTAGATTGAAAAGCAAGTAATTAAGAAATAATGGCAAGCAAATCTTACTGAGTTACAATCTTTTTTAATGATTTAAACCTACAATTTGAATCTAAAGTGAAGGAAAAATATGAATAGATACTACAATTGAAACAAAGGATAAACCAACTAAGGAAAATCCAGAGATAAATGAAGTCCACAAGGAGACATCCGAAATGGATGTAGTCCTAACAAAGCAATAGACTATCATTTGCCACAAATTGGCTTTAATTCATGACTTTTCAAGGACCAACTATCTCATTTGAGGATGTTTTATGAAGAAATTGACGAGAAAATATCTCAGTATATAGATTGGCAAGACAATGCTCAGGGAAGATTAGTTGATATTCCTTGAATTGAAGAATCATAGAAGGATATCATTTTTGGTGACTGGGAAATCAAAATGAAATAGGCAGAAATGGCTATTATCAGAGCCAGAAATATTGCCTCAAATTTCACCGAATACATTACAGATACCTTATTTCAGGCCAATATAATTTAGGAATGCTTGAAGGACACCTTACCAGATGTCAAAGCCTTAAAAAAATCTTGGCCGGAAACATCTAAGAAGAAGGTTCAAGATTTTCAGAGTTTATCACAAGTGAACCTTGAAATTTATTGGCATTTTATAGTGAAATCTCATAGTCAGTGGCTTGTGTTGAGGTGTCTCTTGAATGCAGGAGAACAACTTCTTCCAATGCTTAGTGATGCAGTGTTTATGCGACAAATGTGCATGCAATCAGCACATCCCCCCCAGCTGAAGCTACTCACAAACATATATGATATGAAAAAGCAGATGAAGAATCAATCTAGAGCACAGTCATGAGTTCTTATTACAACAGATCACTAATTTAGCTGTCCTTTATCTTAGCTTAGTTTGTTGAAGTTTTTTTGAAGACTTTTATTTTAAGTTTACTATTTTTGTAATATTAATAGGTTATTAAAACCCCTTTCACGCATTTAGAAAGGGGTCCAAATTTCTGAGAAGACAACTTTGAATTTGCACTATTGTTTGATCCAAAGTTATCTAATTGAGAAGTTGAGCCTGAAAGCTATATTTTCATAAGCAAAGCACTAATGCATCTGGTACTATTATCTTTATGTTATTGTTATGTATTACTGAGTTAGATAGTGAACCTCTTATGCATTATTTCGTTATATAAATTCTTTGAAAGCAATTAGTCATTATCACTATTGATGTGCAGAATTGAATGATTTGTGATTATGTATGAGATGACGAGCTCTTTTATGTGATTGAGTTTTAACCAACTAAATTAATTAACTATTTAATTAATTTAGTTTATCATATATGCTTTCTTTACATCAAATTATTGAATGATCTATATTCTTATATGCTTTGTGAAATTTTTCTTTGAATAATATAGAAATATGTACTATCCCAGGAAATAAGTAAAACAAGTTTATTTAGTAATTTTATCAGTAGCTATAAAATCATTTCATCAATTTTCATTATTTTATTATATTAAATCTCTTTAAAATGGGAAACTTGTCCCTTTATACTGAGTCGGACCCACCAATTTCAATGGAAACAGAGTTCCTTTAAGCTCCCGACTAGGTGGTATTCCCCGATGTTGAGGCAATCAAGTTCCAATCTTCAACATTTTTGGTGCTAGAAGGAGGGCCCTTGACTATGAATGGAAATAAAGTCTATTCCCAAATCAAAATGTCATCTAAAGAGTCATTCGCCCTCAAAATCATCCCCGACTTCCAAATCTCACACAAAATCTCCTCCCTAGACTGGAAGTTGTATCCAAATCTCCTAATACATGCCCTAAGACAACTGATCAACCTCCTTTACAAGAGTTACCTAAAGTTCAGACTTTAATTGAGAAATTAGAAGGAATATTTGTTTCCCAAGAAAAGCCTCAACATTTTGAGTTATCTAAAGGTAGTGTATCATCATCCTTTCCCGCTTCATGTATTTTGACTCGTTCTCAAAGTGAGAAATTCGAGATCACTCCATTTGAGTTTCCCTTACCTTCCCACGAAAGAATACCCAAAAGTATGAATTTCTATAATCCACTAGTGAGATTTTGTCTTCATCTCCACTAAAAAAAAACTTTATTTCATTCCACATCATTAGCTTCTTCTCATCTGACCAATCCATTCATCCCTATTGCCCATTCCCAACCAATAGGTGTTAGTTCAAGTAGTATTAGCGCAGGGGATACTCATTCCACATAGTTAGCCTCTTCTAATACTACAACTTCTTCTGTTAAAATGCCAACACCCCTTCATCCTTTGCCTAAATATCTAGAAAGATGGTTACCTAATTTCAATCCTGATGAAGGGATCTAGGCTAAAGAAAATTGCATAATTATATGATGGCTATTAATATCAGAGAGGTTACAGAAGAATATTGTGTATGTAAACTTTTTCCATATAAATTTACGGGATCAGCAGGATCCTTGTATTTTTCCTTACCATCAGGTTCAATTAATAATTGGAATGTGTTTGAAGAGAAATTTTTTAAATTTTTTGGAGATGATCATACAATTGCTTCCCTAATTAATGATATTTCCTATCTTAAAACAAACCCAAATGAAATAATCAAAGATTTTAATTCTAGGTTCATTAAATTTCTTAACAAGATTCCAGATACTTCACAACCTGGTGAAGATGTATATGTAGAATGGTATATTTTTGCACTGCCCTCTAATATTTTGGTATTTGTAGATAGAGCTAGTAAAATCACTTTAAGTTATAATATGAAAGAAGATTTATTTGTCTAAAAAAGATTTTAGCCTTAGATAAGAAAACCATTCTAGAAAAGAGAAAATATAAGAAAGTGACTTTCAAAGAAGATACCAAAAAGAAGCCAACTAAAGACCTTTTTGATTTAGAAGGATTATAGAAAGTCCTTAAAACAATGTCGAATGAAATGGTCGAGATTAAAAAATAGGTCTCAGATTCCTCAAAAAATCCTTTTAGACTAGTTAAGAAATCTCAGCCTTCATCATCTCAACCACCTAATGTCATATCTAATGTTGAATCAGATCTAGAAGAGGATGAAAAATTATATTTATCTGTAGAAGAATTAGAAGAAGAAGAGTTGGTCGAAGAACATGGACTATGGGATTTCATCCTCACTACATCGAAAAATGAGTAGGAAGAAGAATCCTTAACTGTAGAGACTAGGAGTAAAAAATCCATTGATTCAGCTTCTTTAATTGTAAAACAAAGACTAGTTACTCCCATCAACAAGGATAAAAACACAACAAAGGAATCTCCTCCCAATCTACTGAATCTATCCCATTGTCTTCCAATTCTCCTTCTACATCAAAAACTCTTATTGTTTCTGATAAAGATATAGAGTATAATATTGTGGAAGATATGAAGAAAGTAAAAGATAATATTTCCATATATGAGGTACGTAAACTTGAGCAGCAACAAAAGTTTTTGCTCAAAGAATTAAATGTTTTCCTTACTTCTCCTTTGCCAACCACAAAAGCCTCATTAGGAAAAGGAAAGCCTCTAGATGATACTCCTAACAAAATTTATGCCTCAGATGCAATTCTAATTGTAGATCGGACTAATTCTGATACCTCTCCTTTTTTATTAACCTTTGAGATTTTCAATAAAAATGTTCACAATTGCCTAATAGAATCAGGTGCTTCCTCAAATATAATGCCGTATTTAGTTTGTCTCAAACTGAACATAACACCCAAAAAATCTATTGTGCAAATTGTGCAATTAGATAGAACCAAAGTTAAGGTCTTAGGAGAATTAAATATGTTTTAATAAGATTATCCTCAAATTCAAGGGTTTGCCATATTATTGATATTTTGATTGCTAATATTCCTGAATTTTATGGTCTTATCTTAAGAAGGGATTGGTCTGAGAAATTACATGGTTATTTTGCCACAGATTGGTCACATATCTAGCTTCCTTACAATGGCAAACGAAATCAAATTCAGGTAGAAAGAGAAAAGAATATGAAACACTCGGTTACTGATTCAGATGAAGAGAATGAGCTTGCATTTTTTACAAATAACATCCTTGATAATTTTTCTTTGGAATCTTTCTTTTGGAAGTTTTATAGCTCAGGAATCTCCTTCTTTTAGGAAATTTTGTTTCTTCTCAAATTGAAAATTATTCACAAACAGATTTGACTAGGTGTATTAATGTTGTAGATATTGTTGTAAATAAGCATGAATATTTATTTTGGACGCTTTATTTTGATGGTTCTAAATCTAGTGAAGGTGCAAGAGTTGGATGTATATTAATAAGCCCTACTGGTGAAAAAACTATGCTAGCATGTAGGCTAGAATTTGAATGTACTAATAATATTGCAGAATATGAAGCATTAGTACAAGGATTGTATAAAGTGATAAATCTTGGTGTTGAATATCTTCAAATATTTGGTGATTATGGAATTTTCATAAAACAACTTAAGAACAATATCCATTGTGTTTTAAATCACCTTAGGCATTATCAATCCTTAATTCAAAATCTTACTTCACATTTTGTAGCATTCAATATTTCTCCAATACCAAGAATACATAACGTCAGTGCTGATCTTTTGGCCAATGTTGCATCTAAATTAATCCCACCTAAAGATTTTAGTCCAGACAGATTTTCTATAGAGTTGATTTTTCGCCCATCCATTCCCGATAATGTTACCAATTGGCGAGTATTCAATGATGATGGAGATATCCTATATTTTTTAACATCTGAAGAATCCTATCTTGACCAAGAAATTGATGAGGATAAACATGATTCTCAATTGAATAAATCAATGTAAAAAATTCTCTTCCAAAACTTGTAGTTAAGCTTTAGATCTTTATGATCTTAAAGATAGATTTATAAAGGTGAACAACTACAAACTTAAAAGTTCAACTTTGAGATTTGAATTAGTTAACCTAGGATTTGATATTAAATCCCAAAATATTAACTCAGGTCTTGGTCTCTCATCTGAAGAAAAAAATGCATTTATTCATATGTTAAAGAAATATAAAGATATCTTTTCTTGGAATTATCAAGATATGAAAACTTATGATTCCTCCATCATTCAACACATTATCCCAATGGTAGCAGATGTTAAACCCATTAAAAAAAACTTAGAAACATACATCCGAATTTGGAAACTCATATTAAAAGCGAGTTGAATAAAATTTTAAAGGCCAAAATTATCTTTCCATGAGACATTCCAAATGGGTTTCCAATCTTGTACCGCTTAGAAATAATAGTGATGATATTCGCATTTGTATTGATTTTAGGAATTTAAATAAGGCATGTTAAAAAGACAATTTTCCCCTCCCATCAATGGAACAAGTTCTACAATCAGTTGTTGGTTCTAAATTAATGTCTTTTTTAGATGGATTTTTAGGATACAATCAAATCCTTGTTCATCTAGAAGACCGATTAAAAACTACATTCAGAAAAAAGTGGGGAACATATGCATATCAAAAAATTCCTTTTGGATTAATGAATGCAGGAGCTACGTTCCAGAGAGTGATGGACATTTCTTTCAAAGGGTTGATTAATAAAACTGTTGTGGTATATCTAGATGATATTAACATATATTCAAAGAAGAGAAATAATCATTTGCATGATTTAAAGCATATCTTTGAAAGATGCAAAAGGTATGTAATTTCTCTCAACCCAAAGAAATCATTTTTTTCTCTTAGTGAAGGTAAACTCCTTGGCTTTATCGTATCCAAACATGGAATTTGTATTGATGCAGAAAGAATTAAAATAATTTTAGAAATTCCATTACCACATACCAAAAAATCAATGTAATTGTTTCTTGGCCAAATCAATTTTTTTAAGATATTTGTCCCTGAATTTTCTCAAATTGTCCTACCATTACAAACAATGATTAAAAAAAATTCACTTTTTAAATGGGGTGATCATGAAGGAGAAGCATTTAAAGCAATCAAACAAGCTGTAATTGATGCCCCTTCTATATCAACTCCCAATTTTTATGATCAATTTATTTTATATACTGTTTCCTTTGAATTATCATATGCATTAGTCTTAACACAACTAAATGAACTGAAAATCGAAGCTCCTATTGATTTTTTACGCTCAAATTTTCAACGAGCTGAATAAAATTATTCAGGGGTAGAAAAGAAATCCTTTGCAGTTTACAAAGTTATCAAATATTTTAGACCTTTTCTTCTAAAAACTCATGTTAAAGTTATTGTTCCTTACTCAGTAGTCAACCAATTACTTATTCAAAAGGAGTTAGGAGAAGAAAGGGCTAATTGGGTTACTGCATTACAAGAATATGATCTAGAAATCAAACCCGCTAAAATTGTAAAAGGTCAAGGTTTTTGCAAGTTAGTCACAAGAATGAATGATACATCAATAGATGAAGTAACAAGTAATATTGAACAAATCACAGAGGTACTCCCTGTTAATACTGAACCTCAATATTCTCACTTAGTATTTTATTTGAAAAATGGTTAAGCTCCACTTGAACTAGATGTTAACAAAAAGAGAGCCTTGAGATTGAAATCCAATCAATATCAACTCATCAATGATGTGTTATTTAGTAAAAATTATGATTTTTTTTGTTAAGATATTTGGAAAAAAATGAAGCAGAAAAGGTCTTACAAGAACTTCATGATGGTGGAGACTGCATGTTACCTGAAATGTAGGTTTTAACCCCATACTGAAATTACCTGCATATGAATTCTAAAACACAAAAAATAAACAATAGCGAGAGAATAACACAGAAAATAAATATACACAGATATTTTCCCTTGGATCCCAAAACTGGGACTACCAGATTGATTTTTCATTATGTTCCTTTCAATGTTACAATACATATATATACATGCCGAAGCATCCAATACCATGGACCGGAAACCATCGTGCCCAAAACCATGTGCAAAAACCATGAACAAAACCATAAGTAGGTCTGCCCACCTAATACAGGGTCCAAACTAAGGGAGCTAGTCGTGGAAAGAATATAACATAACCCAACATTCTCCCACTTGTTTTTTTCTATCCACAGGGGGCCACATGAGAGCTTAGTCATTTATCCAACCCTGCAACATCCATTGTTTCTCGACACCAAGAGAACTTCTCAGAGCTCATAGATTTTGTCAATGTATCTGCAGTATTCTTCAAAGTGTCCACCTTTACCAGCAACACCTTTTTGTGTTCTATCATATCCCTCACAAAGTGATACTGAACATCAATGTGCTTTGTCTTTGAATGATAGGGCGGGTTCTTTGCCAAGAAAATTTCACTTTGGTTGTCACAGTCTATCCTTATAGCTCCCTATACTAACCCCATACTTGAACACAATCTCCGCAACCAAACTGCTTCCTTGCTTGCATGAGTGGCTACCATGTATTTTGCCTCTGTAGTTGATAGTGCCACTACAGGTTGTTTTTTACTCATCCAACTAACTGCACCTCCAAATAGATTAAGCACATACCTGCTTGTAGAAATTCTTTGATCCATTTCTCCAGCCCAGTCTGCATCAACAAAAATATGAATATCCAACACTCTGTCCAATCCTGGTCTTCCTTGGTAGCACAAACCATAATCACTAGTGCCACACAAATACCTGAAAACCCGCTTCACTGCTGTCCAATGCTCCTTCCTTGGTTTTTACATAAACTTGCTCAATACTCCCACTGCATGTGCAATGTCTGGTCTAGTATAGACCATCGCATACATCAGGCTACTGACTGCACTTGCATATGGAATATGGGACATGTCATCTTCCTCTTCTTGTGTCTTGGAACATTGTTCAATAGATAACGTTACACCTACAGGAATAGGAACCTTCACCGGTTTACTATCCTTCATATTAAACCTTTGCAGTATTATCTTGACATACTTCCTCTAGTTTAACTAGAGCTTCATCTCTGCCCGATCTCTTTTAATTTCCATGCCCAAAATATAGTTTGTAGCACCAAGATATTTCATGTCAAATTTGAAGGAAAATTGGGTCTTTAAATCCTGGATAATTTCTTTGTCATTTCCAACCAGCAACATATCATACACATAGAATACCAAAGAAATAACATGGTCACCAATTAATTTAAAATACACACAGTGATATGCTTTTCTTCTGGTGAAGTCAAGTCCTTGTATAAATGTATCAAATTTCTGACACCACATCCTTGGTGACTGTTTTAACGCATAAAGATACTACATTAACTTACATACCATTTCTTTCTTACCCTTCACCACAAAGCCTTCAGGTTGCTTCATGTAGATCTCTTCTTCCAGATCCCCATGAAGAAATGTTGTCTTCACATCCATCTGTTCTACCTCAAAATAAAAAGCACCAAAAACAAATAAAAGTAATCTAATAGAAACTACCTTAGCAACAGGAGAAGAAATATCACCAAAATCAATTCCCGACACCTGGGAATAACCTTTTTCTACCAACCAAGCTTTGTATTTCTCTACCTTTCCTTGTGCAATTGTCTTCTTCTTGAGCACCCATTTGCTGCCAATGGGTTTCCTTCCAGTCAGCAACTCCACTAGATCCCAAGCCTCAGTTTTGTGCAAAGATGCCATTTCATCAACCATGGCCTCTTTTCAGAGTTTTCCATCCTCTAAATCTACTACTTCCTTCATAGTTCTGGGATCATCATCAGTAATAGATAAAGAAAATTTTTAACAGAAAGTAGATGGACTATACCTTTATGACTGTCTTCTTTCTCGAATTGATCTTCTCACAACTGGAGTTTGTGGCTCTTCATCTTCTGATTCCTCTTCTGCTGTAGAGTCTGATTCTTCCTCAAGCTCAAACTCTATTTTCTTAGGTTCCTTTGGTTGGACTTCATGTTTAATAGTATCTTTCACCTCTATGAACACCACATCTCAGTTGTACACAACCTTCCTTGTTATTGGGTTCCAAAGCTTATAACCCTTTAAACCATCCTTATACCCAATAAAGATTCACTTTTCAGATTTACAATCCAACTTTGTTCTTTTCTCCTTTGGAACATGTACATATGCATCACATCCAAATACCATCAAATGTGAAAGAGAGGGTTTCTTACCAATCCATACCTCTTGTGGAGTCTTATCTTCCAACGCTAATGAAGGTGATATGTTGACCAGGTAACATGATGTCTTTGCTGCCTCTGCCTAGAATTCCTGTCTTAACCCGACAGCACTAAGCATGCTTCTTGGCTTTTCCATCAATGCCTTGTTCATTCTTTATACAACTACATTTTTCTCAGGTGTGTATGGAGTAGTATTCTGCCATGTTATACCACACTTCTTACAGAATTCTTCAAATTCCTTCTTGCAAAACTCTTCACCGTTATCTGTCCTCAACACCATTATCTTCTTCTCTGTCTGGTTTTCCACCAGAGCCTTAAATTGTTTAAACATGTCAAAGAATTTAGATTTCTTCTTAAGGAAATATATCCATGTATTCCTTGAGAAGTAATCTATAAATGATACATAGTACACAGACATATCTAGTGATGGAACCGTCACAGGTCCAAACACATCATTGTGCACAAGCTCTAATATTTGTTTCTCCCTCTTACCACTAGAGGGGAAACTCACCTGATTCTACTTTCCATATACACAATTTTCAAAGAAATAAAAATCCAAAGAGCTATTAGTCATACCTTCTACCATACCTTTACCATGAAGTATTCGAAGGCCCTTCTCTCTAATATGTCCAAGCCTTTGATGCCAAAGCATGGTATTTTCTCTAGAGACCACTAGATTTTCTGCTCCACTTTCAAGAACCACAGAACTGTTGCACCCATCAATAACAATGCTACCTTGCAACTTGTATATAGTTCCAATCCAAACTTCCCACATCAATACTAGTGCTCCCCAAACCATCTTACATGTATCTTTCTTGAACACTATTTTTACACCTGCATCATCCAGCTTGCTTACAAAAATCAGATTTCTGACCAATGAAGGAATATGCAGAACACCCGAAAGTGTTATAATCCTTCCACCTTTCAAATTCAATGTAAATTTTCCGCTACCAACGATTTTAGCCTTCCTATCATCCCCCAAGAATACATCACCACCATCATATTTATCATACTCGCAGAACCACTCTCTATGGGGAGTGAAGTGAAAGGATGCACTTGAGTCAATCAACCATGCCTCATGATCTATGTGTACTTGAAGAAGCAAAGTACACATCCCCACCTTCATCTAAGGTGGTTTTCGCCTCTGCAGAAGGAGAATCATTAGATCCCTTTTTTTGTCAGGAGCTTTATATCTACAGTGCCTTTTTAGTGCCCTTCCTTTCCGCATTTCTAGAACACCTTTACAGGTTTTCCTGGAGATTTATATCTCCCACTCGATGACTTACTTTCGTTTCTGTTATAGGACCTTCCTCGTACAAACAAGGTATCACGATTCTGACTCTCCATATTTTTCCGTCTCATCTCCTCCATCAGTAAGGATGAGACTATTTCATCAAACTGCAAGGCAGTTACATTGCTATCTATTGCAATAACCAGACTATCCCACAAATCTGGTAGAGAGCACAACAAACTGATGCACTTATCTTCACCTAAAATTTTAATATCAATAGATAATAACATACTTACCACAATATTAAATGCGTATAGATGCTTTGTCATCGATTCTCCGTATTTCATCCTCAGGTTATACAACTGTTTCCGTAGGAATAGTTTATTCACTAGAGACTTAGATTGGTACAATTTCCCTAACTTGTCCCACAAAGCCTTAGCCGTAGCTTCCTCTGATACATTCAATAGTACTGAATCTGAGACACACAATCATATTGTGCTCTTTTCCTTCCAATCCAACTTATTCCATTTTCACCAAACACTCCCATTGGTTTAGTACTCAGATTTACCACGATCCACTAATCTTTATCTACTAACATATCCTCCATCTTTAGTTTCCATAACTCAAAACTCTGACCATTAAATTTATCGATCTCTATCTTTCCACTACTCGCCATTTTCTTTCACCACCAGAATCAATCCTGCAAATCTCCCACTGAACAAGGTCTACCACAGGCCCGAGCGAAACCCCTCAGCGACAAAGGCGTCCCCTTGAAGCCAAAACAACTCTGGTACCAAATGTATGTTTTAACCCTGTATAAAAATTACCTGCATACGAATTCTAAAACACAGAAAATAAATAATAGTGAGAGAATAACACATAAAACAAATATACATAAAGATTTTTCCCTAGATCCCAAAACTGGTGTTGGCATTATGATACAGGTGTTGTCCTTGATGGCAACTCACTCAAATGAAAGATCACAGTAAAACATGTCAACAACAAAGAATTACATATCAGACTACAAAGAATGAAGAAAGAGAGGTATATGCAGATTCACCTTGACCAAGCTACATATACACGTAGGTTCACTGAACACAAGTAGCATATACATACACACGCACGTCCACAGAAGGAAAAGTGTGTATATCTTGGAAACCTAAGTTTTTGGTTCGATTATTTAGTCCAAGGTATTTTGATCTAAGGTGTTATAGCTCCAAATATCACCCTTTGTATTTGTGATGCTTGCTTTATGGCCCAGGGAAACCCCTCCTTCTAGACTTGGTCCAAATATTTTAAAAACAGTGTTTTACTCCCTGTACACTACTTTGCCCTGTGTTAAAAGCGTGTACACGTAGGTCAGTCTATACCAAACCTGCATATATGTGTTAAAACACTTAAAGAAATTAAATTTCCTTAACTATGGGCGAAGATAACATGTTTTACCTGTTGATTACCTATTAGTGCCCGTGGCCCAACTGTTTCCCAACTAAAAAACTAATTTGGGAGAAGTATAAAAGGACTTCAATGTAAGGAGGAGAGAAAGGATAGAATTGTTATACTGAGATTATCCCCTGATCAAGTCTGAAGAATCCCTGTGCTTCATGCACTTCCCCAAGTTCAGGAAAACCTTGTTTCCTTGAGTTTTTATGTTCTCTCATATGCTTGGAGATATCATGGTATTGATTGTGGAAGGAGCTTGTTGAAGATTGGGATTGGATGGACCTGGAGGATGGTTCAGCTTGGAGCCAAAAGAGGAAGATTCAGGTGGACTCTTTCCATGTTTTGATTATAGTGGTATACAATAAAAGAAACATTGGCTTGTTCCTGATATCAACTTTTTTTATGCATCTGATGTTAATGTTGTGGTTTATATATGAATGACTCTTTCAATGTATAACTAACCATCTACTTATATGATATAAAGTTGATTTAACTATAATTCTTTATCTATATGTTGCTATGTGTATTCGAATTGGCTGATTTGTAGGTTCGAAGATCATTAGGAGTTGCAGAGAGTTTGAACCCTGGCTGGAACTACCCAAATGAAGGACATCTGGGTATGTTCATCCTCGTATAGTTAGTTTGTTTAAGCATGTTTCCTGAGTGTTATGCTTGTTTCTTGCTCCTACTCTGCTAGGGTTCTGACCCAAAGCCCTAGGGGACTTATTCCCTCAAGACAAGGTATTGGTACAAGGTATTTGGTTCGAGGTATTGACCCTAGGTATTTGGTCCAAGGTATTGGTCCTAAGTGGTTTTGGTCCATAGTATTGAGAAAGGATTAAAACTATATAAGGAGGAGAAGATCATTAGGCCAGGTGTGAAAGTATTGAATATCTGATGAAGTGTGAAATCTAGTATGCAGGTTATTGGCTTATGATGCTATTCTTAATCTGAACCAAGGATGAACCTTAGCGGTTGATGAAGGATGAGATCTAATGATGGATCAGGAACTTAAGACTCAAAATAAATTATCATTATGTGGTTTGATCATGTTTAGTCTAGATCTGAAAACTGACGCATGTGTTATTCTGTAAATATTATGATCTGGGTATAGTTGAAGTCTGAAATAGATGCAGAATTGTGAATTAATATTTTCAGATGTGTACGCTGGTTGGCTTTGATAAAAGCGCGTATACATGCAGGTTCAACACATAGAAGTAGCATATACCTAATAAAGTACGTTTCAGTTGTTTCTGTTTGCTGTTGCAGAGTTCTGGGTTCTGGTTACTTTATTCTGGTGACAATATTCTAAATGATCAGATTGACTGTGATTTGATGATGAGTTGTCAAAGTGATTAATTGATTTAGTTGAGTTTGATTCAAAAAGTGATGATTGAGTTTCAGTGATTGATTGATGTAGATGTATTTGATGATTGAATTAGAGTTATGATGTTGTTAATGGATGCAGTCTGAAAATTTATGGAACGTGGTCCTTGGAGGAAGAAAGAATGTTGTAGCCTTCCGTAGGTTGTCGCCTACATACTAGTAAACATATCGGCTAGTAAAAGAGTTAGGGGGTTGTAGCTCCCTTCCAGTAGAATTTGGAGAATGAGAGAAGGTTATAACCTTCTGTAGGTAGAAGCCTGTGTACTGGTATAATTCTGCACCAGTACAAGATTGTAAACAGATTTTCTTATTATTAAAAGAAGATAGAGACGACAAAAACAGGTGGTTTTTACCCACATTGGTTTTCCACCTTATATCTTGGTGTTCATGTGTGTTTCTTATGTGTGATGCTTTACTATGCTTTTACTGCACTGTCTAATAATTCTTTGATATACTGGTTAAATTTCAATGCATGATAAATTGGGTAAATCAAAAGTTCTCTGCATATATGCTAGTTGCTTTAAGTACAGTCGCGTGTACACGTTAGTTCACCTAGCTGAAGTAGCGTATACAAATCTGTTTGGGAAATAAAATGATTGACCTAATAATACTGATTCACCCCCCCTCTTAGTATTATTTCTAAAAACTGGGACTACCAGATTGATTTTTCATTATGTTCCTTTCAATGTTATAATACATATATATACATGCCGAAGCATCCAATACCATGGACCGAAAACCATTGTGCCCAAAACCGCGTGTAAAAATCATGCACAAAACCATAGGTAGGTCCGCCCACCTAATATAGGGTCCAAACTAAGGGATCTAGTTGTGGGAAGAATATAACACAACCCAACAAGGTGGACATTATAGTGGAGATACAATGACTCACAAAATTCTGCATGTTAGATATTACTGGCTGAGTTTATTCAAATATACCCACATGTATGTAAGAAGATGCAAAATTTGTCAAACTGCTTCAAGAAGACAAAGGAAATCTTCCATGCCCTTGAAACCAGTCAACATTGAACAACCTTTTGAGCAATGGGGAATGGACATAATAGGTGAGATCATTCCTCATTCTTCCAAACAACATAGGTACATTTTGACTACAATGGATTATTTTACAAAATGGGTAGAGGCAATACCTCTAAAGCTAGCCAATTCTGAGAGCATCATTCAATTCATTGATCAATTTATTATTACCAAGTTTGGTCTCCCTCATGCTCTTATTTTTTACAATGCTTCTTATTTTTCTGGAAATGCAATGACTGGATTTTCTTTAAAGAGAGGATTTAAACTTAATTATTCTACAAATTATTACCCTTAGGGAAATGGCTTATGAGAATCCACTAATAAAAATCTAATAAGGATCATCAAATGAACTATTGACCAAAATCAAAAGAACTGGCACAAATCTTTAATATTTGCTTTATGGACTGATAAAATAGCTGAGAGAACCTCAATAGGTACTTCTCCTTTTCATTTGGTATACGAGAAATAAGTTATTCTACCTCCAAATCTAGCTCTCCTCTCTTCAGCCCTAGTTCAATTTATTGAAGAATGACCTTCTTGTGCTTTACAATTACGAATGTCTCAAACCCTTAGGATGGAAGAAGAAAGAAATAAAGCTAAGCTAATCCATGCTCACCATCAACAATTGGTCAAAGTTTCATTTGATGTCAGTTCAGTCAAAGATAAAAATTTTGAAATCAGAGACTTTGCTTTGAAATGGGATAAAATGCATGAGGAAAAAGGAAAACATACAAAATTTCAAAAACTCTAGCTTGGTCCCTTTCAGATTTTTGAGAAGATAGGTCCATCAACTTTAATCTTGCAAGATTTACAAAGGAAGAAGGAAATTTTCCTTGTTAATGGACTTATACTCAAAAAATATTTTTCTTGAAAGACCATAAGTCTTTTTGTACAATATGTAAATATTTTTATATATCATTTCCTTTTGTTACTAAAAGTACTACGCTTTTGAAAAACACATTGGAAGTTTCTCTTTATTTTTGAAATGTTAAACTTATTTAAGGAATACTTTAGAAAGCAAATTTTAAATTGGAATCTAAGTATTGAATCTATTTTAAAGCTTTTAAATAAGATAATCATTCAGTTGTGAATTCTTTTGGTTTGAAACTATTTAAAAGTCTATTTGTTGTGAATTGGTTTTGAAAAGTTATGTTTATAAAAGCAGAAATTATTATGAAGTATTTAGTGTATTCTACTTAAAGGGGTCATCCAAGACTTGTAAAGAGTGAATGAAACCTTACCATCCATTTATTTTAAAAAACTTGCAATGTGTAATTCAAAAATATATAAAAAAACTTAAAAGTTAAGAGGTCTCATCACGAGCCTGCTTACATGATCATAGGAAACTAATAAAAATTGACATTATCACTATTTGCAACCAAACCAAGCTAGAAGTTCTTAGTCTCTAGACTTTGAGATAAGAGATCTCATCATGAGTTGGCTTGTTTAACTTTATTACAACTTGTGAATGGAATTATCATTTTCTGGCTACCAAACTTGGGTAATGACTTTAAAGTAAAAAAATAAATAATATAAAAAAAGGAAATTCCTTGCCTCTAAAGAAAGTTATTATAATATGGACGGGATACAGGTTCATTTTGGTTAAATGGTAACCCTGTCGAGGCTATGAACATCTTCTAGCAAAAGAGGCTCTACCAATGACTTATAAGTTTATTCAATACGCTAAGCTTCTAATAGTTTTTAATTTATCTTTTTAACAATCTATTAGCGATTGGTTTACACAAAAATTATTTTCATCTATAACAAACCTTGAGAAATTGTACAATAAAATGAATTATTTCATTTCAAAGTTATCTATATCAATCTAGATTTCAATCATTTTAAAACTTTCTAAAGATTTTTTTTGATAAAGATTGACATCTTACATAGATTAATTGTTTCGTCTAGTGTGTTTCAAATTTTTGTGGTACTCAACAACTCCATATTATCTTTAGACTTAGGAGAAAGAATAATGGAGACCCTTTAAATTTTTTTAGGATAGAATATTTCCTTGTCTAGATAAAATAGGATAAGTTTTTATTTACTCTTTTATTTTTGAATAAAACAAGAAAGTTTATGAGAAGGGCATAAAACCTTTTATGAATCCTTTAGTAGTTTTAGGAGATAAATTACAAGTCTTACTAATCTCAAAATCATAAAAAATAAATGAAAATATCATAAAAGGATTGGTCTTATTAATATGTATGCATAGTATTAGTGGTTTCAAAGAATAAAAAAAAAGTGAAAAGCCGATTGTGAAACAACGAAAAGCTAATAAGAAAAATGGCGAAAAGTTGATAAGAGAAATAACAAAAAGCCGAAATGTGAAATTTCGAAACCAATATCACAATCCGTCAAAATCCGATATCGCATTTTGTCAATTGACAGGTTTCGATATCACAATTTGTTAAATCTCTAGTATTTTTCTAATATAGATTCCACACCTATATATTTTTCAGAAATTGCAGATCATTTAGTTATGTTAATATCACCCCATAATAAATGCCAATATAATGACCAGTGTTAGTGTCATGTGAAAAAATGTTTGAAAAATAAATGATCATTTTGTGTAGTTCTAATTTCGAGTTTTTTTTATGATTTGTAATAATTTTGAGTTAATCTGAAAGGATTTTTCATAAAGCTCACATTGAATTGATATGACTCTTTGAATCTTTCGAAGCTCTTGCTACTTATCTTGGTTTGTTTCTTTATAAGTAAATTCCAATAAAGAGCAGTTAAACGATATGTCAAGAATAATCAAGGTGATGAGGAAGTCTGTAATACAACAAGAACCAATCTCCCCCCCTGAAGAAGTGTCTGAGATGTCTCCAATGTTTACAGATGCTACATGCACTCCAGATGCAGGTTTTTCCTCTTGGGAGGAAATATACAAACTATTCAAGGATGAAAATCCAAGAATAATCGTGAAATAGGCTGCTACTGCTGATGATTCTCCTCCAAGTAACAACGACACATGGAATGATGTGGCCAATTCATTTCTCCACAAAATTGCTGCCTGCCCCAAAATTCTACCATATACAGATATGGTGAGATGGGTTGTTGACCATCTGGACATTATGGACAAAAAATTTATAACTCCAAAGAAGACAATTATTGGGTCTTTTAAAGCTGAGGATTTAAGGAAAATGTATCATCTACCTCAACCTCAGAAGAAATATGATACACAATTCATCCAAAAATTCATGCAAGAGAATTTGAATCCTGCAGAGCTGATTAGAGAATGGAGAAGGGACCCAAACAAACACAAGCGAGAGGACAAGGGTATGTATTCATTAGCCTCTATTGTTGGCCCTTTCTCTCATATTGCTACTATGTTATGTCACCTTTATGGTTATCCAAATATGCATAAATTCTTTGAAGAATGGGTGTCGTTGATAGAAGCCTCTGCAGATGGCTATATCATGGATTGGGCGACTATTAATTCCAACAATTTAACCACTCAAATCCAAAATTATAGACATAAAAGAAATTTTCTTGAAAGAACAACTCCTCCTTTCTTTATGAGCACCTATGTCGTGGACGCAATTTGTTTTTCTTATGATTTTCCATCTCTAGGATGGAAATGGATAGACCAATTTCCTAGTCCTATATCTGTTTATCTCAATATCGTTTGGGAAACCAAATACCATGCTCACTTCTACAAAATATGTCATGAGGTCATGCTCCCTATCCACCAAGAGGTCTTTGGTAGAAATGCCCCTAGACTTACTGCACAAGCCAATAAGTACTTAAAGCTTATAGGAAGGTGGTTTGGGGAAGAGTCATTTACTTACATCCAGGTTTTTGGTAGCCTTTCCCATCCTCATGTTTTTCCCCTTTTTATCCCAGATAAATCATTGGCCAAGGAATCACTTATCAAATAATTGGTAAGGGATTAACTAAAGTACTTAAAGATGCCAAGAAATCTGCATGGCCATGTTTTCCTATCCCATGTGGTACCTATGCCTTAGATAATTTCAATCATTTCTTAGTTGAAATTGAACAATTAAAATTCTTTAGTCTTCCAACCATACTAAACAGGCCATATGACCTTAATGGCATAGCAAAATATGTTACAACACAGCTAAGCTCAAACCATTTCAAGCGAGCTTGACAAGTTCGTTGATTTGTTTGAAATGGTTCCGGAGTATTATATGGTAGAAAACATGGTAGCAAACTATCTAAGTCCTGATGAATTGATTAGATTCAATAAATATCATCAGCAAAAAATAACCCATTTTACAGAATCCATGTTAAAGCAATTTCGACAGAACTCAGAAGTTTCAGATGCATCAACTTCCTCCTCAAAAACTCTGATTATTTCCCAAGTCTATGAAACAACTACTATAGTTGTGGATAAAACAAGTGAAATTAAAGAGGAGAACAAATTAGATGAAGTATGGGAGGATTTCAACCATGTTTTTACAACAGAAGAAACTCGAATTACATGTATCTTGGTCAATTACAAGCAGAACAAGTTACAGTCAATAGAGAGACGAAACAGGTTCTAGAAACTATGGGGCAACCTCATTTACTATTGAGGCTTCCCAAGGGAATACTATTCCTAAAACTCCCGAGAATAACATTAATGCAAAAATTTTCAATCAATCAACTGTTGCTGATGATATGGAAATAATTCATTCTTTCCTACTACTGAGATAGTCGTCAAGATTGAAGAAATCTCACTTTTGGACGTATTTTACATTCCAAAGCATAAAGAAGTAATGAGAAGGTCAAGGAAGAAAAGAAAGTAATTGAGAAACAATGGCAAGCAAATCTTACCAAGTTACATAAAAGTTTTAATGATTTAAAGCTACAATTTGAATATGAAGTGAAGGACAAATATGAAGATATACTACAATTGCAACAAAGGTTAAACCAGCTAAGGGAAAATCCAGAGATAAATGAAGTCTGGAAGGAGGCATCGGAACTAGATGTACTCCTAACAAAGAAGAAGACTATCTTCTATAACAAATTGGCTTTAATTCATGACTTCTCAAAGACCATCAATTCTTTAGTAAACAAACTATTTGATTTGAGGACGTTTTATGAAGAAATTGATGAGAAAATCTCTGAGTATATAGATTGACAATACATTTTTCAGGGAAGATCAACCGATCTTCCTTGAATTGACGAGTCACAGAAGGATATCATTTTCAATGACTGGGATATCAAAATGAAATGGGTTGAAATGGCTATTATCAGAGCTAGAAATCTTGCCTCAAATTTCACTGAATACATTACATATATCTTATTGTAGACCAATCTAATTCAAGAATACCCAAAGGACACCTTGCCAGATATCAAAGCCTTAAAACAATCTTGGCATGAAACATCTAAGAAGAAGGTTCAAGATATTCAAATTTTATCACAAGCGAACCTTGAAGGTTATTGGCATTTATTAGTGAAACCTCATAGTCAGTGGCTCGTGTTGAGGTGTGTCTCAAATGCAACAATACAACTTCTTCTAGCGCTTATTGATGAAGTTTTTATGGGAAAAATGCACATGCAACTGGTACATTCCCCCGAGATGAATCCGCTCAAGGACATATATGATCTCAAAAAGTAGATGAAGAATCAATCTGGAGCACAATCATGAGTTCTTGTTACAACATATCACTAATTTATGTGCCCTTTATCTTAGCTTAGCTTGTTGAAGTTTTTTTTGAAGACTTTTATTTTAAATTTACTATTTTTTTAATATTAATAGGTTATTTAAACCCGTTTCATGCATTTGGAAATGGGTCCATAATTTTGAGAAGATAGCTTTGATCTTGCACTATTGTTTTATCCAAAGTTATCTAATTGAGAAGTTGAGCCTGAAAGCTATCTTTTTCATAAGCAAAGCGCTAATGCATCAGGTAATATTATATTTATGTTATCATTATGTATTATTGAATTAGATAGTGAATCTCTTATGCATTATTTTGTTATATAAATGCTTTGAAAACAATCAGACATTATCACTATTGATGTGTAGAATTGAATGATTTGTCATTATGTATGAGATAACAAGATATTTTATGTGATTGAGTTTTAACCAACTAAATTAATTAACTATTTAATTAATTTAGTTTATCATATATGCTTTCTTTTCATCAAAGTATTGATTGATCTATATTGTTATATCCTTTGTGAAATCTTTCTTTGAATCACATAAAAAGATGTATTATCTCGGGAAATAAGTAGAATACGTTTATTTAATAAGTTTATCATTAGCTATATAATCATTTCATCAGTTTTCATTATGTTATTATATTAAATCTTTTTAAAACAAGAAACTGGTCCCTTTATATCCATTCAGACCCACCAAGCTCAATGGAAAAAGAGTTGCTTTAAGCTCCAAATCGGGTGGTATCCCCCGATGTTGAGGCAGTGAAGTTCCAACCTTCAATAGATCCTTTATGGGATTGGAAGGTTATTACAGGATGTTCAACAGGAACTTCTCACCTATTGCTTATCCTATTACATCATTGTAGAGGAAGGGTAATAAGTTTGAATGGACAGAGGAATGTGTGACGAGTTTTGAGTAGCACAAGCAATTGTTGACACATGCACCAGTGTTAAAGATCACATACTTGGAAAAAGAATTTGTGGTATGTACATATGCTTGCAAGAGATGACTTGGATTCTTTATGTAGGATGGAAAGGTGGTATGATATGATTCATGTTATAATGTAAATGAGCATGAGAAGAACTACTCGACACATGATCTTGAGTTGGCAGCAATCATACATGCATTGAAGATGTGGAGGCACTATCTTCTTGGAAGTAGGTTTTTACTGATGAGTGATCGTAATGGATTGAGATATCTATTTGACAAGTCGAATCTAAATTCCAGACAAGCTAGATGGCTAGCAATGATCAGTGATTTTGATTTCGAGAGAAGATACATCAAAGGAAAGGAGAACAGGGTTGCAGATGCTCTTAACAGGTGGGTACAATTAAATCATATAACAACTATGAGATACTATGGGAAAGACCTACCGGGTAGGATCTTACAGGCAGGTCAGCATGCTGTCATGTATATGGAGATTGTTCACGGGTTGCAACAAGGTACATGTGCAGGTAGTGGTACAGGTGCAAGTGCAGAGGATGTGGACTATTTTCTTACAATAGATGGATTGGTCAGGTTTAGAGATAGGATATATGTTTCAGACAAAAATGAGCTCAAGAAGGTGATCTTGAGGGAGTTTCATGTGAAACCATATTCTGGTCACCCAGGCTATCCAAAGACATTGATTGCAGTGAAGAAGTTTTATTATTAGTTGAATCTAAAGAAGGATGTAGAAGAGTTTGAGGCTGGATGCTTGGATTTTCAGTAGGTAACGGCCAAGTGTAGGCATCCAGGTGGACTATTATAACTGATTTCAGTTCTAGAGTGGAAATGAGAGGTCATTTCCATGGATTTTATCACAGGATTGCTGAGGATAGTGAGATAGCATGATTCCATCATGGTTATTCTGGATAGGTTGACAAAGGTTGCACATTTCGTTCCAGTGAAGTCTACATTCTCAAGTAGCGATGTAGCATAGGTATTCATTAGAGATGTGGTTATATGTCCCAAAGAATTTTGTGTTAGACAGGGATGCAAATTTCACTTCCAAGTTTTTGAAGGATTTCTTTGCAGGTTTGGGCACAGAGTTGGTTTTTAATGTAGCTTATCATATGCAGGCAGATGGATAGGCTGAGAGGGTCAACAATATATTAGAGAACATGTTGAGGATGTACGTGATGCATCAACAACAAAAGTGGGAAGAGTATCTTCCACTATTAGAGTTCGATTACAACAATGGGTATTAGGAATCTTTGAGGATGAGTCTATTTGAGGCATTGTATGGGTGGAGTTGTATGTCTCCCATCAGTTGGAGTGATCCAGTTAATAGGGTATTGATTGGACCAGACAATATGTTGGCAAACATGGAATGGGAAATGTAGGTAATCAAGAAAAATCTAAAGGTAACATAGGATAGGCATAAGAGCTATCTAGATCAGAATTGGTTATTCAAGGAGTTCCAAGTTTGGGAACAGGTGTACTTGCACATCAAACCAAAGAAGAGCTCCTTGCTAATTGGATCATGTGCCAATACGGCACCCTAGTTTTGTGGATTTGTCGAGATTATTGAGAGGATTGGACCAGTAGCTTATTGACTTGCACTGCCTCCGACAATGAAAGTCCATGATGTTTTCCATGTATCATTTCTTCAGAAATATGTTAAAGATGTTGATCATGCATTAGTACAAAATGGCTAATTAGTTACTAAAATAACTACTAAAATTTTCATATAAATGACCATTTTTTAGTTGATGACTAATAGTAGCTAAGTTGTAGTATTTTATAACACCACCAACTTTTAGTCATTAATTGGTTGTCTCAATTTTATCATTTGGTAGTATATCTAGTTATTGATTTAGTCATTAATTTTCACAATTAATAACCAAACATACAACAAAATATATTACTATATGATCACATGAGAAAATAAATTAATGACCAAAGAAATATGACCAAAATGTTGGTCGTGTTATAAGATACTATAAATTAGCTACTAATAGTCACATATATGTAAATTTTAGTCATCGTTTATGTTATCACTCCAAAATTTCTTCAAAGTTGTCAGAAAAAGAAATGATAGAGGTAACCACAAAACACTTTTGGAGATTAGGACCTAGCCTTCCTAATCTTAGAGAGGGCTCTCTCTTTATGATTTAACTTTGTTTTAGTTAATTAATTTTTGGCTAGTTATGATTGTGCTTGGGCTTTTGATTTGAATTTGGCTGGTGGGATCACGTACTTAGATGAAAAGGGTTGTATTTTACCATTGGGATATGGGGCAAAATGTCAGACAAACAAGATTGGATTAAGCTCTAAAAATAGTTTCTAAAGGGAAAGATAGAGGAGTTACTGTAGATATCAAAGGCTTGAAGGTGAAATGATTTCCAATCGGATCCAAGGAGAAATTAAAGGTTCCCTAGGCCGGATCATGAAGAACATGAAAGTGGTCAATCAAGATGGCAGAGCAATTAAGGGTTCTCAAATCCGGATATCAGAGGAAAACATATAAATGACTAACTGTGCAAAACAGAGTGTACTTAAACAAGTTCTGAGTGATATTTCCAGTTAATTCATTCAAATTTAGAAAACAATTAAGTTTATGAAACACATAAGAAGGTAACAATAGCTCATATCATGAATCCTCTAGTGCAATCTTTTTATTACTTGCTCTAGTCTGTTGAATTGAAAGTTGGTACAACCACCCTTAGGATTAAGAACAAAATAAATCTACAAATGTATAGCAATCCACCCTCAATACTTTGAACTATGAAGTATTTATACAAAAAGAATTTATGAAATATCTTAAACTGCATTGAGAAATAATCTAGGAAAAGGAAATATCTTCATGCAAGAAGATAGAGACAGTTATTGAACTGCTATTTGTTGTCCCTGTTATTTAGGTTCTGTTGTCTTTTAGTCTTTGATCTTTTGCCCTTTAAGCTACTTGGCTGTTTGGTCTTCATGCTGGATGTCATATTTACTTATGACCTTTCATCTGATACACTTTCATTTGATACTCTTTGACTTTGTTGTCCTGTCAATATCCTTTTACTGTGCCTTTTTACTTTTTACTACACATTTACATTTTTTACTGTCTATTTCCTACAGTAAATCATTGAGTTTTTCCCATGTCTCAGCATCTGGTAATTGGATATTGAGAATTTTTTGGTATATCTCATCTGCCTCTGTATACTTGGCAAAAGTTGTCTTATTAATAAAAAGGTGTTTTACCTCATGTTGGAGGTAAAACAAGTTCTCAAATGTTTGATACAATACTTTTCCTATTGGTATGCCCTTCATGGATGAAGTGTTTACCTGATCTCTAGTGACTTCCCTGATCTTCTTATTGTAATCTTCCTATGTCATTAGCTTATCATTTACAACTAAGGGATTTGGTAATCCCTTTTGCCTCAAAAATTCGAACTTAACCATAAACCTATGAATGGCCAGTTGCATGGTTTGACACTTATCCTCCAAGTTCAGCATCAAATTCCTCTTAGTGAGGACTCTTTTAACTTCCAAAATTGTACCTGTCCTGTCAGGTATCTCAAGTTCTTGCAGCTCATACTTGTTCTTGGAGCTGAGGAAATGAATGATCCTTGCTACCTCCTCTAGCATATCTCCAAGTTCTTCTTTGACTTTCTAAATGGCTTTTGTAGCCTGATTTATCAAATCAATTTGGTCAAAATTTATTTGGATGGATGGCCAAATATCATTGATAGAGTCAATGATATCGGCCCACAGTTGTTGCTTAGCCTGACCTAGAGGTTCATTGAGTGTTAATCCCTTTTCTATGATTTTGATTCTTTCAATCATCCTTGTGGCCTTCTGTTGTTCTTCTTTGTGCATGATTTGGGCCAATTTGTAATCTGTTTCCACGCTGGTGACTTTCTCTTTAAGTCTGTTCATCTTAGTGGTCTAAATGGACATTTCTTCCATTGCTTTGACTATCCTGTTTTCTTCATCACATGTGGAGCCTGTTGTTGTTGATCCTATTGTTGATGTAGTTGGTGTAGATGCCGGTAGTGAAGTGGCCATTGGAGCAGTGGGAGCTAAGGATGCTGCAAAAGTAGAAGGTATAGTAGTGGTAACTATTGGAATGATAGTTGCAGGAGAATCATTGAGACTAGCTTGTTTGAGCTGCATCAAGCTATCCAGTTCCTTCTCCATCTCCTTCAACTAATCATTCAGTTGCAGCACTAGGTCCATCATCTCTTAATGATTGCTCTGAATTTCCAGGACCTCCTTTTTCTGTGGGTGTTGTGAATGAGGTGGCTTAAGCTGTTTCTTGAGGGCTGCTATGTCCTCATTTTTCTTCTTGATCAGCTGTTCAATAGCCTTAATGTCTCTTGGATCATGGCCAAGTTCAATGACCAAGTCCTCTAATGATTTTATCCTATTATCTTTGGCCTGTGAGGAGGCCTTCTCTAATTTTTATTGGGTTGTCACATTATCCAATGAATCTTGCAGCTTATAGGCGTCCATGGCCTTTTCTGTGAGGGTGGAGTAAATCATTTCTCCAACCTGCTTGTGAAAATCTATCTGATCAATGGGATGAACATCCGTGGCCAACACCTCAAAATTTGTCTTTTTATAGTTAGCAGAGGTTTTTGGTTGCTGAACAGTGGGCTGCAAAAATGACACATGCATCTTGTCTACTTTGACGTCAAAGGCTGACATCAATCTAGTTTGGTTTGGTGGACTAAGCTTGAGGTATTGGGCATATGTCTCTACCTTCAACTTTTCATTCCTCATCTTTATTTCTTAGAATCTACCTTTGATATCCTTTTCCCTGTCAGTTGGCCTGACAAAGGAAGAAACCTCCACACTCTATTGTCTCTCTATCATCTATGTGTTGGAGGTTGATGGATTTTATGTTTTACCTGATGTAGTTGCTTCTTTACTTCTCTACCCTATTGTCTCTGTGTCAGTTATTTCCTCTGAGACAATGTTTTCCTTCTATTCAGACACAGAATTCAACTTGGGCTTCTTTCTTATCTCAAATAGCTCATCAATAGTCTCCATGGAAGAGTTGGATGCCTCTTCCCTGTTCCTCTTTGGATTCTTCTCCTCATTGGTTGGGGTCTATAACATAGGATGAACATTCATTGGTTCTCCTATTTCTGGAACCTGCAGGAAAGAGCTCTGGTCAAATTGCTTTTCTAAATTAATCAATGTGTTCTCAACATCCACAACTGTGTTGTCCATATCAATTAATGTGTTCTCCACCCACTTAGATTGGTTGGCAAGCTGTTCAATGTCTGGTCTTGGGTGGTGGATGTAAGGTGTCAACTTTACCTTAAGTCTCAACTTGTTTATGACCCCATGAGGGTCATATTGCCATAGGAAGTTGTTTCTGAATTTCATCTGTTGTAGTAACCTGTCGACCTCTGGTCCAGCCTCTCTATTGTTGCAAATGAATGGGCCCAATTGGTTTTTCATCTTGAATTGGGTTTTCTTCCTAGCAGATAGGAAGTGGACCTCATCAGAATTGATGATTTGTTTGAAATATTCAAGGGCAAATATCCTCATAGGGAGGTATTTTAGAAATTTATAAGGGGCTAACTGGCAGCCATATGCTTTGATCTCAGTGTGGTTCTGGTAGAGGTACCAGTCTCCCACCTTGCTATTCTTTGCCAATTGTAGCACTCTCTTGATGTCTTGGCTGATTCTAGGTAGAGTATTAGAAGTCAGCATGTTCATGAATGGGTATACAAAGGTGTCTATGAAGTCTTTGTAGGTGAATACTGTGGAAAAATTCTAGACCAAGGGGGTCTAGTAGACCACTGATCTCTATTTTCCCCTGGTGTCCAATTTTTGGATGCTCATAGGGAACTTATCTGTTTGGTAATACAAAAACATATAAAACAACACTAAAGAGTATTTGAAAAATCTTTCAGTGGGTAGTCTGGTGAATTGTTCATACATTTTGTCTGCAATGAACTGAACATAATCATACATGATAGCAGGAGGCTTGCTTGGACTAAAAATGGACAAGAAGGCTAGGATGACCTCATCCACATGCTCATCTGATGTGTATCCTAGGTTGCATGAGAGCAGGGTGACTATGTGTCTACCAATTTCTAAGAAAATGGTGGTAGCATAGGGTGGGGTATCTGTAATATTATGGCAGTCTTCAATGATAAAGTTTTGGAAGATTTTCTTAATTTTCACCCGGTCCAATGTGATGTATAAGTCCAATAGGTTTCCAATCGATAGAGGGGTCTAATTAGGGCTAGTTTAGATTTGTAGAATTTGGTTGATTGACTCAGGTGTAATGGTGAATAAAAGCTGCTGATCTGGGGCAACAATAGCCCTTTGGCTAGGGACATAACATGCATGACAAAAATGTACAATATCTGGGAAAGGGTGAAGTTCTAGGAATGTGTATTTGGGTAAATTGGATTCCCAAAGGTTGATGTCATATGTATAGTTCAAAAATTTGTCTTTACTTTGACAATGGAGCTTTAGAAGGTGGGATGGAGTTGCAGTGTCCTTTATTTGGAAATCCTTATCTACTAGGGCCAAATGGTCAATGTCCAGGTGAGGCGTTGACACAGGTCTGACATCCAGAGAGATCTGGGCAGCCATCTTGTGGGGAAAGGTGTAAATTGGGCTTGCACAAACTATAGAAGTGAAGCTTGAACAACTCTGGTGGAGTGGAAGGGAAGTTACAGATTGGAAAAGAGGGGTTTGGGTATTCAGGGGAGAAATAATCTCAATTTAGGGAAAGTTAATTAAATTTAATCAATTTAACATTTGAATTCACTATACATTTTTAAATTTGAGAGGGCCGTTATGGTTTCATGTCAAAAATACCTGGAAATGGTGGTATAGGTTGCAAACTAGTTTCAATGGTAGCTGCAAAGGGTAATGTGGCTTCAGTTATGCACTAGACGGATGAATTGTGTGTCCGGAGCATGTTCAGGAGGTAGTTAGCGGTGAGATTCGGTTGTAGAGGCTCAGGGTGGCACAGGAAGGCTTAGGAAGCTTTCACGGAGCGAATGAGAGAAAAGGGTGAAAATGAGCGTCTTCGGCCTTTTCATCGGCAACGGTTAGAATTTGGTGCAGAATTCCATAATGAACAGTGGGTGGTTTTGGCCTTTGGCGAGGAGGTGGTTTCGGGTGCCATCATACCACTTTTGGCAGTCAGGCAGTATTTTTTGGAGAGCACACAAGTTCACTTGGAGCTACCACAAATCCGAAAGGGGCCCGAGAAAAGCCACCAATTTCGCGTGCTCTCGGGCTAGTAAAGGTTGAAGATTTGGAGCACGTTGTTATATCTAGGGATCTAAGATCAGACGGTTGTCGCATGGTAAAGCTACACTGAGGACGATCGACAGAGATTAGCAAGGCCCGAGGGATAATTACACTTAACTTGTAATTATTTATTGAATAAGTGGTGCAGGTTAAAAGTATAATGTACGGGTTTAAATATAGTGGGACCAAGGTTTAATATGGCGGGGGTTATTTGTCCACACCAAGGGGTGGGTTAAAAGGTTTTGGTATCGGGAAAATGTGAATTTGCGCAGTTAATTTAAACAAAGCAGGAGGGAGACAAAACTTAGGAAATATGGGGTTTTATGGTTTAAAAGGGTTTTGGGGGTTTTGTCAGGAAATACACGAATGGTGGAGTTAATAAAGTAATGCCGGGGGTGGAGGGGGATTTAAACTTAGGACAAGGGTTTTTATGGGTTTCTTAGGTGAAATAGGGAAATTAATAAGGGGAAAATGATTTTTTTAAAGGGGAATGGGTTTCACACTAGGGAAAAAGGGTTTTGGGTAGGAAAATGACCTTTGGAGGGTAATTTGCTAGGGAAATGTGTGAAACCAAGGGGCAAGGGTGAAAATGAAGGGAAAAGGGTATTTTCTTCAGAAATGATGGAATAATGGGGAAATTAGCAAGTATGTGGTGGGGGGTGAAATGAAATAAGGGGAAGTTAGCCAAATGAGCTTGTGAGCATTCTTTCACTTTCATAACTACTCCTACACATTGAAACATTGGATTAATCATGATAAATGTGCTAATGCTTCAATCAACTTTGTACTTCTCCAACCTTTCTTCTACTTACCCTTTACTTACCCTAACATTTTTTCTTCACTTTATCGAGTGCATTTAAGCTAGCAGACCCTTTCTTTCCTTCTTCTTTTGTGAAACAAACTATCTAATTCTAACCTTATATCTTCCAATGGCTCAGATTAAGCTTATGAGCACATTTTATTTCTCTACCTAACTACTGATCTGCCAAGATTAAACAGTTTGGCAGGATCTTTTATTCTCTAACTATAAACATGAAATTTAAAGCATGAACTAGTCAAGATTAAACCATTTGACTATCATGGGTTGTGGCATTTTTGACAAGCTGCACACAACCATTATTTTGCATGGTAAAGTTAAAAGTAGCGGCACTTAGATTTGCACACTTTCATGATCTGTTTTTATTTGGGGTTCATATTTTTTCACCCTTTTTTTTTATTCTTTTTTTCCTTTGATATTTCTTTTAGGACATATCCTCTTTACATTTTTTAATTTTTAATATGGAAAACATTTGCAGAAAAGCAAAGGTATGTACAATATTACAAGACTAACCACATCCAATTCAAAATTATGAATCCTATTATTATAAGATCCTAATAATTTGAAACCAATTAATGACCAAATAAGTATGAATAGATTCCAGTCGTGTTATAAGATATTGTAAATTAACTACTAATAGTCATATATATGCAAATTTTAGTCATCATTTGTAATCATAAATTTATTATTTGTAGTATTCATTTATATTGTTTTGGTAGTTTCATATTCATTATATAAACGATTGATTTAGTAGTTTATATTCATTTCATTTACTTTCATTAATAATCATTATAAACGACTAATTTAGTCATGTATCCATTTTGTTTGTGTTCATCATTAGTCAATATTAACTACTAATTTAGTAGCTTTAGATTGATTTTATGTATTCATTATTAATCAACATAAATTAATTAGTATAATTTTGCGACTAAATTAAAAGAAATGTCATACAATGTGCATGTTCATCTAATATGAAAACACAAAGTTACATATGTTAATTACAATGCTAAATAATATCAAGTTAACTATAAATAATTTTAACCACAAATTATATTATATAAAATGTCAAGTATTACAATATGAGTTTCCAACTTAATATTGTTTGGACTATAATTTACACATGAAATATTGTTTCATCACTTCAAAACATTATCACTGTGTTGCCAAGGCATTGCAAGTGAATTCACCAATTCTAAAGACTTGACTATTAGTCTCTATGGATGTTGTTACAGGGAAAAGTGTCTACACAGAACTGCTTATCCCACTAATGTGTGATAGCTACCTTAGAAACAAACAAAGTAAAGCTACTTTCGTTTTTCCTTTATGAAGTATAGATGAGAGAAGAACAAAGAAGACCAACCTCTGTCTTGTGCTAATATCCTAGTTCGATTCCTCTATCTCTTGATAGTCTTTTGCTACTTGTTCCCTTGCACGCCCAGCTTCACAAATTACTTGTAAGATCACAGTAGCATAGCACTATACAAGAACATGGATCTATAATCATAAACAATCTAGGATCAGATGTAAATTGATCATACAAATGCAGCAAACATGAATGACACAAGAGTATGGAGGAAAACTTGAATAGCTTTTATTGATAAACAAGAAAGAGCCAAGGGGAGTTACAACTAGTTGTTCTGACCTAGCATCATCCTCTTAGCAAGGAAGCCCCTCTTCACCTCATATAAAGCTTAGATCACCCAGCAATCTGATGTTGTCTCAAGAAACCAACAACAATTCCTTACAATATGGAAAATTCCAGCGTGTGGATCTCTGGGATGAGGGATCCATATATAGATATCTGTAAGGGAGATGAGTAAGCTTGTGATTTGATTAGTGTCTTCCCTCTGATAGTTCTTGCTTCCACTTGGAGATTGATGATATCTTACTCATCCTTGGTCGAATTCAAAGAGGCAAGTGTCATAGGAGAAGTTTTTGGAAGTTTCCATGCCTCTCCACCTTGCGGAATGACACTGCCATTTGTCTCTTCTTACCCATCGCACCCCATAGAAGGGATTTTTGAAATGCAATGCACCCACACAATGTGTTTAGCTGAGATGCAACGCACTTTGCCTATGGAGCAGCTGAAATGATCCTATTTTGACCAGTTCTGAGCAGTTTTTCATGGAGAACTTCTGGGAGAAGCTGTAATCAGTTGACCTTGTTCCTTTAGGGGTTAGAACAACACTTTTAGGGACTTAGGAGCCCTTGGTTTATGGAAATTTCATGCTTGGGGTTGTAGTGCCCAAAAATGTCTATAACAGTTGCCCCCTAAAGCATGAGGTCGTTAATCTTTTGATGTCGGGTGAAATGCTTTATTATAAGGATCCGAAGTTCTTTCAAGCTGGGAGGAGACCTGTAATAAGATACAATACAATACATTATCTTCATAATATTTTCATGATCTAGCTGAGGCGGGCATTCCCATGCTCAATTCATTTTCATGTACATAGGACAGACAATCGTCTGAGTGTAGACTGATGATTCCGGTAGAGCCATCATCCCTTTGATTGGATGATTATCTGCGCAACAATGATGTACACTTGATGTCTTTATTTCCCTGAATAAATATCACAGCCCGGATGGATGAAACTAGATCCGAGGTCTTCAATCTCGTTCGATCTTCACTCGAAGTACAAGTCGATCCATGTGAGAGATGTTCTGGAGTCGAACATGGAAAGACATCGCCTGATTACCAGCCAATGATGTAAGCTGTTAATAGGCGCGAGAGGAATCACCGATAATGATAATGACCCTCAAGGTACTGTAGTACAATTCACGTGGTGTGAATAAAGGACTTGGCGTCGAACACCGCGCAAAATCTTTCAGTCGAAGGCCATTGATGTAAACCTATCGCCGGAAGAGAGAAACTTGCCATTGAGGCATGAAAGCTTCAAAGTACGGAACGAGGTGTTCCTAGATCGACCTCTTGGATAATGAGCTGATGTCGACAAGAAGCGATCTGTCATAGGAGGGCCTTAATGAATCCCACATCAATGACACAGAACGAAGAAAATGATTTTAATGGAGGTGAAAACGATCTGATGACATACGGTTTAGGGTGGCGGTCATGAAAGAATGGAGTATGAATGTATTGTAGCGGGTGAGACATAGGTGAATTCTCTGAATGACTTCTCTTGAACATATCGGTGACACTGACATGATGGATTGGTAGCATTACCCCAAATGTGGATGGTGTGATGGGACCATGGCGATGTGACCGGTGAATGAAACAACCCAACCCGACTTGGACGCGGAGTGGAAGTGTCATGTTCAAGAGTGACTTGCTACCAACAAAGTTTCTTCAAGTTTTCTTCCCAATTTTCCCCAGTCATTGCTGACCAGTACCTCTTTATTTTTGTCAAGCTTGAGGAGGATAACATATCCTTGTTCTATAATTTTCCCTTCGGGCAAACCCATCACTATGTTTTAACAAGCCTAGCGATAGTGAAACTCGTTCTTGTCTGCTATGGACAAGTTTGTTGCTATTAAGTTTTAACGAGTTTAACGACAAAGATAACTCGGTCCTTTTCAATTTTAGAGAGTCTGAAAAGGAACGTAAAGGAAACTCCAAAATTCCTTTTTCGTCATCTAATCCCTTAAGTCCAAAAAAGTATAAAACAATACAGAAGGGATGAATTTTTGATACTTTTAACAAGCCGAACAAAACAAGTGCTCGATCTTTTTGTGTAATAATCCCTCAGGTCCAAAAAGATTAAAATCTAAAGGAGGGATAGCACTTCCGGTCCCTTTAACGAGCTGGAGAGGCCAATGGCTTGGCAATCTTTTCATATTTTACGAGTCAGTTGAAAAGAGCTTAAAGGAGACTCATCTTTTGAGGAACGAGTGATAAAATTGGGTAGCAGCTGATTCCAGGTAAGGTTTGGAATGTTCCAATCACGGTAGTGTTACAAGGATGGCTAGTGAGATCACTCTTCGCAGCTGTTCCTCAAAAGGGGTAAACAATCAAATGGAGGTGAATGGTCGGCCAATACAGAGTGGAGGTGATGATGAGAACACGACCAAGGCTTTTAAAGGCTCAAGTACTTCATTCACGATGGTTATTTACCAGGAAATAGTTCATTTTTTAGTGAGCTTAAATGTGGGGGGAAACATTTGCTCATGGCTTATGTTTATTTTTTAACGAGCTTGAACTATGCGCTAAAATTGCTCGATTAATCCAGTCGTATAATAAGAATGTCCCATTTAAAAACGGCAATTTTTAGAGTTTTGCCCCACATCCTTTCTTTATGCAAGTTAGGAAACGACCAACCCAAAAAACAGATAAATGATCGCTCTTTGCTTACACACCAAAAGATTTGCATGCCCCCAGGTATAAAATAAAGTTTCAAGACCACCTTTTATTCAAACCGACAAAACATTTGTTTTATCAGGAAAGGTATACCTCTTTCAGGTTACCCAAAGATTGTTCTATTCATAGCGCAAACAAAACACTTCTTCGGCGATGTCTACCAAAATAGATAAAGGTGAGTGGAGGAGGCTACTCCACTCACGTAACTTTAACAAGAGAATCTTGTTCCAGAATAACTCCCTCTTCCAATCGTGGACGGGAGTACAGACCAGTCATATATCTCTCGCGGAAACCTACCCTATATCCGAAGTTTTCATGCCGAAGCAGACCAGGGTGCATGCCCCCTGGGTTTCAGTCATGTCCCCCGAATCACTCGCGCTCATCGGGTGGGCGGATTGGGGATTGATGAGACATTCCTCGTGTGAAAAGACCATTTAGGCATGGTATATGACTATTTGCTATGCGTGGTCTGGGAAATGAAAGCTGGTCCACGAGCTTGACCACTCTTCCTTCGTGCGGAAAACACATTACTCTAAAGAGTGAGGAGACAATGGCTCCCATGCAATAAATATAGTCTCGTCCAAGGAGTAGATTATAATTCAGGGGTCCTTGAACTACCTTTACGTTTATGTGAACGATTTTTCCTCTCAATGTTATGGGCACATTGGGAAGGATCCCTAACGGTCGACTGGTTCCTTTGTCAAAGCTTGTTAGATTTCTCATCTCAAGCAAAAGCGATGGCGAACCAAGCGCTTTCCAAGCAGTCAAGGAAAGGATACTCACAGAAGCCCCTTCATCTATGATGGTACTGGCCATAACCATTCTATATACTTGAGCAATAATTCGGAATGGTACACTGGCCGGTAAACGGGGTCTGCCTAGTTGATTCTAGTCGTAGGAAACAACTAGGTTGCTTGGAGGTGGGACCGAATAGACGGCCAGGTACGACTTTGATGAACTTCCTTCCTGCGGTAAAGGAACAGGTAAATTGCCCCCATGTTCATCGGAGTTTGTGCTTACGAAAAGAATTTGGACGGTGTCATCCTTATCCTCTTCTGTGACTGTATCATCTGAAGATGGCATCTCTGAAGGCAAGAGCGGGTCAACTACCGCCTCGACCTTTTGACTTTCGTCTGGTATGGGTTCATATGGTTTGTCTTCAATGATAGATGCTTCGGCCGACCACCTGGGCGGGTCAGCCAGCTTTTCAACTAGCGACGGACTTGGCAAGAGTTTTTTATATCTAGGAGGAAGTTGTAATGGTGAAACCGGACGATCATCCAAAACTCTTTTAGCCTCGTCCAAGAAGGGACAACGGTGGACGGCATGGTCGCCTTCGCACAGTCTACAAGGAAATCTATATTTTCCTTTTTGTCCTGTGGCTTCACTTTCACTAGTCGACGGTGTGTTTTCAACATGATCATCAGAGGTTGACGACACCAGGTTGTGCAAACGAGGAGACCAGTCCCTTAAGATCCGAGGGATGCAAGGACAATCTATGTGATAGTGGTCTCCTTTGCAAATGACACATGGGGATTTAGGCTTGGTCGGTGTAGTGTGTGGATTTTCGCTAGACGACGCTTAGTTGCCCCCTTTCGCTTTAGGCTCCTTCTTCTTCTTCTCTTTCTTCTTCTTTTCCTTCTTCTTCTCAGGTACTTGATTTTTGGCTTTACCAACCCCATAAAGAAAAGAAGAAGGAGGAGAGGAAGAATTGGAGGAAGTAGAAGGTTGGTGGGTAACTCTAGATTCGTCTAGTTGCTGACTCGACTGTTCAGGAATTGCGGCGTTCTGAATGACAGAGGTTGAGAAGAGCTATACAGGCAAGCCGATTGTCAATCCTGGAAGCGACAATGTGGCCATATGGGGTGCACCAACATCTCCCCAAGAGGAGAAGGGATTAGGATTTCCTCCAAGGGGAATTCCTTGGTTGGTGGATTCCATTTTCTCAACCTAAGATCAACATAGGAAAGGGTGATGATTATTCCGTTTAAAATCAATTTTAGATGCTTTGACACAACTTGTTTTTTAAATTTTTAAGAGTCGACAAAAAACAAAAGATGACTCTAGTCGCCTTCGATTTTTAATGAGCCTGCAGTGACAAGTGCTCAGATGGACCTTTTCCGTTAAGGAGTCTGAAAAGGAATGAAAGGGATTGCTCTGGAAATCTAGGTAGAGGGATTACCAAACCAATCACAAAATTGTAGAATACTTTTTACAGTACGGCAGTCAATCTTCCCAAATGTTGTGTTCAGTGCATTGTGATCGATAGGGCAGCAGACATGGCTTCCTATGGATAAAGGATTAAGCCTATTGTGGTCTCCCAAAATATACTCGACGGTACGTGGGAGCGCAAGTCCGTACTGGCACTTATCGTCTCAAAGTGGAGGAATCACCCAACCATCAGTGAGAATAACAGTTACCAGGCTTTACGACGCCGGAATACATCTCTAGCCTAGACTTCTAGATGTTGTGTGTTAGGTTCTAAAGCGTTGTTAGATTCATTGAATTTATTTTATAGTTGATCTTGTTTATGAAGTTTTCCTTTCAGGTTCACCACGAGATGTAGATGTGTATTTCCTAAATTCAACCTAAGATGATAAACAGTCTTTTATCTTCTTTGTGCAATGAAAATCCTAGTTACTAAGGAAACAAAAATAGTAGTCTTTCACAAAGAGCAAAGAGAACACTCTAAATGCACTTTCCTAAATCAAACCAATCAAACAGTCTAAATGCAAATGCACATGCATGTATTTGTTTTCGGCTTTCTTAGTATGTGAATGGAGAAAAGACAGCTGATCCACAAATCTGAATTACTTTTTCAAGCGACAATTATCAACAAATTCCTTTTAGAAATCAAAAATGGAGGAAATCACAACACTTTACGATTTAGAAATGAATACTTGCTTTCGACACTAGAAAAATTACAAATTCAGACCAAATACAATAGTAACAGGATAATCGACTATCTACAGCAACCAAACTCTTTCCTATGACTGAAAACGACACTTGCGACGCTTTCAAATCAAAGGACGACAGTACAATTACATTACTTTTGCAAAGGAGAACTGAAAATGACTCAACAAATACACAAAAACATTTACAGTTCTTTTGTACAAAGGAGGCAGAATAACAACAAGGAAAATGGGCTTCAAACAGAGATATACTGATCACAGGCAACAAAATTCATGAATAGAACTGGAAAGAATGAATCACAGAAACCAAAACTGAACAATGCCTAGTCTGATCAGCGCACCTGTAACACAGGGAATTTGAAATGAAATGCACCTACTACACTCGGGAAGTGCGCTGAATTTCAGATTCACAAAACAGTACCTATGCTGGGCCAGAGAAGAGACTTGGCTTGGGTTCCGGGTCACAGTTTGCAGTTCAGTTCATGGGTTTTGGCCGAGCAAATGGTAATCAGTAATGCAACAATCAGGGGTAGATCTAAAGGGGATCTAAGAGCTATCACAAGGGCAATCAGAGAGTTTGTAAATCAGTTGTTTAATTTATAAACAAATCCCAGAGATTGACTAAAGCGGCATTTATCTACTTTTCATTTGCATAGAAAATGCAGTTCGAAAGCTACCTGGCTCGACTTCAGGCTCTGTCTATAAGTTTATAAAATAGACAATAAGGAAGATAAACAAACAAACTGATTCTTCCCCAGCGGAGTCGCCATTTTGTTACAGGGAAAAGTGTCTACACAAAACTGCTTATCCCACTAAGGTGTGATAGCTACCTTAGAAACAAACAAAGTAAAGCTACTTTCGTTTTTCCTTTATGAATTATAGATGAGAGAAGAACAAAGAAGACCAATCTCTGTCTTGCGCTAATCTCCTAGTTCGATTCCTCTATCTCTTGATAGTCTTTTGCTACTTGTTCCCTTGCACGCCCAGCTTCACAAAGTACCTGTAAGATCACAGTAGCATAGCACTATACAAGAACATGGATCTATAATCATAAACAATCTAGGATCAGATGTAAATTGACCATACAAATGCAACAAACATGAATGGCAGAAGAGTATGGAGGAAAACTTGAATAGCTTTTATTGATAAACAAGAAAGAGCCAAGGGGAGTTACAACCAGTTGTTCTGACCCAGCATCATCCTCTCAGCAAGGAAGCCCCTCTTCACCTCATACAAAGCTTAGATCACCCAACAATCTGATGTTGTCTCAAGAAACCAACAGCAATTCCTTACAATATGAAAAATTCCAGCCTGTGGATCTCTGGGATGAGGGATCCATATATAGATATATGTAAGGGAGATGAGTCAGCTTGTGATTTGATTAGTGACTTCCCTCTGATAGTTCTTGCTTCCACTTGGAGATTGATGATCTCTTACTCATCCTTGGTCGAATTCAGAGAGGCAAGTGTCATAGGAGAAGTTTCTGGAAGTTTCCATGCCTCTCCACCTTGTGGAATGACATTGCCATTTGTCACTTCTCGCCCATCGCACCCCATAGAAGGGATTTTTGAAATGCAACGTACCCACACATTGTGTTTAGGTGAGATTCAACGCTCTTTGCCTATGGAGCAGCTGAAATGATCCTATTTTGACCAGTTCTGAGCAGTTTTTCTTGGAGAACTTCTGGGAGAAGCTATAATCAGTTGAAATTATTCCTTTAGGGGTTAGAACAACACTTTTAGGGACTTAGGAGCCCTTGGTTTATGGAAATTTCATGCTTGGGGTTGTAGTGCCCAAAAATGTCTATAACATATGTGTACTCTTATGCGAGATATTGGTTCTAAGGGTATCACTAAACTGGCTTTCTTCTCTCTCCCTTGTTGCATTTGTCACTCTATTGTTATTGTTTTCTTCTTTCTTCAATTCCTACTTCCTACCATTAATACTGAATTCCTCTCTTGAAAACGAAAAAGATAAAATGTAGAGTATAAGACATGAAAGACAATGAATACTGGAATATAAAATAAAATAAACTATAAAATATTTATAGGACATATTTCTCAACATCATGAGCAATGTCAATGCCATTTTTTCCCGTAAAATAAAGAAACTCAAACAAGTTTTTCTTTAGTTGGGTGATAGTGGCCACCATGTGGCGAGATGACCTGTATAAACAAAGAAAATAAAACTTCACCATAGAAAAGAATAGCTTAGTATCCTAGTATTCAACCTTCATAAAAATCTTAAGCATAATCATGTCACCTAAGTTACATGCTAAAAAGTCTAGATTGTAGATAACTTGTGAAAATAAATAATCTGAGGTGTGATGTCTAACCCTTGACGTCTTATTCGCAACAACACTTCATTCTCTAACACATGAACTTGGTCAAGTATATAGACAACCTGTGTTCAAATAACATGAAAGTAAAGTTTTCTAATAGTCATGAAAATCTTTTAACATAAAAAATTAATATCATGTAATACTAATCTCATCTTCAAGCTTTGGATGTTGTTTAAATGGACATGATACCAAGTATTTTAAATTTCATAGTTAAAAGACAAAACAGAATCAAAAGAAACATTCAAAATACAATGAAATAATAAAGAGAGGATATCATGGAATGGACATTGCAATTATAAAAAAATTGTTTACCTGTCCACCGGTGTTTTGTTTAACATTCCTAAAACATTTACTTGCACAAAGTAACCATAAGGTGAAATAATCACAACATTAAAAACCAAAGGAATCCCTACTAGAAACATTTCCAAAGTCGATAGCTCAAGTGCCTCAGTTCTTGTATTGGCAAACCATATGATGTAACAAGTGAACTTCCATAAGTTGTTTTCTCTATAAAATACTTCATATTTGAATGTGAAGTTAGTTCTTGCACAATCATCTATTCAAAAACAATAAGAAATCCTTTATTCATGGAATTGATATGTTGGTAGAAATTTCAAACAACATACATAAAAAATTGTGTAAAATATTAGTAAATGAATTTCAAAATAAGCATATTGCAAAGCAACTACACCATAATATGGTGTTTTTAATAATACCATACTCACTTTATCATCTTCCAACATAATTACAAGGAGACTATCATTTGTGCCACATGGTGGGCTGTATAATTTATCCATATGTGGGCAGCAATATTTATGGGAAGGGGAAGGGCAAGGTGGTCTCATGTTTTCATCTTGGGGAGATAATTGCAGTTTAGTGTCCATAACCTCATTGTTCCATGTTAGAACCCATATTTCCCACTCAACCATCTAAACAATGAAGGAAGAGTGTATTGCATCACCCTCCTTGTACCTCCAATGTGCAACAACTCCAAAGTCAACTTGTTGATGCATTTATTTAGTCTGTATTTGTATTTCCAGTGGAATACCATCATCCCCAAAAATAACAGTATGCAAAGGTTGATACCTAAAGTGTTTGGACCACAACAAGTGTTAGTAGAGTAACCCAAAAAATCCCATTGGTTTTTCCCTAACCTAATCTATAAATGATGTAACTTTAATAGAGTGGAATGATGTATATCCCAAATCAGGGAAAGCATAAAATATATATCCTTTGCATACACTAATGTAGTGCTAAATTAAAATTCCTATATTTGGGGAGTGGTAGCAATGAAAAATCTTTTCAAAGGGGATGTTGATGAATGATGTAAGTAGAAGCATCTGTTATCCAACATATCCAATGGAATTTTTAAAACTTTTAACAATATCTTATCAAGAAATAGTACAAATTACGACACCACCACCATGCAAAACTTGCTAATATGCCACCATGAAAGACTTGTTGATATGGTTGGTGACATGCCATTTAAGTTTTACATTCTCCTATAATTCCTTAAAAATTACATCCATCGATTTGCAACAATTCATTTGATTGCCCTCTCTCATGAGATATTTCAGCATCTGATTTACTACTTCAAGTTCTATGATGATCATCAAGAAGGGGTTTGTTAAAATAACCTTCCTCACCTATACAACCACTATATGATCTCCTTTTTCATAATTTATTGACCTCCGCAAAGATTGGGCCTTTCATCTCAGGAACAAAAGCAAGGAAAAAAAGGAATGCAACCCCAACAATAGCAACGGATTTGGATGTGCCCAACACATCAATAAAAGATAGGAGAATAGGTCATCCAAATGGTGTTCAACTAGCTAAGATCAATTACAATAGTGGAGATAAGTAAAAGATCATAAAGATAATACTTGTGACCTTGGGATTACAGTGGTGGTGATAAATGCTACAAAAAAATTTGTACCCTTGTTTACCTGCAGGGTGACAATTCCAACCTCATTGGACTTCATATGAAGAAAGCTTAATTTTATATCCCACTCAAAATCTGACAGACTTAACAATTTTTAGGATTTCAGCATTGGGCAGATTGCAATGTTTCCATTGGATTTTGTCTTGTAGGAGAGTACAAAATTACTGTTTAATCAAGATCACTAACCCCTTGATGTACAATGATGTTAGTGGAATTTATTGTTGAACTCCTCTATCATAAACCTTGTTGACATAGCCCAGCCACACTAGCCCACAACTCTACGTGTCCTCGCTTTACAATAGTCGCCAGAGTTTTTCAACGTTTGGACTTTTCTGGTGGTCGCATGCAAAGGTGGTCAGTGGACGTCGAGTTGGAAACTATGAGCAATTACTGCCGCATTCAATTCCTACCTACATGCCTTGATCCTGGTTCCTCTACTCGTTCTTTGAAAAAACACCTCGATGTCTCGGTCATTTGAGACAGTTCTACTCTACGGTGTGGTTACTGTGAGGGTTTGGTGAGTTTCTCGTCTGGCTCTTGCTCTGTTGAATATGGACAACTCTATTTCTTTGTTGGATATCATTGTGGATGACTGTAAGTCTCCCACACCTAGTTATGCTCTTGTCAGTCTCCGGTGGATTGAAGCTACTCTGGTTCTATTGGCACGCTCACTTGATTTTTCACCCGGTAAGTCTTTCAGTCTCGTCTTGTCATTTTTGCTATGATACGGTTATGGAATTTGGGGTCTCGTCCAAATATTGTTCTCTGTTGTTGTTAGACTATCTCGGTTATTATACTGTTGCCTCTGCTATGGTTGTGGGCGCCTTCGCTACTATGATGGGTGTCTCTGGTCACTATTCTGTGTGTAATTTGTTGAACTTCCGTCATCCTCGGGTTTCAGGCAACACATTGGTAGGTTTCCGCGACTCGAACCAGGTATTGACTCATTCCTTGATTCAGTTTCCACCTCTTCTTGGTGTTTATGCTAACCAAAACCGCTCCTCCTGTCTCAGCTTCGTCGATTCGGCTTGGCTCTGCTCCTCAAACCTTTGGTCCGCTTGTTCAGGTATTTATATGTAAAACCCTCTTGTTTCTATGGTTGCTTGACTTGGTTAATTCCGCATTGTACATGTATTAATGATGCTCTATTGTGTATGCAAGTCAATGGCTCAACCTGGGTACGTGGCTCCTCTTGGTTTCGGTCTTCCAAGGGTGGCGAACCTTTGCCGGTAGGCTCTGGCACTTCAGCTCGTCAATGCACTGATAGTTCTTTCGGTTTTCTGTAGATTTTGGTTTTGTTGTCTTTGTGTGACATGCACAGTCGTTATTCCTTGTGGAGTTGAGGCTTTAGCCTGCCTGTTGTGGTTAGTCATTCGTTGACTGGTTATTTGGGGGTCTCTGTTCCCAAACCCTAGGCCAGGGTTTGTCCATTCAGGATGTGGCCCTTGTTGTTGTTTGTCAAGGAATGTAATGTGTGCATATAATGGTCAATAGCAATGCAATCAGGGTTTTGTTATCACTGTTGAACTTGTGAAATTATGAAGAATCGTTTAAAGGAATACCTTTGTTATAGGTTTCTCTACTGTTCTCTGTGTGCGGTCCTGTTTCTTCTCGGGTCTTTGGCTATAATTCCTTTTCGGACTGTGGCTCAACACACCGGTCCTTCGCTCTGTGGCTATGATTTTAAATGGTTTTACTGTAGTTTGTTCATTTTACAAGAACATAAAACAATGAAACCTTACCATGGTCTCTCTCTATTTGTTAACACTGTTCGTTTTCAATTCAACAAATGAAAAGAAATTTGATCATATAGAAGATAGAAAATGTACACAGATGGACAATTTTTATTGAAATAGATCTGTTCCTTTATTTCTATGTTACGAAATTGCAGAACCTTGCTCTTGTCTTACATTGCTCCTTTTATACCTTGTGGTTACAGTTACTTTGAAACTGCAATTATTTGTCAGTTGAACAGAAACAATTGGTTGGGTAACTACAGTTTTCGGTTGTCATTACAAGATCTACTTTTAGACAATTTTGTCCTTTCTTTCCTAAATTAATAGATCAATTCCTAAACTGATATTTATTTTTGTTGACCTATAATAACCCTAACCGACATTTAACTTTGACATTTAATAACTAAGAGTAAAGTAACTAGAATCCTAGCTTATAACTTCATAAACTAGTAATAAAAAAAAAACAATCCAGATATTCAACAACCTTCCAGCCTAGCGAGACTTCACCCGGTCATGGTGAGCTAGATGCTCCTGCATCAGGCTCCCGGGGCAAAAAGAAATCATGGCTCCGGTCCATGAGCTTCTCGACTGAAGTACCTATCTGTTCAATTTGCTTGGCATCAAGCCACGAACTGTCCTTAATAGGACGGTTCTTCCACTTGACCAGGTACTATACATACTCCTTCCACCGAGTTCGTTTAACCACCTGAGTGTCGAAAATAATTTCGATCTCGGGAGGTTGGATGTAAGGCATTTGTCTCTTCCAATCTTCTCCTTTCTCCTAGGTACTCCGTGTAGGTCGCGTGGTTCCATCTTCTTCCTTTTCCTCTAGGTTAGCTGTGTAAGGGAACAGGTCTGCTACGTTAAAGATAGGTGAAATGCCTATTCTGGGTGGCAACTGTATCTCGTAGGCATTCACCGAAAACTTCCGAAGGACTTTGCAAGGCCCTATATTTTTATACTTCAATTTATTATACGTACCTTTGGGAAAGCGTTCTTTGCGTAAATGCGCGAGGACTTCGTCCCCCACGTCAAACTATACTTCCCTTCTCTTCAAATCTGCATGTTGTTTGTACTTTAAGCTGTTGTCCTGTAATTTCATTTTCACCTGTTCGTGCAAGTCTCTCATCATGTTAGCAAAATCTTCTCTGTCTGCGCTTCGCCTTTCCTCTAATCCAAGATCCCGCAGTTTATGCACTCTACGAGGATGCATGCTGTACAGGATCTGAAATGGACTGAAACCTGTGTTGCAGTTAGGTGAGTTGTTGTAAGCGAACTCTGCCTGTGCTAGCACTCGATCCCACATCTGCGAATTCTCCCTGACCAAGCTTCGTAATAGGTTTCCCAGACTCTTGTTTACAACTTCTGTTTTCCCGTCAGTTTGCGGGTGATATGCAGAACTGTAGCTTAGCTGTGTGTCCATTTTTTTCCATAAGGTACGCCAAAAGTGTCCCGTGAACTTCACATCCCTGTCCAAAAGGATAGATTTAGGCAATCCATGTAACCTAACAATCTCATTGAAAAACAAGTGGGCCACGTGGGTGGCATCACTGGTTTTCCTGCAAGGAATAAAATGTGCCATTTTCGAGAATCTGTCCACCACTACCATTACCGAGTCGTATCCTCGTTGTGCCTTCAGTAGACCTAAGATGAAGTCCAAACTGACTGAGTCCCATGGTCTGCTTGGAACAGGTAATGGTGTATACAGTCCTGTGTTTTGACTGTGACCCTTTGCTAACTCGCACACTTTGCATCTGGCCACAAACCATTGTACATCTCTCCGCATCTTCAGCCAAAAATAAAAATGACTAAGCTACTCGAGGGTCTTATCCATACCAAAATTTCCAGCCAAACCTCCATTATGCTTCTCTCGAATAATATTCTCCCTCATCGAGCAGTCATGTATGCACAACTGTCCTCCCTTAAATAACAACTTTTCCTATAGATTTTAGTCCAACCAAGGACTGTTATCTCTCACTAAAGGGTTTTGACATGCCTCATAGACCTCCTTAAAATCTGTATCCATCTGGTACAAGTCTTGTAAGTGCTCAAAACCCAGGACCTGCACAGTGCTTTCCCGCAGAACTAGAGCTTTCCTACTCAGCACATCCGCTACCTTGTTTGCTTGCCCGCTAATATTTTTCAATATGAAGTTGAAAATCTACAAATACTCCACCCATTTGGTGTGCTTGTGGTTGAGCTTGTGCTGCTGCATTACATACTGTAGTGCAGAATTATCTGAAAATAGCACAAATTCATTTCCCAATAGATAATGCCTCCAGTGTTTAAATGCCTGTATAACAACATAGAACTCCTTATCATATGATGAGTATTTCTGTTTACTCTCGTTCAACTTCTCATTGAAGAATGCTACAAGCTTATCCTCTTGACTGAGTACAACTCCAATTCTGTCCTGCTGGCATCACAGCGAACCTGAAATAACTTCTTGAAATTGGGTAATCTCAGGATCGGCCTCTCAGTAATCTTCTTTTTCAACAACTGGAAACTTCTCTCTGTTGCCTTTGTCCATCGAAAAGGTTGGTTGGCCTTTTTGATGGTATCTAGCATTGGCGCACAAATTTCACTGAAATTCTTTATGAATTTCCTGTAAAAACTTGCTAATCCATGAAAGCTACGTACCTCAAACAAATTTTTCAGAGATGGCCAATGCATTGTTGCTACCACCTTCTCCGGATCCATCTTTAGTTCATTCTATGCTATTACAAACCCCAAATAAATCAATTCCTTCTATAGAAAAGTACATTTCCTCAAGTTTATTAGCAGCTTATTCTGTTGTAATTTCTCTAGCACCTTACGCACATGTTGAAGGTGTTCTTCCCTTGTCCTGCTGAAAATCAGGATGTCGTCCAGGTATACAATTACAAATTTCCGATATAATCCTTCAGCATCTCATTCATTAACCTCATGAACATAATGGGTGCATTGCTTAGCCCAAATGGCATGACCAGCCATTTGCACAGCCCCTCATTCGTCTTAAAGGTTGTCTTCCATTCGTCCCCCTCTCGTATTTGAATCTCATGGTACCTGATTTTCAAGTCTATCTTAGAGAAATAAGTTGCCCCGCTTAAACAATCCATCATATCATCCATTCGCGGTAGTGGAAACCTGTACCGGATGGTGATTTTATTGATGGCCCTTGAGTCAGTGCACATATGCCATTCTCCTCCCTTCTTGGGAGCGAGGACCGTTGGAACAAGACAAGGGCTCAAAATCTCCCTTATCAATCCCTTGTCCAACAGCTCTTGCACCTGCTTCCTAATTTCTTCATTTTCCTTGTGGCTCATTCAGTATGCCGCTTTGTTCAGAAAACTGGCTCCGGGTATGAAGTCAATGTGATGACTTATGCTCCTTTGGGGGGTAACTTGTCTGGCAAGTCATCTACAACTATGTCTGTAAACTCCTCCAACATTTGCTGGATCTCTGTAGGTAAATCTGATACCTCCGTATGCAACAAGACTATCCTTGCTTTCTTTACAACCACATAACCTATCTCACTGTCCTCAACCTGTTTTAAAAACTATTTTCCGCTGACCAATAATGTTCTTGGTTCACTAGTCTCTGTTGTCCCTTCTTCTCTGATGGGTACAAGCGTATGCTTGATTCCATCCTTCACGAATTTGTAACAGTTCGTCAATCCATCGTGTACCACCTTCCTATCATACTGCCAAGGCCTGCCCAGCAGTATGTGACATACATCCATTGGTATGTTGTCACAAAAAACTTTGTCCTTATATTTGGCTATCTAAAACTCGACCTCGCTTTGTTCATCCACCAACAACTGATGGCCTTTTTGCAGCCACAAAACTCTGTGAGGATTGGGATGCTTTGAGCGTTTCAACTCCAATTTTTCCACCATCTTTGTGGACACTAAATCATTAGTACTACCACTGCCAATAATTAACTTGCAACACTTACCTCGCGACTTACAAATCGTCTTGAACAAAGCCTTCTGTTGCGTCTGTTCGGTGACCTCCTTGACTGGTTTTAACAACACCTTGTGTAGCACTAAAGCTGCTCCCGTCTCTGGATCATTCTCTGCTTCTTGAGGAGGCACTGCTGCTTCCTTTGGTTGCGCCACATACGCACCCCACTGTCCAGCTGGATCTACTTCTGGACATTCAAATGAGCGGTGCCCCCATTTATGACACCTATAACACTGATAACCAGCCCCTCTACCTCAGCCATTTCCCCTGCCTCACTGGGATGACCTACCGCCTCTCGCACTGTCACCTCTATCTGCTGATCTGGAAGCTTTAGAACTACTGGCTTCCTCATTACTGTTAGCAGTTCGGCCCCTGCCATAGGACTGGCCTTTCCCTCTGCTGGCTCCTTGTCCTCTCCGGGCATTCTACCTTCTGGTAATTTTCTCCTCAGCCTTTATCGCACTCTAATACTATTCCTCAGTGTTGTTCAGAGATAAAAGACTGATTTCATCCAAAATATCTAACCTTAGCCCATTAACATACCTGGTTGTTCTTTCTGTTGTATCCTCTGTATATCCGGCCCGAAAATTCACTCGATAGAACTCCTGAAAGGAATAAAATGTGCCATTTTCGAGAATCTTTCCACCACTACCATTACCGAGTCGTATCCTCGCTGTGTCTTCAGTAGACCTAAGATGAAGTCCAAACTGACTGAGTCCCATGGTCTGCTTGGAACAGGTAACGGTGTATACAGTCCTATGTTTTGACTGTGACCCTTTGCTAACTCGCACACTTTGCATCTGGCCACAAACCATTGTACATCTCTCCACATCTTCAGCCAAAAATAAAAATGACTAAGCTGCTCGAGGGTCTTATCCATACCGAAATGTCCAGCCAAACCTCCACTATGCTTCTCTCGAATAATATTCTCCCTCATCGAGCAGTCAGGTATGCACAGCTGTCCTCCCTTAAACAACAACTTTTCCTGTAGATTTTAGTCCAACCAAGGATTGTTATCTCTCACTAAAGGGTTTTGACATGCTTCATAGGCCTCCTTAAAATTTGTATCCATCTGGTACAAGTCTTGTAAGTGCTCAAAACCCAGGACCTGCACAGTGCTTTCCCGCAGAAGTAGAGCTTTCCTACTCAGCACATCCGCTACCTTGTTTGCTTACCCGCTAATATGTTTCAATATGAAGTTGAAAATCTACAAATACTCCACCCATTTGGTGTGCTTGTGGTTGAGCTTGTTCTGCTGCATTACATACTGTAGTGCAGAATTATTTGAAAATAGCACAAATTCATTTCCCAATAGATAATGCCTCCAGTGTTTTAATGCTTGTATAACAACATAGAACTCCTTATCATATGATGAGTATTTCTGTTTACTCTCGTTCAACTTCTCATTGAAGAACGCTACAGGCTTATCCTCCTAACTGAGTACAGCTCCAATTTTGTCCTGCTGGCATCACAGCGAACCTGAAATAACTTCTTGAAATCAGGTAATCTCAGGATCGGCCTCTCAGTAATCTTCTTTTTCAACAACTGGAAACTTCTCTCTGCTGCCTCTGTCCATCGAAAAGGTTGGTTGGCCTTTTTGATGGTATCTAGCATTGGCGCACAAATTTCACTGAAATTCTTTATGAATTTCCTGTAAAAATTTGCTAATCCATGAAAGCTACGTACCTCAAACAAATTTTTCAGAGATGGCCAATTCATTGTTGCTGCCACCTTCTCCGGATCCATCTTTAGTTCATTCTATGCTATTACAAACCCCAAATAAATCAATTCCTTCTATAGAAAAGTACATTTCTTCAAGTTTATTAGCAGCTTATTCTGCTGTAATTTCTCCAACACCTTACGCACATGTTGAAGGTGTTCTTCCCTTGTCCTGCTGAAAATCAGGATGTCGTCTAGGTATACAATTACAAATTTTCTGATATACTCCTTCAGCATCTCATTCATTAACCTCATGAACATAATGGGTGCATTGCTTAGCCCAAGTGGCATGACCAGCCATTTGCATAGCCCCTCATTCATCTTAAAGGTTGTCTTCCATTCGTCCCCCTCTTATATCCGAATCTCATGGTACCCGCTTTTCAAGTCTATCTTAGAGAAATAAGTTGCCCCGCTTAAACAATCCATCATATCATCCATTCGCGGTAGTGGAAACCTGTACTGGATGGTGATTTTATTGATGGCCCTTGAGTCAGTGCACATATGCCATTCTCCTCCCTTCTTGGGAGCGAGGACCATTGGAACAGAACAAGGGCTCAAAATCTCCCTTATCAATCCCTTGTCCAACAACTCTTGCACCTGCTTCCTAATTTCTTCATTGTCCTTGGGGCTCATTCAGTGTGCCGCTTTGTTCAGAAAACTGGCTCCAGGTATGAAGTCAATGTGATGAATTATGCTCCTTTTGGGGGGTAACTTGTCTGGCAAGTCATCTATAACTATGTCTATAAACTCCTCCAACATTTTCTGGATCTCTGTAGGTAAATCTGATACCTCCGTATGCAAAAAGACTATCCTTTCTTTCTTTACAACCACATAACCTATCTCACTGTGCTCAACCTGTTTTAAAAATTATGTTCCGCTGACTAATAACGTTCTTGGTTTACTAGTCTCTGTTGTCCCTTCTTCTCTGATGGGTACAAGCGTATGCTTGATTCCATCCTTCATGAATTTGTAACAGTTCGTCAATCCATCGTGTACCACCTTCCTATCATACTGCCAAGGCCTGCCCAGCAGTATGTGACATACATCCATTGGCATGATGTCACAAACAACTTTGTCCTTATATCTGCCTATCTGAAACTCGACCTCACTCTGTTCATCCACCAACAACTGATGGCCTTTTTGCAGCCACGAAACTCTGTAAGGATTGGGATGCTTCGAGCGTTTCAACTCCAATTTTTCCACCATCTCTGTGGACACTAAATTATTAGTACTACCACTGTCAATAATTAACTTACAACACTTACCTCACGACTTACAAATCGTCCTGAACAAAGCCTTCCGCTGCATCTGTTCGGTGACCTCCTTGACTGGTTTTAACAACACCTTGTGCAGCACCAAAGCTTCTCCCGTCTCTGGAGCATTCTCTGCTTCTTGAGGAGGCGCTGCTGCTTCCTCTAGTTGCGCCACATACGCACCCCGTTGTCCAGCTGGATCTGCTTCTGGACATTCAAATGAGCGGTGCCCCCATTTATGACACCTATAACACTGATAACCAGCCCCTCTACCTCGGCCATTTCCCCTGCCTCACTGGGATGACCTACCACCTCTCGCGCTGTCACCTCTATCTGCTGATCTGGAAGCTTTAGAACTGCTGGCTTCCTCATTACTGTTAGCAGTTTGGCCCCTGCCATAGGACTAGCATTTCCCTCTGCTGGCTCCTTGTCCTCTCCGGGCATTCTACCTTCTGGTAATTTTCTCCTCAGCCTTTATCGCACTCTGATACGCTTCCTCAGTGTTGTTCAGAGATAAAATACTGATTTCATCCAAAATATCTAACCTCAGCCCATTAACATACCTGGTTGTTCTTTCTGTTGTATCCTCTGTATATCCGGCCCACAATTCACTCGATAGAACTCCTCCGTGTACTCCTTTACCGTCAATCCTTTTTATCTCAGATTCTACACCTGCCTGTGCAATGCAATCTAATAGTCCCTTGGCAGAAATTTGCCCTTTAACTTTGCCACCATTCTTGACCAGGTTTTAATCGACGCCTTGTTCAACCTCTTCCTCTCGTTTTGGACAATATTCCACCATAGAGCTGCGTGTCCCTTCAGTTTCTTCGTAGCGAATTTGACTTTGCTATCTTCACTGACTTCCTCGCACTCAAAGTACTTATCCATATCACTAATCCAATCTAATAAAACTTTGATAGATAGGCTGTCGTCACACGTCAGGAGTTCTAGTTTGGGTTTACTTCTTGCTACTAAAACAGATCTCAGCAATCTCACCTCTGCGGACTCACCTTCTGGTCCATCTGCTGCTACTTCAACTTCTTCTTCACTAGCATCACCCATTTCTGGATCTCTTCGTCTACCTGCCTCTACTGCCTCCAAACGGGTAGCAAGAATTCAGATCTCCTCTCTCAATCCTTCCTTTGCCAATCTTCGAGCACCTCTACCATGACCTTGCCTTCCTCTCTCCGTTCTTCCTACTGACATAAACAATCGATCTGATACCACTTTGATGTAGCCCAGCCATAGTGGCCCACAAATCTACGCATCCTCGCTTTACAATGGTCGCCAGATTTTTTCAACGCTTGGACTTTTCTGGTGGTCGCATGAAAAGGTGGTCAGTGGACGTCGGGTTGGTAACTGTGAGAAATTACTGCCACATTCAATTCCTACCTACACACCTCGGGCCTAGTTCCTCCACTCATTCTTTGCCGAAACACCTCGATTTCTCAGTCATTCGAGATAGTTCTACTATGTGGTGTGGTTGCTGTGAGGGTTTGGTGAGTTTCCCGTCTGGTTCTTGCTCTGTTGAATATGGAGGTCTCTGTTTCTCCATCGGATATCACTGTGGATGACTGTAAGTCTCCCACACCTAGTTATGCTCTTGTCAGTCTCCAGTGGATTGAAACTACTCTAGTTCTGTTGGCGTGCTCTCTTGATTTTTCAGCTGGTAACTCTTTCAGTCTCGTCTTGTCATTTTTGATATGATACGGTTGTGGAATCTGGGGTCTCATCCAAATATCATTATCGATTGTTGTTATATTGTCTCTTTTATTATATTGTTGCCTCTGCTATGGTTGTGGTCGCCTTCGCTATTATGATGGGTGTCTCTAGTCACCGTTCTATGTGTAATTTGTTGAACTTCCGTCGTCCTTGGATTTCAGGAAACACATTGGTAGGTTTCTGCGACCCAAACCAGGTGTTGACTCATTCCCTGATTCAATTTCCACCTCTTCTTGGTGTTTATGCTAACCAAAACTGCTCCTCCTGTCTCAGCTTCGTCGATTCGGCTTGGCTCTGCTCCTCAAACCTCTGGTCCGCTTGCTCAGGTATTTATATGCAAAACCCTCTTGTTTCTATGGTTGCTTGACTTGGTTCTTTCTACAATGTACATGTATTAACGATGCTCTGTTGTGTATGCAGGTCAATGGCTCGACCTGGGTATGTGGGTCCTCCGGGTTTCGGTCTTCCAAGGGTGGCGAACCTTTGCCGGTAGGCTCTGGCACTTCAGCTCGTCAATGCACTGATAGTTCTTTGGGTTTTCTGTAGATTTTGGTTTTGCTGTCTTTGCTTGACATGCACAGTCATTATTCCTTGTGGAGTTGAGGCTTCGGCCTGCCTGTTCTGGTTAGTCGTTCGTTGACTGGTTATTTGGGGTCTCTGTTCCCAAACCCTAGGCCAGGGTTTGTCCACTCAGGACGCGGCCCTTGTTGTTGTTTGTCAAGGAATGTAATGTGTGCATATAATGGTCAATAGCAATGCAATCAGGGTTTTGTTATCACTGTTGAACTTGTGAAATTATGAAGAATCGTTTAAAGGAATACCTTTGCTATAGGTTGCTCTTCCATTCTCTGTGTGCGGTCCTGTTTCTTCTTGGGTCTTTGGCTGTAACTCCTTTTCGGACTGTGGCTCAACACATCAGCCCTTCGCTCTGTGGCTATGCTTTTAAATGGTTTTACTGTAGTTTGTTCATTCGACGAGAACATAAAACAATGCGACCTTACCATGGTCTCTCTCTGTTTGTCAACACTGTTCGTTTTCAATTCGATAAATGAAAAGAAATTTGATCATACAGCAGATAGACAATGTACATAGATGGACAATTTTTATTGAAATAGATCTGTTCCTTTATTTCTATGTTACGAAATTGCAGAACCTTGCTCTTGTCTTACATTGCTCCTTTTATACCTTGTGGTTATGGTTACTTTGAAACTGCAATTATTTGCCAGTTGAACATAAACAATTGGTTGGGTAACTACAGTTTTCGGTTATCATTACAAGATCTACTTTTAGACAATTTTGTCCTTTCTTTCCTAAATTAACAGATCAATTCCTAAACTGATATTTATTTCTGTTGACCTATAATAACCCTAATCGACATTTAACTTTGACATTTAATAACTAAGAGTAAGGTAACTAAAATCCTAGCTTATAACTTCATAAACTAGTAATAAAAAAAAATCCAGATATTCAACAACCTTCTAGCCTGGCGAGACTTCACCTAGTCATTGTGAGCTAGATGCTCCTCCATCACTTGTAAAAATGTACCCATTACTCAAACAAAATCTCGATTTGACTTGTTAAGTTTTCTATATTATTTTAATGCTTAGAGGGTGAGATTAATGACGAGGATCTCAATATAGCATGATTTTCTTTTTTTGATAATAGATACTATCTAGAGATTCTTTGTCGATGTATTTTTTGTTCAAAGATGTCTTGCACTAAGTGTTATTTTCGTTACATGCACTTTTATATGCTATATCAATAAGAACTTTTTCATACTTGTGTATAAATAGTTTGGATTCATATCAATGCACATGAATATATATATATATATATATATATATATATATATATAGATATAGATATATATATATATATATATTGAATATTTTATGCAGTTTATGGTCAACCAATTTATTTTCTAGTTCCTAGCTCAAGAGGGTCAACCAGTTCAATGACCAGTTCATTTTTGATAACATTGTTTTATACAGGTCATGAGTATGAAATCACGTTAGGGGAATTTTGAGGTCTAAAATGGGCCTCCTAAGGAAATTATAAAATACTAGTGGAAATAATAAAATAAGATTAGATTACAGCATCAAAATTTAGAGGGAAAAAAAAAAAAGAACTATTTTTTCAACTTGTATTTTCAACTTATCTCCCTATGTGTTTACTCAAATTCCAAACGGAAACACTTGTTTGATGAAAAATTTGATTCCTCATCCAAGGAGAACAACATTTTGCATACTTTCGATGGACCCTACTACACAAAAAATGGAAAATACATGAAAAATGTAATTTCAATCACGTTTTTTCATGTATTTCTCATATTTTGTGTAGCAAGGTCCATCGAAAGTATGTAACATGGGTACTCCTTCAATGAGGAATTAAATTTTGCATCCAACAAGTACCTTCGCTTGAAATTTCAGTAAAACCTTAGGGAGATAAGTTAAAAATACAAGTTGAAAAAGTAGTTTATTATTTTATTATTTTTTAATATTTTTACTTGTTTACTCTAAAAATGGTGAATCACCCCCCATAGTTGACATCATCATCTTGAATCCTATTGGCTCTTATAAAGTTTATTTTTTTTGTACATTTTTCTTAGGAGGCCCATTTTAGACCTCAAAAGTCCCCTAATGTTTATATTAGCAAGTCAATCGTTGGCATTTATATCAAGCATTCATTTAATTGCAATCATATTATCAACCTGTGAGACACCATTTATAACATTTTTCACATCAATACAGAAGAAGAGCCAACATAAGAGGCAAATACACCCAGGATAAGAATATAAGCATCAACATCATTTTGCACACTATCAACAATATTTTGGTCCATTCACCTTAGACAAGTAATAGGGAGTGCATAAATAAATTGCAGTACTCTATCATTATTACTCTACATCAAAGAAAATTGGTAGACCTTTGCAAGTAGGATATTCTTATAAATAACAATAGTCACATACCCTAGTATATTGTAGTTTGTTTATTCATAAACACTAAACTAGAAATTGCCCCTAAAGGTGAAACGATACACCGAATGAATGGAAAATTTGCGGAAAAAATATTGAACTATTTTCCCCTATATCAAATGGAGTGGGAAAACAATTCTCAAGGCAGAGTAGGAAAAAAATTAAAAATAAATAGACGAATTATTTTCCTCTATATATTTGTTCACTGAATGGATGGGAGGCAAGGGAAGAAAAACCTACAAAATGGAAAGTGGGCATTGATATTGATTGAGGAATCTAAAAATTGATGCTCATATTGATTAAGGCATCCATCAATTTTGTGATTCTATATTTTATAAAATTAAAATCAAGATTTCCTGAAACTAATGTTGAAATTGGTACTGATAATTAGGATTTGGAGAGACTGATATTGATATTGGAGGAAGTATACAACAAATTTGTAAGTATGTAGTTTATAATACTAAAATCAATATTTCTAGAAGCTGATATATCCAGGTAATTTCCAAAAACTGATATACTACATAAAGAAGAGTATAATTTGCAGGACCTTGGCGAACATAAGAGTTTCTTAGTGGGGTAGTCTTGTCATTCCCACATTTCATCACTTTCTAGGACTCAGATTCACGGTAGGCACAATTCCCCTAATGTACAGGTAGTCATATGATTTTGTTTTCTAATTTCACTCTAAATGCTTTGCATTTTAGTAAAATATGTCTTGTAATATTTTTGCTTCATTGGGATGCCTTCATTCATGGATTGGAACCCTTGCAACAAGATTTTGTATAAAATGTGTGATTACAAAAATAATGTTCATGACAAATAGATTTTATAAGAAAATTTCATAATATTTGACGAGAAATTTCACAATGGTTTGACTGCACTTGGAACATATTCCCTCTCACACAAAGAATTTCTTAACAATAACCTTAACCTTTATAACTGAGTACTCTATGTCTTGTGGACCAAAATATTTAAATTTAAAGTATGAATTTAATTGAATTGTTTTCATTTTTTTTGCATCTATAACACTTAACTTGCACCATATGTTAGTGCCTATATGTTAATTCCTTTATAAGCCATGCTAGTAAGTGGTTCCATTATAAGCTCACTTGGTAAATACACATAATTAATAAGTTTTTGGCGCACTAATAGAAGTAATAAATACTATAGCAAAGTATACATTGCAACTAAATGTATAAAAGCCATTTTTTTAAACGGAAACTATGGGTTATGGGCCCACCAACCTTCTACTATATCACTCTAATTTTTCTATTTCATATAAAATTTCATTCAACCTACAAATATAGTTGATATATAAATATAGTTGAATTCCTTCATTTATAATTCACCACCTTAGATGCTTTAAATAACATATTTCCTTTCATAGTTTTTATTTTTATGTTGAAGTATTTCTATCTTTATAAAATATTTTGGGTTATACAACACCATTAAATCTCTATGTCAATATCACTTTTTTTTCATAAATAAAAGCTTCATGCCATCTTGTAATTTTTTTTACATCTAAATATACCATCATTTCATAGTTGCTATGTGTCTTACTAGTTTCTTACTAGTTTCACCATTATTTATTGATAAATCTCTTGGAAAGTAAAGATGAATCATTTTCATGTAACAAAGGCCAATCTTAAATCTATCATTTTCATATAACATAACCAAATCTTAAATCTTATTAATTAACTCTAGGCTCTTCAAATAAATTTACACACCCATAATATAATTATTTAATTATTTAATAAACTAGATAGGCTTCAACATCCCTTTTGAATGTATTAAATCCATGCCATATTTTTTATTTGTCTTAATAAAAGGCACACACTACTATTTTCTTCTTTATTTTCCCTTTTCAATGTCTTTATAATATCTTCAATAATGTAAGAGTAAGTAGTACTTTCCATAAATCCTTATTTATAAATTTTACAAATATGTTACTACCAAATATCCATCACGTTAAATATTTAAATTTAGATGAATGATTCTACTTCTTATAACATATAAGAAGTGTTTATCAAATAATCAAATTGATCACTTTTAAAAAATTACATAATAGCTAATAAATAAATAACAATAATAAATACCAAATCTAATATTATTTCCTTGAGGTTTGATAACGTTCTTTAATATTTCTAATCTATTTAAGATAAACATATGAGTACACAATTGATTAGACAAGTCTACTAAGGCCGAGTGAAGGAATTAGGAATTGCTTGGACTGACCAGAATCTAGGCAAAAAAATTCAACAAATCTTGCAAAAGCAGTGTTTAAATAATGTTTTTGAAAGTGGCAATGGATTCAGCACCATCAAAAACTTCTCTTGAAGTTTAACAGTTTTAACCTAGATTTACAAAAATTCCTGCAGGAATTTATCAAAATATTACTGAAATTTTTATAATTTTTAGGGGAAAAAAGCTATTGTGGACTCCCGCACAACAAAGTGGGAAGCATGGGGTTATGGTTGAGGCTTGAGTGTCACCAGTTAAAAAAAGACACCAACAACAATAATAATACCTTTCATTGGCATGGCCACATTAAATTTTTCCCTGGTTGCTAGGTATTTTGCAATTACCTTAATGGCTCAAACTATAACACCTAATAAAATGCCACCATTTCATAGAAACTATACAAAGAAAAGTATAGAAGATGCTACCAAATGAATGAATTCGCTAGACTCTAATGGTCTACTATATATGGATTCTACAAATATTTGTGCCCAAATTTACATGGTAGAATGCTATAATATCATTGTCTAAACAAAAATCAAGCTTAATTACCATAAATGGATGCCTATAGCAAAATACACCTAGAAATGTCTTGTCTTACAGGCACAGGTGCATTAGTAATGTCTTGATGAATATCTCAAAAATACATGACTGCATACTAATGGAGTTGGACACCAAGCATTGTGAAATGAGGAGTGCCAAAGATTTATATTGATTTCAAAAAGCACTATTATTTAGAACAGCAGAATATTATGGACGATAATTGCATCTTTCTTTTCTTGCCTTCCCTGAATCATAAAACCATAGTATCATATCTCATTGAGTAACATTTGAGTAGCATAAATAGTGTGCAACTTACTAGTTTCTAGTGAATATTATTTCCAAAATATTTGGTAATTGGTCCCTAATTTACCACCCATCCATTGACAGACTTCCCATAATGCATTTGCTACCCCCAAGCCTGGGACCAAATCAGGGATTCCAGAGACTTATCCTGCCTCCACCTTGTATAACCCATTAGGCCTTTACCGGGATTCCAGAGGCAGTATCCTCCACCCAACTGTCATTGAGGGACTCCAGAGACCATATTTCTCCACCCCCACTAGATTCAAAGGTTTCATGAATTCTCTCCACCCTTTAGGGACTCCAGAGAGCTACAAAGATTTCAAAGGTTTCATGAATTCTCTCCACCCTTTAGGGACTCCAAAGAGCTACACTATCTTGAAACTATAACCATCGTATCTCCACCCTATGTTGGGAGTCTAGAGGATACAACAATTGCTTATCCACAAATAAATTCAAAGTACTGAAGTCGATTGGCTTCTATCCAAGAAGGATTCTGGAGCATAGTAAGGACATTTATCCAAATGCAGTAAGAATTAATGGAATATAAATTCATTCATTATAGGCACCATAATAATTGTAAATTTCCACCCATCTAAAGTGAGAAACGTTTCTCTTTGTAAAAAAAAAGTGGTTGGTTGATTCATAAAACCCAAAACAAAGAGCAGTGGACCAACTTACCAAGTACTTTAATACATTTTTGTTCATACAACAAAGAACAATTTTATCAAGTATGAAAACCCTTGTTCTGAAATATACTGCAGGCAATGCAAACAAAACTTAGCTCCACTACCTGATTAACCATTCATGGAACATAAAATGCACTAGATTCTTTAACTTGTATTTTCTCATGAAGCATGGATGGAATAAAAGTTTGAAACTCTAAAATAGAACCACAACTCATCTTTGACACTTATTGTTGTAGTGTGATCTTTAACACTTTGATATGTATTAGTTACTTTTCCTGCTAAAATCATTGTAATGATTGGAGACATTAAGTTCATGAACTTACCAAATCCAATTTGTTGACTATAAGAGAAAAATACATGAAAAAGTATTGATAGGGTTTTCTTCATCATTTGCCTTTTTTTCAAGAAGGCTACGTTGTCCTTCTACCCTAGAGAAATTAATGCCAGACTAGAAATAACAACCTAGGGATTATAATAATCCATCCATTCACTATATGCGCGGGAAATTTAGGGGATTTCATTCTTTGTAAAAACAACACAGACAAAGTCAAATTTATAGAGCGAATCACCTCTGTGTTGATTCTTTCTAAATTATGAAAATTTGTCTTATTTCTTTGCTGACTTGTGCACTCTCCTTTCCTTTTCTTCCTCTTCGAAATTCTCCTCTCCACGCATGTTCCTATTGCCCCGTCACCTCTTCCTTTTTCTCTCGTATGAAGTTTGGTTGTGGTTAGTATGATCCTAGCCTGGCCCAACCTCTCTAGACCAACCAAAATATTCCACCTGTCCTTGGAATTCAAAGTTTTGTGGTGTTTGGCCCAGTCATCACAAAGAATGAATATGTTGTTAGGTCCAAGTTCAAGTCCCATGTGATCTTTACAAAATAGTATCTAGACAATAGCAAATATTCAACTCCGCGGAAACATGAATGAGAAGTTGATGCTAGGTGCAATTCCTAAGTGATTTTAATAGAAGAGTACCCAAGCAATGGCCAAGCTTCAATTCTTCAAAGGAACAAATAAGTAGTTGGAATTAGATGCAAGTATTTGGATATTTGGACAAAAGAGTAACCCCTACTACAGTAACTTAGTTGATCAAAAGTGCTTGTGATTAATAGTTTTCCCTTCAATTCTTGTGTGATTTTGACAGAAAAGCACTTGGAAGTAGCCAAGGTTCAATACCCAGACGCATGATTAAGTGGTTGGGGCATGATGTAAGCCTTAGGTAATTTTCACAGAAGAGTACACTTGTTGTGGAAACTTAGCCAAATGAAAGTGCGTGTGTTTAAATATTCTCCCTTTAACAACCATCTCACTCGTGAAAATAATCTGCTTGTACTGCCTGATGTGTTCACGCTAATTCTAATGCGTCTCGAGTTTAAAGAAAACACTAAAAGACTTTAGAGAACTAACTTCAAGATCAAGTGTTCCAACGGTGACTATAGCATTCAACCACAAAAAGGATTTGATGAGCATCATAAATTTGGATTTTGCAAAATCAAAAGAGGTCAGGGTTTCAGATCTATTGGAGTCATTGCAGGTGTGAAAGAAAATGTCATTATGCCAAAAACATACGTATTGACTTGATTTCCATTTCTATATCAGAGCTTTATTTGACCTCCCCCACCCCTCGAAAATTTGAAAAATTTAAAATTTAAAGGAGTAAGGTATGGAAGGGTACACACCATTCCATCTTTGATTTCCTCCGGCCTACCAATAGTGGCTATTTTGGCCCTTTGCCTGGCTTTGTATGCCTGATTTTTCCCTGTTCTACTATGTAGTTACCTTCATGTTGAAAAAGATCCAACTAGGTGTAAGGTGATTTGCGAGAGACGTGACATACGAAATTAAGCACATTGGCAACCTTCGATGCAAAGATTTTCGATCCAGATGGACTGCCATTTCTGAGGAATTTTATTTCAAATAGAACCTAAAAAACATGTGAATGTCTCTTTTATCCTAGGGAAAGCTTCACATTCAGAGTCTGTGAGTCCCTAAAATATGAAATCCGAGAATTTATATGGCTTTTATGAGAGTTGGAGTTAGGCTGTAGACAATAACATTAATGTAAAATTTACACCTAAGCATCAATATGGTTTCAACTAGCAGGAGGCTTTATTTAATTTTCGTTATATGACATTTCTTAATTTTGTAAATTAAAAAGTATCTATATAATTTATGTATTTGTAAATTTGGTAAATGGAATGTAAATCAATTTAAACATTTTAATAAACTCACACATATTTAGTTTTAAAGACTAAAAAAATATAACTAATGTAAGAATGGATATAATTTTGGGTCTAGAGTATGTCTTAAAATTGCTTTTTCTTAGCTTAGAACTCATTTTCTTCAGACGTGAGGAAACAAGCTAATGAACCAAGACCTAAAGGCATCTGGTAGGAGTGAAAGCATGGCCCCTTATGGACCACCAGTGGGTAATTAGAGGTGGTGTGGTTTTCCTTGAATAACAATGATGAGTCAACCTGCATTAGCGGATAACAGTTAGTGATGGTTATCCCCTCTATTGGTCTGAAAACTGAGTTATGATATGTTTTCCCACCATTTAAAAAAATGGATAAAATTTAAGTATTGAATTATTATTTACACATAATTAAAATTTTATAAAATTTATGTATTGGAAAAAAACCAAAAATAATAATGAAATCAATATTTGCACAGAGTTTCCCATGAGGCATAGAATAGATGGTGACAGGGTGTTTTGTTAATGCACTCTATGGTGTAAAGGTCGCTGATTCGAAACTGTATAGGAAAAGACCCATCCATGTTAAAGGTTGGTGTGGCCCAGGACAAATGCGATCACTGGGAAATTTTGATGGCTTAAATGCCCTTGGATCATAACTACTCAAGCCACGGGTTAGTTGTGTAGTCATCTCATGGCTCACATAAACTACCAAAAAAACAAATTACATAGATCTAGTCTATGTGACGTAGAGAAGATGAAGATAGGTCTTCATGACAATTTTTGTCAATGCTTTCTAATTCAGACTCGAATATATCTCTCACCTTACCACACCTAATTTGTGCCTTATTTTCACCTAAATTTAGCAATCTACCAAGTTTAAATCAACATTGAATTGAATGTAATAAAATCATTGTCTCTATACTACACCACAAAACCCCACAACAAATAGTGTGTCATCTTTGTAATATGTGAGAACAAATTCTTATTAAGCCTTAAAACCCTTCTATATTAGTTTCAAACTCTCTTTCTTGTCCCTCCTTCCAAAGGGAGTATAAAATTGCTATATATTGTAAACTTATACTCTATATTGTATAAAACTATTATAATTTTAACAGTATAGATGAATTCATAGACCCCTTTAAGGGGGACATTTAGTCCATCTACCTAAATTTTAACATTGCAGACGGATTTAGAGACACCCTTAAATGGGTCTCTAAATTTTAACATTGCAGTCGGATTTAGAGACACCCTTAAAGGGGTCTCTAAATTTTAACATTGTAGATGGGCTTAGAGACTCCTCTGTCTCTAAATTTTAACATTGTGGATAGACTTAGGGGAGACCCCATTAAAGGGGTCTCTAAATCTGTCTGCAGTATTAACATTTAGTGAAATGTAGCACTTTAGTATCAAAGTTGCAATTTTCCATTTATTGAGTGACACAATTAAAAATAACTAGCATAAATGACTAATTCATATACTTGTTGTACTTGTTAGACGTTGGTAGTATTCTGTTTTTACGCTATATTAGTCATTTACGTTAATAATTTTTAATTTTGTCACTTATTATCTAGTCATGTATTTTATTCTTGCACTAAATTAGTCATTTAAGGTAGTCACTTTTAGTTGGGTCACTTAAAAATGCTCAAATTTAGTAGTAATTCACTTGAAATAATTGTGGTGACTAATGTTTTTAGTCACATAGTCACTAATCTTTCATTTTGTACTAGTGATGTGATTGACTGGTCTGTATTGCAAGTGGAGCCAAATAGAAAATTCCAGGTAAAGCCTCAGTGTATATTGCTAAAAATGATGCTCATGCTCCAGAACCGAGAAATCAAGCAAGTTAAAGTGGAGTGGAAGAACTTTGCACCTGAGGAAGCTACATGGGAAATGGTGGATTAGATGCAGGCTATGTATCCTTCATTGTTTTCTAGTCGTTTTGGAAATAATACTGAGAGGGGGGGGGGGTGAATTAGTATTATTCAAATCAATAACTTTTTCTTTTCATACTCTGATTTATATGCACTACTTCAATGAAGGTAACTCGCATGTACACGCAACTGTATTTAAGGCAACCAATGTATATCCAACAAACTTATGATTCATTTAATTCATCATATGTTGATCTTTAATTAGTGCATCAATACTTCATTAACCATATAAACAGTAACCATGTGTAGTAATAGCAAAACAAACCATCACACATAAGAAACACACATGAACACCAAGATTTAAGGTGGAAATCCAATGTGGGTGAAAACCACCCTGCTATTGTCATCTCTGTCTTCTTTCAATAATAAGAAAATATATTTACAATCTTGTACTGGTGCAGACTGTTGGAAATAATACTGAGAGGGGGGGTGAATCAGTATTATCAGATTAATCAAACTTTTCAAATGCCCAGAAACATATACGCTACTTCAGTTAAGTGAACCAGCGTGTACACGCTACTGTGACGAAGTAAAACAGCGTATAAGCAGAAAACTCACAATTTAGTTAGCTTATTCTTCAATTAAGTGCATCAGGACATTATTCATCATATTAACAGTAAACATGTGCAGTATAACAGAACAGATAAAAAGCCACACACATGAACACCAAGATATAAGGTGGAAACCCAATGTGGGTGAAAACCACCTGCTGCAAGTTGTCTCTATCTTTCTTAATATGAAACTTCAGTTTACAATCTTTTGTACTGGTGCAGCCTTATACCAGTACGCAGGCTACAACCTGCAGAAGGCTTCAACCTTCTCTCGTTCTCCAAACTTCCTTGGAAGGGAGCTCCAACCCCCTTTGCTCTTGTACTAGCCAAGATACTAGTACGTAGGTGCTGACCTACAATCTTCCTTCTTCCAGGTATCACTTTTCATACATTTTCAGACTTGGATATTCCTGAAGCACAACATTACAATCTGAAGACCACAATTCATTCAATTTCCACAACAGATCATTGAAGCATAAAACAACCAAACTTTGAACCACTGAACCCTGTCAATCACCAGTTACCAGAACACAGAGCAGACTACAGAACTCTGCAATAACAGTCAGACCCCACTGTAAACCCAAATCAAGCTTCAAAAGATATACGCTACTTTAATGAGCAGAACCCGCGTATACACGCTCTTTTACCGAAGCCAACCTGTGTACAGATCTAAAAATAAACTTTCTCAATTTGCAGCTGTACCAGACATTAGTTAGACTCAGAACGTAACATTGCGACAATATGCAGATCTAGAAATACGCATAATCAACCATATCATGATAGTGCATTTCAAACCATTAGATCCCGATCTATCCTTAGATCTAGTCTTCCATTAACCGATGTGATCTCTCCTTGGCTTAGATCATGCAACTCAGAACCTGCATATCAGATCTCTTTCTCTCTTAGATATTCATGCCTTGTCGAAAGATGATTTTGCCTAATGATCTTCTTCTCCTTATATAGCCTTAGGCCTTTCTCAATACCAAGAGCCAAAACCATAGTAACACAATACCATCAACTTTAAAACTAGGGATCGACACGCCCGTCGAGACATAATGGTCCGAAATCATAGGCACAACTTCCAAGGACTAACCACCATGAACCAAAGGAACCTTTCCACATACACGCGCTTTTTCTGAATCGAACTAGCGTGTACACACGACTTGGGCTTAACGAAACAGCGTGTATGAGCTTCCTTGGCATGCTGTACTAACCTCACCTGTACTAACCTCTGAGCACCTGTACCATCCACTGAGTGAGTTGCCATCAAGGACAACACTTGAATCATAATGCCAACAATCTCCCCCTTTGAACTTGATGGCAACCACCACACCAAGTCACTCTCCCCCTTTGACATCAAGGGCAAAGGGCTATGCTCCCCCTGAGGACATGCTGATACCTCTGCTTGGCTGTGCTGACTCGTGCTCCCCCTGACAGTAGGCCAGATCTGCAAAAGATGTTCTTCAACAAGAACCAAGACTTATACACCATATGGGACCTTTCTATCACCAAAGGACTCAATACATACAACCATAACATATCAGAAACAACCAATTATATTACAGCATTCATCCCAGGCATAGTGGGGAAACCAACAAAGGCCGTTACATGACCTTGACACCATAAAAGAGACAAGAGAGATACATGACATAGAGACAACAGATCTAGACCAAGACTTAGGAAAGACATCAGCAGCATCTGATAAACATCTTGTTAGATCAGCAACTAGAATTTCTTTCTGAGCTCCTTCTCCTGAAACCAACAACCAAAAACATCTGAATGCCAACAATGCTTTATGAGACTTTTGAGCTGCTCCCCCTGAACCTGTGCCTGTTGCACTCCCTGAAACTGTGCCTGAATAATTCTGACATTCCTATTGCTGTTCAGAACTTCAGAGTTTTCCCTTGCTGTTCAGAACTTCATATACGCGTTTTATCCTGTATAAAACAGCGTATGTACGCGGATATTCTTTCTGCAACAAGCGTCCAGCATACACGCGACTTACCCAGCATGAATCCGCGTGTATACGCTCATATCCCTTCCGTAACCTGCGTATACCAACTTTTCTGTAGAACAAACAAATTTCAACAACAGGATGAAGCATTAACTACTCCCAGCTTTTGTCTGAGATATTCAAAAGTTTCCCTGGGCAGTGGTTTTGTGAGAATATCAGCAACTTGCTCCTTAGAAGGAACATACTCCAACTTGACCTTCTGCTCAAGCACTTGTTCCCGAAGAAAATGGTACTTGATTGGTATGTGCTTGGTCTTTGAGTGCATGACTGGATTCTTTGAAATGCTGATTGCACTTGTATTATCACATAAGATAGAGACAGGTGGAGTGCAAGTGATTTGAAAGTCCTGCAAGGTCTGCATCATCCAAAGAAGTTGTGTGCAACAAGATGCTGCAGCCACATATTCTGCTTCAGCTGTAGATAAGGCAATCGAACTTTGTTTCTTGCTGAACCAAGATACTAATCTGGAACCCATGAAGAAAGCACCTCCACTTGTGCTTTTCCTATCATCCACACTTCCAGCCCAATCTGCATCTGTGTAAGCATGAAGAGTGAGATCTGTATTTCTAGGATACCATAAGCCATAGTTTTGGGTCCCTTGAAGATATTTGAAGATTCTTTTGACTGCCTGAAGATGAGTTTCCTTTGGGTTGGCTTGAAATCTTCCAACCATTCCTACTGCATGTGTAATATCTGGTCGAGTACCTGTCAAATAAAGCAAACTCCCAATCATGGATCTATAAGTGGGTTGGTGGACTGCTGCTGATTCATCATTTGCACTGAGGCTGCATCCTGTAACCATGGGTGTACATACTGGTTTTGACTCTTCCATGCCATACTTCTTCAAGATCTGCTTGAGGTATTTGGTTTGAGACAAGAAGATACCTCCTTCATTTTGTTGGATTTGCAATCCAAGAAAATATGTCAATTCTCCAAGAAGTGACATTTCGAATTCTTTCTGCATAACCAAGGCAAAGTTTTGACTCATAGTCTCTTCATTGCTGCCAAAAATAATATCATCTACATAAACAACAAGAATTAGCAATTTGTTATTTTCAACTTTTATATAGAGATTGCTATCTGCTGATCCTTTTGAAAAGCCTTGTTGGTGAAGATATTTGTCCAACCGATAGTACCAAGCCCTTGGAGCTTGTTTGAGCCCATAGAGAGCCTTTTTCAATCTGCATACAAGGTTTGGATCATTCCCAAGAATGAACCCATCTGGCTGCTCAATATATACTTCTTCTTCTAAGTCTCCATTCAGGAAGGCTGATTTCACGTCCATTTGAAATACCTTGAAGTTTTGAAAGCTTGAGAGAGCAAGGAACATTCGGATGGCCTCTAGTCTTGCCACAGGAGCAAAGGTCTCTTCAAAATCTATTCCTTCTTGCTGTGCATACCCTTTACAAACAAGTCTGGCCTTGTTTCTAATTACTTCTCCATTTTCATTTAACTTATTCTTGAAGACCCATTTTGTTCCTATTACATTCTTATCTTTTGGTCTAGGAACTAATTCCCAAGTGTTGTTCCTTTCGATTTGCTCAAGTTCTTCATCCATTGCTTTGACCCAACATTCATCTTTGCATGCTTCTTTCACATTTTGTGGTTCAATGGAGGAGAGTAGAGCCAAGTAGCTTGAAGCTTCTGCAAGTGTCCTTCTTGTTTGTACTCCTGCTTCTTTCTGCCCCACAATCTGAGTTTCTGGATGATTCTTTTGGACATATCTGGATGGAGTCTTCTCTTCTATTCTTGTCTGCTCCTCTGGTTCTTCTTGAGATTCTTCTTCTTCTTGAGGTTCTTCTTCTTCATCATTTCGCCTTTGAGAGTAACCTTCATCTTCTTCATGATGAACTTGCCTAGGAATATATCCCTTCTCATCAACCACTATATCAATACTGTCAACAATTCTGCCAAGTCTTTTATTGTAGCACTTGTATGCTTTGCTATGTGGAGAATAACCAAGAAGAATGCCCTCATCTGCTCTAGATTCAAGTTTGCCAAGTTGCTCATCAGTATTCTTAATATAACATTTGCTCCCAAAGATTTTGAAATGCTTCACGGAAGGAGTTTTACCACTCCAAAGCTCATGAGGTGTTTGAGTGCTGTTTACTCAGACATTTGTTTTGTTAAGAATGATAACAGCAGCATGTGCGGCTTCTCCCCAGAAGGTTGCAGGAGTACCTGATTCATCGAGCATAGCACGAGCCATTTGTTGGATAGTTCTGTTCATTCTTTCCACAACCCCATTTTGCTGAGGAGTTCTAGCTGTAGAGAATTCTCTTCTTATCCCATGTTCATCGCAGAAATCAAAAAATTCATTTGATGTGAACTCCCCACCTCTGTCAGATCTGAGGCACTTGATTTTGTGTCCTGATTCATTTTCAGCCAATGCTTTGAAGGATTTGAATTTTTCGAATGCTTCATCTTTGTGCTTCATAAGCCCTAACCAAACAAACCTTGAGAAATCATCAATGAATAATATCAGATATTCTTCTCCTCGAGGTGTCCTTTTCCTAAATGGACCACATACATCTGTATGGACTAGCTCAAGAGGCAAGCTAACTGATCCTTCCTTCTCTGGAAAGTTAGTTCTGGTCTGCTTTCCAAACTGACAAGATTTGCATATGGTGTTGTCTGGAATTTTGATATCTGGAAGATCGCGAACTGCCTGATATTTGCATGCTTTCCTTATTTGTGAGAAGCTTAGATGTCCCAACCTTCGATGCCATAACCAGTGCTCTTCATCCTTGCTAAGATAGCATTGTTGTTGTCCTTCTTCAAATATGTACAGATTATTTGGAGTTCTTTTGCCTTTGAGAACTGTTTTACCTGTATCAAGATCACGAACAAGACATCCATTCGATCTGAAAATAACCTCTATTTTTTGATCACACATCTGGCTGACACTTAGAAGATTATGCTTCAATCCATCAACATACAAAACATTTCCAGCCTTGACCTTTTCTTTCAAAGGAGCAATACCTTTTCCTTTTATAGTTGCAGGAGTATCATTTCCAAAAGAAACTTTCTTTCCCTTTTCTAAAGTAGAATAAGATTCAAGTTTTTCTTTATCACCTGTCATATGTTTCGAACATCCACTGTCAATGTACCATAGATTTTCCTGTTCTTCTGCATAAAATGCTATCCCACATCTTTCTGTTTGAGGTTCCTTTATTCTCCATGTTTTGGTGCTTGTGGCTTGTTCCTTTTTCTCCTGAAACCTGCTCCTGCATTCAGAGTCTTTATGACCAAAATTATAGCAAATAGAACATTCAACTTCATTTTCAAGCACCGAAAAGTTGTTATAGGTCCTTTTTGTAATCCCTGTCATACTTCTTTGTTTTTGAGCTTCCCTAGTCATGATTGTTTTATATGCAACACATTGAGCTGCTCTGTGACCAAAGTTGTGGCAAGAAAAGCATTGTCCATTGAAGAAGCTTCTGCGGTTATTGAATCTACCAGCCAACTGATTGTAATTTCTATTTTCATCTATTCTTGAGCCAAACTGAGAAGATTTTACCTGTGGTTGGTTGTAGCTTTTGTTCATTCTTAAGGAGGATTGTCCCTGATAGTTTCTGTTTGTAACTCGTCCCTGCTTTACCTGATTATCTTCATTGTTCTTCCGCTCATTTCCTCTTGCTGCATCAAGATAACTTTTTGAGGTGGATGCTTGAGAGGTTTCTCCATTATAGCCCAAACCTGTCTTGTTTAGAGGAGACCGCTGCACACTGATAATCTCATCCAAAGTTTCAGATCCTTTGACAAATTTAAGATTAATAGCTTTTGTTTTCTCAATTTCTTTTCTGAGACCAACAATTTCACCTTCTAGTTTTTCAAGATGTTTTTCCTTTTCATCAATCTGAAATTGCAAAGTATCAATGATCACATTCTTTTCTTCTATGCCTCTCTTGAGTCTAGTGATTTCATTATAGAGATTATCCACATCTATAGCATCCTCATAATCATCATCTTCAAATGCCACTAACAGCTTATATTTATTACCTTGTTCATCTTCATCACTGTTTGATAAGCCATCACTATCTTCATGGGTGTAGTAGCTTTTCCTATTTGCACTTTGTTTCTTGTTCCATCTAGCAGGTTCTTTTCCTTTATCCTTATAAGGACATTTTGCATCATAATGACCTACTTTCCACAAGCAAAGCATTTGAAAGGTAGCTTACCTCTGAACCTTCCAGAACCCCTTTGAAGATTTCTGACAAAATTTGATTCTTCTTCCTCTTCTTCTGGAACATGGCTTGCTTCATAGTAATCTTCTTTTCCTGATGCCTTAAAAGCAGCTTCCCTTCTGTCAGATGGACCTCCCTTTCTCATTTCATAAGCGGTTAGAATTCCATGTAGCTGAGACATAGTGAGAACACGAAGATTTTCTTTTTCTTCTATTGCAGATACTTTAGATTCAAACTTGGGGGATAAAGATCTTAGAATCTTTTGAACTACTATAGTTTCTCTTATTTCTTCACCCAAATTTTTCATACAATTAACAATCTCATCTACTCGAAGAAAATAATTAGCCACACTTTCATCATTATACATCTTGAGAGTCTCATATTGAATCCTGAGTGTTTGAAGTTTAGCTTGCTTTACCTGTTCATCTCCTTCATAGCTAGTGATCATTTTGTCCCATATTTCTTTTGCTGATTTGAAGTGCATGACCTTCATGAATTCTGTTTGAGATATACTTCCTAATAGAGTACTGACTGCTTTTGCATTTGTTTCATATGCCTTTTTCTCAGCTGGATCTGTAGGAGTAGCTGAAGGAAAAGCATAGCCTGTTTCTACAATGTCCCAAACTTCTGTACCAAGAGATTGAAGATATGCAGTAACTCTTACCTTCCAATAATTGAAATTTGTTCCATCAAAAACCGGTGGCCTGATTGATGCTTCTTTCTCGTAGTTGCTCATGATGAATGATCTTCCTTCAAGCGATCAAGCTTCTCTAAAGGACCTGCTCCGATACCAATTGTTGGAAATAATACTGAGAGGGGGGGTGAATCAGTATTATCAGATTAATCAAACTTTTCAAATGCCAGAAACATATACGCTACTTCAGTTAAGTGAACCAGCGTGTACACGCTACTGTGACGAAGTAAAACAGCGTATAAGCAGAAAACTCACAATTTAGTTAGCTTATTCTTCAATTAAGTGCATCAGGACATTATTCATCATATTAACAGTAAACATGTGCAGTATAACAGAACAGATAAAAAGCCACACACATGAACACCAAGATATAAGGTGGAAACCCAATGTGGGTGAAAACCACCTGCTGCAAGTTGTCTCTATCTTTCTTAATATGAAACTTCAGTTTACAATCTTTTGTACTGGTGCAGCCTTATACCAGTACGCAGGCTACAACCTGCAGAAGGCTTCAACCTTCTCTCGTTCTCCAAACTTCCTTGGAAGGGAGCTCCAACCCCCTTTGCTCTTGTACTAGCCAAGATACTAGTACGTAGGTGCTGACCTACAATCTTCCTTCTTCCAGGTATCACTTTTCATACATTTTCAGACTTGGATATTCCTGAAGCACAACATTACAATCTGAAGACCACAATTCATTCAATTTCCACAACAGATCATTGAAGCATAAAACAACCAAACTTTGAATCACTGAACCACTGAACCCTGTCAATCACCAGTTACCAGAACACAGAGCAGACTACAGAACTCTGCAATAACAGTCAGACCCCACTGTAAACCCAAATCAAGCTTCAAAAGATATACGCTACTTTAATGAGCAGAACCCGCGTATACACGCTCTTTTACCGAAGCCAACCTGCGTACAGATCTAAAAATAAACTTTCTCAATTTGCAGCTGTACCAGACATTAGTTAGACTCAGAACGTAACATTGCGACAATATGCAGATCTAGAAATACGCATAATCAACCATATCATGATAGTGCATTTCAAACCATTAGATCCCGATCTATCCTTAGATCTAGTCTTCCATTAACCGATGTGATCTCTCCTTGGCTTAGATCATGCAACTCAGAACCTGCATATCAGATCTCTTTCTCTCTTAGATATTCATGCCTTGTCGAAAGATGATTTTGCCTAATGATCTTCTTCTCCTTATATAGCCTTAGGCCTTTCTCAATACCAAGAGCCAAAACCATAGTAACACAATACCATCAACTTTAAAACTAGGGATCGACACGCCCGTCGAGACATAATGGTCCGAAATCATAGGCACAACTTCCAAGGACTAACCACCATGAACCAAAGGAACCTTTCCACATACACGCGCTTTTTCTGAATCGAACTAGCGTGTACACGTGACTTGGGCTTAACGAAACAGCGTGTATGAGCTTCCTTGGCATGCTGTACTAACCTCACCTGTACTACCTCTGAGCACCTGTCCATCCACTGAGTGAGTTGCCATCAAGGACAACACTTGAATCATAATGCCAAATTGTTGGCATTATGATTCAAGTGTTGTCCTTGATGGCACTCACTCAGTGGATGGTACAGGTGCTCAGAGGTTAGTACAGGTGATGGCAACTTAATCAGAAGACAGATCTCAGTACAGCATGCCAAGGAAGCTCATACACGCTGTTCGTTAAGCCCAAGTCGCGTGTACACGCTAGTTCGATTCAGAAAAGCGCGTGTATGTGGAAAGGTTCCTTTGGTTCATGGTGGTTAGTCCTTGGAAGTTGTGCCTATGATTTCGGACCATTATGTCTCGAGGGCGTGTCGATCCTAGTTTTAAAGTTGATGGTATTGTGTTACTATGGTTTTGGCTCTTGGTATTGAGAAAAGGCCTAAGGCTATATAAGGAGAAGAAGATCATTAGGCAAGATATCTTTCGACCAGGCATGAATATCTAAGAGAGAAAGAGATCTGATATGCAGGGTTCTGAGTTGCTGATCTAAGCCAAGGAGAGATCACATCGGTTATGGAAGACTAGAGCTAAGGATAGATCGGGATTAATGGTTTGAAATGCACTATCATGATATGGTTTGATTATGGCGTATTTTCTAGATCTGCATATTGTCGCATGTTACGTTCTGAGTCTAACTAATGTCTGATGTACAGCTGCAAATTGAGAAAGTTTATTTTTTAGATCTGTACGCAGGTTTTGGCTTCGTAAAAGAGCGTGTACACGCTGGTTCACTTAACTGAAGTAGCGTATATGTTTCTGGGCATTTGAAAAGTTTGATTAATCTGATAATACTGATTCACCCCCCCTCTCAGTATTATTTCCAACAATTGGTATCAGAGCAGGTCCTTCAGAGAAGCTTGATCGCTTGAAGGAAGATCATTCATCATGAGCAACTACGAGAAAGAAGCATCAATCAGGCCACCGGTTTTTGATGGAACAAATTTCAATTATTGGAAGGTAAGAGTTACTGCATATCTTCAATCTCTTGGTACAGAAGTTTGGGACATTGTAGAAACAGGCTATGCTTTTCCTTCAGCTACTCCTACAGATCCAGCTGAGAAAAAGGCATATGAAACAAATGCAAAAGCAGTCAGTACTCTATTAGGAAGTATATCTCAAACAGAATTCATGAAGGTCATGCACTTCAAATCAGCAAAAGAAATATGGGACAAAATGATCACTAGCTATGAAGGAGATGAACAGGTAAAGCAAGCTAAACTTCAAACACTCAGGATTCAATATGAGACTCTCAAGATGTATAATGATGAAAGTGTGGCTAATTATTTTCTTCGGGTAGATGAGATTGTTAATTGTATGAAAAATTTGGGTGAAGAAATAAGAGAAACTATAGTAGTTCAAAAGATTCTAAGATCTTTATCCCCCAAGTTTGAATCTAAAGTATCTGCAATAGAAGAAAAGAAAATCTCCGTGTTCTCACTATGTCTCAGCTACATGGAATTCTAACCGCTTATGAAATGAGAAAGGGAGGTCCATCTGACAGAAGGGAAGCTGCTTTTAAGGCATCAGGAAAAGAAGATTACTATGAAGCAAGCCATGTTCCAGAAGAAGAGGAAGAAGAATCAAATTTTGTCAGAAATCTTCAAAGGGGTTCTGGAAGGTTCAGAGGTAAGCTACCTTTCAAATGCTTTGCTTGTGGGAAAGTAGGTCATTATGCTGCAAAATGTCCTTATAAGGATAAAGGAAAAGAACCTGCTAGATGGAACAAGAAACAAAGTGCAAATAGGAAAAGCTACTACACCCATGAAGATAGTGATGGCTTATCAAACAGTGATGAAGATGAACAAGGTAATAAATATAAGCTGTTAATGGCATTTGAAGATGATGATTATGAGGATGCTATAGATGTGGATAATCTCTATAATGAAATCACTAGACTCAAGAGAGGCATAGAAGAAAAGAATGTGATCATTGATACTTTGCAATTTCAAATTGATGAAAAGGAAAAACATCTTGAAAAACTAGAAGGTGAAATTGTTGGTCTCAGAAAAGAAATTGAGAAAACAAAAGCTATTAATCTTAAATTTGTCAAAGGATCTGAAATTTGGATGAGATTATCAGTGTGCAGCGGTCTCCTCTAAACAAGACAGGTTTGGGCTATAATGGAGAAACCTCTCAAGCATCCACCTCAAAAAGTTATCTTGATGCAGCAAGAGGAAATGAGCGGAAGAACAATGAAGATAATCAGGTAAAGCAGGGACGAGTTACAAACAGAAACTATCAGGGACAATCCTCCTTAAGGATGAACAAAAGCTACAACCAACCACAGGTAAAATCTTCTCAGTTTGGCTCAAGAATAGATGAAAATAGAAATTACAATCAGTTGGCTGGTAGATTCAATAACCGCAGAAGCTTCTTCAATGGACAATGCTTTTCTTGCCACAACTTTGGTCACAAAGCAGCTCAATGTGTTGCATATAAAACAATCATGACTAGGGAAGCTCAAAAACAAAGAAGTATGACAGGGATTACAAAAAGGACCTATAACAACTTTTCGGTGCTTGAAAATGAAGTTGAATGTTCTATTTGCAATAATTTTGGTCATAAAGACTCTGAATGCAGGAGCAGGTTTCAGGAGAAAAAGGAACAAGCCACAAGCACCAAAACATGGAGAATAAAGGAACCTCAAACAGAAAGATGTGGGATAGCATTTTATGCAGAAGGACAGGAAAATCTATGGTACATTGACAGTGGATGTTCGAAACATATGACAGGTGATAAAGAAAAACTTGAATCTTATTCTACTTTAGAAAAGGGAAAGAAAGTTTCTTTTGGAAATGATACTCCTGCAACTATAAAAGGAAAAGGTATTGCTCCTTTGAAAGAAAAGGTCAAGGCTGGAAATGTTTTGTATGTTGATGGATTGAAGCATAATCTTCTAAGTGTCAGCCAGATGTGTGATCAAAAAACAGAGGTTTTTTTCAGATCGAATGGATGTCTTGTTCGTGATCTTGATACAGGTAAAACAGTTCTCAAAGGCAAAAGAACTCCAAATAATCTGTACATATTTGAAGAAGGACAACAACAATGCTATCTTAGCAAGGATGAAGAGCACTGGTTATGGCATCGAAGGTTGGGACATCTAAGCTTCTCACAAATAAGGAAAGCATGCAAATATCAGGCAGTTCGCGATCTTCCAGATATCAAAATTCCAGACAACACCATATGCAAATCTTGTCAGTTTGGAAAGCAAACCAGAACTAACTTTCCAGAGAAGGAAGGATCAGCTAGCTTGCCTCTTGAGCTAGTCCATACAGATGTATGTGGTCCATTTAGGAAAAGGACACCTCGAGGAGAAGAATATCTGATATTATTCATTGATGATTTCTCAAGGTTTGTTTGGTTAGGGCTTATGAAGCACAAAGATGAAGCATTCGAAAAATTCAAATCCTTCAAAGCATTGGCTGAAAATGAATCAGGACACAAAATCAAGTGCCTCAGATCTGACAGAGGTGGGGAGTTCACATCAAATGAATTTTTTGATTTCTGCGATGAACATGGGATAAGAAGAGAATTCTCTACAGCTAGAACTCCTCAGCAAAATGGGGTTGTGGAAAGAATGAACAGAACTATCCAACAAATGGCTCGTGCTATGCTCGATGAATCAGGTACTCCTGCAACCTTCTGGGGAGAAGCGCACATGCTGCTGTTATCATTCTTAACAAAACAAATGTCCGAGTAAACAGCACTCAAACACCTCATGAGCTTTGGAGTGGTAAAACTCCTTCCGTGAAGCATTTCAAAATCTTTGGGAGCAAATGTTATATTAAGAATACTGATGAGCAACTTGGCAAACTTGAACCTAGAGCAGATGAGGGCATTCTTCTTGGTTATTCTCCACATAGCAAAGCATACAAGTGCTACAATAAAAGACTTGGCAGAATTGTTGACAGTATTGATATAGTGGTTGATGAGAAGGGATATATTCCTAGGCAAGTTCATCATGAAGAAGATGAAGGTTACTCTCAAAGGCGAAATGATGAAGAAGAAGAACCTCAAGAAGAAGAAGAATCTCAAGAAGAACCAGAGGAGCAGACAAGAATAGAAGAGAAGACTCCATCCAGATATGTCCAAAAGAATCATCCAGAAACTCAGATTGTGGGGCAGAAAGAAGCAGGAGTACAAACAAGAAGGACACTTGCAGAAGCTTCAAGCTACTTGGCTCTACTCTCCTCCATTGAACCACAAAATGTGAAAGAAGCATGCAAAGATGAATGTTGGGTCAAAGCAATGGATGAAGAACTTGAGCAAATCGAAAGGAACAACACTTGGGAATTAGTTCCTAGACCAAAAGATAAGAATGTAATAGGAACAAAATGGGTCTTCAAGAATAAGTTAAATGAAAATGGAGAAGTAATTAGAAACAAGGCCAGACTTGTTTGTAAAGGGTATGCACAGCAAGAAGGAATAGATTTTGAAGAGACCTTTGCTCCTGTGGCAAGACTAGAGGCCATCCGAATGTTCCTTGCTCTCTCAAGCTTTCAAAACTTCAAGGTATTTCAAATGGACGTGAAATCAGCCTTCCTGAATGGAGACTTAGAAGAAGAAGTATATATTGAGCAGCCAGATGGGTTCATTCTTGGAATGATCCAAACCTTGTATGCAGATTGAAAAAGGCTCTCTATGGGCTCAAACAAGCTCCAAGGGCTTGGTACTATCGGTTGGACAAATATCTTCACCAACAAGGCTTTTCAAAAGGATCAGCAGATAGCAATCTCTATATAAAAGTTGAAAATAACAAATTGCTAATTCTTGTTGTTTATGTAGATGATATTATTTTTGGCAGCAATGAAGAGACTATGAGTCAAAACTTTGCCTTGGTTATGCAGAAAGAATTCGAAATGTCACTTCTTGGAGAATTGACATATTTTCTTGGATTGCAAATCCAACAAAATGAAGGAGGTATCTTCTTGTCTCAAACCAAATACCTCAAGCAGATCTTGAAGAAGTATGGCATGGAAGAGTCAAAACCAGTATGTACACCCATGGTTACAGGATGCAGCCTCAGTGCAAATGATGAATCAGCAGCAGTTCACCAACCCACTTATAGATCCATGATTGGGAGTTTGCTTTATTTGACAGGTACTCGACCAGATATTACACATGCAGTAGGAATGGTTGGAAGATTTCAAGCCAACCCAAAGGAAACTCATCTTCAGGCAGTCAAAAGAATCTTCAAATATCTTCAAGGGACCCAAAACTATGGCTTATGGTATCCTAGAAATACAGATCTCACTCTTCATGCTTACACAGATGCAGATTGGGCTGGAAGTGTGGATGATAGGAAAAGCACAAGTGGAGGTGCTTTCTTCATGGGTTCCAGATTAGTATCTTGGTTCAGCAAGAAACAAAGTTCGATTGCCTTATCTACAGCTGAAGCAGAATATGTGGCTGCAGCATCTTGTTGCACACAACTTCTTTGGATGATGCAGACCTTGCAGGACTTTCAAATCACTTGCACTCCACCTGTCTCTATCTTATGTGATAATACAAGTGCAATCAGCATTTCAAAGAATCCAGTCATGCACTCAAAGACCAAGCACATACCAATCAAGTACCATTTTCTTCGGGAACAAGTGCTTGAGCAGAAGGTCAAGTTGGAGTATGTTCCTTCTAAGGAGCAAGTTGCTGATATTCTCACAAAACCACTGCCCAGGGAAACTTTTGAATATCTCAGACAAAAGCTGGGAGTAGTTGATGCTTCATCCTGTTGTTGAAATTTGTTTGTTCTACAGAAAAGTTGGTATACGCAGGTTACGGAAGGGATATGAGCGTATACACGCGGATTCATGCTGGGTAAGTCGCGTGTATGCTGGACGCTTGTTGCAGAAAGAATATCCGCGTACATACGCTGTTTTATACAGGATAAAACGCGTATATGAAGTTCTGAACAGCAAGGGAAAACTCTGAAGTTCTGAACAGCAATAGGAATGTCAGAATTATTCAGGCACAGTTTCAGGGAGTGCAACAGGCACAGGTTCAGGGGGAGCAGCTCAAAAGTCTCATAAAGCATTGTTGGCATTCAGATGTTTTTGGTTGTTGGTTTCAGGAGAAGGAGCTCAGAAAGAAATTCTAGTTGCTGATCTAACAAGATGTTTATCAGATGCTGCTGATGTCTTTCCTAAGTCTTGGTCTAGATCTGTTGTCTCTATGTCATGTATCTCTCTTGTCTCTTTTATGGTGTCAAGGTCATGTAACGGCCTTTGTTGGTTTCCCCACTATGCCTGGGATGAATGCTGTAATATAATTGGTTGTTTCTGATATGTTATGGATGTATGTATTGAGTCCTTGGTGATATAAGGTCCCATATGGTGTATAAGCCTTGGTTCTTGTTGAAGAACATCTTTTGTAGATCTGGCCTACTGTCAGGGGGAGCACGAGTCAGCACAGCCAAGCAGAGGTATCAGCATGTCCTCAGGGGGAGCATAGCCCTTTGCCCTTGATGTCAAAGGGGGAGAGTGACTTGGTGTGGTGGTTGCCATCAAGTTCAAAGGGGGAGATTGTTGGCATTATGATTCAAGTGTTGTCCTTGATGGCAACTCACTCAGTGGATGGTACAGGTGCTCAGAGGTTAGTACAGGTGATGGCAACTTAATCAGAAGACAGATCTCAGTACAGCATGCCAAGGAAGCTCATACACGCTGTTTCGTTAAGCCCAAGTCGCGTGTACACGCTAGTTCGATTCAGAAAAAGCGCGTGTATGTGGAAAGGTTCCTTTGGTTCATGGTGGTTAGTCCTTGGAAGTTGTGCCTATGATTTCGGACCATTATGTCTCGACGGGCGTGTCGATCCCTAGTTTTAAAGTTGATGGTATTGTGTTACTATGGTTTTGGCTCTTGGTATTGAGAAAGGCCTAAGGCTATATAAGGAGAAGAAGATCATTAGGCAAGATCATCTTTCGACAAGGCATGAATATCTAAGAGAGAAAGAGATCTGATATGCAGGTTCTGAGTTGCATGATCTAAGCCAAGGAGAGATCACATCGGTTAATGGAAGACTAGATCTAAGGATAGATCGGGATCTAATGGTTTGAAATGCACTATCATGATATGGTTGATTATGCGTATTTCTAGATCTGCATATTGTCGCAATGTTACGTTCTGAGTCTAACTAATGTCTGGTACAGCTGCAAATTGAGAAAGTTTATTTTTAGATCTGTACGCAGGTTGGCTTCGGTAAAAGAGCGTGTACACGCTGGTTCACTTAACTGAAGTAGCGTATATGTTTCTGGGCATTTGAAAAGTTTGATTAATCTGATAATACTGATTCACCCCCCCTCTCAGTATTATTTCCAACAATTCATACCAATACAAAAGCTTCTACCTGTAGAAGGTTACAACCTTATCTCATTCTCTAGCTTCTACTGGAAGGGAGCTACAACCCCCTAGCTCTTGTACTAGCAAATATGTTTACTAGTACGTAGGTGCCAGCCTCAGAAAAAACTCCACTCTTCCATCAGGGACCACGTTTCATGAATTTTCAAACTGGATGCTCCTGGAACATATCAAAACATATGAAGACCTTGACTCATCAATAACCCATCAGAAATTTAGAAACTCAAACTTCATCAACCAACATGAAGTTAATCTGAAACAATCAAATCATGGTCATCAGAACACTATGTTGAACCCAGAAACCTACATCAACATTTAGAACCAACTGAAACCCCAAAAATTCATGTGTCAGACTATATACGCTACTTCAATGATGAAAACCTACATGTATATGCTACTTCCTTTAGCCTAACCTACGTATACCTTTAAAGATTTTCAATCATAAAATCTGGAATCAAAAACTATACCAACCAATAGTATACTAAACATCTAATATCAACTTACAGAACTTAACAAAGGAAGGCAACAGAAAACCCTTCTTCTCACTTATACAACCTCCTTATGCATTCATATTTACATCCAGATCTAAGAAGACTTCATTGACAGACAACAGTAAAATAGCAGCAACAATAAATCAACAATATTGATCTGATAGATCAGTCATCTCTGAAAATCAAGCCTTTCTTTTGTATACGCTACTTGAAAGAATAGAACCTGCATGTATACACTCTTTGGCTGAGAGGAACCTGCATACAGATCTGCAAATATTGACTCAGAACTTTGCTGCAATTCCAGACTTCAGACAAACCTAGATCATGATAGATAATGAATAAAATAGGTGCAAAACATTTGATCTAGCCTCAACCAATATCAGATCATTCAAGAATAAGTCATTCAGGTGTCATGATCCCGATCCAATATTAAACTCAAGGTGCACATAAATATTTCAGATCTAGTCCCAAACATAACCCTGTAACATAAAATATACTTTAGGTAGAAGTATTCCTTAGAATCTTATTCACTTGCACACTGGCCTTATGATCCTCTCTTCTTTATATAGTTTTTTTCCTTTCTCAATACCATGGGTCGAATCCACTTAGGATCAAAACCTTGGACCAAATACCTCAGACCAATACCTTGGACCAAAGCCTTGATTTTCCATCCCATACACGCTTTTCCTTCTGTGAAAGTGCGTGTATACGTATATGCTTCTTTTGTTCTATTAACCTACGTGTATACGCTGCTTGGACTAAGTGAACCTGCATGTATCTCTTAAACTACTCTTACATCATCCTCTTCCTTCAACTTCTTTATTCTGGTCAATAGACCTTATTTCCATCTTCTTAATCCTTTGTACCACTGCCCTATTGCCTTTGAATATTCCTGTTAGCCTCTTATCAAAACTGAGTTGACCTGTAGAGTTTCCATCAAGGACAATAATTGTATCATAATGCCAACAATCTCCCCCTTTGGACTTGATGGCAACCATGATGGTGTTGATTTCTGCAAGCTATAGAACTATTAGAGATAACAAGCAACACCAAAATTCTCTCCCCTTTGACATCAAGGGCAAAGGGAAAACTTGGATACTCTTCATATCTAAACAGTTGAATATGATCATGCTCCCCCTAGTCACATGCTGAATTCTCTGATTAAACTCCCTCTTTGTGCATGTTCTCATATCATTGTACATGCTACGATGCACTAACCATCCATGCTCCCCCTAAGCACATGCAGAGTCTGCAAAGATATTTTCCAAAAGAATAACATGACTCTATAACTCAACTATGTGAGTTTGACCTTCCTATCACCAATGACTCATACATACATCAATCTCCCAATCAAGTGGGGATACACCAAATTTGACTCATCCACCCAGCCAAATGGGGATATACCAATTGTTTATACATGACAAAAATATAATAAATATTACAATATCCATCCCATGCAAAGTGGGGATACAAATTACATCATTTGTCTAATAGGACTCATTCAAATGTATGATAAGTCATATCACACCCTAGACTTTTACATGACTTAAGAAACAAATGGTATAAATATCTGAAGCCATAGCTGGACTCAGCAACCATAATTCCAACAATGCAGAATGTGTGTGAAGGCTAATGTTCCCGCTGAACCTATGCTACCTGTGCATTGTTAACAAGTCATTAATCAAGGAATCTTTGTTAGTCAAATAAAAATTAATGAACAAAACATATCGTTAGACTGTAATCATCGACGTCAGATAGAGCACCCATATTAGAGTTTGACCCACTATTTTTCCTGTCAGAAAAACATATACACTTCTTTAGCCATAGAAACCCACGCGTATGCACGACTATACTTCATGAAACCTGTGTATAATAACCTTCCTCTGAAAAATTGGATTTAGCAGTACGATGATGCAGCAACAACTCCCAACTTTTTTCTGAGATATTCAAATGTTTCTCTAGGAAATGGTTTAATGAATATATCAACAACCTGTTCTTTGGAGGGGACATACTCCAATTTGACCTTTTGTTCAAGCACTTGCTCTCGTAGAAAATGGTACTTGATGGGTATGTTCTTAGTCTTGGAGTCCATGACTGGATTCTTTGAAATACTGATGGCACTTATATTATCACATAGAATGGAGATGGGTGGAGTACATGTGATCTGAATGTCTTGCAAATTTTTCATCATCCAAAGTAGTTGTGTGCAGCAAGATGCAACAACCACATATTCTGATTCAACTATAGATAAAGCAATTGAACTTTGTTTCTTGCTGAACCAAGACACTAACCAAGAACCCATATAGAATGCACCACCACTAGTGCTTTTTCTATCATCAACACTTCCTGCCCAATCTGCATTCGTATATGCATGAAGAGTAAGATCTACATCTCTAGATACCATAGTCCAAAGTCCTGAGTTCCTTGAAGATATTTGAAAATTCTTTTGACTTCTTGAAGGTGTGATTCCTTTCGATTTGCTTGGAATATTCCAACTAATCCTACTGCATGTCAGGTTGGGTACCTGTTAGATAAAGAAGAATGCCAATCCGAGATCTGTAAGTTGGTTGATGTACTACTGCTGATTCATCATTTGAGCTAAGATTGCATCCTGTTACCATTAGGGTACATACAGGTTTAGAATCTTCCATTCTATACCTTTTCAAGATCTGTTTGAGATATTTGGTTTGTGAAAGAAAAAGACCAACTTTAGTTTGTTGAACTTGTAGACCAAGAAAATAGGTAAGTTCACCAAGCAAGGACATTTCAAATTCTTGTTGTATTACTGAAGCAAAATTCTAACTCATGGATTCTTCATTACTACCAAAAAAGATATCATCAACATAAACAATAATAATTAACAATTTATCATTTTCACTCTTTGTATATAAATTGTTATCTGCATAACCTTCTGTAAAACCTTGTTGGTGTAGATATTTGTTAAGGTGGTAATACCAAGCCCTTGGAGCCTGTTTCAGACCATAGAGAGCCTTTTTGAGTCTGCATACAAGTTTTGCATCACTTCCATGAATGAATCCTTCTGGCTATTCAATATAAACTTCTTCTTCTAAATCTCCATTAAGGAAGGTTAATTTTACATCCATTTGGTATACTTTGAATTTCTGGAAGCTGGAAAGAGCAAGAAACATCCTTATGGCTTCAAGTTTGGCAACAAGTGCAAAATTTTCTTCAAAATCTATACCTTCTTGTTGAGCATGCCCTTTACAAACAAGTCTGGCCTTGTTTCTAATGACTTCTCCATTTTCGTTCAGCTTGTTCTTGAATATCCATTTAGTTCCTATAATATTTTTATCATGCCGCCTAGGAACTAATTCCCAAGTATCATTATTTTCAATTTGCTCAAGTTCTTCATCTATGGCCTTGACCCAACATTCATATTTGCATGCTTCATTTACATTTTGAGGTTCAGTGGAGGATAGTAATGCTAGATAGCTTGAGGTCCCTGTAATAGTTCTTCTTGTTTGTACACCAACTTCCTTTTCCCCTAAAATTTGAGTTTTTGGATGATTTTTCTGAACATACCTGGATGAAGTATTTTCTTCTACCATTATATCTTCTTCTGGTGCTTCATTGGTTTCCTTTTCAATATAATTTTGATTTGATGTGGGAAAGTAATCCCCATCTTCCTCATTGTCATAATCTTCTTTTGATTTTATCTCTTTTGGGTTTCTGCATGCTTCATCAACTACAACATCAATGCTTTCAAGAATTTTCCCAAGTCTTTTACTATAACATTTATATCCTTTACTTCTGGAAGAATAACCAAGAAGAATACCTCCATCTGCTCTGGGTTCAAACTTACCATGTTTTTCATCAGTACTTTTGATAAAATATTTTCTGCCAAAAACTTTAAAGTATTTTATAGTAGGAGTCTTACCATACCAAATTTCATGTGGAGTTTGAGTGCTATTTACCCGAACATTTTCTTTGTTGAGAATAGTCATGGTAGCGAATGCAGATTCACCCTCGAAGGTTGTAGGAGTTCCAGATTCATCTAGCATGGTTCGAGCCATTTGTTGAATTGTTCTGTTCATCCTTTCTACTACACCATTTTACTGAGGTGTTCTTGCAGTGGAGAATTCCCTTTTTATTCCATGTTGTTCACAAAAGTCAAAGAATTAATCCAATATAAATTCCCCTCCTCGATCAGATCTGAGGAATTTGATTTTTCGATCTGATTCATTTTCAACCAAAGCTTTGAAGGCTTGGAACTTTTCAAATGCTTCATCTTTATGTTTTAGAAGACCTATCCAACACATTTTGGAAAAATCATCAGTGAAAAAAATAAAGTATTCTTCTCCACGAGGTGACTTTTTCCTTATTGGTCCACATAAATCAGTATGGATAAGTTCAAGAGGCTTACTAGCTAACCCTTCTTTTTCCATGAAGTGAACTCTGGTTTGCATATTGTATTTTCTGGGATGCTGATATCTAGAAGATCACGAACAACCTTGAGTCTACATGCTTTTCTTATTTGAGAAAAGCTTAGATGTCCCAATCTTCTACGCCACAGCCAATTTTCATCATTTTTGCTTAGATAGCACTGTTTTTGTCCACCTTTGAGTATGTATAAGTTGTTTGGAGTTCTTGTACCTTTAATCACGATCTCTCCTATATCAATCTCATGAACAACACATCCATTTGATCGAAACACCACTGCATTTCGTTGATCACACATTTGACTGACACTCAACAGGTTATGATTTAAACCATATACATACATAACATTTCCATCTTTAACCTTTTCTTTCAAGAAAATAGAACCTTTACCTTCTATGACAGCTAGAGTGTCATTTCCAAATGAGACATTCTTTTCCTTTTCTAAGGCATTATATGAGTGAAGTTTCTCTTTATCACCTGTCATGTGTTTGGAGCATCCACTGTCAATGTACCACTAATTTCCTTGTCCTTCTGCATACAAGGCTATACCAAATCTCTCTATTTGAGATTCTTTCCTTCTCCATATCTTGGGATTTAATAGCGTTTGCTCCTTTTCAGGTGTTTGCTGAGGTTTGCTCGTGCATTGAGATTCTTCATGACCAAAGTTGTTACAAATTGAGCATTCTGTTTCATTTTCAAGAGGAGAAAAGTTATTATAGGAACTTCTCTTGATCCTTGTTACATTCCTTTGATTTCGTGCTTCTCTAGTCATGATGGTTTTGTAAGCAATGCATTGAGCAACTTTGTACCCAACATTATGACATGAAAAACATTGCCCATTAAAGAATTTTCTGCGACTATCAAATCTATTTACCTATTGATTGTAGTTTCTACTGGTATTCATCTTTGAAGCAAATTTAGTATGATTTTCTTGAGGTTGGTTGTGGCTTCTATTGATATTCATCCTTGGAGCAAAGTGAGTATGATTTACCTAGTGACCAGCTTTATGCCTTTGCTGACGATTTTCATACTGTTCACTGGTCTTTGTTGCATCAAGATAGCTTTTGGTGGAGGTTGATGGCTTTTGTGATTGAGATGCTTCTTAAGTATATTCAAGACCTATCTTTATCAGAGGAGAACACTGAAATTTGATAATTTCATTTCAAGTTTCTGATCTTTTAGCAAATCTAAGATTGAGAGACTTTGTTTTCTCAAGATCTTTTCTTAGACCCACAATTTCACATTCTAGTTTTTCATTGTGTTTTTATTTTCCAGAAAGTTGGTATGTCAAGGTATCTATGATCATATTCTTTTCTTCTAAATAGATTTTGAGTTTAGATATTTCTTCATGAAAGTTTTCCTCCTCTAAAGCATCCCAAAAATAATCATTGTCATAAGCCATGAGAAGTCTATAATCATCACTAATAGATTAACCATCACTATCCTCTTCTAAACTATCCCAAAAATCATCGCTATCATAAGCCATGAGAATTCTCTAATCTTGTCCAGTTTCATCTTCATCACTATTAGATAAACCATCACTATCTTCATGAGTATAGTAACTCCTTCTATTCACAAATTGTTTCCTATTCCCTTTTGCATATTCCTTTCCTTTTTCATATTTATCTTTATGAGGACATCTGGCAGCATAATGACCGACTCTAACACAAGCAAAGCATTTGAAACGTAGCTTATCTCTAAACCTTCCAGAACCCCGTTGAAGCTTCTTGACAAAATTTACCTCATTTTCTTCTTCCGAAATGTGTCCCAATTCATTATGTTCTTCATTTTCTTTTACTTTTGCTAAAGATTTAAATGCGACCTCTCTCATATTTGATGGACCTCCTTTTCTCATCCCAAAAGAAGTTAGGATTCTGTGAAGTTGTGTCATAGTGATATTCTGCAAATCCTGTTTTTCTTCTATGCCAGACACTTTTGATTCAAATTTAGCAGAGAAGGATCTCCAAATTTTCTCAACTAAGGTAACTTCCTTTATTTCTTCACCTAGATTCTTCATACAATTAACAACCTTATCTATATGTAAGAAGTAACTAGCTATACTCTCATCACTATGCATCTTAAGAGTTTAATACTGAATTCTGAGAGTTTGAAACTTAGCACATTTTACCTGAGAGTCTCCTTCGTAGCTCTGAATGATTTTGGACCATATCTCTTTGGCTTATTTGAACTGCATGACTTTGACAAACTCTGATTCTGACAAACTTCCCAATAAAGTATTGGCAGCTTTGGCATTGGTTTCATATTGCTTTTTACCTGCCGTGTCTGTAGGAATTGTTGTTGGAAATTTATATCTTCCTTCCACAACTTCCCAGACACTTGTTCCAAGAGATTGTAGATAGGATGTGGTTCTTATTTTCCAATAAAAAAAGTTTCTCCCATTGAAGATTGGTGGTCTGATGGATCACACACTTTCGTGATTTATCATCTTGATGGATCTTCCTTCAAGCAATCAAGCTTCTTCTGAAAGGACCTGCTCTGATACCAATTGTTAGAAATAATACTGACAGGGGGGGATGAATCAATATTATTCAAATCAATAACGTTTTCTTTTGATACCCTGATTTATATACACTACTTAAATGAAGGTAACTTGTGTGTACACACAACTGTATTTAAGGCAACAAACGTATATCCAGCAAACTTATGATTTAGTTAATTCATCATATGTTGATCTTTAATCAGTGCATCAGTACTTCATTAACCATATAAATAGTAACCATGTGCAGTAATAACAGAACAAACCATCACACATAAGAAACACACATGAAAACAAAGATTTAAGGTGGAAATCCAATGTGGGTGAAAACCACCTGCTGTTGTCATCTTTGTCTCACTTATACAACCTCCTTATGCATTCATATTTACATTTAGATCTAAGAAGAATTCATTGACAGACAACAGTAAAATAGCATCCTGTTACCATTGGGGTACATACAGGTTTTGAATCTTCCATTCCACACCTTTTCAAGATCTGTTTGAGATATTTGGTTTGTGAAAGAAAAAGACCAGCTTTAGTTTGTTGAACTTGTAGACCAAGAAAATAGGTAAGTTCACCAAGCAAGGACATTTCAAATTCTTGTTGTATTACTGAAGAAAAATTCTGACTCATGGATTCTTCATTACTACCAAAAATGATATCATCAACATAAACAATAATAATTAGCAATTTATCATTTTCAATCTTTGTATATAAATTGTTATCCGCATAACCTTTTGTAAAACCTTGTTGGTGTATATATTTGTCAAGGCGGTAATACCAGGCCCTGGAGCCTGCTTCAGACCATAGAGAGCCTTTTTGAGTTTGCATACAAGTTTTGCATCATTTCCAAGAATGAATCCTTCTAGCTATTCAATATAAACTTCTTCTTCTAAATCTCCATTAAGGAGGGCTTATTTTACATCCATTTGGTATGCTTTGAATTTCTGGAAGCCGAAAAGACCAAGAAACATCCTTATGGCTTCAAGTCTGGTAACAGGTGCAAAAATTTCTTCAAAATCTATACCTTATTCTTGAGCATACCCTTTACAAACAAGTTTGGCCTTGTTTCTAATGACTTCTCCATTTTCATTCAACTTGTTCTTGAATATCCATTTAGTTCCTATAATATTTCTATCATGAGGTATAGGAACTAATTACTAAGTATCATTCTTTTCAATTTGCTCAAGTTCTTCATCTATGGCCTTGACCCAACATTCATCTTTGCATGCTTCATTTACATTTTGAGCTTTGGTGGAGGATAGTAATGCTAGATAGCTTGAGGTCCCTGTAATAGTTATTCTTGTCTGTACACCAGCCTCCTCTTCCCCTAAAATTTGAGTTTTTGGATGATTTTTCTGAACATACCTGGATGAAGTCTTTTCTTCTACCATTATATCTTCTTCTGGTGCTTCATTGGTTTCTTCTTCAATATAATTTTGATTTGATGTGGGAAAGTAATCCCCATCTTCCTCATTGCCATAATATTCTTTTGATTTTATACATTTTGGATTTCTGCATTCTTCATCAACTACAACATCAATGCTTTCAACAATTTTCCCAAGTCTTTTATTATAACATTTATATCCTTTATTTCTGGAAGAATAACCAAGAAGAATACCTTCATCTGCTCTGGGTTCAAACTTACCAAGTTTTTCATTAGTCCTTTTGATACAACATTTTCTTCCAAAAACTTTAAAGTATTTTATAGTAGGAGTCTTACCATACCAAAGTTCATGTGGAGTTTGAGTGCTATTTACCCGAACATTTTCTTTGTTGAGAAAAGTCATGGTAGCGAATGCTGCTTCACCCTAGATGGTTGCAGCAGTTCCAGATTCATATATCATGGTTCGAGCCATTTGTTGAACTATTTTTTTCATCCTTCCTACTACACCATTTTACTGAGGTGTTCTTGCAGTGGAGAATTCCCTTTTAATTCCATGTTGTTCACAAAAGTCAAAGAATTAATCCGATATAAATTCCCCTCCTTGATCAGATCTGAGGCATTTGATTTTTCGATCCGATTCATTTTCAACCAAAGCTTTGAAGGCTTGGAACTTTTCAAATGCTTCATCTTTAGGCTTTAGAAGACCTATCCAACACATTCTGGAAAAATCATTAGTGAACAAAATAAAGTATTCTTCTCCACGAGGTGACTTTTTCCTTGTTGGTCCACATAAATCAGTATGGATAAGTTCAAGAGGCTTAATAGCTAACCCTTCTTTTTCCATGAAGTGAACTCTGGTTTGCTTACCGATTTGACATGGTTTTCATATTGTATTTTCTGGGATGCTGATATCTGGAAGATCATAAACAACCTTGAGTCTGCATGCTTTTCTTATTTGAGAAAAGCTTAGGTTTCCCAATCTTTTATGCCACAACCAATTTTCATCGTTTTTGCTTAGATAGCACTGTTATTGTCCACCTTTGAGTATGTATAAGTTGTTTGGAGTTATTGTACCTTTGATCACGGTCTCTCCTATATCAATCTCACAAACAACACATTTGTTTGATCGAAACACCACTTCATTTCCTTGATCACACATTTGACTGACACTCAACAGGTTATGGTCTAAACCATCTACGTACATAACATTTCCATCTTTAACTTTTTCTTTCATGAAAACAGAACCTTTATCCTTTATGATAGCTAGAGTGTCATTTCCAAATGAGACATTATTTTCCTTTTCTAAGGCATTATATGAGTTAAGTTTCTCTTTATCACCTGTCATGTCTTTGGAGCATCCATTGTCGATGTACCACTAATTTCGTTGTCCTTCTGCATACAAGGCTATACCACATCTTTATGTTTGAGATTCTTTCCTTCTCCATATCTTGGGATTTAATGGCGTTTTCTCCTTTTGAGGTGTTTGCCGAAATTTTCTCCTGCATTCAGATTCTTCATGACCAAAGTTGTTACAAATTGAGCATTCTATTTCATTTTCAAGAAGAGAAAGGTTATTATAGGAACTTTTCTTGATTCCTGTTACATTCCTTTGATTTCGTGCTTCTCTAGTCATGATGGTTTTGTAAGCAATGCATTGAGCAGCTTTGTGCCCAAAATTATGAAATGAAAAACATTGCCCATTAAAGAAGTTTCTGTGACTATCAAATCTATTTACCTATTGATTATAGTTTCTATTGATATTCATCTTTGAAGCAAATTGAGTATAATTTGCTTGAGGTTGGTTGTGGCTTCTATTGATATTCATCCTTGGAGAAAATTGAGTATGATTTACCTGGTGATCAGCTTTATGCCTTTGTTGACGATTGTCACACTGTTAATTGGTCTTTGCTGCATCAAGATAGCTTTTGGTGGAGTTTGGTGGCTTCTGTGATTGAGATGCTTCTTAAGTATATCTAAGACCTATCTTTATTAGAGGAGAACACTGAACTTTGATAATTTCATTTAAAGTTTCTGATCTTTTAGCAAATCTAATATTGAGAGACTTTGTTTTCTCAAGATCTAAATTGCTTAGACCCACAATTTCACATTCTAGTTTTTCATTATTTTTTTCTTTTTCAGCAAGTTGGTATGTCAAGGTATCTATGATCATATTCTTTTCTTCTAAACAGATTTTGAGTTTAGATATTTCTTCATGAAATTTTTCCTCCTCTAAATCATCCCAAAAATAATCATTGTCATAAGCCATGAGAAGTCTATAATCATCACTAATAGATAAACCATCACTATCCTCTTCTAAACTATCCCAAAAATCATCGCTATCATAAGCCATGAGAATTCTGTAATCTTGTCTAGTTTCATCTTCTTCACTATTAGATAAACCATCTCTATCTTCATGAGTATAGTAACTCCTTCTATTCACAGCTTGTTTCCTATTCCCTTTTGCATATTCCTTTCCTTTTTCATATTTATCTTTATGAGGACATCTGGTAGCATAATGCCCGACTCTACCACAAGCAAAGCATTTGAAATGTAGCTTACCTCTGAACCTTCTAGAACCCCGTTGAAGCTTCTTGACAAAATTTGCCTCATCTTCTTCTTCCGAAATGTGTCCCGATTCATTATGTTCTTCATTTTCTTTTAATTTTGCCAAAGCTTTAAATGCGGCCTCTCTCATATTTGATGGACCTCCTTTTCTCATCTCAAAAGAAGTTAGGATTCTGTGAAGCTGTGTCATAGTGATATTCCGAAGACCCTATTTTTCTTCTATGCCAGACACTTTTGATTCAAATTTAGCAGACAAGGATCTGAAAATTTTCTCAACTAAGTTAACTTCCTTTATTTCTTCACCCAGATTCTTCATACAATTAACAACCTTATCTATATGTAAGAAGTAACTAGCTATACTCTCATCACTATGAAACTTAAGAGTTTCATACTGAATTCTAAGAGTTTGAAACTTAGCACGTTCTACTTGAGAGTCTCCTTTGTAGCTCTGAATGATTTTGTCCCATATCTCTTTGGCCGATTTGAGCTGCATGACTTTGAAAACCTTTGAATGTGACAAACTTCACAAAAAAGTATTGACAGCTTTGACATTGGTTTCATATTGCCTTTTACCTGTCGTGTCTGTAGGAATTGCTGTTGGAAATTTATATCATCCTTCCACAACTTCCCAGACATTTGTTCCAAGAGATTGTAGATAGGCTATGGTTCTTATTTCCCAATAAAAAAAGTTGCTCCCATCGAAGATTGGCAGTCTGATGGATCCCACGCTTTCGTGATTTATCATCTTGATGGATCTTCCTTCAAGAAATCAAGCTCCTTCTGAAAGGACCTGCTCTAATACCAATTGTTAGAAATAATACTGAGAGGGGGGTGGGGTGAATCAATATTATTCAAATCAATAACTTTTTCTTTTGATACTCTGATTTATATACACTACTTCAATGAAGGTAACTCGCATGTACACACAACTGTATTTAAGGCAACCAACGTATATCCAACAAACTTATGATTTAGTTAATTCATCATATGTTGATCTTTAATCAGTGCATCAGTACTTCATTAACCATATAAATAGTAACCATGTGAAGTAATAATAGGACAAACCATCACACATAAGAAACACATGAAAACAAAGATCTAAGGTGGAAACCTAATGTGGGTGAAAACCACCTGCTGCTATCATCTTTATCTTCTTTTAATAATAAGAAAACCTGTTTACAATCATGTACTGGCGCAGACACATACTAGTATGCAGGCTTCGACCTGCAGAAGGTTACAACCTTCTCTTGTTCTCCAGCTTCTATTGGAAGGGACCTACAACCCCCTAGCTCTTGTACTAGCCAATATGTTTACTAGTACGTAGGTGCTAGCTTATAGAAAACTCCACTCTTCCACTACGGACCACGTTTCATGAATTTTCAGACTGGATGCTCCTGGCACATATCAAAACATATGAAGACCTTGACTCATCAATAACCCATCAGAAATTTAGTAACTCAAAATTCATCAACCAACATGAAGTTAATATGAAACAATCAGATCACTATCATCAGAACACTATGCGAAATCCAGAAACCTGAATCAACATAGAACCAACCGAAACCTCAAAAATTCATGTCTCAAAATGTATATGCTACTTCAATGACGAAGACTTGGGCGTATATGCTACTTCCTTCAGTCCAACCTACGTATACCTCTGAAGATTATGAATCATAAAATCTCTTAATCATAAACTGTACCAACTAGCAGTATCCTGAACATCTACTGTCAACTTACAAAACTTTACATAGGCAAGCAACAAAAACCATTCTTCTCACTTATACAACCTCCTTATGCATTCATATTTACATTTAGATCTAAGAAGACTTCATTGACAGACAACAGTAAAATAGCAACAATAATAAATCAACAATATTGATATGATAGATCACTCATCTCTTAACATCAAGCCTTTATTTTTTATACGCTACTTGAAAGAATAGAACCTGCGTGTATACGCTCTTTGGTCGAGACGAACCTGCTACAGATTTGCAAATATTGACTTAGAACTTTGCTACAATTCCAGACTTCAAACAAACCCATATCATGATAGATAACAAATAAAACAGGCACAAAACATCAGATCTAGCCTCAACCAATATCAGATCATTCAAGAATAAGTCATTTCAGGTATGATGATCCTGATCCAATAATGAACTCAACGTGCACATAAATATTTCAGATCTAGTCCCAAACATATCCCTGCAACATAAAATATACTTCAGATAGAAGTATTACTTAGAATATTATTCATTTGCACATTGGCCTTATGATGCTCTCTTCTTTATATAGATTTTGGCCTTTCTCAATACCATGGACTGAATCCACTTAGGATCAATACCTTGGACCAAATATCTCAGACCAAGTACCTCAGACCAATACCTTGGACCAAATACCTCACACCAATACCTTGGACCAAAACCTTGATTTTCCATCCCATACACACTTTTCCTTTTGTGAAAGTGCGTGTATACGTATACGCTTCTTTTGTTCTGTTAACCTGCATGTATATGCTGCTTGGAATAAGTGAACCTGCGTGTATCTTTTAAACTACTCTTACATCATCTTCTTCCTTCAACTTCTTTATTTTGATCTTCCATCTCCTGATCCTCTATACCACTACCCTATTGCCTCTGAATATTCCTATTAGCCTCTTATCAAAACTGAGTTGACCTGTTGAGTTGCCATCAAGGACAATACTTGTATCATAATGCCAATAGGTTGAGGCAAAGCAATTTTGGTCTGATGTTTGGTATATGTTTTGGCATATGTTTAGGTGATGTTTTGGTATATGTACATATGTATATGGATGTAAATACCACCATGATCTATGATATAAGGCTCCAATAAGAAGTATGGGTGTCATGTCATTATGGTTTTCATGTTGGTTTTCTTTTCAGCGGGGTGATCATTCTAAATACTACATCGAGCTATGTTATAAAGCTCCATGGGTAGTATGTTTTATTTTCAACATTTTGTCGAGGTATAGGTGTGGTCGAACAACAAGGATGGTGTCCCCCAAGGGGGAGAGTTCTGTAATAGCCCTCATGAAAATTCCATGTAATAAAAGTTAATAAAGGAAAAATTAATAACCAGATTTGATGGGACTATTATTCCAAGATGAATGTTGTGTAAGACATCTTAGTGTGAGCGTTCATTTGGTTTATTATGGCTAAACAAATTGGAAAAGGAAATGGCTAAGGAATTGGAAAGGCAAAGTGGCATTAATTGGCATTTATTTATGAAAAATAATGGAAATTAGGAGAAAAGGAAGGTGAAAGGTCACAAGTTTCATGTGAGGAAGAAAATGAAGGAAAATAATGGAAAACAAAGAAAATAGAGGCCTAACTGATAAAAAGGCTTATGAATATCAGTTTGTAACCTTTTGTTAGTAGAATTTTGGAGCTCTCTCATTATTCTCTCTCTCTCTCTGTCTCTCTGTTACTCTTGGACACAGATTTTTGTTGGAGCACTTTAGCATTGGATCAAGAAAGGAAACTAAGGCAAGAGGAAGGAAGGAGAAAGCAAGGAAGAGAAGGATCAAGTAGTTATAGCATGATTCTTTGCAGGTATCTCTTTGCATGTGTGTTTTCCTTGCTATATTTGGCACGCATGGTGTTTCATGTGGCCCTTTGTTATTATGTCATGGGTTTTTCCAGGTGTGAAAGTGTTTTTAGCCTAGCCTTTCCATTTCTAGATAGCCATGGTGTGATGGCGTTGTCATGCTTTCGTTGAGATGAATTGCAATATGGATTCGAAGTTGAGTGAGCTGGATCTTTGAAATAAAGAACACATGGCCTAGTGATCCTTGAACCAGTCCGTGGATTGCGGTAAAGCCACCAGCCTAGGGACCCCTGAACCGAACTATGGGTTGTGGTAAAGCCAGGTATTTTGTGCCTTGGTGGGCCTAAGAATCCTTTCCAGTTAATGGTGGGATATACAATAAATTCTAGAGGTAGTTTCCCTTGATAAGACCTAGGAATTCTTACTAGTGAAAGGTGAGATATATGGTAAATTCTAGAGGGTGGAGTCTCAATTTAGGGTCTAGTGGTCCTTGGATCAAACTGTGGATTGTGGTAAAGCGTGAGAGACTAGGAGACAGGAAAATTCCTCATGTTATATGTGGAGAAATCCAGTGGCATCCATGCTTATTTTGTCCTAGTGATCTGGTGGAGATCATGGCAAAGCGTGGTATTGCATGTTTATTGTGTTGACCTAGTGATCTAGGATGGATTACGGTAAAGTCATGTTCCTATTGATGAGGGTGAGGTGGTTTAGCCTCAGGATGCCCCGATTGGTTCTTTTGGTTTAACTCCCACATTCATGCTTGGAATATGGCGCAGGCGTGAATGGCTAAAGAGAGAATTGGCTCAGTCATTCTATGGTCGGGTGGAACGCGGCAATACCATCCCGAGTTGGATTTTGAATTCATTAATAAGAGGTTCTTCCCTCAATATCTTATGTGTAAATGTACTGGTGTATATGTGGATTCTATGGTTGATGTATCCTTGATATTTCTATTGTTATTATGCTAGTTATAAGCATTTTTTATGATAGTGATGATGTATGGATCTCTTGATGTTTTTATTTGTAAATGAATGAATAATGTATCTATGAACTAATAGATGATAATGAAACTAATGATATAAGGGAACAATTCTTCTTGGAATTTCTCAAATAAGTATGAGACCCCTATGCTCAAATTTGTTGTTTACACCTGTAGATTACATATTTGTGACATGTTTGACAAAATGCTTGTCATGGCTAGTAGGGGTTCAATCAAGCCCTTTTTCAAATAATTTTATTTATATCATTATTCCATTGCTATGTTTATGTTCTAGAGGTAAGATTTATTTCTAGGAAGTGACGTGGGCTCTGGGCCTAAAAAAGTGGCTCAAATCCCAGGGATGTAGGCACATCACTGGGCATAAAAGTTCCTAGATGCTGGCATACCTATGACGTGGGAGCGTCCAAAGCCTCCTAGACACATGCATGCCCATATCAAGGGAGAATCTAGGATTTAAATGGTCTAAAATATTAGTGGGACCTAGGGTTTGGTTACCTGAGAGGTTGGAATGGTTCCTGGGAGCCTTGTTGCTAAACTTTCTTAAGGTGACTTAGGAGGTCAAATCATATCATATTAACTTCTCATCACATGTTTACCTCGATAAGCCGGTTACTTGGGTAGTGTTGAAATATGGAAACAAGAATATTCCAATTTAACTTGTCCTTGAATTAAATTGTGAATTAAATTCGAATTTAGTCTTAACAAATACTTCGAAATAATTAATTAGTTTATTTTAAATTAATTAGTTGGAGAAATTCAAGTTAGAAGTATTTCTGAAGTCATGCAAGAGTTATCCCTTAAATTAAGGAGATAAGATTGAGTTATATTTGAGTTGTAATTAGTTAACTTAGTTTATTGAGTTAAGTCTAGTTAAATTAGTTCCAAACTATTTGAGGAACTAATAGTGATTTAATAGTGAATTGATGGATTAATGCACTCAACTAGTGCTACTCCAGTTAACTAAAGATTCCCTCATCAAAAACTCATGCATGTCTATTATGAGAAATACCCAGTTGAGATTAATGTTCAAGGACAGTGTACTATCAGTTGCATGTGTTTTCTCATGGAGAAAACTCATGCATGAAGTCAAGGATTCATCCTTGAGGATTGTGCAATTTTGAAGGCTTGTTTTTACACTTGGTAATATGCCAATCATCCACAAGGAACAATGTAAGGAAATAGGAGCTTGGAGGGTAGAGAGGAAGGCTGAAGAGAAGCCAAGATTTCCTGTGAGCATCTGTGAGGATTGTACTGAGAGCTAACTAGCTATGAGAGCTAAGGCTTTGTATAATTCCTATGTATTTCCACCATGTATGATAATACAATAGTGTGGGGTTTTTATCTGAGACTTTCCCCAAAGTATTTTCATGTGTATTGTGCCATTGATTCTTCTTCTTCCGGTTATATTGTTCAGCTCGATATTTAAGCTTCCGCAAATTAATAGTAGAAGTAGGTTATAATATTCTGCTTTGATTTATATTACATTATCGGGTTAACCTATCATAGATTTTCTACATGGTATTCGAGCTCTGAATAGTATACTGAGAAGAGAATTCAAAGTTTGAAGTTCGAGGTTGCAAGTGAAAATAAAATTCATATCATACTTCAAGGTTGGCCAATGGCATTCTATGGCTTGAGACTCGAGTATTTATTGGAAGGTAGCTCGAATTACATAGCATGGAAAGATACAATGGATGCTATATTAGAAGACAATGGCTTGAAGGAACTCACTGATCAAGAAATCCCAAAGCCAGCTTCAACTAATACAAAAGAGTTGGCTGAGTGGAAGAAGTGTGTGGCGAAGGCAAGATGGATCATCCTTGAGGGAGTTCGAGACCATATTATCTCGAGTCTCCATCGGAAGGATACTCCATTTTCAATGTGGAAGACATTGAAGGACTCTACGAGAATAGTAGCAACTAGAGGAAATTGGCGCTCAAGGATAAGCTTCGAAGAATCAAGATGGAGAAGGGTGATACTATTTCCACATATTTGAAAAAGCTCACCACCTGCAAAGATGAGCTTGGCTGTGTGGTAATAACTACTGTCGGTGATGATATGGTGAGAATCACTCTCCTTGGCCTTCCAAAGAGTTGGAATAGCTACCAAGAATCTATGAATGGAAGGGATAAATTGCCGAATTGGGAACAACTGTGGTCAGATCTTATGCAGGAGGAGATCAGGAGGAGCACACGAGATGATCCTTCATCCAAGAATTATGATGAAGAAAATCTGGCCTTAGCAAGTAAGGCAAGGAAAGGGAAGGGGAAGGCTTCCCATTTCAAATCGAATTATTCTCATGGAGGGGAGAAGGGGGACATGTCTAAAGTAAGATGCTTTAATTTTCACAAGATGGGACATTATGTGACTAATTTCCCATCAAATAAGTCCAAGAAGGGATCCCTAGAAGGATCGGATGGTGAGGCATTTGCCTCTCAGTTCGAAATGGACTTTACCCTCATCAAATGCATGGTGTCATCGATGATGGGTTGTGTCTAGTATCTTGAAAGTGGAGCCTCATTCCACATGACCGGTGATAAAAATTTATTCAATGACTTGGAGGAGAAAGACCTCAAGATGAGCATAGAGATGGCTGATGATGGAAGGCATAATGTTTCAGGAGTAGGCACGATTTCTTTTTAGAGGGAGAATGGAGCTCCTATCACCTTGACAAATGTGATGTATGTACCTGGACTAAAGAAGAACTTGGTATCGATCATGATGTTGGAGGATAAAGGCTACAATTTTGTCTTCAGTAAAGGAAAGGCATTCCTAAGACACATAGCCATAGGTCAGACCAAGATGATAGGGATTCGGTGAAGAATCTCTATAAACTAGAGGTAGATGATTGTGCAGCATTGAGTACGAAAGCAGGGTTGGTGCAAAGCCAAGACATTGGCGAGTTGTAGCACAGGCGGTTGGGCAAGTTGACACATGAAAAGTTTGTATCTTGGGAAAGTACACCAATTATTCCTTTCATGATCGAGACAGTCAAGCAAAGGCTATCTTAGAGCAAGTAAACACTGATTTGTGTGGACCATTCTCGACAACATCCACAACAAAGCAAATGTATTATGTGATTTTCATTGATGACTATTCTCGTAAATGCTATATTTATTTCATGTAGAAAGACCAAACTTTCACAAAGTTTTGTGAGTTCAAAGCTTTGGTAGAGAAAGAGTCAGGGAAGAACATCAAGGCCTTGAGAAGCGACAATAGTGGATAATATGTCTCTCAAGAGTTTAAGGACTTTTGTGCAGCGGAAGGAATTAAACGAGAGTTGACGACACCTCATAACCCGCAGCAGAATGGGGTGGCTGAGAGGAAGAACAAAACTATTATAGGGGTAGCATGATCAATGGTGCTTGACCAAGGCCTACCACTTCACTTGTGGGTGGAGGCATGCAACAGAATGGTCTATTTGTAGAATAGAAGCCCACATCACATACTTGGGATGAAGACACCAGAGGAAGCTTTCTCCGATAAGAGACCGAATGTGGGTCACTTCAGGGGCGTTGGCTCATTGGTATATTTCCATGTGACAAAGGATTCACAGAAGAAGCTTGAGCTAACAACAGAGTTGGGGATATTTGTGGGGTATACTGATACACCTCACAACTATAGGGTGTACTTGCTTACCAGTCAGAGGATAGTGGTTCGTAGAGATCTCAAGTTTGATGAGCAGAAGGCCATGCAAGTTTCCCTTGAGAGGGAGCTCCAACTATAGGCTGTGGAGGAACTGTTGCTTCCTAAGGAGGAGGAGCCTCAAACTGATGCGGAGCAGCCGCATGTAGAGGTTCCAGGAGTGGAGACATCCACTCAAGCAGAGTCTTCCAGAGATGGACAAAGGTGCACAAGAGAAGCTAACAAATTGTTGGAGAATGCGAGAGAGAATTTGGGAGCACCATCTTCATAGTGCAGATAGAGGAGGTCACCTAAGAGGTACACTAGATACATGGCCCTTGCTAGGGAATGTGTTGAGACCGAGCCATCTTCCTTTGAGGATGCAGTGCAACAGCTGATTTGGGTTGATGCTACGGTGGAGGAGTATGAATCCATAGTTCGTAATAGAGTTTGGGATGTGGTTTCGAGACCGGAGAACAAGTGATTTGTGAGTTCCCATTGGCTTTACAAGGTCAAGCAAGCTACTGATGGTAGTGTGGAGAAGCATAAGGCAAGATTTGTTGCTCATGGCTTTTCACAGGTCAAGGGGATTGACTATGATGAGACTTTTTCTCCATTCGCAAGGTACTCATCTATCAAATATATGTTAGCACTATCAACATAGATGGGTTAGAAGATCCATCAGATGGATGTGAAGACTGCATTCCTCAATGGCCAAATTGAGGAATAGGTGTACATAGAGCAACTAGAAGGTTTTGATACCTTCGATCGTGAGTCGCATGTGTGCTGACTCAAGAGAGTGTTATATGGGCTAAAGCAAGCACCTTGTGCTTGGTACACCAGGATAAACAAGTAATTCACCGGGTTGGGCTTCACAAAGGTTGAAGCGGATGCGAACCTGTACCACATCGTGGTGAAAGGTAAGTTGTTGATCATCATACTTTATGTTGATGATCTCATATTGACTGGTGATGATCAGTTGGTCATGTCTTGCAAGGAGGACCTTGTAAGAGAATTGGAGATGAAAGACATGGGTCTCATGCATTACTTCCTTGGCATGCAAGTATGGCAGAAGGATGAGGAGTTGTTTGTGTCTCAGGGCAAGTATGCCAACGAGATACTCAGGAGATTCCACATGGAGAAGTGCAATCCCATGTAGACTCCTCTAGCACGTAATCGAAGGAAGGGGGCTGCTACTTCAAGAGCAGTGGTAGAGGCTACTGTGTATAGGAAGCTTGTGGCTTCACCGATGTACTTAATGAACACACAACCAGATTTGTGCTATGTGGTGAACCAGATGAGTCAAGCGATGCTTCAACCTACCAAGATGTTTTGGAAGGCGGCAAAGCATGTATTGAGATACCTCAAAGGCAGATCTTAGTATGGATTATGGTACAGACAGATACATGGAGTGAAGATACAGGGCTTCACTAATGCAGATTGGGCAAGGATTCCATCGGACCAGAAGAGCACATCAGGAGGGATTTTCAACATTAGGTCAACGGAAATTTCTTGGTACAACAGGAAACAGAGGTTGGTTGCACTCAGCTTGGTAGAGGAAGAATACATGGTTGCAAGTCAGGTAGCATGTGAGACCATCTGGATGCAGAAAATCCTAGTTGGTTTGTTTGATTAGAGGATGGATCCAACTGTGATCTATTGTGATAATTAGAGTTGTATCAAACTCTCTAAGAATATAGTATTTCATGATAGGTCCAAGCATATCGACATTTGGTATCATCATCTTAGAGACTGTGTAGCGAGGAGGATCATGTTGCTGCCGTATATTTCGACAGAGGCAAGATGTTGACATTTTGAAAAAGGCATTGTCAAAGTGTAAATTCGAGTTCCATAGAGATATGATCTGGGTGACAGATAATCCCTTTCTTGTTGAGAGGGAGTGTTGAAATATGGCAAAAAGAATATTCCAATTTAATTTGTCCTTGAATTAAATTGTGAATTAAAATCGAATTTAGTCTTAACAGCTACTTGGAAATAATTAATTAATTAATTTTAAATTAATTAGTTGGAGAAATTCAAGTTAGAAGTCTTTCTGAAGTCATGCAAGAATTATCCCTTAAATTAAGGAGATAAGACTAAGTTATATTTGAGTTTTAATTAGTTAACTCAGTTTACTGAGTTAAGTCCAGTTAAATTAGTTCCAAACTGTTTGAGGAACTAATAGTGAGTTAACAGTTAGTTGATGCATTAATGTACTCAATTAGTGCTACTCCAGTTAACTGAAGATTCCCTCATCAGAAACTCATGCATGTATATTCTAAGAAATACCTAGTTGAGATTAATGTTCAAGGAAAGTGTACTATCAATTGCATGTGTTTTCTCATGGAGAAAACTCATGCATGTAGTCAAGGATTCATCCTTTAGGATTGCGCAGTTTTTAAGGCTTGTTTTTGTTGGGTGTGGAGCATGATTATCTTCTGTATTCAAGGGTATCGCCGCATTGGACCCTAGTTCGTAATGGGGTAGCAACGCCGCCCGTAAAATATTCGCTGCAGGGGGGGTCTAGGGGGGCGGCTGCAACCTTTGGGAGGCCCCTCTTGGTGGGGGGATCAGGGGTAGCGCCCCTAAAGCTAAGAATAGCTGTAAAATTTCCTTGTAAATTGTTGTAATTTCGTAGTCAATCTGGGCCGTTCATTAGGCGGATATCTGACAGTAGCAGTTATGTTTAATTTAGGGTTTTTTACCCTATAAGGCAACCCCTTGCTATATATGAGGGAATTGTATTGCATCTATATATATTTGTATTCTGAGTGAGGAAGAGAGAGGAGATTGAGAGCGAAGAGGGCATTACAGTGGATCTGCCATAGGTTGTATCTTTTCAGTTTGTTGGATAATATAAAAAGAAGGACTGGCTGTTTCTTCGTGGACGTAGCCCAAACTGGGTGAACCACGTATATCTGTGTCTCTCTTGTTTTATGCATTTTCTATGTTTATATTTCTCCAATATTTTATGTGTTCCATTGCTCTATAATATATAATTTCCTAATAGTTTTTCCACTTGGTAATAGGCCAATCATCCACAAGGAAAAAGGCAAGGAAATAGGATCTTGAAGGGTAGAGGGGAAGGCTGAAGAGAAGCCAATATTACTTGTGAGCATATGTGAGGATTGTACTGAGAGCTGGCTAGCTATGAGAGCTAAGGCTTTGTATAATTCCTATGAATTTCCACCATGTATGATAATGCAATAGCGTGGGGTTTTTATTTGAGACTTTCCCCAAAGTATTTTCATGTGTATTGTGCCATTGATTCTTATTCTTCTAGTTATATTGTTCAACTTGATCTTTAAGCTTTCGCAAATTGATAGTAGAAGTAAGTTATAGTATTCTGCTTTGATTTATATTGCATTATCGGGTTAACCTATCATAGATTTTCTACAGGTAGATGTGGGATGAGGGTGTTACAATGAATTCCCCCCTTTTGATTATTCAAAGTTCTATTGCTAGTATGGATATCAACAAGATTTGAGTCATTTATAATAAAAAATGAATACATTGGAGTATTCATCTAGTTGTTTAAGACCTCCTTTCTTCTCAAGGAGAGAGGTGATGATGTTAAAATCACCCCCTAATATGCAATTTTTCCCTTGAGTGATCACTTTGATATATCTTATTTCCTCCATAAATTTTTGCTTATCTATTTTGTGTTGAGGGCCATAAACAATAGTGACAACCCTTAATATTTGGTAACTTGAAAGTGAGTTGTTAGTGTGTTCCTTATGGCAGAGAAATTGGTGATTCTAATATAATATGCATTCTAGGCTAAATGGAGTCCTCGAAAAAAAGCATGGGCATATAGGTCTAAAACATTAAGATTGTGCTAACACCATTTCAGAGTAGATTTGGTTGCATCACGAAGATATCATGGTTTTTCTCTTGCAACTTGGATATGAGGATTCTGTGAATAGCCTTTTGGTTAAGGCCCCTAATATTCCAATATATGCACTTCATTGAAAAAATTCGGAAGGAGAGAAGATGCCTAGAATAGGCCTATTTTGGCTAAGATTTATCAAATATATGCCTACCTCATGCAATGATTATAATTTTTTTTCTTCCCCTATGGTTTGGTGATGCATGCATCATGAGAACACCTAGAGAAGAATCCAATTATATTCCTTATGAATCCTCTAGCATGTGGTCACTAGTGTTGAGATGGATTTCTTGTTATGGCCCATATAAAGTGATTGATCTGATCCTCTAGAAGGGAAACACATATTTTATTCTATAGGGCTTGTGCTACTTCTTCTAGGGGGGACTTATTGAAGCACTTGATTAATAATATTAGCTTTTGGATCCTCCTTTGAGGCTATATTCTCCATTTGAATCTTCAACTCTTCATATTGTTGCTTAAGGCCACTTATCTGAGGTTGCTTATGGCTTTCTTGGGCCATTGGATCTATATTTTCCTTAATATTATTTCTTATGAAATATGATTTTGCTTCATGGAGATATCCTTCCTTTTCCAAGGATTCTATAATGGTGAAGGGATTTTTATTTTACTCTTTATTGGATTGAATTTATGCTAGTGATTTTCTTTGGCCGCCCTTTTTTACTGTGTTGGAATTTTGTGAACCCATAGAAGGATTTTGAATCTCCATCCTGAGTTGATTTTGGAATGATTTTCAAGTGACATTCACAGAACAAATTCCCATGCTAGTGACATCAATGACAATGAGACGGAATATATTCATACCCTAAAGATTGTATGAAGAATTTATCCTTGTCATCTAGACAGATAACTTTTGGGATGGCTAGGGAAACATCCATTAAGACACATATGTGAGTGCATGTTGTGTAGTGCCCATACTTAGTTACTTCTAATAGCTTGGAAAAATTATTGATTCTATTACCTATTCCAGTCAAAATCTCATCATCCCTTAATTCACGAGGAAGTGAATGTAGAGGAATCTACATCAACACTCTAGAGAAGTCATTATTTTATGGGTTTAATTTCTCATTCCAATATTTCAGATGTAGAACTATTTATCCAAACAAATATGGGGCATTCTCAAAGATCATATCCTTATCTTCCAAAGAATTAAATATAGTGTGGAAAAACCCCTTGGGGTCCAAGTCATAAATCAACTTATCCTTTTGGTTTCGACCAATGTTTGACCCATTTGATTAGATATTTCACACTATGAAATATACCAATGAATTTTCCTATGAAAATGTGATATTTCATAAATTTGATTATGTTATGGATGCTACTGGATTGGAATTTGTAATGAGGAATATATTTTATTTTGGGGAGACATTTGCTTAGTTTCCAAGAGATTTTGGTTGCAACTCTTCCTTGTGAGGCATATGTGGCTACTCCTTTGGATTTCTCTCCTGATTTGTAGTTTTCCCCTTGGTCCCGAGAAATAGTGTCTGAACTAGGTATTTGACACCCGACTCCCAATAAAATTTCGCCCATAGTCATTGTTTGTATTCAAAAAATTGTTGTGAGTTGTTGCCTTGAGATAGGAAATATGATCCACCGTGCCTTCCAATTATACCATCTTTGATGTTATTATTTTGGCAAGTGGAGAGAATCATTAAAAATTCTATGCTGAGAGAATAAACCCTAGTGATTTTTCCGTAAGAAAGGTCATCCCCCAACACCCCCCTCCCCCACCCCCCCCCCCCCCCCCAAAAAAAAAGACATATAGTAGAAAGGGCTCCCAACTCAATGTTAATTCAATGTCATCTTAAAATATTCACTCCAAATGCATTCCAATATCATTTTCATCTATCCCAATGTGTGATTATTTACTTATAGTTGTGCTAGAAAATTCATGGTTTATACTTTTATTTATGTTTGTATTAATGTGTACCATAATATTGCAAATATTTGAGGTTTGGTCCTCCTGGAGGCCCTTACTTTTTCTTTTTTTCCTAAGACCTGGTCATGTCTTAGGCCCTTTCTTCTTCCTAGGTGTTCTTCATTTTTGTAATAATTCTTTGTCAATGAGTGAAACCTCTACAAAAAAAAAATTGGGGTGGGGAGGGGGAGGAGATTAGTTACCTCAATTGTTATCATCATGGTTTGGAAAATCCAAATGATCAATGATACCATATGTTGTACATTTAATGTGCTAAAATAAATTTTCAATTGTAAGAAGTTAATCTTTTTGGATAGGCATGAAAATAGAAGTCGCTGATTATGTAGCTAGATGATTAGAGTGCTAAAAATTAAAGGCTAATCAAAGGAAAATAGCAACATTTCTACAAATAATACTTATTTCTGAGTGGAAATGGAAGTTATATCAAAAGATTATACTGCAACACTAACTAGGAATTTTAGGAAAAACAATTCCATCATTGTGGTGGTGGATGAGGTCACTAAAGCTACTTCTTTTATCCTAGTAAATTCCACACATACAGTAACCAATATTGTTGAGACATATATGAAGGAAATTTCCATGTTGTTGGAAATGTAACTAGGTTTGTTCTTCATAATTATCATTGTATTTATATCAATATGAATTCATGTAAAAGTGAAAAGAAAAAGAAGAAAAATAAATTTTATTATTTTTCTAGTCAAAGCATGTTCTTTATGCTTGTTAGGGTTTATTGATTCAAAATAATTTTTCATGAGTCAAAATAAAATTATTTGAGTCAAATCCCATCTGGACTTCTTGAAAGAAATGAAAGAAAATTTGGTAATGAGTGAAAATAAGTCAAAAAGTCAAAATTTCCCTCAACAATACCAAGTCGACCCTGCTAGTCAAGCTGGCCTTGAAGAGGAACCTATTTGACATCTTGGGAAGTGTATAAATACAAGAGGAGGTCAACCTCATTTAGCATCGAACAACAATTCTATTTTTGTCCAAGAAGAAAGAGAAAATCAATGAAAAAGTAAACAAGGAAGAGAGAAAGTTATAAGAAGTCAAAGATGAGAGAGTGAAGGTCAAAAGTATGCTTTTATGGCCTAATTATCTCACATGTGTGAATTTGAGAAGCTACTGTAGGGGGTGAAAATATCAGAAGTAACTGCAAGTTTAAAATTTCAAGTTTGACCAGTTTTGATTCTTGAAAGGAGTTGAACACCATTGACTTGAGTAATCTTTGACTTGGTTGGAAATGTATTGGAAGGAGGGTTGACTTGGGGCATTTGTGGAAGCTTTTGGTCTTGTATTGGGTAATGGATATCTCACTTTGATATGATTCTATACGAAGAGGAATTTTTTTGGTTTTCCCCCTTGTGGGGTTTTTGCCCTGGCTTGGAGAGCCTAATTTCTTATGTTCTTTTGTGTCTTCATGATATTCATGCACATTTTGATAATTTCTTGATGAAGAGTAAAATAAAATAATAATAAAAAGAAAACAAATTCTCATAAGTAATTGTCATGAAAGATAAATCAACCCTAATTTTCTAGCCTATTGGTTTCTCAACATGGTATTAGATCAAAGGTGTAAGGAGATAGCTTGAGGATCACTTCTACTTGGCGTATTTGAAGACAATATTAGAGACAATAATGAGACATCATTACAGGGATACAAAAGGTATAAAAAGGACAATGGATGTATCTACATATCTAAAGTCTACAAAGAAGAAATTTTGAAGCATAACAGTTAACCAATTTGATGTATATAAGCATGGAAAGGCAATGATAACAACAACCACTATACATGAAAATTCTAAAAGACAACATATTCTAGAAAGGAATATATTTTGTTTCTCAATCTAAAAGATCTTAATCTTATACTTTTTTCTACCATCATTAATTGTTTGAAGTACAAATTCAAAGTTTTGTGGCTTGAAGTCTGAATTATGAAGTGACGTAAGAAAAATTGTGAGGCTAAATATCTCTATCCTGCAAAGGAACATCTCAGTGTCAAATTATCTATGAAAAATTTATAGGAAATATGAAGTTCCTTGTGACATTCAAACCCTCTCTCTGAGATCAAATATTACTTGTGTCCCTCTTTTGACATGCACATTTATCTCTAAGGAAAGAAGGCGTGAGTTTAGAAAATTTCAAAACAAGATTTGTATGACCTTTGTTCTAAAAACAAAACTTTATTCTTTGTGACATCCCTTGTGGAATTTGTATCTTATAAGACACATTGTTCTAAAGCACTATACTGTGAGCTACAGATAACTATGTATCATTAGGAAGGTTACAAAAGAACTATCATTAAGCTCTTATATGTAATACATTTACATTTATTGTTTGGATCAAAATAGTATACAAGGCCACTTATTCTTGAAAGATAAACATACAAATATATATTGGAGACATTACAAAGTATTATATGGAATATCATAGCTGTGATATAACTATTGGAGAAGGCAAGTTCTTATATACCTCTATAAAAATCAAATTGCTATGGAATCCAGTGGAGAAATTCAAACCTATGAAAAAAACAACTCTTATGTGGTAGCATCTGAATCTTGTGTGACACTATGGTATACAAAAATTATGAGTAGTTTAAACTCTATGGTTGAGCCAAGTTTCCACGACACTATTCTTTGAGGAAAGGGAATAATAGTGTTTATAAGTAAAAATATTATCGTGTCTCTATATAATGAGAACATGTGATGTAACAAGAACAATATGGAATGTGAGGATCCTAGGCATTAGAAAAGTGACCAGTCTCAAAATTACTGTCACATTACATTACTATTACATTCTGTGGTTCTACATCCAAGGAATGAAGAACAATAATGTAAAATGATCTGAAAGAATTCAAAACCATATGGAGAAAGGACCAAACTTATCTATAGAAGTCGAGATCTTTGTAAAAGAGCTATGACAAATCATGGAAGGTGTTATGCTAAGAAGAATTCATATACATAGAAGAAGGACATACCCGATCAATGAATCTGAACTGAAGGAATGATATATAAGATTAAATAATAGTTGTAAGTAACAAAAATTAAGCCACATTATTGTGATAAATAACTTAAGGAAGGGACCAAAACTATGTAAAACATCACTGGAGGCCGAGATCTGGTTAATTCCATGAAGAACCATGACATCATAAGAAATGAATGACTTTTCAAAATATATTAATGGATAGTATCCTAGCTTGAAGGGCGAATAACTGATGTGCCTATGTTAAAGATAAATATATGTTGAAGAATGATTGGCACTTGACAAATTAAAACAATGTAAACTTTGAAATAGGACCTATAAACTCAAAACGAGAACTCTGGCCAAAAAACCCCGAAAAAAATTGAAAAAAGTGCTAAAAATGAAAAGTGTGTATACTTGAATGATGGTTTTCTTTTTAGGGTCAATTTTGAACATGTTTTAAAAATGGCAGTGAAAAGGATTTTTTGTGCAAAAATTGTGCAAAAAACAACCTAAAAATGAAAAGTGTTGATACTGGAACGATGGATTTTTTTGTAGGGTCAATTTTCAACATTTTTAAAAAGTGTCAGTAAAACCGATTTTTTATGTGCAAAAAACACCCTCAAAATGAAAAGTGTTGATGCTGGAATAAAACTTTTTTTCAACATTTTGAAATGATGGTGTAAAAGATTTTATCATGACTTCGAAGAACATTAAAATTTCAAAAGAATAATGAAAACATAAAATTAAAAATAAAAACAATGAAAACAAAAAACGAAAAAAAAAAAAAAAAAAGTTAAAAAAAGTAGCAAAACATAAATAAACATATTTTTTAAAAACAAAACATAAAATAAAAAATAATCAAATATACAAAAAAGACCAAAAATAGAAAACATAAAATAAAAAATTAACAAAAGAAAAAAAATCAATCACAAAAATGTAAAAAAAAAACAAATTAACCTATTAAATAATAGAATTAATATATATATAAAGAATTAAATAATAAGAAAAACATATTTTCAAAAAAAATTACTTTGTTTGTATTTGTAAAAAAAAAAAAAAAAAATTGGAAAAAAAAAATATAAAATTAAGTAAAAATAGAAAAATTTTAAAAAGCATGTACCAAAAAAACAAATTAAAAACATACTAAAATTAAGATTAAAAACATTTTTAAAAAACCTACAAAATATATTGAAATTAAAAAAAAAAGAAAAAGAAAAAACAAAACAAAAAAGAAAAGAGAAAAACATTTAAAATTTTAAAAAATATACATTTTTTCAAATTAACAAAAAAAAAAAAACAACAACAACAACAACAACAAAAACAAAAAACAAAAAGAAAAAAAAGAAAAAACAAAAAATATTTAAATATATATATATATATATATATTTTATTTAAAAGAAAAACGTTTAAAATTTTATATTAAAAAATTTAAAATTTCAATTTAAGAAAAAAAAAACATTTGAAAAAAAGGAAAAGAAATATAATTTTGATTTGAAAAAAAATACATTTAAAATATTTCAAAAACATATATTTTAAAAATATATATCTTATAGAATATAAATCGCAGAAGCCTTAAATCAATAATATATGTAAAATAAAATAAAAAACTTTTAATTTTTTATTTTTATTTTTAAATAAGTTTAACATTGTTAAAAAAATATTTTTATTTTAAAAACAAAAAAAAAAACATCTAAAATTTTTTAAAAAATAAATATTGTTTGTTTAAAAAAAATTATAAGCATTTTTTGTTTTTTATAAAATAGTCATTTAATTTTTTTTTTTAATATCAACTTTTATTTAAAAAAAAATGGGCTAGTCCAGCTGCCACCCAGCCCCCTGTGTGGGCGCGGCCCTGGGCGGTGCAGCTGCTTGCAGCTATGCCAGCATGGGCAGGGCAATTGCAAGCAGCTATGCTGCCCATGGTCGCACCGCCACAGCAGGTCTGGTGACAGTCGAATTGGCCTTTTTTTTTAATAAAAATTTATATTAAAAAAAATGAACTGATTATTTTATAAACAAAAAAAATGACTCTAATTTTTTTCAACAAAAAATATTTATTTTTGAAAAAATTTTAATGTTTAAAACATAAAATTTATATTTAAAAGAAAAATGTTTCTTTAAAAAAAAATGCTCATACTTTTTTTTCTTAATAAAAAAAATTTATTTAAAAAAATTAAATGTATGTGGGTTTTTAAAAATAAAAAATATAAAAATTTTAAATGTTTGTTTTATTAAATCAATAATAGCTATTTGTTTTTGAATTTAAATGTTTTTTTTAAATATATATATATATATATATATAATATATATATATATATATATATATATATATATATATTTGTTTTTATTTTTATTTTTTATTCGAGTATATTTTTATTTTTTTAGCTTTTTTAAAAATGTTTTTAATCTTAATTCTAGTATTTTTTTAATTTTTTTTTTGTTAATTTTCTATTTTTTTAAAAACTAGTTTGTTTTCAATTTTTATTTTTTTTTGAGTTTTTGTTGATGTTTTATTAAATTTTCCTATTTTTACTTAGTTTTATAGTTTTTTTAAATTTTATTTTTTCACATTTTTTATGTTTTATTTTTTGTCTCATATATATATATATATATATATATATATATATATATTTTCTTTTTTATGTCAAAAAGAAATTGACATAAAAGATTTTAAAGTGTAAAAAAATGTAACATTTAAAAAAAATATCCACACTTATACATTAAAAAAATTAAATTGTCAAGAATTGTTAAATTTAGAAAATAATTATTTACATTTCATAGATTAGAAAATTTAAAGTCAAAAAATAGGTCTTTTAAAAAAGGCATGATGCAAAATCACCACTTTTTAAAATCAGCATGCAAATCACTAACATTCTAAAACATAATGTACATAAAAAGATTTAATGTCCCAAAAACTATGCTCGAAAAAAAATATGTATGTTCTGTATCACCCCTTTTCAAAATCAGGTCACTTTTTTGCTATCTCTACGAAACAGGTAACAATATCAGTTCCCGTTTCAAAGTTTACATTGTTTTAAAGAAAGATTGAATCTTTACAAAGAATAGATAAGGTAATGTATGCATTATTTCAGTGTGCATTTCATAATTTGTGTCAAGTTCACTAGATCATGGTGATGGTCATTTGAATTTAAAATCAGCACGCAAATCACTAACATTCTAAAACATAATGTACATAAAAAAAAATTAAAGTGCCAAAAACTATGCTCTAAAGAAATATGTGTGTTCTATATCACGCCTTTTCAAATCGGGTCAATTTTTTGCTATCCCTACGAAACGGGTAACAATATCAATTCTCGTTTCAAAGTTTACATTGTTTTAAAGAAAGATTGAATCTTTACAAAGAATAGATAAGGTAATGTATGCATTATTTCAGTGTGCATTTCATAATTTGTGTCAAGTTCACTAGATCATGGTTATGGTAATTTGAATGTTAGTGGAAGGGTCTGCATAGATATAGAATAGAGACAATGACATATAAGAGATTGTTGATATGGTAGTACTCTAAGTATTTCGTTATATATAAATTCTAGATCTTGAGTTCAAGAAATGAAATAATGTCACTAGGGTTTTGTAGCTAATCCTTTTTCATGCTTGTATAAGTTGCAATTCCTAGCATATCACACCTTCAACACCTTAAGAATCTAAGGTTTGTAGAACTTGCAGTTTGTTATGTATTAATGACTTTTGGCATTTAGGTTTATGAACCCTAACATAGTTTGGATAGAAAATAACCCTAGGAGAAAAACCATATCTAATCATGTCCATTGTTAAAAATAGATCTAACCCTTGATGTTTAATGTGAGAACAAGGTTAGTGAACAATTCCAAGGTTAATAAGGAGCTAATCCTTCTCAAAAGATACATAATTTATATCCCCATGTTTATTTTATTTGTGCTTTGTCCTTTTTCTTATTTCATGGTCTTATAATAAAGGTTGCAGGTCAAGACAATATTTATCTAAAAATTGACTAGCAAAAGGAAGAAGTAGAAGAATGTGGCAAAGCATGAAGATGAAGAAGAAGGAAATTGTTTGAATCTCATGTCAAAGAAGTTGATTAGAGAGTAAGAAGTTGAACAATTATAATGTTTTTATACTAGTAGTTAATTGATTAGTTCCAATAACACATTGATTGATAGTACTGACACTGATAAAGATATTGGTAAGGATTGGAAGTTGCATAACATAAGGAAAAACTATGATAGGCCATCGAAAGAAATGTTGATCTTAAAGGGAGCAAGCAACAATAATTTGATACGAAGAATTTCACACCTTGACTAGAGGCTATTGTGATTTCGTAACTCTGATAATGATAGGATATGGTTTGGCTCCTTGAAAGGACATATTTTAAAAGTATTTGAATACATTGAAAAGATAGCAGTTAAGATAACTTGTTTGATGATATTGTACCAAAATTTGTTTGATTTGATTTGGGACCACATGGGTTGAGTGGAAAGAACTGATGATGTCTTGGAAAAGAATGAGGGCATAATTTTGTTATGTAAGGAAGAAGGCATGAGCTAGCAGATGTGAGGAAGTTTGGCTTCTTGAAAATGATAGATGAATCATTTGATGACAAAGTTACATGAATATTGTCAAGATCCAGCAAGGCTGAAGTTTAAAATGTTGTGATATTGTTAAGAGCTAAGAAGCTTTACAATCTACTACTAATATCTCCATGGAAGATTAAGTAGATAATGAATGAGAAAAGATGATGCTTGTGGTTATGTCTTCCTGTCTTAGAGGAAGTAAGGATCCCCTCCTTGGTTGAGAGGGAGTGATGGTGTACACCGTATTCTCCATGTGTCATGCACTATGGAATATACTAACATTTGTAAGCCTAGTGAAGGCATGAGTATGGAGAACAGAGGATTTGATAACAATATCAAGCCAATACTTCTTGAGGATTAGGAATCCAATATAGGAGTAGCCCCAAGGACTGATAATCTTTGAGGATAGGGTAGGGTATCCAAGATAAGAGTAGTCCTAAGGAGGACCAATATTATTTGAGGATTGGGAATCTGAGATATACCTAGTGAACATTCAGATGGGGCATGTGCCTTGAGAGGCATTGGTAGTGTTGTCCAAATGTATACCTCTAAAAATTATGCTCTAATGTAGTGGAGAGTTAGAGCTTGTCAGTAAAGGACTTACTACTTTATAATCGATAATGTTGGTTATGATGATGATGCTTATCAATCAAAATGTTTCTTTTAAGAATATTTCTATTTGAGAGAATCTTTGTATCGGGTTATGTCTTTATGAATACCTCCCTAGTCAAGAGGGAGTGTTGGAAATGTAACTAAGTTTGATCTTCATAATTATCATTGTACTTATATCAATATTTATTTCATGTGAAAGAAAAAAGAAAAAGAAAAAAAAAAAATATTTTTCTAGTCAAAGCCTGTTATTCATGCTTGTTAGGGTTTATTGAGTCAAAAGAAAATTATTTGATTCAAGTCGCATTTTGACTTCTTGAAAGAAAAGAAAGAAAATTTTGTAATGAGCCAAAACAAGTCAAAAAAGTCAAATTTTTCCTCCACAAGACCAAGTCAACCCTCCTATTCAAGTTGGCCTTGAAAAGGCACCTATTGAACCTCGTGGGAAGTATATAAATACAAGAGTCTGACCTGATTTGGCATTGAATCACAATTCAATTGTTTTGCAAGAAGAAAGAGAAAATCAACAAAAAAGTCAAGAAGGAAGAGCGAAAGTCAAAAGAAGTCAAAGGATAGAGAGCAAAGGTCAAAATTATGTTTTTCCATAATTCTGTTGCACATACAAGTTTCATAAGTTGCTGCAGGGGTCCAAAATATTAAGAGTCAATATAGGACCCAAATTTTAGGTTGGACCAGTTTTGAAGGGAGTTGACCACCATTGACTTGATTTATCTTTGACTTGGTTGGAAATTTTTTGGAATGTGGGTTACATGGGGAATTTGTGGAGGGTTTTGGTCTTGTCTTGGGTCTTGGATATCTCACTTTGATCTTATTCTATAAGATTAATTTTCTAGGTTTTCACCCTTGTGGAACCTAATTTATTGTTTTCTTTTTTTTCATTGTGATCTTCATGTAGATTTTGATAATTGCTTGATGAAGAAGAACATAAAATAATAATAATAATCCAACAAACTTTCAGTAGTAATTATCATGAAAGAGAAATCAACCCTAATTTGCTAGCCTATTGGTTTCTCAACATATGTTACTTGGAGTTCCTAATGAAATCATTTTAGAAAAAAAATCCCAAGCTTACATCAAATTTTTGGAAAGGTTTGTTCAAGGTATTTGATACCAATTTTAATTTTAGTACAACATGTCACCCAAAGTCATATGGGTAGACAAAAAGGGTCAATTAAGTGATTGAAAATATGCTAAAGGTGTATATGATGGATAAGGCATCAAAATGGGAAGAGTACTTGCACTTGGTGGAATTTTCATACAATAATGGATATTGATCTAATCTCTTAAGATGAGCATATTTGAGGCCTTATATGGTAGGAAGTGTAATATAGCTATATGTTGGCATAACCTAACTAAAAGATTCATTGTTGGGTAAGATTTGATTAATGAAATGAAAGAGAAAGTGGTGAAAGTAAAAGAACTTGGACGTTACCCTAGATAGGTAGAAGAGCTATGTAGACAAGGGTAGAGTAAACATGGAATTCAAATTTGGTGATCATGTATTCTTGAGAATAAAATATAGGAAGAGTTAGTTGAAATTTGGAAGCTACCCAAAATTAGCAATTAAATTTTGTGTGTCATTTAAGATCCTAGAAAGGATTGAACTATTTTCATATAGGATTGCACTGTTAGCATCCACGAATATCCATAATTTTTTTCATGTTTCTTTACTTAAAAAGTATGTGGCTGATGCTTACCATGTGATTGGTTGGATTGTGATTTAAGTAAATCTTGAGGGATACTTCTAGGTTTAGCCAATGCACATTTTTAATAGGAAAATCACATTTATTTGGAATTAATTTGTCACCTTGGAATAGGTGTAGTGGACCCACTATAGTCCCAAGGATGCTAAATGGGAGAATGGAGATCCGACTAGGGAGGTATACCCTCATCTTTTTGAGTAAATTTTATTTTATATATGTAAATAATGCACTAAGGGAAATGCATAAGTAAGGGTTAAGGGAATGCAATACCTCTAAGATGACTCCTATATTTATATTTGTACATATTTTGATTAGGCTTGTGAGCCATGGTTTTGCTAGGCATGCATGCCTATGCGTGTATATATGTGTTAAGAATGTGTGACTTCTTATATAATGTTTTGTAGCTATATTTCCTATGATATTTAAGGTTGGTGTGCCTATGCATTAAAGGTTAACAACCTATATATGTAATATATAATCACACTAATATTAATAAAAATACACCAATATTGTGGACCAAGTCAGACAAGAGAGATGGGTGGTTTGGGCCCCATGAGAGGGAAAATGAGCTAAGAGTTTAGTGATGAGGGCTCAATCCAAGGGGCTAAGAAAATTAATAAAATCATACCTAAAGTTTCATGCACATGATTTTATCTTAAGCTCTGGAAATGACACTTTTCAAGTTAACCCCATTCATATAAAAAGTGAGGATTTAGTGAAATTATTCATCTATTCCATCATTCTCATCATTATAACTACTATAGTTGTTTGGATAGGGGTTTTGACCCTATGTAATTATTTTACCCTGTGGACCTTAGGTATATCTAGGTGTGGGAAAAAGCTTCCCCAACATTGGGCTTGGTGGGTGCTTAGATACTCCTAAGAGTAGTTGGAACTCATGTAGCCATAGGCCTTTGATACTACTAGGATTTCCTATGCTATATCCCTATAAGGGTAGTGGTACATCCCAAGAGATTACACGTGTAAAGAAGGGATGCATTAACTTGGGTCGTGTAGCATGATAGGCAATGAGAGACCATAGGATGGAAGTTGCTAGAGTTTGATACCTTGGCTTGACTTTGTTTTGTGCTAATTAGATGACCATATTGTGTTCCAAGAGAAATATTGTATTTTAGGAGATCCTTTACATGAGTGGAGCCATAGCCTCAACTTTGAGGTCACCTATTACCAAAAGGTTTGAAACAAAAAAATTATAAATTAATAGAGTATCTAAATTTCATAACCAATTAACATTTTATTTTAAAAATAAATATTAGTTATTATGTTTTACATATATTTTATATATATTATTTCTTATATTATATTATTTATAAATTATATATATTTTTCATACTTAATACTCTATATTATATTATACAAAATAACTAAACTAAGTTTAGTCACTCTCGTATAAATATATGTTATATGCTACATATGCATGCAATTATGGGTAGGTTAATAGAAAATTCAAATTTATGAGGGAATGGTAAAAGCTCAAGTGAGCATGAATCCCAACACCAATGCATGGTCATAGTCACATAATGAGCAATGGACAAGAACATGTGAGATAAATTCCTGACAATATGTCTTGGCAAAGATACAAAGAATAGTGGAAACCTAATTGGCAACTCATAAGCACTCAAATCCTATATATGAATCTCCCACCTAGTACCACACTGACCTAGATTGTACCAGAAGTGTGTGCCAGGCAAACCTCAACTATTTCAGTACCTGACATGGTATATGAACGAGCACTCTGAAAATATATGCAAGAAGAAGAGGATTTAACATAAAAGTTCCACGACATCAACATCATCTAGCAAGAATTCAATAATAATGAAGAATTAGTACATAAATATCTCAATATGAATAGACCCAGAATTCTTCGCAAGTGGCCAAACAATATCATGTTTTAAAATTTCTCGAAACTAATTATGATTATAATCGGTGTAATAATTTTTGGTATGATCTATCATGCAAAGACAGTGCTGGATAAACATACACAAGTCTCCTAAAGCTTGGCAGAAAAAATACTTCAGTATGTAGCCAGCGGCCTGATTCATTCCTCGACTAGTGGAAGACATTTGGTGTAAATAGAAGCGCAATGGACCCATGGATTATTGAGTCTGAATACAAATATTTTGGATATCCCTTGAAAAAAAATTAGACCTCTAGTACACTAAAATTATGGATGAAAGACACGTGATGGATGTCTCCATAAAAAACATCATCAGTGGCTCGTAAAAATAAAAATAATTGTACAAAATATACAAGGTTGGTCATTAGTTGTCAGAAAAATATTATCTAAAATATGGAATATGATATTCTATAGAGGATGATATCCTAGAATAGATATGAATTTTCCCTGAGAGAGGTTTTTCCTCTCCAAATCAATGTCATTACGAGTTTGTATAATAATGAGTCCATTTATGATCACTTTCCAGAAGATTCCTCTAGGACTCAAAGGACTTCTCTGAATAAAGGTGTGAATTTACCCACATTCTAAGGAATCTATAGTAAAGAAATCAATCTATTTTGTCAGAATCTCCTAATTTTAAGACGATTCCTTAGTACTTTGTCAGAAAACATGATCCAAGGGAATGCCTTTAGCCTCCACACAAGATCTATAAATAAGAGAAGGGAGGTTCATCTTCCCCATTCAGAGTCAGAGTCAGTCTTGAGTCTTGAGTTTATTTTTTACCTGCAATTGCACCTTGTGCAATCATGTATGCATCTTAAAAAAACTCAAATTTAGTCCAGTTTTTCTAAGTTTAAGTTCGAAACGCCTGCGCATATGCATGAGAGTGCATGTATGAACCTAAAGTGATAGGAATGGTAGGTTGTTTAGAGTCTTTTAGGGTCTATTGAAATATGTAAATATTATTTAATATGTATTATTCATCCATTTGGCTCTATCAATAAAAGAAAATATTTTCTAAGAATGTGACTCCGGTATATTATCTTGTGTCGTACTTCTGCATAAAATTTGTCCCGAATTTTCTTGAGGTTCACATAGAGCCCTCGATCACTAATAGAACTAAGCCTTGTAGAGGCAAGGGGCTCATAAAATGGTTGTTTCAAAGTGTTGGGCTTGCATGAAGGTTCGTGTAAAGGTTTTTGAGAGTTTATAAAAGTGCATAATATTGTTAAAGATCAAGCTCATTTCCTCTTCGAGGGAGCCTCTGTTGAAAATTGGTATTAGAGCCAGATATCACAATTTTTTCATAGGTATGCATATTTTATTTCACTAATCTACACACCAGATCTTATTATAATAGGAAGAGTCTATAATGGGAAAGGTATCCTTAGACCTCCTAATAACATCAACCTTTTGTTTGATTGATAAAAGCCCTTATAGTAAATCTATGTCTTTATAATGGATCCTATTCAAATATATGATTATTTCAAAGATATTAAGAAGTCTGAATAAATATCTACATCTGCATTGAATTCCATGTTTGAGTCTTGTCGGTTTTCATCTGTTAATAAAGCTGATATTGAAATAGTAGAAACCCATGCTCAAGCTACATGGAAACTTCCTCCTATTTCTGTAAGTAGTGTTTATGTTGATCTGAATATGTTTCATCTTAAGGCTATTAGTCATGTTATCATAAAAGAATTTGTCTCACAAGTACAACAAAATTGTGACACAACCTAGACTATTCCTCTTTTAGATCCAAAATAGATACAGGCTGAGGAAAAGAAACATAAAGGCTAATATTTGCATCTTGGATGTATCAAAGTAGGAATCTCAACCCTTGTCCATAGAGGAATAGATGCATATGTCCTTTATACAATTAGAGATCTCACTCATAATAAGTTCTTTGATTCTCTTATAGGTGGAATTGTTGTTCCACTATCTAATGTCTTATATGGTTTGGATATTTTCTGAACTTTTCTAGAATTGTGATCAAGTATCATGCTTTCCAATCTTTTGTCCTAGTATATTGATGAGGTTATACGGTTGCAAGGAATGGTGTTTCTAGAATACAGGCTACTGGGATATCTACCAGTAAAATTTTCATATATAGGCAATAATGGTCAAAACAAAAATTTTATTTTAGTACTTCATAATCCTTCTGCATTGATGTATTTCCTAGGCCAATAAAAAAAATGGTTTAAGTGAACCTAATAAACAGTAGGAATGTTTTCCTTGTTAAGAATATTCAGGTCCGAGACTGAACCTATTAGAGCTTTCAACTTAAAACTTTGTCCCTTGATATTTAGCTTAGTGAGGATATGATGCTTTTGATGTTGGATAACAAGTATCCGCATTTCATTTAATCCTTCAATGCAATGATTACCAAACATGTTAATGTTTGGATTTTCTTCAAAATATTCCAATGGAGGAGGTATTTGGTTAAGTTGTTTGACCTGATTTTTGAGATCTTTTAGTTCCTGTCTAGCCCATTCATTTGTGTGGCTGCTTTTCTCTTAGGCTTATGTTTTTTCTTTAAGTTTTGCTACTTCTCTTTTTAGATTATTTATCTCTTTCGCCAAATAATTTATTATAAGAGGTTGTGTCCTCTCATTTCTATTGTGGCTTATAAATTATTTTGTATTTATTTCAAATCTTGCATCAACAAAATTTAGGTGTTATGAATTTTTTAAGACTTACAGGATTTTTCCATTGTCTTTAGAAACAAATCTAGGAGTGTTATTTTCACATCTCCTTCAAGAAAATATTTGATTTGAGATAACATTTGGGAATCTCCATCCTTTTTCTTAGCCACATAAACTTTTAGTTTTTCAACAGCCATTGGTTCATCATCTATATCATCTTCTCCATTCATTCTAGTGATGCTTTCATTGCTGCAATTGCAAACATTTGGATTTAAGAAAGTACAACTATTAGCAATCAACGAAGCTTCTTGTTCATTATCAAAGAAATCATTTGAGTCCATATCAAATTCTAAGGTTTTTGGGCTAGTAGCACAACATCCTTCATCTAAAATATGGACTTCTTCTCCTTTAATATGAAATGGGTTGTGTGGGAATTGGTTTATATTGTGCTTATTTGATCTATATCGATTATAATGAACAATATAAATTTGCGGAGAAATTTCAGCCCTTTCAGTTTTATTTTTAAAATTTTCTTGTGATCTCTTTCCTTTACCTTTCTTAGAGGCTTCTCCTTGTGGGCACATGTTTTTTGTATGTCCTGGTGTTCCACATAACAAACAAATGAAACTTTGTTTGACTTTTATTTTATCTATTTTTAATTTTATGTCCTTAGGACTGTAGAAGTGGGTCTTTGTAACTGTCATGAACTTCTTTCTTCCTTTTTGGGAAAAGGACCTCGATTAGTTCTTTTTTTTCTAAATTCTCTTTAAAGCTTTCTTAGCATTTCTACTTCTTCTAATAGGATCTTCAACGACTACGCCATATTTTTCGCAAATGGATTTACTATTTGTAAATATAGACATCTTTTAGATTGATCTACTAAATTTGATGTTTGTGCACAATCTAATTAAAGAACTTGTAACCATGCAATATATCTCTCCCCATGTGTATAATTGAAATGATTGCTTAAAAATGTCTTGTGCTTTTAAGTATTCCACAAAATTACTAGGTCAGGCAACAAGATATACATGTTTCCGTAATTGATTTTCATTTTCCTTTACTTCATAAATTCCCTGTGTCCATTCTCTATGGAATTAGAGGACTTAGACTGTGTAGTGTGTAGTTCAAGGAGGCCAGGTGAAGCTAAGTTTCTTGGTCAAGAGGTTTTGAAAAGAATGACTAACTACAAGATCAGTGAAGCTAACGTGAATAGTGATAAAACATTGAATGTGATCACACACTTAGAATACTTGATGACACAACAAAATAAATCATCTAGGAAAATGCATTCCCTCCATGCGATAGCCTTACGAAAAAATTATGACAAGTGCGGCAATTAAGATAAACTTTACGATGGCCATGACGACACTGCAATAATGCTTAAAAATTCAGAAATGAGTGTGACGAGTGTTTACATGGTTAGAAAAAATCATTTAGACAAAGGTGACCTCTTGAAACCACTAAAACAACCTTATATACATGATGCGACAACTGACATGTCAAAATATCACATTTTTCCTATCTTGCAAAGCAGACAAAAACTCAAGAAAACACATGGAATGACTTTCAAAGTTTGCGACCAACACTTGGCGACATGCTAGTAGAAATCTAGCTTCTCTGCCTTGGTTAACTCTTATGTGTAGGGTCTTGGTTCTTTGGGGATTATTGATTCATCCTGTAGATTACCTTGGTCTCCCCACTTACCCTGTGAGTAAACATGGTTCCCTCTATAGCTCTCTCGATTGAACACACCATAATATTCTACAATATTGTAAAGTTTCAAGTTGGGAAAGCTAGTGAATTTCATAAGCTTAATATTTCCATAGTATGTTTTTCCATCTCTGGTGTTGCCCCACTGACAGTAGGCCTAGAAAGGAAAAAAAAATTGCTCCATTACCAGCGAGCCTAGACAATACCCTAACATAATTATTTGCTTCACCTCTCTGTGCATGAAGCCTTTCTCTTCTTTCCCCTTTATTTATTTATTTTATAGGATTGTGCATTGGTACTTATTCATTTTATGGGCGGAAAAGGGATCCCGACTTATTGAGAGCAAAAGAGGTTGTTCCTTTAGAGAAGCATATAGAAACCTCTGATTTAGGTTAGCTCATTTAGATTTTTCCCCTTCCCCTCCTCTACTAATTGGATAGGCATGACAACATGAAAACATAAAAACTAAGTGTGGGCATGCCATTTTCTTGAATAAACATATGTTTATGGTTTAACCAAAACTCTCCTCATAGATGGATCATATTTTCTATCGTAACTTCATTGACCAAAATATATAATCAGCACAAGGAAGATGGACAGAAGGTTGACCAAATCTTGAAGTGTCACAAGACTCTCTTTTAACTCAGCCATAGACAGAGAAACTAAGAAACATGTTGACACACCAAATTTATTTACATGAAACACACATAAAACAAAAACAAAATCAAACAAATAAGAAAATGTTATGTACATAGTGTAAGGCACAACCCCAGATCATCACTGAAAATAATGTTTCAAGTATTTTCCATTGGTAGGGAGATAATCAATCCTCCCGTCAAGTGATTACAAATGATACGTGTGTTGGTCAAGCTTTTCATGAATTGTGAATGGTCCAATCCAAAAGGATTGAAACTTGGGGTGTTTGCCTTTGTCCTTGTGGACTTTGTCCCACTTCGAGACCAAGTCACCCACACTAAATTTATTCTTCCTTGCATACTTCTTGTCAAACCACCTCTTGATATGATTCTGATGATGTGAAAATATTTCTTTTGCTTCCATCCTTCTTCCCGCAACTTGTGAAGAGTGTTCATCCTACGCTGCATTAATAAGCATGGCTTGCCTTGGGATTCTTACGAAAGTTGGAAAGCGGGAAAGTAAATGCTAGGAGGGAGGATGGATTATTTTCCATAGACTAGGAAGTAAGGAGAGGTGTTCAGAGAGGGTTTTGGCATGACTCGTTCAGCCCACAAAGAATTTACCAAAGTGGAGTTGTTGTTCCTTTGTTCATAGAATATGGTCCTTTTTATGGTACATATAAGGTTCTTATTTGTGCACTTAGCAAGACCATTCCCCTACAGATTATAATTAGTTGAATTATTTAACACAAATCCATTTTCTAATGCAAAATAATAGAATCTTAGTGATGAGAATCATGTTGCATTATCGAAAACAAGTGAAGTGGGAATGCCAAACCTGGAAATGATATTCTAGTGAAGGAAAGTGATGACTTCATGATCATTCACCTATTTAAGCGAAACTACTTTTTTCCACCATGTAAAATAGTGTTTGGTATTGAGAATATAGTGGTGTTGCTTTGATGAATGTGGAAATATTTCTCCAATAACATCCAAGCCCCACTGTTGAAAAGGTTCTTCCACTGTGATATGCTCCAATGGGGCGACTAACTTCTTGGTTCATCCAACACACCTTTGATAGACAGGACACTTGCAGGCATAAGAATGAGCATATTTTAATAATGTGGGCCAATAGAAACTAGCCTGCATGATTTTATGCACAGTTGTGTTGCCCGCAAAATGTCCCCCGATTGGTCCATCATGGAGGTCACACAATACTTTCTCTGAATCATGCACTTCCAAACACCTAAGAAATAATCCATTATGGTACTTTCTGAAAAGCACCTGATGCACCAACTGATAAGATAATGCTTTGAGTCTAAGTGCCCTCTTCTATCGTGCGGAAAAATGGGAGGGCACGGTGCCATGCTCAAGGTATTGACGCACATCTGCGTACCAAGAGTCTATGATAATAGTGGGAGTAGTTCACTCTACATTGTACATTTTGATTTCTTATTCCCATCCAGAAGGATCTTCTTCTTCTTTTGCATCCACTGCTTCTGCTGCTAGTTGACATAGACTGTGGCCCTTGATTGTGTGAACTGGTTTGAACTCTAAATCATACTCTTGTAACCTGGTCATCTAGTTTGCTCTTCTATCACCTAGCTCTTGTTGAACAAACAATGATCTAACTGGTGGGCATGGAACAAAGATAGTACATTAAATTTTCAAAAGATAGGGTTGGAAGTGCTTCACTGCCTTGTATGCTACATGAAATTGTTTATCAATGGCAAGATAGTTGAGTTCAGCTCCTTGAAGACTAGTGCCCATGAAATATATTGGTCACTCATTTTTCTGATCATACATTTGCGTAAGCACAATGGAGAGAGAAGTCTCAAAAGAAAAGGTGTAGAGAAAAAAATCTTTGCTAAAATTTGGGCTATATAGAGCAAGTTCTTATGTGATAACTTGCTTGATATGGGAAAACACATCCTTTTCCCTTTTATCCCATATATAGATCACATCCTTCTTTACCATCTCCTATATTGGCTTGAAAATCTGAGTGTAATCGGAGTGAAACTATGAAGGAAGTTGACTTTCCCCAGGAAGGATTGCAGAGCTTTCTTTTTCACCAGGAAGGGAATTTGCTTGATTGCTTTGACCCTCTCAGGGTCTACTTTAATCCCACCTTTGGCCATGATGTGGCCAAAGAGGTTACCCTCAGACACTGTGAAAACATTCTTCTTAGGATTAAGGGATGTCCCATACATGCAATATCGCTCGAAAATTTTCTTCAAATGGCATATGTGGTTAGATCTCTTCTTAGAAAACACTGTGACATCATCAAGGTAGACCACCCCACTTTGTCCAATCAATACAAAAAATGTGATGTCCATGGCACGTTGAAATGTTTCACTGACATTAATCAACCCAAATGGCATTCTCTTGAATGCGAACATAACCCACTTAGTGTGGAATGTTGTTTTAATTTTATTAGGCTCTAAGACTATAACTTAAATGTACCATGAATACCCATCCAATAAAGAAAAAAATTATGACCTAAATATTGTTTGCAGTATCTGCTCCATTGATGGCATGGGGTAATTGTCTTTGCCCGAGGCATGGTTGCGTAAATCAACACAAAAGAAGATTTCTCTGAATTTCTTCCTTACTGGGACCAAGTTCAATACCCAGGTAGAATGTCACACTTTATATATGATCCGAGAATCCAACAAATTCCTTAACTCCTTTTGAATAAGAGGCTCAAGCATAGGGTGTACCTTGCACATATTTTGATGGAACGACTTGGCCCCTTCTTTGATTGGAATTACATGTTGGATAATTCATGTGTCATAAGTTTTGAGCTTTGAATATGTCCACATGAATGCATCTCGGTACCTCTTGAATAGGAGAATTAAATCTTTCCGCTCCTGTGGTGTGCAACAAGTACCCAGATTGACATACTTCATATCCTTTTCTGTTCCCAGATTTGTCTGCTCATGTGACAACATTGAGCTCTGGGTATTTTCATTGACTGGCCCTCGGGAGTGATTCTACATGAGGTTTCCTTTACCTATTCTAGCTTCATATTGCAATTCCTTCTCATGTTCGTCTTCGTCGATCGTTGCCTATTTGAATACATCAATGTTTGCCATAAAATGCAATATATGCTAGTCATCATTGAAAACATGTAAATTAGTCATATTACCAGGGATGGATGGCTTATAAAGAATTTCTACAAAAAAATTGTCCCTAAGTGGTGATAATCTAACAATAACATTTTCCAATGCATCCACAACTATGTTATGCATTCTAGGAACAAAGATAATACTAAAATCTTGGAAATGTGAAATCAAATGCCATACCTCTTGTTGGTAACTTTTGAGATGAGGTGACACATAGTATATGGTATCACATAACTATTGTAAAATAATTTCGAGTCACCTATTTCTTTGAGAACCAAACATTTAGGTCGATGGCTCTTTGTAAACCCAAGATGAGTGCTTCATATTCTACAGTGTTGTTCGTGCACTCGAATTCCAAGTAGCTAGAGATCATATTTTTTTCTCTATCATGGGTCTATTGAAACACAACCAGATGCAAATCCCTCATGCACTTTGGAATGATCAATATACAATTTCCACATATCATATGTACAAGGGCTACATACTACGCTAGTACTATTATTATTATTACTATTAACTGTACAAATATCATTTTCACCAGTTGGACTAGGAAGGAGCTCAAACTGTGTATCTGGTCAGACTGGGGATGGCTAAGAAAGATAACAACCTAGTTTAGTTTCCAAAAATAAATTGTAAAAGATGAGGTTTGCGAAAGCCATTGGCTCATTGTCGCCCTCTAAGGGAGTTACCATGTGTTTCATGTACCACTTTGAGTTCACTCAGATTTTATTGTTTCTACCCTTATATGGAAGGCACAAATGTGACCAATCCATTTTAAAGTACCCCTGCAACTTGCTGGACCAGTCACTGCTCAATAACACATCATATGCTTCTGGAATGTCCATAATTACTATGTTTATACATTGGTGAACTCAATGACTAGATGATAAACGAATAAGCACATTTTTTATTTCACCAACTGCATAAACAATAGTCATATCCAACTGAATGATCAATGCATCTCTTTTATCCCATTTTTCATTAAATTTTCTTTACAATAGATAGGGGCATTACTTTTATAGATGCACCTGAATCAACTAAGCAATTGTGTACATTATAATTGAAAATTTCAAATGTTAACAAAAACAAAGGGAAAAGTGTATTTACATCGAATGTTAAAGCATTAAGTATAGACTCAAGGAAACTAGAGGACTCACCATATTCAACTCCGTTCTGTGAAGAAGCATCGTTACGTGAGACAAACTATCCAAGTGCATGTAGGAGAATGTCTCGCTGGCTCGGGATGTTTGTTAATTTTAATAGTGAGATATTCGCACGAGCCTTCTTCATTTCATTAACTATGTTGTAATCCAATGCAGGAGATATTATCAAAGTGTCTAGGGGAGTTGGCTTCTCTGCTACTTCCAGAGTGATTGGCTTACTTTTGCTACTTGTAGAAGTGCTTTTCGTTGTGATTTCATTTACAGACTTGTTATGAGTTTTATGCATTGAGTTGATGGGTAGTATGACCTTCCTTAACAAATGTTCCTTCAATTTGAGCTCTGTCAACTCCTTTGTAGGAGTTAGCCCTTGGCTTTTTAACTTATAATGAGTGGTTTGCTTTTGGGCCAGGTCATTACTTAGTGGTTTCTCTTTGGAATTTCTCTTCCTATCTATGAGTACACAATTAAATGCGTTCACTGCATGCCCCATGCTTGGAGTCTCTTCATTCGCAACAATTTCTTCCTTTTCTTCCTCAAGCTCAGTCTACTCGTCGGCAAGCATTGTGTCAATAAAGTTTGTATCCAGAGTGTTCATGTTCAGGTTCCACTGTGGGCATGTTCTATCTGAATGGTATTTTTGATGAAATGAATAGTATCGATCCATGCCCATACATTCTATATTCAACACAACGTTCAATATTTTCGCAGACTTGGCCAACTAGTTATTGTTTCTATCAGAGTTGGAAATCCTTCTCAGAAATTTGAACTTCAGAGGCCTACTGCTCACAGTGGTTTCACTTGATCTTTTTTCAATTCTACCAACTCGTTGGATAAAGATTTGGCAATGTGGTTCAAGCTCTCATGATCAATAACTTATTTTTCTTTGGCCTTTCTTACTAAGGCCTAAGACCTTTTCCCTGTGTCTTTGGATTCCTTTGTTACTTCATCATTTGTGATGACTCCAATCGCACACAGGTCCTTCTCAACCGTGATTTCCTCTTCAAAAGTTTTAGCCAAATTTGGTTTCATAGTTCTTTTCACGAACTGCGCAATGCTTGATGGTAAGGCAGATGTGAAATAGTCAATCATTATGGGGACATGAGGTTTTGTGTTTGGACGAAATCTGTTCAAGATATGGTTAAACTTATGATTGAAATATTTCACCTTCTCATTTTGCTCCATCTTAAGATTGCCAAGATCTTTCAAAATCATTGAGAGGGTTTTATCATCAACAAATTTCTCAAGAAATAATTTCTTAAAACCCCATCAATTCTAGATCAAGTTCGAAGGAAGGCTGGTAGCATATAGCTTCTCTGCCATCTAAGGTACAAAGGAAAAATTCTACATGCAACATCATCATATTGTACCTTAAATGTTTGCAGATGTAGGTAGAAGTTGACTAGATGGTCCTCAACCTTTATTGCTTTTTCAGGGTCATACTTTGTTAATAGCTTCTTCAGGTGCCTTAGCATCTTGTGTAACACACCTAGCAATGCAAGTGGGCCCTGAGTCATCCAGTCCATATCTTGTTCTGCCATGTCTTTGTCATTGTTTCACCTTCTTCATCAGATTCTGATTAGTTTTCCTCTTCTTCTTCTTCTTCTTCTTCTTCTTCTTCACCTCCTAACCTATGGAAAGTATTGTCTAAGAACACTACATTATCACCATCACCACCATTGAGGGTTGGAGGTTGTTCTAGTTTTTCTACATTTTCTTTAGAATCTGCTAACTCTTTAAGGGTGGCGAGAACCAATTCTTCAACCGTTTAGACCACTATCCGTGTGGTGGTGGTTTGGTTCTTCTTTGGAAAATATGCAAGAGTTTTTACTCCCTATATCAATCCAATATCTCTTCCAAACTTTTGGGTGATAGGGTGGATGGTCTGGATCTAATCGTAAGAGAGTTTGTAAGCTTGTGCAATTCCAGGCTGATAATAGTTACCAACTTCAGGAATGTTCACAGGGGAGTTGCTAGGAATCTTACTGCGTTGATGAGAGGAATTAAGATTTGGGTTGGTGAGGTTTTCAGCCATAAAAATCTGGCTTCCCTCCTTCTAGGACCAGAAATGTTGACGGTGCTGGACCTGCCAACATTCAAGGGGTCTCCCCCATATGTGGTCCCAAGTAGAACTCACAATGTTTGGGATAGGAGCGCCATCTAGAATATGGCCCTGTTTTCAATTATCCTAAAGATATGCCTTGGCTCTAACTGTTAGCAAGAGAGAGGAATGAAAATGTGCCTTTGAAAAGCAAGGGTGGTGTGCCTGGTGAATTTTCAATCGTATATGTGTCAAATTTCTTTCACTATAGAGGGGAGGAAAAGTGAGCCTCTACGAGAGAAGTAGTTGTACCACCCTAGTAGAGACACATATGAACAAGAAGGATTCATACAACATTAATCAGAATAATCCATAGAGATGTGACAGTCGGTGCAACCAATGTAATGAGGAAGATCTATCTAATATCTAGAGGACTACTCCACAAGGATGCGACAGTGATAATAAAGATTACAACACATTCTTATTATGAGAAGTACCCAAATAATGGAAATATTTCAACTACTTTAGCATAGATGAAAGAAAACATCAATTACAGATATTCATAGAATAGTATTACAAATATATATAATCCATGAATGAAGAATGTGCTGACCCATAAGGCTTCTTATTTTAAGTAAAAGTTTGAAGACATATGTATACAATGAACATCACTAGCTCCAATAGTGGATCTTTGGAGCCACTCCTTGCTCCTAAAAGGAACTAGCTTATCTCTTTGATGCCTTTTGGGAGGAGCCAAGGTGAAAAGTTCTTTACTCTTATAATGAGGGTGTATATATAACAATGAGGAAGTGATGCTTTACCTTCTTTATGACTATTCATCTACCCTCATCACTCTTTGACTTCCTATGACTTTTCAACTTTGCATGACTCTTCAGGAACTACGCATTTTGTAGTGCCAAGAGTAAAGGTCATAGTAGAGGACTGAGACTATGCAGTGTGCAGTTCATAGAGGTTGAGTGAAGCTAGGTTTCTTGATCAAGAAATTTTGAGAAGAATTACTAAGTGCGGGATCAGTGAGGCTAAAATCAATAGTGATAAAACTTCGACTATAATCACAGACTTAGAATATTTGATGACACAACAACATAAATCATCTAGGACACATGATAATGCATTTCCCTCCATGTGAAAACTTTACGACAAGTGCAACACTTAAGATACACTCTCTTACTACCGTGACGACACTTGTGCGACAATGCTTAAAACTTTGGAAGTGAGTGTGACAAGTGTTTACATGGTTAGAAAAAATCATTTACACAAAGGTGACTTCTGGAAACCACCAAAGCATGCTTATATATATGATGCAACAACCAACAAGCGAAAAGACGAAATTTTGCCTATCTTGCAAATGGGACAAAGACTCCCCAAGGAAACACATGGAATGAGTTTCAAAATTTGCAACGACAATGTAAAAGACCAAGAAAAGCTCTGAAATTAAGTGTAAGACAATTTTGGAAGGTGCTGTGGCAGTGACAACATATTGATAATTGAAACTAAAAAAATTATTTTTAAAAGAAATATTTAAACACAAAATATAGTTGATAATTATGAAAACAAAAATAAATATATATAAATATAATAAAAAATTATAAATACAACATTAATTTTATTAATAGAATCAATTATTTAATAAATAAATTTATAATAATTCACTGCGTTTAATGGTGAAAAATACAAGTTTTCTATTAAAAGATTATAGGTTCAAATTAAAGATTAAAATAAATATATCTTCAAAATAAGGACAAGAAGCTTAGATTACAAACCTTAAAAAATCATATATCAATTTAATATATAATTTCGTAATAATTTTAAAGTTAAATTATTATTATTATTTAATAAAAAATAACAAAAATTTCGATTAAAATTCTTCATATTATTTTATTTTACAAAATGAAATGATGACTATTTTTTTGGTTAAATGAAAAGAACATTTAAATAAGTGTTACCATCATATATTAGTGCTATGAATTTAAACTTTGACGTAACAAAAATGTTCAAACATTATTTACCGTATGGTGTATTAGTACTACGAATTCAAACTGTGATAACAAAAATGCTCAACATGAATTTATTCTGACATTGTTTACGTGGTAGCATACATGCTAACGGTATCGTAATTTATTATGCAAGTGTTATTGTTCTTAGTATAATCTTATATTTAATATGATGGCTCAATGTTTAAACTTTCTCAGTGGATGTGTTTCTATATATATATTCAAATGTTAATATGTATTATAATTTAATTTTAAAATATTATATAATTTTTAATTCATAATACAATATTTTCAAATATCATTAAACCTTAACAATCATGCAACCAAAAATATTAATCAACTTGTGTGAAGAGTTTAGAAGAATAAAAAAATTAAGAAAAAAGTTTTATATATATATATATTCTTCTTATTGGAAGTTTAAATAAATTTCTATAGATAATAAATTTCATTTATTTTATAATTTTTTAAATAAAAGTTTGAATTATCTTATTTTATTTTAATATTTTGTTTTTATTAATTTTTTTTTAATATTATATATAGATAAATAGATAAAGAAATAATAACTAATATATTTGGTAGATTTTGAATAAATCATAGTAAATTTAAAAAACACTTTATTATTCAACTCATATTTATTAAAATTAAAAAAGTAAATCATAAAAATTAACTAATTTGTAACTTTATTTTAAATTATTATTATTATTAATTATAAAAAAAATTAATATATAAATTTAACACACACATATATATAAAATAACATTTTTAATTGGATTTATTTCCACTTTACCAATTCATGTAAATAAATAAACCTTGTTAAAATACTATGGGGCTAATATTATAGTTTATCAATATCTCATACACAAAAAAAAAATCTCATTTCAAATAATAATTTGATATGACAAGTTTCTTAATTAATTAATTTAATTGAAAGAGCACAAAGGACATAATTAATTTGGATATCTCAACCTTTAATTTAATGGAAGTTAAATTCCTATTTTGGAACCCCACTTAATTATAGAAACATGGTTCTTAAGTAAACCAAATCAAACCAATACAAAGAACATAATTAATTTGAAAATAAATCTCAACCTTCAATTTAATGGAATTTAAATTTCTACATCCACTTAATTATGGAAGGTCACTAAATGCTGAAAACAACTAGTAAAGTAATAATAAAAAACAAAAATTAAGGTTATTCATTTTCGCGTAATGGCAAATAAACCTCAACATCAAAGGTAAAAGTGGTTGTCACTAGGAAATGGACACTGCTATGAAAAACCCAATCACCTGCCTCTGCAATAGGCTTCCATTAAATCAAATTTTAATATGTATTACAACCTAATTCTAATATATTATTCCAATTTTCAATTCATAATACACTAACCTTCAAATTCAATTGGTTCTTATAGAGAACTGAAGATATCATTAAACCCTAACAATCATGCAACCAAAAATACTAATCAACTTTTATCAAGAATTTATAAGAATAAGAAAACTTAATAAAGAATCTTAACACACACACAAACACACACACACACACACACACACACACACACACAACTTGATAAAGAAGCCTAACACACACACACACACACACACACACACCTTAATAGAGAAGCCTAACACACACACACACACACATATAATCTCCTTATTAAAATTGGAAGTGTATTTTTAAATATAACTTCTATAAATAATTTATTCCATTTATTTTATAAATTTTGTAATTTTTTTTTTTGTAAATCAGAGAAGAATCTTATATTACGATAACACAAAAATTTACAACATTGTTTGTTGGTCTGCCAAACTAGAAACCAGACCAGCAGGAGTAGAATAAAGCCTTGTTCCAGAATTTAACTAAGCTAGCCCAAAGGATCTTCTGTCTATGATATCTCCTGGGCCTATTAACAAAATTAACCTGTCTACTTACACTTAAACATTTACACCATACTGGAGGTCTCAGCGTACATTTATCTTTCAAATCCAGATCTACATACCTTGTAATTATTCTACAACTATGCTTTGGCTTCACTATCCTATCGAGAAAATACAACAAAATTAAACAAAGAGACAAAATCATTTATCTAGGGACAATGGTGGAGTTTCCTCCACACTTGAACCCGCTGCATGTGTAACTTTCTCCGTTGGGGTTGTTGGTGCTGGCCCTACCATTGTTATTACCGATATCGGTGTTGTTGGTAGCTTGCCTCTAGCTCCCACTACCTCTTTGACCTTATATTTAGTTAACTTGGTCAGATCCCCAAGTCCCTACCCCAGTGTAATATCCAAGTTGTGGATATACTTCAACTAAATTGAAAAATTAGTGTTCATGTCACCAATGCAATCACCCTACAGGCGTTCAATGTTGACCACCCTCTGCAATTCCTCCTCGACTCCCTTCAACCTCTATTTAATTTCTTTCATTCATAGACTTATTTCCATCTGTCGCTTAATTATTTCCTCTGCTTCCTCTGCTTTCAACTTTCGTACTAATTTTTTGACATGCCAAGTTGTTTCCAATGTTATGTGGTACAATGTTTGTCTCGTGCAAGATTTCCCTGTATTGATTATCCAGTCAACTTATTCTTCAATCATGTGATCTAGCGTGTTCCTCCTCTGTTGCCTTACTTCATTTTCCCAGACATCGATAATTTCCTTTCCTCGGTCAGGGACCATGTCATGGTATTTGAGGGTTTCTTCCTTTGATGCCTCCTCTAATCTTGTTCTCTTACCAGTCAGGGAGCCTTGAGATTCCAATCTTGGCCTTCCCCTTGGCCTTCCACTCCCATTTCTTTCCATAGCTCTTCTAGGTGTCACGTCTCTCAAATAACGAGACCTCCTTTTCTTCCTGCTCCCCTTTGATTCTTCCAAACTTATCACTATGCCTCCCATGTCACACCACTCCTTATCATATAATGGAAAAATCCATAGCACCGTAATCCTCCCTATATTTTGGGCACCATCATTGATAATTTTCAGCAATTTTCATTTACCAATGTCATTGCAGTGCAACGTGTGAGGATGGGACAATCTTCCTTCTCATTCGTCTCTTCATATGGCTTTTACGGGCCCATTATAACCATGGTACTATACCAATACTTCTTCACCATAAGTTTTTTCCTTCCCCACTTCTGCGATCATCAATTCTCATAAATTCCACCTCCCGGGGGATGATTATGCGCTCATGCATTTCCATTATTCCCATTAGCTACCATCATGTGCTTCAAACCTTGTTTACATGTGACTCATCGATCTTCCCCACTGCCCGCTACTTTTCCACTCATTTTTATCATAAAACATTCCTCTCACCAGGTGGGTTGTTTCTGTCCTCCTAGCCCACCCTGTGTCCTTCATGTTGCTCCTCTGACATGGGTAGATCTCTTATTTCCAGCTTCCGACAATCTACCTTGGGCTGTCCTTCCACCATTTCTTCATAATTCATTTCATTTAGAACTATGGTACTCTCGACCCCTTTGTTGGCCACTCTGTCTACTAACGCATTTGTTGAGCATCTTACTATAGTTAATTCTACCAGTTTTAGCTCTTCCAGTTGATCCTTAATCCTATTAATAATTTGGCTAAGCCTCTAATTCCTTGTGACTTTGTCATCAAGTGCCACATTGAAGTCTTTGTGTCACTTGAATAGCTAGAGTTGAGTCACCTTCTACTATTACATTTATCTTCTTTTCTTGTCACAATGTTTCCAATCCTTGTTTTAGGGCCTATAACTCCGTTGCATTGTTTGTAGCTTGTCTCATGTTAATGAAGTATACCTTTTCTATTTTACCAGTCCAGTCTCTGATGATTCCTCCTGCACCATCCTTTCTTGGGTTGCCTTTCGCCACCCCATCAAAGTTTAATTTCTAGAAACCTTTAGAAGGCACTTACCACATTGTAGTGCATGTCCTGATACAATTTTCTTTTGCTCTGAGAATATTGGCATCCATGTAATTTAGGTAAAAAAACTTTAAGATTCTTTCTTCCTGAAGGGATGGTTGTTCATCTGTCATTTGAAATTGTTTTCTACTCATGGTTTCCTTCATCTGACATTGAATTTCTTCCATCATTTTTGTTATAGGGATACTTTTATCTTTGAAGATTTTGCAGTTATGCTCCTTCTAGAGTGACCAAAGGATGAACCTCGAGATCAAGTTCTAGGTTGAGTTAACCACTTCATTCTTGGTATATTGGACACACCATTTTCTTATTGTTTCTAGAATATTTTCTTTGTTTCTATCAGTTTGTCTGTATATAATAGCCAACCATTCTTATAGGGCCTATGAATATCTACAAGTGTTCAATAAGTGGTTAAGATTTTATTCTTCCTGCTCAGATAGGCATCACCATGATGGACCTATCATTCCTCTCTTTGTGAGATTCTGCCAAGTTAGCACCTTTTTGTGCAAAATTATCCATAGCAATGTTTTGATTTTCCACTAGTGAGAAGCCGCTCTAAGTTTTCTCCAGGCTAGGTCATGGATCTCGATATTTTCAGCCTAGAGATAAAACTTGGCTTCCTTGAGGTTGAAATCCCATCCCTCTCATTGTGCCCATCTGAGTTGGTCTCTGTCTTCTGCGATATCTTGCATTTATGAATTGCTTAGATTAGTTTGACGGAGGATTTTTAAGTTCCCTGCTCTCCATTTGTCATTTAGTAGCTCCAGAGACCAAAATTGGTGGACCTTTCTAAGTCCCAGTCTCTCTGTGGCTTCCTATATCCTTCTCCATTATGGTTTATTTAATTTTGGTAGTTGTTGCCAGGAATCATCCCAGAATAGGGTGTTCTTTCCATTTCTTACTTCCTAGAAGTTATGGTTTTGTATAATATCCTTGTTGGACTATGCTAGGGACCAAATGGTTGACCCCGGGATTGAACTCGTGATCCTGATCAAGTTTTTTGTTCCACAATTTGGGGTATATTTCTCTTTCCATAATTTTTCCTAAGGAGTCTCCCATCTTGTTAACCATTTCCAACACAACTTTTCTCCATTTTCTTTGTTGATTATCTCACAGCCCTGAAGCCCCAGACCTCTTACCTACTTGGATTTACAAATCATGTTCCAAGGGACCAGTTCCCATGTTATTTTTTCCTCTACTTCCGTCCACAGGAAATTTCTTTGTATCTCCTTTATGGTTTTAAGTACTCCTTTGGGCACTCGAAAGACAAATAATATGTATCTTAGGATGGCTTGAAGCACCACCTTTACTAGCACCAACCTACCATATAGGTTCAATGCTCTCACTATCCATCTCTTAATCCTGTATTCTAGGTTGGATATGATTTTTTCCCAATTAGACTTTTCCTAGGCTTGACTCGTTAAGGGTACCCCAAGCTATCTAGAAGGGAGGGAATTTCTCTGGAAACCCAAGATAGGTTCTAGATTTCTTTGGATAACAATGTGAATAGTGAAAAAGAAAATTATGGATTTCAATAAGTTTAACTCCATACTTGAGGCCTTCATGAAGGTATTCATAATGTTTTTGTAACTGTGAGCCTCCTTAACTATAGGCACACCATACAACGTGGTGTCATTTACAAATTGTCAATGAGGGGTTGATTGAGTGTCGTCTTGCAACTTCACCCCTGTGATAGTCCCTTCTCTGTTAACCATTTTTATAGCTCTACCCAGCCTTTCCATCATTAGGATAAAAAGGAAGGGAGACAATGGGTCTCCTTTCCAAATTCCCCCGGATGGGAAGAAAGGTTTTGAAGGGGCTCCATTAACAAGAAATGAAAAGCTAGGCGAGGATACTATTGCCATGATCTAACTAATCTAGTGGTTATATGATCCAACTAATCTAGTGGTTATCGAAGCCAAATGCTCGTAACACTACTACCATATATTCCTAGTTGATCTTATCATAGGCCTTGGATAAGTCTAACTGCATTATCATTCCAAAAATTTTCTTTGTCTTCTATGAGTAAGCCACTTCATGTGCCAATATTATATTGTCTAGGATTTTCCTTCCCTCCACATAGCCCGATTGTTCCTCCGAGATCAGATGTGGAAGAATTGTTTTTAACCTATTAGAAATTACTTTGGATATGATTTTATGGATCATGTTGCACAGTGCTATAGGTCTGAATTTTCATGGGTACTTGCGAGTTCTCCCTTAGGGAATAGGGCTATAAATGTTGAATATAGAGCTTTGAGAACTGTTGTCAATTCTTGAGACTCAGCTACCACCAGATGTATTTTTTGACCGTTTTCCAGTAGGCTTTAAGAAATTCTATGGTGAATCCATCAAGCCCAGGAGCTTTCCCATCTGCTATTTTATTAACTGCCAAATCCACTTCCTCCTTAGTGACTGACTTATTTAGGTTTCTATTGTGTTCCTCAACGAGTATCTTTGGGTTGTGTCTCACTATCGTTTGAATATCTTCCCCTCTCTGCACCTAGGGATCTTTATATATATTTTGAAAGTGATGAACTAGGACCTCCTCTATGTCCTAGTGAGCCTCAAATATCTGAGGATTCTATTGGAGTTTGTGTGCTCTATTATTGGTCGGTGAAATAAATTGGTGTGTTTATCTCCCTCTCTAAGCCATAGTGCTTGGGATTTCTTCCTCCGGAGGATTTCCTCTTGTTTTCATCTCTCCTCCCACTTCCTTTTTTTTGTTAACTAGCGGAATTGACAATGGTGGTGGTATTGTACTCGCATTACACGGGGTCGAATCCCGCCAGCTGCCACTATAACCTCTAAGAGGAACCGCCCAGCCCACAAGAACAGCCCTTGGTTAAGACGAGACTTGAACTCATGACCTGCACAATGGCACGAACGACTTAGCAAACCGTCCACTGGACATGAGACGAAACCCCTACGAGCTCTCTCCTCCCACTTCATTAGTAGCTCCATTTCCTCTTATTTTTTTCCCTCTAAGTAGTCGTATGAGATGAACCATTGTTGTTGAAATTCCTTTTTCTTTTCCAATTCCTTTTTCTCTTGAAAAATGTTTCCAAACTCCATTTTGTTCCAATGCTTTAGTTTCATCTTGATGTATTTTAATATGGCTCATAGGGTAAACATATTTGATCCTCTGTCAGGGATTCTTTCCTTCCACCACATGTTGATATTCTCTCTGAAGTTAGGATGCTCCAACCAGAGTGCTTCAAATCTGAAGGGTCTATTTTTGGGAGTTCCTACTAGTTGCATAATTAATAGCACTGACCAGTGGTGAGATCCCCCAAAGGGCATAATGTTTGCTGCCACATATACCCCTCTCATCAGTAAATCCTCTGAAATTAAGAATCTCTCAAGCCTGCACGCCACTTGATGTTTCCCTTTCTGCTTATTTCTCCATGTGAAACATCCATTTGTTGTTTCCATGTCTACGAGTCTGGTTTCCTCTATGACTTCCTTGAATGCTTATGAATATTTGTTTTTCCTTCATTGTCCACCCTTTCTTCCGAAATATAAGTTATCATATTAAAATCTCCCCCCACCACCAAAGGTAGGTCCTTTCCTGCCTTTTATTCTTCTTATATTTTGCAGCAACTTGATCTTTTCCTCGAGCCTTTAAGGCCCATACACATTAGTGAAAACCATTGTGCCAAGGGTTCCTCTAACTTGCATTTCTACCAAAAGATATGCTTTGTTGGCTTCAGAATATAGAAAAATCATGGATTAAGGGTTCTAGAAAATTTCCAAACCCCCATCCGAGACTTTTGCTTCCACTTCTATTGAGTCATATCATATTCCTAGTTTCTTACATAAGTCATTTATTTTTCCTACTAAAAATTTTGATTCTTGAATAAAAATAATATCAAGTTGTTCCATTTGAATCTTTTTTTTAACAACCTTTGTTTTCTAAGGCTACTAATGCCTCTTATATTCATATGTGTGGAGGAGGGTGAGCATAGAGCTCTCATCTTACCTGAATTAACTAACATAGCTCCCAGTTCCTTTAGGGTGACATTGTTCGAATTACTTCCTCATTTAGTTTGGCTTTTTCACAGCGCCAACACTGTATGAGAATCCATTGCTTTAACTCCTAATTGAGACCCCTTTGCAGAGCCTCCTACTTTTTCTAGATGTGGTATTTTTTGCCCTCTTAATCTTGTCTCTTCTCTCATCAAGTATAAATAATGGATTATGTTTATTTGATCCTCATTGCTTTGTTTTATGCCTTGTTTCTTTGCCTATTCTGCCAAATCCTAGAGGTCGATTCCTTCCCTCTCAATTAACTTTTTAAATTCCAAATCCTCTATTCCTCCCTCACTAGGGGTGATTTCTGTGTCTCCCTCAAAATATTTTGATAGATATAGGATATCCCCTTGTTGCTCATAGTCCTCGATTTGCAACCCCATTTCCTCCTCTCCATTCTCTTCTTTGTTCTTTGTTTCTTTGTCTTCCCTCCCTTGCTCCTGCTGGTTTTCCTCAGCCATAATTTCAAAGCTATTCTTTTGAGTTCTCTCTCCCTAATTACTTTGTTGGTGTCTTCTATTAGGTCTTCCCCTTGGCTTAGGTTTGATAAAACTCTCTGCATCTTTTCGATCTGTTTCTTTGGTCTTTTCTTCCACTTTTGTTAGTGGGAATTCCCTTATGAGGTTGCCATGCTCATGGCATGTATGATATTTGAAAGGGATATGTTCATAGTCCACTAATTGCAACTAGAATTCATCCATGAACTCTAGCTTCTGGTAGGGCTCCAGAGACATCCATTTCTACATAGTTTTTGGCATATGTTGTATACCTTCCTTGTAACATTTCTTCTGAAAATTTAATGAATTTACCCAAAGAATCTCCTATCAACTTTAAGGTTTTAAGAAGCCAATAGTCCAGGGGAAGGGAGTACATCCTGACCTAGACTGGGACGCATGTGAAGGTTTCCTTTTTTGGGGTAAAGTTTTCCATCCATGGTCACATATACAGACCGACTGATGCAAAGAAATATGGGCCACTGTCAAAGATCTGGTCTATGTCTTCCATATTAGAAAATACCAGTATGAAGAATCCTTTTGACCCTAAGTGCAGTTCTATTTCTCCCCTTGGTTTCCAATGATGTTTGATCCAATCGCACAAGGATTTTTCTATGGGCCAGAGGCCCGTGAATTTATATATGCCCGCATATGATCTCATTCATTCTCTGAAGGCTTGGGTTTTAGGAACGATGATTAATGCCATTGGGATCATCATCATTTTTGGCTTACATGGTCCTATAGATCTCGTTGATTTTTGTTGTTGTTGTGGGTCAATTGGCTTTCTTGTTGGGCCCCTCACTTCATTCCTTTCTGTCCTTTCCCGCCTGCCTCTACTGAGCCATGGATTTTTTCTGACGTACCATCTTCATGGCCATGTGCTTCAAAACCCATCCATATCCATTTACCTTTGTTTGTGACCACATTCCTATAGGAGGGAGCCATGCTTCCTCCTCCTCTATTAGACATCTGATGCAAACCCTATCTTCTGCTTGCTTCATTCCTAGGAAGAATCCCTAATCAAAAGATGAGATTTATTTCCCAATTGATTTATTTGATTTGATTTTAATATTTTGTTTTTATTAAATTATAATTTAAAAAATTTAAAAATAAATAAAATATTATACATATATAATTAATATATTGAAAAAAATTAATAACTAGTATATTTGGTATACTTTGAATGAATCCATGGTGAACTTAAAAAACACTTTATAATTTATCTCATATTTATTAAAATTAAAAAAAAAAAAATTAACTAATTTATAAATTTATTTTAAATTATTATTATTATTATTATTAATTATAAAAAAATTAATATATAAGTTTAACATATATATATTAAAAAAAACATGTAACAACATTTTTAATTATCTAGATTCATTCAATTAAATATCAATAAATAAACCTTGTTACAATACTATGGGCTAATACTATAGTTTAGCAGGTTTTCGGCTGAAACATTATACAGTGGATCATGGCATCATGTTGAGACACATTATTGAAAAGGTTTGGGAGGACAAAGAAGAAGTATTTTGCTGTTTTGTTGACTTCAAAAAAGCATTTGACACAGTCCCTAGGGATAAGTTGTGGCATAGAATGGAAGAAATTGAAATTCATGTGCATTATAGAGTCGTTGTCTATAGACTTTATGAAGAAGTGAAAGTCAAAATTAGAACCTCAGCAAGTATTTCAAAAAGATTTGGGGGTGACATTGGAATCAGGCAAGGTTTCCCTATATCCCCTACTCATTTTGGTCTATATATTGATAAATTAGAAGAGTGGCTAAATCTACAACGTGGAGATGGTGTTCAGTTGGGGGAGTTTGTGATAAAGCTTCTTTTCTATGTTGATGTTATTGTATTGATTTCTAAATCATCCCATGGATTGCAAATTCACCTATATTCCCTTGAGAATTTTTTTAGAGCAGTGGAGATGCAAGTCAATAATAGCAAGACCAAAATAATGATTTTTTCTAATAAAAGGAAGCAGAGCCAACACACTTTCTTCTTTGAAGACAACATTATTGAAGAATTAAATGAGTACAAGTACCTTGGGATTGATTTCAACAACAAACTCAATTGGGAGGACCATAGAAAGAAGAGAATTTTAGGAGGGTGGAAAGCATTATATGCTCTTCAAAACATATGTAGAGAGGCAGAGTTATGGGATTGGAAAACGATTAAAGTGCTTTTTGTTATTTGCAAGTCAATTCTAGCAAGACCAAAATAATGATTTTTTCTAATAAAAGGAAGTAGAGCCAACACACTTTCCTCTTTGAAGCAACATTCATGAAGAAGTAAATGAGTACAAGTACCTTGGGATTGATTTCAACAACAAACTCAATTAGGAGGAATGCAGAAAGAAGAGAATTTTAGGATGGTGGAAAGCATTATATGCTCTTGAAAACAAATGTAGAGAGGCAGAGTTATGGGATTGGAAAATGATTAAAGTTCTTTTGTTCTCCTAGTTTTTCCAGTGATGCTATATGGTGTGAATTGTGGGCTAGCTGCACTCCCGTCTCATAATGGAAACAAATTGAGAAATTCAAAAAATGCTTGATCACGAGCAAGTTCAAAATAAAAAGTTCAGTACCTTATGAGATAATGTTGAGTGAAACACGAGAAACTCCCATTGAAGCAATTTCTATGGTGCAACTCATAAGATATCTAAAAATAATTGAGTAAATGAGAGTAGGTAGATGGCCTAATGTTCTCTTCAATGAAGGCATGAGTTAAAGAAAGAAAACATGGACGAAACAAAACTACAAATGGATTCAAAAATTGAATATCAACCTCAATGCCTTTCCCACAAATAGAAAGGAGCTAAAGGATTTTGTTATGTAGAAATTTCATAAAAAGGTATGGGGAAAAGAGTTTGGTAGAAAGAAGAAATATTACATTGAGGAATTCAACCCTATGTGTGATCTACAACAAAAAGAGTTCATTGGAGCTAGCATTTCATGGAGGGCAAAGGTTCTTATTGCTCAATTAAGGACCAACTCACATCAACTTTGGTGCGAAACATGACAGTGGAAAAGGCCTAAAGAAGCTTGGGAAGAACAGGTGTGTACATTTGCATGTCTAGGGATTTGGAATTGGAGAAACATCTCATTTTGGAATGTGATGCATTCGAAGACATCAGAGAAAGTTACGTGAACATGTTATCATCAATTTCTTGGCATTGTCTTTTTAGCGAGGGGATTGTTGGAAGTTGGGTTAGCTCATCATCAATTTGAATTAGAAAAGGATTGAAGTGCAAAAAGCGAAAAACAAGGAACTAATGGTCTCATAGACTATTTTTAGACTCGAGGACCTTAAAATATCATTTCATTTCAATATATCATGCACAAAAAAAGTCTTATTCCAAATAATAGTTTGATATGACAAGTTTTTTAATTAATTAATTTAATTAAAAGAGTACAAATGACATAATTAATCTGGAAATCTCAACCTTTAGTTTAATGAAAGTTAAATTCCTACCATCCACTTAATTATGGAACCCCACTTAATTCTAGAAAACTAGCTCTTAAGTAAACCAAACCAATACAAAGAACATAATTAATTAAAAAATAAATCTCAACTTGCAATTTAATGGAGGTTAAATTACAACATCCACTTAAATATGGAAGACCATTTCATTCTAAAATCAGCGAGTAAAGTAATAATAAAAAACTAAAAAAATAAACCTTAACCATAAAAGTCATTGTTGCAAGTTGGGTCACAAGAAATGGACAATCAAGATCCTTGACAACACCATGTTGAAAAACCCAATCACCAACTGTGTCTCCAATAGTTTGCCATTAAATCAAACTTTAATATGTATTACAACCTAATTCTGACATATTATTATAAATTGTAATTCATAATATACCGACCTTCAAATTCAATTGGTTCTTATAGGGAACTGAAAATATCATTAAACCCTAACAATCATGCAACCAAAAATACTAATCAACTTGTACGAAGAATTTAGAAGAATAAAAAAGTAAAAAAAAAGAAAAGCATATATATATATATATATATATATATATATATATATATATATATATATATATATATATATATATATATATATATATATATCCTTATTAATAGGAATTTATATTTTTCTATAAATAATTTATTCCATTTAGTTTATAATTTTTGTTTTATTTTAATAAATTTTTTTCTAATTTTTATAAATAAACCAAATATTAATACCTATATAATTAACATATTGAAAAAAATTAATAACTAGCATACTTGGTAGACTTTGAATGAATCCATGATAAACTTACAAAGTACTTTATAATTCATTTCATATTTATTAAAACTAAAAAATGAAAATAAAATCTTAAAAATTATCTAATTTGTAACTTTATTTAAATTATTATTAATTATTAAAAATTATTAAAAATTTAATATATAAGTTTAACATATATACATTTAAGAGAGATGGAATCAATTTAGGATTTTGAAGGATCATAGTCTCGAGATCGATGAAGCCCTTCTGAAGGTGTATGAATGGCGACAATAACCAAACTTATGGAAGCATATGAGAAACACTTGGCTCTTCTGCATTTCTCCTGGGATCACTACCTCAGTACGTGGTAGTTTCATTTTCTCGACAGATGTGGAAATCTCCCTTTATTTTACCTGTTCAAATGCTCTCCTATCCCTTAGTGTCTAAAGCTATGATGTTTCACATTACTGTTAGAGCTACGGTGTATCACGTTACTGTTACTGTTACCATATCTCGTTACCATCACTATTACCATATCTCGTTACTCTTACCATATCAGTTTTTAGGTAGGCATCATGGTCAAACCATCAGAATTTGTGGACCTAGAGCTAGTGGTAGAGTATATTCTCATAGTATGTGGTCTGGAGCCAGCTAAGCATAATCTAAACAAGGTGACTCTTCTAGCTAGATCTCCAGATGGCAAAAGGGGAGTCAAAATGTTTGTGTGGAATCTAGTTGATGATTAAGGGTTTTTGGAAACAGGGGAAACCAGTGGTCCAAGGGAGGTTGCTAGGGGATCTGACATCAACCTTTAGGAAGATTTGGAGAGAGTAGCATTTGTTGCGGTTCAGGCAGAAGCAAGGAAAATGGAAATTCAAGTAAGTTTTGAAAATTCTCTACAAACTCCTGCATATGGTTTTTTATCAGGAGGGTTAAAGGATATCATCATTAGTAGTTGTTTGAGAAGAAATGAAGGGTTTAAAGCTTGTCTAGCCAAAGGTCGGTGGATAAACGAGCTGGTTTTGGGGAAAATTTTGAATTTTTTTTATATTGGTCGGGGTTTTGAATCCCAACAATTAACCTCGAAACCATACACAAAGAAATCATATTGTTTGGAAGCAGTGCAAGGCGAATTTATTCCTCATGTCAAATGGTTACAAAAGGAGGGTTGTTTTAGCTTACCACTTGGCCCAGAAGGGACAAAACAGGCGAGCGGTCCTTCACCTATTTTTCAAGGGTTCAATAATGAAACTCCACTTGAATACATATCCTAACAAGCGGGGGAGATCCCACAAGATTTTGAATTAGAATCAAAGGTGCAAATACAGAATCCAGGGTTTCAATAACCTGGTTGGAACAGGTGAAAGAGTTGGTAGGGCTGCTTGAGGAGGAGGATGACCATGCACGGGAGGTGGAGTCCCTTACAGGCTCAGTTGAGACTGGTTGGGATGCTGGATTGAAGTGTAATAAAGGGAATATAATTAAAAATAAATATGAATGCCCAAACCTAGTGTTGGGGGTCGACATCCAAATTGACAGGGCTATGGCAGCCTTAGAGCTCATATTGGTGGGTAGAGCGAGAGGGAATTTTTTCTCTGCACAATACATCACAGAGTGGATAGCTAAATCTTGGGGTGAGGCACCAGAAAAAGTCATGGAGGTAATCACATTGGCCAAGGGTTGGTTCATGGTTCATTTCAACAATAATGAGACATTGGAATGGATTTTAAATTGCAACTGGTGCTTTGATATTGCATCAATACTCTTTAAGCATTGGATGCCCCTCTTTGATTCACAAAGAGAAAGAGTGGAAGATATTTTGGTATGGGTGTGATTACTAGCCTTACCTCCGCACTTATGGAAAGAGGACATCCTAAGAGGTATTGGAAGAATTTTGGGTCTCTATTTGGAAGAAGACATCTCTTTTGATGACTACAAGGTCTATACTCCACAATCATTAGCCTTAAAACACTAATACTACACTACAAGTCTTAATAAAGAGACTTCAACCCTTCCTATCACTCACTCTTTGATTAAAAATACACTCATATCAGTTATACATAAACAAGGAAGGATTGGTTTTCAAATTTTCCTAAGCGCAGCACTTCTGTAGGCTCATGTGATCATCCTGTCACATGGTGCGACCCTTTTGTCTCAGGCACGACCCATCTATTTTCTAGTGTGACCTTTCTCTTTTTATTCATTCTCAAGCACCACCTATTAACAAACTCCTCAATATCATTTGACTTGGATCACTTTCAATCCATCTGCGATCGATGGTGGATTTCCTTGCTAGAATGAGTGTTCAAAGCAACCAATTTACTTCATCAACTTTACTCTCAACGCATTCACAATCTACAACATAATCATTTGCACAGGTTGCAATATTATGCACATTAATAATTAGCTCAATATTTTGTTACCTTACCAGGACTTTGCTCACAGTGGAGAGATTTTATTCCTCATTGATTTCCTTACAAATTTCCCTTCGTTCAAATCCAAATCTTTGACTGGCCCAATATGTTTGATTCCCTTGATTGCTCCACTTTGGAATCCTTTTCGCTTTGATGGTGATTCAATTTTCAATTCTCTTAATCACAATCTCCCTTAACTAGATAGTGTCATGATTCAACACTATTAGAATCCACAATGATTCCTTGTGGATAATTCTAACGAAATTGTAATCTCAGTTGCAAATTCTTCATAGAGCACTACCACAATCATCTACCTCATCTCATCTCTACCTCCTACTCCTCCTTCACGATGATTTTTGTGTTCAATGTTATGAATGCCATTACAAGGTCAATCATTGTATCTTGAATTTAAGATTCTGCTACTGTGAACAATGAAGCCTACAACACATAATACTCAATACATATAAAATTAAGATCTGAACAATGTGATGAAAGGAATTCCATCCCACAAGTTCTACATTAATTCCTCATACACTGCCCCTGTAACCTATAATCCCTAAAATGCATAATATTTAACACATATGAAATTAAGATTTAAAACATGCAATAATAGGGATAGTTTCTTCAAAGCACACACTCTGCTCTACTACACCTAGATACCTTCAATCTACACTTTAAATTACAAACTGTGCCTTCACCACATGCACATAAAAATGTTTTTCAATAACTAGTTTCAAATATATACAATACTTGGCTTGATTTCCAACATGGGCTACGATCATTTTGATTCCTAGTTCTTCTCCATAGATCTCTGACCTAGTTCCTAAAATCTATTAATGACCCCTTGAGGATCTCAGCAATAGTTCTATATCTAAATTCTATCTTTATGAGTAGATTATACAAAATCTCTCAATCCACTTTTAACTCAACTAATTTCCTATTCTAGGATCTCCTAATCTCCAAGATTTTTATGAGAACTTCACAAGTCTAACATCTCTCATATTCTCACATATTTGAGAATATTTACATTTAAAACCTCACACACCTATTTCTCACTCAAATTATTAAAAATATACAAAATTTCTTATTAATAAATCAAATTCATTATCAAACATAAGATCCCATAGGTCAACCAATTATAAATGATTTTCTTCAGAAGGATGCTACTGCATCATCTTTTCAGGAAATAAAATGTAGGAGTGTGGCTGACATTTTGATTAGATTGGACCTAAAGGAAGGATTGAATGACAAAATCTAGCTCTACATCGATGGTTACTCATACTGCAAAATCATAGACTACGAGCACTTACGATTTAGATGCCACAAATTCCATAAACATGGTCATCTAGCTTGTGATTTCCCTCTAGGATATAGAAGGATGAGAAGATAGAGAGGTGACATCCGGAATGAGGGTCGGGCACAACTCGAAGAGGAGGAGCAGGTTCAGATGGAAGGGGTAGAGACACAACAAGGTTTGAGGCAGATGTCAATGGAGGTGCAAGAAGACTAGCCTGCACATCTGAAGATCCCCCACATGCCGGAGCAGGACCATACTCAGGAAGTCATGGGAATAGTTGAAATGGCCCAAATCTCAGTGGGTATTTTGACTCATTTCCCTTCCTCTATACAAGATTCTCTACATTTTTGTTAAATGCACTCCCTACGCTTGGTCCCTACAGGACATATATGAATGAACCTCCATGTTTAGATAGTAGATCACTTGCCTTGGACAATATTATCGCATCTATCCCTGCCTTATCTCTTGAGAAAATACCTTACAATCTTCGACTGAGGGATAAAAGGGCCTTGTCAATAGAACCCATAGGCAGTTTGGGAAGCCTTCTAGAACATACTATTCCTCGAAAAACCAAGGGAAGGAAGATTGATCTGTCTAAGTTACAATTAAAAGCCAAGTTAGACATAGCCTATGGGAAATAATTATCCCTTAAAGGGGTGCTTAGAGCAATGCAGATCCCTGTCACTATTTTGCTAGCAATCGTAAGAAGCTAAGCTTAAAATATTTCTTTTAAATATATTGTCTTCATGTCATCATGTCACAAGAAACCCTAGGCCTTGGTGAAACAGTCATGAATTTTTGTTGGACACCTAATCCTCTAAGGGTTAGTGTCGAAGCCGAATAGAAAAATGAAGTCCAAGAGACCTTGGGATGTGGAACCCAACAGTCACAGCATGTACTATAAATGTATATCATTTGTTAATTAAAAAATGTACTCTCATGTTTTATCTTTCATACTCTCTCTGCCATGTGTGTGTTTAACATGGTATCAGAGTGAGCGAATTCCTGCCCTACTCAAGTGTGAGCCACTATGTGTGTGTGGCCTTTCTCTGCGTGTCATTCTAGTTGCTGCTCTTGATATGTGGGATGTATACATTGAATTGTGTTGGACGCTGTGAATTTGGTTGAAAACATTGAAAACTTAGACACTGCATTCATTTCAGTCAGCTGCATTGAGTTCTGTATGCTGGTGTTGAAGTGTTACTCAGAATAGAGCGATGAAATAATGAATTGCAGGATTTGTTTTTATAAAATTGATTTGGAATAAAATCCCAAGACCCCAAAACGTTGTTTTTGAGTTTCCTGTTGTATTACAAAGTTGTCTGCCACTTTGCAGTGCTATGGAGGATTTAAAATTTGGGTCTTTGCTGCCTTGAAATGGTCTATTTATTACTGCTACAAATTGTATGCATGTGTCCTTACTGAGAGACCCATCGTTGAAACCTCAGGCTGACGGTTGCAGTCTTCTCAAGTGAATTGTGCCCACATCTAAGCTTAAAAGGTTGTGTCAATTGTTTCAACCAGAGTTGTGCCAGTTCTTTTGACCAGTACCCTCTCAAAATTCTCGTGGTTCACGTCACAGTAAGATGGGAATTCCATTTCAGCATCGCTTGAGAGGCCTCCCCCTTATGTGAACCTTTCACCTCCATTGCCAAGTTCATAGTCGAATGTCATGGCATTTGAATCTTAGACCATCAAGATTATGATTGAGAATACAGACTCTGTCAGTGCTATTCCATTGCCAAACGTTTTTATAAGATATTCTTGAAGCGTTATTTGAAGGACTGAGGATTGCGGATCAACTTGATTAAAGAACCATTACAACATTTGGTTTTCCTACGTGAAATTTGTAGAGTCGAGCCAACAACATGGGCCTGTCATACCATTGCAGCTAGAGTAGAACCTCGAGCATTGGCAAGCGTAGAGATGCATAACAGTCAAATGTGCATTGAACGATATGCGGATATATTATGGTCATATTTCTGGTTCTGCGTTAACTCCTGATTCAACCTATAAGTTGTTGCACTCTCCCATGGAATGATGTCGAATTGGATCATTTATTACAAAATTAAAATCTTAGTGGGTCATATTATTGTGGCTGTTGTTTTGATATATATATGCGTTGCTTTTAAATACTGTTTTGGCATATATACGTTGTTCATCTTTGGCACACCACAGCGAGCGATTTGAACGCAGACATTGAGGAGCTTTCTTAGTTGCTAACCATTGCGAAAAGGCATAGAATTCAGGCCTTGCTCATTGACGAGCTTTAGCAGTTGCAGAGTCAAAAGGTCCAGTAAAGATAGCAGCACCTTTACAAACCTCTGCTGCAAAAAGACTGGAAGCATCCTACACAACACTCAGATCATTCAGCTGGGATTAGGATAATGAAAAAATCAAGGTATATCTATTTCTCGAGGGAGTAAATGAAGAGAAAGTTGTTTCTAATTTCCAGCCTTGGTCATTTGATGTCAAACTTCATGATATCGAAGAAAAAAATTATCATTGTTTGGCCTCTTAGATCTCGAGCAAGCTAATTCATTGCTCACTGCTGAACTGAAGATCAATAGTTTCATTTCGTGGAGAAAAGATGATTATTTCCTGTAAGGGCTGACAGAGATGGCCTCCTGAATGTGCTAAGTTTTTGTACTTAGGATGCATGTTTTTTGAGTGCTGCCATTCACTACAGTCTTGCTTATTTTATATGAAGAAATTGATGATATTGTAAGCACTTGTTTTGGAAAAACTTGTAACAAAGTTTCACCCCAGGGTTTTGGGGGTGAGCACTTCATCATCTGCCATTTCAAAATTGGCAAATGTAAGGCACTTCTTATGTGCCTTCAACTTTGCGGCTTATGAGATTATGTACATGTTTGTAAGCCACCTTTTATGTGAAAAATTGGGGACTGTTTATATTCTTTAAAGCTACAACAATTTGGCATTATTTAGGAGTTCAGTGGAATTTTTTTTAGGCCAAGACTCTCCATTGTAGATCGAATTGGTGTATTTTCTTAAAGGTTGTTCATATTAGAGTTTGTTATTGAACTAGATTGAAGTTGTTGCCAGGACAAGTTCTCTTGGATTCAAGGATGGTACAGGAACACATATTTTTGAGGCCTGAATTTCTTGTTGCCTTGTTGGAAGCTGAATTCTCAGGTGAATTCGAGAAAATTCATTTTTGAATGAGGATTCTGTTTTCTGGATATCACCATTCTTTGTGTGTTGAATCTATTGCAAGATTCCAAGATTGATTTGAAGTTGTTGCCATAATTTTATATAAAAGAGCAATTGGTGTCCATCTTCTCCTCATTGTTTTACTATTTTTTTGAGGTTAAAAATGGCTCCAATTGGTGCAATATTAGAGTTATTGGACAATCTAATACTCTCTACTATGGATAATACAATAAAAATCAACAAGGATTTTCTCACCGATATTCATAGTTGTTTACAAGATGTACATGAGAAGATTGACTTTTAAAGCTTGATTCTAAGCTTCAACAAGAAGAATTAAAACAGAGGAATCATCATTCTAAACCTGTTTCTGTTCAGAACATTGAGACAACAACCCATCAACAACAAGTCAATAATGTTACAGTTCATTCAGATTTAGTACCCAATAAAGCAGCAAGGTTACATGCAGATGCATATCCACTTCCCAAACCCATCATTAGACCTTGGGAATGACTTGTCCACAACAAGCAAAGAACTAGTCTTGGATATGACAAGGACGTGTCCTTTCACATTCCAGACTACTCAAAGCCCATTCAGTTTCAAAGTGTTGGATTCCTTCATGACAGTTCACCTCTAGCTATTCTAGATTCTGCCCCTCTTCAACAGCAACAGCAACAACAACAGATTGTGAAATGCCAACACTGTGACCGAGTTGGCCATTTGAAATATCACTGTTTTGATCTTCATCCATGTAAGCACTATCATAAAACTAGTCATTCTTCAAATAGATGCTTCAGAAACAAACCTCTCGCAAGAACAAAGATTCATCTTGGATGGATCGCTTCTTGGCAATGGGCATCAATAACCAAGAAGATATTTCAGTCATATTTCCGAACTTGTTCCAGAGTATTGAACAGTCTTGTAGTTGATTTTTCTCCATCATCTCACCTTGTATCTGATAGGGGGGAATGATGGTCATCTACAAGCTTTAAAGCCACATCAAGCAAGCCTAAGTCACAACCTGCCACACCAGTTTCAGAGTTGTAGCTAGAGACAAATATGCCCCTGAGCATGCCTTCAATTGGTAATCTGGGACACTTCCTATAGCAAAAGACTTCAACTTCTTGCCAGTTTCGGAAGAATTCCAGGAATAGAGTCGGGGACACTTCTTCTAGTAGAAGACTTCATCTTCTTGCGAGACTTGGAAGAGTTCTAGGAATTGCATTAAGCATTCCAGAGTTATTGGTCATCCTTAAACCATCACAGGTTGAGACTTCCCTTTTCAGGTTGAAGTTCTCCCTTTTATGCGGGGTGAGACCTCCCTTTATTGGTTGAAGGTTTCCCTCTTCAAAACAATAGGAGCACTTCCTCTAGTAGAAGACTTCAGCTTCTTGCCAGTTTTGGAAGAGTTCTAGGAATTGCACTAAGCATTCCAGTGTTGGTGGTCATCCTTAAACCACCTCCCTTTATACCAAAATTTCAGAGAGCACATTCAGCCTAGTGCTACCATGCACTTTTTTCACATTTTGTATTATAGCTCTCTTCTTGGACTCATACATAACCCTTCAAATTAAGGGGGGGAATGTTGGACACCTAATCCTCTGAGGGTTAGTGTGGAAGCCGAATAGACAAACAAAGTCCAAGAGACCTTGGGATGTGGAACCCAATGGTCACACCATGTACTATAAATGTATATCATTTGTTAATAAAAAAAGTACTCTCATGTTTTATCTTTCATACTCTCTCTGCCATGTGTGTGTTTAACAATTTTCTTAAGAAAATATTTCCAGGATGGAATTTTCCGATAGATGATGCAAAAGGAAGATTATGGGGCTTGGCTTTGGGTCTCAAAGAATGTGTTTTAATACTGAAAATTTATTTGGGTTTCGAACTCGTATTAGGGGCTGAGGTTTAATCGCCTGAATTATGCTCTAACTTTACTCTAGTCAATATCTATGGTCCGTGCTAGGAAAGGGTACTATTATGGAACAATTTATTTTCAAAATGTTTTATGCATGCTCCCAATTTAGTGGTGGGAGGTGATTTCAATTTATATTTAGGCTTGTCTAAAACCTAGGGTCGTCATGCTCAAGCAAGTCCCCTAGCTGACTTCTTCTTGAACAAAATCAAAGATGGATGCCTCATAGACATAAATCTGATTAAAAATACCCCTACACGGAGGAACATAAGAGTGGGGGATGCTAGGCTGGCTAAGAGACTGGAATGTTTTCTTTTGAATGAGGACTTTGTAAATAAGACCTCTTGCTTTAGGCAGTGGGTGGGTTTAGGAGGGGAATCAGACCACTCTCCAATCTTAATGGAGCTGAAAGGTCCCAATAAGAAGTTTGGATCCCCCTTTAAATTTAATCCTGGTTGGCTCAAATAACCTAGCTTCATCATATTAGTAAATGATACCTAGAGACCACTAGATAGGATCCAAAACATATCCCCTACTCAGTGTCTTATGGGAAATTTAAAAAGATTGAAAGTGGAGACTATTAATTGGGCCAAAGAGAAAAGGATTGGGAAGAATTTGAACCTAGGTTGATTGTGGAGGAACTGGAAGGGTTGGAAAGCCCAAAAGAAGATGGATATGAGACAAAGGAGAAGAAGGACAAGATAAAACTTATGGAGACAAGGAGGAGGAAGATTTTAAATGGCATTGAATAACAATGGAGAATCAAAAGTCGAGCCATCTAGCTTTCAACTAGGGATGAAAACACCAAATTCTTCCATAATTATGCAAAGGGGAGAAAAAACACAAATACCATATGGGAAATGAGTTGGGATTATGGGGTAAGGAAAAATCTTTCAATGAACTAGAGATTATGGGAAAATACCACTTCAAAATTGTATTCAGAGCTCCTGCGGGAGAAACAATCACTGAGGTTATCTGGGTGGCCTAGTGTTTTCCTAGATATGTAGAGGAGGAAGATAGTGAGAGGCTAATGGACCCTGTAATGAAAATTGAACTTGAAGGTGTTTTGAAGGCTATGAAAAAAGATAAGAGTCGAGGGTCTAATGGATGGACTGTGGAGTTCTTCCAACATTTCTTTGAACTACTTGGGGAAGAGATTGTTGGGGTGGTGGAAGAATCAAGGAGCAAGGGCTTCATCTATGAACCTTTTAATACAACCTTTCTGGCTCTAATTCCAAAATTTGATGACCCAGTCTCCTTTGAAGAGTTCAGACCTATCTCCCTTTGCAACTGCATTTACAAAATCATAGCTAAAATTATTGCAAATCGACTGAAACCAATTCTATCAAGTAACATATCCAAAGAAAAGTTTGGTTTTCTTGATGGCAGGAAAATCCACAAAGCTATTGGGGTGGCCCAAGAAACGATGCACAACATTAAGAAGTCAAAGAAAAAAGGCATGATTGTTAAAATTGACCTCTCAAAATCATATGATAGGATTATTTGGATATACCTGAGACTATTGATGACCCATTTGGGCTTTAGTATTGGTTTCATCAACTGGATTATGGGCTGCATATCTAATGTTTCTTTTGTTGTTCTCATAAACGGGGTCACCTCTCCTTTTTTCCACAGTCATAGAGGGCTTACATAAGGCTGCCCCTTATCCCCTCTCCTATTTTTATTGGATGCTAAAGGGCTAAGTCAGTTACTTCTTTTGGCCAAGAGGAGAGGTAACCTAAAAGGAATAGAATTTGCAACAAATCTTTTAATTTCTCATTTGTTCTTTATTGATGACATTCTATTATTCAGTGATGGATCTTGGGAAGATGTCAATCAAAAGAAACTCTTCTTGGACATGTTCTTTAAGGATACAAGAATGAGCATAAATTATCAGAAATCCTCAATAGCACATGAAGGACTCTCGGAAATGACTTAGAAAGAATTTCCACATCCCTCCCATACAAAGTTATCCCTATGGGGAACAACCTAAAATACTTGGGGTTCCATTTAAAACATGATTCCTATAAAAAAACAGGATTGGAACTGGCTGTTGTCAAAAATCGAGAATCGTATCAAACTATGGAGTTTTAAATGGTTGTCCAGAGTTGGAAGATTGGTCCTCATTAAATCTATTCTTATTTCCATTCTTGTATATTGGAACCCAAAGGTATTCTATCCAAAATTAGGAAACTTTGTAGTCATTTTCTTTGGGTTGGGGAAAAGGAGAATGTAGTGTTACCTTGGGTAGCATGGGACAAAATTACTCGTCCAAAGGAATGGAGAGGATGGGGTATAAAGGACCTTCAACCTTTTACATCCTCTCTAGCAGCCAAATCAAGGTGGAGGCTTTTGACAAAGGATAATTTATGGATAGTGGTGGTAAAAAGGAAATACATCGATCCGGTCCCCATGGATGATTGGATACGCAGGCCCGGAAAAGACTCTTCCAAAGCATCAATCATTTGGAAGGAAACTATAGACTCTTTCAAGCTAGTGGAAGAAGGACTTGCATGGCAGGTTGGCAATGGGGAAAATATTTGAGTCGACATTGACCCATGGGTGGGGTGCAATGAGGCTTTTGCACTATCTAGAGGGGTTATGGACTCCCTTCATGCACAAGGCATGTTCTTCCTGAACTAGATAACAAAGGTAGAGATAACTACAATCTAGCATCAGGGGTGGAAATCTGTAGAGGATATTCAATTAGATCCCCAATGGGGTCAAGAGTGGAAAAATTACATTAGGGAACTCCATCGTACAAATGTCAGGATCAAGGATTTTTTAGACTCTCTTCGATGGGTTCACGCTCCGTCAGGGCATTACTCCCCAAAGTTTGGATATTGTTTCTTGATGACTCGAAGGGCATGGGGGTTCAAGGCTGGTGGAGAAAATTACTTTGGGAATTGAAAAGCCCAACTAAATCCAGATAGTTCTTTTGGTGTATACTAAAGAACAAAGTTCCTACATGGGATAATTTATAGAAACAAAACAAACATGGTCCTAGTTGGTGTATCTTGTGCAAGGACTTTGAAGAATCTACCAACCATTTATTTCTAAGATGCTCATTCTCCATCAAAGTGTGGGAAACAACATTGTCTCTCTTAGGAAAAAGATCAATCTGGGATGGGGAAATTTGCGGGGTAGCTTGGCAAAGTCTGTGGACTATAGACTCAAATGAAAACATTAAGAAAATCCCTCTGATTATCTTGGGGGATTTGGCAAGAAAGGAATAAAGGCATCTTCAAGTAATTTTCTTCCTCTCCTTCTCTGATTGTTGCAGAGTGTGCTTCGATCTTCACTCTCCTCCCTTCCACTGATCCCCCTCAATCAATTAGAAATATCAGTGCAAAACAAATTAGACATGATATCTTGTGGGCATACTTTGATGGTGCTTCAGATGCTCAGAATAGGTGTGGATCAGGGTTGGTTATACATATAAATGAAAACATATCTCTAAAATCTTCTGTGGGTATCAGAACAGGAACAAACAACTATGCTGAGTTGATTTCTTTAAAATTTCTTTTATGCTAGCTAATTCACTTGGGGATTGGTTTAGTTCAAATATTTGGTGAGTCCATGAAAGTTATAAACTGGTTCAACAATACTCAGAGATGTCAAAATCACATTATGATGCCAATCATTGAAGAAATTATATTTTTAAAAGTGTCATTTGATCTTATTACTGTTTGCCATATCTACAGGGAAAGAAATACAGCAATGGACCTCCTATACAAGGAGGTCCTTTAGTAGGATCTGGACATATGGTGCATAATTGCGACAGTCGATGGTACAGTCCGTGTGTCAGACCACTGGCCATACAATATATAATTTAATTTGACGGATTTTTGTTTTTTCCTTCTAACCATTATGTGGTTCTCAGTGAGTTTGGTATATTTTGTATCTCTCATATAAGTTACTTTGAGACAGTTTTCTGTAACTTTCGTCTTATTATGGGTCATTTTCTCCAAATTGGGGAGGCCTTTTTTACTGGACAAACATAAAATATCAAAGCCAATATTTATGGGAAGTAATGGAAATAAGTCTTGATATTCCACAAGCATCTTCTCCACTAACTACACATTTTTCTCTTATATCATTGAAATACATGTCATTACAAAGAGAAATTTGCAATGCAAAATAAGGATGTTGTCCACCTGTGCTACATTTTGGAAGGTTTTTTGGTGTGTTTTTAAGTTTAAATTGCTCAAAATCCAGTAAGAATTTCTTGGAATCATGAATTTGGGTTGAAAATTCTCTACAATTTGGGTGTCACATAGGTTTCTTAAATCGTTAAATCCATATACGTATTCAAAAAGATCATTTTAAACAACAAAAAACAAACATACCTTTGCATAGGTTACTTTGGGTGTTTACCCCCAGGGTGATTTCACTATTTTTTGAATGCTTAAATGCATATTTTATGTAAATTTTTATTTCCTTAGAGCAAAGTTTGATTTTTTCCTTCGAGGAAAACAAGAAAAGAAGCAAAAAACAAAAAAAACTATATATACATTTAAAAAAACATGTAATAATTTTTTTAGTTATTTAGATTCATTCTCACTTTACAATTAATGTAAATAAATAAACCTTGTTACAATACTATGGGCTAATACTATATTTTATCAATATCTCATGCACACAAAAAAATCACATTTTAAATAATAGTTTGATATGACAAGTATTTTAATTAATTAATTTAATTAAAAGAGTACAAATTTGTTATTCTCTTGACCTGCGAGAAGATGCCATAATACCAAATATGTGAAGAAATACAACCCAGAACATAGAACAAAATGAGAAAAAACAACATGATTTTTATTATTCAGAGATTAAAGAAATGTTCACTTGCCTCTTTGAGGGGGCAACCTCCAATAGAGCAGGGCTCAATTACAGAATAAGACACGATGCTCCTCAATGGGGAGTCTCTATCCTTTATATAGGATTCATACATGCAATACCATGGATCAGTACCATGCTTCTTTTAATACCATCTATCTAATACCATGGCCCATTTGTAACTAACTGTGGTCCCTTTCTTTAAATGCGGGTCAACCACTTACAATTATTAATATGGGCTTTATTGACTCTTTAACTAACTATAACTATGGCTCGACCCTATTACATAAATAAGGGGGTTAGGTTTGGACCCTAACATGCCCTCCCCCATAAAAAAAACCTTGTCCTCAAGGCTAAAGTTGTAGAAACTATAGAAGAATAGTGGCTGGTTCCCAGGTTGCATCTTCTAGAGAGGTGTCTTTCCACTTGATGAGGACTTCCCTGATCATGTGGCCACATAGGTACCATTATCGTGTGTCAAGAACCTATTTAGGTTAGAGCCATATTGAACCTTCTTCATCCAATTCCTGTAGACTGGTTTGAATTCTGCAATTGTTCCCTACCACTTTCTTGAGGCTTGAGACATGGAAGACAGGATGGATTTTTATAGTGGGCGGTAAGGCTAGCTTGTAAGCCACTTCTCCATTGTGTTTAAGTATTTGATAATATCCGTAGAATTTTGGAGATAATTTCTGACGACCCTTGTCTTTGAGTGATGTTTGCTTGTATGGTTATAGCCTCAATAATACCTAATCCCCTTCTTGAAATGTGTTCTCTAAACGATGTTGGTCTGCCTGTTGCTTCATGCGATTCTAAGCTTGATGGAGATTATCTTTGAGGTGGGAGAGCATGGTTGCACGGTTCTATAGGAGTTGATCCACTGCTTGTACCTTAGAGCATCTAGGGATATAAGAAGTAGGTGAAGGGAGAAGTTGACCATAAAATGCTTCATATGGGGTCATCTTGGTGGCAACATGATAGTTAGTATTATACCACCATTCGAATAGAGGTAACCACTGTACCCATAGATGTTGCTTTTATAAAGTGAAACACTTGAGGTAGGTCTCCAGACATTTGTTGACTGCTTCAATTTGTCCATAAGTTTGGGGATGATGGGAAGTACTGAGTTGGATTTGGGTGACTTGTAGCTTGAAAAGTTCTAGCCAAAAGTTATTGGTGAAGATCAGGCCACGATCAAACACAATGGAAGTGGGCATGCCATGCAATTTGAAGATCTAGTCCATGAAATATTTAGCCACCAAAGTGGGTGTAAAAGGGTGGGGTAGAGTGGAAAAATGAGCATACTTAGAAATTCTATCCACAACCACCATGATGACTGACTTGTTACCTGACTTTGGAAGACCAGTAATGAAATCCATAGAAACATCCGTCTAGATTGAGGCAGGTATGGGCAATGGTTGTAAAGTGCCTGGGGACTTGACTGCTTCTCCTTTGTGGCACTAACACACATCACATTCAACTACGAAAGTAAGAATGTACTTTTTCATGCCTATCCAAAAGAAGGAACGACGAGTGCGAGCATAAGTCGTTTGAAAGCCTGAATGGCCTATAGTGGGAGATGAGTGCAACTCTGCCAAAATGCACTTTTTGAGGGTGGATGTTGGTGATATCACTACTTTGTCCTTGTAGCGAAGGATCTCATCCTTCCAAGAGTAGCCCGTTGTGGAATTTGGATCTTCTTGCAAGTTATGAATGAGTTTAGAGAGCGAAGGATGTGAAAACCATTCCTTGAAAGCTTCTTCAATCCACTCTGGAATGGGAAGAGAAATTGCTAGCAAGGTGCTATCCTCCTCAAATTGGCATGATAAAGCATCCTCTACAACATTTTTCCGCCCTTTCTTATAAACTATCTCATAATCACATCCCAACATTTTGGCTAGCTATTTATTTTTCTATGGTGAGGATAAGCGTTTCTCCAAAAAATATTTAAGGCTTTGATGGTTTGTATGGATTTGGAAACATCGCCCCAATAAGTATGGTCGCCATGTATCCACTGCATGTAAGATGGCCATCATCTCCTTCTCATAGGTAGATTATCCCAGATGTTTCCCACTTAGTTGTTGGCTAGTGAAGGCTAAGGGTCAACCTTCCTGCATTAAGATAGCCCCAATACCTATACTTAAAGCATCACATTCAATCACAAAAGATTTGGTGAAGTTAGGTAGTACCAATATGGGAGTGGAACATATGGCATGTTTGAGAGCTATAAATGCTTGTTGTGCTTCATCATTCCAGAGGAATGAATTTTTCTTGAGAAGGTGAGTGAGGGGTCTAGCAATGAGACCATAATTGCGGACAAATTTGGGATAGTAGCCGATGAGACCCAAGAATCCTCTCAAACTCTTCAAGGTCTTTGGTTGGGGCCAATCCTGAATTGCTTGGATCTTTTTGGGATCCACCCTGAAACCTTCACGCCCCACAATGTGGCCCAAATACCCAACTTCTTTCATGCCAAAAGAGTACTTGGACAATTTGACAAATAATTTATGCTTCCCGAGTAGTTGCAAGGGCAGGTCTACATACTGAAGATGTTTTTCCCAAGTGAGGCTATAGATGAGAATGTCATCAAAGAAAACAAGGGTAAATTTTCTGAGATATGGTCTGAACAGGTGATTCATGAGTCTCTGAAAAGTGGATGGGGCATTACAGAGACCAAATGGCATGACCAAGAATTCATAATGGCCTTCATGAATTCGGAAAGCAGTCTTCGGAATGTCTACTTCTTTCATGCGGATTTGGTGGTAGCCTGAGCAAAGGTATAGCTTAGTAAAGAATTGAGCCCCGTTCAGTTCATCCAGCAAATCATCAACAACCAGGATGGGGAATTTATCTTTGACCGTCATCTTGTTGACAACCTTGAAGTCTAGACATGTACGCCATTCCCCATCTTTCTTGAGCACCATGACCATAGGCGATGAATAAGGAGTAATGCTAGGATGAATGACACCAACTTCCATGAGTTTCTTGATGATTTTTTCAATTTCATTATTTGGGTGAAAGGGTATCTATATGGGTGCACATTTGGTGGTTGTGCCCCTGGGACCAAAGTAATGCTATGATCATGTCCCCCTCTTGATGGTGGAATCTCAAGAGGTTTGTCAAAGACCTACAGATGACTACTTAAGACTTGTTGCATCTTAGGATGAATATGAAGAGTAGCGGGATCGAAGGCTTGAGTGGCACTAAATTGGGCGATAACTCCATGGTGGCCCTTTTTTAACAACTTTTCCATCCAATGCGAGCTGATGATAGAAGGAGTACTTTCTTGGAGTCCTCGAAAGGTATGCGTGTGGTCATTCTACTTAAAGCTAACATATAACTCCTAGAAATCCATTGTGATTGGGCCGAGTGTGCGGAGCCATTCAGCACCCAAGACAATGTCACACCCACCCATGTTAATGGGAAATAAGTGGGTATTTAGGTGGTAATCTCCCATTTGAAGTTTGATATTTTCACAACGACCATCACATTTCATTGTCCCCCCATCACCAATCTGTACCTGGAAATTAGAGACTGCTCTAACAAAACAATACAAAACTTCTGTGACTCTCTGATGGATAAAGTTATTCGTGCTGCCACTATCAATCAAGACTACTACAGGGCGATGTTTAATAAAACCTCTGATTTTGAGAGTTTGGGGAGAAGAAATTCCTACCAAAGCATGGAGCAAGATAATTGGTTCTTCTAGTGTAGCTGGGAGCTCATTGTCCTGCTGGTTGTCCTCATCTTCCTCCTCTGGTCCCTCAAAGTATGGGGCTTCCTCAAATGAACTGTGATCAGTCACATCAATTTGAAAGAATTTGGGTTCCTTGCATTTATGCCCCGGGGAGTATTTGTCATCAGAGTAGTAACACAATCCTTGCTTTCTTCTTTCTACCATTTTTGTTGGTGACACCTTTTGAACCTTAAGTGTTGGGTAGTTCCCAGAGCCTGGGTGGGGCATCCCTTGGCTATGAAATTTGGACAAGACGACTGGGCTGCTAATGCGCATTCTACTTCGTGAGCCATTGTGGAAGCTTCCATCCATGTGGGCGAGTGGTGCATCCAGACATGAGATTGGGTGGTGTCTTTGAGACCACTAATAAAACATTCCAAGTAGAATTTATCTGCTATACCTCCTGTACGGAAGGATAATTTCTCAAAGGCTGTAATATATTCATATACTGTGCCTATCTTTCTGAGCTTAGTAAGATGACCCAAACAATTGGATTCACAGTCAAAGCGTTCACAAAGGGATTTTGAGAATGCCTGCCAAGTAATTGGCCTTGCATAACATTTTTGATGCCACTGCCACCATTGCCATCTTTTTTGGTCCAAGTAAAGGGATCCCACACATAGCTTAGTCTCATCATCTCTGATGTGATTTGGTGTGAAATATTGGTCCATTTGTGATAGCCATATTTCTGGATCAGAGCCATCAAATTTGTATATGTCCAGCTTGGGTGGTCGAGGGTGGGAATGTTGGTGGTTTCCATGGAAGTGAAGAGAATGACTAGATTCTCCTTCATGGTCTTCATTAAAAGCATATGCCTCTGATTGTACTGCCAACTTTCCCATTGTGAATGTGTCGTTCAATGTTTGGATCTGCCTCAATAATTCCTCCAACCTATTTTCAAGGGATTCCATCTTCTCATTGGCCATAACTTGAGCTCTGGTTTCTACCATACAAAAATCCGGTTCACTTGTTGACACTGTGAAAAATTTGGGACCGCCTGAAAATTGAAGCTGACAAGTGAATGGTACCACCTCACTCAACCCATCGTCCTGATTCTTATGTGTTAATTCTCATATAAGCATCCCAGGAGGGCCTCAGATTTTTTATCTTCTTTATTTTTTATTTTTTATTTTTTTACTCCGAAAGGAGTTCTACTCCCCACTTATCAATATTATAGTAGCCAATTCCCAGAAAAGTTAATCCTTCCCAATGTCCTACGAGAATCACCCCAAGGTATAGGAGCCACAAGCCTCCCTGCACAAACGGTAAGATCTGTCTGTGAAACTGTCAATTGCCGAGTGTGAGTCGGAATGCGGCAGTGACTGAACCCCCGCTGGATCTGATTGTTGCGGTGGCACAGAACCCAACCTGCTAGATCTGATATGGCAAAGAAGATGATGGTGATCTTCAAAGAGACAAGGGAACTATGGTCTCAAGGAGTTTTAGGTGCTACAGATTGCAATATACATAAGGGTCCAATAGTAGTACTTGACCCAATCTTTTAGGGCACTAACTAAGGATGATCAACCGTACCCTTAACCGTACTACCCAACTACCCTATCGTACGTGTGAGTAATCTCCCCGAGTGCTGTTCTTGGTGTACTGTAGCAGCAAGTCGACCGACAGTTTATCTATGGCAAGGTTTCAGGTGAGCCTAGGGGGCTTCCGATATACCCAGAGGGTACGTGGAAGACAATCCATGCACGGTTTTGTCTAATGCACTACCACTCGAAGGGGTACCCATAGGGGTTACAAGGGAGTCCAACAAGCGTGACCACCTCTTGTATTTCTTGCATGCATGCCTCCCCAAATCCATAGGTTTATGCGCTCAAAGACAAATCCCATGGTTTAAAGACTCCAGAACGCGTCTCTAGCCAAAAAAATATTTTGCTACAAATGGAGATACCACTGGCCCTGGAAAGTGCTCTAATACCACTTGTTATGTTCTTGACATGCGAGAAGATGCCAGAATACCAAATATGGGAAGAAATACAACCCAGGACACAAAACAAAATGAAAAATAACAGCATGTATTTTATTAGTTACAAATGAAAGCAATGTTCACTTGCCTCTTCGAGGGGTAACCTCCAATAGAGCAGGGATCAATTACAGAATAAGACACGATGCTCCTCAATGGGGAGTCTCTATCCTTTATATAGGATTCATACATGCAATACCATGGGTTGGTACCATGGTTCTATTAATATCATCTATCTAATACCATGGCCCATTTGCAACTAACTATGGTCCCTTTCTTTAAATGCGGATCAACCACTTACAATTATTAATATGGGATTTATTGACTTTTAACTAACTATAACTATGACTCAACCCTATTACATAAATAAGGGGGTTAGGGTTGGACCGTATTAATTTCGAGATTTCAACCTTTAATTTAATGGAAGTTAAATACCTATTATCCACTTGATCATGGAACCCCACTTAATTGTAGAAACCTAGTTCTTAAGTAAACCAAACCAATACAAAGAACATAATTAATTTGAAAATAAATCTCAACCTTCAATTTAATAGAGTTTATATTAGTGCATTCACTTAATTCTGAAATCAACCAATAAAGTAAAATAAAAAACAAAAAATAATATTATTCATTTTCAAGTAACGGAAAACAAACCTCAACATCAATGGTAAAAATAATTATTGCAAGTTGAGTCCCAAAAAAATTGGACACGGCGTTGAGAAATTCAATCACCAATTGTGTCTGCAATACTCTCCCATTAAATCAAATATTAATATGTATTACAACCTAATTCTAAAATATTATTATAATTTTTAATTCATAATACACAAACCTTCTAATTCAATTGGTTCTTATAGAAAACTAAAAATATCATTAAACTCTAACAATCATACAACCAAAAATACTCATCAACTCGTACCAAAAATTTATTCCACATACATATATATAATTATAATCAATCTCATATTAATTATCTATATAATCCCCTTATTAATATAAGGCTTATTTATAACTTCTATCAATAATTTATTCCATTTATTTTATAATTTTTTCATATTAATTATATGTATAATCCCCTTATTAATATGAAGTTTATTTATAAATTCTATCAATAATTTATTCCATTTATTTTATAATTTTTTTAGTATTAAAAAATGATTTATTTTATTATTTAGTTTTTATTAAATTATAATTAATTTATACTTATATTTATTTTTATATATATTAATATTTAGTTTATATATATATTCTGAAGATTTTCATGGTGAACTTAAAAAATATTTTATAATTCATTTTATATTTATTATAAGAAAATACAAAAATTTCATAAAATTAACTAATTTATAATTTTATTTTAAATTTATTATTATTATTATAAATATAAAAAGCTTAATATATATGTTTAGCATATATACATTTTAAAAAAATATAATAACATTTTTAATTATCTAAATTTATTTTCACTTTATGAATTAATGTAAATAAATAAACCTTGTTACAATACTATGAGCTAACACTATAATTTATCAATATCTCATGAACAAAGAAAAATGTTATTTCAAATAATAGTTTGATATAAGATTTTTAATTAATTAATTTAATTAAAAGAGTACAAAAGACATAATTAAATTAGAGATCTTAACCTTTAATTTAATGAAAGTTAAATTCCTACTATCCACTTAATTTGGGAACCCCACTTAATTCTAAAAACATGGTTCTTAAGTAAATCAAACCAATACAAAGAACATAATTAATTTGAAAATAAATCTCAAACATCAATTTAATGGAGGTTAAATTACTACATCCACTCAATTATGGAAGCCCACTTAATTCTGAATACAACCCATACCCATAGAATAGTAATAAAAAACAAAAATAAGATTATTCATTTTCACCTAATGGCAAATAAACCTCAACATCAATGGTAAAAATAATTATTGTAAATTATGTCACAAGGAAATAGACACCCCAATGAAAAACCTAATCATTAAGTGTCTCTACAATAGTCTACTGTTAAAACAAATTTTAATATGTATTACAACCTCATTCTAAAATATTATTATAATTTTTAATTCATAATACATCAAACTTCAAATTCAATTGATTCTTATAGAAAGCTAAAGAAAACAATCATGCAACACAAAAATACTAATCATACTAATCAACTTGTACCAAGAAGGTAGAAAAATTAACTTTTTGTACCAAGAATGTAGAAAAATTAAAAAAAGTTAAGAAAGAAGCCTAAACATATATCTATAATCATCTTATTTATAGGAAGTTTATTTCTAAATATAACTTCTATAAAAAGTTTATTCTATTTATTTTATAATGTTTTTAATATTAGAAAATTATTTGTTTTATTAATTTTTTTATTAGATTATAAATTTAAAAATAAATTAAATATTATACATATATAATTAACATATTGAAGAAAGTAATAACTAATATATTTGGTAGAATTTGACAGAATCTATAGCAAACATAAAAACACTTCATAATTTATCTCATTTTTATTAAAATCTAAAAATAAATCATAAAAATTAACTAATTTATAACTCTATTTTTAAATTTTAAATTTTTATTATTATTATTATAAAAAATAATATATAAATGTATCATATATACATTTAAAAAAAATGTAATAACATTTTTAATTATCTAAATTCATTCTTACTTTACCTATTAATATAAATAAATAAACCTTGTTATAATATTGTGGTCTAATAATATAGTTTATCAATATCTCATGTATACCAAAAAAATATCTCATTTCTAATAATAGTTTGATATAAGTTTTTTAATTTATTAATTTAAATAAATGAGTACAAATGACAATTAATTTAGATATCTTAACCTTTAATTTAATGGAATTTAAATTCCTGCCATCCACTTAATTGTGGAACCCCACTTAATTCTAGAAACCTGGTTTTTAAGTAAACCAAACCAATACAAAGAACATAATTAATTTGAAAATGAATCTCAACCTTCAATTTAATGGAGCCTAAATTACTGCATCCAATTCATTATAGAAACGCACTTAATTGTTAATTGTGAAATCAACGAGTAAAATAATAATAAAAAATAAAAGTTGCAAATTGAGGCATAAGGAAATAAACACCGCCTTGGAAAACACAATCACCAATGGCCTCTACAATATTCTTTCATTAAATAAGCTTTTAATATGTATTGCAACCTAATTCTAAAATATTACTATAATTTTTAATTTATAATACACTAACTTTGAAATTCAATTTATTCTTATTGGGAACTTAAAATATCATTAAACCCTAACAATCATACAACCAAAAATACTAATCAATTTATATGAAGAATTTAGAATAATAAAAAAACTTAAACCCATATATATCTATACATACATACATACATACATACATACATACATACATACATACATACATACATATATATATATATATATAGATAGATAATCTCCTTACTTTTAAATATAACTTCTATCCCCAGATGCGGGTGCTCAATAGCAATAATGTGAGGGCGGCCGAACGGAATGGCATGTGGCTAAACCACATGGCCCTCCGTAATCTAGCACACAGGTCTAAACATGCAATTAATCACAGTCATAAATGGCAATTAAGGGGATGTAGTCTCCCACATGACTGCAACCACCAACCTTGGCTCCGCGCGAAAATGAATACCAACGATGCTCTTACCACTGCGCCTGTTCATCCTCCTCTGTCGCTGCCCTCAAGCTGCTATTGCTCCCAGCCATTGCACATCCACTGGGAGGCGCTGCCATCTCCTCTGTTGTATTGAATTCGGCCCAGGAATTCACTTCTCCCAGAGACTGGACTGCCATTACATCTTCCACTCGGCCTCTGCAGCCAGTCCCTTCTCAGAGCCGCCTGATAATCTCACTGAGCCTCTGCATTACACTGAGCCCAATTCAGGAAGAAACTCACAAATTTCTAGAGACAACATGATGAGAACTCGTCATCGTATGCACAGTCGTCGGGGTGGAAGCAGAGGTAGCTTGGCTCGTCCCCCACCTTCCCCGGTTTCTGAGTCCACCTCCTCTCTGGCCCAGCAATATACAGGGGGTTACCCAAACACCCGTAGTGGCAGAGGCAGAGGCCGCTCTCAACCTCACCACCACCATACGATGCCCCCTGCCTCGCCTTTCAGTGGTAGTCCATCCAATCTTGCTTCGCCCCCTAGAGCTCCTCCCTCAAATCCTCAAACGCCTCTCCAAACAGCCCAATTCACCTTCCGTTCTTCCATGAATAGGCCCCTCATTATTGCCACTATCTCCATTAGCTTTCATGAGACGAAATCTGCAATTGAGGGACAGACAGTTGTAGGTGGTGGCCAAACCAGTACAATTAAGGAGCCAGCCACTGTTGGCGGTAGCCACAATAGAGTAGCTCTGGACATGGCTCAGACAAGCACCCAAGGAGCAATGGTGCAGCAAATTGAGAAGGGCACGGGACAACCAGGGAAGGAGACGAACCAGAACCAGAAGGCTGACGAAGAGGCGGATCCTTACAGATGTTTCATTGAGGAAGAACAACCGAAGCAACAACCTGACGACACGAAGGCTTTCCACCAGGCAAATGTCGAAATGGAAGAATACAGATGCTTCATTGTGGAGGAACACCTGTCGCCTCCACCTCGCTCCTAGTCAGCCACTCTGTTTGCCACGCATACGCCACATGGCCGGCCACATGTTTGCCACGTGTTTGCTTCCTCTCAGCCACTCTGTTTGCCACGCGTACGCCACATGGCTGGCTACATGTTTGCCACGTGTTTTCTTCCTCTCAGGTTTTTTTACTGGAATTATGCTTTTTAGATTTGTTAATGGGGTTTAGAACAATCTGATAGTTTCAGATTCCCTGGAGGTTTTTGTTTAATTTTGAAAAACTGCTAAACAATTTTGCGCAATTGCTGGTTTCCCCTGCGTGGGCAGCAAGTTAACTATGCACTCGGTTTTGATTTGGACTGGTTTCCCTTTTATGGGTAGTCTGGACTCTTTTTCTCTACTGTTTTTTTGTCAACTCTCAGGCATGGATATGCAAAGGCTACGGCCTCAGTGTACAATATTTTTTCAGTAATAGAATTAGCCTAACTTATATATATATATAACTAACTTCTATAAATAATTTATTTCTTCTTAAAAAGCTAAGAAAGAAACATATATATAGATATATATATATATATATTTTATTAATTATATATATAATCTTGTTATTAATAGAATTTCTATAAATACTTTATTCAGTTTATTTATTTTATTTTTATTAAATTACAATTAAAAAAAAAATATTTTAAATATATAATTAACATATTGAAAACAATTAATAACGAGTATAATTAGTACAATTTGAATGAACCCCATGGTAGATTTAAAAAAACTTTATAAATAATCTCGTATTTATTAAAATAAAAATAAAAATCATAAAAATTAATTGATTTGTAATTTTATTTTAAATTTTATATATATATATATATATATATATATATATATTGTAGTGACATTTTTAATTATCTAGGTTTATTCTTATTTTACTCATTAATTTAAATAAATAAACCTTGTTACAATACTATGGGTTAATATATAGTTCATCAATATCTCAAGCACACAAAAAAATCTCATTTCAAATAATAGTTTCATATGACATGTTTTTTAATTAATTAATTTAATTAAAAGAGTATAAAGACCTAATTAATTTGGAGATGTCAACTTTAATTTAATGGAAGTTAAATTCCTACCATTCACTTAATTGTAGAACCCCACTTAATTCTAGAAACCTTGTTCTTAAGTCAACCAAACCATTACAAAGAACATAATTGATTTGAAAATGAATCTCAATCTTCAATTTAATCAAGGTTAAATTGCTCAATGTTATGGAAGCACACTTAATTCTCCAATCAACTACTAAAGCAATAATAAAAAACAAAAATTAAGATTATTCGTTTTCAGGTAATGGAAGATAAACCTCAACATCAATGGTAAAAATTGTTGTTGCAAGTTGGGTCACAAGAAAATGGATACCAGGTTGAAAAACCCAATCACCAATTACCTCTACAATAGCATGCCACTAAATCAAAATTCCATATATATCACACCTAATTCTGAAATATTATTATAATTTATAATTCATAATACACTAACCTTCAAATTAAATGGGTTCTTATAGAAAACTGAAAATATCATTAAACCCTAACAATCATATAACCAAAAATACTAATCAACACGTAAAAAGAATTTAGAAGAATAAAAAGTAATTAAGAAAAAAGCATAAACATAATATATATATAACTAACTTCGGCCAATAATTTATTCCATTTATTTTATAATTTTTTTAATATTAAAAATTGATCTATTTTATTTTATTTTAATATTTTGTTTTTATTAAATTATATATTTTTTTAAATTTAAAAACAAATTAAATATTATACATATATAATTTGAAAATAAATTTTAATGTCCGAGTTAAATTAGTGCATCCACTTAATTATAGAGGCTCACTCACTAGTAAAATAATCATAAAAATAAAATAAAAAATAAGATCATTCATTTTTATGTAATCCAAAATAAACCTCAACATCAATAGTTTTGCTGTTGTTAAATTATATATATTTTTTTAAATTTAAAAATAAATTAAATATTATACATATAATTTAAAAATAAATTTTAATGTCCAAGTTAAATTAGTGCATCCACTTAATTATAAAAGCTCACTCACTAGTAAAATAATAATAATAATAATAAATAAAAAATAAAATTATTTATTTTTATATAATGGAAAATAAACCTCAACGTCAATAGTAAAAGTCGTTATTGCACATTTGCTAAAAAAAAAAGACATCAAATGAAAAAACCCAATCACCAATAAGTTATGCAAGAGTCTGCCGTTAAATAAATTTTTAATATGTATTACCATATAATTTTAAAATATTATTATAATTTTGAATTTATAGTACATGAGCCTTCAAATTCAATCATACAACCAAAAATACTAATAAACTTGTGACAAGTATTTAGGAAAAAAAAATATAAAAAAAGCCTAAACATATTTTTTATATGTAATTTCCAAAAAAAAAATTCTAAAAATTTAAGAAAAAAGCTTAAACATATTTTATATATTTATATAATTAATTATATATAAAATCTCTTTATTAATAAAACTTCTGTAAATAATTTATTCCATTTATTTTATTTTTATTAAATTACAATTTTTCTAAAAATTTTGGCCTCAATACTTGCAACATGAGAGCACTACAAAGGAAAGGAGAAAGGAGCTACTAATCATATTTAGTATTTATGATAAATTTAAAAATCACTTTATAATTTATTTCATATTTATTAAATTAATAAAAAAAAAAACATAAAAATTAAATTATTTGTAATTTTATTTTAAATTATTATTAATTACTATATATATATATATATATATATTAGTTTAATATATATATATTTAAAAAACATGTAATAACATTTTTAATTAAACTATATTTTGAATTATCTAGATTCATTCTCATTTTACCAAATAATGTAAATAAATAAGCCTTATTACAACATTATGGGTTAATATTATAGTTTATCAATATCTCATGCACACAAAAAAAATCTCATTTCAAATAATAGTTTGATATGACAAGTTTTTTATTTAATTAATTTAATTGAGATAGTATAAAGGACATAATTAATTTGGAGATCTCAACCTTTAATTTAATGGAAGTTAAATTCTTATTATGCACTTAATTCTACAACCCCACTTAATTCTAGAAACCTAGTTGTTAAATAAACCAAACCAATAAAAAGAACATAATTAATTTGAAAATAAATCTCAAACTTCAATTTAATGGAGGTTAAATTACTGCATCCACTTAATTATGGAAGCGCATTTAATTCTGCAATCAACTAGTAAGGTAATGATGATGATGATGATGGTGGTGGTGGTGATGGTTAACGTCCGTTGAGACCAAACTTTGGCCTATGAGACCTAAAGAAACAAATTATTATTTAGTTTGATTTAAGATTTTTTTCTATGCTCAAAAAGCCTAAATAAACGATTTATTATTTAGTTTGATTTAAGATCTTATTCCTATGCTCAAAAATTTTGGAGAGAAGCCTTCCGTGCTCACTATAATTTTGACATCATAAAAGGCTAGGAAGGTCAGTATTGGAACAAATATTATGAAACTGAGATCTAATGTGGTTGTACAAGGGTTCTACAATCAACGAGTAAAGTAATGATGATGATGGTGGTGGTGGTGGTGGTTGTGATGATGGTTAACCTCGACTGAGACCAAACTTTGGTCTATGAGACCTAAAGAAATGAACTATTATTTTTTTTGATTTAAGATTTTATTCCTATGCTAAAAAATTTTAAAGAAACGAATTATTATTTAGTTTGATTTAAGATTTTATTCCTATGCTCAAAAAGCTTGGAGAGAAGCCTCCAGAGCTCACTATAATTTTGACATCGTAAAAGGCTAGGAAGGTCAGTATTGCAACAAAGGTTATGAAACTAAGATCTAATGTGGTTGTATGCAGGGCAATCTAAGAGGAAGTGATTTTCGTCCTCGATGTTCATATTCTCATAGAGATGGCAGATCCTTTCCATCCATGGTGTTTTAGGAATCGCCCATCTACCTGTTTCACTATGGAGCTCATGAGAGTTCATTCTAATCTTGGCTATATTAATTTCTTCTTTGAGATAGTTAAAAGAGAAAGATACTTTTGATCTTATAGGGTTTGATAACCTCCTTATAATATCTTAATTTTCTTATAGCTGCTAAATCTTTCTCACGCCACAATTTTTCTTTGGACTTAGAAGTAACAATATTTTTAATGTTATTAATGTTTTGCAATGCAACATTCTCATCGATCTCCCAATGGTTTAACCAGGCCCTAGTGTCTTTATACCAACCTCATTTGAGCCTTAGGTGGTTTTGGCTGGAATTTAAAGCTAGCTTAGGAAGTCTATGGTTTCTTATGTTATTGAGTTTGTGCTTGTACAGAAGCCTAATCATAGCTAGGCTCTCGATAGGTGAAAGACCCACTTCTATAAAAAAACAAAAATTAAGATTATTCATTTTCATGTAATGACAAATAACCCTCAACATCAATGGTAAAAGTCTTGTTGCAAGTTGGGTCACAAGGAAATAGACACTGGCTTGAAAAACCCGGTCGCCAATAACCTTTCAATACTCTGTCATTTAATCAAATTTTAATATGTATTATATCCTAATTCTAAAATATTATTATAATTTTTAATTCATAATACAATGACCTTCGAATTCAATTGGTTCTTATAGGAAAATGATCAACAAGTACCAAGAATTTAGAAAAATAAAAATAAAATAAGAAAAATCCTAAACATACTTCTATATATATATATATAATTAATTTCCTATTAATTATATATAATCTCCTTATTAATAGGAATATAACTTATATAAATCATTATTCTATTTATTTTATAATTTTTTTAATATTAACAATTAATTTGTTTTATTTTATTTTAAATATTTTGTTTTATATAGATTATAATTATTTTTAAATCTAAAAATAAATTAATCATTATACATATATAATTTGAAAATAGATCTCACTCTTCAATTTAATGGAGGTTAAAGTACTACATCCATTTAATTATGGAAGCCTATCTAATTTTGAAATCATCCATTAAAATAATAATAATAATAAAAAATTAAGATTATTCATTTTCACATAATGGAAATTAAATCTCAACATCAATGGTAAATTCGTTGTTACAAGTTGGGTCACAAGGAAAAGGACACCAAGTTGAAATACCAAATCACCAACTGTCTTTGCAATAATATGCCATTAAATCAAATGTTAATATATATTAAAATGTAATTCTAAAAGAGTATTATAACTTATAATTTATGATACACTATTATTATAAAAAAAAACTGAAGATATCATTGAACCCTAATAATCATGCAACCAAAAATACTAATCAACTTGCGTCAAAAAATTAAAGAATAAAAAAATAAAGAAATAAACCTATATATATATATATATATATATATATATGAACAACACAGATAATTGTAAAATTGGGGGGTTGATCGTCTGCAATCTGAACTAGGGTTTTGTTTTAGGGTTTTGTCACTGGTCACCATGGCGGAGCGTAGAGGAGGGAGGTCAACTCCCTCTTACATTCAAGTAGTTGCGGATAGAAGCAAGGGAGATGGATCAGATCACTTCAACAAAACCAACGGAGATGGTAACAGAGGCTACGAATACAGAAAGAACGAGAACCATCAGAACTCAAGGATAGGAAGAGAATCATGAGGAAGCTAGTAAGGAGAAGAGGACAGAGGTTAACAGTCAGAAAGTTGCTCCTATGAGTACATTTGGGGTCTATAAACCCAAGTCGACCACTATTCCTCAAGTCGTTTTAAGTGACCCAGCGATGCAGGTGCACAGAGAACACATGATAGAATATGTTTTTATCTGTAAATTTATGGGGATTTGACCGACGGAGAAGGCTTTACAAGCATGGATAAGAAACCACTGGAAACGAAAGGAGAACATTAACTTGCACCTTGGGTCCAAGGGCTTCTTCACGGTGGTGTTCACAAGATTAGAGGATAAATATAGAGTGTTCGAGGGAGGACCCTAATTTTACGCTTCTACAGGCCTTTATATGAAATCATGGGTAATAAACTTGGTCTTAGAACAAGAAGCTTTCACCTCAATGCTGGTATGGATAAGACTCTACTCTCTTCCTTTAGATTATTGGCTGCCAAAGTCTCTAAAGGCTATCGGGATCAAGCTAGGGCATTTTATAAAGATCTCAGATGCTACTCTAAGAGGAAAATACACTTCCTTCGCCAGGATATGTGTGGAAATGGAGTTATCTAGGGCACTTCTGGATGCAATCATTTTAGAAGTGTATGACGAGGAATGGATGCAAGCGGTGGACTATGAACACGTCCCATTTAGGTGCTGTAAGTGCCATGAACACGGGCACCTATACAGGGACTGCACATTGAACAAGCTAGAGAGCAATACGAAAGCCACTACAGGCAAGGATCCTGAAGGTTTTACTAAGGTTGGGGGTAAAGGGAAAGGAAGCAAGTGGTACCAAAAAAAAATTAATGAAGACAAACAACCAAGCCACAATAGTTTCAAGATCTTAGAAGAAGAAGTCGAAAACAACAGGACAAACTAGGAATCAGAGAATATTCACACTAAGAAGGAAAGGGATGCTAGTATGGAGGATATACCAGAAAACAAAAAACAAAAGGTTGATATGCCAAGCATTATGGAGCTCCATAGGGACCACAAGATGACCCCAAGTGAGGCTCGAACAGAAGACCTTGAACTGCAAGAGATTCTAGAGAGGGAGAACTTAGATCTAGAAAAGTTTCTAGAGCAGGGAATCACCAAAGGGGTAGACTCTCCGCCAAAAGAGGAGTTTGACAGGGTTCAACAGCTCTTCCTCTGGAGATTAAAAACGAAGTGTTCTAGAGTCAAAAGAAACCATGATAGCGAGGAGAATAGGGGAGGGAAAACGATGGAGGATACACCGATGCATTCTTCCAGCAACCTAGGTAGGAAAAGAGGAAGGAAAAAACATAATGAGTTGCTGACCGAATGTGGGAAACTTATGATTAACTCAAGTAAGATGAGGGATCTCACCAGTTACTCCTTCACAAATCTTTCTTAATGAAGCTTACAACTTGGAACATTAGGGGTCTAGGATGTAAAAGGAAACAAAGAACTCTTAGCAGTAGAATAAAGAAGAAAAATCAGATATGGTTTTTATTCAGGAAGAAAAATGTTTGATGGACAAGATTAGAGAGATACAAAACAAATGTTTAATCAAGTATGAGTATCTAGAGGTTAAAGCGGATAACTCGGTGAGTGGGATTCTTACTCTATGGGATCCTTAAAAACTTGGAATCCTGGATGTTGAAGTTTCTAGGAACTATCTATCGCTAGTGATTCAACCTTTCGGTGATAAGGAGATCTACATGATCACTAACATCTATGGTCCTCAGAAACTAGAAGAAAATCGTAAGCTTCTCACCTCCCTTGAAGAGCTAAGAGAGAGAAATCCAAATATGCCCTGGATTCTCATAGGGGATTTCAATATGATCAGATCTCTTATAGAGAAAAAAGGTGGTACCAAAACACTAGGCAGAGACTCCATTGCCTTCTAGAACTTCATGAATAACATGGGGCTTGTGGACATCGAAACAATAAATGGCACTTTTACTTGGAATAATAAGAGGGGAGGGGCTTCTCAAGTCACCTCTAAATTAGATAGATTCATAACCTTAGAGGACCTCCTTCTCATAGGCCTTGATATTTCAACTTTAATCCTTCCCTTTGGAGGCTTAGACCATTGGCCTATCCAACTTGAAGCTACTTTTATGGGTACACCAAGGAACAGACCTTTTAGGTTTGAAAATGTCTGGATCTCTCACCCTAACTTCACCAGGAATATTGACAAATGGTAGACGAAAGATAAGCACATTCAAGGCACTAAAATTTTCATGTTGCAACAGAGACTTAAACACATCAAATCTAGGCTTAAAGATTGGAACAAAAAAGATTTTGGTAATATTTTAAAGCCAAAAGAGAAGTTGAGCAGAAACTCCAGGAGATTAATCAGATCGTCATCTCAGAAGGTTTCACCGAGGAACAGAAAATTCAGGCTGACTCTCTTTAGAATGAATGGGAATATCGGTGCATACAAGAGGAGATTTTCTAGAGACATAAATCTAGGGTGCAATGAATTAGAGAAGGAGAAAGAAACACGAAGTTTTTTCATAGATCAACCTTGGATCATAGATCTCATAACATATTTTCAAAACTTAAAGATTCTCAAGGGAAATAACTCATCTCTCACAAAGAAATGGAATCTATCCTAGTTCAACACTTCCTTAGAATAGCAAAGGAGCCTTTTGTCGACAAAACTTGGTTCATTAACAAATTCACAAAGTTCATTCCTAAGCTTGCAACTAGGGAAGACAACCAAAATCTTAATAGGCCAGTGTCTAAACAGGAGGTTAGTGAAGTTATCAATGAGATACAAAATGGGAAAGCTCCTAGCCCTGATGGTTTCAATGTGGACTTCTTCAAAGCTTGCTAGAAAACATTCAAACAAGATATCCTTGATGTTGTGGAAGACTTTAGAAGATCCAAAACTATTTTGAGAGCTCTTAATTCCTCTTTCATATCTTTGATTCCAAAGCAGGAAAAAGCTATGACCCCGGACAGATTCAGACCCATAGCCTTATGTAATGTGGTGTACAAAATTATTTCCAAAGTGATCAGTAATAGACTCAAGCCTCTTCTTCATGCTCTCATCTGAGAGGAGCAAACTGGATTTGTTGAAGGAAGATAGATTCTTAACAACATCATACAAACTCACGAGGTGGTACACTCTCTTAAGAGCAATAAGCAAGTTGGTATGATCATGTAGCTGGACCTAGCGAAAGCTTATGATAAGCTAAGTTGGTCTTACATTAAGGCAGTGCTAAGAGCTTATGGCTTTGACCACAACTAGATAAGATGGGTTACGGCCCTTGTATCCATGGCTAGCTTCTCCATTCTTCTTAATGGCTCTCCCTCTAGAATCTTTATGCCTTCTAGGGGTCTCAGACAAGGGGATCCGCTCCCCCCCTTCCTCTTTGTTCTCATGATGGAAGGGCTAGGCAGAGTGATCAAAATGGAAAATGCTGAAGGAAGAATCGAGGGTCTGAAACTTACCCCAAATGGTGCTGCTTCTACTCATCAACAATTTGTTGATGACACAATGTTGTAGTGAATTCCTATGGTCAAGGAATCCAAAGCATTCAAACAAACCGTGAATGACTTTGCTTTGGCCATTGGTATAGAGTTAAGCCTCGACAAATCAAAGGTTTTTTTTTCATCACTATCATTGATATTCAAAGGAACCTCACCAGAATTCTCGGGTTTCAAAGTGATCAGTTACCTTCCAAGTACCTTGGAATGCCTCTTACTGACAAACCTTTGAGCAAGGGAGTGTGGGAGATGGTAACTAATAAACTTCAGGAAAAGGTCAGGAAATGGACCTACAAGTCTTTGAATTTGGCAGGGCATCTTGTGCTTCCAAAGGTTGTCCTGCAAGCTATACCCATTTTCATGTTTTCATCTCTTCCTTCTCCCAAAGGAGCTATGCAACAAATTAGGAGTATTCAATGAGATTTTCTTTGGGGCAAAGGGGAAGAGAAAAAGAAGTGGGCTTTGGTAGCTTGGGACAAGCTCTACAAACCTAAGGCCCATGGTGGTTTGGGGCTTCATGACCCTAAAATCCTCCATAGAGTTTCAGGAGCTAAACTTTGGTGGAGGTGGGTCAAGGAATCTGCAACCCCTTGGGCCAAGCTTTGGAAATAGAAATATGAAAATAATTGGCAGGAGATGGGTCATATCTGAATGTCAGGGCTCATCAAGGGCTCCCACATTTGGAACCTTGCTTGGAAGAATAGAGCCATTGTCTAGCAGCATAGTTTCTAGGAGATCCGAGCTGGGAACCTTGCACAGTTTTTGGAATATAACAGACAGGAACCAAATTTGTTTAGATAAGAACTAACCGCTCTAAAAAATCACACTAATAATAAAGGTTTACTTATGGTAAGTGACTTCTAGGATTAGGTAAGGGACAATGATAAATGGAGAATGTAGAAGGATCTTGGTTATAGTGAAGAGAGTCCTTTGAAGGCCCAGGGGGATTCCCTTACTCTTGACTTGGAGCAGAGGAAGATTTTGGTGTCATCCTCGTCTGACCAACTGAGATGGGGTCGAAACACTGAAGGCACATTTAACCTCAAAGAATCTAAATGCATGGCCCTAGGTTTTGAGTATCCAAAACCTGATCAGGTTTGGAATAACCTTTGGTAGAACTCGCAATGGATGAAAATCAAGTTTTTTATGTGGTTAGTTCACCAAAAGAAAATTCTCGCATGGGAGAGTCCTCTAAAAAGGGGATTTGTTGGCTCCAAATGCCATCTATGTGGCTTACAGGAGGAGACGATGGAACATTTACTAAACCTCTGCCCCTTCACCTCAACCTTGTGGGATTGGGCAGCCTCAGTCTTCAGGCAAATTGACAGGGACAGACTCAACATCACCAACACTTTGAAGAATTAGAGGAAAGACTTCTCAGGTAATGAAATCATTAACAAGGCTTGGACTCTGGTTCCAGGCTTTATTATTTGGGATTTCTGGAAAGAATGCAATGGCAGGATTTTCAAGAACAAAACAGTCTCGACCCAGAACATCATTGTCCAAATTTTATGGTAGCTCAAAGATACCGTAGGAGCCCTTATGTGGAAAATTCCTGAGGACCCTCCATTGCCCCAAGATGCTAGCATATTGCTGCAGTTGGGTCTCCATTCTTTGGTTCCTCGAGGCACTGACAAGGGTGTGAGAAAAACAACTGCTAGTAAAGATATCTGGCAGCCTCCTCCTCATGATTTTTTTGAAAATCAATATAGATGGGCCTTCTAAGGGCAACTCGGGGATGGCTGGATTTGGCGATGTCATAAGGATGAGTAGGGGCGCATAAAGGATATCTTTCACAGTCATTTGGGGACTGCCACTAATAACATGGCGGAGCTCATGGCCTTATAGCAGTGCCTGGAAATCATGATGGAGTCAAATTTACACAATGCCATCATTGAATTTGACTCTGAATTGGTCATTAATGCGGCTAAGAAAATGTGTAATGGAACAACACCTAGAAAAGTGTCGAAACATTGGAGGCTATCACAGGTCTTTCAGCGGATTCATTCCCACTTGTGAACCCTGAGAACCATCAGCTTCGTTCATGTGCAAAGGAAAGGCAATATGTTAGTTGATCATTTAGCAAATGAAGGAGTGCTATGTAAGGAAAGCTATATTCGATACGAGTGGAATTCTATACCCTCTAGTAAACTGTGTGATGATTGTCAATGATAGGCTGCCAAAGATATGGTGCACTTCGAAACCATGAATAATGAGCAGGAGGAAGACTATTAGAAGTAGAAGAGAGTAGAAGTCCTTGAGCCTGGTTGAAGTGCTGTAGTAAATCCTAACCGTAAAAACTCAAATGAGGAAAAGAGCCAAGAAGTGAAGTTTGATGCATAGTAGTCGTTGGATCTAGAAGATCAACGGATGAGATTTGTTTGTGATGGGTGGCCAGGATTAAGTCACATAAGATGGAGCTAAGAAATGAACGACGGAGATTCAATCTAAGTACTGGCAGAAGGTGAAAGGAAAGAATCGATCTGGACCATCAAATCGACATGGTGGATCGACGGTGATCAGTAGACTAGCGGGAGTAGGAGAGAGCAGAAGTCCTTGAGCCTGATTGAAATGCTACAGTAAATCATAACCGTCGATCCCACAGTTAATGCTTATGTCATAGTCAACTATGGGGGTCGAGAGCTAGTTAATCTGTATGCTAGATGAAGGGCCGCAAACCGTAGGATTTAATGGCCTTCATCATCCAACAAATATTGGGCCATAAAGAGATCGAACTTTAACCTCAAGAGCAGACCCGAAGATTTATAGATTAAGGTTGTATAATCCTTATTGGTTCCGTAAGGTTGTTAAATGTCGTGTAAGTGGTCCGATGCGATGTCATTATGGACCATCAGATCAAATGGGTTTTGATCTACGACGTTGGATCACCGAGCAGCTCTGTTGATCGGAGGAAGTATTAACCGTTAGATTGAAGGTAAGATCGATGATGGAGATTGAGTGACAAGGCTTGAGCAAGCGGACCCGAGATGATTATAGGTGAGCTTTCAATTTATTTGATGTCTGGATGTTATCGCATATTGCATGCAAGAGCGATGAAATCACATGATGGTGTGATGCGATATTGCTATAGCCGTTGATATGGCAGACAAGATCAATGGTGGAAAAGGGAAATCACATATTGCAAGTCGGGATTCCTGTGTGCATATGTTATTGAGTCTATGTAACTCTGCGATGCGATATATGATTTTAGGTTTTGTTGACCCTGTTGTCTGTTAACCATCAACAGTTCTATCTTTTGTTGGTCTTTACACTTGTAAAGACATGTACCATATGTAATCTTTTTATCGGTTAATTGAAGGCTCCACTCTTACTTGACCCCATATATATATATAAAATCTTCTATTAATTTTATATATAATCTCTTTATTAATAAAAACTTGTATAAATAATTTATCTTCTATATATATATAATCTTCATGATTTATTTTATTTTTATTAAATTACATTTTATTTTTTAAATTTAAAAATCAATTAAATATTATACATATATAACTAACATATTGAAAAAAATTAATAACGATCATACTCGTTAGATTTTGGATGAATCCATGTTATAAAATAAAAATAAAAATCATAAAATTAGCTATTTTGTAACTTTATTTTTTGAATGGATGCCTTTCACATGCTCCTGCGGTCTCGGTGATATACTTCTGTGTCCTGGGTGATACACTTTAGAGGTCTGCGGTGATATAATTTTGTGGTCTTGGTGATACACTTCCGCGGTCTCCGTGATACACTTTTTCGGTCTGCAGTGATACATCTAGAACGCTGCAGAAGACTTTTCTGCAGTGATATACTTCTACGGTGATATTCCTCTACGGTCTGCGGTGATACATACTTATCCGATGATATACTTCTATGATGAAGGTTTGTGTGAGTAATGAACTCGAGTTACAAATCTATGCCTGTTGACAAGGCTGGAGGAGCGCAAGAACAAACCAATAAGTCAACGCAGGATTCGAGGCCGTAAATGGGAGATTGGTCACGGTTTGAATCTTAATAGTCAACAACGATATGAATCTTAATAGTTTACGAGGAGAATGCAATACACAAGTTATGCAGAATAGAGTCGAGCTATTAACTTACGTCTGGAACGCTTGAGTTGATTCTAATTAACAATGATTAGAAGACCTTCAAATAAGTATTCCTAAATCATTCCTTTAAAGGAGAGAAGGGGCGCTACGCCGAGGATTAACGGTTGATTGTGGGCCTATAACCCACAGGTCGAAGGATCGTAAACATTAAAAACTCAATTTCATCATAAGTTTAAAAAAAATCGTTTTTAACAGCCTGGAAAGTCTGGGTTTTCGTGACATTTTCAACCTTTCTTCTCGCAACTGCAATAGAAACACGTCCACTTGACAGCCTGCGAAAGTCTGGGTTTTCGTGATATTTTCAACCTTTCTTCTTGCAACTACAATAGCAACACGTCCACTTGAAGAAGGTATATTTGTTGGATTCACCTTCCATCAGAAGAATGAAATCAGGTGAAGCAACACAGAAACAAGTTCTGCAACATACCTACGGTTTTTGAAAAACCTTGGAAGATATGTTGAAGTGAATCGAAGAGGACTACAGGTCTAAGGCAACGCATATAATGACTGATCATTTTGTATGAGGCTCACATATAACTGCAATAGAAACACTGTCACTTGAAGAAGGTATATGTGTTGGATTCACCTTCCATTAGAAGAATGAAATCAGGTGAAGCAGCACAAAAACAAGTTTTGCAACATACCTAGGGTTTCTGAAGAACCTTGGAAGTTGTGTTGAAGTGAATCGAAGAGGACTACAGGTCTGAGGCAACACATATAGTGACTGATCATTTTGTATGAGGCTCACATATAACATCTGAGGCTTTGTATCTGTCTGTGGCGGTTTTATTGGTGGTTTATCCAGCAAACATTCCATTCAATTAAATCTGTGTTACAAACACTACAACAGTGATAGGTGCATACATTCCCATTTACTCTCCTCTTGTTAGGTTTTGCTTATTTCGATGATGAGTACTTCTCCTCACCTTTCTAAACCACTCTTTAGCAAAGAGAGACCAAATAAGATTGCCCTAGAGAGTCTTTATGAGTACATTGAATCTTTAGAAAGGCTAAAAGAAGAAAGAGAAAACCATTCTAAATTAGAATTAACTACAATTCTTGACAATAACCACAAATCCTTAGAAAATAAAATACTCTCACTTGACACTGAACTCCAAGGAATGAAAGGTAGAATTCAAGAAATCTAGCATAACAAATAGGTAATGGTTAAAGAAAAAGACACTTTGAAAAGCTAGATTAAAAATCTAAAAGAACAACTACATAATAACTTAGCCCTAAATAACAAAGAGAATAAATTAGATATTAAACCCATAAAATTAGAAATTAGTAAAGTAATTGTACTCGACAATGAGCCCCACAAAAGAGATTTACACCTTATAATTTTTGGTATAGAAGAACAAAATAATGAAGACATAGTAGGACTAGTTAAAGAACAATTAAAGACAAAATTTCAAATTCAAACAAATTATCTCACCGAAGAAATAAAGGTAGGAAAGATACTTGAGCATAAACATAGACTAATCCATGTCAAGGTTAGTTGTAATGAGCACAAATTAGATATACTTAGGAAATACCCAAGCTTAAAAAGAACGATAATATTTATATCTCATTCCAAAAGACCACACTGAACTTAGGAAAAAAGTACAAAAGTTCAAGGAGGCAAGAAAATAAGGTAAATGGGTGATCATAAGGAATAGAAAAACTATTATTAGAGATAGAGTCCCAAACACGAGTGATCAATAGGGAATAACATCACTCTAGATCCTCTTCTAGACTTGTCATGGTTTTGCATGGTGTAAAGATCCTATGTTAAGTTGGGTTGTGAGTGATATTGATCTTATTTTTTAGGTGAAACTTGGGAGCATGACCAATCTAGCGTCCCTCACCTTGACGGGTTTACTCTTTGGTCTACCTGGAATAAGAAATCCTCCAGGAGAGGTTTTGATGGTATAGCCTATTATACTAGGAGCATTGTTTCCTCTTACATCTGACTTCATAAAATCGACCCCTTGAATCAGTACATTTGGATCAAGATCTCTAATTCTAAATCCAATATGATATTTCTTGCAATTTTCTATTTCACCCCTATCAACTCTACATCCTATAAGAAAAAACCCTGTATAAGGATTGTCCTTTCAATACCTTAGAAAAAGACATCTACAACCTAAGGAATGAAGGAAATATCCTTTTGCTTGGGGACTTTAAGGCTCAAACTGCTACTAACTAAGCTATTATATTAAATAACAACTCTAACCTTGACACCTTGTGGCTTGATGAGGATGATAACTTAGCTAATAGATTCAAGAGAAAATCTGAAGACATAATTGAGAACTTATTCAGCACCGAGCTCCTCAAACTTTGTAGTTCACATGGCTTATTCATTTGTAATGGTATTAATAAATGGCCTCTCTCTGGTCAGATGACATGTTTCCATGGGATGGGTAGAAGCGTCGTGAATTATGTGATTTCTGGCATCCATGTCCTCAACCATATTAAAAGCTTTGACTTTCTTAATGGGTACAAGCCTGAATCTGACCACAAACCTTTGTCTTTATCCCTCAATATTGCAATGCATACCACCCACATGCAAGAGAATAGTGAAAAAGCAAAAGTCACCTTCACTTTGATAGAAGTAATGTTGACCTTTCCTTAAGGGATTTGGAAAGAGACCTTAAGGGATTTGGAAAGGCATTTAGTCTCCCTAACTTATAATAACAACATTGATCAAATCTATTACTATTTTACTGCTACCCTTTCCACCACAATTAGCAAATTCTCTACTAAGACTTTGGATAAGAAAAATAATAGAACTTCCATCCTTGGTATGAAAAAGACTGTAAAATTTCTAGGAAGGCAATCAGAGACACCCATACCCGTAATGAAGGCATTAAGCTTTAGAATATAATTATATACAAAGTTCTCATTAAGAGGAAGAAGAGATCATATATTAATAAGGGACAAGAGAATCTTCTCCACCTTTCTAAAGTTGTTCCAAGAAAGTTTTGGCGGAATGTGCTTGTTCATAAAACTAAATATAATCATTTTATCCCCCTTGAAAATTGGGATAAATATCTTAAGAAGTTGTATGACTATCCGGACCCCATGGGCACCATCTTAAACACTCCTATTAAGGATGATATTTTTTCTTTGGAAGACGTTGAGTCCAGGATTAATAAGCTCACTAATGGGAAATCTAGAGATATTGAAGGCTACTAAGATAAGATCTTTAAAATTGAAAAATCTATCCCCACCCCTCATCTCCACAAGCTTCTCAATTTGGTTGTAAAGTGTGACTTCCCTAAGCTTTGTACGCAAAGCCTTATTGTGCTTATATTCAAAAATGGGACAAAAGTGTTCCCTCTAACTACAAGACCATTATGATTAGCCGTAACCTAGCCAAACTTTATGGGCTTATTCTGGAAAAAATGCTTAGCCTTTAACTTGAGAACCAGGGTAAAAAAGCTAAAGGGAAAGTTGGTTTTAGGAGACATCAATCGACCAATAACCACCTTGTCACCCTTAGGATCATCACAAAGGAATGTCACAATAGTAAAACTGATCTCTTCTGTTGTTTTGTGGACTTTAGAAAATCTTTCGACACTTTACCTTGAGATAAGCTCCAGGAGAGAATTGAAGAGATCATGGTTCCTCCTAAATTGATGATTGTTGTGATCCACCTCTACAAGACTGTTATTACCAAGCTTAAGACCAATGAATGCTGGTATAAATATATTAAATGTAATAATGGGGTTAAGAAAGGTTGACCCTTTCCCCCACCCTTTTTGGTATTTACATCGATAAACTAGAGGAGTGTCTAGAAACTGCAGGCTGCAAAGGCACCGAGCTCATTCGTATTATCGTTACTCTTCTGCTTTATGCTAATGATATTGTTCTTCTTGCAAGGAGCCATGATGACCTAGACAAGCATCTTAAGGCTCTTCATATCTACTACTCCAAGATGGGTATCACAGTTAATACTGACAAGACTAAAGTCATGATCATTAAATCCAAGAAGATCACCCATGGTAGTTTCATCTATGATAACTATTATCTTGAGCAGGTTTATTCTTATAAATGTTTGGGTATGACTATCCTCATCAGGTCAACTAGAATTATAGCATCGAGAAAAGAATTATTGGAGGTTGGAAAGCTTATTATGAGCTTGAAAACAATTGTAAGTCAACCGATATTTACATTTGGAGTAAAAGAAGGTTCATCTTTGAGACTCATGTCACCCATGTTATCTTATACATATGTGAAGTTTAGGGGTGTAGTATATCTAGGGAGTCGTGGAGAAATATTGAGATGATCCAAAAGCAATTCATAAGTTATAACCTCAAGATCAAGGGAAATACTCCTTATCCTATCCTCTTGATCGAAGTTGGCTTGTCCCCCATTGAAAGTGTGGCTATGTTTATATATATGACGTATAAGAAGAAGCTTCACAATATGGAATCCAAGAGGCTCCCAAAAAATTCTTCTAACTTTAGTCAAAACCCCCACCTATGCCTCAAGCATGATTGGCATCAAGATGCTCAGTCTTGGCTGAATCTTTGGGGTATTAAGGAGGATATCATCATGGGAAGCAGAGACAATATGAAAAATATTATTATCTCTAGTTTTAAGGAGAAGATGTGGGATGCTAAGGAGCTGGAGGGTAAAAGGAAGCTAAGGTAATATAACCAAAATTGTCTCTCTATGTTGACTAGCACTAAGAATAAAATTAATATCGATAAGATTAGAACTAACTCTCATGAGCTTTGCTAGGTGGTGATCTACTCCCAACAATCTCTGTGGCAATAGAATTTGTCAGATTTGTGATACTAAGAAGGTGGAAGATGAAAAACACTTCCTTTTAGACTGCCAGACTCTTGCCGACATCCGCTCTCAATTCTCTATCATCAGCCACATCTCCAACCTTCTTGACTACCTCCAATCTTCTTGACTTATTAAGCCAGTTCAACTATAGTGGTCATGGAACACTTCTTTCCCTTCCCCTTAATCACAAAACAAGATTTTGAAGAATGAAAATTAGACTCTCTTTTCTTGATGTCTGATAGACCACATTGGTCATAGTGGACTTTAATCATCATTATCATCATTATTATTAATTATAAAAAGAATTAATATATAGTTTAACATATATACATTTAAAAAACATGTAATAACATTTTTAATTATCTATATTTATTCCCACTTTACCAATTAATGTAAATAAACAAACCTAGTTACAATAATATGGGTTAATACTATAGTTTATTAATATCTCATACACAAAAAAAAAATCTCATTTCAAATAATAGTTTGATATGACAAGTTTTTTAATTAATTAAATTAATTAAAAGAGTAAAAATGACATAACCAATTTGGAGATATCAACCTTTAATTTAATGGAAGTTAAATTCCTGCCATCCACTTAATTCTGGAACCCCACTTAATTGTAGAAAGGCGTTCTTAAGTAAACCAAACCAAACCAACACAAATAACATAATTAATTTGAAAATAAATATCAAACTTCAATTTTAATGGAGGTTAAATTATTACATCCACTTAACTCTAGAAACCTTGTTCTCAAGTAAACGAAATCAATACAAATAACTTAATTAATTTGAAAATAAATCTCAAACTTCAATTTTAATGGAGATTAAATTATTGCATCCACTTAATTATGGAAGTGCACTTAATTATGGAATCAACCAGTAAAATAATAATAAAAAACAAAAATTAAAATTATTCATTTTCACATTACTAAAAATAAACCTCAACATCAATGATAAAAGTCATTGTTGCAAGTTGGGTCATGAAGAAATGGTAAATGTCCTTGTTGCAAGTTGGGTCATAAAGAAATGGACACTGCATTGAAAAACCCTATCACCAATTATCTAATCTGCCATTAAATCAAATTTTAATATGTATTACAACCTAATTCTAAAATAATATTATAATTTTTAAGTCATAATACATCAACCTTCAAATTCAATTAGTTCTTATATAAAAAACTAAAAATATCATTAAACCCTAACAATCATGCAACCAAAAATACCAAAGATGTAGAAGAATAAAAAATAAATAAACCTAAGCATACCATATATAATCTCCTAATACGAAGTTTTTTTAAATATAAATTCTATATATAATTTATTCCATTTATTTTATATTTTTTTACTATTAAAAATTGATTTATTTTATTTTATTTTAATATTTTGTTTTATTAAATTATAATATTTTATTTTTTTAAATAAATTAAATATTATACATATATAATTAATTAACACGTTGTAAAAAGATAATGACTAGCATATTTGGTAGACTTTGAATGAATTGATATAAACTTTAAAAACACTTTTATAATTCTTCTTATATTTATTAAAATTAAAAAATATATAAAAATTAACTAATTTATAATTTTATTTTAAATTATTATTATAAATTATAAAAGAAATTAATATATAAATTTAATATAGATATATTTTTAAAAAATGTAATAATATTTTTGATTATCTAAATTCATTTTCCCTTTACCAATTAATGTAAATAAATAAACCTTAATACAATACTATGGATTAATACTATAATTTATCAATATATTATGTATACAAAAAAAGTTTCATTTCAAATAATAGTTTGATACAAGTTTTTGAATTGATTAATTTAATTAAAATAGTACAAATGACATAATTCATTTGGAGATCTCAATCTTTAATTTAATAGAAGTTAAATTCCTACCATCTACTTAATTATGAAACTATACTTAATTCTAGAAACTCGGTTCTTAAGTAAACCAAAATAATACAAAAAAAACATAATTAATTAGTACATAAATCTCAACCTTCAATTTAATGGAGGTTAAATTACTGCATCCACTTAATTATAGAAACTCACTTAATTTTTTCAATAAAATAATAATAAAAAATACAAATTATGATTCAGCAAATTATGTTACAAAGAAATAAACACCATATTAAAAAAACCCAATCCCAACTACCTCTGCATAATCTACTGTTAAATAAAATTTTAATATATATTAAAATCTAATTCTAAAATATTATTATATTTTTTAATTCATAATACAATTCAAATTCAATCGCTTCTGAGAGAGAACTGAAGATATTACAATCAGCAAACCAAAATTACCAATAAATTTGTACCAAAAAATTAGAAGATATTAAAAAGTTAAGAAAGAAGCCTCTATATATATTAGTAATATATATAATCTCTTTATTAATAGGAAGTTCATTTTTAAATATAACTTTTACAAATAGTTTATTCCATTTATTTAAAAAAAATATATATATATATATATATATATATATATAATATTAATTTATTGGAAAAATTAATAACTAAGATACTTGGTAGACTTAAATGAATCTAATGTAAACTTAAAAAACACTTTATAATTCATCTAGTATTAATTAAAATTTTAAAAAATCCATTAAAATTAAATAATTTATTTTATATATATATATATATATATATAGTTAACATATATACATTTAAAAAAAGTAATAACATTTCTAATTATCTAGATTCATTTTCATTTTATCAATTAATGTAAATAAATCAACCTCGTTGCAATATTATGGGTTAATACTATAGTTTATCAATATCTCATATACACACAAAAAAATCTCATTTCAAATTATAGTTTGATATAACAAGTTTTTAATTAATTAATTTAAATGAAAAGAGTACAAAGGAATAATTAATTCGGACATCTCACTCTTTAATTTAATGGAAGTTAAATTCCTACCATCCACTTAATTTTGGAACCCACTTAATTTTAGAAACCTAATTCTTAAATAAACCAAGCCAATACAAATAACATAATTAATTTGAAAATAAATCACAAACTTTACATAAGGATAGGAAGGCGGTTCAGATGGTCTCCAAACAAGATATCTAGCACCCTCCCCCACAAGGTTTTTTAAAATTCAATATTGACGAGGCTTCAAAAGGCAACCTGGGAACTATTGGTTTTGGAGGGGTGTTGAGGGATAAAAATGGCAACATTCTTGTCATCTTTCACTGCCATTTAGGAAGAGCCACTAACAATATGGCAAAGCTCATGGCTATGGAACAGTGTCTCGACTTTTTGAAACAGGATAACCACCAAAATTTGATTGTTGAAGTTGATTCTAAGCTAATTATTAACTCGGTCAAGAGAATCAACTACGGCACAGCACCGAAAAAAGTCTCCAAACACTGGAGGCTAACCCAGGCCTTTCAAAGGATTCAACAACACCTCCAAAGCCTTCGCACAGTCAGGTTTAATCACGTGAGAAGATCAGCCAATAAATTGGTGGATATTATGGCCAATCAATGAGTGATTTGTCCTGAGAGTAAGGTTAGAATAGAGTGGCAAGATATGCCTCAAAACAGATTAAAGACAGTTTGTCATAACCAAACTAAAGAGGATCGAAGTGTGTTTCAACTTAGAGCCTCGGAGGCTGGTTCCAGATGACTAGCCTCCTTTTTATTTTTCGGCCCATCTCTCAATCTGGCCCGTGTGGAAGGCAGTTCACTATCAAACTCTGCATCCCAGATAATTTTGGAGACAGAGGCTACAAAGGAAAAATGTGCGGAAGAATCGAGTTCGCAGATTATTAGCAGGAGGAACAATATGGTCGAAGTGATCCAATGGAGCAGAATCCTGGTTTTTTCAGTGGACGAAATACCTTGGGTTTTCTCTCTATGGACACCATACTTCTCTTGGAATGGTTTTCAGTTTATCGCAAGCATTCTAGGCGGAAAGCGGTTTTAAAGTTTCAGGAGCGCTTCCATTCATTTATTGACACGTGGCCAAGGGGAGGGACCGAATACCGCCCTCATCACACGCTATTGTTCGGTCCACTTGACCCATGCGATATGATTCTTGACCATTGGATTAATCAAGGTGGATCGATGGTCAAGAATGATCGTGCTTGTCAGTGGATCCGAGGGTTAAGTGCCGAGCAGCTTGGCACTGTGGTTTTCTCCTTGGTCGTTGGATCCGGAGAGAAGAATAGTTAGTTCATATTAAAAAGGCAAGGAGGGATGAGCAATAGTTCCCTAGCGGGAAACAACGTCTTGAGTACGATGAATATGTGGACCTGACTTCCTTTTGGAATTTGTTTCCTTTTCTATTAGGACCCGTATGTAAAAGGTTATGTGGGCGCTTGGAGCCAGCTCTTTTTGCTTTGCCTTTGATGATATTTGAGGGGAGGTTTGTAAGGTCTTAATTTTTTCTGGCTTTTGAAAGGTCTGAGGTTTTGTTGGTTTGGTTTGAAGTCTTAGTGGACAGCACGATGCTCGGGATCCACAGGCCCTTTTGGGCCCTATACTTTATGTAATTATTTTTGTTATTAATAATATAGAAGGCTCGATTCTTGCTTGAGCAAAAAAAGAGGGTTAAATTATTGCATCCACTTAATTATGGAAGCACACTTAATTCTGGAATCAACGAGTAAAATAATCATAAAAAATAAAAATTATGATTATTCATTTTCATGTAATGGAAAATAAACCTCAAAATCAATGGTAAAAGTCATTCCTTCAAGTTGGGCCACAAGAAATAAATCTCAACATCAATGGTAAAAGTAGTTGTTGCAAGTTGGCTCACAAGGAGAAAGACAAATTGGGTCACAAGGAAAGACACACCCTCTTCAAAAACCCAATCACCAATTATCTTTGCAATAATTTGCCATTATTTCAAATTTTACGCAGTTGTCTATAACGCGACTTTTTGAAAGCTTTTCCGGCGGATTTTTCCGGTGAAAATCCGGCAGCAATTTATTGGAATCCCAAGTTTGATAGCTAGTTTCTGCACAATCAAAGCGTCCCAGGGGTTTTTCAGGGTGCTGAATCCAAATATGCAGTTAAAAAACCATTTTAACTGCAACAAATCATGATTTAATCTCAATTTCTTCCGCTGGATTCCGTCACCGGAATCTCCAAAAAGTCGCATTATAGACAACTCCAAATTTTACTATGTATTACAATCTAATTCTAAAATATTATGATAATTTTTAATTCATAACACACCAACCTTCAAATTCACTTAGTTCTTATAGAAAACAAAAAATATCATTAAACCCTAATAATCATGCAAACTTGTAAAAAAAAAAAAAAAAAAAACTAATATATATATATATATAAATAATCTCATATTGATTATATATAATCTCTTTATTAATAAAATCTCCTAAAATCTCATATTGATGATATATAAAATCTCCTTACTAATAGAAAGTTTTTTTAATATAACTTTTAAAAAATTGATTTATTTTACTTTATTTTAATATTTTGTTTTTATTAAATTACAATTTTTAAAAAAATTTAAAAAATAAATTAAATATTATACCTATATAATTAATTAACACATTATAAAAAATCAATAACTAATAAACCCTAACAATTATGCAAAATTGTACTACGAATATAGGAAAAAATAATAATAAAACCCCCCACACACACACACATATATATATATATATATATATATATATATAATCTCATATTGATGATATATATAGTCTCCTTATTAATAGAAAGTTTTTTAATATAACTTTTATAAATAATTTATTCCATTTATTTTATATATATTTTTAATATTATAAATTAATCTTTTTTACTTTATTTTAATATTTTGTTTTTATTAAATTATAATTTTTTAAAAATATATAAAATAAACTAAATATTATACATATATAACTAATTAACACATGGTAAAAAAATCAAATAACAACCCTAACAATCATGTAAACTTGTATCAAGAATAAAAAAACAAAACAAAACAAAAAAACATATATATATATATAATATCATATTAATTATATATATAATATCATATTCATTATTTATATATAATCTCCTTATTAACAAAATCGCATATTGATGATATATATAATCTCCTTATTAATGGATTTTTTTTTTTTAATATAAATTTTATAAATAATTTATTCCATTTATTATATATATATATATATATATATTAAAAATTGATTTATTTTATTTTATTTTAATATTTTGTTTTTATTAAATTATAATTTTTTTAAAATTTTAAAAATAAATTAAATATTATACATATATAATGAATTAATACATTGTAAAAAATCAATAAATAGTATATTTAGTATATGAATCTATGATAAACTTTAAAAATATTTTATAATTCATCTCATATTTATTAAAATTAAAAAAAAAAATCATAAAAATAAACTAATTTATAATTTTTATTTTAAATTATTATTATTATTGATTATAAAAAATTTAACATATATACATTTCAAAAAAATGTAATAACAATTTTAATTATCTAGATTTATTTTCACTTTACTAATTAATGTAAATAAATAAACCTTGTTACAATACTATGGGCTAATACTATAGTTTATCAATATCTCATGCATACCAAAAAAAGTCTCATTTCAAATAATCGCCTAAGTTTTCTCTTTAGAAGACATTAAGTTTGGGGTTAGTTGCCTCGCTAATGGGAAAGCTAAGGACATTGAAGGTTACCAGGTAGAAATCTTAAAAATTGGAGGTCTTGTCCTCATCCCCCACATCCACAAGTTTTTCAATCAAGCGGTCAAGCAAGGGTTCCCTAAACCTTGGACTGAGAGCCCCATTATCCCTATTTTTAAAAGTGGGGATACAAATAACCCCTCTTATTATCAAACAATTATGATCAGCCATCTCTTAGCTAGTATTTTGGAAAAGAAGTTAAGCATATGGCTTGAAAGTGGAGGTAAGTGGGCTAAAGACCAAGCAAGTTTCAGAAGGCACCACTCAACAACAGACCACCTTGTTATGCTTAGGATCATTGCGAAGGAATGTCGTAATGATAAATCCAATTTATTTTGTTGCTTTTTAGACTTTAGAAAGGCTTTCGATACGGTTCCTAGATACAACCTTTGGAATAGATTAGAAGAGCTAAAGGTTCCTCTCGAGTTGAGAGTTGCCGCTATAAGGTTATACGAGAATGTAATTGCCAAGCTAAAGAGCAATGAGGGGTGGTCGAAAGATATTAAGTGTAACATTGGAGTTAAACAAGGTTGCCCCCTCTCCCCCACCGTATTTGGCATTTACATCGATAAGCTCGAAGGCTATTTAGAGGAAGCAAGATGTGATGGCACGATCTTAGCTGGGATAGTCATCATCCTTCTTCTCTATGCTAACGATATTGTTCTTTTGGCAAGGTGCCCATCTGATCTTGATAAGCAGCTCAAGCTTCTTAAGGATTTCTGCTCTACCATGGGTATGACTGTTAACACTGACAAAACAAAAGTTATGATTATCAAATCCAAGAAGAACACTTACGCTAATTTTACGTATGACAATAATAACTTGTAGGAAGTGTATTCTTACAAGTACCTAGGATTTGATATTCATCACAAGCTCAACTAGAACCATAGCATTGAGAAAAGGATTAATCGGGGGTGGAAAGCTTAGTTTGGTCTTGAAAATAATTGTAAAACAGCAAACCTCGTAATGTGGGATAAAAGGAAGTTCCTCTTTGAAACTTTAGTCACTCCTGTTATCTTATATGGCTGTGAGGTTTGGGGTTGCAGCATCTCAAGAGAATCATGGAGAAAGATTGAGCAAATCTAGAAGCATTTTATAACTTATAACCTCAAAATTATAGGTAATACACCCTATCCTATTCTCCTTATAGAAGCGGGTCTTTCACCTATTGAGAGTCTAACTATGCTTAGGTTTCTGTTGTACGAGCAAAAACTCAATAATATAGACGATCAGGGACTTCCTAAGCTAGCTTTAAATTCCAGCCAAAACCACCTAAGGCTCAATCGAGGGTGGCATAAAGACACAAGGGCCTAGTTCAACTATTGGGAGATCAACGAATATGATGCATTGTAAAACATAAATAACATTAAAGATATTGTTACTTCTAAGTTCAAAGAAAAAATGTGGTGTGAGAAAGATTTTGCGGCTAAAAGAAAATTAAGTTATTATAAGAAGGTCATCAACCCCACTCTAGAAGATCAAAAGTATCTCTCTATTTTAACTAGCTCAAAGAAGAAAATTAATATAGCAAAGATTAGAACGAATTCTCATGAGCTCCATAGTGAAACAGGTCGTTGGGAAGTTCCTAAAACACCATGGATGGAGAGGATCTGCCATATATGTGAGAATAGGAACATCGAGGATGAAAACCACTTCCTCTTAGAGTTCCCCGCGTACAACCACATTAGATCTCAGTTTCACAATCTTTGTTACAATATTGACCTTCCTAGCCTTTTACAATGTCAAAATTATAGTGAGCTCGAGAGGCTTCTCTCCAAGCTTATTGAGCATAGGAATAAAATCTTAAATCAATATAAATAATTTGTTTCTTTAGGTCCGATAGACCATTGTTTGGTCTTAGCGGACATTAACCATCATCATCATCATCAATAGTTTGATATAAATTTTTTAATTAATTAATTTAATTAAAAGAGTAAAAATGACATAATTGATTTGGAGATCTCAAATTTAATGGAAGTTAAATTCCTACCATCCACTTAATTATGGAATCCTGCTAATCCAATGAGACTCCCTATGCAATAGTCTTCCATTAAATAAAATTTTAATATATATTACAATCTAATTTTAAAAAATTATTATAGTTTTTAATTCATAATACAATTCAAATTAAAAGTCAATTGGTTCTTATTGAGAACTGAAGATATCATTAAACCCTAATAATCATGCAACCAAAAATACTAATAAACTTGTACCAAAAATTTAGAAGAAATTAAAAAATTAAGAAAGAAGTATATATATATATATATATAGCGAGAGAGCGAGAGAGAGAGAGAGAGAGAGTTTACTTTTAAATATAACTTCTATAAATAATTTATTCTATTTATTTAAAAAAAAAAATATGCTTATGTAATTAAGAAAATGAGATAATTTGTAACTTTAATTTAAATTATTATTATTATTAATGATATAAAAATTAATATATAAGAGGTAGTACATTCGTCAAAGACAGGAGAATCTCTTACACCTCTCTAAGGTAGCTCCTAAGAAATTTTGGAGGCAGATTCTGACTATGAAGACTAAAGATAATAATAAAATTGCTCTTCAGGATTGGAATTCTATCTTAAAAAGCTTTATGAATCTCCAAATGTCATGGATAATTTGGAAACCCTGCTTACAATGAAAGAAGTTTTCTCTTTAGAAGACATTAAGTTTGGGGTTAATCGCCTCGCTAGTGGGAAAGCTAAGGACATTGAAGGTTACTAGGCAGAAATCTTAAAAATTAGAGGTCCTATCCTCATCCCCCACATTCACAAGATTTTCAATCAAGCAGTCAAGCAAGGGTTCCCTAAACCTTGGACTGAGAGCCTCATTATCCCTATTTTTAAAAGTGGGGATACGAATAACCCCTCTAATTATCGGACAATTATGATCAGCCCTCTCTTAGCCAAGTTATATGGTAGTATTTTGGAAAAGAAGTTAAGCATATGGCTTGAAAGTGAAGGTAAGCGGGCTAAAGGCCAAGCAGGTTTTAGAAGGCATCACTCAACAACAGACCACCTCGTTACGCTTAAGATCATTATAGAGGAATGTCCTAATGATAAATCCAATTTATTTTGTTGCTTTCTGGACTTTAGAAAGGCTTTCGATACGGTTCCTAGATACAACCTTTGGAATAGATTAGAAGAGCTAAAGTTTCCTCTCGAGTTAAGAGCTGCTGCTATAAGGTTATACGAGAATGTAATTGCCAAGCTAAAGAGCAATGAGGGGTGGTCGAAAGATATTAAGTGTAACATCGGAGTTAAACAAGGTTGCTCCCTCTCCCCTAACCTATTTGGCATTTACATCGATAAGCCTGAAGGTTACTTAGAGGAAGCGGGATGTGATGGGACGATCTTAGCTGGGATAGTCGTCATCCTTCTTCTCTATGCTGACGATATTGTTCTTTTGGCAAGGTGCCCATATGATCTTGATAAGGAACTTAGGCTTCTTAAGGATTTCTGCTCTACCATGGGTATGACTGTTAACACTGACAAAACAAAAGTTATGATTATCAAATCGAAGAAGGACACTTACGCTAATTTTATGTATGACAATAATAACTTGGAGGAAGTGTATTCTTACAAGTACCTAGGAATTGATATTCATCACAAGCTCAACTAGAACCATAACATTGAGAAAAGGATTAATGGGCGGTGGAAAGCTTATTTTGGTCTTGAAAATAATTGTAAAATAGCAAACCTCGTAATGTGGGATAAAAAGAAGTTCCTCTTTGAAACTTTAGTCACTCTTATTATCTTATATGCCTGTGAGGTTTGGGGTTGCAGCATCTCCAGAGAATCATGGAGAAAGATTGAGAAAATCTGGAAGCGTTTTATAACTTATAACCTAAAAATTAAAAATAATACACCCTATCCTATTCTCCTTATAGAAGCAGGTCTTTCCCCTATTGAGAGCCTAACTATGATTAGGTTTCTGCAGTACAAGCACAAACTCAATAACATAGACGATCGTAGACTTCCTAAGCTAGCTTTAAATTCCAGCCAAAACCACCTAAGGCTCAATCGAGGGTGGCATAAAGACACAAGGGCCTGGTTAAACTATTGGGAGATCGACGAGAATGATGCATTGCAAGACATAAATAACATTAAAGATATTGTTACTTCTAAGTTCAAAGAAAAAATGTGGTGTGAGAAAGATTTAGCTCCTAAAAGGAAATTAAGTTATTATAAGAAGGTCATCAAACCCACCCTAGAAGATCAAAAGTATCTCTCTATTTTAACTAGCTCAAAGAAGAAAATTAATATAGCAAAGATTAGAACGAATTCTGATGAACTCCATAGTGAAACAGGTCGTTGGTCAGTTCCTAAAACGCCATGGATGGAAAGGATATGCCATATATGTGAGAATAGGAACATCGAGGATGAAAACCACTTCCTCTTAGAGTGCCCCGTGTACAACCACATTAGATCTTAGTTTCACAATCTTTGTTACAATACTGACCTTCCTAGCCTTTTACAATGTCAAAATTATAGTGAGCTCGGAAGGCTTCTCTCCAAGCTTTTTGAGCATAGGAATAAAATCTTAAATCAAATTAAATAATTTGTTTTTATGTTCGATAGACCAATGTTTGGTCTCAGGGGACGTTAACCATCATCATCATCATCATCATCAATAAAAAAAACATACCATAACATTTATATCCCAACCTTTAATTTGATGGAATGAAAATTCTTACTATCGACTTAATTGTGGAACCCCACTTAATTCTAAAAACTTGATTCTTACGTAAACTGAACCAATATCGAACCAATACAAAGAATGTAACATACCCGGTAACCTCACATGAAAATGTAGGGAGTTAGAATTTTTTTACACAAATTACCCACAAGTAATTATCCAAATCACTATTCCACATTCCTCATTAACCATTAGACAGAATGTTCATTAGTACATAAAGTAACTCTCAATAGAAGAGATTAAGTTACATAACCCTTAACAACCAATGTTGTAGTAATGTTATAGTATATTAACATAGATTGTCTTATGAACCTTGCATCCATTTCATGATTCCCTTAACCAAATTAATTAGTCACATACTTGACATTATGACTCCAGTTAATTGTGGAACCCCACTTAATTATAGAAACCTGGTTCTTAAGTAAACCAAACCAATACCGAACCAATACAAAGAATGTAACATACCCCGGTAACATCAAATGAAAATGTAGGGAGTTACATTTTTTGTTACACAAATTACCCACAAGTAATTATCCAAATCACTATTCCACATTCCTCATTAACCATTAGAGAGAATGTTCTTTAGTACATAAAGTAACTCTCAATAGAAGAGAGTAAGTTGCATAACCCTTAACAACCACTGTTGTAGTATATTAACATAGATTGTCTTATGAACCTTGAATCCATTTCACAATTCCCTTAACCATATTAATTAATCACATACTTGACATTATGATTATCACATCAGATAAGGAATCAACATCATCACACTAACACAATAATCAATCACATCATTGAACACTGATATACCCTAAAAACTCCATACGGTGAAAACTAGAAAATGTTTAATTTTATTATTAAACCGTCGTGAGCATGTACACAATAATCAATCACATCATTGAACACCAATATACCCTGGAAACCCTATAGGGTGAAAACTAGCAAACGTTTAATTCTATTATTAAACGCTTGTGAGGGTGTTCACCCCTCACTCAATGGCCTATAAGGGAGTCCATCCCTTATCCATTGTTATAAAATATTACAATGAAATATTAATTAAAATACAACATACCTAGCCAAAAGTTAAAAGTTATTACGATGATCATGAAACTTACCCACAAATGACCACCCTTTATATGCTTTTGACATGATCATCCCATCAGTGGACCATCCTGCAACTCGCAGCTTGTACTCATCAGCATGGACCATTAGTTCTGATCTATCACAATGTTAAACATAATTGTCTTTTGCACAAATCACCATCCATTGTTGTCAACAATCTTTGGTAACATGATTAGATAAGTATTAATCAATCTATAATTATTTGAAAGTGATCTTTTAACATCTATTCATGTGCATACATGAGATGTAATTATAATATCACAACATGCTTCTTCTTATAACATTATGCATGTATAAACAAATAATTATCAAGCATGTCAAAATAATTACCCCATTACTATCCCCATTACTATGATCATTCTCACACCCACAAACATTCATATCCAAAGGAAACCAAAATAATTACCCCATTACTATCCCCATTAGTATGATCATTGTCGCACCAACACAACCATATCCAAATTACTATGATTGTTCTTGCACCAGACACATTCATATCCAAAGGAAACCACTGGAACCATCCATTTCACTTAAATGATACTAAAAACTTATCTTTATTTCCAGTTAACTTAAATGATACTAGAAACTTATCTTTATTTTTCATTCATGTAATTAAATAAAAACTTATTCGAAAAGAGCTAGCCCTTTAGCTTCTTCTTTGTGCATGTAACTAAGTAATCTTTCCAATATGGTAGATGTTCCCTTAAGGGAAATATAACATGATAGATATTATTATCATACATGCAAATGTAAATCCCTTTTCTAAAAACATCTTTCCCAAGATAGATCTATTTACAAAATCTACTGTATGTACAAAGACATGATATAAGTATTTTACAAAAAAAACTAGTACATTTATTCCAAGTAACTTATTGTTTTAATTTCCATAATACTTACTCTTTTTTTCATACAAATCCATATTTCTCTTTAAAATATCTAACACAATAGTTTTACAAATCCATGTTTTCTTTAAAATATTTAAGACAACATTTATATCTTCATACATATAATACAAATCCATATTTCTCTATAAAAGATCTAACACAATAGCTTTACAAATCCATGTTTTTCTTTAAAATATTTAACACAATATTTATATCTTCATACATATAATACAAATCCATATTTCTCTTTAAAAGATCTAACGCAACAGTTTTACAAATCCATGTTTTTCTTTAAAATATTTAACACACGGTTAATCAATTATTGTTTCTATTACGTTGTAAATGTAATCAACTATTGTTTCTATGCTTCTGCATGTGCTCTTTTCACATAGTTATTTTCATCCATATTTCTCTTCTTTTCACATAGTTATTTTCATCCATATTTCATCTTAAAAGATATAACGCAATATGCAACACACAAATCATTTACCTTTTTACTGACCATAACATGTAACTTTGAATTAACACAATTACCTTCTTTCCATAGAAGATTCCTATGACTTATATTATCACTATGCTATGCATAAGTTATTATATTTTCTCATAACTAAGTATTCTTTTTTTCAAAGGAAATATCTTACCTGTTCTTTTCAAAAAAAAGGAACACCACACCACACCACAAGATTTATTTATTCTAATAAACCAAAAAGTCATAGTTATTTTTTCCTCATCAAAGACTTATGTATTCTCACTTTACAAGAAAATTAATTTAATTAAATTCTCTTTTATTTTTCACCACTCATGAATTTTTTGAGAAATTACCCTCTTGAATCTATATTCATTTTGAAGAAAATAAGTTGGATTTCTTATCATTTCATTAAATTCTCTTTTATTTTTTCACCACCCATGAATTTTTTGACAAATTACCCTCTTGAATCTATATTCATTTTGAAAAAAATAAGTTGGATTTCTTATCATTTCATACATGAATATGAAATCCCTTTTAACAAAAAAGAATATCCACCCTATATATATATATATATATATATATATATATATATATATATATACATATACATATACATATACATATACATATACATATACATATATACACATGCAAAAATATCTTCAGATAAATATATTTCCTTTCTAAGAAGCTAACATCATAAAAATATTTATGTACCAGCACTAACATATTTTTTTTAAAACTAACATGAATGTATGAATTCTTTTCTTTTCCTAAAAAAAATCACTAATTTACCTTCAAACCCATGAAAGTTTACCAAAAAAATAAACAACTTAACATTTCATTGTTTCAAGAACTCATGAGAATATTTTCAATAACTAAATTAATTAAGTCAAATACCTCGCTTTCCTCACTTACGCAAAGATATGTCATTCAACATACCAAGGATGAATGGAGGAAAATAATTATTGAACGAGTCGTAGGATTCCAAGGAAACAGAATGTGAACTTTATTATTGTGAATAGAGTTCTCCTTGCAGCTTTCCACCACACCATGTTCGAATAGCTAAATTAATTAAGTCAAATACCTCACTTTCCTCACGCAAAGAAATCTCATTCAACATACCAGGGATGAATGGAGGAAAATAATTATTGAATGAGCAACTAAAGGTTTCCTGGCAGTCTTGTCGTAGGATTCCAAGAAAATAGAATTTGAACTTTATTATTGTGAATAGAGTTCTCCTTGAAGCTTTCCACCACACCAGGTTCAACTCCATGCTGGCGTATTAAAATAATGGACGAGTTAAAAAAAATGGACGAGAGACGCTGAAAGATCCCAAGTCTTCTTCAATGAAGTGACCCCTCACCCTACCCAACCTATGTCTCCTTCGATGAATTTATTATGCATGTTCCACCATCATAATCGGCATTGAATCAACTATTAACACCAAATATTTATTATGCAACGATTTCGTTAAGTTGAAAAGAAAACCCACCCATTGGAACACATCCAACCCAAGAAAACGAACAGAAGAATAGTTAGAATAACAATTATCAAGAACTGAACCCTAATTAAATTCTAATCCAACTGTGTGACCCCTCACCCTACACAACCTATATATGTCTCCTTCGATGAATTTATTATGCCTGTTCCACCATAATCGGCGTTGAATCAACTATTAACACCAAATATTTATTATGCAACGGTTTCGTTAAGTTAAAAAAATAACCCACCCATTGGAACGCATCCAACCCAAGAAAAGAAACAGAACAGTTATCAAGAACTAAACCTTCATTAAATTCTAATCCAACTGTCATGTAAGAAAGGATAACTAAATCTTAATAAATATTCTTTGTGTAAAATAAATTTGAAATAGAGATGTTACAAATAAGATAACTAGCATTTGCACTAGATGTTGCAAAGGAAATGTCGTAAGGCATAAATGTAAATGGTCATTGAAAATAAGAATTAATAAAGACATCTTTTGCAACATTCACAGCAAGAACCTACATTCCAATACTCTGCAGAATAAGTAGTTATGCACACACCTTTGAAATGATCAAAAAAGATTCTTCAAACTCTAAATAGCAAGTGATTCCCTAGAATATAAAGTGGTTGCCAAGTTCCTGAAGTATAGCGATAAAGTTACTCTAACATAACCACCAACAACAACCTGTCAAGAAGACATCATTCCCAACAAAAATCTGCATTTCAGAAACAAAATAGAGGCGGACAGATATTGAACAAATTAGAGATTATGAATAAAAAAACTAAAAAATTGCAAAAGTACCATTCAGAGTCAAGGAATATGCACTCAACTTGGTGTGATCAAAAGAGATTCCCCTAGAATCTATATGGTTACCAAGTTCTCTATGCACTCATAAGTTGCTTCAACAACACCACCAGCAATTATCTATCAAGAAAGCAAGCGTATCGACTAAATAATGGAATTGTAGAGAAATGAAGAAATCAATATTTAAGAAGATAATAATTTAATCAAGACAATAAAGAAAAACTCTATAAAAGCTCAGATTTCTACATTAGATTCCATTTTCCTCCTCACAGTGGATAAACGTGTCGTGCATAGAGCATTCCATCTCATCTAGCATGTAATCTTTAGCACACCTCATAATATTATGGAAACCTAATTTATCACACATGTGACCAGTGATGTTAGGCAATTCCAGACTAACTAATTGAATATAGTCATCACTATTTTTAAAATCTCTTTTTAGCACAACACTAGTAATGGTGCACAACCTAAGAAGATAATTGTTCTGTCCATAAAAAAATTACAACATTAACCAATTTTACTAATCTGGAACTATGTGATCTATTGATCAAAATGACATCAATCAACAATGTGCTCCTCTTCAACCTCACCTCCATATCCAAGGAATGATGGATCAAATGTTTCACCCCATTCCATATTAACAAGTGTAAGAACCTACAAAATCAATCCAGAAATTGGAGAGATACTCACTGCAAGGTAAGAGAATGAAATACTTAGGAGACAACATAACTAGTTTTACCAACCACTCTTGAACCCTTACTTCCTTTGATCATAATGCATCATCATCAACAATGTGCTCCTCTACAACTCCACATGCATACCCAAAAAATGATGGATTGAATGTTTCACCACCTACCATATCAGAAAATTTAAGAACCTACAAAACTCGTGAGCAAGTGAATGCATTATCTAGGAGCATCTCCTAGGTATTATCCTTCCATAAACTATAGATATGTTGTGGGGAAATGCATTGCTATTATCATCATCTATTGTTCATAACTAATCAGAGGGATATACACGCCATATGTATGCACCATAAACTCAAGCTTTCCATTAATCCATTACTCAAAAAGAAAATCACACATTTGGAAAAATCCAGTGGAACAAAAAATTCAGAATAAATGTCAAAATTAAATCCTTCATATCCATATTCTATCTGCATTGCATGAATGCAGAAAAGAGTGCCAATATTGTTAATTGTTAGGAATTTTGCGTTGATTTCAGACTGTAAATCATGATTTTGTGTTTTGTAACCAATACTAGAGTTCTAATAATTATGTCCTCTTCTTCTTCTTGTTTTTGATAAACTACCAGAATCAGTTGCATAATCTTGATCTAGTGCATCCCTCACTCCTTCAATATAGTTTGAGGGTCCATGAGCTTCTGTGCAATAACATGCATTCCCCTCTTCACTTTCAAGTGCATCATTTATCGACCATTCATAGCTAGCTAATGTTTTTCTTCAAAGAATGTTATGCATATACAAACCAACATATTCCCCAGAAATACCTGACAAATGAAGCGCCTCGAGTTGACCATATCCAAAGCAAAAATAAGGGCCTTCTAGCTTGAAGCAACACTCTAGGAATAAATCTTGGAACTTTAGCATCTTATGGATGTCCATGATTTATCCATTTCTCTGATATTCTTTCTCCCCTTACTACGCTTGATAATTTTCTAAGTTGGTACTCATATCCTGACCTTGTTTTGGTGGTCAAAAGTATTGAGAATGTCTTTGCACCAACTGTTTCATTTATAAAAGTAGGCCCCAACACAGTAAAAGAAACATAATTAGGTGGCATACGCATAAACCACTTCCACTTTCTTTGGAATAACTATCTCTCTAACATCAGACCATCCCTGCTAAGGAGAAAAGTGACCCTGAACTTTCTGCAACCAAACTATGCAAAGTACAACCTCTAGATGGTACCAAAGAGATATTTTTTGTTCATGGTTTACCCTAAATATGTTTCTTCCATGATGGCCTTAACTTCATGTCAAATTCATACAACTCTCCAATTGTACTCACAATGCATGTTACCTATGATTGCAAGGTCCTAACATTTACCAATACCTGCAATATCACCATGATGTCAACCATGGTTTATCCACTTAAGATGATGCAATTATGAGAGCTCTAAAAGTGATCCATCCTCTGTTGCAAAGTACAATAATGTGCCATTTGCTGATGGAATTCCAAATCTTGAACGCACATTTCTATTTGAGTCTTCATCTGAATTATCTATTCTTGAAGATGATGGGAATAATGGCACACTTTCAGCCCACAAAGGTTGTTTGTTAGCATCTACTGTCAACTTGTTAAAAAAACACCCAAGTTTCCATAGCTTTAGATGCCAAACCCATCGCATCGACTGTGCCCCCAATATCCATAATTTAATATATCAATATGAATCTTTGTATTAGAAATCTTTCCTTTCTCCAAAGATTATGCTTTCCTCAGGCACTTGACATTCCTTGTTTTCTGTTCTTTGTATTGCTCAGAATTTTGGCAACTTTACTTGTTGAAATAACTTGCAAGATATAAGGACAGAGGTTGCCAAAAAATAATACTTTGGAGAAAACAAGACGATTTTGTGACTAAAATTCATAATATTCAATTGAAACTCTAACAAAGCTTGGAGCCTTCACCCATAAGAACACATCAAAGTTGTTTGTTGCTTCTTCTATCTCCTCTAAAGCAAATGAGTGGTACTGTGGAAGACAAATTGAACCCAGTTTCATTTCAAGTTTCCATAGCTTTAGATGCCAAACCCATTGCATCCATTGCACCCACAATATCCATAATTTAATCTAGCAATCTGAATCTTTGTATTAAAAATCTTCCCTTTCTCCAAAAATTATGCTTTCCTCAGGCACTTGACATTCCTTGTTTTCTATTCTTTGTATTGCTTAGAATTTTGGCAACTTTACTTGTTGAAATAACTTGCAAGATATAAGGACAGAGGTTGCCAAAAACTGATACTCTCAAGAAAACAAGACGATTTTGTAACCAAAATTCATAATATTCAATTGAAACTCTAACAAATCTTGGAGCCTTCACCCATAAGAAGATATCAAAGTTGTTTGTTGCTTCTTCTATCTCCTCTAAAGCAAATGAGTCGTATTGTGGAAGACGAAGTGAAGCCAATCTCATTTCTTGAGATACACGCTTTCCATTGACAAGTAATTATGATGATATGTCGATCGAAGCAGATTTTGTCACTAGTTTTCTTGATTGCTTAACTGCCTTCTTATATCATGACTTTCTAAGCAACACCAAAACCACACAAAGCATTAAGGCTACCACTCAATAAAATTTGAATGATTGTGCCCTAGCCTAGTGTTCATCATTTGTTTACCGTTGTCTCTCTTCTTCTGCTATTGAAAACAAAAGGAAGAGATTACATAGATCTCTCTTGTCTTTGTAGGAATCATTAACGTGTCTATAGTCAGAATTTGTAAATGAGGCTTGGATCTTGAACACTTAGCTCCTTTGATTAGAATGCATCATCATTAAAAATGTGCTCCTATACAACTCCATATGCATACCCAAAAAATGATGGATCGAATGTTTCACCACCTACCATATCAGAAAATTTAAGAACCTACAAAACCAATCCCAAAATTGGAGAAAATATTTAACAATGACCTGTGAGCAAGAGAATGCATTATCTAGGAGCATCTCCTAGGTAATATCCTTCCATAAATTATAGATATGTTGTGGGGCAATGCATTTCTATTATCATCATCTACTATTCGTAACTAATCAGAGGGATATACATGCCATATGTATGTAGTTTGCTCCACTTTGAGTCTTATATCTATAAGTGGAGCAAACTGTCATGTATAAGTTTGCGTACTTTGTAATATAGACACCAGCTTTCCCCATCATGCTCAAAGCTCTATTGAAATTTTCAACTATGTTCACAACATTGCTGCCCAAAGCAATGACCACTACCTCCACCGGGGAGTGAACTTCAATGCAAGATTCAGAGGCTGATGAGTATGCAAAGGAATCCCAAGAAGAAGAAACCTGCCCCAAAGATGAAAAAGATAGAGCCAGAGACAACTGCTTCAATGAAGGATTCATGAAAATTGTTTATTTTCCCATTTGCATTAGCTTAGACCAACCGCCTAACGCGTAGGTGAAATTTAGTGCTAATGTCTACCGCATACATACATACAGAAAGAGTGTGTGCGTGCCCCTACCACAAGAGCTCTAGCATAGAGAATGAATTTGATATAAGTCTACATGTGGAAGAGGCTCTATTACTTAGATTCTAATTTTGAAATTTATCTTGATATTACTGTCTGGTCATTAATGAAACTTGGAAGTGGTTCCTATCTTATAAAAAATATACAAATGCCCAACAAATAAAATCACATGGAAGGGAAATTAATGAAAAAAATGAATTTACTATGAGGGATAAGACTTACCAGCTTTCTGGGAACCCCACGGACTGATTCCTCCAAAGCCAAGTTTGAATCCTCTATAAAAGAAGCGAGTCTTCATCTGAATTATCTATGCTTGAAGATAATGGGAACGATGGTTCATTTTCAACCCACAAAGGTTGTGCATTAGCATCTACTCTCATCTTGTTAAAAAATCAATCTGAACCTCTATAATAAAAAACTTTCTTTCCCCACAAATTATGACATTCCTTGTTTTTTGTTCTTTGTATTGCTCAAAATTTTGGCAACTTTACTTGTTGAAATAACTTGCAAGATATAAGGACAGAGGTTGCCAAAAATTAATATTAATATGTATTTGAAAATATATTAACAACTTAAATAAAATATAAAATTTTAATATAAGCAAAATAGTCTATAAATGAAATGTTTTAATTCCCGTATTAGATAAAATATTTTAATATCCATATTAAATAAAATATTTAATGTCAACTATACATATATGTATATATTATATAAATCTCTTGAAAAATGAATGCCCATACTAAATAAAAAAATTAATATTCATATTAAATAAAAAAATTAATATCCATATTAAATAAAATATTCAAGGATAAATGAGATTCATTTAAAAAAAACTTGAGATTAAGAGATTGAAGATTATAAATTTTGAGAAAATAGGTGTGGAAGACCTATACTCTTAAAGATGGGGTTGTTTGATAATGTTAAGAAAGTTACAATAAGGGAAGGCTTTGTAATACCTAGTATGAGAGAAATGTGTCATTTCATTCATGCTCAATGTGAAATTGGCACATGTTCATTTTAAAATAAAAATAAAATAACTATAAATAAAAAAAATTGTTGGTTAGAGTATACATACTTGATTAGTTTTAGTTAAAATCCAATAGAAATGGATATACATATTTGGCTAAATGAATATATTGATTTGGTTACACTCCAATAGCTCAAATAAAGGTTAAAAGTGCAACCAATAATGGTTAATAGTGCAAAGTATTCACTCCCAGTGTCATAAATAAAATATTTTCATATTTTCATACCTATCTTAAGTAACATAATTTATAATGGTTAATAGTGCAAAGTATTCACTCTCAGTGTCATAAATAAAATATTTTCATATTTCCATACCTATCTTAAGTAACATAATTTATATCAACTTTATATCTATCTATATATATATATATATATATATATATATATATATATATATATATATATATATATATATATATATATATATATATATATATATATATATATATATATCTACTCAAAGAAAGAAGGGATTAAGAGTAAAATAATTTAGTGATTAAAATATATTATTGATAGCAAAAAAATCCAATTTTGATCAAAGTAAAGAATCCCACTATAAAATCCTAAGTAATATTTTTTTTTTTCTTTGCTAAGACTAACCTACGCACCCACGGGGATTTGAACCAGTGACCTATCGCAAGGAGTGCCTTAACAGCGCACTCATTCACCATCAATCCAAAGCCCCGTGGGCAAAATCCTAAGTAATATTAATATGTATTTGAAAATATATTAACAGCTCAAATAAAATATAAAATTTTAATATAAGCAGAATAGTCTATAAGTGAAATGTTTTAATGCGCATATTAGACAAAATATTTTAATATCCATATTAAATAAAATATTTTAATGTCAACCATACATATATGTATATATTATATAAATCTCTTAAAAATAGAATTTGTTACCATTAAAATAGGTTTAAACGTTTGAATTAATCTCACACTTTAAAATTTTGAATACAAGTTTTAGTCTTTTTTTTAATTCTTTCATTTCCTAGTTACTCCTAACCATTCCTCCAAGTTAACAAATTATTGTTTCTCAAAGTTTTCATTGTCACTAATGAGCCATGACAAACCACCACTAGTTTACACTCACCCACAAGAATACCATCACTAGTTTGCACTCAACCACAAAGAATAATTCTAAATAAGTATTTAAATAATTTTTATTCTAAGAAATGTATCAATAATTTCTCTATAAAATATGCATACCAATTTTTTTGATAATTAAAAGAATGAAGCACATATGCTTTTTTGATTTTTCTTATTTTTAAATTTGTAATTTTATTTATTTTTTGGATGATGATTTGCTTTTTAATCATTTTGGTTTATGCTACTTGATTTTTTATTAAATTTAATGTACTTCTAATTATTTTTATGTTGCTAACCAATGATGTGAATATGTTGAATTATTTGGCCTCTTGGTTGAACAAATGACGGAGATGAGAGGTGGGAGTGCTTAGGGTTTGACACTACTCTGTAGCTGGCAGACCTTTACAGACTGCGTTGTTCTGCCATTAACCTCCAACTATAAGACATCTACAGCACAATAAGGAACAGCTACCGAGCGATGGAACCCCCTCAGGGGGAGGACATGGTGCCTCCCCCCGCTGATACGAAAAATTCCGTACGACAAACAGAAAATGTCAGGAAGGACCATTAAGAAGATATAGCAATAGAGCATGAAAATGCGCCAAGGAATAACAACAAAACTAAAGAACCAAGAGTGACGTCAACCACCTGCAATCCTGTAGCAGTTGACAGACCCAAAATCGAGCTCCCAAGTCAGCAGATCAACATTCAAATCCAGTTTATGAAGGATCAAGCTTTGATAGGAAAGTTTATAGGCCTTTGGCAAATGGATAAAGCACTGCATGGCTGGATCGCAGCCAAATAGAAGCCAAAAGGGCACATAACTCTGCAGTTAGGGCCTAAGGGATTCTTTACTGCTATTTTTAATTGTCTAGAAGACCAAAATAGGGTACTGGATGGTGGACCATATTTCTTCAATGCAGCAAGACTATACCTGAGAGAATGGGTTAAGCGCTTTAACCTGGACAAAGAAGATCTAAGCTGGGCCCCAGTGTGGCTGTGCTTTTATTCCCTCCCTCTAGAGTATTGGGACAAAGAATCTCTGCAAGACATTGGGAATGGTTTAGGAAAATTCATCAAAGTGGCAGAGGAGACAAAACTAAAGTGATACACCTCCTATGCGGGGATCTGTGTATACATGCACCTCAACAAAGCTCTCCCGGATGCGGTAAGCCTTTACCATGATGATTACAAATGGTTACAAACAATAGATTACGAGCATGTACCATTCCGCTATAGAAAATGCCACACCCTGGGCCATTTATTCCGAGACTGTCCCTCCAATATGAAATCCATGACCACCCCCTCAATGGACAAACCTGGCTTGGAAGGGTTAAAAAAAATTTCCAATCACAAAAAGCCCTCTTCCTCAGTCAAAAAACCTGTCACCAATACCTCCTTGCCATCAACAAGCAACAGCTTTGAAACCCTACTCCAGCCGGAAGTTCATATCTTAGATAACCAGGAACAACCTCAAGCCATTCCTAAGACTACCCCCCATTCTGATCCCTCAAGCTCAAAGAAAGCCCTCATTTCTAAGCAACCCACAGATATAAAATCACCCTTTCCCAATAACCCGCAAAAAAGGGTTGTTCAAGGAATGGAGATAGATAGCACTCAAATGCAGCTCACGATTGTAGATGATACAAAGGCAGAGTAGGAAGTAGTTTAGCACATGGAAGAGGAACCAGAGAGCTTCGACATCGAAGACCTAGATATACTGGGACTTGAATAGGCATGTAAGAAAAAGGAATATGACGAAATTCCCAAGTGACAGTTAGAGAACTTAGAGGTAATTCTCTCAAGAGCACAGAAGCAAAGATCATTAGGTATCCAAACTGGCAGTCAATGGGATGGAAGAAATATCTTCAAAAACAATAAGAAACGAGGAAGGAAAACAGATCTTCAGATAACCATCTGCATAGGGGAGATGCTGGTGGAATATGGAAGATACTCCAAGCTTACCAAATATTATAATCCCCTTCCCAATTGTGAATCATGAAGCTTGTCTCATGGAACATTAGAGGGCTCAAAAGCCCGGGAAAGGGTCGACTAATAAGGAACATGTTACAACAGGAAAAGCCTCAAGTTCTCTTCCTGCAGGAGACCAAGTGTAATTCCACAACATTGGATCAGATCCTCACCAAAGCATGGCCAGGAAGCAAAGGTTTGGTTGTGGAAGCCATAGGAGCCTCAGGAGGGCTAGCTATAGTTTGGGATGATAGAGTTGTAATACTTATTAACATACATGCTACTAAACACTTTATTCAAGCCATGTTTCATATAACAGGGACAAACGTCATGGACACTTAACCAATGTCTACTTTCCCCAGGAGGCAACAAACAAGGTAGACACACTGAATACCTTAACTCAAATAAACTTAGAAAGATCCCACCCACTTTGGATCACAGGAGGGGACTTCAACATGATTACAAGATTTGGAGGAAAAAAGAGGAGGATGGGTCAAGCTGGACTGTGAAAGCACTCACTTCAAAAACTACATTCATAACAACAGGCTCATAGATATGGAATTCAACAATGGCGTATATACATGGAACAACAAACATGAAAATTCCCACCAAATAGCATCTCAGTTAGACAGATTCCTGCTCTTTGACAATGCAATACATCTTGGCGGGGACCTCTCGGCCTCTATCTTGCCACTCTCTGGCTCGGACCACTAGCCTATTAGACTTCACTGGCAAAGACTGGGAGACAATGTTCGCAAGCCCTTTGGCTTTGAAGCTTTCTGGCTAAATAACCTAGACTTTCATAACCTGATAACAGAGACATGGAAAAATTTCAATCCACCAGAAGGCACAAAACTGTATAAGCTCCAACAAAAGCTAAAAAAACTCAAGGAAAATATAAAACAGTGGAATTGCTTTACCTTCAGCAATATCTTTCAGGTGCAAGACACTCTTGAACAAGAAATGCAAAAATTACAGCAAAGAATCATAGTTGAAGGCAGATCTGAAGCCCTAGCAGAATAGGAACGCCAACTACAAATGAAAATCTCAGAAAGAGCAAAACAAGTAGAGATTCTTTGGAGACGAAAGTCGAGGATTAGATGCCTTAAAGAGGGTGAACGCAATACAAAGTTCTTCCACCATACCACTATCCAAAGGAGAATGCACAACAACATTACTCACCTCCAAAATAGACAAGGGGAACATCTAGAAAAGCTTGAAGATATAGAAAAGGAACTCCTCACCCACTTTCGAAGGGTGCATCAGGAACTGCAGATTGATTGGCTACTAGCTATAGAGAAAATCACTAAGAATATTCCTAAGATCGTAACTGAGGAACTCAATCAAATCCTCCTCAGGCTTATATCTTTACAGGAAGTGGAGACAACTATGCGACAACTCAAAGTTGGGAAAGCACCTGGACTAGACAGCTTCATTTCAGACTTCTTTCACAACTTCTGGGATCTAATCAAGGAGGAAGTCTGGCAAGTAGTCGAGAATTCCAGAGTTAGCATATGGATGCTTCCATCCTTGAATGCCACCTTCATCTCTCTCATCCCTAAGATGGACCACAGCCAGACTTTGGACAAATTTTGACTTATTGCACTATGCAATGTCATTTATAAAATCATCTCCAAAGTGATCACCACACACCTCAAGCCCTTGCTTCCCTTACTTATATCACCGGAGCAATCTGGATATGTGGAAGGAAGGCAGATCACTGATGGCATTATTCTCACTCATGAAATCATTCACTCCCTAAAGTAGTCCAAAAAGGCAGGTATGCTCCTAAAAATTGACCTCTCAAAAGCTTTCAATAATTTAAGGTGGAAATATATTCAAAAAATGCTGCTAGCCTTTGGCTTTACCCCCCCATGGGTTAGATGGATTATGATTCTCATCACCTCTACCTTCTTCTCAATTCTAGTCAATGGGATCCCTTCCACCCCCTTCCAACCGTCTAGAGGCATCCGACAAGGGGACCCTCTCTCACCCTTTCTATTTGTTATAATGGTGGAAGGTCTTGGACGTTACATCAAAGATGCCCTTCATACCCAGCAATTACGTGGATTTTCTTTTCCGAATACCCCTGCTTTCACCCACTAGCAATTCGTTGATGACAATATGTTATTTGGTCATCCTTCGGTCCAAGAAGCCCTTAAACTGAAGTCCATTTTATCTGACTTTTCGGATGCCTCTGGCGCCTGCATTAACAAAGAAAAATCCCAAGTTTTTTTTCTTTCACACACCTCCCATCACTCAAACCTCCATAGCCAGAATTCTAGGCTTCTCGATTGCAACTCTACCCTCCAAATACCTGGGTGCTCCAATGACAGCCTCTGCCTTAAATCACTCATCCTGGAAAATACTCTTAGAAAAATTGAAAGCTCGTATCTCTTCAGAGCTCTCAACATGGAGAGTCGCCTAGTTTTAATCAAAGCAGTGCTACAATCTATTCCGCTCTACCTTTTCTTAGTACTGGCAGCACCCAAATGGGTTCTTAAAGCAATCAAAAATCTTCAACGGGATTTTTTATGGGGGAATACAAAACAAAAGAGAAAATGGGCTCTGGTAAAGTGGGAAACAGTTTGCCACCCAAAAACTTCTGGAGGCACTGGATTACGGGATCCTTAGCATAGCAACAAGGTCATGGGAGTGCGCATCTGGTGGAAATGGCTCTCGAACCCACATACTCCTTGGGAAATCCTGTGGACAGCTAAGTATGCTAATAATAGACCAATAGATGACTTAATTTGGCTCAAAGAAGTTGGCACAGGGTCTCTAATTTGGAATTCTGTCAATTGTAGTTCATTGAAGTCTGAATATTAGCAACAAAAATATTTTCAAGAAATAGGGTAATCGAGGGTTTTTAAAAAAAAACAAAACGTGGCTTCTGGTTGCCTTCTTGTATTATACCTTCAAACGAGGCAAGTTTTCAAATTTCTAGGCCTTGCAACCCTGCTTGTAGCCTTTTTGAAAATCTCTAACGTTGGTCGAATTGGAATGATAACTGGTTGTCTTGTCGTCTTCTTGTAGCCCCATGAACAAGTTGAACAAATGCGAGGAAGACACTCCAACGTTGGTCAATTTGGAATGGTAACTGGTTTTTCTTGTCGTATACCTGCAGTGCTATCGGAAAGTTGAAGAAATGTTAGGAGGATGTTCTCAAATGCGTGAAAGAGGTTCTAGGTTCTATAGAATCGTAACTAACAATAATTGCCTTTTTCAATCCGATGGCAGATTTTATTTTAATCATCTAACATGAAAATCAACATCTCACATTAGCACACGTGGTATTTGAGAGACTTCTTCTCACAGGAGAAACGCCTTAAGGCATAGGAAATAGTAGCATAGAAGAAAAAAGATGTGATATGTTAAACAAATTTAATTAAATATTTAAATTATAAATATGAATTAAGAATAACAATAAGGATTGTTCCCACATGAGCATAGGAAATAGTAGCATAGAAGAAAAAAGATGTGATATGTTATGCAAATTTAATTAAATATTTAAATTATAAACATGGATTAAGAATAAAAATAAAGATTGTTTCCACATGTCTAAGACGAAGGCTAATCAAATTCACATGCATCATACAAACAAATTCAAATCCTTTCAAAATTTTAAATCAAATCTACATGCATAATACATATCTTTAACAATAAGTATTGTTCCCACATGTCTAAGATGGAGACTAATAAAATTCACATGCATCATACAAATAAGTTCAAATCCTTTCAAAATTTTAAATGAAATCCATATGCATCATAAAAATTACTATTGTATTAATCATGTCTACTTACTACTATTGTATTAATCATATCCACTTGTATCTTCAGACAATTTGCTATTGTATTAATCATATCTACTTGTATTACACAAATAATTTCCAATCCATTCAAAAAGTTTAATCAAATCCCTCCTACATCATTGAGAATTTGAATCCTTTAGTTAATAAAATAGATTTTAATCAACAATTTAATTTATAATTTGTATTACATTTACAAAATTCAAGCATCCATTTTTTCTAAAATCAATGACAATTTACTATTGTATTAATCATATCTACTTGTATTACACAAATAATTTCCAATCCATTCAAAAATTTTAATCAAATCCCTCATGCATCATAGAGAATTGGAATCCTTTAGTTAATAAAATAGATTTTAATTGACAATTTAATTTATAATTTGTATTACATTTACAAAATTCAAACATCCATTTCTTTTTAAAATCAATTTATATATTAGAAAATAACAATATCATCGAAAATTATATTACCAAATTTTTAAACAATTATATTTAATAATTAATATTAAATAACAGAAAATGATATATATTAATATTATTTTTTTAACATATTTTTAGCATAAATCAATATATATATATATATATATATATATATATATATATATATATATATTCATATATATATATATATATATATATATATATTCATGTCAAAACAAGAATTATTTATTGAAAAATATATTTTAAAATTTAAACAACCGATGGATTAATTAAATATTACATTTGCACTTGAAAATATTACACTTAAAACCATTTTTTGCGTATGCATGCATGAAATATTATTTTTGCAAGTGTAATATAAGCCAAACATAGTCTTTGGGAAAAAACGTTCCTTCCCAACATTTAGAAATTGTCCATCATGATTAAGCACCTGATCAGTCGGCAGATAACCTATTGCCATTGCACATGAAAATGAAAGTCGTTGTGTCTGTCGGTGCAGTTGTTTCTCTCACCTTATGTACAACATATCCTCGACCAAACTCGGTCATTCTTTGAAATTTATAGTTTCACGGTGCTAGAAGAAAAATTTAAAAGCTTTGGACAACAAGATGAATAATACCAACAAATAAAAGAAGGTTGTGAAAAAACATTGAGGAAGAAGGTGTCGCAGGATGTGACATTATTGAGGATGACAACACTATTTGACCTATGCCCAGTGGTACGTCAATTATATTTGGACACTGCCTTGACCACAACCACAACACATTATAAAACTCAAATTCTAAAAGCAAATCTTTAGTATATATATTTTAAACAATATATCCTTTCAGGGTAAAAGCATGTTAATGTGTCTCATTATATGGCAAAAGCAAAAAAGTACTCAAATGAAAAAAGATAAAAAAAAATATTATAAAAATATCAATTAAATGAGTTGAGTTTCATACTTGTTAATTATAAAAAATATATGCTAAATTTGTAACAAAGCTAACTCACAATAAATTTTGGTAAAAGCTATAGTGAACCTATTTATTGGGTTTAGAAAATATAAATAATGTTATAAAAAATAAATACTAAATTTGCAAATAAGTCAACTCATAGTAAATATTCGTAAAAGCTATGGTTAATCACTCACAAAATAGAAATAACTTTATGTAAAGTTAAATGAAATGCTAAAACTCTTTAAAAATATATATATAAATAGAAGTAGAATTTCTAAACAAATAATTTTCTATATTATATTTTGAATAATATAAAATACGTTATTATAATCATAATTACAAATTTTATTATAAAAAATATACAATATATTTTAAAAAATTTCAAAAAATAATTTTAACATTTTGTTATATGTTATTTTCAAATTTCTATTAAAAAAAATTGATTTTATAAACTTGAAAGGGTAGTTTCTTGGGTCGCGGTTTTATATATACGAAAATATGATCATTTTTACTAGTATTTTAATAATAATTAAAAAAAATGCTTATTTTTTCTTTTTAAATTTGTTTAGCAATCTTTAGAATGTTTACAACACATCTCTTAAAGAAATTGGAATTAAAAAACATAAATCAATAGAGAAATGGGGGGTCGCGGTTTTGTCACTACTTAAAAATTTATGTAAAATATTAATGATACCTTTTAAAGAAAATGAATAAATTAGATAAAAATTAGATATTAAATTTTAGAAAAAATATGACATGAAATTGAATTTAAATTGACATGTTTTGTCTTCTTTTACCACCACCTAGTTTTTGATGATTTTGTTATTTTAAGAGCAAACATTCCAGCTCCATTTATTTTTATAAAACTTCTTTGCCACAAAAAGGGAAAAAGTGATACACATTAACATGCTTTTACCCTTCAACCATATATTTTTATGGAGATTGTAGTTTTTTTAAATATCTGGGAATCGAAGGGTGAGGAAACCACTCAATTGTTTGATCTCTTTCCTGACTATCAGATATTGTGATATTCCCGAAACAAACTAACACATATGTACAGAGACGGCATAGGATGTTACCGCTAGGATGAGGTCATTGTCGAGAAGGAAGTAAATCATCCATAAACAATTGTTGATCAGTGTGAACATGGAGAAATGGATGGGAATATACTCCACACTTTTCGTCTCTATCACCGACCACTTTTTTACATTTCACAGTGCGAGTAAAGTCAAGACGCATTTGATGCAGATAAGTGACAAAAGGGCATGGGATGGAGTTAGATACTTACAGCATCGGAAAGTGGAGAACCATACATGACCGTAGTGACAACCATCCCCGAAATCCCCACCAGCTTTTTCTTATCCTTCTGAGCCCCAAGAGCAACCAGAGAAACTGTTGAGATGCAAGCAAACAGCAACGTCACACCCACCATTGTTCTCACCATTGTTTTTTGCACAACAAAGAATCTCCTAATATTTCGAAAAGAGAAACTGTTGAAATGCAAGCAAACAGCAACGTCACACCCACCATTTTTTTTTGCACAACAAAGAATCTGCTAATATTTCGAAAATATTACAGATTACAGATTCTGCTAATATTTTGAAACTTATATTATCTTTATGGATTCATTCACCTAGAAAAGCAGCTCTGGATCAAAGCAAAAGAGAACTAATTACTAATCAGCGATCAGGAAATGAAATCACATTCTGCAGATACATGTCCAGCATGTATTCAAGTATATAAATCTGTAGACCATGTAAATCTATCCAAAAATGGCAGAAAGCCATCAAAAAAATTTGTTAAAAAATAGATATCCTGACCTACTGTGTAAAAGTGCGATTAACAAAACAAAAAACATACAAATATTGGTTTAGCCACTTTGAAAGTCCATAGCAGAAAGTCTAAACAAATAATAACAGACTAGGGGCATTAAAACCTGCCTTGGCTATGGGTATAGCGTATTTCAGAAAGATGCAACCAAATATAAACTCCAGCACTATTCCGACCCCATTGATGGTCAACACCAAGATGTTATCCAGACCATCACTGATTAGACTAATCAGAGGCGAACCACGTGTAGAGCAGAGAATTTAACAGAGCTATCGCATATGGGAAGCCTGAGAAACTCTCTGTAGATCTGTTTCTTATCACTCTCCTAAATGTGACCCTGCAAAAAAACATTCAGAACATCGAACTATTATTCAGCATACACTTCCTTGCCAAAATTACAAGGCAGATACTCGTAATAAAAGTGACAAATCTTACATTGGCGCTCCATACAATAACAAGGATGTCGCGTTTCCTGTTACATAAAACAACAAGGAGTGCTCCCGTTTTCAGCCATCAATTCAGCTTAAATCAAACTAGAAGACTAAAATCCAGCTTAAATCAAATACAGAAACCTTGGAAATTTTCTTAAAACTTAGAAAAAGTGGAGCGCTATGCCACGGGCTCTGCAAGATATAGAGCAGAATTAGGAGCATCCATGTAACCGTATCGATCTTCGCTGCACAATTGCTGGGGAGTTATTAACCGCGTGAAGTATCAATCTTCGTGGCACAATTTCTGGGGAGTTAGTAACCACGTGGAGGTATCCATTGTCGTTGTATAGTTGCTGGGAGTTAGTAACTGTTTTTAGCTATTAATATGATGGTAGAAGATGCTTCTATCGTCTAACATAGATAATCGATGGTCCATAATCGCACACGGTAGCAGCTGGGGGGTGTTGATTTTAGAGGGAACATCTTACGGCGTAATTAATTTGAAAATAAATCTCAACTTTCAATTTAATATTACTGCATCTAGCCACTTAACTTAGGAAGTGCACTTAATTCTGTAATCAATCAATAAAGTAATAATAAAAAGAAAAAATAAAGATTATTCATTTTTAATGGAAAATAAATCTCAACTTCAATTATAAAATTAGTTGTTGCAAGTTGGGTCACAAGGAAATGGATACCCAGTTGATAAACCAAATCACCAATTGCCTCTACAATAGTCTTCCATTAAATCAAATTTTAATATGTATTACAACCTAATTATAAAATATTAATATAATTTTAAGTCTTAATACAATTAATACAATGAACTTCAAATTCAATTGGTTCTTATAGAAATTGAACATTTCATTCAACCATAACCTTCAAATTCAATTAGTTCTTATAGAAAACTGAAGATATCATTAAACCCTAACAACAAAAATAATATTTAACATGTACCAATAATTTAGAAGAATATTTTTTTTATAAAATACCCTAGACATATTTTCACTCTCTCACACACACACATATAATCTCCTACTATATATATAATCTCTTATTAATAGGAAGTTTATTTTTAAATATAACTTCTATAAATAATTTATTCCATTTATTTTATAACTTTTTTAGTATTAAAAATATATTTATTTTATTTTCATATTTTGTTTTTATTAAATTATAACTTTAAAAAAAAAATTAAAAAAAATAAATATTATACATATATAATTTGAAAATAAATCTCAATCTTCAATTTAATGGAGGTTAAATTAGTGCATCCACTTAATTATAGAAGTCCAGTAAATTTTGAAAGCAACCAATGGTAAAAATCATTGTTGCAAGTTAGGTCACAAAGAAATGGACACTTGGTTGAAAACCCCACTCTGTCATTATATCAAATTTTAATATGTATTACAACCTAATTCTAATATATGATTATAATTTCTAATTTATAATGCAACCACCTTCAAATTCAATTGGTTCTCATAAAAAACTAAAGATATCATTAAAACCTAACAATCATGGAACCAAAAATACTAATCAACTTGTGCTAAATATTTAGAAAATTAAGAAAAAAAGTCTAAACAGATATATAATATTCTATTAATTATATATATAATATGCTTATTAATAGAAAGCTTATTTTTAAATATAACTTCTATAAATAATTTATTTTTTCTAAAAAGTTAAGAAATGAGCCTAAATATATTTTCGTGATATATATGTAATTTTTTATTAATTATATATAGAACTTCTATAAACAATCTATTCAATTTATTTTATTTTATTTTAATATTTTTTTTTTATTAAATTACAAATTTTAAAATTAAATTTAAAATAAATTAAATATTATACATATTTTTTTTTCAGAGAGAAAATCCATATATGGCCGAAGCCCTCATGATTACAATATGGCCGAAGCCAGTTAGAATACGGCCGAAGCCAGAATACAATAAGGCCGAAGCCGGCTGATACGGCAAAGCCGTCACATATCGCCAAAGGGGGGACCTCCGCAGGGTTCGAACACGGCTGGGGGGAGCGAAAGCCATCCGCCCCAGCCGTCATATCATGCACCCTGGGTGCAAAATATTATACATATATAATTAACATATTCAAAAAAAATAGTAAATAGTATACTTGATAGATTTTGAATAAATTCATGGTAAAATTAAAAAACACTTTATAATTCATTTCATATTTATTAAAATTAAAAAAAAAAATCATAAAAATTAATCAATTTTATTTTAAATTATTATATTATTAATTAGAAAAAAAATAATATATAATTTTAACATATATACATTTAAAAAAACATGTAATAACATTTTTAATATCTAGATTCATTCCTACTTTACTAATTAATGTAAATAAATCAACTTCATTGCAGTACTATGTTAATATTATAGTTTATCAATATCTCATACACAAAAGAAAATTGTTTCAAATAATAGTTTGATATGACAAGTTTTTAATTAATTAATTAAATTAAAAGAATATTAAGGATATAATTAATTTGGAGATGTCAACCTTTAATTTAATGGAAAGTAAATTCCTACCATCTACTTAATTGTGGAACCCTACTTAATTCTAGAAACCTAGTTGTTAAGTAGATCAAACCAATACAAAGAACATAATTAATTGGAAAATAAATCTCAACCTTCAATTTAATGGAGTTTAAATTATTGAATCCACTTAATTATAGAAGCTCACTTAATTCTACAATAAACTAGTAAAGTAATAATAAAAAACAAAACTATTCATTTTTATGTAATGGCAAATAACCGTCAACATCAATGGTAGAAGAGGTTGTTCCAAGTTGGGTCACAGGGAAATGGACACCAGGTTGAAAAACCCAATCACCAATTTCCTCTTAAATAAATTTTTAATATGTATTATAACCTAATTCTAAAATATTATTAATTTTTAATTCATAATACACTGACCTTTAAATTCAATTGGTTCTTATAAAGAACAAAAGATATCATTAAACCCTAACCGTAACCCTAACAATCATACAACTAAAAATACTAATCAACGTGTACCAACAATTTAGAAGAATAAAAAAAATTAAGAAAGAAGCCTAAACATAATTTCTTTACAACATGGATCCCAGGAGCCTACCGAAAATTGCTTCTGACTTTAGTCAAAAACCCCACCTTCGCCTCAAGCCTCGGTGACATACCACTAGGGGATTAAGGAGGAGATCATCATGGGAATCAAGGATAGTGTCAAAAATGTTATTACCTCCAATTTTAAGGACAATCTGTGGGATGATAAGGAGTTGGAGAGTAAAAGGAAGCTAAGATACTATAAGGAGGTGATCAACCCTACCCTTGATAACCAGAATTAACTCCTAGCACTAAGAAAAAAATGAACATCACTAGGATAAGAACTAAAGTGAAACAGATCGGTGGTCTACTCCCAATACTCCAGGGAATCTGTCAGATTGCGATACTAGCAAGGTCAAAGATGAAAAGCACTTCCTTTTAGACTCGTAGACTCTTGCTCACATCTCCGCTTAATTCCCTAACATTTGCCACACTTACAATCTTCTTGACTTATTAAGTCAACCCAACTATAGGAATCTCAGATCACTTCTTTCCCTTCTCTTTGATCATAGAAACAAGATTTTGAAGAATCACAATTAGATTTTTTTTCTTTTCTTGAGGTCCCATAAGCCCCATTAATCTTAGTGAACGTTGTTTATCACCATCATCATCATCATCTAATCTCTTATTAATTATATAGAGTTTATTTTTCAATATAGCTTCTCTAAATATTTTACTCCATTTTTTTTAATATTTAAAAAAAATAAAAATAAAAATTAATCATTATACATATATAATTTGAAAATAAATCTCAACCTTCAATCCAATGGAGGTTGAATTACTACATCCACTTAATTATAGAAGTCCACTTAGTTTTGAAATCAACCCGTTAGTAAAAACCAAAATTTAAGATTATTTATTTTCACATAATGGAAAATAAACCTCTACATCAACAGTAAAAATGGTTGTTGCAAGTTGAGTCACAAGGAAATGGACATCCACTTGAAAAACCCAACCACCAATTGCCTCTACAATAGTCCATCACTAAATCATTTTTTAATATGTATTACAACCTAATTTCAAAATATTATTATAATTTATATTTTATAATACACTAACCTTCAAATTCAATTTCAATTAGTTATTATATAAAACTAAAAATATCATTAAACCCTAACCATCATACAACCAAAAATTTAAAAGAATAAAATATATATATATATATATATATATATATATATATATATATATATATATATAATCTCTTTATTAATAAGAAGCTTATTTTTAAATACAACTTCTATAAATAATTTATTTCTTCTAAAAAGTTAAGGAAGAAGCTTTTATCTCTTTTTATTTATATATATAATCTCTTTATTAATAAAATGTTTATAAATAATTTATTTTATTTTATTTATTTTATTAAATTACCATTTAGTTTTTTTATTTTTATTTTTCTTTTTAAATATTATACATATATAATTAACCTATTGGAAAAAATTAATAACCACCATACTTGGTAGACTCGGAATCCATGTTAAAGTTAGAAAACATTTTATAACTCATCTCATATTTATTAAAATAAAATAAATAATAAAAAATCATAAAGATTAATTAATTTGTAATTTTATTTTAAATTATTATTATTATTAATTATAAAATAATTAATATATATATATAAGTTTAATTAGGCCGATAGGCCTTCCTTCGGAACAGACTTTCGTCGTTCCTTTCACTCTCGTGCTGACACGTGGCATCTTTTTCCTGAATAGCCCCTTCGCTCCTCATACCGACACGTGGCATCGGATTCTGCAGGAGTTTTCCAGTCTCGTGCAGGTAGAAAACCAGAAGTTTTTCAGCGGGACGGTTGTGCGAGGGAGTGGCGGAACAGTTCTGAGGGAGTGGCGTGGTGGATATTTATGTTCTGCGAGGAAATGGCGGCGGCGTTTAACTGTTCTGGGGTTCCTATGGAGGTTAGAACACAACCTCATTCACGGTTTATTTTCCAGTTTCTTCGACAGCCTGACGCCCTGAAGACAGAAGACAGTCCTCACATTTTGCAAGCGCAAGGAAAAGATCATCAGCGCATTTTTACCTGTGACAGAGGTGATCGCTATTTCTGTGTTTATTTTCTTTTCATTCATTCTATCCATCGGTCTGTTGAATGCAACTATTGCTGCTGCGTCTTTTTTGGTTATGAAGAGAGGCGCCTTTCTCCACTACAGCTACGGTTTTGACCCCTGCTGCCAACTCGCTGCAGGTAGCTTTCATCACGTGGTCAATTTTTACCCTAATCCCTGACGCCTTGAAGACAGTCCTCCTATTTTTACCTGCAAGTTTAGCCGTGACAGAGGTGATCGCTCCAGGCAAGTTTGTTCATGGTTTCTTTCTTAGTCTAGTTTGTTCATGGTTTCTTTCTTAGTCTTTGGATGTTTATTTATATATGAAATTTTTTTGTTCCACAATAATGCCTTAACCACCTATCTTCTCTGTGGTTATGGACTGTTATCTTATTCCTTCTTTATAATCTCTTATTTATTTATTTATCTTCATTATAGTTAGACCAGTCATCAGCAGAGGTTCTGCTGTAAAAACTTAATTTGACAGTCTGTTCAAATCTCGTTTACAGCAAAATCTCTAACTCGTGTATACGCACATGACGTCAATTCCCTTAGTTTGTGCATTGGACAGAGATAGAAATCCCTAGACTCAAGCAGATGATTCCTTAAAATTCTGGCCTAGACTGCCCTCCTTTTTATGATGAACTGTGCACATGCATCTCATATGGCCTCCGTGTTTTGTTGGTAAATGGCTCTTTCTTAGGGAAATGGACTCAACCTTTGGCTTAGATTGCCCAACAACAGAGGCTGTTCTGTTAAATATGTCGAGTATTCCTATCCTTTTCCAATACCTGTTCTCAATGTCTAATCGATTCTTAATGTATACCTCCTGGTCAGCGTATTACTGAAGTTGTGGTTGCTGAAGTGCAGTAACATGGGGCCTGTATAGGTTTTATTCATGGACTGCTAAATGAAACCAGGTTCCTCTTATCCTTGTTCTGTGTAATCTTTCAATGGTTCAGTCAATGAATGATCACGCCTCTTATGTTATTTGTCAAATTACTGATTCGATGCTAGCGCCAATCTGTTGTTAAAAGTGTGTTTAGAAAGCCCTTTTCTTTATTTGTCAGCGGTTGGGGTATTATTTGGGTACTTGTTGTTCACTGTTCATATACATTTAAACCCAAACATCAAATGACATCTATAGCAGTATACTACTAATCTGTTTGACGAAAATCTTCACTGATAAACTCATCAATACTCAGAAAACACAGTGATATTTGGGGTGATTTCCAAGCGAGAGTCTTACATTAATGGTGCCTCCCCATGCAATGAGGGCGGCCAAGAAAAAATATAGGAAACCCTAAGTGCAAAACAAAAAGCCTAATCGCCAGAGCCAAATTTTGTAAACATATCGAAAGAAAGCTTTTCAAACAGATGATCCTTTCGATTGCAAGTCGCATCTTGCATCGCAAAAGCCACTTTTACTACTGGTATTGCAATGTTCATACGGCCGGGTCAGCTTAGGAAGGTGAATGTTTCTTTGGTTTTAACAACAAAATTTCCCTTTTCTTGATAATTTTGTTTTTGTGCGGCAAGTTTGAATGAATGGGTTCTGTTCATGAATTTTAAGTCGGTAGCTACAATTTTGTTTTTCATGCTGCATATTTGAATGAATGGGTTGTGTCCATGAATTTTAGGCAGTAGCTACGATTTTTTTTTAGCTTTTTCATTCAATTGTGTTTAGTTCAAAAATTTAATTATTTGTTGTTTAAATATTTGTTTTTTCTGCAGTCATCTAAGATATGATCCTTTTGCTTGCGAATTGCATCTTGCATTGCACAATCCACTTTTACTACTGATTCGGAAAGGTTTAGACTTCATATGGTTGGTCTGCAAGGACTTGGAGTTACGAAGGTGAATGTCTGTTTGCTTTTTAACAACACAAGTTTTCTTTTCTTGAGCATTTTGTTTTTATGTTGCATGTTTGAATGAATGGCTCCTGTTGATGAATGTTAGGTAGTAGCTACAAATTTGGATTTAGCTGTGCTTACTTTGGTGATTGGTTTGTTATTCAGCTTAATGGTAAACTCAAAACAACAAATTTTCTCAAAAGAGTCCAAAAAGTTGTGTCGAGTCTGCACTTGCTCATTGAGACAAGTGGACAATGTCGAACACATTCACCCTAGCCAAATTACCAGCCAACACATAAGTAATTCATGTGCAGGGACTGGTTATGATGCAAGTAGTTTTCTAGTATAAGAATGTTCTGTACAAGGACTTGGGATTGATTTGGAGCTGCTAGATATACCACATTCACCACTATCATGGACATGTAGACGTGCCTTACAAAGATGTTATGAGTCATGACCTGCTTACATGCTTCTGCTGAAAAGGTCCTTAACATCATCAATAATCAATGATGGTAATAACTTATCAAATTATCAGTTACAGTACATGGACGGTGAATATTAATATGTATGAGAATTCTCTTTTTCGGTTATGGTTAGAACATGTAATTCTACTCTTGTGATTCGTGAATGGCTTTGAATCTTGACTCTGTTCTTTTATTTTATTAAAAAAACATTTTTATGTCCTTTTTACTTGTCATTTCCATGCCATATTTCGAACCTCATTTATAGCTCCAACTTCATCATATTGCATGCCTGAACCCAGAACCGAGATGGAGGTAAGTGTTGTGATACTTGCAATTGGAGATTCGTTTCTGTAGGTAAGTTTTGTGATAATTGCTATTGGACATTCATAAACCAGAAAAGGGGCTTCTGCATGATATTGCATGTGACATTTTTGGGTTTTTCTGAATTGGGCTTGCCTAGATTTCTCTGATTTGCTTCTTGGTGTTTGGATTTTAACATGTACAGTACAGTTGATTCACATTTTGGCCTAACCGGGGGGAATTCTATCCTTAGATAGGAGCATGCATAGAATTTTATTTAAGGATAAAGAAATTGAGGAGGATCTCAGCTGTTGAATTTATTGGCAGGGAAAATCCTGACAGGAAGCATAGTGAATGCCCTGTTTTTGCATTTGGGTATTTTTCATATGCATTGAGCCCTCTTGGTGTGGTCGATTTTATTGGAAGGCTGCCGAGATAAGCGCCTTTTCTTTCTCTTTATTTTAGTTTTCTGGGAGGCATAGTATATTTTATAGAATATGGCTGCTGGGAACCGAAAATTTTCGGCTGCAGCTGCCCGAGCCCATACCAGAACGGGCAAGTCGGACAAAAGATCTGATGCATTGAGTGGAGGTAAGTTAGTTTAACCTAAAATTGTTTTCTGCTCTTTCTGATCAAAGTGTTAAGCAAAGGTAACAACATAGCATTTCAGGTATATTGAGAAAATTAGCCATTGTTTTAATGGTGGGGTTCCTTGCATGGGCATCCAAGTCCATCCAGCCGCCCCCTTCTGCTATCTGTGGATCTCTGAATGGCCCTCCAATTATTGCCCCTCGAATTCGGCTTCAAGATGGAAGACATTTGGCCTACAGGGAAAGTGGAGTTCCCAGAGAGAGAGCAAAGTATAAGATCATTATGGCACATGGTTTTACAGGATCTAGAAATGATACCTTTCCAGATTCTGAGGTAATTGCAGAATGGCATTCAGGTTTTGCAGGAAATTGTGAAAGAGCTGGGAGTGTACATTGTAACCTTCGACAGGCCTGGGTACGGAGAAAGCGATCCTCATCCTAAGCGATCTGTAAGAAGTGCGGCTTTAGATATTGAACAGCTTGCAGACCAACTTGATCTTGGTCCCAAATTTTATGTGATGAGCTTCTCCCTTGGGGGATACACGATATGGGGATCCCTCAAATATATACCACACAGGTTCTCATCTTTTTTTTCCCAACTTAGCATCTATTGTCTATGATATTAGTTGATATAATACTAAATAGGGTGCACATAGAGAACTTTGCAGTCTCTGTGACTATAGTTAAGAAACACAACGGTTGTGTTAGATCCTTTTCTAAGAAATTTTGGGATTCTGCACTTTAATAACATTGAAATATGAATGATGGTAACACAGGTTAGCGGGTGCTGCACTCTTAGCACCTGTAATAAACTACAGGTGGCCTGGTTTCCCAGTTAATTTATCTAAAGAAGCTTATTATCAGCAAGCCCGACAGGATCAATGGGCACTTCGTGTTGCTTATTATACCCCTTGGCTGACTTATTGGTGGAATACCCAAAAATGGTTTCCTTCTTCAAGCGTTATTCAAGGGACATGGAAACCTCTGAACAGGCATGTCCGCGAGCTAGGCCGCAAATTAGCTGCAAGTGGAAGATCTGCTGAAGTATTTATTTTTCCTTGATCTAGGCCTTATACCTCTCACTTCTTTTTGGAAAGTGAATTATAATTTCTTGTCTATTTATGTTATTTTACGTGGTTTGCAACTCAGACCTTGACCTCTGCTTTTCCTAGAAACGACCATTTTCAAATGGCAAGTCAGAATGCTATGTTTTTCAACTAAATTGAATTTCGAAATTTGCTTGAGGTTGACTGACTTTGGTTTCCATCTGAGACCTTGATCTCTCCTTTTCCTAGAAAAAACCATTTTCAAAAGTCAAATCAGAATGCTATGCTGTTCTTAACGAAATTGAATTGTGGAATTTGCTTGAGGTTGATTGACTTTTCTCTTTCTCAATAAACCAATGCTAAGATTAGACAAAGAATTCCAAATTAACAAGATACTGGTACTGTGCCTGATTCTGGATCCAAGATTTGTTTTCTCCTTATTTACTGATTCATTTGCCTCTGCAGCGTTTGAAGGCAGCATTGATGGTCATGTTTGGCAAGTGGGATTTTGATCCTTTGGAACTCAATAACCCATTTCCTAACAATGATGTTTCAGTTCATATATGGCAAGGGGATGAGGATGCATTAGTGCCGGTGACTTTGCAGCGTTACATTGGTGAAAAGCTTTCTTGCATCCACTATCATGAGCTTCCTGGGGTTGGTCACTTATTCAACCTAATGGAAGGCATTCCTGATCGTATTTTGAAGTGTTTTTTGTTGGGAGAGCAATGTTAAAACAGGGTTAATTAGACCTGTATCTCAGTTACTCCATTTAGGACCAAGTGGTTTTCTTTTTTGCAATATATGGATATTAAACTTAGTGCTTTGCATCTCTGGAATTTTCTCCAATACCCCTTTTCACGGGCAGTTGTTGCAGAGCATGTACAAATGATTTGTTGCAGCTTTATGTACTTTCCATTGTAGCCATATCTGCTTCACTTTCCATTACTCTTTTCATGAAATTAAATGACATGGTCAAATGCTTAATCTTATATGATAGCGAAAATCACATGGTCAAATGCTTTTGCTCTTGAAGTATGATTAGACTGTGGGTTATTGTTTTCTAAGGTTTTGTGCATGTGGGGTTAAATTAAGTTTACGTTTAATATGTTTCTTCGATTATTTGACATTAGTACTGATGAAATTGCTTGACAAATGAGATATGATTAGACTGTGGGTTGTTGTTTTCTAAGGTTTTGTGAATGTGCGGTTAAATTAAGTTTAATTTTAATATCTTTCTTAAATTATTTGACATTAGTACTGATGAAATTGGTTGATAGAGTGCCTTTTCAAGTTCTGGAATTTTTTTAAAGATACGATTAAATTAATTTTAATTTGGATAGACTTATAAAATTATTTGCCATGGTACTATAATATTGGCTGCAACCAACAAGCAGTAAATCAACTGCAACTCTGTCCAATGTGGTGAAATATCCAGCAGTTGAATCAAGAAAAATACCTGCAAGCTGACAGTTGTAATTTCCTCAAAGACTCAACAATGAAAATAAGAAAAATGCAGATGTGTCCGAGACTCAAAAGCTCACAAAGATTAGAACGTTGCGCACAAAATAGTGAAGACTCTTTGCCTTGCAAATGTTTCCATAGACATTAAGAACAAAAGATAAAATACATAATGGAGAATAAAGATGAACTGTGTACCAAAATTTTCCTTATATAAGGAAGTCGCAAGAGTTCATATGCATGTTCTTTGTATTCTTCAACGAGGATAGTGCATAGTGAAGCAACCTGATCCAACAATAAAAATTAAAAATTTTAATAAGAAAAAACCCGAAAAAACTGCTAAAAATAGTAAATTGTGCTACAATTAAGGAAACTGAAAATGCTGAGAAAGACAATGGTGGGGGTCCAGGTGGACCTGGCAGGTGGCCACCAATATCCACCTGGATCATTCCTCCCCCCTTAGGAAGCAATGGTCCCCATTGCGTTGAGTTCCTCCATCTGCTGAACTTGTCCTGCAATCTCTGATGTGTCCAGTGATGGTGGGAAGCATGGTCGACGATGGTCCACATTGAACATTTGGTGCAGGCGAAGGAATGGAGGAATGATGTGCTCCAAAGCATTGTTCCCCATAGCCTTGGTACTGCTGTAAGGACCATGTCGGTGTGGTCTGAGCTTCTGATGGGTTCTGGTAAGGCGTTCTTTCTGTCGATGCCACCAGACATTGTTGCCCACCTGAAACTTGTGTGGTACCCCTTTGGGTGAGGAGAAGTTGTTCCTGTGTTCTGTCATGACCGTATCCCTTTTCTGCTGCTGCTGCGTGGAGGAACCCTTTGCAGGGGTCATGGATGTAGCAACGATCTTCCCCTTATTTTGGGAGTGAACCAGACAGATGAATTTCCTGGTCTGTGATATGAGCTTGCTGCCTTTCTTGGTAGTGATCAAGGATGTGGCAGTAGGTGGGGCTACCTCTGGTATCCTGTATAATGAATTATTCAAAGAAATAATGACAGCACGAGGCCTTGACTCATACACAGCATGTCGCCTCCATAAGTATGGCTGGCCGAATAGTACATCACAAACATCCAGAGGTGTAACATCACACAATACCTCGTCTGTGAAGGGTTTGATGCTGTAGGGAAGGCGGCACTGCTGGCGAACTTTCAGATCTCGTCCTTCATGAAGCCACCCGATACTATATGGCTGTGGGTGTGGTGTAGTCGGTAGGCCCAACCGCTTCACGACCTCTGCTGAAACCAGGTTCTTTTGGCTACCACTGTCGACAATGAATTGCAGCGGTGAACCCTTCACCCACATCTGTGAGTGGAAAAGACGCTCCCCCTCCTCTGGATCTTCGGGCTCATTTTTCTTGATCTTGGCAGTGGCAACAGTGGCGCTGGGATCCGCATCAATGATCTGCTTCCCTTTGCCATTCCCCTTGTCGGGTTCTGGCTCAGGGTCAGAATATGCATCTGATTCGGAAGCCTTCAACTCGGCCACCAACGACTGCTTGGTCCGACACTCACTTGTGTTATGAGTGGGACTCTTGTGGAACTCACACCACTTTCCTGTGTCCTTCTTCGGTTTCGTGGTGTTGTTCTTTTCTTGTGGCTTTGACGGGTTATCTTGGGTCACCCCGCCTTGGCTTTGTCCTTTGGGCTTCGGATTTGTAGATCCAAAGTCTCGCTTCTTCTGTTTGAACTTTTGCTCGATTTTGACAGCGTATCGGTATGCTGTGCCGAGTGAGGAGATGTTCAAGAACACCATCTCTTCTTGGATGTATTTGTGCAGGCAGCCGCGGTATTTGAGTACCAGATGCAGCTCAGAATCTTTGATACCCAACTGTGTGCGAAGGGTATGAAAAATGTTTGTGAACTCCGGCACATCTTGGTCTCGTCCCTGTCGCAGTGTGGTCCATTTGATGTATTTGTCCTCATAGCTTCCGACAGGGTAGTACTGCTCTTTGATGGCATCCCGGAAGTCATTCCAAGTGGGTGCGGCTGAAAATAGTGAGCCTGTATTTTCATCATTCTGCTCGCAGTAGGTTTCCCACCAGTCCTTGACGTGGGGGGCTGCTTTGAGAAGAGCAAAAACAATCTTTTCCCGACTTGAAAATTCATGAACAGAAAAATACCCATCTAGCAGATTTAACCATTTATCTACGGCATCTGCGTCTATTTGACCCTCGAATATGGGGATTTCAAAATTAACTTGTACCTTGAAGGGTGTGGCATTTCCAGAGTCGCTGTTGGAAGCCGATGCGTCGCCTCTGGGTAGCCGCTGAAGGATCTGCGCAAAGCTATCCATCATCGCGTTCCGTTGTCGCTCGAGGGCTTCTTCGAGCAAGATTTTGATAGGATCTCCTGCCCCCTCGTCTTTCTTCTCATCCGCCATGGGAGGCCGTCGGGATTTTCGAGGTCGGTCTTGCAAAGGTTCGACCAGTTCAAGCCCTAACTCCTTATATCCCGACCTCGTTGGGGACATGCAAAGAAAAACAGAGAAAAAGCAGACCGCTCTGATACCACTGATCCGGATTTTAAACAGGAACGCAACAAATTACAGAGATAACCATAAATACAGAGATGCGATAACCATAAAAATAGAGATGCAGCGGAAATAATACTTCATTTCATCACTGTAAAATATTGAAATATGCTTACAAACAGAAATGGAAAGAAACCAGCTAGGGCGATGGTAGCTTATCTCTGAGAAGAGATGTGGCGGCTACATGCCTCTGAACTGTTCCGAACTGCATTACAATGAGGCTCGAAGGCCTATTTATTGTTGAGAAACAATGGAAAACCCTTCACATACCGAAACCTAACCCTAGAAGATGAAACGCCAAATTGTGGGCCCCGTTTGGGTAAATTGGTACATCAATTTCCCGGGGTCGTAACTTTGGCATACGATCTCCGTTTGACGCGTACAATAGCTCGTTAGAAAGATCTATCCGAGTACTACCACTTTGGGGGGCAACATAAGGCTCGGTCGCCCCAGAATTCCAAAAAAACGTCGTTTAGGGCCTCAAAACGGCTCCGGAAGTTCAGGACCCGAAAAAACTGCTAAAAATAGTAAACTGTGCTACAATTAAGGAAACTGAAAATGCTGAGAAAGACAATGGTGGGGGTCCAGGTGGACCTGGCAGGTGGCCACCAATATCCACCTGGATCATTCCTCCCCCCTTAGGAAGCAATGGTCCCCATTGCGTTGAGTTCCTCCATCTGCTGAACTTGTCCTGCAATCTCTGATGTGTCCAGTGATGGTGGGAAGCATGGTCGACGATGGTCCACATTGAACATTTGGTGCAGGCGAAGGAATGGAGGAATGATGTGCTCCAAAGCATTGTTCCCCATAGCCTTGGTACTGCTGTAAGGACCATGTCGGTGTGGTCTGAGCTTCTGATGGGTTCTGGTAAGGCGTTCTTTCTGTCGATGCCACCAGACATTGTTGCCCACCTGAAACTTGTGTGGTACCCCTTTGGGTGAGGAGAAGTTGTTCCTGTGTTCTGTCATGACCGTATCCCTTTTCTGCTGCTGCTGCGTGGAGGAACCCTTTGCAGGGGTCATGGATGTAGCAACGATCTTCCCCTTATTTTGGGAGTGAACCAGACAGATGAATTTCCTGGTCTGTGATATGAGCTTGCTGCCTTTCTTGGTAGTGATCAAGGATGTGGCAGTAGGTGGGGCTACCTCTGGTATCCTGTATAATGAATTATTCAAAGAAATAATGACAGCACGAGGCCTTGACTCATACACAGCATGTCGCCTCCATAAGTATGGCTGGCCTAATAGTACATCACAAACATCCAGAGGTGTAACATCACACAATACCTCGTCTGTGAAGGGTTTGATGCTGTAGGGAAGGCGGCACTGCTGGCGAACTTTCAGATCTCGTCCTTCATGAAGCCACCCGATACTGTATGGCTGTGGGTGTGGTGTAGTCGGTAGGCCCAACCGCTTCACGACCTCTGCTGAAACCAGGTTCTTTTGGCTACCACTGTCGACAATGAATTGCAGCGGTGAACCCTTCACCCACATCTGTGAGTGGAAAAGACGCTCCCCCTCCTCTGGATCTTCGGGCTCATTTTTCTTGATCTTGGCAGTGGCAACAGTGGCGCTGGGATCCGCATCAATGATCTGCTTCCCTTTGCCATTCCCCTTGTCGGGTTCTGGCTCAGGGTCAGAATATGCATCTGATTCGGAAGCCTTCAACTCGGCCACCAACGACTGCTTGGTCCGACACTCACTTGTGTTATGAGTGGGACTCTTGTGGAACTCACACCACTTTCCTGTGTCCTTCTTCGGTTTCGTGGTGTTGTTCTTTTCTTGTGGCTTTGACGGGTTATCTTGGGTCACCCCGCCTTGGCTTTGTCCTTTGGGCTTCGGATTTGTAGATCCAAAGTCTCGCTTCTTCTGTTTGAACTTTTGCTCGATTTTGACAGCGTATCGGTATGCTGTGCCGAGTGAGGAGATGTTCAAGAACACCATCTCTTCTTGGATGTATTTGTGCAGGCAGCCGCGGTATTTGAGTACCAGATGCAGCTCAGAATCTTTGATACCCAACTGTGTGCGAAGGGTATGAAAAATGTTTGTGAACTCCGGCACATCTTGGTCTCGTCCCTGTCGCAGTGTGGTCCATTTGATGTATTTGTCCTCATAGCTTCCGACAGGGTAGTACTGCTCTTTGATGGCATCCCGGAAGTCATTCCAAGTGGGTGCGGCTGAAAATAGTGAGCCTGTATTTTCATCCTTCTGCTCGCAGTAGGTTTCCCACCAGTCCTTGACGTGGGGGGCTGCTTTGAGAAGAGCAAAAACAATCTTTTCCCGACTTGAAAATTCATGAACAGAAAAATACCCATCTAGCAGATTTAACCATTTATCTACGGCATCTGCGTCTATTTGACCCTCGAATATGGGGATTTCAAAATTAACTTGTACCTTGAAGGGTGTGGCATTTCCAGAGTCGCTGTTGGAAGCCGATGCGTCGCCTCTGGGTAGCCGCTGAAGGATCTGCGCAAAGCTATCCATCATCGCGTTCCGTTGTCGCTCGAGGGCTTCTTCGAGCAAGATTTTGATAGGATCTCCTGCCCCCTCGTCTTTCTTCTCATCCGCCATGGGAGGCCGTCGGGATTTTCGAGGCCGGTCTTGCAAAGGTTCGACCAGTTCAAGCCCTAACTCCTTATATCCTGACCTCGTTGGGGACATGCAAAGAAAAACAGAGAAAAAGCAGACCGCTCTGATACCACTGATCCGGATTTTAAACAGGAACGCAACAAATTACAGAGATAACCATAAATACAGAGATGCGATAACCATAAAAATAGAGATGCAGCGGAAATAATACTTCATTTCATCACTGTAAAATATTGAAATATGCTTACAAACAGAAATGGAAAGAAACCAGCTAGGGCGATGGTAGCTTATCTCTGAGAAGAGATGTGGCGGCTACATGCCTCTGAATTGTTCCGAACTGTATTACAATGAGGCTCAAAGGCCTATTTATTGTTGAGAAACAATGGAAAACCCTTCACATACCGAAACCTAACCCTAGAAGATGAAACGCCAAATTGTGGGCCCCGTTTGGGTAAATTGGTACATCAATTTCCCGGGGTCGTAACTTTGGCATACGATCTCCGTTTGACGCGTACGATAGCTCGTTAGAAAGATCTATCCGAGTACTACCACTTTGGGGGGCAACATAAGGCTCGGTCGCCCCAGAATTCCAAAAAAACGTCGTTTAGGGCCTCAAAACGGCTCCGGAAGTTCAGGACCCGAAAAAACTGCTAAAAATAGTAAACTGTGCTACAATTAAGGAAACTGAAAATGCTGAGAAAGACAATGGTGGGGGTCCAGGTGGACCTGGCAGGTGGCCACCAATATCCACCTGGATCATTCCAGTTAAGGAAAGATTAATTATAAACAATTTACCCTTCTTGGATTGAATCAAGAGGCTACATATTTACAAGTAAAAAGGAATTCACCTCATCTTCAAGCCATCTTGTCCAATAACCATAATGCTAAGTGTACTTCATTCTCCATTGCACTCTATCCCTTCAGTATGAAACTTTTGCAGAGAGCATCAAAAAGTACAGCATTGTCTTTCAACAGGGACAGCTCTAGAACCAAAATGTTTGTCCAGTACTTTAATACAAATAAATTAAAAATAGCATGCATGTAAAGAGAAACAGGGTAGCAATAACTAATTTAAAACACATTAATAGAGGTCAGTAATACAGAACCTGCCATGACAAAGGCTCTGTGACTGATTCTGTTTAGCACAGTTATTGTTAGGAGGAACAATAACCCCCTGAACTTTCATACTCTACCCCTATTGCTATACTAAGAACCAGAGAAAACACCAAATTTCATCTCGGTAGCCATACATTAGAAAGTAACTTTAAATTGCAATGTTGCACAAAAAAGAAACATAGACTCAATTAAAATTTATGTCCACCTGTACGGACAATGGGTGTGGATTTACAACATCATCCTGGTAAAATATATATCCTGTCTGTGCCATTATTCTATTTATTTGAATATTATATGTCACTTGTCTTGTATAGTTAAATGCTTCATGCTATTATTCTATTCCTTTGAATATCATTTCTTCTTGTTGTGTATGGTATATGATTCATTGCCTGCTAAGAAATGTCCATAAATATGAGAAATACATAGTGTTTTAAATGGTGGGTTTGCCAAAATGGAATCTAAAAACACTATATTTGAGGACTTAAGTATGTAAAACAAAATACTTTGAAAAATACAATACATGAATTTAAAATTGGTTTCAAAATTTTAATAATGTTAATGTTTTACTTGTATTGTCAACCAGTAATGTAAGTGATTTGTTTTAACATTTGCAAATAACAAATTTCTTCACTTTTCATTTACCATGTACAACAAAGCATGCTGCCAATAATCTATTGAACCTATTGAACTTTAAAAATATGAACGTGTTCTACACTTACTATATTAATATGAATGGTTTGGTTTTGGTTTTGTTCTTCTAATATCAAATGTACTGGTACAGGATGGTTATTAACTTCGTCACTACATACTTTTATATATGCTTCACTATCTATAAAACTTTCTTCCTTTCACTAATCCTATCGGCCTCTCTTTGTACCTTTTGGGACAATTGCTAGTATATATACATTAAAAAAAACATTCATTCTCACTTTACTAATTAATGTAAAAAAATAAAAATAGTTACAATATTGTGGGTTAGTACTATAGTTTATTAATATCTTATGCACACAAAAAAACTCATCTCAAAAAATACATTGATATGACAAGTTATTTTATTAATTAATTTAATTAAAAGAGTATAACATACATAATTAATTTGGATATCTTGACCTTTAATTCAATGGAAGTTAAACTCCTGCTATCTACTTAATTGTGAAACCCTATTTAATTCTAGAAACCTGGTTATTAAGTAAACCAAACCAATACAAAGAACATATAATTAATTTGAAAATAAATCTCAAACTTCAATTTAATGAAGGCTAAATTATTGCATCTACTTAATTATGGTAGGGAACTTAATACTGCAATCAACCAGTAAAGTAATAATAAAAAACAAAAATTAAAATTTTTCATTTTCACATAATGGGAAATAAACCTCAACATCAATGGTAAAAGTCGTTGTTGCAAGTTGGGTCACAAGGAAAAACTCAATCACCAATTGCCTTTGCAATAGTCTTCCATTAAATCAAATTTTAATATGTATTACAACCTAATTCTAAAATATTATTATAATTTTAATTCATAATACATATACTTTGGTAAAAGTCGTTGTTGCAAGTTGGGTCACAAGGAAAAACTCAATCACCAATTGCCTTTGCAATAGTCTTCCATTAAATCAAATTTTAATATGTATTACAACCTAATTCTAAAATATTATTATAATTTTAATTCATAATACACATACTTTCAAATTCAATTTAGTCTTTATAGAGAATTGAAGATATCATTAAACCCTAACAATCATGCAACTCAATATACTAATCAATCTGTAGCAAGTATTAAAAAAAAAAAATTGATCACAAACAAGATTTTGAAAAATGACATTTAGATTTTTGAGGTCCAATAGACCACACTTAATGGACATTAATCACACGCAATCTCCTTATTAAGAAGTTTATTTTTAAATATATCTTCTATAAATACTTTATTTCATTTATTTTATAATTTTTTTAATATTAGAAATCGATATTTATTTTTATTTATTTTTTTTATATTAAATTATAATTTAGAAAAAAAAAAAATATATATATATATATATATATATATATTGAAAAAATTAGTAACTAGTATACATTGGTAGATTTTAAATTTGAATGACTACTCGGTAAATTTAAAAAACTTTTTATATTTCATCTCTTATTTATTAATTTTCTAAATAAAAATTAATTAACTTTATCTTTATTTTAAATTAATATTATTATTATTATTAATTATCAAAAAATTAATATATATATATATATATATATATATATATATATATATATATAGAGAGAGATGATATAATAAAATTTTTAATTATGTAGATTTATTTTTACTTTACTAAGTAATGTAAATAAATAAATCTGTTTACAATATAATGGGCTAATATTATAGTTTATCAATATCTCATGCACACAAAAAAAGCCTCATTTCAAATAATAGTTTGATATGATGAAATTTTTAATTAATTAATTAAGTTAATTAAAAAAATACAAAGAACATAATTAATTTGAAGATTTCAATATTTAATTTAATGGAAGTTAAATTCCTACTATCCACTTAATTGTAAAACACCACTTAATTCTAGAAACCATGCTTTAAATAAATCAAACCAATACAAAAAAACATAATTAATTGGAAAATAAATCTCAATTTTCAATTTAAAAAAAAATTACTGACTCCACTTAAATTAAAATTATTCATTTTTACATAATGGCAAATAAACCTGACCATCACTAAGAAAAAATAATTGTTACAGTCTGATACCAAGAAAATGAACATCACCATCCTTCAAAACACTGCCCTGAAAAAACCAATCACTAAAAATCGTTGTTGCAAGTTGGGTCACAAGGAAATAGACCATCAATATACTTGACAACACCGCGTTGAAAAACCCAATCACCAACTGCCTCTGCAATAGTCTGCCATCAAACAGAATCATAAATTTCTATATTCACATTGATAATCACTTATCTGAAAACATTAGTATAAGGACGCACCTTTGATTTTAATTTTGGAGATTGACGTGCGTGCCACAGACCTTGTATGCTTGTTTGACAGTGTTGATAACATGAATTGATAAACAGCCCTCCAGTCGCTGAGTTATCAACGTGAGTTAGATCGCTGATCATTTCATTCCTAAACCCTGTGATTGGATAGTAAAATATATCAGTAAGCTATTAACTAACTTGAAATTCTACAAGAACTACATGGGTGTTAATAGAAAGGGGAAACTTGGGTATTCATTCAGAAAGTAACCTTCCAATATTTTCAATTGCCATGGAGCACAGGTTGTGATATTCCTCTTGCAGTTCTGCCATTTATTATTGGGATCTGCTATACCAGGTACTAAAATATTTCCAATCTACAGAAAACAAAAGGGCAGTCATAGAAAATATTAAATCGCATTCCATAGTTATATATGTGGGGAATTAATAACAGTGAAAATGTCTGAAAGAATGTGAAGAGAGTTTACTTACCTGCAATGGATCATATGCAGAATTTACAACAAAAAGTGGTGGCTGGATCAACTGCAACAAATATTGTGGGAAGAAACACTGCCATGTTATATCATTAAGATGTTAGTAACCATTCTTAGAGGTAAAGGGCATCATGACATAATTTCAAATGAAAACAACTAATTAATAATGTTGTACAACCAGACTTGCAGGAGCCATGTTTGATGTGCAAGTAGCTGGCAATTGTTCTAAAGATCCCTGCAATACAATATCAAATTCAACCAAAAAGCGAGGATACAAAATAGGTATCATGGAAAACAAAAGCGAATGAAAAACATTTTAATAATCTTTGGATTTGTATAAGTGAGATATATACATGAAATGTGACGATCTGATCATTGAAAGACCTAAATACTTCAAGTCCTGCCACGTCAGCTCTGCATCATTTTCAAGGCAACGGTATGTAATCAAACTATCAAAATATGGATAAACTCTGGATTACAGAGAAATGATGGATGTGCATGATATCAAATAAGTTGTTACTGAGGTCATACGAATCCAAGAAAAATCCGGCATCTGCCATGCATTTGACTTGGGCACTCCTGGGAAGAAGATCACGCAATTGATCGCAGTGAATAAATGTGGCTAGGCCACCGGCTGAGCAGCCAGTGAGTAGAGCCTGCCAAAGAAAAAAATATGTTAATAGAGTCAAGTTTTTTTTTTTATGTTACAAGATTTTTGACGATATATTTTTTTATGCATAGTTTTTGGATATTGGATATTCTAGTGCTTCTGTGTGTTTGGTTATATGGTTTAACTGCTTCCTGTGGCTTAGTTAAGTGTGTGGCTTAGTTAAGTGTGGTGTTTGGTTATATGGTTTAACTGTTTCCTGTGGTTTAGTTAAATGTGGTAATGTATCCATTTACTAATACCTATCAGTTAAGTGTGTCAATGTGTCTATTTATTACCACCTATTATAAAGTGGGAGATTGTTGATTCCAACAAGTGTATCAGAGCTAAAGGTGAGTTTGAATCAAGCAGGATTGTTGATTCCAACAAGTGGTACAAGAGCCAAAGGTGAGTTTGAATCACACTCTGCTCGCACTCAGGGGAGATTGTTGGGCGTTGGATAATTCAACCTGTGTTTAGTGACATGGCTTAAAGGCCTAGTGGATCCATGGGTCAGTTGACTAACGTCTACAAATGTTAGTGATTGCTAGGCATTGGATTATTTTGGAGATTTGGTTGTGGATCATGTAACGTGTTTGTTAAGTAATGTGTTTGTTAAGACATGTATTAAATGATTAACGAGTATAGGAAATGTATGCTTTGAAATCAGAGCGAGAAATTTGGTAAAATCTTAGGCACAACGTATAAAAGGAGTACTATTATAACAGGGAGTACTATGATTCCATGAATGCCATACATATTTATGGCTCCACTACATGACATAGATCATAATTATATAAAAAATAGAGCCAAGAATGCCTTGTCATGCTCTGGCATGTTTAGAACCATAACTTTGAAATGTACACACACGCATGTCTGTAATTTTATGTGAATTAGAACCATAACATTGAAATATACAGTTGTTGAGCATTGAAATGTGGACTTCTAGTTGCCCACCTCCACTATCAACCATATATAGTTGTTAACATACCTAACAATCATGGAACCGTGCATGTGAATGTTCATGGCTATCCCAATCATCTAGTCTTAGCAGTGTTGGGAGACAATCTTGTGTGATTTTTATTCATTATTTATTATCTAGCCGCACCACCTTGTACAGCTAAATTATCTTGCCAATTTCCACCTTCTAATTCTAGGTGGGTGTAATTCAACTGCTCAACATCAGTTTCTTCATTTGAGACAAAAGGAAGCATATTCATGCTTTTCTCTAGTTGGAAGTGTCTGTCAACTCTTCTCAAGAAGTATCCATACATGACGGATGCTCGATAGACTTGCCCCACTCGAACTGCCAACTGCTGGTGTGCTTTGTGCATCCCCTTTTTTGTGATTGTTTTCCTTGTGAATCGTGATGCCTTCTACATTACAATTACTGAAGAAAAAAATTGAGATATTCCTTGTTATAGAAGAAATTCCATTTTTGTGATGGAAATGTGCATAACCTTCCATGAAGATCAATGTTAGTTTTAATTTTCAATGATTAGCAGACCTATGTGTGTGAGATCTATTTGTTGCTTTTCATTAGTTTTCATATGAATTTTGTTGTATATTGTCTTATTTTCAAAGAATATTGTGTATTTTTATATTAATTTATATTTATTGTTTTGTCTATTATAGGTATAAAATGCCACCTCTTGGTCGCCCCAAAAAGGATTTGAAACAACTTTCACTTTCCAATGCATTTGGTATCGCTTAATGCTTTAATCAACTGCATATTTCTAAAAATGAAGTATATGATGATGTGGATGATGACCATGAATCAGATAGTGCAGAATTTCTTAGAAAGGAACCAACATCGAAGATGTACAAAAGAACATTCAAGTCCAAATGGAAGCTGAGATTTCCATGGGCTTATGCTATAAAAGATTTTAATGGTGTTGAAAGGATAAAATGTTCATGGTGTGTAAAATTTAAAAGGGAAACTCCATTTTCTAAAGATGGAAGCACAACTCTTCAAGTTAGTGCTTTAAACATCCATGCAACGTCAGAGACTCATAAATTTGCTTTGAAACTTGTAGAGGGAGAAATTAAATGGAGTACTCTTCCAATTACAAAACATGTAGAGCTAATAGTTGATGCTCAAAAAGAGAGAATTATATTAGTTATTGAGAACATGTATTTTATTGCAATACATGATTTACCTTTGGAAGTATGTAAGTCAATTTGTGACTTGAATAAATATAAAAACAATCCTCACATGCCTCTAACAAATGAATACTCAGCATATACAAATGAAACATTTGGAAAAGACTTTCTAGAAGCTGCTAAGGAGGTATATTGGAAGAAAATAAAAGATGAGATTTTCCAAAGTCCATATTACTCACTTATACTTGATGAAAGATTGATCGGAGTATGGTGCAACATTTGATTATTTATTTTACATATTTGATAAATGAAAGAAGAGGTCCATGCGCTACAAAATTCATACAATTGCTACAAATTAGGGATGGAACATCACAGTCTATGTATGATGCTGTGACATCTATTTTAGTAGACATGAATCTATCAATGACAAAGTTAATTGGATTTGGATCTGACGGAGCATCATCCATGAGGGGTATTCGTGAAGGTTTATCCACTAAGCTTCATCGACATGCCCCTCATTTAGTAGATATCAACTGTATAGTTCATCAAGAAGCATTAGCAACAAATGATGTTTCATCTTATTTTGAAGAGTTGCAAGCTATTAATAAGTTTGCAAACAAGATCTATTCATCGTTAGGGAAATCTACTAAAAGACATGAATAATTGAAAGAACTAATGGAGTCATTTCAAATGACAAGGTTAGAAGTGTTATAAATTCATCATATTAGATGGCTTTCTAGAGAAAAAGTCATGGAAAGACTCATTAAGCTCATTCCTGCTTTGTTAAGAGACTAAGAGTTAGTGGAGAAAAAAATGTATGAGATGGTTACAATATTTCAAGTTCAATTTTGCATCCACTTACTTGTATATGTGCTTATTAAGTTAAATAAGTTGAATCAAAAGTTTCAAGAGGATCATGTTGAGATTACATTTATTGGAACAACTTTGGATATCACTATTAGCTTACTTCATAAGCTATTTCTAAGAGGCACATTTGGAGCAGGTGCAATGCACACATCATCATTTTAAGTAAAACACAACAAGGAACTCTTGAGTTTGTAGATTTCACAAGTATGGTACATGTACATGAATTGAGGTTTGAGAGTTTGCCAAAGTCACAAATGTCAGGGACACTAGATGACTGCATTATGTTGGGAAAGGGTTTTGTAATGAAAGTGATTGACTCTCTAAATGCAAGGTTCACATATTTACCTATTTTTGATGCAGCTAGGCCTTTTAGTCCTCGTAAAGATTATGAGGATATGGATGATAGAGACTCTCAAACAAAAATATGGTTGACATGTTTATGTGAAAAAATTAGTGTTAGAGGCTTGCTTGTTGTGGACAACATTAAATGTATGGGTGAAATGGATGATTTATATGTAATATGTATAAATCTTACCCAAAAAAGCATATGTTTGGAGCATGGAATCTATGTGGAGGTGAAATTGAATGGTTTGAAGGATTTCCATGCTTAATGCAGCTATGGTAAGCAATTCTAGTTATTCTGGCTAGTACAACAGTTTGTGAAATAGCTTTTTCAAAATTAAATTGGATAAAAAATGAGGATAGGTCAAGACTTTCTTTAAAAACATTAGATATGTTAATGTTTATCTCTCTTAGTGCACCTCATGCTCTAAATGAGGTAGATTTGAATGCTATTTATGATTAATGGAAAGAGATGAGAACTCAAAAACCTCTTCCACTATGAAAATAGATTGAAAGAACTAGCAAGTTTCAATATTTATTACCATCATTGTCTTACTCTATCGAGCACTTGAAAAAACCATTTTAGTATGTGAAATTTTTTAGTTTTATACCATTTGAATTTTGTAAATGAAAGCATAACCATATTTTTCAAGTTTGTATGTGAAGTTTTTCTGAAACATATTGAATGTAATCATTGCAGGATATTGCACAAGATATGTTAAGCTGAAGGACGACAACTGTCAAAGTTATAAAGTTGGAGGATGACATCTATCAAAGTTTTATAACTGAAGGAAGAAGCTATCTTAGATCAATTTTGTAGCCAAGTCTAGGGACTGTAGTTCCAATCATTTGAGATGTGAAAATATTGGATGTCTGACCTTTCCAAAAGAGTTCTAATAGACAATAGAATAGTGATTTGGTCAAATCTGAAATTTATAAGCTAGAATTACACTGATACTTCTTATATAAGTTAAAATTTATTTTTAATTTTATAAATGACACCTTCCATATAATTTTAATATAAGTATTTTTGTTTCTTCATATTTTTATTCTTATTTCAATTTCATTAAGACGTAATTATTTCTATATGTTTATTTTTTGTTATTAGTTTAGACTCATATGCATTTTCTCACCTATGATTTTGTCCCTATAGTTGGTTCAATTGTGGCTGAGTTCAAGGCCTGTGCAATATGATTTTATGTGGTTACATTTCTCAATCACACATGGTTAAGAGTAATGCATTTACTAATGGAGCCTTTGACGTAGTAGTATCTTTCTATTTGTGAAAAAATAAAAAGAAATTTGAAAATAATTTACTGTTGTCAATTAAATTGTTTTTTAAATACTTTTCATTATGGAAGTGCGACCTAAATGTGTGCCCTTCTAAATGAAATTAAGACCTACCCTTCAAATTTGATCACTACTCCCAACAACACCAAAATATCTTATCTATAATCTTGACTAAAAATAAGTAAACTATTTCAAAATATTATATTTAAATTATTATAATCAAATTATATCGGTAAATATTAAGCACCATACATTAATATAAATGTATATTATTTTTACATTGATGAATTCATGAGATATACTTTATTCTCATTCTTCATTGTTTATACATCTAGTTCATTATTTATTACTTGATTTTCATTCAACAATGATGACCGACAACAAGAACACACTGCATTTACATGAGTTTATGGGATATTACTTTATTTTCATACATGAGTTTATGAGATCTTACTTTATTCTCATTCAATAATGATGATGACAGAAAACAACTACATGTAAATCTGGTTCATTAGCTGTTAATTTATTTTTATTGAAAACAAAGTAAAAAGAATGATACTTAATTTTCATATTTCTTAAAGAAAAAATATTAACTTAATTTTCATATTTAATGAAGAAAAGAGATTAACTTACTTCCTAATACTTAATATTCTCCTATCAATATCTTAGGGTAACAATGGCATGGCTTACCGTATGTGGGGAGACATTGTAAACGTGCACATTCCCTGCGTAGAAAATTGTTAAAGGGGCGCAAGGCAGCGGCTCGGCACCCGACGCGGTAGTCCTAGGATATAAAAATGAAAATAGCTCCAAAAAAAACATATCGACATTGCAAAAAAACTGCAATTTATAAAATTGTAGAGACTCAAAGACGTTGGAACAATGCGAAGAATAATGAATATACCTGAAAACATGAAGATTTGCAGCAGAAGATGGAACTATTCAATACTGCTTTAATCATTTGGTGGGATGGATTCTGTTCCAACGTACTAAAAAATTACGCCCAAAATTTCACTAAAAATTAGTTCGCCAAATACTGTAATACCTAGACAAAGCCCGCACAGTTCTCTGTTAGTGGGAAAATGAGAAAATGGTCTAAAAGCAATCGGAGGAACGAGAAAATGAGAAACAACGATGCCCTTATAGTACGCTATGTGTTTGGTTTGTGTTAAATCACGTAAAAGCGAAGACGGAATAATGGACCTGAAATGAACAATTTTAAAAAAGGAAAAAAACCATTCTTTCGCTTTCGATGGATTGCCTGTTCTCATTGTACTAGCAATTACATGCCACGACAGGCGGGTAATAACATTTCAATTTTTGCTATGCTTTTTGTGGGAGGTGTGTTTTATTTTCAAGTTTGAAAGGATAGATTTGTCAGGAAGTTCTAGAAGCATTTGGGACTCAATTCACATGAGTGAACACTATATAAAATATAAATTATATATTTTATGGTGCATTAACACTAGCTATGGAGATAAGGTGGTCATTTTTACCACAATCAATTTATTCCACTCGAGGTTAAATCCGGATGAGTAAAAATATTAGTTCTTACAAAAACCCTAAGAGAGGATTGGCCTATTTGAAGTTGGTTGAGAGGGAACTGATCATTTAGTTGATGAAAAAGAGAAGCAAGCTCATCCTCACTACTATGCATCTAAAACCTACATTCATTATAGATTCCATTTCAATGGTTGAGATGGATATTGTTTCGGTATGATGAAATTGAAATTGAAAAATTTCCTATTGCAACTAGCGTATTCATTCAACCCACTCTAGTTGAGTTACCTTCTGCTTGTCCCTCTTACCCATATCAAAAGCACTGAAATAAATAGAGGAGTCTACAACCAAAGAAACGACCTAATGATTTCCTCCAGGAATGGACATAAAAGTAGGCACCCAAAATTCATGTCCCAACCCCAAAGATGCCCACCACTAGTTCCAATGTGACCATTACATGCTACAAAAGCTCCTCAAAAATAAAAGGAGAGAAAAAATATATGGAAGACCAATGAGAGTACAATTTAATCATCTAATATACACAAACTAGCATACACTTGGAACAGATACCCATGCTCTATGTTGCATCTACATTTCCTAGGCTATCTTCGCCACTCGACCCTCCGAAACACTACAGTTCTAGTCACTCACTGCACAATGTAATATTATATATGAGATCATGAATAAACCATGGAACTTAAAGGATAAATATACAACGTGATGAATTAACTATACACATACCTATCCTCCCTTGCTAATATTAAAACATCAACAATCATGAAAAATAATCGAATGTGACATTTCCATTTCCTTCATATCAAAGTTCTAGGAAGAGAGAGAAGGAGGGAGGAATAAAAACTTAGAGGACTAGAGTGAGGACACTTGTCTTAAAAATTCCCACATAACAAAAGGGACTTGATACACTTACAAATTACTAAAGGACAATATCCTAGAAATGGCACACCTTGACTGAACAACAATGGAGGAAAAGGGAAGAACAAAGAGACCCCTGAGACTTTTCTACCAAAGAGACAACCAAGCATATTGGACCAACAACCCAAACAATTCAATTTCCATCTTCATATAGAGAGGTTTAATATTAATACTTCCTTTCTTATCACAAAGGACATTGTTAATACCATTAGTTTCTGAAATCCTCTCATAGGTAGAAGCATAGAGAGTGGTCATATTTGTACATTCCTGTAAAGAACATTGAGGACATAGTTTCTTATATCTCCATTGCACACCTAATTAGTCTTTTTCACACCACCTATCATGATAACGTAATGTAACATTGGGCATCGAAAGCTTGGCACCCCACAAATCCATTTCGAATGACTTGCTCGAAAATTAGCTAACTTCAACATGACTAGTTCACATAATGAATTCCTATGCTACCATTAGTGCACATTCATTGTGGCTCCATCTATCAAACCATCTCACCAACTGCAATGACTAAAACTCACATTTACGAGAAACTACATCATACTAATGTGAACCTAAAAGGTGTAATTCCTTGTGTGTCATTTTGTGGAGATGCACATGTAGATAGAAGGCATCTGCCACCCAAAGCTAACTTTTTCACCCAAATCATCCTTGGTTAGCCCTAATGACCTATCAAAATGATATTTTATAGTTGCACGTATGCTCATGGAATCAGATGAAAGCTTATATATCCATTGATAAGGAAGGATCGTAAGTCCATTAGAATTTCGTTATTTTTCATTTCATTCGCAATTAGGTTGTTACAAGGGAGGATGTGATACAAATCAAATTCAGTAAACTAGGTAAGGAGAGACATGATAAAAGAAAAAGTGAATTGAGATGCAAGACCTTCGAACTAATACCTCTCTGAATATATCTTTTGATGATTTTTTATTCATCAACAATTCTTATCCTTGTGATCACATTGCTCACCAACAATTCTTATCCTTTTGATCACATTGCTCCGAGCTAGGGAATGACGTTACAAGAGGCCATAGGATTCCACTTGGGTATTAGAGGTCTACCCCAAACTCCAAGAAGGAAAAAAAAATTCCATTTTTCCTTTGGGGTAAAAAGTAACCAATCCTCCCCCACCATTGCACATGCCACAGTTTACCCAAGTCCATTTTAAACCTTAAACTTTTAAACATTAAAAGAGATCAAATTTTTTTCCGTCCTTAAATTCCATATCATGTATTAATTATTTCATGCTATATAATAAATCTTATAACTCAATACATTTAGTCTGTAATAATAGTTCATTTAATTTAAAATAGATTTTAGGAATTTTCAAAATTATAACTTTATTAAAATATGCACATATCTTTCCATTTTATTTGTATGAGTAGTTCATTTTATTTAAAATAAATTTTTCAAAATTATAAAGATATTTCCACGCTTTTACACCTTTCCTTTGCCTCCACTCATGGTTCCAATTCCTTTTTATATAAATTAAAGGAAAAATCATATTTTTGTTTTGCAATAAAACTATATAATTTAATTCGGGTACAATCATTGGATCCTCTTGTCACAGGAAGAAGATATTTGAATGAAAAGCCAAGCAATTTCAAGTAAATCTCGAGACAAAAATTCCATATTTTTTCACATGCAATATCATTTTAGGAAGCAATCCAAAGCCATATGGAAGATTTGTGACGCACACGTAATTTATTTAATACACAGTCGTCAATGGAAGAGGTCATTGTTAGGCACTTTAAAGGGAAATTCAAGGCACAAGAAAATGGATATTCGTCCTAATTGGACTATATTTCACTTTTCCCTAACATGTTCTCCATGGAGGATAATAACAAGTTGGGACAACCAATAACAAGAGAAGTGCTGACAAAGATGTTGATAGGTGGCAGGTAGAATTATTTCTACATTTCATTGACTTGATCATACCATACATTCTTGTGGTTGTTGAGGGATTTGATCATACCATACCTTCTTGTGGTTGTTGAGGAATCAAGGATCCACGAATTCATTTCAAGGGCCATCAATGCCATGTTCATCACCTTGATTTCTAAGAAGGAGAATCCTAAGAACTTTGTTGATTATAGATCTTTCTCCCTTTGCAAATTTGTGTATAAAATGATTTCCAAATTAATTTCTTGTAGACTCAAGTCAGTTTTTTCGACGCAAATTACTGACGAACAATTTGGGTTTTTGGAAGGAAGATAGATTCAAGATGCCATTGCCATTTCTTAGGAGGTACTACACACTATAAAATTTAGGAGGAAGAAGGCATGTCTTCTGAAAGTTGATTTTATTAAGGCCTACGACTATGTATGTTGGGAGTTCCTCAAATTGGGAATTAATCAAAGAATGAATGTCTCCTATGAACATTAAATGGATTCCAGTGTGCATCAATACTGTAGATTTTCTAGTGATTATAAACGGGTTTCCATCTCATTTCTTCACTACACACAAAGGGTTGAGGCAGGGCTACACCCTGTCCCCTCTACTCCTCCTCCTTGTGATAGACTATTTTAGTAGATAGTTGAGGGAAACAGGGGACACTAGGATTATCTCTTAGATAAGAGTTTCTAGACATCATGATGTCTCACATTTAATGGTTGTTGATGATTTATTACTCAGTGGAGAATCCACTATGTTTGATTGGACATATATACAAAGGGTCATTAAGTCTTTTTGAGTCACTATAGGTTTATGTATGAGTGAAGCAAAATCTCTCTTGGTTCATGGTGACAGAGAGGATCTGGTGGTCAGGGACATTTGTGAGATTTTTAGCATTGCATCAATCCATTTTAATGAAGGATTTGTATACCTAGGGTTCATATTGAAACCAAACAAATATTGCATCAAGGACTAATACTCGATGATCGACAGGGTTCACAAAAATATGGATAGCTGGAAGAACAGATGGTTAATAATGGGTGGCAGGTTGATTATGCTAAAATCAGTGCTCCAAAATATTTCAATATACTGGATGCATCTGTTTTTGTTACCACATGAGATCATTCACAAGTTATAAACTATTATGCGTTGACTTTTATGGGTAGGGTCACAACTTACATGGAAGATCCACTTGGTTCAGTGGAAAACTTTGGCTAGGCTTATTGAGGAAGGAGGACGGGGGATCATAGATTCAACTGCTTTCAACAAGGGTTTGATTATCGAAAATATATGGAGGGCCATGTCTAGGACCAATTTATGGTAACTTATCATAAGAGACAAATATAAGTATGGAAAATTTTTCACAACATGAATTAGGAATGGTTCTAGGAAGAAAACATGTGCATCATATATTTGGAAAAGCATGTTGAAAATCTTGCAACGGATTATGGGATTTATTCAATGGGAGGTTGGTGATGGTACTAAGAGAAATATCAAGACACTGATCATCTGCTTCTAAACTGTTCTTATGCAGTGGCGGCATGGGAAGGAGTTTTGGATGCTTTAAATATTGCTCCAAGTGGACATAATCAATCATTGATCTCGTCTCCTTTCTTAGTTTGAATCACATTAAAGATTCAAAACCCTCCCATTATACATCATGTGATCCATCTGGTGCAACAGAAATGCATTTATTTTTAATAAAAAATGAGGAGTGGTCCAAAAAGATGATATTAAGACTTTTGCATATTATAATGAAATAGGACAAATGAAGAAGAATTTCAGCAATAGCTTATGCAATTACAGAGACATGGAAAAATTCTGTGTGAGTTTTTTTTATGGTGCATGTTCTAGGAGAGAGTGTGGCGGTGCTTTCATTGTCACTAAGCCAATAAAATTATTCCATTTCTGGTGAGAAGGTGGACAGGGTACACACAACAAAGCATAGCTCATCTCTTTATGGGGTGTTCTTAATATGGTAAAATGGCTTAGACTCAAGAGATTACAGGTATATGGAGATGCTAAGGGTATCATAGATTGGGTGAAGGACTACACTCGTTTCAACCCACCCATTTTATCGAACTGGATGAAGCACATTCGAAACTTGGTAAGAACCTTCCAACACATTATGTTTGACCACATATACAGGGAACAAAATATGATTGCAGATCTACTTTCCAAGAGAGGTGTCACTAAAGAACTTGGTAAGTTATATTTTTTCCGTTTTTGAACAGGATGTTTTGGTTAATATTAGCAACATGAACTACTCACATGAAATACATTTTGGTATATTTCCCAAAAACTTTGTTTAAATTTTTGGGATATATATAATATAAACTTTGATATAAAGATGTAGTGCTAAAACTGAACACAACTCCTATTTGCATACATTATTAGAACTAGTTTAATATGTGATAACATCTCAACTACGTTTGAAAAAATTGACATGTAAAAGAAAAAAACAATTATAAACCTATATACTATCCTTTTTATTGTAATACACAGAGGAAACGAAAATACGAAATTACATAAATAAAAACAACCTCCTGATTTTTCCTATTTTAAATAAATACGTGAACATAATTTTTTTTAGTGATTTCCTATTTTAAAGTTAAACGTGACCTTAAAATCAATTAAAATTCATGAGTAAAGTCGAGTTTGTTAAATGACAAATCAATTTTAAAATAAATTAAAAATATAAAGTAAAGGCAAAAGTCAAGTTTCTTAAAAGACAAATTACGGGTAACTGTTCTTCTGATCGTGTTTTAATCGTGTTATATGATATCTAGATGACTCCCTCGCACATGTAAAATATGATATGGAAAAGTCAGGTAGTGTGCCCTTCTTTTACGTTTAAGGTAAAATTATTTAAAATAAAGAATTTGGCTTATAGAAAGTAAAATTATTTAAAATATAAAAATTTGGTATAGAGAAAGTGAAAGTATTTAAAATATGTAAATTTAGTTGATAATTCAAATTTCTTTTTAAAAAAAACGAGATTATGATTTTAATCCTAAAAACTTAAACCATGAAATCCATTGAAATTCCTTAATTGCAAGTAGTTGAAAAGGGGTTTTCTGCATAGGCTTCCTAACCTGATACGTACACATCAGTGTTATAGAAAGTAAAATTATTTAAAATATAAAACTTTGGTATAGAGAAAGTGAAAGTATTTAAAATACGTAAATTTAGTCGATAATTCAAACTTAAAAAAAAAACGAGATTATGATTTTAATCCTAATAAATTAAACTATGAAATCCATTGAAATTCCTTAATTGCAAGTAGTTGAAAAAGGGTTTTCTGCATAGGCTGCCCAACCTGATATGTACACACCAGTGTTTAAACGTGAAGAAGAAAATTCAACCAATCTATTATTTCAAGTATTTCTCTTAGTTGTTTGGTCGTTGGGTTACTGGCCTTCATCCATCCGTGGCTTATGTAGTAACATAATGGGGTTGTTGGGTTAATTGCTTTATCGTATGGGTTATTCTTTTGCGATTTATGGAGTTATACTAGTATGTTAAGATGGACTTTTTATAACTTAAAGGTCTAATTTTTGGGAGATTTGGGGATCATAATAAAATATTTCAAAATGTGGGAGAGAGGTAGAGCAGTTACTACAATTTTTTTTTCATTTTCTAACTTTTAATAAAAAAGGAAATATGTTGAAGGAATGGTAGTTGAAGAGTGCCATGTTGAAATTTGCATCAGTTTTTATAGTTGTTCAAGAAGCTTCTGCCCTTAATGTTTCCTTGAAAGAAGATGCTTTCAAGGTTTATTTTTTTTAGAATAGGGTTTGGTTTGTAGATTTAATGGGTTTTGGTCATGATTGACCCATCTCCACAAGTGGATCCCGGATACATGTAAACCCCCGTTGACTGAAGATCTAAATATTTACCCTTTGGCTTGGGGTTTTTATATTGTGGTTTTTGATAATATTGAAGATAAGGTGGATCCTAGTTTGTAGGGTAGTGTTGGCCTTTTCATGAAGCCCTAGTATTTCAGTTATGGTGTCAATCTCAACGAATCCTTTTTGGATAAGGTATGGTGTCAATCTCCACGAATCCTTTTTGGATAAAGTTCCAGAACCTCCCCATGTATCTTTGAATCCTCCAAACATTATCTTCCATTGGTAATGCATTAGGGAAGTTTTATTGCCACAACCCATAATCTGTAAATTTTTATAAAACCACTTATGATCGAATATGTGTTGAGATGGATTTCAACAACGATTTTTCCTACTAAGATTAATCTGGAAGCTCCAGACTATATATGGGTTTAAAAGCTGGATTATGAAAATGTTTCATTTTGATGTCAAGCATGTTATGACTAAAATGAAAATGTTTCATTTTGATGTCAATCATGTTATGAAATAGGACATGTAATAAAAAACCACTAAAAGAATTGCAAAAAAACAAAGTTCAAAAGAATAACAAGATGCAAGAAACGTTATAGAGAGAACATTATACATTATATAAAGAAGAGATTTGAGGTAAGAAATAATCAAAAGAAAAACAAGAAAACTTTTTGAGGTAAGAAATAATCAAAAGAAAAACAAGAAAACAAGTTTCCAAAATGATGACAAAATTATATTATTACATTTCCAAATGTAAGTCACAGTATTAACTAAGAAGATATTCTGTTGGACATACAAGTTTATGTGAAAAAAGAAACTCACAGAGATAAAAATCAAGATAGTAATTTCTATGTTTCTATGTTTAGAACATGAATAATATGGTAGAAATAGAAACAAAAATAATAAAGAAAATAATAATTTTATGTTTAAAACATGAATAGTCTAATAGAAACAGAAATCAAAATGATGTAACTCACTTGTATTATGATCTTGTAAAAACAGAAACAAGAATAATGTAACTCATATTTAATAATATAAAATTTGTTTTTTTTCCTCAAGAGAACAAAAACTTAATAAGAGATTGGGCGACATACTGGATACTAGACCTTGTCTGGGGAATAGTGTGTGATTCCACATATTGCAAGCCAATATGAATAAGTTATGGGTCGAATAATGTAACTCACTCATATTTAATAATATAAAATTTGTTTTTTTCCTCGAAAAAAAAAAATGCACCAGACTTAATAAGAGATTGGGCGACATACTGGATGCTAGACCTTGTCTAGGGAATAGTGTGTGATTCCACATATTGCAAGCCAATATGAATAAGTTAGGGGTCTGATCGGCAGCGTGCAGACTCGGTCCATTCACACTAAAAATTGATATTTCATAAGCCTATTTTAAATGCCTTGAATTTTTCACATTGAGGAAAGATTGAGCACATTTGGCAAAGAAAGGCTCTGACCTCCACATTCACATTGAGGAAAGATTGAGCACATTTGGCAAAGAAAGGCTCTGACCTCCACATTCTAAAGAGAAACAGGATCATTCTCTGAGAAATTAAAATCAAATAGCATGATAATAGACCGTAAGTGTTAAATAGCTTCGTTCACTAAAATATTATTATGTTTTTCCATCATATACATGAGTTTGTATATTATATAAACAATTATGGCAATTTTCTAAAACCATAACCAAAACCAATTAGAATAATGTTACGAAGTTTGTACATATATGAAAAACTATGAAAAACTATTACGCTCGCGGATGGGTGACCTCCCAGGAAGTGGGTGACCTCCCAGGAAGTCCGGGTTACCGGGTGCAAGCCCCGGAAGTGATGATTGAAGCTATGTGATTTATTTCACTAGTTTCAATCCCATTTCTTCACCCCTGTGAGCATCACCCGATGCAATGAGTGCTAAGTGAACTATTTAAATCATGAGAAATTAGTCACTTACAACTACCTCTCATGGAAATGGTCATACGTGAATGACTTACTTAACGCAGTTGAATCCCAAAAATGATATCTAACTATTATTTTATTTGTTCTAAGACACTTAGCCAGGAAAAATTTTGGAACTTTCGTGGAAATTAGTATAGTCCATGCCACAAATTTGAAATTGTACTCTGAAACACAAAACTTGAGCAACCACACCTTAGCATTGATATAACAGCCCTTATATACTAATATAATATCTTAATATTGTACGCAGACAGCTGCTGCTTCCTTTTTTTCCAAAGGAAAAAAAACATTCTTGCATTATTTAAACAAAAGAGTATTACATCTACAACATTGTTCTGCAAAATATCTCATACGAGTAGGGAATTGTGCATAAAATAGATTACATCATCTTGTAATAGCTAATCAGAGCGTTTTCCTAGTTTATACCAGCAGTCAAGAAGCTAATTAGATTCCTTGCAATTACAAAAAGGAAAACTGTATCAGAAACAACAGCCATTCTGTCCAATGGTGAAGTACAGGATGCCACCACAAAAAGCTTGAAGGAAAAAACATTCCGAAAACGCAGACAGTTGCTCATAGAGGCAACATAATAAAGGTAAAGTTGAGTGCCCTACTATTTTAATAATATATTCGGAACCCAACAGAAACAGCACTAAGACTACCTATATTTACATTTTGTGTTAAAGGGCAGAGCCAAGAAAAAGAGCTGGTTGTAGATGGAGATTAATAATCTCTCCATCATCCATCCATGTCCAATTGGATGTTTGCCGAACCATTAACTGAATGACTGAATGCATGACATCTATAGTCTCTGCTCCGCTCTCTACTTGTTCTATAGTTATTTTATTGCTTTCAGAAAGGTGAGTACTCGGCTTGATTCTCTATTTGTTCATGGAAGGAGTTCCTCCGTGCAGACCTGAGAATGGTCTTATCTGCTACAATGAAATAGACCGAACCACTGACTGCCAATCAAAATACACACAACATCAACATGCAGTTCTTGACCTCATTATAATAACAAGATCAATGAGACTCTCAGCAAGTAATTTAGTAATAGTAGAATCCTTGTTCAGAACGTGCCTCAATGCATTGCAATGCAAGCATTTTAGTATAATAATAGCAGATTAATGTATTCTGCAAATTTCTCATGTCAAAAAAATTGATGGAAATTGTGGAGAGCTAAGCCTCTGCAACATAACATTTGAAATAGCATGGAGCAATATATAATTACTGACTTACTTGTAGAGATGATGAGAGCCTGTGCGGTATGGTTTACGTTAGCCCTTGCCCATGGAATCGCTCTCACTCCTAGCAACTGTAAATTATTAATATTAATCCAACCCAGCAGTTAATAAGTAGAGCCATTTGCGTGATTATGAATATTAGTGACGTCACGGACTTGAATCGGTAATGATCATTTAAAACACTCACCGTGGGAATGGCTGAGGCTATGCACGCAATTGCAGCTGCCTTGGCCCCTGCTTTCACAGCTTCTGCATTCATATACACACATTCACGAGCTTCATCATCCACAAATAATGGACTAACCCAATGTACCTTAATATTTAGGAATTATGAATTATGAATTATGTGAGTGAGTCGATTGAAAGTAAAATATGAAATGAATTTAGGCACATAGCCAGCACTGCTAAAAGAATGCAAATTAAGGAACAAATAGTTACCATTGGAGCACTGCTTTGCTCTCAGAATTTTCATGTCAGCTTCTCGTTGATCTGGATTCGTCATTTCCTCGTCCACTATAATAATAATCCCTTCCGCCCTCAGCTGGAGATGGGATAATTACAATTTATAAAAATGAAGGGGAAAAAGGATGAAGGCTTGATACGGGAAACTCAAATACGCTGCCACTGTATATATATATAGGAAGTAATTTGTCAGCAAACGTAGGTGCATCGATCAATGGCTGATTCCTGTTTTCAGGTTTCTCTCAAAACAGAGTGAATGAGAATACCATGGTTTGGTAGGATGACAACTTTGTGGTTTTGAGAGAAAACCGTGTGTCCAGGGCCACAGGTTTTGAAGAGTAATGAGTATTATAGCGGCGACGGGGTAAAGCACACGGGATTGGGATTTGGTTTTGATGTGCAGTACAACCGCTGCACATACATACATGTGCATGTCCTCTGTTTCGCTTGTGCGTGCGCGGGGAACGAGAATAAAGTAGTAAGAGGACGAACTTCATAAATTCTTGTGCATTGGCAGCATAAATATTAAAAAGATTATTGCTAAATGTAGTTTGTTTCTTAAATATTAAAAAGATTATTGCTAAATGTAGTTTGTTTCTTCACGTGAGGAGAGGTTGAAATTTTTAGGTGGGGATTTTTTATTCAGAGAGGTCACGATTTTATTGGAATTTTGATTTTTCGATTGATTTTGAATTTATAGCTCTGTTCGATTGAGGAATTTGTTTGACAACTAGTACTGGTTAGAAATTCTTCAATTTCAACAACGATTCTTCTATATGCGGAATAACTGAAAAGAATCATTAAATCTTAATGCCCAGGGATACGAGTTACCTCCAGCCATTGGTGATGTATTGATGCAGGCCACAGTCCACAAGCTTCTTCTTCAGCACTCCAGCTTCAATCCAAGCAAAAAGAAAAAGAACACAAAAGATCTGAAGGCACTTCCAAGCTCTGCTATCTCAGCTAGATGGTGTAAAACTGAAGGGGATTGAGATGCAAGCTTGGGGACCAAACAGATGAATTTATAGCTAAGCTTCCATCAAGCTTCTGATAGCTATGTGTCAGATGTCCCACAGATCAAGGCAGAGAACTCCAGATGGGAGTAATGGACCACTTCAGTAGCTCCTAACAATAAATTTATTCGCTGCAGTTGATTTCCTTAACTTAAGGAAACTACTGCAGTTGGTTTCCATAACTTAAGGAAAGACTGCAGTTTAAATTCCATAATTTTAGGCAGCAATTTTGCATAAACTAATGGAGCTTAACATTCTCCCACTTGGTCCATACTTCCAAAATTTAATGTCTCAACTTAAAAACCATTGATAATCTGTATTAAGTAATAGATACATGAATCATGGCGATAAGTCCTCTTATGACGAGTATTATCTTCCATGTATTACTATGTATTTATTCTTATTATAATTTATGTGGCAACAATTTCTTAATGAATAAACCCTATGTTTATTCTTGGTCCTTCTTAAATGAATTTTCTCAAATCAACTTAAGGTGCACATAAATATGAGAAAAAACATCACAATAATTAAGAATTTCATTAACATTGTCCATACAATGAAAAACTGCATAATGGAACCAAGTCCCATATCCAATACATGATCCTTGAATTTAAACGGTGGCATGCCCTTAGTCAAAGGATCAGCGATCATTAACTCAGTGCTGACGTGCTCAATGACCACTTTATTTTCTTTAACACGTTCCCTTATAGCTAAATACTTAATGTCGATGTGTTTATTTCGACTCCCACTTTTTTAGCCATAAAACCAGCAGCGGAATTATCACAATATATTCTTAATGGCTTAGATATAGAATCCATAATTCTAAGCCCAGAAATGAAATTCTTAAGCCATACACCATGTAAATTAGCCTCAAACAGGATATACATAAGCATGTAGTCTTTGGTCCCTTGAAGGCACCTCATTACTTTCTTTGTAGCTCTCCAATAGTCTAAACCTGGATCACTCTGATATCGTCCCAACATTCCCAATGGGAGCTACACTTGGTGAACAATCCTTCATCCGAAATCTCTCTAAAATTTTATTAATATAGGTTTCCTGTGACAGACCCAAGATGCCTCAAAATCTGTCTCTATGGATCTTAATGCCAATGACATAAGATGCCTCACCCATATCCTTCATATCAAAACTTTTAGAGAGGAATTGTCTCACCTCATGTAGCAAACCCTTATCATTGGTTGCTAGTAAAAGGTCATCCACATAGAAAACAAGAAAACAAATTTTACTCCCACTAACCTTCAGGTATATACATTGATCCATAATGTTTTCTACAAAACCAAAAGAAGAAATTACATTATGGAATTTCAAATACCATTGGCGGGATGCTTGTTTTAAACCATATAATGACTTCTTGAGCTTGCAAACCAATTGCTCACCATGACTAGAGGGGAATCAATGAAGATGTGTTATTAATGAAGAAGTGTTGTCAATCATTAATGACGAAGTGTTATTAATGAAGAAGTGTTAATAACCATCATCCTTTAGTGCCAGTGTGAACATGCATTGAATCATATGTGATATTGTTTTGTAAATTAATGCAGTAAAGACCATTAGACAAAATACCATTCCCAACATAATCATATTTATAGAATAGACTGAAAATTTTTTTTCTGAAAAGTTTAAGGAATATCCAAAAGGTACAAGCCTTGAAACTGAAATCAAGTTTCTAGGAAAACTTGGAACATAAAAGGTCTTTTCTAACTTCAAAACAAAACCACTACTTAAAGCTAAATAACATGTTCCTATAGCTTCCACATGCGAGCCCATCTTGTTTGAGAGAAAACCGTGTGTCCAGGCCACAGGTTTTGAAGAGTAATGAGTATTATAGCGGCGACGGGGTAAAGCACACGGGATTGGGATTTGGTTTTGATGTGCAGTACAACCGCTGCAGATACATACATGTGCATCTCCTCTGTTTCGCTTGTGCGTGCGCGAGGAACGAGAATAAAGTAGTAAGAGGACGAACTTCATAAATTCTTGTGCATTGGCAGCATAAATATTAAAAAGATTATTGCTAAATGTAGTTTGTTTCTTAAATATTAAAAAGATTATTGCTAAATGTAGTTTGTTTCTTCACGTGAGGAGAGATTGAAATTTTTAGGTGAGGATTTTTTATTCAGAGAGGTCACGATTTTATTGGACCATAAATTTCAATCTCTCCTCACGCTATTGGGACATATTAAATTGCATATTTACCTTATGAACAATCTTCAACCAAGATGACCCTACGCCCTCACTATGTGCTTATTTTTCTTATCGACCGCGTTTGAATATCTAATTATTTATTATTAATGTGAACAACTCTTTCTATCTAATTTAACTAAGTGACAGGGAATAGCTACTATGTAGCACTTGTTTTATTTTCACCATGTGAGCAAATAATGTGGGATGCTTTTATATAAAGATGAAGTTATTTACAAAAGGAAATTTTATGGTTTAATATTCATATGCAATTCGAGAGAAATATTGAAATGATTTTATTGTTTTCAGTTATTGCTTACCACATTATGTTATGTTGGAACCTATCAAATGACCATACAATCTAGTGCTAAACATTTTAAGGGTTCTTCTTTGCACCATCAAACATAATTTGTGTTTTTTTTTATATATAAATATTGATCATGAATACAAATTACAAATCTTGATCATGGAAATATTAATCATAGAGCTCTATAAACATCTTGTATGAAAACCCAAAGTTCATTTCTCCAAGATTCAACATTACTCCAACCTCCTACCAATTTTTTCACTTCCTCATATTTATCTTCAATTTCTTGTGTATCTCTTGTAGACATTGTTATCACATCTACCGTTGCATCTACTAGCATGAATCTTTGTAGATTCTCTAATACCATTGAACAACCAAACACTCTTATTTTTTGGAGTGTTTTGAGATTCAAACAACTTTGTGGTAATATTTGTAATGCATCACGTTTCATTATTGTAAATACTTTGAGCATAGGCATTTCCCCATCTTCTATTAATGGTAACTCCTCTAATTTATCTAAATAAACTAATGAAAATATTTCCAATAAAAAAAAATGTACCAACCTCACCAAACTCGGTAGGAATTTTTTTTTAACTTTAAACAAAAAAATATATCTAAACACTTCAAACTACTAAGCTTATGCAAATCGGGGAGATCTTCCAAAGTAGAACAATTCCACAATTTAAGATGCGTCAAATTGTGAAATTCACAAAACTTACTTTCCATCTTAACCATGTGCAAGCATTCTAAAGAGAACCTTCTCAACTTTGACATGATATTTATGTCAGAAGGTAACTTTGTCATTTATGTAAGATGCAATTTGAGTGTCTCCATTTGAATCATGCTCCCCAATGTTCCTTCACTAATTATTTCCCCATTGTTTTGTACGCGTAACACTTTTAGTTGTGTTAGAATACTCAAATTCGCAATGGAAGCCACTTTTTTTCATCTCCTTTTTTTTTTATCACTTGTTGCCCACATGTTACTGCAGCTTCTCATGTCCAAAAACTGCAGAGAGGTAAGTCTTGAGATGGTACCAAGAAAACATTGTAAATCATCACAACCATTGATTATCAGATACCTTAGGCATCTCAACCTACCGATGTCAGATGGTAATTCTGTGACACTGGATCGAGCAAGACTGAGGATTTGGAGACTTGCAAGAGTTGGGAGAGATTCAGGTATCATTTTGATGGGCATGCCCACTAATTTGATCTCAACATTTTTTGGAGACTAGGTGGATCTAGTTTGAAAAATTGTGAAAAGTGGTCCACACGAAGTTGAAGGAGTTGGGTGCCTCAATCAAGTTGAAGTCTACAACAAACTGAAGCTGGAACATTTATGAGTTTGGTTCCTTGATAAGGTTGTAGCCTATTCCATGTGGGTGCTTGCACATCTTCAAGGTTGGTGCCCCAATCAGGTTGTAGCCTATTGCAAGTAGTTTCTTGCACATCTTAGGGGTGGGTGCCTCGAACAAGTCAATGCTTCCAAGTCTATGTAAATGAATTGAAGAAGAAAAAGAAAAAATAATTGTGGTTTTCTCCCATTAGGGTTTCTACGTAAAATCTTATGTTCTATTATGTTGATGCGATGATGGCTTCTTGATGCATGATCTCATTTGTTGTTATGATGCAAATTGTTATGGTACACTACTACATGATTAATTATTGATGATTTTTTTGAAATGATAAGTTTGCAACTACATTGATTCACCCTTTCCCCCCTCTCAATGTGATCTTTGGTCTAACTGTCATAACTATATAACAAGACATAACAGTCAAAGAGAAAGTTGCTAAAGTACTCACTAGAAAAACCATGAAATTTAGGCAAGGAAAACAAACCCTAATGAAATGTCCAAGATTAAAAATATTTGAAAAAAAAAAAAAAACAATAAAGACATTTATACACATATCCGTTAAGTGATATTATTATAAACATTTTTTAATAATAATAAAATAATAAAAACAAATATTTTTTAATATTCAATTAATTATATTTATGTATTGTTTAGATAATCTTCGGCAAAATCACATAACCAATCTTTTGTCGACGCGTTTCAAACCAACTAGTGTGGTTCATCTTCAGGACAAGTTGAAGAACCAATCCGGCTCAACTTGTTTAAATAGAGTGTGCCGGCTAATTTTGACCTAATGGTCCTAGTCAAACCACTAATATTCTTGTTATATAATTAAATTAATAAATTATATCTAGTATCTTGTTATTAATTTAATTATATAACAAGAATATTAGTGGTTTGACTAGGACCATTAGGTCAAAACTAGCCGTTGGAGTCTCTGCACACTCTATTTAAACAAGCTGAGCCGGATTGGTTCTTCAACTTGTCCTGACGATGAACCACACTGGTTGGTTCGAAACGCATCGACAAAAGATTGGTTATGTGATTTTGCTGAAGATTATATAAACAATGTTATGGATCACAGAAGTCTAAATTCCTTAATATATTTATGTATTTTTATTATTATTTTACTTTAAATTTCAAAAAACCAAATATTTTATTTTAGTTTTATTTATTAAAAAAAAAGAGATATTTAGCATATTTATGTATTATTGGTATGCAAGCGTTATAATCCTTAGATGTATAAGCATACATGTGTATTTATAAGCATACATGTGATTATTTATGCTAACTATTGAAAGAAGAATTATATAGATTTTTATTTTTTAATAAAATAGATGCCTTAGAATTTATAGGTTGTAATGGTAGATATAATATTAATGTTAATTTTAAAGTTATTGTGTATTATTTTATTCGTTTCAAAGTGGTATGGTTGATATATATATATATATATATATATATATATATATATATATATATATATATATATTTTTGTGGAGAATATGTATATATAATTAATATATAAGTTTAACATATATACATAAAAAAATCATTCATTCTCACTTTACTAATTAATGTAAATAAATAAACGTGGTTACAATATTTTGGGTTAATACTATTGTTTATTAATATCCTATGCACACAAAAAACACTCATCTCAAAAAATAGATTGATATGACAAGTTTTTTATCAATTAATTTAATTAAAAGAGTATAACATACATAATTAATTTGGATATCTCAACCTTTAATTTAATGGAAGTTAAATTCCTACTATCTACTTAATTGTGAAACCCCATTTAATTCTAGAAACCTAGTTATTAAGTAAACCAAACCAATACAAAGAACATAATTAATTTGAAAATAATTATTGCATCTACTTAATTATGGAAGGGAACTTAATGCTACAATCAACCAGTAAAGTAATAATAAAAAAACAAAAATTAAAATTATTCATTTTCACATAATGACAAATAAACCTCAACATCAATGGTAAAAGTCGTTGTTGCAAGTTGGGTCACAAGGAAAAACTCAATCACCAATTGCTTTTGCAATAGTCTGCCATGAAATCAAATTTTAATATGTATTACAACCTAATTCTAAAATATTATTATAATTTTAATTCATAATAGGTAGACTTTCAAATTCAATTAGTCCTTGTAGAGAATTGAAAATATCATTAAACCCTAACAATCATGCAACCAAAAATACTAATCAATCTATACCCAGTATTTAAAAAAGGAAAAAAGAAAAATGACATTTAAATTTGTGAGGTCCAATAGAACACACTTATGGACGTTAATCACACACAATCTCCTTATTAAGAAGGAAGTTTATTTTTAAATATATCTTCTATAAATAATTTATTTCGTTTATTTTATAATTTTTTTAATATTAGAAATCGATTTATTTTATTTTTTATTTATATTAAATTATAATTTAAAAAATAAAAATAAAAAATATACGTATATAATTAATATATTGAAAAAATTACTAACTAGTATACTTGGTAGACTTTAAATTTGAATGACTATCCCGTAAATTTAAAAAAAAAAATTATAGTTCATCTCCTAGTTATAATTTTTAATAAAAATTAATTAATTTGCATTTTTATTTTAAATTAATATTATTATTATTCATTATCAAAAAATTAATATCTAATTTTAACACACACACACACACACACATATATATATATATAGATATATACGTCTAAAAAAAGATGTGATAACATTTTTAATTATCTAGATTTATTCTTACTTTACTAAGTAATGTAAATAAATAAATCTGTTTACAATATTATGGGCTAATATTATAGTTTATCAATATCTCATGCACACAAAAAAAATCTTCATTTCAAATAACAGTTTGATATGATAAATTTTTTAATTAATTAATTTAATTAAAAAAATACAAAGAACATAATTAATTTGAAGATCTCAATCTTTAATTTAATGGAAGTTAAATTCCTACCGTCCACTTAATTGTGGAACACCACTTAATTCTAGAAACCATACTTTAAATAAACCAAACCAATACAAAAAAACATAATTAATTTGAAAATAAATCTCAACTTTCAATTTAAAGAAAGTTTACTCACTTCACTTAAAATTAAGATTATTCATTTTTATATAATGGCAAATAAACCTGGGAATAAACCTGACCATCACTAAGAAAAAATAATTGTTACAGTCTGATCCCAAGAAAATGGACAATCAATATCCTTCACAACATTGCCTTGAAAAAACCAATCACTAATAATCGTTCTTGCAAGTTGGGTTACAAGGAAATGGACAATCAATATCCTTGACAACACCGCGTTGAAAAACCCAATCACCAACTGCCTCTGCAATAGTCTGCCATCAAACAGAATCATAAATTTCTATATTCACATTAATAATCACTTATCTGAAAACATTAGTGCTTAAAAACATTAGCATAAGGACGCACCTTTGATTTTAATTTTGGAGATTGACGTGCGTGCCACAGACCTTGTATGCTTGTTTGACAGTGTTGATAACATGAATTGATAAACAGCCCTCCAGTCGCTGAGGTATCAACGTGAGTTAGATCGCTGATCATTTCATTCCTAAACCCTGTGATTGGATAGTAAAATATATCAGTAAGCTATTAACTAACTTGAAATTCTACAAGAACTACATGGATGTTAATAGAAAGGGGAAACTTGGGTATTCCTTCAGAAAGTAACCTTCCAATATTTTCAACTGCCATGGAGCACAGGTTGTGATATTCCTCTTGCAGTTCTGCCATTGATTATTGGGATCTGCTATACCAGGTACTAAAATATTTCCAATCTACAGAAAACAAAAGGGCAGTCATAGTGTGGGAGATCATGCACACACCTTTGTTGAACAATCACATCCTACCACCGCACCTGCTCTTGATATCTACCAAGGTTTGGCTTCAATCCTATTGGTTGTCACATGGATTCGTTCCCTCAACCTCCCCCGCATTCTGTTGATCCTCTAGATTGTATTGTCTTGTGTTCTCCCATTCTGGACTCCTCACTTGTTGTGAACGAGGATCAAGCGGTTGATGGAGTTGGTGTTATGTAACCAACCTGTGCCATCATTTATGATGATTGTGTGCGGGAATCTAAATAAGAACCTGCAGTGAAGGATGATTCCCTTCCAGCCGCACCTCATCTTCTTTATCTTGACATCCCTTGTGATTCTGTCACTGTTGATTTCCCCTAGGAAAAATCATTTCTGAATGTTTCTACTTCTGATCATTCATAAGACACATTGGATGTCATTTTTTCATTATGTTGCGGAGAGGACACATATTCATTTGAAAATCTATCCAATCTGTCATCTGTCATTTCTAAAAACACAGAGGGTGAACATCTTTTCTTCTCATCTACCCCTCAATTCAATTCATCAAATCATGAGGATGACGACAAACATCTTGAATTTTTTGATCTTGGTTGTCGTGATCTATCCACTACCTCATCCGATCATGATGTTGATTCAATTGTTGTTAATCTTTCTAAGGCACTGGTCTATGATGATCTACCTGTCAATGAATTTGAAACCCCCCAGAGTGTTGAGGCATTTCAGCCCGAGCTGATGCTTATGTCAGGCCCTCGTTGTCCTGAGGTTGGTTACAATTCAGTCAGGAAACTTTTTTAACACTTAAGGATCCTCGTCACTCTCTGCTTCGCATTGAATATCAATAAAACACCCAGATTTCGCTTCCTCCACTTGAACTGCACGACCCCATCACCCATGCATTGGAGGACTCTTACACAACAAGTACATATGCACAACGTAAGTGGTCTACCTCTCTCAAGTTTTCTTGCATGTTACAGTCAAGAGAATGCATACATTCAACATCTGCATGTAGTGTAGCACAACACCATGGAAACTCCACAGAATGCATGTCATGCGCTTTGACTCATTGTTGTTTCACTTTTAAACTAGGAGTGTCTTTTTCTTCATTGTTAGATCCTTCTTGTTTGCTAGTTAGCACAACTATCCTATTCGCAAACCATGCCTTCACCAACATGGGTCAACCAATGCACCGGTGGCTGCATTGGAAGTATCACTTCACATGAGATGACCCATGCACCATTATCTTAGGAGTAGGAGTATTGTTTGCTTTCAGTCTGTTTGCTTGCATGCTTGTTTACTTACCTACTTTTTTGGTTTGTTTTTATGTTTGCTTGTTTCTTACTCACTTTGCTTTTGCTTTTGCTTCTGCTTCTGCTTTGCTTTGTTGTTTGTATGCTTTTTTTTTCATAGGTTAGTTTCACATGAAACCATGCATGACTCTTGAAACAAGTTGGGTAAAGTACAAGAGGAATTATACAACTATCAACATTTGGTTATATGTTGTCCGCTCTCTTACGTAAGAACTTATTGTCTTTAGTCCATGATACATCAATGGAAAATACATACTATTTAAAGTAAACCTTGGTGAAAACACAATGCATGCATGCTAACTTGTATCAGCTACTCTAGTCAGTTGTTTTTGGGTTAACCCCTGTCATCCCAGTCAAGTAAAGTAAGGTGAGGGGGAAAACCTTAACATGCACGTCAGAGGTATAATAAAATACTTCTCTGTAGGAACTACCTCTTCTATTCTCAATAAGTAGGGATCCCTCTTCCACCTCTAAAATGAATAAATGTTGTGCACAGTTACGAAGATAAAAATTAAAATTAAAAAAAATGGAAAGGAGAAAGAAGTTTGAAAAAAATGAAAATGAATAAGGTGAAAGAAGATAACGGATTCCTACACAGAGAGTTGATGTAAGTAACTCCGCCGAGGTATTGACCATGCTCACTGGAAGTAAAGCCATGCTTGTGTTCCTATGTGACTCCACCTATTGTCCAGGCCTGCTAGCAATGAAGCAACACCAAAGATGAAACTACGACTCTGACAACTATACTGCTTGTGCACCAATATACCCCTCAACCCCAATTAAAACAATTGTGTTGACTTGGCTCAAAATGTATGTCAATCAACCAAGATCTTGGAGATACTACATCTCACAATCAAACGGGTGTGGAAACCAAGATGAACTGAGAACTGAACAATACTTCTGGAGGTGTTAGACTTTCTTTTTATGAACAAGGTCCATTTAGAGAGCTGGAGTTCTACCAGTGTGTCACCAACAACTATAGCAACTACAACCACCCTTCAAAAATTTTCCTTAGCTTCGTTTTGGAGCCTCCCTACCAACCTTTCAAAGTAGCATGTCTTGCTTCGTCAAGTACACAAGCTTCAATGTTTTTCTTGCAGAAAGGCAGCCTATCTATCAGAGCTTGATGCATCCCCCTCAAAAGTTGTCTGTTTGGACTTGGTAAGGCTATAAGCTGAGCAGCTCCCTCAAGGAATTACGCAATTATGGAGGTCAACCAGCCTTTCCTTCATAAATTGTGCAATTCTATCTAACATCCTGCTGGGCTCCATAATTGTGCAATTCTGCCAGTCAGGCTTCATCCAGAAAATTGTGCAAATTCCTCCCAGTAGGGCTGCTCAACCCAAGAATTGCACAATACTAGGCAGTAGTTAGCTACCCTACCCAGAAATTGTGCAAATATACTGGGCAGCCAACCCAAATCCCTTCTAGAAGTGTGCATTTTCTCCCAGTAGTTGAGCAGCTTCTTGCGTGTGCAGTTGAGTTGACTGGTTCCCTCCGGGACAACAAAACTAATTTTCATGCATGGACTACTCTTCCCCAGGCACCATGCAATGGAATCCATTGTTTTAGGGATCTATTTTTAGCAGTCGAAGGTTACATGCAAGGATCATTTTAGAAACCTCCCGCTAAGTGTCGCTTTTCCTATATTTGTGGCATGCGCATTGCAACCTTGATTTTATCAAAACTCATGAACTGGATTTTGTAGAGATCATTCCTCACATCTAAATTGTAGCTTTGACATCCCACATTGCATGTAGGAGTTGTCAGCACATTCAGCTCAGTTGTTTTGGGGTAAGCCCGCTTTTCATGTCTTGTGTTTCATTTCTGGCGCTTTGTGTGTTTCGCTTCATATGAATGTTGTCTGCTTGATTTCAGTGAGTGCTTGCTGTCATTTTGATACATACTAGCTTGTAGTAGCATCGCTTTAGTTTTTTTTGACATCGCATTGCTGTTGCATGCATGAAACTGTTTTTCACAAACGGTTGCTAATTCGGTGACTCACCTCACCCACATGCATGTTGTTTTGTTTTATGAATCTGTCATTCACCATTTGCATGTACGATCATTCACCTATGTTTACACTCAATATCGCCATGCATTCACATTCATTTTTGCTTTCGGCTTCCCATCGGCGAGTCTAGGCAGCCTTGGCCCGGAGTCTGCCTCACCAAGACAGCATTGAACAATCCTCAGAGGGAAGGCTCTGTCCTCCTTTCAGGAAATGAGAATTTATGTCCAGTGAAATTCCTCCAGTCTTGCATTGCACAATTCTGAGGGACAGTGATTGCTGGCCTAGAAAATTAAGCAATGCAGTGGTTGAGCCTGCAACCATTGCTAGCTGAGATTGCGCATTGCACAATTCCAGTAGTCAGCAACCAGACTAAACTGTGCATTCCGTAGTTCCATCTATCAGTCAGTCTCCCAACAGCCCAAATTGTGCCTTGCACAGTCTTGGAAGTCAATCTCCCAACCTCCCAATGGAAATTGCGCAACCTTCATGATCAATCACACATGTATGTTGCAAGTCAGTTCTCAAGTTCATTTTGGTTTTCGACTCATGGATTTCTTGCCACGAGTGTTTCCATGTCTTTAGGTATCACAGGAGTTCATTTTCCTCTCAGCAATACAGGTACAATGGTTTCAAAGAGAGCAGAGTCGAAGACACTGTTTAGAGCACACTTGGGGATGCAGTTGATCAAGTGTCTATGGACTTGCCTACCCAAAAAGACATCAAGTTGTTCATAGACAAGGACATCAAGATATGAAGGTACCAACATCACAATGAGCATCATTATGAACAACAAATGAAGGTAGCTCCCCTGATGCAATGAATATAAGAGGAATGTTGTTGACAACACAAACATGGAACAAATTTTTAAGCTCAAGCAGATCCACTGGTGATGAAAGAAACTTTGGAGACTCAAGCTAGGAGGTGATGATGCGACATGAATATCATGCGAAGACAGAGAATGGAACAAAGAAGGAGTTTCATGTGTTGAAGCAACAACTCAAGGAAGAACATGAGTTGCACAGACAAGAAAATGAGTTGTAGTAGAAATAGGAACAACAAGGGTGAGCAACTTGCACTCAAGGATGAGACACTGCCATACAAGTTATAGATCCATCCCAGCAGCTGGCATGGAGAAAACAAGGTGCGTAGTGTTGTTGATCACGTGCAAAGGGATTCAGTAGCATTTAGTAGATGAATCTAGGATAAACTTTAAAAATATTTTATAATTCATCTCATATTTAAGAAAAAAAAAATCATAAAAATTAACTAATTTATAATTTTATTTTAAATTATTATTATTATTGATTATAAAAAAATTAACATGTATACATTTCAAAAAAATATAATAACAATTTTAATTATCTAGATTTATTTTTACTTTACCAATTAATGTAAATAAATAAACCTTGTTACAAAACTATGGGCTAATACTATAATTTATCAATATCTCATGCATACAAAAAAAAAGTCTCATTTCAAATAATAGGTTGATATAAATTTTTTAATTAATTAATTTAATTAAAAGAGTACAAATGACATAATTGATTTGGAGATCTCAAATTTAATGGAAGTTAAATTCCTAACATCCACTTAATTATGGAACCCCACTAATCCAATGAGACTCCCTATGCAATAGTCTTCCATTAAATAAAATTTTAATATATACTACAATCTAATTCTAAAAAATTATTAGAATTTTTAATTCATAATACAATTCAAATTAAAATTCAGTTGGTTCTTATTGAGAACTGAAGATATCATTAAACCCTAATAATCGTGCAACCAAAAATACTAATAAACTTGTACCAAAAATTTAGAAGAAATTAAAAAATTAAGAAAGAAGTGTGTATATATATATATATATATATATATATATATATATATATGGAGAGAGAGAGAAATATAGATATATATATCCTTCTATTAATTAAATATATATATTATTCTTATTAATAATATATATAATCTCTTCATTAATACGAAGTTTATTTTTAAATATAACTTCTATAAATAATTTATTCTATTTATTTAAAAAAAAATTATGGGTATGTAAGAAAATGAGATAATTTGTAACTTTAATTTAAATTATTATTATTATTAATGATATAAAAATTAATATATAAGTTTAACATATATATAATAAAAAAAACATGCCATAACATTTATATCTCAACCTTTAATTTAATGGAATGAAAATTCTTACTATCAACTTAATTGTGGAACCCCACTTAATTCTAAAAACCTGGTTCTTAAGTAAATTGAAAGTAAATTGAACCAATATCGAACCAATACAAAGAATGTAACACCAATATAACACCAATACAAAGAATGTAACATATCGAACCAATACAAAGAATGTAACACCAAACCAATACAAAGAATGTAACACCAATGTAACACCAATACAAGGAATGTAACATATCGAACCAATACAAAGAATGTAACACCAATGTAACACCAATACAAAGAATGTAACATACCCGATAACCTCACATGAAAATGTAGGTAGTTAGAATTTTTTTACACAAATTACCCACAAGTAATTATCCAAATCACTATTCCACATTCCTCATTAACCATTAGATAGAATGTTCATTAGTACATAAAGTAACTCTCAATAGAAGAGAGTAAGTTACATAACCCTTAACAACCACTGTTGTAGTAATGTTGTAGTATATTAACATAAATTGTCTTATGAACCTTGCATCCATTTCATGATTCCCTTAACCAAATTAATTAATCACATACTTGACATTATGACCCCACTTAATTGTGGAACCCCACTTAATTCTAGAAACTTGGTTCTTAAGTAAACCGAACCAATACAAAGAATGTAACATACCCCGATCAAATGAAAATATAGGGAGTTACAATTTTTTTACACAAATTACCCGCAAGTAATTATCCAAATCACTATTCCACATTCCTCATTTACCATTAGACAAAATGTTATTTAATACATAAAGTAACTCTCAATAGAAAAGAGTAAGTTGCATAACCCTTAACAACCACTGTTGTAGTATATTAACATAGATTGTCTTATGAACCTTGCATCCATTTCACGATTCCCTTAACCAAATTAATTAATCACATACTTGACATTATGATTATCACATCAGATAAGGAATCAACATCATCATACTAATACAATAATCAATCACATCATTGAACACCGATATACCCTAAAAACCCCATAGGGTGAAAACTAGAAAACGTTTAATTTTATTATTAAACACTCGTGAAGGTGTACATAATAATCAATCACATCATTGAACACCAATATTGAACACCGATATACCCTGGAAACCCCATAGGGTGAAAACCAGCAAACGTTTAATTTTCTTATTAAATGCTCGTGGCTTATAAGGGAGTCCATCCCTTATCTATTGTTATAAAATATTACAATGAAATATTAATTAAAATACAACATACTTAACTAAAAGTTAAAAATTGTTACAATGATCATGAAACTTCCCCACAAATGACCACCCTTTATATGCTTTTGACATGATCATCCCATCAGTGTACCATCCTACATCTCACAGCATGTACTCATGAGCATGGACCATTAGTTCTTATCTGTCACAATGTTAAACATAATTGTCTTTTGCACAAATCACCATCTTTTGTCGTCAACAATCTTTGATAACATGATTAGATAAGTATTAATCAATCGATAATTATTTGAAAGTGATCTTTTAACATCTATTCATGTGCATACATGAGATGTAATTATAATATAACAACAGCCTTCTTCTTATAACATTATGCATGTATAAACAAATAATTATCAAGCATGTCAAAATAATTACCCCATTACTATTCCCATTACTATGATCATTCTCGCACCAACACATTCATATCCAAATTACTATGATCGTTCTTGCACCAGACACATACATTCCAAAGGAAACCACTGTAACCATCCATTTCACTTAAATGATACTAGAAACTTATCTTATCATTATTTTTCATTCATGTAATTAAATAAAAACTTATTCTAAAAGAGCTAGCCCTTTAGCTTCTTCTTTGTGCATGTAACTAAGTAATCTTTCCAATACGGTAGATGTTCCCGGGAAATCTAACATGATAGATATTATTATAATACATGCAAATGTAAGTCCCTTTTCTAAAAACATCTTTCCCCAGATAGATCTATTTACAAAATCTACTATATGCACAAAGACATGATATAAGTATTTTACAAAGAAAAACTAGTACATTTATTCCAAGTAACTTATTGTTTTAATTTCCATAATACTTACTCTTTTCTGCACACAAATCCATATTCCCTTTAAAAAATCTAACACGATAGTTTTACAAATCCATTTTTTTCTTTAAAATATTTAAGACAACATTTATATCTTCATACATATAATACAAATCCATATTTCTCTTTAAAAGATCTAATGCAATAGCTTTACAAATCCATGTTTTTCTTTAAAATATTTAACACAACATTTATATCTTCATACATATAATACAAATCAATATTTCTCTTTAAAAGATCTAACCCAATAGTTTTACAAATCCATGTTTTTCTTTAAAATATTTAACACACGGCTGTAATCAACTATTGTTTCTATTACATTGTAAATGTAATCAACTATGTTTACTATGTTTCTATGCTTCTGCATGTGTAAATCAAACTATGTTACTATGTTTCTATGCTTCTGCATGTGATCTAATGCAATATGCAACACACAAATCATTTACCTTTTTACTCACCATAACATGTAACTTTGAATTAACGCAATTACCTTCTTTCCACAAAGATTCCTATGACTTATATTATCACTATGCATTTCATCTATGTATAGATTATTATATTTTCTCATAACTAAATATTCTTTTTTTTTTTTAAAATCTCTTACCTGAAAGAACACCACACCACACCACAAGATTTATTTATTCTAATAAACCAAAAAGTCATAGTTATTTTTTCCTATTTTTTGATAAATTACCCTCTTGAATCTATATTCATTTTGAAGAAAATAGGTTGGATTTCATAACAAAAAAGAATATCCACCGTATTTATTTATATATATAGATAAATATATTTATTTCTAAAAAGTTAACATCATAAAAATATTTATGTACCAACATTAACATATATATTTTTTAAAACTAACATGAATGTATAAATTCTTTTCTTTTCCTACAAAATAATTCACTAATCTACCTTCAGAAAGTTTACCAAAAAAATAAACAAGTAACATAACATTTCATTGTTTCAAGAACTCATGAGAATATTTTCAATAACTAAATTAATTAAGCAAATACCTCACTTTCCTCTCTTACGCAAAGAAATGTCATTCAACATACCAAGGATGAATGGAGGAAAATAATTATTGAACGAGTCGTAGGATTCCAAGGAAACAGAATGTGAACTTTATTATTGTGAATAGAGTTCTCCTTGAAGCTTTCCACCACACCAGGTTCGAATAACTAAATTAATTAAGTGAAATACCTCACTTTCCTCACTTACGCAAAGAAATCTCATTCAACATAGAAATCTCATTCAACATACGAGGGATGAATGGAGGAAAATATCTATTGAACGAGCAACTAAAGGTTTCCTGGCAGGATTGTCAAGGATTCCAAGAAGCTTAAACTTTATTATTGTGAATAGAGGTCTCCTTGAAGCTTAAACTTTATTATTGTGAATAGAGGTCTCCTTGAAGCTTTCCACCACACCAGGTTCGACTCCATGCTGGCGTATTAAAATAATGGATGAGTTAAAAAAAATGGACGAGAGACGCTGAAACATCCCAAGTCTTCTTCAATGAAGTGACCCTTCACCCTGCACAACCTATGTCTCCTTCGATGAATTTATTATGCCTGTTCCACCATCATAATCGGCGTTGAATCAACTATTAACACCAAATATTTATTATGTAACGATTTCGTTAAGCTGAAAAAAAAACCCACCCATTGGAATGCATCCAACCCAAGAAAACGAACAGAAGAACACATCCAACCCAAGAAAACGAACAGAAGAACAGTTATCCAGAACTGAACCCTAATTAAATTCTAATCCAACTGTGTGACCCCTCACCCCACACAACCTATGTCTCCTTCGATGAATTTATTGTGCCTGTTCCACAATAATCGGCGTTGAATCAACTATTAACACCAAATATTTGTTATGCAACGGTTTCGTTAAGTTGAAAAAAAAAACCCACCCATTGGAACGCATCCAACCCAAGAAAACGAACAGAAGAACAGTTATCAAGAAGTGAACCCTAATTAAATTCTAATCCAACTGTCATGTAAGAAAGGATAACTAAATTTTAATTAATATTCTTCGTGTAAAATAACTTTGAAATAGAGATGTTACAAAAAAACATAATTAATTTGAAAATAAATCTCCACTTTCAATTTAATGGAGGTTAAATTACTGCATCTAGCCACTTAATTTAGGAAGTGCACTTAATTCTGCAATCAATTAATAAAGTAATAATAAAAACAAAAAATTAAAGATTATTCATTTTTAATGGAAAATGAAGCTCAACATCAATTGTAAAATTAGTTGTTGCAAGTTGGGTCACAAGGAAATGGATACCTAGTTGAAAAACCAAATCACCAATTGCCTCTATATTAGTCTTCCATTAAATCAAATTTTAATATGTATTACAACCTAATTATAAAATATTAATATAATTTTTAAGTCTTAATACAATGAATTTCAAATTCAATTGGTTCTTATAAAAAATTGAAGATATCATTCAACCATAACCTTCAAATTCAATTAGTTCTTATAAAAAAACTGAAGATATCATTAAACCCTAACAACAAAAATAATATTCAACCTGTACCAATAATTTAGAAGAATATTTTTTTTTATAAAAAACCCTAAAGATATTTTCTCATATATATAATCTTCTATTTTATATATATATATATATATATATATATATATATATATATTAATAAAGTTTATTTTTAAACCTAACTTCTATAAATAATTTATTCCATTTATTTTATAATTTTTTTAGTAATTAAAAATGTATTTATATTATTTTAATATTTTGTTTTATTAAATTATAATTTTTTAAAAAAATAAAAAAATAAATATTGTACATATATAATTTGAAAATAAATCTCAATCTTCAATTTAATGGAGGTTAAATTAGTGCATCCACTTAATTATAGAAGTGCACTTAATTTTGAGCAACCAATGGTAAAAATCATTGTTGCAAGTTGGGTCACAAAGAAATGGACACATAGTTGAAAACCCCACTCTCACATTAAATCAAATTTTAATATGTATTACAACCTAATTCTAATATATGATTATAATTTCTAATTTATAATACAATCACCTTCAAATTTAATTGTTTCTCATAAAGAAAACTGAAAGATATCATTAAACCCTAACAATCATGGAACCAAAAATACTAATCAACTTGTTCTAAATAGAAAAATGTCTAAATAGATATATAATCTTCTATTAATTATATGTACAATATCCTTATTAATAAAAAGCTTATTTTTAAATATAACTTCTATAAATAATTTATTTCTTCTAAAAAGTTAAGAAATAAGCCTAAATATATTTTCGCGATATATATATGTAATTTTTTTTTATGAATTATATATATAGAACTTCTATAAACAACCTATTCAATTCAATTTATTTTATTTTAATATTTTGTTTTTATTAAATTACAAATTTTAAAATTAAATTTAAAATAAATTAAATATTATACATATATAATTAATATATTCAAAAAATTTTAGTAAATAGTATATTTGATAGATTTTTGAATAAATTCATTGTAAAATTAAAAAACACTTTATAATTCATTTTATACTTATTAAAATAAAAATATAAAAATATAAAAATTAACTAATTTTATTTTAAATTATTATTATTATTAATTATAAAAAAAATAATATATATATATTTATATATATATATATATATATATATATATAAATATAATAACATTTTTAATTATCTAGATTCATTCCTACTTTACCAATTAACGTAAATAAATCAACCTCATTGCAGTACTATGTTAATATTATAGTTTATCAATATCTCATACACAAAGGAAAATTGTTTCAAATAATAGTTTGATATGACAAGTTTTTAATTAATTAATTTAATTAAAAGAGTATAAAGGATATAATTAATTTGGATATGACAAACTTTAATTTAATGGAAGTTAAATTCCTACCATCCACTTAATTGTGGAACCCTACTTAATTCTAGAAACCTAGTTGTTAAGTAAATCAAACCAATACAAAGAACATAATTAATTTGAAAATAAATCTCAACCTTCAATTTAATGGAGTTTAAATTACTGAATCCACTTAATTATAGAAGCTCGCTTAATTCTACAATCAACTAGTAAAGTAATAATAAAAAACAGAGATTAAGATTATTCATTTTTATGTAATGGCAAATAATCCTCAACATCAATGGTAGAAGAGGTTGTTCCAAGTTGGGTCACAAGGAAATGGACACCAAGTTGAAAAACCCAATCACCAACTTCCTCTTAAACAAATTTTTAATATGTATTATAAGCTAATTCTAAAATATTATTATAATTTTTAATTCATAATACACACGACCTTCAAATTCAATTCATTCTTATAAAGAACGAAAGATATCATTAAACCCTAACCCTAACCCTAACAATCATACAACCAAAAATACTAATCAACATGTACCAAGAATTTAGAAGAATAAAAAAAATTAAGAACGAAGCTTAAACATACTTTCTTTACAACATGGACCCCAAGAGCCTATCGAAAATTGCTTCTGACCTTAGTCAAAACCCCCACCTTCGCCTCAAGCCTCGATGACATACCATTGGGGGATTAAGGAGGAGATCATCATGAGAAGCAAGGATAGTGTCAAAGATGTTATTACCTCCAATTTTAAGGACAATCTATGGATGATAAGGAGTTGGAGGGTAAAAGGAAGCTAAGATACTATAAGGAGGTGATCAACCCTACCCTTGATAACTAGAATTAACTCTCTATGTTAACTGGCACTAAGAAAAAATTGAACATCCCCAGGATAAGAACTAAAGTGAAATAGGTCGGTGGTCTACTCCCAACACTCCAGGGAATCTCTCAGATTTGCGATACTAGCAAGGTCAAAGATGAAAAGCACTTCCTTTTAGACTCTTAGACTCTTTCTCGCATCCGCCCTTAATTTTGGGATACTAAGAAGGTCAAAGATGAAAAGCACTTCCTTTTAGACTCTTAGACTTTTGCTCACATCTCCGCTTAATTCCCTAACATTTGCCACACTTACAATCTTCTTGACTTATTAAGTCAACCCAACTATAGCAATCTCGGAGCACTTCTTTCCCTTCTCTTTGATCATAGAAACAAGATTTTGAAGAATCACAATTAGATTCTTTTTCTTTTCTTGAGGTCCCATAAGCCGCATTGGTCTTAGTGAACGTTGTTCATCACCATCACCATCATCATCTAATCTCTTATTAATTATATAGAGTTTATTATTCAATATAACTTCTCTAAATATTTTACTCCATTTGTTTTTTTTTTAATATTTAAAAAAAAACAAAAATAAAAATTAATCATTATATATATCTAATTGGAAAATAAATCTCAACCTTCAATCCAATGGAGGTTAAATTACTACACCCACTTAATTATGAAAGTCCACTAAATTTTGAAATCAACCGGTTAGTAAAAACCAAAATTTAAGATTATTTATTTTCACATAATGGAAAATAAACCTCTACATCAACAATAAAAATGGTTGTTGTAAGTTGAGTCACAAGAAAATGGACATCCACTTGAAAAACCCAACCACCAATTGCCTCTACAATAGTCCATCACTAAATCAATTTTTAATATATATTACAACCTAATTTCAAAATATTATTATAATTTATATTTTATAATACACTAACCTTCAAATTCAATTTCAATTAGTAATTATATAAAACTAAAAATATCATTAAACCCTAACCATCATACAACCAAAATACTAATCAACTTTACCAAAAATTTAAAAGAACAAAAAAGCCTAAACATATATATATATTCTTCTATTAATTTTATATATAATCTCTTTATTAATAAGAAGCTTATTTTTTTTTTGTAAGCTAAGGAATTTCTATTATCTACAGAAAACTGAAAATTACATACTAAGGAACCTCAATCTGCCCATATGGGAAACCGGATCTGTTGGTTCCTCTTCATCATGCATTCGGTACTGTTTTTCTTTTAACATACCGTCCGAAAAAAACTTACAAGACATTAAACCTTCATAATCAGATTGTTTTCAGAGACTGTTTTTTCTAAGATCTACTCAAAGACCTATCTTCACTACTGATTGTTGTAACATGCAATCACATTCCCAAAATAGATTTGTAGCAACAAAAATCAAGAAGAGAGAGTTAACTAGCCTCTCAAGCCTCCACGCTTCCCTTTTTGGTTTCGTTATTGTCCTTGGTTTTTATCAATTCCTTCAGCATCCCCTGTATCTCCTTGATCTGCTCATTCTGTTGACGCATTATGACTTCGACATTAGCCATCTCCTTTCTTGCTGCCTGCGATTCCTGGGCTATCTCCACCATTTCTACAGTGACCTATTCCATTGCCTTGGCCAAAAGGTGCTTCAGGACCCAGTAAATGTGGAGAGCTTGACGGTAAAGGGTTAGTCTACCCCTGGTATTGCCTAGATCTGGCATCTGAGATTTCCACTCTTCCATCTCAGGGTCTGACGGTTCTTCCAGGACTTTGTTTTCCATGACGTCTATGATTTTTCGAATGTCTTCATTTGTTTCTTGCTTGTAAGCCTGCTCTGCCTCATGAGTCGTCCTACGAATAGATTTCCTCCCCCTTTTTGGTTTTTCCCATGTCGGGTTTCCCTCCTCTCCATTGTTTTCTTGCCGAGGTCGACCCTTACCTCTTCATCCGCGTCCTCTCCCTCTTCTGCCTGCTCTGCCTCGTTTAACATTTTTACTGCTCTGTCCTATTTCAAAAGTCCCCCTCAGGAAACCCTCATCCTGGTTAATCTCCATGCCTTCTGAGCTTTCGACCTCAATTTTGATCCTGCTCCGATCGAATTTTCTGTCTCTATAATCTTCCCACTCTAACTAAACTTCTTTATCCCAGCTCGCTGCCATCTTAACTCGCTTAAGTCGTTGGTTATTATTCCTCTGCCAGGTCTCTCCTTTCCTTGCCACCTTCTTCAACGTCTTATTGTCTGTCATCCTTTTCTTGTTCTGCCTTATAGTTTTATCGCCACCTTTCTATTTATGATGTGTTTGTCCTCCATTTCCTTTCTCCCTTATTACTTGCATGATACTCTCTGCGATGTTTCTCGAGTTTTGATTTGATTTCCGTACCTGCTGCTCTGAATTATCATTAATTACTGTGGTCAGGGGAGTGTGGCCGCCGTCCTTCTATCCTGTCTTTGCTGCCGAATGCTCCTGCCTTGTCATCCCGCTCAGGAGCTCCTCGGTTTTTTGATTGTAATTATATTGCTTCATGGATATCATGTTCTATGAGTTGTCCTAAAATTTCCCATCTTGTCATCTCCATTTGGTTTGTCCAACTATCATCCACTTTCCCTATTAATTCCTTGCTTCCCCAATTGGCCAAGAAATCCGCAGGTTTATTTCCTTCTCGTTTAACGTGAGAGGTGGTATTGTATTCTATACCTTTCAGTATTTCTTCAATTTCTTGGACCAGGCTCGCCGTTCTCCAGCTTTTGGCTACCTGCTCACACTGTTTCCCTTGTATTAGTTTTTAATGGTGCTTATAACCAAGGCTGAGTCACCTTCGATCTCTATCTTCCTATATCCATTTCTTATCGCAATTTTGAGGCCCTGGTAAGCTGCCATGAATTCCGCTTCATTATTACTCATAGTTCCTCCATGTTCTGCATAAATCCATTTTGTAATTCCTTGACTGTCTCGAAAAATTCCTCCATATCCTACTGGACCTGGATTCCCCTTTGCCGCTCCGTCGAAGTTGAGCTTGATAAACCCTTCCTGTGGCCTTCGGAAGACTGCGAGACTTTGGGTAACAATAGGTTGTTGTTGCTTTGTTTTTTGTTGAAAGACCATCCCTTGTTCCAAGTTCAACCTTCTTAGGATTTCTACTTCTTCTTCAGAGGTTTTCCAATCTTCCTCCATCCATACTTCTGCAAGAATTGATTCTCTGATTTGTCTCAGGGTCCTTTGCCAAACTTCTTCCGGATTTGATATTTTCTTTTGGAAAATTCTTCCATTTCTTTCTTTCCAAATGTTCCACACTTTGAATCCTGCCACCATGTTCCAGGCTCTTCTCACCACCGAGCTTTTAAATTTTCCTTCTCCCCAATTACACAGAGTTTGTATGATATCTTGTGAATTTCATTCAGTTTTTGAAAAGAGATCTCTAGTCTTATCCCATTGGTATTGTGCTACTCTGCAACCATTTAGTAAATGTTCCTGATCTTCTCCGTCTTGGTTGCAGAGACACCATCTTAATGGGCCTGAAAATCCTCTTTTTTGGATTTGGTCCCATGTTAGAATACGTTTCCTTCCTACCAACCACACGAACATCTTTATCTTCGGCCACCATTTATTTTTCCAAAGTTTTTTCCATTTCTGCTCCTCTTCCCGCTGGTCTTGTTGGACTTTTGTATTATATGCTTCCTTAATAGTGAACTTTCCTTTAGTTTCTTTTCCCCATCGTAGGATATCTTTACCTCCTCTGATTTTTATTTTCTTGGATTCTAATTCCTTACTAAACAAGATTTTTTGGTCCTCCGTTGAATTCCTGTTCCAATCTTCTATTTTTTTCCATTCTCTCCATTCTTCATTTTCTCTTCCTTCTATCCAATAATCTTTGACCGAGATGAGTCCTTTGTCTATCCCTATTCTGTAAATATCCTGCATTCCTTGTAGATTCGCCATTTTCTCCCTCTGTTGCCACGCTTCTTCCCAAAATCTCGTTGTCTCGCCCCCTTTGATTTCCCAAAATATATTTCCATCCACTATTTCTCTGTTTTGATTGGCCAGTTCCCATATAGTTGATCCTCTTGGTATTTCTTGTTTCCTTAATATTTCTTCAGGTGTTGATGGCATATTATATTTTGCTGTCCATATTTCTTTCCAAAGGTCCTTTCCTCCTTGCATCCATCTCCATCTTAGTTTTGCGGCTAGAACTTGATTTAATACAAACGGGTCCCTTAGACCTAATCCGCCTTTTTCTTTTGGTTTAGTTAGGCTATCCCAGGAGCAAAGTGCCCATTTCTTTTGTTGCTTAGGCCCTCCCCATAGGAATTTTCTATAAATCTCTATTAGCTTGTTGCATATACCTTTTGGTGCTGCCATTACTGATAGTGGATATATTGGGATTGCCTGTATGGTTGATTTGAGCAGTACGACTCTTGCAGCAAGATTCAGGGTGCGGAAAGACCAATTTTCTAGTCTTTTCATGATCTTTTCTATTATGGATCTCCAGTTTCCTATTTTTAGGGATGATGAGTCCAGCATGGTTCCTAAATACTTTTTTGGGAGCTCCCCTTTTCTATAACCCAGGATTCTGGTTAAGTGATTTTTGATGGGTTCCACTATATTAAAAAAGAACGTTCTTGGTTTTTCATTATTTATCTCCATACCTAAATCTTTCATAAACACCTCTAGAATTCTCCTTATCCATCTCACCTCTTTCAGGGATACTTTACAGTATATCATGATATCGTCCACAAACTGTTGGTGGGTGACTATAGTGTGATTGCCCCATAACCTTAGACCTTGGATTTTTCTTTCTCTTAATTCTTTTTTGAAATATCTGCCTAATCCTTCTGCTGCTATTATGAAGAGAAAGGGGGATAAGGGATCACCCTGTCGAAGGCCTCTTGAAGCATTAAAAGTAGCAGATGGGGCTCCATTTAGCAGGATGGAAAAATTTGGCGTGGAGATCATACTTAAGACCCATTTCACCCATCTATCACAGAATCCAAAGGCTTGAAGGATGGCTTCTAAATATCTCCAATTTAATCTATCATAGGCTTTTGACAGATCTAATTTAATCAGCATTCCTTTTTCCTTTTTCACCTTTAAGGTGTGGATTACTTCCTGGGCCACCACTAATCCATCCAAAATCTGTCTTCCTTCTACGAACCCAGTTTGTTCTGGGGATATTATGTTCGGGAGGATGGATTTCAGCCTCTGGGCCACCACTGATGCCACTATCTTGTAGATAACATTACATAAAGCTATAGGGCGAAAGCCTTCAGCTTGATCTGAGTGGGTAGTTTTAGGAATGAGAGTTAACAGAGTAGAGTTTATACCTGGCCATATTCTTTGATGAATTCGAGCTTCCTCCACCACTTCTAGGACTTCTTCAGCAAGGAAGTGCCATCCTGCTTGGTAGAATTCTACCGTATACCCATCTGGCCCAGGGGCTTTGTTCCTTTTCATATTCCTAACTGTTTCCTCCACTTCTTCCATAGTAATTTTCCTCATCAATGCCAAATTCTGATCTCTAGTTACCAGTTTAGGGATCTCCTTGCTTATCTTCATTATAGCCTCTGTTCTGTTTTCCTGAGTTTCACTTAGAAGATTTTTGAAATGATTAACCAGTACTTTTTCTATTTCATCATGCTGGAGTATACGCTGACCTTCTTGGTTCTTAATGGAGAAAATTATGTTTCTTTGTCTATGCTGTATCATTGCTTTATGGAAGAACTTAGTATTCCTTTCTCCTTCTCTAAGCCACTGAACTCTTGACTTTTGTCTCCATAAGATCTCTTCTTGTTTTCTTCTCTCTTCTAGTTGATTTATTATAATTCCTTATTCCTTTATTCTATCTTCATGTAAACCTTCTAATATATCCATCTGTTGCAGCTCATTAATTCTTTGCTCTAGGCGCTATTTCTCCTTCAGTATATTTCCAAATTCTTCTTTATTCCACTTTTTTATTTTGCCCCTCAACTCTTTTAATTTGAGTTGGAAGGTATGCATTTTATTTTTTCCCTTTTGTTCGCTCTTTTTCCACCACTCTTCGAGTTTCTCTATCAGCCCCTCGTTTCTGAGCCAAAATGCTTCAAATCTAAATGGTCTATTATTAGGTCTTTGCTTGAGATCTATTTCCATCTTAATCGGCCAGTGATCAGATCCTGCAACCGGTAGAATTGTGGCTTCTATGAAAACATCTTTCATCATTATTTGTTCAGAAATTAAGAATCTATCAAGTCGTGATGCAATTTGGTTAGCTCCCCCTCTTCGGTTGTTCCAAGTATGATTTCCATTTATAGTTTGAATATCAACCAGTCCCTGCTCCCTTATCATATCTCCAAACTGTTCCATAGTTGTATCCATTCTTCTTAGGCCTCCTCTTTTCTCCTCTAAGCTTCTAATCAGATTGAAATCCCCTCCTACTATCCACGGTTTTTCAGGGATTAGAGTCCTCATTGCTTTTAGATTTTGCAGAAAATTTTCCCATTCTCTTTGGGTATGAGGTCCATAAACACCTGTTACAATAACCTCCTCTGCTGTTCCTATAATCTTTGCAGTTCCTGTTAGGATTCTTGGGAAACTTATCCAATTGTCTATTTGTATTTCTTCTGGGTTCCAAATTATTACCAATCCTCCCGCACTCCCAATCGCATCCTGTCCCATCATTTCATATCTATTCTTGTTTCTATTCAAGATATCTCTCATTTTCTCTGTACTTATTTTTGTTTCTTGTACTATCATTATGCTAGGCTTATCTTTTTTCAGTCTGTCATTTAAATACCTCTGCTTGCCTCTACTGTTGAGGCCTCTTATGTTCCAGCTTGTGATGATCATCTCAATAGTTTTGGGGGGGATTGAAATACCTCTGAGAGAGGTATAACTCTTCCTGAATTCACCAACATTTCTCCCACTTCTTGAATTGTTTCACTCAGTGTTCTTCTACCTCTTTTTCTCCCTCCTTTGCCAGTACTGCTCATTCCTATATTTTGGGTTTCCTGCATCTCCATCTTCCCAATTCTTCTGTCTTCAGTTATTCCTTTTTTCTCTTTGTATCTTTGAAAGGCTTCTTTATACATCTGCTTCTGTTCCTCTGGAATAAATCTTTCATCGAGCGTCTTCCATTCCTGCAAAAGCTTCCTCATTACTTGTTCTTCTTCCTCGCCTTTTGTTTTCTGTGGATCTATTTCCATTCTTCGTTGATCCTCTTGGTTTTCTATTGATTCCTCTGTTACCTCTTGACCTTTATCTACTTGATCTACCCCTTTATCTGCATTCTCCTTTATGACCTCCATTCCTTCTATTTCCTCATCTTCTTTCTCCTCTGCTTCCACTTCTTCTTCCTGTAAGACTTGGAATTTGTTTTGGGATTCTATAGTATTGATTCCTTTTTGTTTGTCCGGCTGTGTCTTGTTGTTCCCTCCTTTTTTCTTTCTCTGCACTTCTCTGAAGTTCTCATCCTCCTGTCCTGATTCCTTCGCTGTGTTTCTCCTTTCATTGTCTGCTTCCTTTTCATTTTCTGATAACGTGATAGGGCAGTCTCGATATAGGTGCCCATACTCATGGCATATTCTGTAGCGAAAAGGGATATGTTCATAATCAATTGGTTGGTGCCAGATCTCGTCATGGTATTCCAACTCTATTGTGTCTGGAAGTGGCTCTGTTATATTCATATACACACAGATTCTTGCGTATGTTGTATATCTTCCCCTCTTTGTCGATTCTGCCACTTTCACAAAAGATCCTACTGCGTTCCCTATACCCTCAAGGATTTCTGGGTCCCAGAATTCTATTGGTAAACCAAAGAGTCTGATCCATACTGGAACTTGTAGCATTTTTTCTTTTTCTGGGTTGTAACAGTCTACCCAAGGTCTCATAAATAATCCAGCATTATTCATGAAGTAAGGTCCTGTCTCAAAGATCCTTTCCTTGTCCTCTAGATTTGAGAATATTACTGTAAAAAAGCCCTTCGCCCCCAGCTTTATTTCCACATGTCCTTTTGGTTTCCACCTTTGTTGGATCCATCTGAAAAGATCTCTCTCTGCTGGCCAGAACCCTACAAATTTACAGATCAAAGCATAATCCTTCATATAACTTCTATATTCCTCTAATCTGTTATTAGGTATTACGAACCTGGGTTTATTCGTTGCCCTCGGCAGACATTTGCTTGCTGATCCCGTTTTCCTCTTCAATCCTGCTGCTGAAGTCTCACCTTTGCTTGTTTTATCTTCTTCCTTTTGCCGTTCCTTCCACGCTTCCCTTGTTGTCACTGCTTTGTAGGAGGGGATCTCTCCCCTCCCCTGCGCTGTTTCCATTGCTTCTCCTTCAGTTCTTGAAATTATTTTTTACCCCCCAGGCTTCTGGTTTTTCAACTTTTCCTAATCTAGTTTTTGTACTCTGATCCTCTTGCCCGTGTTTTGCCCTTGTACGCTGCTATAGCGTTCAGCACCCCCTCTATCCTTCCTTTGACGAAACCCTAGACTACAGAACCCTCATGTCCACTCCCGACCTATCAATGACCATAGATGATATTTCATCAGGACCACACACATGAAAATTCAACCTCAATAAGAAGCTTATTTTTAAATACAACTTCTATAAATAATTTATTTCTTCTAAAAGTTAAGAAAGAAGCTTTTATATATATATATATATATATATATATATATATATATATATATATATATATATATAATATAACTCCTTATTAATAAAATGTTTATAAATAATTTATTTTATTTTATTTATTTTTATTAAATTACCACTTAAAAAAAAATATTTAAATATTATACATATATAATTAACATATTGAAAAAAATTAATAACCAGCATACTTGGTAGATTTGGAATCCATCTTAAACTTAAAGAACATTTTATAATTCATCTCATATTTATTAAAATAAAATAAATAATAAAAAATCATAAAAAGTAATTAATTTGTAACTTTATTTTAAATTATTTTTATTATTAATTATAAAATAATTAATATATAAGTTTAACATATATACATAAAAAAAATCATTCATTCCCACTTTACTAATTAATGTAAATAAAATAAAAGTGGTTACAATATTGTGGGTTAATACTATCGTTTATTAATATCCTATGCACACAAAAAACACTCATCTCAAAAAATAGATTGATATGACAAGTTTTTTATTAATTAATTTAATTAAAAGAGTATAACATAAATAATTAATTTGGATATCTCAACCTTTAATTTAATGGAAGTTAAATTCCTACTATCTACTTAATTGTGAAACCCCATTTAATTCTAGAAACCTAGTTATTAAGTAAACCAAACCAATACAAAGAACATAATTAATTTTAAAATAATTATTGCATCTACTTAATTATGGAAGGGAACTTAATGCTACAATCAACCAATAAAGTAATAATAAAGAACAAAAATTAAAATTATTCATTTTCACATAATGACAAATAAACCTCAACATCAATGGTAAAAGTGGTTGTTGCAAGTTGGGTCACAAGGAAAAACTCAATCACCAACTGTTTTTGCAATAGTCTGCCATTAAATAAAATTTTAATATGTATTACAACCTAATTCTAAAATATTATTATAATTTTAATTCATAATAGGTAGACTTTCAAATTCAATTAGTCCTTATAGAGAATTGAAGATATCATTAAACCCTAACAATCATGCAACCAAAAATACTAATCAATCTTTACCAAGTATTTAAAAAAGAAAAGAAAAAAAAATGACATTTAGATTTTTGAGGTCCAATAGAACACACTTGATGGACGTTAATCACACACAATCTCCTTATTAAGAAGGAAGTTTATTTTTGAATATATCTTCTATAAATAATTTATTTCGTTTATTTTATAATTTTTTTAATATTAGAAATCGATTTATTTTATTTTTTATTTATATTAAATTATAATTTAAAAAAAATTAAAAAAAAAATACATGTATATAATTAATATATTGAAAAAATTAGTAACTAGTATACTTGGTAGACTTTAAATTTGAATGACTACCGGGTAAATTTAAAAAACTTTTTATAGTTCATCTCCTAGTTATAATTTTTTTAATAAAAATTAATTAATTTGTATCTTTATATTAAATTAATATTATTATTATTCATTATCAAAAAATTAATATCTAATTTTAACATATATATACGTCTAAAAAAAGATGTAATAACATTTTTAATTATCTAGATTTATTCTTACTTTACTAAGTAATGTAAATAAATAAATCTGTTTACAATATTATGGGCTAATATTATAGTTTATCAATATCGCATGCACACAAAAAATCCTCATTTCAAATAATAGTTTGATATGATAAATTTTTTAATTAATTAATTTAATTAAAAAAATACAAAGAACATAATTAATTTGAAGATATCAATCTTTAATTTAACGGAAGTTAAATTCCTACCGTCCACTTAATTGTGGAACACCACTTAATTCTAAAAACCATGCTTTAAATAAACCAAACCAATACAAAAAAACATAATTAATTTGAAAATAAATCTCAACTTTCAATTTAAAGAAGGTTTACGGACTTCACTTAAAATTAAGATTATTCATTTTTATATAATGGCAAATAAACCTGACCATCACTAAGAAAAAAATAATTGTTACAGTCTGATACCAAGAAAATGGACCATCAATATCCTTCCCAACACTGCCTTGAAAAAACCAATCACTAATAATCGTTGTTGCAAGTTGGGTTACAAGGAAATGGAAAATCAATATCCTTGACAACACCGCGTTGAAAAACCCAATCACCAACTGCCTCTGCAATAGTCTGCCATCAAACAGAATCATAAATTTCTATATTCACATTGATAATCACTTATCTGAAAACATTAGTGCTTAAAAACATTAGTATAAGGACGCACCTTTGATTTTAATTTTGGAGATTGACGTCCGTGCCACAGACCTTGTATGCTTGTTTGACAGTGTTGATAACATGAATTGATAAACAGCCCTCCAGTCGCTGAGTTATCAACGTGAGTTAGATCGCTGATCATTTCATTCCTAAACCCTGTGATTGGATAGTAAAATATATCAGTAAGCTATTAACTAACTTGAAATTCTACAAGAACTACATGGGTGTTAATAGAAAGGGGAAACTTGGGTATTCATTCAGAAAGTAACCTTCCAATATTTTCAATTGCCATGGAGCACAGGTTGTGATATTCCTCTTGCAGTTCTGCCATTTATTATTGGGATCTGCTATACCAGGTACTAAAATATTTCCAATCTACAGAAAACAAAAGGGCAGTCATAGAAAATATTAAATCGCATTCCATAGTTATATATGTGGGGAATTAATAACAGTGAAAATGTCTGAAAGAATGTGAAGAGAGTTTACTTACCTGCAATGAAAGAATGTGAAGAGAGTTTACTTACCTGTAATAGATCATATGCAGAATTTACAACAAAAAGTGGTGTCTGGATCAACTGCAACAAATATTGTGGGAAGAAACACTGCCATGTTATATCATTAATATGTTAGTAACCATTCTTAGAGGTAAAGGGCATCATGACATAATTTCAAATGAAAACAACTAATTAATAATGTTGTACTACCAGACTTGCAGGAGCCATTTTTGATGTGCAAGCAGCTAGCCATTGTTTTAAAGATCCCTGCAATACAATATCAAATTCAACCAAAAAGCGAGGATACAAAATAGGTATCATGGAAAACAAAAGCGAATGAAAAACATTTTAATAAGCTTTGGATTTGTATAAGTGAGATATATACATGAAATGTGACGATCTGATCATTGAAAGACCTAAATACTTCAAGTCCTGCCACGTCAGCTCTGCATCATTTTCAAGGCAACGATATGTAATCAAACTATCAAAATACGGATAAACTCTGGATTACAGAGAAATGATGGATGTGCATGATATCAAATAAGTTGTTATTGAGGTCATACGAATCCAAGAAAAATCTGGCATCTGCCATGCATTTGACTTGGGCACTCCTGGGAAGAAGATCACGCAATTGATCGCAGTGAATAAATGTGGCTAGGCCACCCGCTGAGCAGCCAGTGAGTAGAGCCTGCCAAAGAAAAAAATATGTTAATAGAGTCAAATTTCTTTTTTTTGTGTTACAAGATTTTTGACGATATATTTTTTTATGCATAGTTTTTGGATATTGGATATTCTAGTGCTTCTGTGTGTTTGGTTATATGGTTTAGTTAAGTGTGTGGCTTAGTTAAGTGTGGTGTTTGGTTATATGGTTTAACTGTTTCTTGTGGTTTAGTTAAATGTGGTAATGTATCCATTTACTAATATCTACCAGTTAAGTGTGTCAATGTGTCTATTTATTACCACCTATTATAAAGTGGGAGATTGTTGATTCCAACAAGTGTATCAGAGCTAAAGGTGAGTTTGAATCAAGCAAGATTGTTGATTCCAACAAGTGGTACGAGAGCCAAAGGTGAGTTTGAATCACACTCTACTTGCACTCAGGGGAGATTGTTGGGCGTTGGATAACTCAACCTGTGTTTAGTGACATGGCTTAAAGGCCTAGTGGATCCATGGGTCAGTTGACTAACGTCTACAAATGTTAGTGATTGCTAGGCATTGGATTATTTTGGAGATTTGGTTGTGGATCATGTAACATGTTTGTTAAGTAATGTGTTTGTTAAGACATGTATTAAATGATTAACGAGTATAAGAAATGTATGCTTTGAAATCAGAGCGAGAAATTTGGTAAAATCTTAGGCACAACATATAAAAGGAGTACTATTATAACAGGGAGTACTATGATTCCATGAATGCCATACATATTTATGGCTCCACTACATGACATAGATCATAACTATATAAAAAATAGAGCCAAGAATGCCTTGTCATGCTCTGGCATGTTTAGAACCATAACATTGAAATGTACACACAGGCATGTCTATAATTTTATGTGAATTAGAACCATAACATTGAAATATATAGTTGTTGAGCATTGAAATGTGGACTTCTAGTTTCCCACCTCCACTATCAACCATATATAGTTGTTAACATACCTAAAAATCATGGAACGACGCATGTGAATGTTCATGGCTATCCCAATCATCTAGTCTTAGCAGTGTTGGGAGACAATCTTGTGTGATTTTTATTCATTATTTATTATCTAGCCGCACCACCTTGTACAACTGAATTATCTTGCCAATTTCCACCTTCTAATTCTAGGTGGGTGTAATTCAACTGCTCAACATCAGTTTCTTCATTTGAGACAAAAGGAAGCATATTCATGCTTTTCTCTAGTTGGAAGTGTCTGTCAACTCTTCTCAAGAAGTATCCATACATGACGGATGTTCGATAGACTTGCCCCACTCGAACTGCCAACTGCTGGTGTGCTTTGTGCATCCCCTTTTTTGTGATTGTTTTCCTTATGAATCGTGATGCCTTCTACATTACAATTACTGAAGAAAAAAATTGAGATATTCCTTGTTATAGAAGAAATTCCATTTTGGTGATGGCAATGTGCATAACCTTCCATGAAGATCAATGTTAGTTTTAATTTTCAATGATTAGCAGACCTATGTGTGTGAGATCTATTTTTTGCTTTTCATTAGTTTTCATATGAATTTTGTTGTATATTGTCTTATTTTCAAATAATATTGTGTATTTTTATATTTATTTATATTTATTTATATTTATTGTTTTGTCTATTATAGGTATAAAATGCCACCTCTTGGTCGCCCCAAAAAGGATTTGAAACAACTTTCACTTTCCAATGCATTTGGTATCGCTTAATGCTTTAATCAACTGCATATTTCTAAAAATGAAGTATATGATGATGTGGATGATGACCATGAATCAGATAGTGTAGTATTTCTTAGAAAGGAACCAACATCGAAGATGTACAAAAGAACATTCAAGTCCAAATGGAAGCTGAGATTTCCATGGGCTTATGTTATAAAAGATTTTAATGGTGTTGAAAGGATAAAATGTTCATGGTGTATAAAATTTTAAAGGGAAACTCCATTTTCTAAAGATGGAAGCACAACCCTTCAAGTTAGTGCTTTAAACATCCATGCAACGTCAGAGACTCATAAAGCTGCTTTGAAACTTGTAGAGGGAGAAATTAAATGGAATACTCTTCCAATTACAAAACATGTAGAGCTAATAGTTGATGCTCAAAAAGAGAAAATTATATTAGTTATTGAGAACATGTATTTTATTGCAATACATGATTTACCTTTGGAAGTATGTAAGTCAATTTGTGACTTGAATAAATATAAAAACGCTCCTCACATGCCTCTAACAAATGAATACTCAGCATATACAAATGAAACATTTGGAAAAGACTTTCTAGAAGCTGCTAAGGAGGTATATTGGAAGAAAATAAAAGATGAGATTTTCCAAAGTCCATATTACTCACTTATACTTGATGAAAGATTGATCAGAGTATGGTGCAACATTTGATTATTTATTTTACATATTTGACAAATGAAGGAAGAGGTCCATGCGCTACAAAATTCATACAATTGCTACAAATTAGGGATGGAACATCACAGTCTATGTATAATGCTGTGACATCTCTTTTAGTAGACATGAATCTATCAATGACAAAGTTAATTGGATTTGGATCTGACGGAGCATCATCCATGAGGGGTATTCGTGAAGGTTTATCCACTAAGCTTCATCGACATGCCCCTCATTTAGTAGATATCAACTGTATAGTTCATCAAGAAGCATTAGCAACAAATGATGCTTCATCTTATTTTGAAGAGTTGCAAGCTATTAATAAGTTTGCAAACAAGATCTATTCATCGTTAGGGAAATCTACTAAAAGACATGAATAATTGAAAGAGCTAATGGAGTCATTTCAAATGACAAGGCTAGAAGTGTTATAAATTCATCATATTAGATGGCTTTCTAGAGAAAAAGTCATGGAAAGACTCATTAAGCTCATTCCTGCTTTGTTAAGAGACTGAGAGTTAGTGGAGAAAAAAATGTATGAGATGGTTACAATATTTCAAGTTCAATTTTGCATCCACTTACTTGTAGATGTGCTTATTAAGTTAAATAAGTTGAATCAAAAGTTTCAAGAGGATCATGTTGAGATTACATTTATTGGAACAACTTTGGATATCACTATTAGCTTGCTTCATAAGCTATTTCTAAGAGGCACATTTGGAGCAGGTGCAATGCACACATCATCATTTTAAGTAAAACACAAGGAACTCTTGAGTTTGTAGATTTCACAAGTATGGTACATGTACATGAATTGAGGTTTGAGAGTTTGCCAAAGTCACAAATGTCAGGGACACTAGATGACTGCATTATGTTGGGAAAGGGTTTTATAATGAAAGTGATTGACTCTCTAAATGCAAGGTTCACATATTTACCTATTTTTGATGCAGCTAGGTCTTTTAGTCCTCGTAAAGATTATGAGGATATGGATGATAGAGACTCTCAAGCAAAAATATGGTTGATATGTTTATGTGAAAAAATTAGTGTTAGAGGCTTGCTTGTTGTGGACAACATTAAATGTATGGGTGAAATGGATGAATTTATATGTAATATGTATAAATCTTACCCAAAAAAGCATATGTTTGGAGCATGGAATCTATGTGGAGGTGAAATTGAATGGTTTGAAAGATTTCCATGCTTAATGCAGCTATGGTAAGCAATTCTAGTTATTCTGGCTAGTACAACAGTTTGTGAAATAGGTTTTTCAAAATTAAATTGGATAAAAAATTAGGATAGGTCAAGGCTTTCTTTAAAAGCATTGGATATGTTAATGTTTATCTCTCTTAGTGCACCTCATGCTCTAAATGAGGTAGATTGGAATGCTATTTATGATTAATGGAAAGAGATGAGAACTCAAAAACCTCTTCCACTATGAAAATAGATTGAAAGAACTAGTAAGTTTAAGTATTTATTACCATCATTGTCTTACTCTATCGAGCACTTGAACAAACCATTTTAGTATGTGAAATTTTTTAGTTTTATACCATTTGACTTTTGTAAATGAAAGCATAACCATATTTTTCAAGTTTGTATGTGAAGTTTTTCTGAAACATATTGAATGTAATCATTGCAGGATATTGCACAAGATATGTTAAGCTGAAGGACGACAACTGTCAAAGTTATAAAGTTGGAGGATGACATCTATCAAAGTTTTATAACTGAAGGAAGAAGCTATCTTAGATCAATTTTGTAGCCAAGTCTAGGGACTGTAGTTCCAATCATTTGAGATGTGAAAATATTGGATGTCTCACCTTTCCAAAAGAGTTCTAATAGACAATAGAATAGTGATTTGGTCAAATCTAAAATTTATAAGCTAGAATTACACTGATACTTCTTATATAAGTTAGAATTTATTTTTAATTTTATAAATGACACCTTCCATATAATTTTAATATAAGTATTTTTGTTTCTTCATATTTTTATTCTTATTTCAATTTCATTAAGACGTAATTATTTCTATACGTTTATTTTTTGTTATTAGTTTAGACTCATATGCATTTTCTCAACTATGATTTTGTCCCTATAGTTGGTTTAATTGTGGTTGAGTTCAAGGCCTGTGCAATATGATTTTATGTGGTTACATTTCTCAATCACACATGGTTAAGAGTAATGCATTTACTAATGGAGCCTTTGACGTAGTAGTATCTTTTATTTGTGAAAAATAAAAAGAAATTTGAAAATAATTTACTGTTGTCAATTAAATTGTTTTTTTAATACTTTCCATTATGGAAGTGCGACCTGAATGTGTGCCCTTCTAAATGAAATTAAGACCTACCCTTCAAATTTGATCACTACTCCCAACAACACCAAAATATCTTGTCTATAATCTTGACTAAAAATAAGTAAACTATTTAAAAATATTATATTTAAATTATTATAATCAAACTATATCGGTAAATATTAAGCACCATACATTAATATAAATGTATATTATTTTTACATTGATGAATTCATGAGATATACTTTATTCTCATTCTTCATTGTTTATACATCTAGTTCATTATTTATTACTTGATTTTCATTCAACAATGATGACCGACAACAAAAACACACTGCATTTACATGAGTTTATTGGATATTACTTTATTTTCATACATGAGTTTATGAGATCTTACTTTATTCTCATTCAATAATGATGATGACAGAAAACAACTACATGTAAATCTGGTTCATTAGCTGTTAATTTATTTTTATTGAAAACAAAGTAAAAAGAATGATACTTAATTTTCATATTTCTTAAAGAAAAAATATTAACTTAATTTTCATATTTAATGAAGAAAAGAGATTAACTTACTTCCTAATACTTAATATTCTCCTATCAATATCTTAGGGTAACAATGGCATGGGTTACCGTATGTGGGGAGACATTGTAAACGTGCACATTCCCTGCGTAGAAAATTGTTAAAGGGGCGCAAGGCAGCTGCTCAGCACCCGGCGCGGTAGTCCTAGGATATAAAAATGAAAATAGCTCAAAAAAAAACATATCTACACTGCAAAAAAACTGCAATTTATAAAATTGTAGAGACTCAAAGACGTTGGAACAGTGCGAAGAATAATGAATATACCTAAAAACATGAAGATTTGCGGCAGAAGAAGGAACTATTCAATACTGCTTTAATCATTTGGTGGGATGGATTTTGTTCCAACGTACTAAAAAATTACGCCCAAAATTTCACTAAAAATTATTTCGCCAAATACTCTAATACCTAGACAAAGCTCGCACAGTTCTCTATTAGTGGGAAAATGAGAAAATGGTCTAAAAGCAATCGGAGGAACACGAAAATGAGAAACAACAACGCCCTTATAGTACACTATGTGTTTGGTTTGTGTTAAATCACGTAAAAGCGAAGACGGAATAATGGACCTGAAATGAACAGTTTTAAAAAAGGAAAAAAAAAACATTCTTTCGCTTTCGATGGATTGCCTGTTCTCATTGTACTAGCAATTACATGCCACGACAGGCGGGTAATAACATTTCAATTTTTGCTGTGCTTTTTGTGGGAGGTGTGTTTTATTTTCAAGTTTGAAAGGATAGATTTGTCAGGAAGTTCTAGAAGCATTTGGGACTCAATTCACATGAGTGAACACTATATAAAATATAAATTATATATTTTATGGTGCATTAACACTAGCTATGGAGATAAGGTGGTCATTTTTACCACAATGAATTTATTCCACTCGAGGTACTTTGATATTTAAATCTGGATGAGTAACAATATTAGTTCTTACAAAAACCCTAAGAGAGGATTGGCCTATTTGAAGTTGGTTGAGAGGGAACTGATCATTTAGTTGACGAAAAAGAGAAGCAAGCTCATCCTCACTACTATGCATCTAAAACCTACATTCATTATAGATTCCATTTCAATGGTTGAGATGGATATTGTTTCGGTATGATGAAATTGAAATTGAAAAATTTCCTATTGCAACTAGCGTATTCATTCAACCCACTCTAGTTGAGTTACCTTCCGCTTGTCCCTCTTACCCATATCAAAAGCACTGAAATAAATAGAGGAGTCTACAACCAAAGAAACGACCTAATGATTTCCTCCAAGAATGGACATAAAAGTAGGCACCCAAAATTATGTCCCAACCCCAAAGATGCCCACCACTAGTTCCAATGTGACCATTACATGCTACAAAAGCTCCTCAAAAATAAAAGGAGAGAAAAATATATGGAAGACCAATGAGAGTACAATTTAATCATCTAATATACACAAACTAGCATACACTTGGAACAGATACCCATGCTCTATGTTGCATCTACATTTCCTAGGCTATCTTCGCCACTCGACCCTCCGAAACACTACAGTTCTAGTCACTCACTGCACAATGTAATATTATATATGAGATCACGAATAAACCATGGAACTTAAAGGATAAATATACAACGCGATGAATTAACTATACACATACCTATCCTCCCTTGCTAATATTAAAACATCAACAATCATGAAAAATAATCGAATGTGACATTTCCATTTCCTTCATATCAAAGTTCTAGGAAGAGAGAGAAGGAGGGAGGAATAAAATTTAGAGGACTAGAGTGAGGACACTTGTCTTAAGAATTCCCACATAACAAAAGGGACTTGATACACTTACAAATTACTAAAGGACAATATCCTAGAAATGGCACACCTTGACTGAACAACAATGGAGGAAAGGGAAGAACAAAGAGACCCCTGAGACTTTTCTACCAAAGAGACAACGAAGCATATTGGACCAACAACCCAAACAATTCAATTTCCATCTTCATATAGAGAGGTTTAATATTAATACTTCCTTTCTTATCACAAAGGACATTGTTAATACCATTAGTTTCTGAAATCCTCCCATAGGTAGAAGCATAGAGAGTGGTCATATTTGTACATTCCTGTAAAGAACATTGAGGACATAGTTTCTTATATCTCCATTGCACACCTAATTAGTCTTTTTCACACCACATATCATGATAACGTAATGTAACATTGGGCATCGAAAGCTTGGCACCCCACAAATCCATTTCAAATGACTTGCTCGAAAATTAGCTAACTTCAACATGACTAGTTCACATAATGAATTCCTATGCTACCATTACTGCACATTCATTGTGGCTCCATCTATCAAACCATCTCACCAACTGCAATGACTAAAACTCACATTTACGAGAAACTACATCATACTAATGTGAACCTAAAAGGTGTAATTCCTTGTGTGTCATTCTGTGGAGGTGCACATGTAGATAGAAGGCATCTGCCACCCAAAGCTAACTTTTTCACCCAAATCATCCTTGGTTAGCCCTAATGACCTATCAAAATGATATTTTATAGTTGCACGTATGCTCATGGAATCAAATGAAAGCTTATATATCCATTGATAAGGAAGGATCGTAAGTCCATTAGAATTTCGTTATTTTTCATTTCATTCGCAATTAGGTTATTACAAGGGAGGATGTGATACAAATCAAATTTAGTAAACTAGGTAAGGAGAGACATGATAAAAGAAAAAGTGAATTGAGATGCAAGACCTTCGAACTAATACCTCTCTGAATATATCTTTTGATGATTTTTTATTCATCAACAATTCTTATCCTTGTGATCACATTGCTCACCAACAATTCTTATCCTTTTGATCACATTGCTCTGAGCTAGGGAATGATGTTACAAGAGGCCATAGGATTCCACTTGGGTATTAGAGGTCTACCCCAGACTCCAAGAAGGAAAAAAGAAAAATCCATTTTTCCTTTCGGGTAAAAAATAACCCATCCTCCCCCACCATTGCACATGCCACAGTTTACATAACCCATCCTCCCCACCATTGCACATGCCACAGTTTACCCAAGTCCATTTTAAACCTAAAAATTTTAAACATTAAAAGAGATCAAATTTTTTTCCGTCCTTAAATTCCATATCATGTATTAATTATTTCATGCTATATAATAAATCTTATAACTCAATACATTTAGTCTGTAGTAATAGTTCATTTAATTTAAAATAGATTTTAGGAATTTTCAAAATTATAACTTTATTAAAATATGCACATATCTTTCCATTTTATTTGTATGAGTAGTTCATTTTATTTAAAATAAATTTAAGATATTTTCAAAATTATAACAATATTGCCATGCTTTTACACCTTTCCTTTGCCTCCACTCATGGTTCCAATTCCTTTTTATATAAATTAAAGGAAAAATCATATTTTTGTTTTGCAATAAAACTATATAATTTAATTCGGGTACAATCATTGGATCCTCTTGTCACAAGAAGAAGATATTTGAATGAAAAGCCAAGCAATTTCAGGTAAATCCGGAGACAAAAATTCCATATTTTTTCACATGCAATATCATTTTAGGAAGCAATCCAAAGCCATATGGAAGATTTGCGACGCACACGTAATTTATTTAACACACAGTCGTCAATGGAAGAGGTCATTGTTAGGCACTTTAAAGGGAAATTCAAGGCACAAGACCATGGATATTCGTCCTAATTGGACTATATTTCACTTTTCCCTAACATGTTCTCCATGGAGGATAATAACAAGTTGGGACAACCGATAACAAGAGAAGTGTTGACAGAGATGTTGATAGGTGGCAGGTAGAATTATTTCTACATTTCATTGATTTGATCATACCATACCTTCTTGTGGTTGTTGAGGAATCAAGGATCCACGAATTCATTTCAAGGGCCATCAATGCCATGTTCATCACCTTGATTTCTAAGAAGGAGAATCCTAAGAACTTTGTTGATTATAGATCTTTCTCCCTTTGCAATTTTGTGTATAAAATGATTTCCAAATTAATTTCTTGTAGACTCAAGTCAGTTTTTTCGAGGCAAATTACTGACGAACAATTTGGGTTTTTGGAAGGAAGATAGATTCAAGATGCCATTGCCATTTCTTAGGAGGTACTACACACTATAAAATTTAGGAGGAAGAAGGCATGTCTTCTGAAAGTTGATTTTATTAAGGCCTACGACTATGTATGTTGGGAGTTCCTCAAATTGGGAATTAATCAAAGAATGAATGTCTCCTATGAACATTAAATGGATTCTAGTGTGCATCAATACTGTAGATTTTGTAGTGATTATAAACGGGTTTCCATCTCATTTCTTCACTACACACAAAGGGTTGAGGCAGGGCTACACCCTGTCCCCTCTACTCCTCCTCCTTGTGATAGACTATTTTAGTAGATAGTTGAGAGAAATGGGGGACACTGGGATTATCTCTTAGACAAGAGTTTCTAGACATCATGATGTCTCACATTTAATGGTTGTTGATGATTTATTACTTAGTGGAGAATCCACTATGTTTGATTGGACATATATACAAAGGGTCATTAAGTCTTTTTGAGTCACTATAGGTTTATGTATGAGTGAAACAAAATCTCTCTTGGTTCATGGTGACAGAGAGGATCCGGTGGTTAGGGACATTTGTGAGATTTTTAACATTGCATCAATCCATTTTAATGAAGGATTTGTATACCTAGGGTTCATATTGAAACCAAACAAATATTGCATCAAGGACTAATACTCGATGATCAACAGGGTTCACAAAAATATGGATAGTTGGAAGAACAGATGGTTAATAATGGGTGGCAGGTTGATTATGCTAAAACCAGTGCTCCAAAATATTTCAATATACTGGATACATCTGTTTTTTTTTACCACATGAGATCATTCACAAGTTAGAAACTATTATGCGTTGACTTTTATGGGTAGGGTCACAACTTACATGGAAGATCCACTTGGTTCAGTGGAAAACTTTGGCTAGGCCTATTGAGGAAGGAGGACGGGGCAGTTGATGGGAATAACGTTGGGCCAGCTACAGCTGTTCCTCTAGAGAAAATATAAGGGCTGATAGGGTGAAGTAATGTGCGAGGATAGGGTGTTAACGCTAACCATTCATATGGTTAGGACCTGCCTTATCCATTATATTCGGCCTGCCAGGAAAGAGATTTATTCTCTGTGGGCCATCCCGCTCCCTAAAAGTCGGAGTTACGCATCTTGTTCTACAAAGAAGAAAAGAAATTCATTTGACTTATTGGGTGGGGGGGCTTATGGTCGAGCCTGCTTACGCATCCTCCGCATACTAACCCGCTTTAGATAGAGACCGCTTTCTATTGAGCCTGCTAAGGAAAGGACGATTGGACTAAGATCATCTAGATTGTTCCCGTCCCGCTAGAGCATTGATCGATGTGCGTGGAATACTGAAATGAAACACTTTCTGACTTACTTACTGACTGCAGGAAAGGAGGTAAACAAAGGGTCATTAAGTCTTTTTGAGTCACTATAGGTTTATGTATGAGTGAAACAAAATCTCTCTTGGTTCATGGTGACAGAGAGGATCCGGTGGTTAGGGACATTTGTGAGATTTTTAGCATTGCATCAATCCATTTTAATGAAGGATTTGTATACCTAGGGTTCATATTGAAACCAAACAAATATTGCATCAAGGACTAATACTCGATGATCAACAGGGTTCACAAAAATATGGATAGTTGGAAGAACAGATGGTTAATAATGGGTGGCAGGTTGATTATGCTAAAACCAGTGCTCCAAAATATTTCAATATACTGGATACATCTGTTTTTTTTACCACATGAGATCATTCACAAGTTAGAAACTATTATGCGTTGACTTTTATGGGTAGGGTCACAACTTACATGGAAGATCCACTTGGTTCAGTGGAAAACTTTGGCTAGGCCTATTGAGGAAGGAGGACGGGGGATCATAGATTCAACTGCTTTCAACAAGGGTTTGATTATCGAAAATATATGGAGGGCCATGTCTAGGACCAATTTATGGTCACTTATCATAAGAGACAAATATAAGTATGGACAATTTTTCACAACATGAATTAGGAATGGTTCTAGGAAGAAAACATGTGCATCATATATTTGGAAAAGCATGTTGAAAATCTTGCAACGGATTATGGGATTTATTCAATGGGAGGTTGGTGATGGTACCAAGATAAATATCAGGACACTGATCATCTGCTTCTCAACTGTTCTTATGCAGTGGCGGCGTGGGAAGGAGTTTTGGATACTTTAAATATTGCTCCAAGTGGACATAATCAATCATTGATCTCGTCTCCTTTCTTAGTTTGAATCACATTAAAGATTCAAAACCCTCCCATTATACGTCATGTGATCCATCTGGTGCAACAGAAATGCATTTATTTTTAATAAAAAATGAGGAGTGGTCCAAAAAGATGATATTAAGACTGTTGCATATTATAACGAAATAGGACAGATGAAGAAGAATTTCAGCAATAGTTTATGCAATTACAGAGACATGGAAAAATTCTGTGTGAGTTTTTTTTATGGTGCATGTTCTAGGAGAGAGTGTGGGTGCGGTGCTTTCATTGTCACTAAGCCAATAAAATTATTCCATTTCTGGTGAGAAGGTGGACAGGGTACACACAACAAAGCATAGCTCATCTCTTTATGGGGTGTTCTTAATACGGTAAAATGGCTTAGACTCAAGAGATTACAGGTATATGGAGATGCTAAGGGTATCATAGATTGGGTGAAGGACTACACTCGTTTCAACCCACCCATTTTATCGAACTGGATGAAGCACATTCGAAACTTGGTAAGAACCTTCCAACACATTATGTTTGACCACATATACAGGGAACAAAATATGATTGCAGATCTACTTTCCAAGAGAGGTGTCGCTAAAAAACTTGGTAAGTTATATTTTTTCCGTTTTTGAACAAGATGTTTTGGTTAATATTAGCAACATGAACTACTCACATGAAATACATTTTGGATACATTTCCCAAAAACTTTGTTTAAATTTTTGGGATATATATAATATAAACTTTGATGTAAAGATGTAGTGTTAAAACTGAACAGAGCTCCTATTTGCATACATTATTAGAACTAGTTTAATATGTGATAACATCTCAACTACGTTTGAAAAAATTGACATGTAAAAGAAAAAAACAATTATAAACATATATACTATCTTTTTTATTTTCATACATAGAAGAAACGAAAATACGAAATTACATAAATAAAAACAACCTCCTGATTTTTCCTATTTTAAATAAATACGTGAACATAATTTTTTTTTTGTGATTTCCTATTTTAAAGTTAAACGTGACCTTAAAATCAATTAAAATTCATTAGTAAAGTCGAGTTTGTTAAATGACAAATCAATTTTAAAATAAATTAAAAATATAAAGTAAATGCAAAGTCAAGTTTCTTAGAAGACAAATTACGGGTAACTGTTCTTCTGATCGTGTTTTAATCGTGTTATATGATATCTAGATGACTCCCTCGCACATGTAAAATATGATATGGAAAAGTCAGGTAGTGTGCCCTTCTTTTACGTTTAAGGTAAAAGTATTTAAAATAAAGAATTTGGCTTATAGAAAGTAAAATTATTTAAAATATAAAAATTTGGTATAGAGAAAGTGAAAGTATTTAAAATATGTAAATTTAGTCGATAATTCAAATTTTTTTAAAAAAAAAACGAGATTATGATTTTAATCCTAAAAACTTGAACCATGAAATCCATTGAAATTCCTTAATTGCAAGTAGTTGAAAAAGGGTTTTCTGCATAGGCTTCCTAACCTGATACGTACACACCAGTATTATAGAAAGTAAAATTATTTAAAATATAAAAATTTGGTATAGAGAAAGTGAAAGTATTTAAAATACGTAAATTTAGTCGATAATTCAAACTTAAAAAAAAAACGAGATTATGATTTTAATCCTAATAAATTAAACTATGAAATTCATTGAAATTCCTTAATTGCAAGTAGTTGAAAAAGGGTTTTCTGCATACGCTGCCTAACCTGATATGTACACACCAGTGTTTAAACGTGAAGAAGAAAATTCAACCAATCTATTATTTCAGGTATTTCTCTTAGTTGTTTGGTCGTTGGGTTACTGGCCTTCATCCATCTGTGGCTTATGTAGTAACATAATGGGGTTGTTGGGTTAATTGCTTTACCGTATGGGTTATTCTTTTGAGATTTATGGAGTTATACTAGTATGTTAAGACGGACTTTTTACAACTTAAAGGTCTAATTTTTGAGAGATTTGGGGATTATGAATAAAATATTTCAAAATGTGGGAGAGAGGTAGAGCAGTGACTACAATTTTTTTTTCATTTTCTAACTTTTAATAAAAAAGGAAATATGTTGAAGGAATGGTAGTTGAAGAGTGCCATGTTGAAATTTGCATCAGTTTTTATAGTTGTTCAAGAAGCTTCTGCCCTTAATGTTTTCTTGAAAGAAGATGCTTTCAAGGTTTATTTTTTTTAGAATAGGGTTTGGTTTGTAGATTTAATGGGTTTTGGTCATGATTGACCCATCTCCACAAGTGGATCCCGGATACATGTAAACCCCCGTTGACTGAAGATCTAAATATTTACCCTTTGGCTTGGGGTTTTTATATTGTGGTTTTTGATAATATTGAAGATAAGGTGGATCCTCGTTTGTAGGGTAGTGTTGGCCTTTTCATGAAGCACTCGTGATTCAGTTATGGTGTCAATCTCAACAAATCCTTTTTGGATAAGGTATGGTGTCAATCTCCACGAATCCTTTTTGGATAAAGTTCCAGAACCTCCCCATGTATCTTTGAATCCTCCAAACATTATCTTCCATTGGTAATGCATTAGGGAAGTTTTATTGCCACAACCCATAATCTGTAAATTTTTATAAAACCACTTATGATCGAATATGTGTTGAGATAGATTTCAACAACGGTTTTCCTACTAAGATTAATCTGGAAGCTCCAGACTATGTATGGGTTTAGAAGCTGGATTATGAAAATGTTTCATTTTGATGTCAAGCATGTTATGACTAGATTATGAAAATGTTTCATTTTGATGTCAATCATGTTATGAAATAGGGCATGTAATAAAAAACCACTGAAAGAATTGCAAAAAAACAAAGTTCAAAAGAATAACAAGATGCAAGAAATGTTATAGAGAGAACATTATACATTATATAAAGAAGAGATTTGAGGTAAGAAATATTCAAAAGAAAAACAAGAAAGCAAGTTCCAAAATAATGACAAAATTATATTATTACATTTCCAAATGTAAGTCACAGTATTAACTAAGAAGGTATTCTGTTGGACATACAAGTTTATGTGAAAAAAGGAAACTCACATAGATAAAAAGCAAGATAGTAATTTCTATGTTTCTATATTTAGAACATGAATAATATGGTAGAAATAAAAACAAAAATAATAAGGAAAATAATAATTTTTAGGTTTAAAACATGAATAGTCTAATAGAAACAGAAATCAAAATGATGTAACTCACTTGTATTATGATCTTGTAAAAACAGAAACAAGAATAATGTAACTCATATTTAATAATATAAAATTTGTTTTTTTTTCCTCCAGAGAACAAAAACTTAATAAGAGATTGGGCGACATACTGGATACTAGACCTTGTCTGGGGAATAGTGTGTGATTCCACATATTGCAAGCCAATATGAATAAGTTATGGGTCGAATAATGTAACTCACTTATATTTAATAATATAAAATTTGTTTTTTTCCTCGCAAAAAAAAAATTGCACCAGACTTAATAAGAGATTGGGCGACATACTGGATGCTAGACCTTGTCTAGGGAATAGTGTGTGATTCCACATATTGCAAGCCAATATGAATAAGTTATGGGTCTGATCTAAGTTATGGGTCTGATCTAGGGAATAGTGTGTGATTCCACATATTGCAAGCCAATATGAATAAGTTATGGGTCTGATCGGCAGCGTGCAGACTCGGTCCATTCACACTAAAAATTTGAAATTGTACTTTGAAACACAAAACTTGAGTAACCACACCTTAGCATTGATATAACAGCCCTTATATACTAATATAATATCTTAATATTGTACGCAGACAACTGCTGCTTCCTTTCTTTCCAAGGAAAAAAAACATTCTTGCATTATTTAAACAAAAGAGTATTACATCTACAACATTGTTCTGCAAAATATCTCATACGAGTAGGGAATTGTGCATAAAAATAGATTACATCATCTTGTAATAGCTAATCCTTGTTCAGAACGTGCCTCAATGCATTGCAATGCAAGCATTTTAGTATAATAAATAGCAGATTAATGTATTCTGCAAATTTCTCATGTCAAAAAAATTGATGGAAATTGTGGAGAGCTAAGCCTCTGCAACATAACATTTGAAATAGCATGGAGCAATATCTAATTACTGACTTACTTGTAGAGATGATGAGAGCCTGTGCAGTATGGTTTAGGTTAGCCCTTGCCCATGGAATCGCTCTCACTCCTAGCAACTGTAAATTATTAATATTAATCCAACCCAGCAGTTAATAAGTAGAGCCATTTGCGTGATTATGAATATTAGTGACGTCACGGACTTGAATCAGTAATGATCATATAATAACACTCACCGTGGGAATGGCTGAGGCTATGCACGCAATTGCAGCTGCCTTGGCCCCTGCTTTCACAGCTTCTGCATTCATATACACACATTCACGAGTTTCATCATCCACAAATAATGGACTAACCCAATGTGAGTGAATCGATTGAAAGTAAAATATGAAATGAATTTAGGCACATAGCCAGCACTGCTAAAAGAATGCAAATTAAGGAACAAATAGTTACCATTGGAGCACTGCTTTGCTCGCAGAATTTTCATGTCAGCTTCTCGTTGATCTGGATTCGTCATTTTCTCGTCCACTATAATAATAATCCCTTCCGCCCTCAGCTGGAGATGGGATAATTACAATTTATAAAAATGAAGGGGAAAAAGGATGAAGGCTTGATACGGGAAACTCAAATACGCTGCCACTATATATATATAGGAAGTAATTTGTCAGCAAACGTAGGTGCATCGATCAATGGCTGATTCCTGTTTTCAGGTTTCTCTCAAAACAGAGTGAATGAGAATACCATGGTTTGGTAGGATGACAACTTTGTGGTTTTGAGAGAAAAACCGTGTGTCCAGGGCCACAGGTTTTGAAGAGTAATGAGTATTATAGCGGCGACGGGGTAAAGCACACGGGATTGGGATTGGGATTTGGTTTTGATGTGCAGTACAACCGCTGCAGATACATACATGTGCCTGTGCATCTCCTCTGTTTCGCTTGTGCGTGCGCGGGGAACGAGAATAAAGTAGTAAGAGGACGAACTTCATAAAGGAGTTGTCTATAATGCGACTTTTTGAGATTCCGGTGACGGAATCCGGCGGAAGAAATTGACATGAAATCATGATTTGTTGCAGTTAAAATGGTTTTTTAACTGCATATTCGGATTCAGCACCCTGAAAAACCCTGGGACGGTTTCATTGTGTAGAAATTAGCTATCAAACTTGGATTCCAATAAATTACTGCCGGATTTTGACCGGAAAAAATCGCCGGAAAGGCTTTCAAAAAGTCGCGACTACTCCCTTCATGAATTCTTGTGCATTGGCAGCATAAATATTAAAAAGATTATTGCTAAATGTAGTTTGTTTCTTAAATATTAAAAAGATTATTGCTAAATGTAGTTTGTTTCTTCACGTGAGGAGAGATTGAAATTTTTAGGTGAGGATTTTTTTATTGAGAGAGGTCACGATTTTATTGGAATTTTGATTTTTCGATTGATTTTGAATTTATAGTTATGTTCGATTGAGGAATTTGTTTGACAACTAGTACTCCCATCGATTATAATATTTTTTTAAATATAACGAGTTAACGCAGACTGAGGTAACATATTGGACCTCCAACCCAAAGTTCATTTTTCCAAGATTCACCGTCACTCCAACCTCCTACTAATTTTTTCACTTCCTCATATTTATCTTCAATTTCTTGTGTATCTCTTGTAGACATTGTTATCACATCTACTTTTGCATCTACTAGCTTGAATCTTTGTAGATTTTCTAATACTATTGAACAACCAAACACTCTTATTTTTTGGAGTGTTTTGAGATTCAAACAACTTTGTGGTAATATTTGTAATGCATCACGTTTCATTATTGTAAATACTTTGAGCATAGGCATTTCCCCATCTTCTATTAATGGTAACTCCTCTAATTTATCTAAATAAACTAATGAAAATATTTCCAATAAAAAAAATGTACCAACCTCACCAAACTCGATAGGAATTTTTTTTTAACTTTAAACAAAAAAAAATATATCTAAACACTTCAAACTACTAAGCTTATGCAAATCGGGGAGATCTTCCAAAGTAGAACAATTCCACAATTTACGATGCGTCAAATTGTGAAATTCACAAAACTTACTTTCCATCTTAACCATGTGCAAGCATTCTAAAGAGAACCTTCTCAACTTTGACATGATATTTATGTCAGAAGGTAACTTTGTCATTTATGTAAGATGCAATTTGAGTGTCTCCATTTGAATCATGCTCCCCAATGTTCCTTCACTAATTATTTCCCCATTGTTTTGTACGCGTAACACTTTTAGTTGTGTTAGAATACTCAAATTCGCAATGGAAGCCACTTTTTTTTTATCACTTGTTGCCCACATGTTACTGCAGCTTCTCATGTCCAAAAACTGCGGAGAGGTAAGTCTTGAGATGGTACCAAGAAAACATTGTAAATCATCACAACCATTGATTATCAGATACCTTAGGCATCTCAACCTACCATGTCAGATGGTAATTCTGTGATACTGGATCGAGCAAGACTATGTCAGATGGTAATTCTGTGATACTGGATCGAGCAAGACTGAGGATTTGGAGACTTGCAAGAGTTGGGAGAGATTCAGGTATCATTTTGATGGGCATGCCCACTAATTTGATCTCAACATTTTTTGGAGACTAGGTGGATCTAGTTTGAAAAATTGTGAAAAGTGGTCCACACAAAGTTGAAGGAGTTGGGTGCCTCAATCAAGTTGAAGTCTACAACAAACTGAAGCTGGAACATTTATGAGTTTGGTTCCTTGATAAGGTTGTAGCCTATTCCATGTGGGTGCTTGCACATCTTCAAGGTTGGTGCCCCAATCAGGTTGTAGCCTATTGCAAGTAGTTTCTTGCACATCTTAGGGGTGGGTGCCTCGAACAAGTCAATGCTTCCAAGTCTATGTAAATGAATTGAAGAAGAAAAAGAAAAAATAATTGTGGTTTTCTCCCATTAGGGTTTCTACGTAAAATCTTATGTTCTATTATGTTGATGCGATGATGGCTTCTTGATGCATGATCTCATTTGTTGTTATGATGCAAATTGTTATGGTACACTACTACATGATTAATTATTGATGATTTTTTTGAAATGATAAGTTTGCAACTACATTGATTCACCCTTTCCCCCCTCTCAGTGTGATCTTTGGTCTAACTGTCATAACTATATAACAAGACATAACACTCAAAGATAAAGTTGCTAAAGTACTCACTAGAAAAACCATGAAATTTAGGCAAGGAAAACAAACCCTAATGAAATGTCCAAGATTAAAAATATTTGAAAAAAAAAAAAACAATAAAGACATTTATGCACATATCCGTTAAGTGATATTATTATAAACATTTTTTAATAATAATAAAATAATAAAAACAAATATTTTTTAATATTCAATTAATTATATTTATGTATTGTTTAGATAATCTTCGGCAAAATCACATAACCAATCTTTTGTCGACGCGTTTCGAACCAACTAGTGTGGTTCATCGTCAGGACAAGTTGAAGAACCAATCCGGCTCAGCTTGTTTAAATAGAGTGTGCCGGCTAATTTTGACCTAATGGTCCTAGTCAAACCACTAATATTCTTGTTATATAATTAAATTAATAAATTATATCTAGTATCTTGTTATTAATTTAATTATATAACAAGAATATTAGTGGTTTGACTAGGACCATTAGGTCAAAATTAGCCGTTGGAGTCTCTGCACACTCTATTTAAACAAGCTGAGCCGGATTGGTTCTTCAACTTGTCCTGACGATGAACCACACTGGTTGGTTCAAAACGCATCGACAAAAGATTGGTTATGTGATTTTGCTGAAGATTATATAAACAATGTTATGGATCACAGAAGTCTAAATTCCTTAATATATTTATGTATTTTTATTATTATTTTACTTTAAATTTCAAAAAACCAAATATTTTATTTTAGTTTTATTTATTAAAAAAAAAGAGATATTTAACATATTTATGTATTATTGGTATGCAAGCGTTATAATCCTTAGATGTATAAGCATACATGTGTATTTATAAGCATACATGTGATTATTTATGCTAACTATTGAAAGAAGAATTATATAGATTTTTATTTTTTAATAAAATAGATGCCTTAGAATTTATAGGTTGTAATGGTAGATATAATATTAATGTTAATTTTAAAGTTATTGTGTATTATTTTATTCGTTTCAAAGTGGTATGGTTGATATATATATATATATATGTTTTTGTTGGAGAATATGTATATATAATTAATATATAAGTTTAACATATATACATAAAAAAATCATTCATTCTCACTTTACTAATTAATGTAAATAAATAAACGTGGTTACAATATTGTGGGTTAATACTATTGTTTATTAATATCCTATGCACACAAAAAACACTCATCTCAAAAAATAGATTGATATGACAAGTTTTTTATCAATTAATTTAATTAAAAGAGTATAACATACATAATTAATTTGGATATCTCAACCTTTAATTTAATGGAAGTTAAATTCCTACTATCTACTTAATTGTGAAACCCCATTTAATTCTACAAACCTAGTTATTAAGTAAACCAAACCAATACAAAGAACATAATTAATTTTAAAATAATTATTGCATCTACTTAATTATGGAAGGGAACTTAATGCTACAATCAACCAGTAAAGTAATAATAAAAAAAACAAAAATTAAAATTATTCATTTTCACATAATGACAAATAAACCTCAACATCAATGGTAAAAGTCGTTGTTGCAAGTTGGGTCACAAGGAAAAACTCAATCACCAATTCTTTTGCAATAGTCTGCCATGAAATCAAATTTTAATATGTATTACAACCTAATTCTAAAATATTATTATAATTTTAATTCATAATAGGTAGACTTTCAAATTCAATTAGTCCTTGTAGAGAATTGAAAATATCATTAAACCCTAACAATCATGCAACCAAAAATACTAATCAATCTATACCCGGTATTTAAAAAAGGAAAAAAGAAAAATGACATTTAAATTTGTGAGGTCCAATAGAACACACTTATGGACGTTAATCACACACAATCTCCTTATTAAGAAGGAAGTTTATTTTTAAATATATCTTCTATAAATAATTTATTTCGTTTATTTTATAATTTTTTTAATATTAGAAATCGATTTATTTTATTTTTTATTTATATTAAATTATAATTTAAAAAATAAAAATAAAAAATATACGTATATAATTAATATATTGAAAAAATTACTAACTAGTATACTTGGTAGACTTTAAATTTGAATGACTATCCGGTAAATTTAAAAAAAAAAATTATAGTTCATCTCCTAGTTACAATTTTTTTAATAAAAATTAATTAATTTGCATTTTTATTTTAAATTAATATTATTATTATTCATTATCAAAAAATTAATATCTAATTTTAACACACACACACACACACACATATATATATATATACGTCTAAAAAAAGATGTCATAACATTTTTAATTATCTAGATTTATTCTTACTTTACTAAGTAATGTAAATAAATAAATCTGTTTACAATATTATGGGCTAATATTATAGTTTATCAATATCTCATGCACACAAAAAAATCTTCATTTCAAATAATAGTTTGATATGATAAATTTTTTAATTAATTAATTTAATTAAAAAAATACAAAGAACATAATTAATTTGAAGATCTCAATCTTTAATTTAATGGAAGTTAAATTCCTACCGTCCACTTAATTGTGGAACACCACTTAATTCTAGAAACCATACTTTAAATAAACCAAACCAATACAAAAAAACATAATTAATTTGAAAATAAATCTCAACTTTCAATTTAAAGAAAGTTTACTCACTTCACATAAAATTAAGATTATTCATTTTTATATAATGGCAAATAAACCTGGGAATAAACCTGACCATCACTAAGAAAAAATAATTGTTACACTCTGATCCCAAGAAAATGGACAATCAATATCCTTCACAACACTGCCTTGAAAAAACCAATCACTAATAATCGTTGTTGCAAGTTGGGTTACAAGGAAATGGACAATCAATATCCTTGACAACACCGCGTTGAAAAACCCAATCACCAACTGCCTCTGCAATAGTCTGCCATCAAACAGAATCATAAATTTCTATATTCACATTGATAATCACTTATCTGAAAACATTAGTGCTTAAAAACATTAGCATAAGGACGCACCTTTGATTTTAATTTTGGAGATTGACGTGCGTGCCACAGACCTTGTATGCTTGTTTGACAGTGTTGATAACATGAATTGATAAACAGCCCTCCAGTCGCTGAGGTATCAACGTGAGTTAGATCGCTAATCATTTCATTCCTAAACCCTGTGATTGGATAGTAAAATATATCAGTAAGCTATTAACTAACTTGAAATTCTACAAGAACTACATGGATGTTAATAGAAAGGGGAAACTTGGGTATTCCTTCAGAAAGTAACCTTCCAATATTTTCAACTGCCATGGAGCACAGGTTGTGATATTCCTCTTGCAGTTCTGCCATTGATTATTGGGATCTGCTATACCAGGTACTAAAATATTTCCAATCTACAGAAAACAAAAGGGCAGTCATAGTGTGGGAGATCATGCACACACCTTTGTTGAACAATCACATCCTACCACCGCACCTGCTCTTGATATCTACCAAGGTTTGGCTTCAATCCTATTGGTTGTCACATGGATTCGTTCCCTCAACCTCCCCCGCATTCTGTTGATCCTCTAGATTGTATTGTCTTGTGTTCTCCCATTCTAGACTCCTCACTTGTTGTGAATGAGGATCAAGCGGTTGATGGAGTTGGTGTTATGTAACCAACCTGTGCCATCATTTATGATGATTGTGTGCGGGAATCTAAATAGAACCTGCAGTGAAGGATGATTCCCTTCCAGCCGCACCTCATCTTCTTTATCTTGACATCCCTTGTGATTCTGTCACTGTTGATTTCCCCTAGGAAAAATCATTTCTGAATGTTTCTACTTCTGATCATTCATAAGACACGTTGGATGTCATTTTTTCATTATGTTGCGGAGAGGACACATATTCATTTGAAAATCTATCCAATCTGTAATCTGTCATTTCTAAAAACACAGAGGGTGAACATCTTTTCTTCTCATCTACCCCTCAATTCAATTCATCAAATCATGAGGATGACGACAAACATCTTGAATTTTTTGATCTTGGTTGTCGTGATCTATCCACTACCTCATCTGATCATGATGTTGATTCAATTGTTGTTAATCTTTCTAAGGCACTGGTCTATGATGATCTACCTGTCAATGAATTTGAAACCCCCCAGAGTGTTGAGGCATTTCAGCCCGACTTGATGCTTATGTCAGGCCCTCGTTGTCCTGAGGTTGGTTACAATTTCGGTCAGGAAACTTTTTTAACACTTAAGGATCCTCGTCACTCTCTGCTTCGCATTGAATATCAATAAAACACCCAGATTTCGCTTCCTCCACTTGAACTGCACGACCCCATCACCCATGCATTGGAGGACTCTTACACAACAAGTACATATGCACAACGTAAGTGGTCTACCTCTCTCAAGTTTTCTTGCATGTTACAGTCAAGAGAATGCATACATTCAACATCTGCATGTAGTGTAGCACAACACCATGGAAACTCCACAGAATGCATGTCATGCGCTTTGACTCATTGTTGTTTCACTTTTAAACTAGGAGTGTCTTTTTCTTCATTGTTAGATCCTTCTTGTTTGCTAGTTAGCACAACTATCCTATTCGCAAACCATGCCTTCACCAACATGGGTCAACCAATGCACCGGTGGCTGCATTGGAAGTATCACTTCACATGAGATGACCCATGCACCATTATCTTAGGAGTAGGAGTATTGTTTGCTTTCAGTCTGTTTGCTTGCATGCTTGTTTACTTACCTACTTTTTTGGTTTGTTTTTATGTTTGCTTGTTTCTTACTCACTTTGCTTTTGCTTTTGCTTCTGCTTCTGCTTTGCTTTGTTGTTTGTATGCTTGTTTTTTCATAGGTTAGTTTCACATGAAACCATGCATGACTCTTGAAACAAGTTGGGTAAAGTACAAGAGGAATTATACAACTATCAACATTTGGTTATATGTTGTCCGCTCTCTTATGTAAGAACTTATTGTCTTTAGTCCATGATACATCAATGGAAAATACATACTATTTGAAGTAAACCTTGGTGAAAACACAATGCATGCATGCTAACTTGTATCAGCTACTCTAGTCAGTTGTTTTTGGGTTAACCCCTGTCATGCCAGTCAAGTAAAGTAAGGTGAGGGGGAAAACCTTAACATGCACGTCAGAGGTATAATAAAATACTTCTCTGTAGGAACTACCTCTTCTATTCTCAATAAGTAGGGATCCCTCTTCCACCTCTAAAATGAATAAATGTTGTGCACAGTTACGAAGATAAAAATTAAAATTAAAAAAAAATGGAAAGGAGAAAAAAGTTTGAAAAAAATGAAAATGAATAAGGTGAAAGAAGATAACGGATTCCTACACGGAGAGTTGATGTAAGTAACTCCGCCGAGGTATTGACCATGCTCACTGGAAGCAAAGCCATGCTTGTGTTCCTATGTGACTCCACCTATTGTCCAGGCCTACTAGCAATGAAGCAACACCAAAGATGAAACTACGACTCTGACAACTATACTGCTTGTGCACCAATATACCCCTCAACCCCAATTAAAACAATTGTGTTGACTTGGCTCAAAATGTATGTCAATCAACCAAGATCTTGGCAGATACTACATCTCACAATCAAACGGGTGTGGAAACCAAGATGAACTGAGAACTGAACAATACTTCTGGAGGTGTTAGACTTTCTTTTTATGAACAAGGTCCATTTAGAGAGCTGGAGTTCTACCAGTGTGTCACCAACAACTGTAGCAACTACAACCACCCTTCAAAAATTTTCCTTATCTTTGTTTTGGAGCCTCCCTACCAACCTTTCAAAGTAGCATGTCTTGCTTCGTCAAGTACACAAGCTTCAATGTTTTTCTTGCAGAAAGGCAGCCTATCTATCAGAGCTTGATGCATCCCCCTCAAAAGTTGTCTGTTTGGACTTGGTAAGGCTATAAGCTGAGCAGCTCCCTCAAGGAATTACGCAATTATGGAGGTCAACCAGCCTTTCCTCCATAAATTGTGAAATTCTATCTAACATCCTGCTGGGCTCCATAATTGTGCAATTCTGCCAGTCAGGCTTCATCCAGAAAATTGTGTAAATTCCTCCCAGTAGGGCTGCTCAACCCAAGAATTGCACAATACTAGGCAGTAGTCAGCTACCCTACCCAGAAATTGTGCAAATATACTGGGCAGCCAACCCAAATCCCTTCTAGAAATGTGCATTTTCTCCCAGTAGTTGAGCAGCTTCTTGCGTGTGCAGTTGAGTTGACTGGTTCCCTCCGGGACAACAAAACTAATTTTCATGCATGGACTACTCTTCCCCAGGCACCATGCAATGGCATCCATTGTTTTAGGGATCTATTTTTAGCAGTCGAAGGTTACATGCAAGGATCATTTTAGAAACCTCCCGCTAAGTGTCGTTTTTCCTATATTTGTGGCATGCGCATTGCAACCTTGATTTTATCAAAACTCATGAACTGGATTTTGTAGAGATCATTCCTCACATCTAAATTGTAGCTTTGACATCCCACATTGCATGTAGGAGTTGTCAGCACATTCAGCTCAGTTGTTTTGGGGTAAGCCCGCTTTTCATGTCTTGTGTTTCATTTCTGGCGCTTTGTGTGTTTCGCTTCATATGAATGTTGTCTGCTTGATTTCAGTGAGTGCTTGCTGTCATTTTTATACATACTAGCTTGTAGTAGCATCGCTTTAGTTTTTTTTGACATCGCATTGCTGTTGCATGCATGAAACTGTTTTTCACAAATGGTTGCCAATTCGGTGACTCACCTCACCCACATGCATGTTGTTTTGTTTTATGAATCTGTCATTCACCATTTGCATGTACGATCATTCACTTATGTTTACACTCAATATCGCCATGCATTCACATTCATTTTTGCTTTCGGCTTCCCATCGGCGAGTCTAGGCAGCCTTGGCCCGGAGTCTGCCTCACCAAGACAGCATTGAACAATCCTCAGAGGGAAGGCTCTGTCTTCCTTTCAGGAAATGAGAATTTATGTCCAGTGAAATTCCTCCAGTCTTGCATTGCACAATTCTGAGGGACAGTGATTGCTGGCCTAGAAAATTAAGCAATGCAGTGGTTGAGCCTGCAACCATTGCTAGCTGAGATTGCGCATTGCATAATTCCAGTAGTCAGCAACCAGACTAAACTGTGCATTTCGTAGTTCCATCTATCAGTCAGTCTCCCAACAGCCCAAATTGTGCCTTGCACAGTCTTGGAAGTCAATCTCCCAACCTCCCAATGGAAATTGCGCAACCTTCATGATCAATCACACAGGTATGTTGCAAGTCAGTTCTCAAGTTCATTTTGGTTTTCGACTCATGGATTTCTTGCCACGAGTGTTTCCATGTCTTTAGGTATCACAGGAGTTCATTTTCCTCTCAGCAATACAGGTACAATGGTTTCAAAGAGAGCAGAGTCGAAGACACTGTTTAGAGCACACTTGGGGATGCAGTTGATCAAGTGTCTATGGACTTGCCTACCCAAAAAGACATCAAGTTGTTCATAGACAAGGACATCAAGATATGAAGGTACCAACATCACAATGAGCATCATTATGAACAACAAATGAAGGTAGCTCCCCTGATGCAATGAATATAAGAGGAAAGTTGTTGACAACACAAACATGGAACAAATTTTTAAGCTCAAGCAGATCCACTGGTGATGAAAGAAACTTTGGAGACTCAAGCTAGGAGGTGATGACGCGACATGAATATCATGCGAAGACAGAGAATGGAACAAAGAAGGAGTTTCATGTGCTGAAGCAACAACTCAAGGAAGAAAATGAGTTGCACAGACAAGAAAATGAGTTGTAGTAGAAATAGGAACAACAAGGGTGAGCAACTTGCACTCAAGGATGAGACACTGCCATACAAGTTATAGATCCATCCCAGCAGCTGGCATGGAGAAAACAAGGTGCGTAGTGTTGTTGATCACGTGCAAAGGGATTCAGTAGCATTTAGTAGATGAATCTAGGATAAACTTTAAAAATATTTTATAATTCATCTCATATTTAAGAAAAAAAAATTCATAAAAATTAACTAATTTATAATTTTATTTTAAATTATTATTATTATTGATTATAAAAAAATTAACATGTATACATTTCAAAAAAATATAATAACAATTTTAATTATCTAGATTTATTTTTACTTTACCAATTAATGTAAATAAATAAACCTTGTTACAATACTATGGGCTAATACTATAATTTATCAATATCTCATGCATACAAAAAAAAAGTCTCATTTCAAATAATAGGTTGATATAAATTTTTTAATTAATTAATTTAATTAAAAGAGTACAAATGACATAATTGATTTGGAGATCTCAAATTTAATGGAAGTTAAATTCCTAACATCCACTTAATTATGGAACCCCACTAATCCAATGAGACTCCCTATGCAATAGTCTTCCATTAAATAAAATTTTAATATATACTACAATCTAATTCTAAAAAATTATTAGAATTTTTAATTCATAATACAATTCAAATTAAAATTCAGTTGGTTCTTATTGAGAACTGAAGATATCATTAAACCCTAATAATCGTGCAACCAAAAATACTAATAAACTTGTACCAAAAATTTAGAAGAAATTAAAAAATTAAGAAAGAAGTGTGTATATATATATATATATATGGAGAGAGAGAGAGAAATATAGATATATATATCCTTCTATTAATTAAATATATATATTATTCTTATTAATAATATATATAATCTCTTCATTAATACGAAGTTTATTTTTAAATATAACTTCTATAAATAATTTATTCTATTTATTTAAAAAAAAATTATGGGTATGTAAGAAAATGAGATAATTTGTAACTTTAATTGTATGTAAGAAAATGAGATAATTTGTAACTTTAATTTAAATTATTATTATTATTAATGATATAAAAATTAATATATAAGTTTAACATATATATAATAAAAAAAACATACCATAACATTTATATCTCAACCTTTAATTTAATGGAATGAAAATTCTTACTATCAACTTAATTGTGGAACCCCACTTAATTCTAAAAACCTGGTTCTTAAGTAAATTGAACCAATATCGAACCAATACAAAGAATGTAACACCAATATAACACCAATACAAACTTAAGTAAATTGAACCAATATCGAACCAATACAAAGAATGTAACACCAATACAAAGAATGTAACATATCGAACCAATACAAAGAATGTAACACCAAACCAATACAAAGAATGTAACACCAATGTAACACCAATACAAGGAATGTAACATATCGAACCAATACAAAGAATGTAACACCAATGTAACACCAATACAAAGAATGTAACATACCCGATAACCTCACATGAAAATGTAGGTAGTTAGAATTTTTTTACACAAATTACCCACAAGTAATTATCCAAATCACTATTCCACATTCCTCATTAACCATTAGATAGAATGTTCATTAGTACATAAAGTAACTCTCAATAGAAGAGAGTAAGTTACATAACCCTTAACAACCACTGTTGTAGTAATGTTGTAGTATATTAACATAGATTGTCTTATGAACCTTGCATCCATTTCATGATTCCCTTAACCAAATTAATTAATCACATACTTGACATTATGACCCCACTTAATTGTGGAACCCCACTTAATTCTAGAAACTAATTCTAGAAACTTGGTTCTTAAGTAAACCGAACCAATACAAAGAATGTAACATACCCCGATCAAATGAAAATATAGGGAGTTACAATTTTTTTACACAAATTACCCGCAAGTAATTATCCAAATCACTATTCCACATTCCTCATTTACCATTAGACAAAATGTTATTTAATACATAAAGTAACTCTCAATAGAAAAGAGTAAGTTGCATAACCCTTAACAACCACTCTTGTAGTATATTAACATAGATTGTCTTATGAACCTTGCATCCATTTCACGATTCCCTTAACCAAATTAATTAATCACATACTTGACATTATGATTATCACATCAGATAAGGAATCAACATCATCATACTAATACAATAATCAATCACATCATTGAACACCGATATACCCTAAAAACCCCATAGGGTGAAAACTAGAAAACGTTTAATTTTATTATTAAACACTCGTGAAGGTGTACATAATAATCAATCACATCATTGAACACCAATATTGAACACCGATATACCCTGGAAACCCCATAGGGTGAAAACCAGCAAACGTTTAATTTTCTTATTAAATGCTCGTGAGGGTGTTCACCCCTCACTCAATGGCTTATAAGGGAGTCCATCCCTTATCTATTGTTATAAAATATTACAATGAAATATTAATTAAAATACAACATACTTAACTAAAAGTTAAAAATTGTTACAATGATCATGAAACTTCCCCACAAATGACCACCCTTTATATGCTTTTGACATGATCATCCCATCAGTGTACCATCCTACATCTCACAGCTTGTACTCATGAGCATGGACCATTAGTTCTTATCTGTCACAATGTTAAACATAATTGTCTTTTGCACAAATCACCATCTTTTGTCGTCAACAATCTTTGATAACATGATTAGATAAGTATTAATCAATCGATAATTATTTGAAAGTGATCTTTTAACATCTATTCATGTGCATACATGAGATGTAATTATAATATAACAACAACCTTCTTCTTATAACATTATGCATGTATAAACAAATAATTATCAAGCATGTCAAAATAATTACCCCATTACTATTCCCATTACTATGATCATTCTCGCACCAACACATTCATATCCAAATTACTATGATCGTTCTTGCACCAGACACATACATTCCAAAGGAAACCACTGTAACCATCCATTTCACTTAAATGATACCAGAAACTTATCTTATCATTATTTTTCATTCATGTAATTAAATAAAAACTTATTCTAAAAGAGCTAGCCCTTTAGCTTCTTCTTTGTGCATGTAACTAAGTAATCTTTCCAATACGGTAGATGTTCCCGGGAAATCTAACATGATAGATATTATTATAATAAATGCAAATGTAAGTCCCTTTTCTAAAAACATCTTTCCCCAGATAGATCTATTTACAAAATCTACTATATGCACAAAGACATGATATAAGTATTTTACAAAGAAAAACTAGTACATTTATTCCAAGTAACTTATTGTTTTAATTTCCATAATACTTACTCTTTTCTGCACACAAATCCATATTCCCCTTTAAAAAATCTAACACGATAGTTTTACAAATCCATTTTTTTCTTTAAAATATTTAAGACAACATTTATATCTTCATACATATAATACAAATCCATATTTCTCTTTAAAAGATCTAATGCAATAGCTTTACAAATCCATGTTTTTCTTTAAAATATTTAACACAACATTTATATCTTCATACATATAATACAAATCAATATTTCTCTTTAAAAGATCTAACCCAATAGTTTTACAAATCCATGTTTTTCTTTAAAATATTTAACACACGGCTGTAATCAACTATTGTTTCTATTACATTGTAAATGTAATCAACTATGTTTCTGTAATCAACTATGTTACTATGTTTCTATGCTTCTGCATGTGTAATCAACTATGTTACTATGTTTCTATGCTTCTGCATGTGTAATCAACTATGTTACTATGTTTCTATGCTTCTGCATGTGATCTAATGCAATATGCAACACACAAATCATTTACCTTTTTACTCACCATAACATGTAACTTTGAATTAACGCAATTACCTTCTTTCCACAAAGATTCCTATGACTTATATTATCACTATGCATTTCATCTATGTATAGATTATTATATTTTCTCATAACTAAATATTCTTTTTTTCAAAAAAAATCTCTTACCTGAAAGAACACCACACCACACCACAAGATTTATTTATTCTAATAAACCAAAAAGTCATAGTTATTTTTTCCTATTTTTTGATAAATTACCCTCTTGAATCTATATTCATTTTGAAGAAAATAGGTTGGATTTCATAACAAAAAAGAATATCCATATTTATTTATATATATAGATAAATATATTTATTTCTAAAAAGTTAACATCATAAAAATATTTATGTACCAACATTAACATATATATTTTTTAAAACTAACATGAATGTATAAATTCTTTTCTTTTCCTACAAAATAATTCACTAATCTACCTTCAGAAAGTTTACCAAAAAAATAAACAAGTAACATAACATTTCATTGTTTCAAGAACTCATGAGAATATTTTCAATAACTAAATTAATTAAGCAAATACCTCACTTTCCTCTCTTACGCAAAGAAATGTCATTCAACATACCAAGGATGAATGGAGGAAAATAATCATTGAACGAGTCGTAGGATTCCAAGGAAACAGAATGTGAACTTTATTATTGTGAATAGAGTTCTCCTTGAAGCTTTCCACCACACCAGGTTCGAATAACTAAATTAATTAAGTGAAATACCTCACTTTCCTCACTTACGCAAAGAAATCTCATTCAACATAGAAATCTCATTCAACATACGAGGGATGAATGGAGGAAAATATTTATTGAACGAGCAACTAAAGGTTTCCTGGCAGGATTCCAAGAAAACAGAATGTAAACTTTATTATTGTGAATAGAGGTCTCCTTGAAGCTTAAACTTTATTATTGTGAATAGAGGTCTCCTTGAAGCTTTCCACCACACCAGGTTCGACTCCATGCTGGCGTATTAAAATAATGGATGAGTTAAAAAAAATGGACGAGAGACGCTGAAACATCCCAAGTCTTCTTCAATGAAGTGACCCTTCACCCTGCACAACCTATGTCTCCTTCGATGAATTTATTATGCCTGTTCCACCATCATAATCGGCGTTGAATCAACTATTAACACCAAATATTTATTATGTAACGATTTCGTTAAGCTGAAAAAAAAACCCACCCATTGGAATGCATCCAACCCAAGAAACGAACAGAAGAACAGTTATCCAGAACTGAACCCTTATTAAATTCTAATCCAACTGTGTGACCCCTCACCCCACACAACCTATGTCTCCTTCGATGAATTTATTGTGCCTGTTCCACAATAATCGGCGTTGAATCAACTATTAACACCAAATATTTGTTATGCAACGGTTTCGTTAAGTTGAAAAAAAAAACCCACCCATTGGAACGCATCCAACCCAAGAAAACGAACAGAAGAACAGTTATCAAGAAGTGAACCCTAATTAAATTCTAATCCAACTGTCATGTAAGAAAGGATAACTAAATTTTAATTAATATTCTTCGTGTAAAATAACCTTGAAATAGAGATGTTACAAAAAAACATAATTAATTTGAAAATAAATCTTGACTTTCAATTTAATGGAGGTTAAATTACTGCATCTAGCCACTTAATTTAGGAAGTGAACTTAATTCTGCAATCAATTAATAAAGTAATAATAAAAACAAAAAATTAAAGATTATTCATTTTTAATGGAAAATGAAGCTCAACATCAATTGTAAAATTAGTTGTTGCAAGTTGGGTCACAAGGAAATGGATACCTAGTTGAAAAACCAAATCACCAATTGCCTCTATATTAGTCTTCCATTAAATCAAATTTTAATATGTATTACAACCTAATTATAAAATATTAATATAATTTTTAAGTCTTAATACAATGAATTTCAAATCAATTGGTTCTTATAAAAAATTGAAGATATCATTCAACCATAACCTTCAAATTCAATTAGTTCTTATAAAAAAACCTGAAGATATCATTAAACCCTAACAACAAAAATAATATTCAACCTGTACCAATAATTTAGAAGAATATTTTTTTTTATAAAAAACCCTAAAAATATTTTCTCATATATATAATCTTCAATTTTATATATATATATATAATCTCTTATTAATAGGAAGTTTATTTTTAAACCTAACTTCTATAAATAATTTATTCCATTTATTTTATAATTTTTTTAGAATTAAAAATGTATTTATATTATTTTAATATTTTGTTTTTATTAAATTATAATTTTTTTTAAAAATAAAAAAATAAATATTGTACATATATAATTTGAAAATAAATCTCAATCTTCAATTTAATGGAGGTTAAATTAGTGCATCCACTTAATTATAGAAGTGCACTTCATTTTGAGCAACCAATGGTAAAAATCATTGTTGCAAGTTGGGTCACAAAGAAATGGACACATAGTTGAAAACCCCACTCTCACATTAAATCAAATTTTAATATGTATTACAACCTAATTCTAATATATGATTATAATTTCTAATTTATAATACAATCACCTTCAAATTTAATTGTTTCTCATAAAGAAAACTGAAAGATATCATTAAACCCTAACAATCATGGAACCAAAAATACTAATCAACTTGTTCTAAATAGAAAAATGTCTAAATAGATATATAATCTTCTATTAATTATATGTACAATATCCTTATTAATAAAAAGCTTATTTTTAAATATAACTTCTATAAATAATTTATTTCTTCTAAAAAGTTAAGAAATAAGCCTAAATATATTTTCGCGATTTATATATGTAATTTTTTTTTATGAATTATATATATAGAACTTCTATAAACAACCTATTCAATTCAATTTATTTTATTTTAATATTTTGTTTTTATTAAATTACAAATTTTAAAATTAAATTTAAAATAAATTAAATTAAATATTATACATATATAATTAATATATTCAAAAAAATTTAGTAAATAGTATATTTGATAGATTTTTGAATAAATTCATTGTAAAATTAAAAAACACTTTATAATTCATTTTATACTTATTAAAAAAATATATATAAAAATATAAAAATTAACTAATTTTATTTTAAATTATTATTATTATTAATTATAAAAAAAAGTAATATATAATTTTAATATATATATATATATAAAAGTAATAACATTTTTAATTATCTAGATTCATTCCTACTTTACCAATTAACGTAAATAAATCAACCTCATTGCAGTGCTATGTTAATATTATAGTTTATCAATATCTCATACACAAAGGAAAATTGTTTCAAATAATAGTTTGATATGACAAGTTTTTAATTAATTAATTTAATTAAAAGAGTATAAAGGATATAATTAATTTGGATATGACAAACTTTAATTTAATGGAAGTTAAATTCCTACCATCCACTTAATTGTGGAACCCTACTTAATTTTAGAAACCTAGTTGTTAAGTAAATCAAACCAATACAAAGAACATAATTAATTTGAAAATAAATCTCAACCTTCAATTTAATGGAGTTTAAATTACTAAATCCACTTAATTATAGAAGCTCGCTTAATTCTACAATCAACTAGTAAAGTAATAATAAAAAACAGAGATTAAGATTATTCATTTTTATGTAATGGCAAATAATCCTCAACATCAATGGTAGAAGAGGTTGTTCCAAGTTGGGTCACAAGGAAATGGACACCAAGTTGAAAAACCCAATCACCAACTTCCTCTTAAACAAATTTTTAATATGTATTATAAGCTAATTCTAAAATATTATTATAATTTTTAATTCATAATACACCGACCTTCAAATTCAATTCATTCTTATAAAGAACGAAAGATATCATTAAACCCTAACCCTAACCCTAACAATCATACAACCAAAAATACTAATCAACATGTACCAAGAATTTAGAAGAATAAAAAAAATTAAGAACGAAGCTTAAACATACTTTCTTTACAACATGGACCCCAAGAGCCTATCGAAAATTGCTTCTGACCTTAGTCAAAACCCCCACCTTCGCCTCAAGCCTCGATGACATACCATTGGGGGATTAAGGAGGAGATCATCATGAGAAGCAAGGATAGTGTCAAAGATGTTATTACCTCCAATTTTAAGGACAATCTATGGATGATAAGGAGTTGGAGGGTAAAAGGAAGCTAAGATACTATAAGGAGGTGATCAACCCTACCCTTGATAACTAGAATTAACTCTCTATGTTAACTGGCACTAAGAAAAAATTGAACATCCCCACGATAAGAACTAAAGTGAAATAGGTCGGTGGTCTACTCCCAACACTCCAGGGAATCTCTCAGATTTGCGATACTAGCAAGGTCAAAGATGAAAAGCACTTCCTTTTAGACTCTTAGACTCTTTCTCGCATCCGCCCTTAATTTTGGGATACTAAGAAGGTCAAAGATGAAAAGCACTTCCTTTTAGACTCTTAGACTTTTGCTCACATCTCCGCTTGATTCCCTAACATTTGCCACACTTACAATCTTCTTGACTTATTAAGTCAACCCAACTATAGCAATCTCGGAGCACTTCTTTCCCTTCTCTTTGATCATAGAAACAAGATTTTGAAGAATCACAATTAGATTCTTTTTCTTTTCTTGAGGTCCCATAAGCCGCATTGGTCTTAGTGAACGTTGTTCATCACCATCACCATCATCATCTAATCTCTTATTAATTATATAGAGTTTATTATTCAATATAACTTCTCTAAATATTTTACTCCATTTGTTTTTTTTTTAATATTTAAAAAAAAACAAAATTAAAAATTAATCATTATATATATCTAATTGGAAAATAAATCTCAGCCTTCAATCCAATGGAGGTTAAATTACTACACCCACTTAATTATGAAAGTCCACTAAATTTTGAAATCAACCGGTTAGTAAAAACCAAAATTTAAGATTATTTATTTTCACATAATGGAAAATAAACCTCTACATCAACAATAAAAATGGTTTTTGTAAGTTGAGTCACAAGAAAATGGACATCCACTTGAAAAACCCAACCACCAATTGCCTCTACAATAGTCCATCACTAAATCAATTTTTAATATATATTACAACCTAATTTCAAAATATTATTATAATTTATATTTTATAATACACTAACCTTCAAATTCAATTTCAATTAGTAATTATATAAAACTAAAAATATCATTAAACCCTAACCATCATACAACCAAAAATACTAATCAACTTTACCAAAAATTTAAAAGAACAAAAAAGCCTAAACATATATATATTCTTCTATTAATTTTATATATAATCTCTTTATTAATAAGAAGCTTATTTTTTTTTTGTAAGCTAAGGAATTTCTATTATCTACAGAAAACTGAAAATTACATACTAAGGAACCTCAATCTGCCCATATGGGAAACCGGATCTGTTGGTTCCTCTTCATCATGCATTCGGTACTGTTTTTCTTTTAACATATCGTCCGAAAAAAACTTACAAGACATTAAACCTTCATAATCAGATTGTTTTCAGAGACTGTTTTTTCTAAGATCTACTCAAAGACCTATCTTCACTACTGATTGTTGTAACATGCAATCACATTCCCAAAATAGATTTGTAGCAACAAAAATCAAGAAGAGAGAGTTAACTAGCCTCTCAAGCCTCCACGCTTCCCTTTTTGGTTTCGTTATTGTCCTTGGTTTTTATCAATTCCTTCAGCATCCCCTGTATCTCCTTGATCTGCTCATTCTGTTGACGCATTATGACTTCAACATTAGCCATCTCCTTTCTTGCTGCCTGCGATTCCTGGGCTATCTCCACCATTTCTACAGTGACCTATTCCATTGCCTTGGCCAAAAGGTGCTTCAGGACCCAGTAAATGTGGAGAGCTTGACGGTAAAGGGTTAGTCTACCCCTGGTATTGCCTAGATCTGGCATCTGAGATTTCCACTCTTCCATCTCAGGGTCTGACGGTTCTTCCAGGACTTTGTTTTCCATGACATCTATGATTTTTCGAATGTCTTCATTTGTTTCTTGCTTGTAAGCCTGCTCTGCCTCATGAGTCGTCCTACGAATAGATTTCCTCCCCCTTTTTGGTTTTTCCCATGTCGGGTTTCCCTCCTCTCCATTGTTTTCTTGCCGAGGTCGACCCTTACCTCTTCATCCGCGTCCTCTCCCTCTTCTGCCTGCTCTGCCTCGTTTAACATTTTTACTGCTCTGTCCTATTTCAAAAGTCCCCCTCAGAAAACCCTCATCCTGGTTAATCTCCATGCCTTCTGAGCTTTCGACCTCAATTTTGATCCTGCTCCGATCGAATTTTCTGTCTCTATAATCTTCCCACTCTAACTAAACTTCTTTATCCCAGCTCGCTGCCATCTTAACTCACTTAAGTCGTTGGTTATTATTCCTCTGCCAGGTCTCTCCTTTCCTTGCCACCTTCTTCAACGTCTTATTGTCTGTCATCCTTTTCTTGTTCTGCCTTATAGTTTTATCGCCACCTTTCTATTTATGATGTGTTTGTCCTCCATTTCCTTTCTCCCTTATTACTTGCATGATACTCTCTGCGATGTTTCTCGAGTTTTGATTTGATTTCCGTACCTGCTGCTCTGAATTATCATTAATTACTGTGGTCAGGGAGTGTGGTCGCCGTCCTTCTATCCTGTCTTTGCTGCCGAATGCTCCTGCCTTGTCATCCCGCTCAGGAGCTCCTCGGTTTTTTGATTGTAATTATATTGCTTCATGGATATCATGTTCTATGAGTTGTCCTAAAATTTCCCATCTTGTCATCTCCATTTGGTTTGTCCAACTATCATCCACTTTCCCTATTAATTCCTTGCTTCCCCAATTGGCCAGGAAATCCGCAGGTTTATTTCCTTCTCGTTTAACGTCAGAGGTGGTATTGTATTCTATACCTTTCAGTATTTCTTCAATTTCTTGGACCAGGCTCGCCGTTCTCCAGCTTTTGGCTACCTGCTCACACTGTTTCCCTTGTATTAGTTTTTAATGGTGCTTATAACCAAGGCTGAGTCACCTTCGATCTCTATCTTCCTATATCCATTTCTTATCGCAATTTTGAGGCCCTGGTAAGCTGCCATGAATTCCGCTTCATTATTACTCATAGTTCCTCCATGTTCTGCATAAATCCATTTTGTAATTCCTTGACTATCTCGAAAAATTCCTCCATATCCTACTGGACCTGGATTCCCCTTTGCCGCTCCGTCGAAGTTGAGCTTGATAAACCCTTCCTGTGGCCTTCGGAAGACTGCGAGACTTTGGGTAACAATAGGTTGTTGTTGCTTTGTTTTTTGTTGAAAGACCATCCCTTGTTCCAAGTTCAACCTTCTTAGGATTTCTACTTCTTCTTCAGAGGTTTTCCAATCTTCCTCCATCCATACTTCTGCAAGAATTGATTCTCTGATTTGTCTCAGGGTCCTTTGCCAAACTTCTTCCGGATTTGATATTTTCTTTTGGAAAATTCTTCCATTTCTTTCTTTCCAAATGTTCCACACTTTGAATCCTGCCACCATGTTCCAGGCTCTTCTCACCACCGAGATTTTAAATTTTCCTTCTCCCCAATTACACAGAGTTTGTCTGATATCTTGTGAATTTCATTCAGTTTTTGAAAAGAGATCTCTAGTCTTATCCCATTGGTATTGTGCTACTCTGCAACCATTTAGTAAATGTTCCTGATCTTCTCCGTCTTGGTTGCAGAGACACCATCTTAATGGGCCTGAAAATCCTCTTTTTTGGATTTGGTCCCATGTTAGAATACGTTTCCTTCCTACCAACCACACGAACATCTTTATCTTCGGCCACCATTTATTTTTCCAAAGTTTTTTCCATTTCTGCTCCTCTTCCCGCTGGTCTTGTTGGACTTTTGTATTATATGCTTCCTTAATAGTGAACTTTCCTTTAGTTTCTTTTCCCCATCGTAGGATATCTTTACCTCCTCTGATTTTTATTTTCTTGGATTCTAATTCCTTACTAAACAAGATTTTTTGGTCCTCCGTTGAATTCCTGTTCCAATCTTCTATTTTTTTCCATTCTCTCCATTCTTCATTTTCTCTTCCTTCTATCCAATAATCTTTGACCGAGACGAGTCCTTTGTCTATCCCTATTCTGTAAATATCCTGCATTCCTTGTAGATTCGCCATTTTCTCCCTCTGTTGCCACGCTTCTTCCCAAAATCTCGCTGTCTCGCCCCCTTTGATTTCCCAAAATATATTTCCATCCACTATTTCTCTGTTTTGATTGGCCAGTTCCCATATAGTTGATCCTCTTGGTATTTCTTGTTTCCTTAATATTTCTTCAGGTGTTGATGGCATATTATATTTTGCTGTCCATATTTATTTCCAAAGGTCCTTTCCTCCTTGCATCCATCTCCATCTTAGTTTTGCGGCTAGAACTTGATTTAATACAAACGGGTCCCTTAGACCTAATCCGCCTTTTTCTTTTGGTTTAGTTAGGCTATCCCAGGAGCAAAGTGCCCATTTCTTTTGTTGCTTAGGCCCTCCCCATAGGAATTTTCTATAAATCTCTATTAGCTTGTTGCATATACCTTTTGGTGCTGCCATTACTGATAGTGGATATATTGGGATTGCCTGTATGGTTGATTTGAGCAGTACGACTCTTGCAGCAAGATTCAGGGTGCGGAAAGACCAATTTTCTAGTCTTTTCATGATCTTTTCTATTATGGATCTCCAGTTTCCTATTTTTAGGGATGATGAGTCCAGCATGGTTCCTAAATACTTTTTTGGGAGCTCCCCTTTTCTATAACCCAGGATTCTGGTTAAGTGATTTTTGATGGGTTCCACTATATTAAAAAAGAACGTTCTTGATTTTTCATTATTTATCTCCATACCTAAATCTTTCATAAACACCTCTAGAATTCTCCTTATGCATCTCACCTCTTTTAGGGACACTCTACAGTATATCATGATATCGTCCACAAACTGTTGGTGGGTGACTATAGTGTGATTGCCCCATAGCCTTAAACCTTGGATTTTTCTTTCTCTTAATTCTTTTTTGAAATATCTGCCTAATCCTTCTGCTGCTATTATGAAGAGAAAGGGGGATAAGGGATCACCCTGTCGAAGGCCTCTTGAAGCATTAAAAGTAGCAGATGGGGCTCCATTTAGCAGGATGGAAAAATTTGGCGTGGAGATCATACTTAAGACTCATTTCACCCATCTATCACAGAATCCAAAGGCTTGAAAGATGGCTTCTAAATATCTCCAATTTAATCTATCATAGGCTTTTGACAGATCTAATTTAATCAACATTCCTTTTTCCTTTTTCACCTTTAAGGTGTGGATTACTTCCTGGGCCACCACTAATCCATCCAAAATCTGTCTTCCTTCTACGAACCCAGTTTGTTTTGGGGATATTATGTTCGGGAGGATGGATTTTAGCCCCTGGGCCACCACTGATGCCACTATCTTGTAGATAAAATTACATAAAGCTATAGGGCGAAAGCCTTCAGCTTGATCTGAGTGGGTAGTTTTAGGAATGAGAGTTAACAGAGTAGAGTTTATACCTCGCCATATTCTTTGATGAATGCGAGCTTCCTCCACCACTTCTAGGACTTCTTCAACAAGGAAGTGCCATCCTGCTTGGTAGAATCCTACCGTATACCCATCTGGCCCAGGGGCTTTGTTCCTTTTCATATTCCTAACTATTTCCTCCACTTCTTCCATAGTAATTTTCCTCATCAATGCCAAATTCTGATCTCTAGTTACCAGTTTAGGGATCTCCTTGCTTATCTTCATTATAGCCTCTGTTCTGTCTTCCTGAGTTTCACTTAGAAGACTTTTGAAATGATTAACGAGTACTTTTTCTATTTCATCATGCTGGAGTATACGCTGACCTTCTTGGTTCTTAATGGAGAAAATTATGTTTCTTTGTCTATGCTGTATCATTACTTTATGGAAGAACTTAGTATTCCTTTCTCCTTCTCTAAGCCACTGAACTCTTGACTTTTGTCTCCATAAGATCTCTTCTTGTTTTCTTCTCTCTTCTAGTTGATTTATTATAATTCCTTATTCCTTTATTCTATCTTCATGTAAACCTTCTAATATATCCATCTGTTGCAGCTCATTAATTCTTTGCTCTAGGCGCTATTTCTCCTTCAGTATATTTCCAAATTCTTCTTTATTCCACTTTTTTATTTTGCCCCTCAACTCTTTTAATTTGAGTTGGAAGGTATGCATTTTATTTTTTCCCTTTTGTTCGCTCTTTTTCCACCACTCTTCGAGTTTCTCTATCAGCCCCTCGTTTCTGAGCCAAAATGCTTCAAATCTAAATGGTCTATTATTAGGTCTTTGCGTGAGATCTATTTCCATCTTAATCGGCCAGTGATCAGATCCTGCTACCGGTAGAATTGTGGCTTCTATGAAAACATCTTTCATCATTATTTGTTCAGAAATTAAGAATCTTTCAAGTCGTGATGCAATTTGTTTAGCTCCCCCTCTTCGGTTGTTCCAAGTATGATTTCCATTTATAGTTTGAATATCATCCAGTCCCTGCTCCCTTATCATATCTCCAAACTGTTCCATAGTTGTATCCATTCTTCTTAGGCCTCCTCTTTTCTCCTCTAAGCTTCTAATCAGATTGAAATCCCCTCCTACTATCCACGGTTTTTCAGGGATTACAGTCCTCATTGCTTTTAGATTTTGCAGAAAATTTTCCCATTCTCTTTGGGAATGAGGTCCATAAACACCTATTACAATAACCTCCTCTACTGTTCCTATAATCTTTGCAGTTCCTGTTAGGATTCTTTGGAAACTTATCCAATTGTCTATTTGTATTTCTTCTGGGTTCCAAATTATTACCAATCCTCCCGCACTCCCAATCGCATCATGTCCCATCATTTCATACCTATTCTTATTTCTATTCAAGATATCTCTCATTTTCTCTGTACTTATTTTTGTTTCTTGTACTATCATTATGCTAGGCTTATCTTTTTTCAGTCTGTCATTTAAATACCTCTGCTTGCCTCTATTGTTGAGGCCTCTTATGTTCCAGCTTGTGATGATCATCTCAATAGTTTTGGGGGGGATTGAAATACCTCTGAGAGAGGTATAACTCTTCCTAAATTCACCAGCATTTCTCCCACTTCTTGAATTGTTTCACTCAGTGTTCTTCTACCTCTTTTTCTCCCTCCTTTGCCAGTACTGCTCATTCCTATATTTTGGGTTTCCTGCATCTCCATCTTCCCAATTCTTCTGTCTTTAGTTATTCCTTTTTTCTCTTTGTATCTTTGAAAGGCTTCTTTATACATCTGCTTCTGTTCCTCTGGAATAAATCTTTCATCGAGCGTCTTCCATTCCTGCAAAGGCTTCCTCGTTACTTGTTCTTCTTCCTCGCCTTTTGTTTTCTGTGGATCTATTTCCATTCTTCGTTGATCCTCTTGGTTTTCTATTGATTCCTCTGTTACCTCTGGACCTTTATCTACTTGATCTACCCCTTTTTCTGCATTCTCCTTTATGACCTCCATTCCTTCTATTTCCTCTTCTTCTTTCTCCTCTGCTTCCATTTCTTCTTCCTGTAAGACTTGGAATTTGTTTTGGGACTCTATAGTTTTGATTCCTTTTTGTTTGTCCGACTGTGTCTTGTTGTTCCCTCCTTTTTTCTTTCTCTGCACTTCTCTGAAGTTCTCATCCTCCTATCCTGATTCCTTCGCTGTGTTTCTCCTTTCATTGTCTGCTTCCTTTTCATTTTCTGATAACGTGATAGGGCAGTCTCGATATAGGTGCCCATACTCATGGCATATTCTGTAGCGAAAAGGGATATGTTCATAATCAATTGGTTGGTGCCAGATCTCGTCATGGTATTCCAACTCTATTGTGTCTGGAAGTGGCTCTGTTATATTCATATACACACAGATTCTTGCGTATGTTGTATATCTTCCCCTCTTTGTCGATTCTGCCACTTTCACAAAAGATCCTACTGCGTTCCCTATACCCTCAAGGATTTCTGGGTCCCAGAATTCTATTGGTAAACCAAAGAGTCTGATCCATACTGGAACTTGTAGCATTTTTTCTTTTTCTGGGTTGTAACAGTCTACCCAAGGTCTCATAAATAATCCAGCATTATTCATGAAGTAAGGTCCTGTCTCAAAGATCCTTTCCTTGTCCTCTAGATTTGAGAATATTACTGTAAAAAAGCCCTTCGCCCCCAGCTTTATTTCCACATGTCCTTTTGGTTTCCACCTTTGTTGGATCCAACTGAAAAGATCTATCTCTGCTGGCTAGAACCCTACAAATTTACAGATCAAAGCATAATCCTTCATATAACTTCTATATTCCTCTAATCTGTTATTAGGTATTACGAACCTGGGTTTATTCGTTGCCCTCGGCAGACATTTGCTTGCTGATCCCGTTTTCCTCTTCAATCCTGCTGCTGAAGTCTCACCTTCGCTTGTTTTATCTTCTTCCTTTTGCCGTTCCTTCCACGCTTCCCCTGTTGTCACTGCTTTGTAGGAGGGGATCTCTCCCCTCCCCTGCGCTGTTTCCATTGCTTCTCCTTCAGTTCTTGAAATTATTTTTTACCCCCCAGGCTTCTGGTTTTTCAACTTTTCCTAATCTAGTTTTTGTACTCTGATCCTCTTGCCCGTGTTTTGCCCTTGTACGCTGCTATAGCGTTCAGCACCCCCTCTATCCTTCCTTTGACGAAACCCTAGACTACAGAACCCTCATGTCCACTCCCGACCTATCAATGACCATAGATGATATTTCATCAGGACCACACACATGAAAATTCAACCTCAATAAGAAGCTTATTTTTAAATACAACTTCTATAAATAATTTATTTCTTCTAAAAGTTAAGAAAGAAGCTTTTATATATATATATATATATATATATATATATATATATATCTCCTTATTAATAAAATGTTTATAAATAATTTATTTTATTTTATTTATTTTTATTAAATTACCATTTAAAAAAATATATATTTAAATATTATACATATATAATTAACATATTGAAAAAAATTAATAACCAGCATACTTGGTAGATTTGGAATCCATCTTAAACTTAAAGAACATTTTATAATTCATCTCATATTTATTAAAATAAAATAAATAATAAAAAATCATAAAAAGTAATTAATTTGTAACTTTATTTTAAATTATTTTTATTATTAATTATAAAATAATTAATATATAAGTTTAACATATATACATAAAAAAAATCATTCATTCCCACTTTACTAATTAATGTAAATAAAATAAAAGTGGTTACAATATTGTGGGTTAATACTATCGTTTATTAATATCCTATGCACACAAAAAACACTCATCTCAAAAAATAGATTGATATGACAAGTTTTTTATTAATTAATTTAATTAAAAGAGTATAACATAAATAATTAATTTGGATATCTCAACCTTTAATTTAATGGAAGTTAAATTCCTACTATCTACTTAATTGTGAAACCCCATTTAATTCTAGAAACCTAGTTATTAAGTAAACCAAACCAATACAAAGAACATAATTAATTTTAAAATAATTATTGCATCTACTTAATTATGGAAGGGAACTTAATGCTACAATCAACCAATAAAGTAATAATAAAGAACAAAAATTAAAATTATTCATTTTCACATAATGACAAATAAACCTCAACATCAATGGTAAAAGTGGTTGTTGCAAGTTGGGTCACAAGGAAAAACTCAATCACCAACTGTTTTTGCAATAGTCTGCCATTAAATAAAATTTTAATATGTATTACAACCTAATTCTAAAATATTATTATAATTTTAATTCATAATAGGTAGACTTTCAAATTCAATTAGTCCTTATAGAGAATTGAAGATATCATTAAACCCTAACAATCATGCAACCAAAAATACTAATCAATCTTTACCAAGTATTTAAAAAAGAAAAGAAAAAAAAATGACATTTAGATTTTTGAGGTCCAATAGAACACACTTGATGGACGTTAATCACACACAATCTCCTTATTAAGAAGGAAGTTTATTTTTGAATATATCTTCTATAAATAATTTATTTCATTTATTTTATAATTTTTTTAATATTAGAAATCCATTTATTTTATTTTTTATTTATATTAAATTATAATTTAAAAAAAATTAAAAAAAAAAATACATGTATATAATTAATATATTGAAAAAATTAGTAACTAGTATACTTGGTAGACTTTAAATTTGAATGACTACCGGGTAAATTTAAAAAACTTTTTATAGTTCATCTCCTAGTTATAATTTTTTTAATAAAAATTAATTAATTTGTATCTTTATATTAAATTAATATTATTATTATTCATTATCAAAAAATTAATATCTAATTTTAACATATATATACGTCTAAAAAAAGATGTAATAACATTTTTAATTATCTAGATTTATTCTTACTTTACTAAGTAATGTAAATAAATAAATCTGTTTACAATATTATGGGCTAATATTATAGTTTATCAATATCTCATGCACACAAAAAATCCTCATTTCAAATAATAGTTTGATATGATAAATTTTTTAATTAATTAATTTAATTAAAAAAATACAAAGAACATAATTAATTTGAAGATATCAATCTTTAATTTAACGGAAGTTAAATTCCTACCGTCCACTTAATTGTGGAACACCACTTAATTCTAAAAACCATGCTTTAAATAAACCAAACCAATACAAAAAAACATAATTAATTTGAAAATAAATCTCAACTTTCAATTTAAAGAAGGTTTACTGACTTCACTTAAAATTAAGATTATTCATTTTTATATAATGGCAAATAAACCTGACCATCACTAAGAAAAAATAATTGTTACAGTCTGATCCCAAGAAAATGGACAATCAATATCCTTCACAACACTGCCTTGAAAAAACCAATCACTAATAATTGTTGTTGCAAGTTGGGTTACAAGGAAATGGAAAATCAATATCCTTGACAACACCGCGTTGAAAAACCCAATCACCAACTGCCTCTGCAATAGTCTGCCATCAAACAGAATCATAAATTTCTATATTCACATTGATAATCACTTATCTGAAAACATTAGTGCTTAAAAACATTAGTATAAGGACGCACCTTTGATTTTAATTTTGGAAATTGACGTCCGTGCCACAGACCTTGTATGCTTGTTTGACAGTGTTGATAACATGAATTGATAAACAGCCCTCCAGTCGCTGAGTTATCAACGTGAGTTAGATCGTTGATCATTTCATTCCTAAACCCTGTGATTGGATAGTAAAATATATCAGTAAGCTATTAACTAACTTGAAATTCTACAAGAACTACATGGGTGTTAATAGAAAGGGGAAACTTGGGTATTCATTCAGAAAGTAACCTTCCAATATTTTCAATTGCCATGGAGCACAGGTTGTGATATTCCTCTTGGAGTTCTGCCATTTATTATTGGGATCTGCTATACCAGGTACTAAAATATTTCCAATCTACAGAAAACAAAAGGGCAGTCATAGAAAATATTAAATCGCATTCCATAGTTATATATGTGGGGAATTAATAACAGTGAAAATGTATGAAAGAATGTGAAGAGATTTTACTTACCTGCAATGAAAGAATGTGAAGAGAGTTTACTTACATGTAATAGATCATATGCAGAATTTACAACAAAAAGTGGTGTCTGGATCAACTGCAACAAATATTGTGGGAAGAAACACTGCCATGTTATATCATTAATATGTTAGTAACCATTCTTAGAGGTAAAGGGCATCATGACATAATTTCAAATGAAAACAACTAATTAATAATGTTGTACTACCAGACTTGCAGGAGCCATTTTTGATGTGCAAGCAGCTAGCCATTGTTTTAAAGATCACTGCAATACAATATCAAATTCAACCAAAAAGCGAGGATACAAAATAGGTATCATGGAAAACAAAAGCGAATGAAAAACATTTTAATAAGCTTTGGATTTGTATAAGTGAGATATATACATGAAATGTGACGATCTGATCATTGAAAGACCTAAATACTTCAAGTCCTGCCACGTCAGCTCTGCATCATTTTCAAGGCAACGATATGTAATCAAACTATAAAAATACGGATAAACTCTGGATTACAGAGAAATGATGGATGTGCATGATATCAAATAAGTTGTTACTGAGGTCATACGAATCCAAGAAAAATCCGGCATCTGCCATGCATTTGACTTGGGCACTCCTGGGAAGAAGATCACGCAATTGATCGCCGTGAATAAATGTGGCTAGGCCACCCGCTGAGCAGCCAGTGAGTAGAGCCTGCCAAAGAAAAAAATATGTTAATAGAGTCAAATTTCTTTTTTTTGTGTTACAAGATTTTTGACGATATATTTTTTTATGGATAGTTTTTGGATATTGGATATTCTAGTGCTTCTGTGTGTTTGGTTATATGGTTTAGTTAAGTGTGTGGCTTAGTTAAGTGTGGTGTTTGGTTATATGGTTTAATTGTTTCTTGTGGTTTAGTTAAATGTGGTAATGTATCCATTTACTAATATCTACCAGTTAAGTGTGTCAATGTGTCTATTTATTACCACCTATTATAAAGTGGGAGATTGTTGATTCCAACAAGTGTATCAGAGCTAAAGGTGAGTTTGAATCAAGCAAGATTGTTGATTCCAACAAGTGGTACGAGAGCCAAAGGTGAGTTTGAATCACACTCTACTTGCACTCATGGGAGAACTTTGGGCGTTGGATAACTCAACCTGTGTTTAGTGACATGGCTTAAAGGCCTAGTGGATCCATGGGTCAGTTGACTAACGTCTACAAATGTTAGTGATTGCTAGGCATTGGATTATTTTGGAGATTTGGTTGTGGATCATGTAACATGTTTGTTAAGTAATGTGTTTGTTAAGACATGTATTAAATGATTAACGAGTATAAGAAATGTATGCTTTGAAATCAGAGCGAGAAATTTGGTAAAATCTTAGGCACAACATATAAAAGGATTACTATTATAACAGGGAGTACTATGATTCCATGAATGCCATACATATTTATGGCTCCACTACATGACATAGATCATAACTATATAAAAAATAGAGCCAAGAATGCCTTGTCATGCTCTGGCATGTTTAGAGCCATAACATTGAAATGTACACACAGGCATGTCTATAATTTTATGTGAATTAGAACCATAACATTGAAATATACAGTTGTTGAGCATTGAAATGTGGACTTCTAGTTTCCCACCTGCACTATCAACCATATATAGTTGTTAACATACCTAACAATCATGGAACGGTGCATGTGAATGTTCATGGCTATCCCAATCATCTAGTCTTAGCAGTGTTGGGAGACAATCTTGTGTGATTTTTATTCATTATTTATTATCTAGCCGCACCACCTTGTACAGCTGAATTATCTTGCCAATTTCCACCTTCTAATTCTAGGTGGGTGTAATTCAACTGCTCAACATCAGTTTCTTCATTTGAGACAAAAGGAAGCATATTCATGCTTTTCTCTAGTTGGAAGTGTCTGTCAACTCTTCTCAAGAAGTATCCATACATGACGGATGTTCGATAGACTTGCCCCACTCGAACTGCCAATGCTGGTGTGCTTTGTGCATCCCCTTTTTTGTGATTGTTTTCCTTATGAATCGTGATGCCTTCTACATTACAATTACTGAAGAAAAAAATTGAGATATTCCTTGTTATAGAAGAAATTCCATTTTGGTGATGGCAATGTGCATAACCTTCCATGAAGATCAATGTTAGTTTTAATTTTCAATGATTAGCAGACCTATGTGTGTGAGATCTATTTGTTGCTTTTCATTAGTTTTCATATGAATTTTGTTGTATATTGTCTTATTTTCAAATAATATTGTGTATTTTTATATTAATTTATATTAAGTTATATTTATTGTTTTGTCTATTATAGGTATAAAATGCCACCTCTTGGTCGCCCCAAAAAGGATTTGAAACAACTTTCACTTTCCAATGCATTTGGTATCGCTTAATGCTTTAATCAACTGCATATTTCTAAAAATGAAGTATATGATGATGTGGATGATGACCATGAATCAGATAGTGCAGAATTTCTTAGAAAGGAACCAACATCGAAGATGTACAAAAGAACATTCAAGTCCAAATGGAAGCTGAGATTTCCATGGGCTTATGCTATAAAAGATTTTAATGGTGTTGAAAGGATAAAATGTTCATGGTGTATAAAATTTAAAAGGGAAACTCCATTTTCTAAAGATGGAAGCACAACCCTTCAAGTTAGTGCTTTAAACATCCATGCAACGTCAGAGACTCATAAAGCTGCTTTGAAACTTGTAGAGGGAGAAATTAAATGGAGTACTCTTCCAATTACAAAACATGTAGAGCTAATAGTTGATGCTCAAAAAGAGAGAATTATATTAGTTATTGAGAACATGTATTTTATTGCAATACATGATTTACCTTTGGAAGTATGTAAGTCAATTTGTGACTTGAATAAATATAAAAACGCTCCTCACATGCCTCTAACAAATGAATACTCAGCATATACAAATGAAACATTTGGAAAAGACTTTCTAGAAGCTGCTAAGGAGGTATATTGGAAGAAAATAAAAGATGAGATTTTCCAAAGTCCATATTACTCACTTATACTTGATGAAAGATTGATCAGAGTATGGTGCAACATTTGATTATTTATTTTACATATTTGACAAATGAAGGAAGAGGTCCATGCGCTACAAAATTCATACAATTGCTACAAATTAGGGATGGAACATCACAGTCTATGTATAATGCTGTGACATCTCTTTTAGTAGACATGAATCTATCAATGACAAAGTTAATTGGATTTGGATCTGACGGAGCATCATCCATGAGGGGTATTCATGAAGGTTTATCCACTAAGCTTCATCGACATGCCCCTCATTTAGTAGATATCAACTGTATAGTTCATCAAGAAGCATTAGCAACAAATTATGCTTCATCTTATTTTGAAGAGTTGCAAGCTATTAATAAGTTTGCAAACAAGATCTATTCATCGTTAGGGAAATCTACTAAAAGACATGAATAATTGAAAGAGCTAATGGAGTCATTTCAAATGACAAGGCTAGAAGTGTTATAAATTCATCATATTAGATGGCTTTCTAGAGAAAAAGTCATGGAAAGACTCATTAAGCTCATTCCTGCTTTGTTAAGAGACTGAGAGTTAGTGGAGAAAAAAATGTATGAGATGGTTACAATATTTCAAGTTCAATTTTGCATCGACTTACTTGTAGATGTGCTTATTAAGTTAAATAAATTGAATCAAAAGTTTCAAGAGGATCATGTTGAGATTACATTTATTGGAACAACTTTGGATATCACTATTAGCTTGCTTCATAAGCTATTTCTAAGAGGCACATTTGGAGCAGGTGCAATGCACACGTCATCATTTTAAGTAAAACACAACAAGGAACTCTTGAGTTTGTAGATTTCACAAGTATGGTACATGTACATGAATTGAGGTTTGAGAGTTTGCCAAAGTCACAAATGTCAGGGACACTAGATGACTGCATTATGTTGGGAAAGGGTTTTGTAATGAAAGTGATTGACTCTCTAAATGCAAGGTTCACATATTTACCTATTTTTGCTGCAGCTAGGTATTTTAGTCCTCGTAAAGATTATGAGGATATGGATGATAGAGACTCTCAAACAAAAATATGGTTGACATGTTTATGTGAAAAAATTAGTGTTAGAGGCTTGCTTGTTGTGGACAACATTAAATGTATGGGTGAAATGGATGAATTTATATGTAATATGTATAAATCTTACCCAAAAAAGCATATGTTTGGAGCATGGAATCTATGTGGAGGTGAAATTGAATAGTTTGAAGGATTTCCATGCTTAATGTAGCTATGGTAAGCAATTCTAGTTATTCTGGCTAGTACAACAGTTTGTGAAATAGGTTTTTCAAAATTAAATTGGATAAAAAATGAGGATAGGTCAAGACTTTCTTTAAAAACATTGGATATGTTAATGTTTATCTCTCTTAGTGCACCTCATGCTCTAAATGAGGTAGATTGGAATGCTATTTATGATTAATGGAAAGAGATGAGAACTCAAAAACCTCTTCCACTATTAAAATAGATTGAAAGAACTAGTAAGTTTCAGTATTTATTACCATCATTGTCTTACTCTATCGAGCACTTGAACAAACCATTTTAGTATGTGAAATTTTTTAGTTTTATACCATTTGACTTTTGTAAATGAAAGCATAACCATATTTTTCAAGTTTGTATGTGAAATTTTTCTGAAACATATTGAATGTAATCATTGCAGGATATTGCACAAGATATGTTAAGCTGAAGGACGACAACTGTCAAAGTTATAAAGTTGGAGGATGACATCTATCAAAGTTTTATAACTGAAGGAAGAAGCTATCTTAGATCAATTTTGTAGCCAAGTCTAGGGCCTGTAGTTCCAATCATTTGAGATGTGAAAATATTGGATGTCTCACATTTCCAAAAGAGTTCTAATAGACAATAGAATAGTGATTTGGTCAAATCTGAAATTTATAAGCTATAATTACACTGATACTTCTTATATAAGTTAGAATTTATTTTTAATTTTATAAATGACACCTTCCATATAATTTTAATATAAGTATTTTTGTTTCTTCATATTTTTATTCTTATTTCAATTTCATTAAGACGTAATTATTTCTATATGTTTATTTTTTGTTATTAGTTTAGACTCATATGCATTTTCTCAACTATGATTTTGTCCCTATAGTTGGTTCAATTGTGGCTGAGTTCAAGGCCTGTGCAATATGATTTTATGTGGTTACATTTCTCAACCACACATGGTTAAGAGTAATGCATTTACTAATGGAGCCTTTGACGTAGTAGTATCTTTCTATTTGTGAAAAAATAAAAAGAAATTTGAAAATAATTTACTGTTGTCAATTAAATTGTTTTTTAAATACTTTTCATTATGGAAGTGCGACCTGAATGTGTGCCCTTCTAAATGAAATTAATACCTACCCTTCAAATTTGATCACTACTCCCAACAACACCAAAATATCTTATCTATAATCTTGAATAAAAATAAGTAAACTATTTCAAAATATTATATTTAAATTATTATAATCAAACTATATCGGTAAATATTAAGCACCATACATTAATATAAATGTATATTATTTTTACATTGATGAATTCATGAGATATACTTTATTCTCATTCTTCATTGTTTATACATCTAGTTCATTATTTATTACTTGATTTTCATTCAACAATGATGACCGACAACAAGAACACACTACATTTACATGAGTTTATTGGATATTACTTTATTTTCATACATGAGTTTATGAGATCTTACTTTATTCTCATTCAATAATGATGATGACAGAAAACAACTACATGTAAATCTGGTTCATTAGCTGTTAATTTATTTTTATTGAAAACAAAGTAAAAAGAATGATACTTAATTTTCATATTTCTTAAAGAAAAAATGATTAACTTAATTTTCATATTTAATGAAGAAAAGAGATTAACTTACTTCCTAATACTTAATATTCTCCTATCAATATCTTAGGGTAACAATGGCATGGCTTACCGTATGTGGGGAGACATTGTAAACGTGCACATTCCCTGCGTAGAAAATTGTTAAAGGGGCGCAGGGCAGCTGCTCGGCACCCGGCGCGGTAGTCCTAGGATTAAAAAATGAAAATAGCTCCAAAAAAAACATATCTACACTGCAAAAAAACTGCAATTTATAAAATTGTAGAGACTCAAAGACGTTGGAACAGTGCGAAGAATAATGAATATACCTAAAAACATGAAGATTTGCGACAGAAGATGGAACTATTCAATACTGCTTTAATCATTTGGTGGGATGGATTCTGTTCCAACGTACTAAAAAATTACGCCCAAAATTTCACTAAAAATTATTTCGCCAAATACTGTAATACCTAGACAAAGCCCGCACAATTCTCTGTTAGTGGGAAAATGAGAAAATGGTCTAAAAGCAATCGGAGGAACGAGAAAATGAGAAATAGCGACGCCCTTATAGTACGCTATGTGTTTGGTTTGTGTTAAATCACGTAAAAGCGAAGACGGAATAATGGACCTGAAATGAACAGTTTTTAAAAAGGAAAAAAAACAGTCTTTCGCTTTCGATGGATTGCCTGTTCTCATTGTACTAGCAATTACATGCCACGACAGGCGGGTAATAACATTTCAATTTTTGCTGTGCTTTTTGTGGGAGGTGTGTTTTATTTTCAAGTTTGAAAGGATAGATTTGTCAGGAAGTTCTAGAAGCATTTGGGACTCAATTCACATGAGTGAACACTATATAAAATATAAATTATATATTTTATGGTGCATTAACACTAGCTATGGAGATAAGGTGGTCATTTTTACCACAATCAATTTATTCCACTCGAGGTTAAATCCAGATGAGTAACAATATTAGTTCTTACAAAAACCCTAAGAGAGGATTGGCCTATTTGAAGTTGGTTGAGAGGGAACTGATCATTTAGTTGATGAAAAAGAGAAGCAAGCTCATCCTCACTACTATGCATCTAAAACCTACATTCATTATAGATTCCATTTCAATGGTTGAGATGGATATTGTTTCGCTATGATGAAATTGAAATTGAAAATTTTCCTATTGCAACTAGCGTATTCATTCAACCCACTCTAGTTGAGTTACCTTCCGCTTGTCCCTCTTACCCATATCAAAAGCATTGAAATAAATAGAGGAGTCTACAACCAAAGAAATGACCTAATGATTTCCTCCAAGAATGGACATAAAAGTAGGCACCCAAAATTCATGTCCCAACCCCAAAGATGCCCACCACTAGTTCCAATGTGACCATTACACGCTACAAAATCTCCTCAAAAATAAAAGGAGAGAAAAAATATATGGAAGACCAATGAGAGTACAATTTAATCATCTAATATACACAAACTAGCATACACTTGGAACCGATACCCATGCTCTATGTTGCATCTACATTTCCTAGGCTATCTTCGCCACTCGACCCTCCGAAACACTACAGTTCTAGTCACTCACTGCACAATGTAATATTATATATGAGATCACGAATAAACCATGGAACTTAAAGGATAAATATACAACGCGATGAATTAACTATACACATACCTATCCTCCCTTGCTAATATTAAAACATCAACAATCATGAAAAATAATCGAATGTGACATTTCCATTTCCTTCATATCAAATTTCTAGGAAGAGAGAGAAGGAGGGAGGAATAAAAACTTAGAGGACTAGAGTGAGGACACTTGTCTTAAGAATTCCCACATAACAAAAGGGACTTGATACACTTACAAATTACTAAAGGACAATATCCTAGAAATGGCACACCTTGACTGAACAACAATGGAGGAAAAGGGAAGAACAAAGAGACCCCTGAGACTTTTCTACCAAAGAGACAACCAAGCATATTGGACCAACAACCCAAACAATTCAATCTCCATCTTCATATAGAGAGGTTTAAGATTAATACTTCCTTTCTTATCACAAAGGACATTGTTAATACCATTAGTTTCTGAAATCCTCCCATAGGTAGAAGCATAGAGAGTGGTCATATTTGTACATTCCTGTAAAGAACATTGAGTACATAGTTTCTTATATCTCCATTGCACACCTAATTAGTCTTTTTCACACCACCTATCATGATAATGTAATGTAACATTGGGCATCGAAAGCTTGGCACCCCACAAATCCATTTCAAATGACTTGCTCGAAAATTAGCTAACTTCAACATGACTAGTTCACATAATGAATTCCTATGCTACCATTAGTGCACATTCATTGTGGCTCCATCTATCAAACCATCTCACCAACTGCAATGACTAAAACTCACATTTACGAGAAACTACATCATACTAATGTGAACCTAAAAGGTGTAATTCCTTGTGTGTCATTCTGAGGAGGTGCACATGTAGATAGAAGGCATCTGCCACCCAAAGCTAACTTTTTCACCCAAATCATCCTTGGTTAGCCCTAATGACCTATCAAAATGATATTTTATAGTTGCACGTATGCTCATGGAATCAGATGAAATCTTATATATCCATTGATAAGGAAGGATCGTAAGTCCATTAGAATTTCGTTATTTTTCATTTCATTCGCAATTAGGTTGTTACAAGGGAGGATGTGATACAAATCAAATTCAGTAAACTAGGTAAGGAGAGACATGATAAAAGAAAAAGTGAATTGAGATGCAAGACCTTCGAACTAATACCTCTCTGAATATATCTTTTGATGATTTTTTATTCATCAACAATTCTTATCCTTGTGATCACATTGCTCACCAACAATTCTTATCCTTTTGATCACATTGCTCTGAGCTAGGGAATGACGTTACAAGAGGCCATAGGATTCAACTTGGGTATTAGAGGTCTACCCCAAACTCCAAGAAGGAAAAAAAAAATCCATTTTTCCTTTGGGGTAAAAAATAACCCATCCTCCCCCACCATTGCACATGCCACAGTTTACATAACCCATCCTCCCCCACCATTGCACATGCCACAGTTTACCCAAGTCCATTTTAAACCTAAAACTTTTAAACATTAAAAGAGATCAAATTTTTTTCCGTCCTTAAATTCCATATCATGTATTAATTATTTCATGCTATATAATAAATCTTATAACTCAATACATTTAGTCTGTAGTAATAGTTCATTTAATTTAAAATAGATTTTAGGAATTTTCAAAATTATAACTTTATTAAAATATGCACATATCTTTCCATTTTATTTGTATGAGTAGTTCATTTTATTTAAAATAAATTTAAGATATTTTCAAAATTATAACAATATTGCCATGCTTTTACACCTTTCCTTTGCCTCCACTCATGGTTCCAATTCCTTTTTATATAAATTAAAGGAAAAATCATATTTTTGTTTTGCAATAAAACTATATAATTTAATTCGGGTACAATCATTGGATCCTCTTGTCACAGGAAGAAGATATTTGAATGAAAAGCCAAGCAATTTCAGGTAAATCTGGAGACAAAAATTCAATATTTTTTCACATGCAATATCATTTTAGGAAGCAATCCAAAGCCATATGGAAGATTTGCGACGCACACGTAATTTATTTAATACACAGTCGTCAATGGAAGAGGTCATTGTTAGGCACTTTAAAGGGAAATTCAAGGCACAAGAACATGGATATTCGTCCTAATTGGACTATATTTCACTTTTCCCTAACATATTCTCCATGGAGGATAATAACAAGTTGGGACAACCGACAACAAGAGAAGTGTTGACAAAGATGTTGATAGGTGGCAGGTAGAATTATTTCTACATTTCATTGATTTGATCATACCATACCTTCTTGTGGTTGTTGAGGGATTTGATCATACCATACCTTCTTGTGGTTGTTGAGGAATCAAGGATCCACGAATTCATTTCAAGGGCCATCAATGCCATGTTCATCACCTTGATTTCTAAGAAGGAGAATCCTAAGAACTTTGTTGATTATAGATCTTTCTCCCTTTGCAATTTTGTGTATAAAATGATTTCCAAATTAATTTCTTGTAGACTCAAGTAAGTTTTTTCGAGGCAAATTACTGACGAACAATTTGGGTTTTTGGAAGGAAGATAGATTCAAGATGCCATTGCCATTTCTTAGGAGGTACTACACACTATAAAATTTAGGAGGAAGAAGGCATGTCTTCTGAAAGTTGATTTTATTAAGGCCTACGACTATGTATGTTGGGAGTTCCTCAAATTGGGAATTAATCAAAGAATGAATGTCTCCTATGAACATTAAATGGATTCTAGTGTGCATCAATATTGTAGATTTTGTAGTGATTATAAACGGGTTTCCATCTCATTTCTTCACTACACACAAAGGGTTGAGGCAGGGCTACACCCTGTCCCCTCTACTCCTCCTCCTTGTGATAGACTATTTTAGTAGATAGTTGAGGGAAACGGGGGACACTAGGATTATCTCTTAGATAAGAGTTTCTAGACATCATGATGTCTCACATTTAATGGTTGTTGATGATTTATTACTCAGTGGAGAATCCACTATGTTTGATTGGACATATATACAAAGGGTCATTAAGTCTTTTTGAGTCACTATAGGTTTATGTATGAGTGAAACAAAATCTCTCTTGGTTCATGGTGACAGAGAGGATCCGGTGGTCAGGGACATTTGTGAGATTTTTAGCATTGCATCAATCCATTTTAATGAAGGATTTGTATACCTAGGGTTCATATTGAAACCAAACAAATATTGCATCAAGGACTAATACTCGACGATCGACAGGGTTCACAAAAATATGGATAGCTGGAAGAACAGATGGTTAATAATGGGTGGCTGGTTGATTATGCTAAAATCAGTGCTCCAAAATATTTCAATATACTGGATGCATCTGTTTTTGTTACCACATGAGATCATTCACAAGTTAGAAACTATTATGCGCTGACTTTTATGGGTAGGGTCACAACTTACATGGAAGATCCACTTGGTTCAGTGGAAAACTTTGGCTAGGCCTATTGAGGAAGGAGGACGGGGGATCATAGATTCAACTGCTTTCAACAAGGGTTTGATTATCGAAAATATATGGAGGGCCAGTCTAGGACCAATTTATGGTCACTTATCATAAGAGACAAATATAAGTATGGACAATTTTTCACAACATGAATTAGGAATGGTTCTAGGAAGAAAACATGTGCATCATATATTTGGAAAAGCATGTTGAAAATCTTGCAATGGATTATGGGATTTATTCAATAGGAGGTTGGTGATGGTACTAAGATAAATATCAGGACACTGATCATCTGCTTCTCAACTATTCTTATGCAGTGGCGGCGTGGGAGTGAGTTTTGGATACTTTAAATATTGCTCCAAGTGGACATAATCAATCATTGATCTCGTCTCCTTTCTTAGTTTGAATCACATTAAAGATTCAAAACCCTCCCATTATACGTCATGTGATCCATCTGGTGCAACAGAAATGCATTTATTTTTAATAAAAAATGAGTGGTCCAAAAAGATGATATTAAGACTGTTGCATATTATAACGAAACAGGACAGATGAAGAAGAATTTCAGCAATAGCTTATGCAATTACAGGGACATGGAAAAATTTTGTGTGTGTTTTTTTTATGGTGCATGTTCTAGGAGAGAGTGTGGGTGCGGTGCTTTCATTGTCACTAAGCCAATAAAATTATTCCATTTCTGGTGAGAAGGTGGACAAGGTACACACAACAAAGCATAGCTCATCTCTTTATGGGGTGTTCTTAATACGGTAAAATGGCTTAGACTCAAGAGATTACAGGTATATGGAGATGCTAAGGGTATCATAGATTGGGTGAAGGACTACACTCGTTTCAACCCACCCATTTTATCGAACTGGATGAAGCACATTCGAAACTTGGTAAGAACCTTCCAACACATTATGTTTGACCACATATACAGGGAACAAAATATGATTGCAGATCTACTTTCCAAGAGAGGTGTCGCTAAAGAACTTGGTAAGTTATATTTTTTCCGTTTTTGAACAAGACGTTTTGGTTAATATTAGCAACATGAACTACTCACATGAAATACATTTTGGATACATTTCCCAAAAACTTTGTTTATATTTTTGAGATATATATAATATAAACTTTGATGTAAAGATGTAGTGCTAAAACTGAACACAACTTCTATTTGCATACATTATTAGAACTAGTTTAATATGTGATAACATCTCAACTACGTTTGAAAAAATTGACATGTAAAAGAAAAAAACAATTATAAACATATATACTATCTTTTTTATTTTAATAGACAGAAGAAACGAAAATACGAAATTACATAAATAAGAACAACCTCCTGATTTTTCCTATTTTAAATAAATACGTGAACATAATTTTTTTTTAGTGATTTCCTATTTTAAAGTTAAACGTGACCTTAAAATCAATTGAAATTCATTAGTAAAGTCAAGTTTGTTAAATGACAAATCAATTTTAAAATAAATTAAAAATATAAAGTAAAGGCAAAAGTCAAGTTTCTTAGAAGACAAATTACGGGTAACTGTTCTTCTGATCGTGTTTTAATCGTGTTATATGATATCTAGATGACTCCCTCGCACATGTAAAATATGATATGGAAAAGTCAGGTAGTGTGCCCTTCTTTTACGTTTAAGGTAAAATTATTTAAAATAAAGAATTTGGCTTATAGAAAGTAAAATTATTGTGGTTTTTGATAATATTGAAGATAAGGTGGATCTTCGTTTGTAGGGTAGTGTTGGCCTTTTCATGAAGCCTTAGTGATTCAGTTATGGTGTCAATCTCAACGAATCCTTTTTGGATAAGGTATGGTGTCAATCTCCACCAATCCTTTTTGGATAAAGTTCCAGAACCTCCCCATGTATCTTTGAATCCTCCAAACATTATCTTCCATTGGTAATGCATTAGGGAAGTTTTATTGCCACAACCCATAATCTGTAAATTTTTATAAAACCACTTATGATCGAATATGTGTTGAGATAGATTTCAACAACGTTTTTCCTACTAAGATTAATTTGGAAGCTCCAGACTATGTATGGGTTTAAAAGCTGGATTATGAAAATGTTTCATTTTGATGTCAAGCATGTTATGACTAGATTATGAAAATGTTTCATTTTGATGTCAATCATGTTATGAAATAGGGCATGTAATAAAAAACCACTGAAAGAATTGCCAAAAAACAAAGTTCAAAAGAATAACAAGATGCAAGAAATGTTATAGAGAGAACATTATACATTATATAAAGAAGAGATTTGAGGTAAGAAATAATCAAAGGAAAAACAAGAAAACAAGTTTCCAAAATAATGACAAAATTATATTATTACATTTCCAAATGTAAGTCACAGTATTAACTAAGAAGGTATTCTGTTGGACATACAAGTTTATGTGAAAAAAGGAAACTCACATAGATAAAAAGCAAGATAGTAATTTCTATGTTTCTATATTTAGAACATGAATAATATGGTAGAAATAAAAACAAAAATAATAAGGAAAAATAAAATTTTTAGGTTTAAAACATGAATAGTCTAATAGAAACAGAAATCAAAATGATGTAACTCACTTGTATTATGATCTTGTAAAAACAGAAACAAGAATAATGTAACTCATATTTAATAATATAAAATTTGTTTTTTTTCCTCCGGAGAACAAAAACTTAATAAGAGATTGGGCGACATACTGGATACTAGACCTTGTCTGGGAATAGTGTGTGATTCCACATATTGCAAGCCAATATGAATAAGTTATGGGTCGAATAATGTAACTCACTTATATTTAATAATATAAAATTTGTTTTTTTCCTCGGAAAAAAAAAATTGCACCAGACTTAATAAGAGATTGGGCGACATACTGGATGCTAGACCTTGTCTAGGGAATAGTGTGTGATTCCACATATTGCAAGCCAATATGAATAAGTTATGGGTCTGATCTAAGTTATGGGTCTGATCTAGGGAATAGTGTGTGATCTAAGTTATGGGTCTGATCGGCAGCGTGCAGACTCGGTCCATTCACACTAAAAATTTGAAATTGTACTTTGAAACACAAAACTTGAGTAACCACACCTTAGCATTGATATAACAGCGCTTATATACTAATATAATATCTTAATATTGTACGCAGACAACTGCTGCTTCCTTTCTTTCCAAGGAAAAAAAACATTCTTGCATTATTTAAACAAAAGAGTATTACATCTACAACATTGTTCTGCAAAATATCTCATACGAGTAGGGAATTGTGCATAAAAATAGATTACATCATCTTGTAATAGCTAATCAGAGCGTTTTCCTAGTTTATACCAGCAGTCAAGAAATACATTAGATTCCTTGCAATTACAAAAAGGAAAAGTGTATCAGAAACAACAGCCATTCTGTCCAATGGTGAAGTACAGGATGCCACCACAAAAAGCTTGAAGGAAAAAACATTCCGAAAACGCAGACAGTTGCTCATAGAGGCAACATAATAAAGGTGAAGTTGAGTGCCCTACTATTTTAATAATATATTCGGAACCCAACAGAAACAGCACTAAGACTACCTATATTTACATTTTGTGTTAAAGGGCAGAGCCAAGAAAAAGAGGTGGTTGGAGATGGAGATTAATAATCTCTCCATCATCCATCCATGTCCAATTGGATGTTTGCCGAATCATTAACTGAATGACTGAATGCATGACATCTATAGTCTCTGCTCCGCTCTCTACTTGTTCTATAGTTATTTTATTGCTTTCAGAAAGGTGAGTACTCGGCTTGATTCTCTATTTGTTCATGGAAGGAGTTCCTCCGTGCAGACCTGAGAATGGTCTTATCTGCTACAATGAAATAGACCGAACCACTGACTGCCAATCAAAATACACACAACATCAACATGCAGTTCTTGACCTCATTATAATAACAAGATCAATGAGACTGTCAGCAAGTAATTTAGTAATAGTAGAATCCTTGTTCAGAACGTGCCTCAATGCATTGCAATGCAAGCATTTTAGTATAATAATAGCAGATTAATGTATTCTGCAAATTTCTCATGTCAAAAAAATTGATGGAAATTGTGGAGAGCAATATCTAATTACTGACTTACTTGTAGAGATGATGAGAGCCTGTGCGGTATGGTTTAGGTTAGCCCTTGCCCATGGAATCGCTCTCACTCCTAGCAACTGTAAATTATTAATATTAATCCAACCCAGCAGTTAATAAGTAGAGCCATTTGCGTGATTATGAATATTAGTGACGTCACGGACTTGAATCGGTAATGATCATTTAAAACACTCACCGTGGGAATGGCTGAGGCTATGCACGCAATTGCAGCTGCCTTGGCCCCTGCTTTCACAGCTTCTGCATTCATATACACACATTCACGAGTTTCATCATCCACAAATAATGTGCCTAAATTGCTAAAAGAATGCAAAATAAGGAACAAATAGTTACCATTGGAGCACTGCTTTGCTCTCAGAATTTTCATGTCAGCTTCTCGTTGATCTGGATTCGTCATTTTCTCGTCCACTATAATAATAATCCCTTCCGCCCTCAGCTGGAGATGGGATAATTACAATTTATAAAAATGAAGGGAAAAAGGATGAAGGCTTGATACGGGAAACTCAAATACGCTGCCACTATATATATATAGGAAGTAATTTGTCAGCAAACCTAGGTGCATCGATCAATGGCTGATTCCTGTTTTCAGGTTTCTCTCAAAACAGAGTGAATGAGAATACCATGGTTTGGTAGGATGACAACTTTGTGGTTTTGAGAGAAAACCGTGTGTCCAGGGCCACAGGTTTTGAAGAGTAATGAGTATTATAGCGGCGACGGGGTAAAGCACACGGGATTGGGATTGGGATTTGGTTTTGATGTGCAGTACAACCGCTGCAGATACATACATGTGCCTGTGCATCTCCTCTGTTTCGCTTGTGCGTGCGCGGGGAACGAGAATAAAGTAGTAAGAGGACGAACTTCATAAATTCTTGTGCATTGGCAGCATAAATATTAAAAAGATTATTGCTAAATGTAGTTTGTTTCTTCACGTGAGGAGAGATTGAAATTTTTAGGTGAGGATTTTTTATTCAGAGAGGTCACGATTTTATTGGACCATAAATTTCCATCTCTCCCCACGCTATTGGGATATATTAAATTGCATATTTATCTTATGAACAATCTTCAATCAAGATGATCCTACGTCCTCACTATGTGCTTATTTTTCTTATCGACCACTTTTGAATATCTAATTATTTATTATTAATGTGAACACCTCTTTCTATCTAATTCAACTAAGTGACAGGGAATAGCTACTATGTAGCACTTGTTTTATTTTCACCATGTGAACAAATAATGTGGGATGATTTTATATAAAGATGAAGTTATTTACAAAAGGAAATTTTATGGTTTAATATTCATATGCAATTGGAGAGAAAATATTGAAATGATTTTATTGTTTTCAATTATTGCTTACCACATTATGTTATGTTGGAACCTATCAAATGACCATACAATCTAGTGCTAAACATTTTAAGGGTTCTTCTTTGCACCATCAAACATAATTTGTGTTTTTTTGTATATATAAATATTGATCATGAATACAAATTACAAATCTTGATCATGGAAATATTAATCATAGAGCTCTATAAACATCTTGTATGAAACCCAAAGTTCATTTCTCCAAGATTCAGCATCACTCCAACCTCCTACCAATTTTTTCACTTCCTCATATTTATCTTCAATTTCTTGTGTATCTCTGGTAGACATTGTTATCACATCTACCTTTGCATCTACTAGCTTGAATCTTTGTAGATTCTCTAATACCATTGAACAACCAAACACTTTTATTTTTTGAAGTGTTTTGAGATTCAAACAACTTTGTAGTAATATTTGTAATGCATCACGTTTCATTATTGTAAATACTTTGAGCATAGGCATTTCCCTATCTTCAAACTACTAAGCTTATGCAAATCGGGAAGATCTTCCAAAGTAGAACAATTCCACAATTTAAGATGCGTCAAATTGGGAAATTCACAAAACTTACTTTCCATCTTAACCATGTACAAGCATTCTTAAGAGAACCTTCTCAACTTTGACATGATATTTATGTCAGAAGGTAACTTTGTCATTTATGTAAGATGCAATTTGAGTGTCTCCATTTGAATCATGCTCCCCAATGTTCCTTCACTAATTATTTCCCCATTGTTTTGTACGCGTAACACTTTTAGTTGTGTTAGAATACTCAAATTCGCAATGGAAGCCACTTTTTTTCATCTCCTTTTTTTTTATCACTTGTTGCCCACATGTTACTGCAGCTTGTCATGTCCAAAAACTGCAAAGAGGTAAGTCTTGAGATGGTACCAAGAAAACATTGCAAATCATCACAACCATTGATTATCAGATAGCTTAGGCATCTCAACCTACCGATGTCAAATGGTAATTCTGTGACACTGGATCGAGCAAGACTGAGGATTTGGAGACTTGCAAGAGTTGGGAGAGATTCAGGTATCATTTTGATGGGCATACCCACTAATTTGATCTCAACATTTTTTGGAGACTAGGTGGATCTAGTTTGAAAAATTGTGAAAAGTGGTCCACACGAAGTTGAAGGAGTTGGGTGCCTCAATCAAGTTGAAGTCTACAACAAACTGAAGCTGGAACATTTATGAGTTTGGTTCCTTGATAAGGTTGTAGTCTATTCCATGTGGGTGCTCGCACATCTTCAAGGTTGGTGCCCCAATCAGGTTGTAGCCTATTGCAAGTAGTTTCTTGCACATCTTAGGGGTGGGTGCCTCGAACAAGTCAATGCTTCCAAGTCTATGTAAATGAATTGAAGAAGAAAAAGAAAAAATAATTCCCATTAGGGTTTCTACGTAAAATCTTATGTTCTATTATGTTGATGAGATGATGGCTTCTTGATGCATGATCTCATTTTTTGTTATGATGCAAATTGTTATGGTACACTGCTACATGATTAATTATTGATGATTTTTTTGAAATGATAAGTTTGCAACTACATTGATTCACCCTTTTCCCCCTCTCAGTGTGATCTTTGGTCTAACTGTCATAACTACATAACAAGACATAACACTCAAAGAGAAAGTTGCTAAAGTACTCACTAGAAAAACCATGAAATTTAGGCAAGGAAAACAAACCCTAATGAAATGTGCAAGATTAAAAATATTTAAAAAAAAAAAAACAATAAAGACATTTATGCACATATCCGTTAACTGATATTATTATAAACATTTTTTAATAATAATAAAATAATGAAAACAAATATTTTTTAATATTCAATTAATTATATTTATGTATTTTTATTATTATTTTACTTTAAATTTCAAAAAACCAAATATTTTATTTTAGTTTTATTTATTAAAAAAAAGGAGATATTTAAAATATTTATGTATTATTTGTATGCAAGCGTTATAATCCTTAGATGTATAAGCATACATGTGTATGTATAAGCATACATGTGATTATTTATGCTAACTATTGAAAGAAGAATTATATAGATTTTTATTTTTTAATAAAATAGATGCCTTAGAATTTATAGGTTGTAATGGTAGATATAATATTAATGTTAATTTTAAAGTTATTGTGTATTATTTTATTCGTTTCAAAGTGGTATGGTTGATATATAATATATATATATATATATATATATATATATATATATATATAAATATATATATATATGTTTTTGTTGGAGAATATGTATATATAATTAATATATAAGTTTAACATATATACATAAAAAAAAAATCATTCATTCTCACTTTACTAATTAATGTAAATAAATAAAAGTGGTTACAATATTGTGGGTTAATACTATCGTTTATTAATATCCTATGCACACAAAAAACACTCATCTCAAAAAATAGATTGATATGACAAGTTTTTTATTAATTAATTTAATTAAAAGAGTATAACATACATAATTAATTTGGATATGTCAACCTTTAATTTAATGGAAGTTAAATTCCTACTATCTACTTAATTGTGAAACCCCATTTAATTCTAGAAACCTAGTTATTAAGTAAACCAAACCAATACAAAGAACGTAATTAATTTGAAAATAATTATTGCATCTACTTAACTATGAAAGGGAACTTAATGCTACAATCAACAGTAAAGTAATAATAAAAAAAACAAAAATTAAAATTATTCATTTTCACATAATGACAAATAAACTTCAACATCAATGGTAAAAGTCGTTGTTGCAAGTTGGATCACAAGGAAAAACTCAATCACCAATTGCTTTTGCAATAATCTACAATTAAATCAAATTTTAATATGTATTACAACCTAATTCTAAAATATTATTATAATTTTAATTCATAACACGTAGACTTTCAAATTCAATTAGTCCTTATAGAGAATTGAAGATATCATTAAACCCTAACAATCATGCAACCAAAAATACTAATCAATATGTACCAAGTATTAAAAAAGAAAAAAGACATTTAGATTTTTGAGGTCCAATAGAATACACTTAATGGACGTTAATCACACACAATCTCCTTATTAAGAAGGAAGTTTAATTTTAAATATATCTTCTCTAAATAGTTTATTTCGTTTATTTTGTAATTTTTCTCCTTATTAAGAAGGAAGTTTATTTTTAAATATATTTACTATAAATAATTTATTTTGTTTATTTTATAATTTTTTTAATATTAAAAATCGATTTATTTTATTTATTTATTTATATTAAATTATAATTTAAAAAAAATAATAAATAAAAATATACTTATATTGAAAAAATTAGTAACTAGTATACTGGGTAGACTTGGTAGACTTTAAATTTGAATGACTACCACGTAAATTTAAAAAACTTTTTATACTTCATCTCCTATTTATAATTTTTTTAATAAAAATTAATTAATTTTTATCATTATTTTAAATTAATATTATTATTATTCTTTATCAAAAAATAAATTAATATCTAATTTAACATATATACGTTTAAAAAAAGATGTAATAACATTTTTAATTATCTAGATTTATTCTTACTTTACTAAGTAATGTAAATAAATAAATCTGTTTACAATATTATGGGCTAATATTATAGTTTATCAATATCTCATGCACACAAAAAAATCTTCATTTCAAATAATAGTTTGATATGATAATTTTTTTAATTAATTAATTTAATTAAAAAAATACAAAGAACATAATTAATTTGAAGATCTCAATCTTTAATTTAATGGAAGTTAAATTCCTACCATCCACTTAATTGTGAACACTGGTACTTAATTCTAAAACCATGCTTTAAATAAACCAAACCAATACAAAAAAATATAATTAATTTGAAAATAAATCTCAACTTTCAATTTAAAGAAGGTTTAAAGACTTCACTTAAAATTAAGATTATTCATTTTTATATAATGGCAAATAAACCTGACCATCACTAAGAAAAAATAATTGTTACAGTCTGATCCCAAGAAAATGGACAATCAATATCCTTCACAACACTGCCTTGAAAAAACCAATCACTAAAATCGTTGTTGCAAGTTGGGTTACAAGGAAATGGACAATCAATATCCTTGACAACACCGCGTTGAAAAACCCAATCACCAACTGCCTCTGCAATAGTCTGCCATCAAACAGAATCATAAATTTCTATATTCACATTAATAATCACTTATCTGAAAACATTAGTGCTTAAAAACATTAGTATAAGGACGCACCTTTGATTTTAATTTTGGAGATTGACGTGCGTGCCACAGACCTTGTATGCTTGTTTGACAGTGTTGATAACATGAATTGATAAACAACCCTTCAGTCGCTGAGGTATCAACGTGAGTTAGATCGCTGATCATTTCATTCCTAAACCCTGTGATTGGATAGTAAAATATATCAGTAAGCTATTAACTAACTTGAAATTCTACAAGAACTACATGGGTGTTAATAGAAAGGGGAAACTTGGGTATTCCTTCAGAAAGTAACCTTCCAATATTTTCAACTGCCATGGAGCACAGGTTGTGATATTCCTCTTGCAGTTCTGCCATTCATTATTGGGATCTGCTATACCAGGTACTAAAATATTTGCAATCTACAGAAAACAAAAGGGCAGTCATAGAAAATATTAAATCACATTCCATAGTTATATATGTGGGGAATTAATAACAGTGAAAATGTCTGAAAGAATGTGAAGAGAGTTTACTTACCTGCAATGGATCATATGCAGAATTTACAACAAAAAGTGGTGTCTGGATCAACTGCAACAAATATTGTGGGAAGAAACACTGCCACCATGTGATATCATTAAGATGTTAGTAACCATTCTTAGAGGTAAAGGGCATCCTGACATAATTTCAAATGAAAACAACTAATTAATAATGTTGTACTACCAGACTTGCAGGAGCCATGTTTGATGTGCAAGCAGATGGCCATTGTTTTAAAGATCCCTGCAATACAATATCAAATTCAACCAAAAAGCGAGGATACAAAATAGGTATCATGGAAAACAAAAGCGAATGAAAAACATTTTAATAAGCTTTGGATTTGTATAAGTGAGATATATACATGAAATGTGACGATATGATCATTGAAAGACCTAAATACTTCAAGTCCTGCCACGTCAGCTCTGCATCATTTTCAAGGCAACGGTATGTAATCAAACTATCAAAATACGGATAAACTCTGGATTACATAGAAATGATGGATGTGCATGATATCAAATAAGTTGTTACTGAGGTCATACGAATCCAAGAAAAATCCGGCATCTGCCATGCATTTGACTTGGGCACTCCTGGGAAGAAGATCACGGAATTGATCGCAGTGAATAAATGTGGCTAGGCCACCCGCTGAGCAGCCAGTGAGTAGAGCCTGCCAAAGAAAAATTAATGTTAATAGAGTCAAATTTCTTTTTTTTTTATGTTACAAGATTTTTGACGATATATTTTTTTATGCATAGTTTTTGGATATTGGATATTCTAGTGCTTCTGTGTGTTTGGTTATATGGTTTAACTGCTTCCTGTGGCTTAGTTAAGTGTGTGGCTTAGTTAAGTGTGGTGTTTGGTTATATGGTTTCACTGTTTCCTGTGGTTTAGTTTAGTTAGATGTGGTAATGTATCCATTTACTAATACTTATCAGTTAAGTGTGTCAATGTGTCTATTTATTACCACCTATTATAAAGTGGGAGATTGTCGATTCCAACAAGTGTATCAGAGCTAAAGGTGAGTTTGAATCAAGCAAGATTGTTGATTCCAACAAGTGGTACGAGAGCCAGAGGTGAGTTTGAATCACACTCTGCTCGCACTCAGGGGAGATTGTTGGGCGTTGGATAATTCAACCTGTGTTTAGTGACATGGCTTAAAGGCCTAGTGGATCCATGGGTCAGTTGACTAACGTCTACAAATGTTAGTGATTGCTAGGCATTGGATTATTTTGGAGATTTGGTTGTGGATCATGTAACGTGTTTGTTAAGTAATGTGTTTGTTAAGACATGTATTAAATGATTAACGAGTATAGGAAATGTATGCTTTGAAATCAGAGCGAGAAATTTGGTAAAATCTTAGGCACAACATATAAAAGGAGTACTATTATAACAGGGAGTACTATGATTCCATGAATGCCATACATATTTATGGCTCCACTACATGACATAGATCATAACTATATAAAAAATAGAGCCAAGAATGCCTTGTCATGCTCTGGCATGTTTAGAACCATAACATTGAAATGTACACACAGGCATGTCTGTAATTTTATGTGAATTAGAACCATAACATTGAAATATACAGTTGTTGAGCATTGAAATGTGGACTTCTAGTTGCCCACCTCCACTATCAACCATATATAGTTGTTAACATACCTAACAATCATGGAACCGTGCATGTGAATGTTCATGGCTATCCCAATCATCTAGTCTTAGCAGTGTTGGGAGACAATCTTGTGTGATTTTTATTCATTATTTATTATCTAGCCGCACCACCTTGTACAGTTGAATTATCTTGCCAATTTCCACCTTCTAATTCTAGGTGGGTGTAATTCAACTGCTCAACATCAGTTTCTTCATTTGAGACAAAAGGAAGCATATTCATGCTTTTCTCTAGTTGGAAGTGTCTGTCAACTCTTCTCAAGAAGTATCCATACATGACGGATGCTCAATAGACTTGCCCCACTCGAACTGCCAACTGCTGGTGTGCTTTGTGCATCCCCTTTTTTGTGATTGTTTTCCTTGTGAATCGTGATGCCTTCTACATTACAATTACTGAAGAAAAAAATTGAGATATTCCTTGTTATAGAAGAAATTCCATTTTGGTGATGGCAATGTGCATAACCTTCCATGAAGATCAATGTTAGTTTTAATTTTCAATGATTAGCAGACCTATGTGTGTGAGATCTATTTGTTGCTTTTCATTAGTTTTCATATGATTTTTGTTGTATATTGTCTTATTTTCAAATAATATTGTGTATTTTTATATTAATTTATATTTATTGTTTTGTCTATTATAGGTATAAAATGCCACCTCTTGGTCGCCCCAAAAAGGATTTGAAACAACTTTCACTTTCCAATGCATTTGGTATCGCTTAATGCTTTAATCAACTGCATATTTCTAAAAATGAAGTATATGATGATGTGGATGATGACCATGAATCAGATAGTGCAGAATTTCTTAGAAAGGAACCAACATCGAAGATGTACAAAAGAACATTCAAGTCCAAATGGAAGCTGAGATTTCCATGGGCTTATGCTATAAAAGATTTTAATGGTGTTGAAAGGATAAAATGTTCATGGTGTGTAAAATTTAAAAGGGAAACTCCATTTTCTAAAGATGGAAGCACAACCCTTCAAGTTAGTGCTTTAAACATCCATGCAACGTCAGAGACTCATAAATTTGCTTTGAAACTTGTAGAGGGAGAAATTAAATGGAGTACTCTTCCAATCACAAAACATGTAGAGCTAATAGTTGATGCTCAAAAAGAGAGAATTATATTAGTTATTGAGAACATGTATTTTATTGCAATACATGATTTACCTTTGGAAGTATGTAAGTCAATTTGTGACTTGAATAAATATAAAAACACTCCTCACATGCCTCTAACAAATGAATACTCAGCATATAAAAATGAAACATTTGGAAAAGACTTTCTAGAAGCCGCTAAGGAGGTATATTGGAAGAAAATAAAAGATGAGATTCTCCAAAGTCCATATTACTCACTTATACTTGATGAAAGATTGATCGGAGTATGGTGCAAGATTTGATTATTTATTTTACATATTTGACAAATGAAGGAAGAGGTCCATATGCTACAAAATTCATACAATTGCTACAAATTAGGGATGGAACATCACAGTCTATGTATGATGCTGTGACATCTCTTTTAGTAGACATGAATCTATCAATGACAAAGTTAATTGGATTTGGATCTGACGGAGCATCATCCATGAGGGGTATTCGTGAAGGTTTATCCACTAAGCTTCATCGACATGCCCCTCATTTAGTAGATATCAACTGTATAGTTCATCAAGAAGCATTAGCAACAAATGATGCTTCATCTTATTTTGAAGAGTTGCAAGCTATTAATAAGTTTGCAAACAAGATCTATTCATCGTTAGGGAAATCTACTAAAAGACATGAATAATTGAAAGAGCTAATGGAGTCATTTCAAATGACAAGGCTAGAAGTGTTATAAATTCATCATATTAGATGGCTTTCTAGAGAAAAAGTCATGGAAAGACTCATTAAGCTCATTCCTGCTTTGTTAAGAGACTGAGAGTTAGTGGAGAAAAAAATGTATGAGATGGTTACAATATTTCAAGTTCAATTTTGCATCCACTTACTTGTAGATGTGCTTATTAAGTTAAATAAGTTGAATCAAAAGTTTCAAGAGGATCATGTTGAGATTACATTTATTGGAACAACTTTGGATATCACTATTAGCTTGCTTCATAAGCTATTTCTAAGAGGCACATTTGGAGCAGGTGCAATGCACACATCATCATTTTAAGTAAAACACAACAAGGAACTCTTGAGTTTGTAGATTTCACAAGTATGGTACATGTACATGAATTGAGGTTTGAGAGTTTTCCAAAGTCACAAATGTTAGGGACACTAGATGACTGCATTATGTTGGGAAAGGGTTTTGTAATGAAAGTGATTGACTCTCTAAATGCAAGGTTCACATATTTACCTATTTTTGATGCAGCTAGGTCTTTTAGTCCTCGTAAAAATTATGAGGATATGGATGATAGAGACTCTCAAACAAAAATATGGTTGACATGTTTATGTGAAAAAATTAGTGTTAGAGGCTTGCTTGTTGTGGACAACATTAAATGTATGGGTGAAATGGATGAATTTATATGTAATATGTATAAATCTTACCCAAAAAAGCATATGTTTGGAGCATGGAATCTATGTGGAGGTGAAATTGAATGGTTTGAAGGATTTCCATGCTTAATGCAGCTATGGTAAGCAATTCTAGTTATTCTGGCTAGTACAACAGTTTGTGAAATAGGTTTTTCAAAATTAAATTGGATAAAAAATGAGGATAGGTCAAGACTTTCTTTAAAAACATTGGATATGTTAATGTTTATCTCTCTTAGTGCACCTCATGCTCTAAATGAGGTAGATTGGAATGCTATTTATGATTAATGGAAAGAGATGAGAACTCAAAAACCTCTTCCACTATGAAAATAGATTGAAAGAACTAGTAAGTTTCAGTATTTATTACCATCATTGTCTTACTCTATCGAGCACTTGAACAAACCATTTTAGTATGTGAAATTTTTTAGTTTTATACCATTTGACTTTTGTAAATGAAAGCATAACCATATTTTTCAAGTTTGTATGTGAAGTTTTTCTGAAACATATTGAATGTAATCATTGCAGGATATTGCACAAGATATGTTAAGCTGAAGGACGACAACTGTCAAAGTTATAAAGTTGGAGGATGACATCTATCAAAGTTTTATAACTGAAGGAAGAAGCTATCTTAGATCAATTTTGTAGCCAAGTCTAGGGACTGTAGTTCCAATCATTTGAGATTTGAAAATATTGGATGTCTCACCTTTCCAAAAGAGTTCTAATAGACAATAGAATAGTGATTTGGTCAAATCTGAAATTTATAAGCTAGAATTACACTGATACTTCTTATATAAGTTAGAATTTATTTTTAATTTTATAAATGACACCTTCCATATAATTTTAATATAAGTATTTTTGTTTCTTCATATTTTTATTCTTATTTCAATTTCATTAAGACGTAATTATTTCTATATGTTTATTTTTTGTTATTAGTTTAGACTCATATGCATTTTCTCAACTATGATTTTGTCCCTATAGTTGGTTCAATTGTGGCTGAGTTCAAGGCCTGTGCAATATGATTTTATGTGGTTACATTTCTCAATCACACATGGTTAAGAGTAATGCATTTACTAATGGAGCCTTTGACGTAGTAGTATCTTTCTATTTGTGAAAAAATAAAAAGAAATTTGAAAATAATTTATTGTTGTCAATTAAATTGTTTTTTAATACTTTTCATTATGGAAGTGCGACCTGAATGTGTGCCCTTCTAAATGAAATTAAGACCTACCCTTCAAATTTGATCACTACTCCCAACAACACCAAAATATCTTATCTATAATCTTGACTAAAAATAAGTAAACTATTTCAAAATATTATATTTAAATTATTATAATCAAACTATATCGGTAAATATTAAGCACCATACATTAATATAAATGTATATTATTTTTACATTGATGAATTCATGAGATATACTTTATTCTCATTCTTCATTGTTTATACATCTAGTTCATTATTTATTACTTGATTTTCATTCAACAATGATGACCGACAACAAGAACACACTGCATTTACATGAGTTTATTGGATATTACTTTATTTTCATACATGAGTTTATGAGATCTTACTTTATTCTCATTCAATAATGATGATGACAGAAAACAACTACATGTAAATCTGGTTCATTAGCTGTTAATTTATTTTTATTGAAAACAAAGTAAAAAGAATGATACTTAATTTTCATATTTCTTAAAGAAAAAAGATTAACTTAATTTTCATATTTAATGAAGAAAAGAGATTAACTTACTTCCTAATACTTAATATTCTCCTATCAATATCTTAGGGTAACAATGGCATGGCTTACCGTATGTGGGGAGACATTGTAAACGTGCACATTCCCTGCGTAGAAAATTGTTAAAGGGGCGCAGGGCAGCTGCTCGGCACCCGGCGCGGTAGTCCTAGGATATAAAAATGAAAATAGCTCCAAAAAAAACATATCTACACTGCAAAAAAACTGCAATTTATAAAATTGTAGAGACTCAAAGACGTTGGAACAGTGCGAAGAATAATGAATATACCTAAAAACATGAAGATTTGCGGCAGAAGATGGAACTATTCAATACTGCTTTAATCATTTGGTGGGATGGATTCTGTTCCAACGTACTAAAAAATTACGCCCAAAATTTCACTAAAAATTATTTCGCCAAATACTCTAATACCTAGACAAAGCCCGCACAGTTCTCTGTTAGTGGGAAAATGAGAAAATGGTCTAAAAGCAATCGGAGGAACGAGAAAATGAGAAACAACGACGCCCTTATAGTACGCTATGTGTTTGGTTTGTGTTAAATCACGTAAAAGCGAAGACGAAATAATGGACCTGAAATGAACAGTTTTAAAAAAGGAAAAAAAAACATTCTTTCGCTTTCGATGGATTGCCTGTTCTCATTGTACTAGCAATTACATGCCACGACAGGCGGGTAATAACATTTCAATTTTTGTTGTGCTTTTTGTGGGAGGTGTGTTTTATTTTCAAGTTTGAAAGGATAGATTTGTCAGGAAGTTCTAGAAGCATTTGGGACTCAATTCACATGAGTGAACACTATATAAAATATAAATTATATATTTTATGGTGCATTAACACTAGCTATGGAGATAAGGTGGTCATCTTTACCACAATCAATTTATTCCATTCGAGGTACTTTGATATTTAAATCCGGATGAGTAACAATATTAGTTCTTACAAAAACCCTAAGAGAGGATTGGCCTATTTGAAGTTGGTTGAGAGGGAATTGATCATTTAGTTGATGAAAAAGAGAAGCAAGCTCATCCTCACTACTATGCATCTAAAACCTACATTCCATTATAGATTCCATTTCAATGGTTGAGATGGATATTGTTTCGGTATGATGAAATTGAAATTGAAAAATTTCCTATTGCAACTAGCGTATTCATTCAACCCACTCTAGTTGAGTTACCTTCCGCTTGTCCCTCTTACCCATATCAAAAGCACTGAAATAAATAGAGGAGTCTACAACCAAAGAAACGACCTAATGATTTCCTCCAAGAATGGACATAAAAGTAGGCACCCAAAATTCATGTCCCAACCCCAAAGATGCCCACCACTAGTTCCAATGTGACCATTACATGCTACAAAAGCTCCTCAAAAATAAAAGGAGAGAAAAAATATATGGAAGACCAATGAGAGTACAATTTAATCATCTAATATACACAAACTAGCATACACTTGGAACAGATACCCATGCTCTATGTTGCATCTACATTTCCTAGGCTATCTTCGCCACTCGACCCTCTGAAACACTACAGTTCTAGTCACTCACTGCACAATGTAATATTATATATGAGATCACGAATAAACCATGGAACTTAAAGGATAAATATACAACGCGATGAATTAACTATACACATACCTATCCTCCCTTGCTAATATTAAAACATCAACAATCATGAAAAATAATCGAATGTGACATTTCCATTTCCTTCATATCAAAGTTCTAGGAAGAGAGAGAAGGAGGGAGGAATAAAAACTTAGAGGACTAGAGTGAGGACACTTGTCTTAAGAATTCCCACATAACAAAAGGGACTTGATACACTTACAAATTACTAAAGGACAATATCCTAGAAATGGCACACCTTGACTGAACAACAATGGAGGAAAAGGGAAGAACAAAGAGACCCCTGAGACTTTTCTACCAAAGAGACAACCAAGCATATTGGACCAACAACCCAAACAATTCAATTTCCATCTTCATATAGAGAGGTTTAAGATTAATACTTCCTTTCTTATCACAAAGGACATTGTTAATACCATTAGTTTCTGAAATCCTCCCATAGGTAGAAGCATAGAGAGTGGTCATATTTGTACATTCCTGTAAAGAACATTGAGGACATAGTTTCTTATATCTCCATTGCACACCTAATTAGTCTTTTTCACACCACCTATCATGATAACATAATGTCACATTGGGCATCGAAAGCTTGGCACCCCACAAATCCATTTCAAATGACTTGCTCGAAAATTAGCTAACTTCAACATGACTAGTTCACATAATGAATTCCTATGCTACCATTAGTGCACATTCATTGTGGCTCCATCTATCAAACCATCTCACCAACTGCAATGACTAAAACTCACATTTACGAGAAACTACATCATATTAATGTGAACCTAAAAGGTGTAATTCCTTGTGTGTCATTCTGTGGAGGTGCACATGTAGATAGAAGGCATCTGCCACCCAAAGCTAACTTTTTCACCCAAATCATCCTTGGTTAGCCCTAATGACCTATCAAAATGATATTTTATAGTTGCACGTATGCTCATGGAATCAAATGAAAGCTTATATATCCATTGATAAGGAAGGATCGTAAGTCCATTAGAATTTCGTTATTTTTCATTTCATTCGCAATTAGGTTGTTACAAGGGAGGATGTGATACAAATCAAATTCAATAAACTAGGTAAGGAGAGACATGATAAAAGAAAAAGTGAATTGAGATGCAAGACCCTCGAACTAATACCTCTCTAAATATATCTTTTGATGATTTTTTATTCATCAACAATTCTTATCCTTGTGATCACATTGCTCACCGACAATTCTTATCCTTGTGATCACATTGCTCCGAGCTAGGGAATGACGTTGCAAGAGGCCATAGGATTCCACTTGGGTATTGGAGGTCTGCCCCAAACTCCAAGAAGGAAAAAAAAAATCCATTTTTCCTTTGGGGTAAAAAATAACCCATCCTCCCCCACCATTGCACATGCCACAGTTTACCCAAGTCCATTTTAAACCTAAAACTTTTAAACATTAAAAGAGATCAAATTTTTTTCCGTCCTTAAATTCCATATCATGTATTAATTATTTCACGCTATATAATAAATCTTACAACTCAATACATTTAGTTTGGAGTAATAGTTCATTTAATTTAAAATAGATTTTAGGAATTTTCAAAATTATAACTTTATTAAAATATCCACATATCTTTCCATTTTATTTGTATGAGTAGTTCATTTTATTTAAAATAAATTTAAAATAAATGAGTATTATGCTATATAATAAATCTTATAACTCAATACATTTAGTCTGTAATAGTTCATTTAATTTAAAATAGATTTAGGAATTTTCAAAATTATAACAATATTGCCATGCTTTTACACCTTTCCTTTGCCTCCACCCATGGTTCCAATTCCTTTTTATATAAATTAAAGGAAAAATCATATTTTTGTTTTGCAATAAAACTATATAATTTAATTCGGGTACAATCATTGGATCCTCTTGTCACAGGAAGAAGATATTTGAATGAAAAGCCAAGCAATTTCAGGTAAATCTGGAGACAAAAATTCCATATTTTTTCACATGCAATATCATTTTAGGAAGCAATCCAAAGCCATATGGAAGATTTGCGACGCACACGTAATTTATTTAATACACAGTCATCAATGGAAGAGGTCATTGTTAGGCACTTTAAAGGGAAATTCAAGGCACAAGAACATGGATATTCGTCCTAATTGGACTATATTTCACTTTTCCCTAACATGTTCTCCATGGAGGATAATAACAAGTTGGGACAACCGATAACAAGAGAAGTGCTGACAAAGATGTTGATAGGTGGCAGGTAGAATTATTTCTACATTTCATTGATTTGATCATACCATACATTCTTGTGGTTGTTGAGGGATTTGATCATACCATACCTTCTTGTGGTTGTTGAGGAATCAAGGATCCACGAATTCATTTCAAGGGCCATCAATGCCATGTTCATCACCTTGATTTCTAAGAAGGAGAATCCTAAGAACTTTGTTGATTATAGATCTTTCTCCCTTTGCAATTTTGTGTATAAAATGATTTCCAAATTAATTTCTTGTAGACTCAAGTCAGCTTTTTCGAGGCAAATTACTGACGAACAATTTGGGTTTTTGGAAGGAAGATAGATTCAAGATGCCATTTCCATTTCTTAAGAGGTACTACACACTATAAAATTTAGGAGGAAGAAGGCATGTCTTCTGAAAGTTGATTTTATTAAGGCCTACGACTATGTATGTTGGGAGTTCCTCAAATTGGGAATTAATCAAAGAATGAATGTCTCCTATGAACATTAAATGGATTCTAGTGTGCATCAATACTGTAGATTTTGTAGTGATTATAAACGGGTTTCCATCTCATTTCTTCACTACACACAAAGGGTTGAGGCAAGGCTACACCCTGTCCCCTCTACTCCTCCTCCTTGTGATAGACTATTTTAGTAGATAGTTGAGGGAAACGGGGGACACTGGGATTATCTCTTAGATAAGAGTTTCTAGACATCATGTTGTCTCACATTTAATGGTTGTTGATGATTTATTACTCAGTGGAGAATCCACTATGTTTGATTGGACATATATACAAAGGGTCATTAAGTCTTTTTGAGTCACTATAGGTTTATGTATGAGTGAAACAAAATCTCTCTTGGTTCATGGTGACAGAGAGGATCCGGTGGTCAGGGACATTTGTGAGATTTTTAGCATTGCATCAATCCATTTTAATGAAGGATTTGTATACCTAGGGTTCATATTGAAACCAAACAAATATTGCATCAAGGACTAATACTCGATGATCGATAGGGTTCACAAAAATATGGATAGTTGGAAGAATAGATGGTTAATAATGGGTGGCAGGTTGATTATGCTAAAATCAGTGCTCCAAAATATTTCAATATACTGGATGCATCTGTTTTTGTTACCACATGAGATCATTCACAAGTTAGAAACTATTATGCGCTGACTTTTATGGGTAGGGTCACAACTTACATGGAAGATCAACTTGGTTCAGTGGAAAACTTTGGCTAGGCTTATTGAGGAAGGAGGACGGGGGATCATAGATTCAACTGCTTTCAACAAGGGTTTGATTATCGAAAATATATGGAGGGCCATGTCTAGGACCAATTTATGGTCACTTATCATAAGAGACAAATATAAGTATGGACAATTTTTCACAACATGAATTAGGAATGGTTCTAGGAAGAAAACATGTGCATCATATATTTGGAAAAGCATGTTGAAAATCTTGCAACGGATTATGGGATTTATTCAATGGGAGGTTGGTGATGGTACTAAGATAAATATCAGGACACTGATCATCTGCTTCTCAACTGTTCTTATGCAGTGGCGGCGTGGGAAGGAGTTTTGGATACTTTAAATATTGCTCCAAGTGGACATAATCAATCATTGATCTCGTCTCCTTTCTTATTTTGAATCACATTAAAGATTCAAAACCCTCCCATTATACGTCATGTGATCCATCTGGTGCAACATAAATGCATTTATTTTTAATAAAAAATGAGGAGTGGTCCAAAAAGATGATATTAAGACTGTTGCATATTATAACGAAATAGGACAGATGAAGAAGAATTTCAGCAATAGCTTATGCAATTACAGAGACATGGAAAAATTCTGTGTGAGTTTTTTTTATGGTGCATGTTCTAGGAGAGAGTGTGGGTGCGGTGCTTTCATTGTCACTAAGCCAATAAAATTATTCCATTTCTGGTGAGAAGGTGGACAGGGTACACACAACAAAGCATAGCTCATCTCTTTATGGGGTGTTCTTAATACGGTAAAATGGCTTAGACTCAAGAGATTACAGGTATATGGAGATGCTAAGGGTATCATAGATTGGGTGAAGGACTACACTTGTTTCAACCCACCCATTTTATCGAATTGGATGAAGCACATTCGAAACTTGGTAAGAACCTTCCAACACATTATGTTTGACCACATATACAGGGAACAAAATATGATTGCAGATCTACTTTCCAAGAGAGGTGTCGCTAAAGAACTTGGTAAGTTATATTTTTTCCGTTTTTGAACAAGATGTTTTGGTTAATATTAGCAACATGAACTACTCACATGAAATACATTTTGGATACATTTCCCAAAAACTTTGTTTAAATTTTTGAGATATATATAATATAAACTTTGATGTAAAGATGTAGTGCTAAAACTGAACACAGCTTCTATTTGCATACATTATTAGAACTAGTTTAATATGTGATAACATCTCAACTATGTTTGAAAAAATTGACATGTAAAAGAAAAAAACAATTATAAACATATATACTATCTTTTTTATTTTAATACACAGAGGAAACGAAAATACGAAATTACATAAATAAAAACAACCTCCTGATTTTTCCTATTTTAAATAAATACGTGAACATAATTTTTTTTAGTGATTTCCTATTTTAAAGTTAAACGTGACCTTAAAATCAATTAAAATTCATTAGTAAAGTCGAGTTTGTTAAATGACAAATCAATTTTAAAATAAATTAAAAATATAAAAGTAAAGGCAAAAGTCAAGCTTCTTAGAAGACAAATTACGGGTAACTGTTCTTCTGATCGTGTTTTAATCGTGTTATATGATATCTAGATGACTCCCTCGCACATGTAAAATATGATATGGAAAAGTCAGGTAGTGTGCCCTTCTTTTACGTTTAAAGTAAAATTATTTAAAATAAAGAATTTGGCTTATAGAAAGTAAAATTATTTAAAATATAAAAATTTGGTATAGAGAAAGTGAAAGTATTTAAAATATGTAAATTTAGTTGATAATTCAAATTTCTTTTTAAAAAAAACGAGATTATGATTTTAATCCTAAAAACTTAAATCATGAAATCCATTGAAATTCCTTAATTGCAAGTAGTTGAAAAAGGGTTTTCTGCATAGGCTTCTTAACCTGATACGTACACACCAGTGTTATAGAAAGTAAAATTATTTAAAATATAAAAATTTGGTATAGAGAAAGTGAAAGTATTTAAAATACGTAAATTTAGTCGATAATTCAAACTTAAAAAAAAAAAAACAAGAGATTATGATTTTTATCCTAATAAATTAAACTATGAAATCCATTGAAATTCCTTAATTGCAAGTAGTTGAAAAAGGGTTTTCTGCATAGGCTGCCTAACCTGATAGGTACACACCAGTGTTTAAACGTGAAGAAGAAAATTCAACCAATCTATTATTTCAGGTATTTCTCTTAGTTGTTTGGTCGTTGGGTTACTGGCCTTCATGCATCCGTGGCTTATGTAGTAACATAATGGGGTTGTTGGGTTAATAGCTTTATCGTATGGGTTATTCTTTTGCGATTTATGGAGTTATACTAGTATGTTAAGACGGACTTTTTATAACATAAAGGTCTAATTTTTGGGAGATTTGGGGATCATGAATAAAATATTTCAAAATGTGGGAGAGAGGTAGAGCAGTGACTACAATTTTTTTTCCATTTTCTAACTTTTAATAAAAAAGGAAATATGTTGAAGGAATGGTAGTTGAAGAGTGCCATGTTGAAATTTGCATCAGTTTTTATAGTTGTTCAAGAAGCTTCTGCCCTTAATGTTTCCTTGAAAGAAGATGCTTTCAATGTTTATTTTTTTTAGAATAGGGTTTGGTTTGTAGATTTAATGGGTTTTGGTCATGATTGACCCATCTCCACAAGTGGATCCCGGATACATGTAAACCCCCGTTGACTAAAGATCTAAATATTTACCCTTTGGCTTGGGGTTTTTGTATTGTGGTTTTTGATAATATTGAAGATAAGGTAGATCCTCGTTTGTAGGGTAGTGTTGGCCTTTTCATGAAGCCCTCGTGATTCAGTTATGGTGTCAATCTCAATGAATCCTTTTTGGATAAGGTATGGTGTCAATCTCCACGAATCCTTTTTGGATAAAGTTCCAGAACCTCCCCATGTATCTTTGAATCCTCCAAACATTATCTTCCATTGGTAATGCATTAGGGAAGTTTTATTGCCACAACCCATAATCTGTAAATTTTTATAAAACCACTTATGATCGAATATGTGTTGAGATAGATTTCAACAACGTTTTTCCTACTAAGATTAATCTGGAAGCTCCAGATTATGTATGGGTTTAAAAGCTGGATTATGAAAATGTTTCATTTTGATGTCAAGCATGTTATGACTAGATTATGAAAATGTTTCATTTTGATGTCAATCATGTTATGAAATAGGGCATGTAATAAAAAACCACTGAAAGAATGGCAAAAAAACAATGTTCAAAAGAATAACAAGATGCAAGAAACGTTATAGAGAGAACATTATACATTATATAAAGAAGAGATTTGAGGTAAGAAATAATCAGAGGAAAAACAAGAAAACAAGTTTCCAAAATGATGACAAAATTATATTATTACATTTCCAAATGTAAGTCACAGTATTAACTAAGAAGGTATTCTGTTGGACATACAAGTTTATGTGAAAAAAGGAAACTCACAGAGATAAAAAGCAAGATAGTAATTTCTATGTTTCTATGTTTAGAACATGAATAATATGGTAGAAATAGAAACAAAATAATAAGGAAAATAATAATTTTTATGTTTAAAACATAAATAGTCTGATAGAAACAGAAATCAAAATGATGTAACTCACTTGTATTATGATCTTGTACTAAGAGATTGGGCGACATGCTGGATGCTAGACCTTGTCAAGGAATAGTGTGTGATTCCACATATTGCAAGCCAATATGAATAAGTTATGGGTCTGATCGGCAGCGTGCAGACTCGGTCCATTCACACTAAAAATTGATATTTCATAAGCTTATTTTAAATGCCTTGAATTTTTCACATTGAGGAAAGATTGAGCACATTTGGCAAAGAAAGGCTCTGACCTCCACATTCTAAAGAGAAACAGGATCATTCTCTGAGAAATTAAAATCAAATAGCATGATAATAGACCGTAAGTGTTAAATAGCTTCGTTCACTAAAATATTATTATGTTTTTCATCATATACATGAGTTTGTATATTATATAAACAATTATGGCAATTTTCTAAAACCATAACCAAAACCAATTAGAACATATATGAAAAACTATTATTTTATTTGTTCTAGGACGCTTAGCCAGGAGAAATTTTGGAATTTTCGTGGAAATTCATATAGTCCATGCCACAAATTTGAAATTGTACTCTGAAACACAAAACTTGAGCAACCACACCTTAGCATTGATATAACAGCCCTTATATACTAATATAATATCTTAATATTGTACGCAGACAGCTGCTGCTTCCTTTTTTTCCAAAGGAAAAAAAACATTCTTGCATTATTTAAACAAAACTACAACATTGTTCTGCAAAATATCTCATATGAGTAGGGAATTGTGCATAAAAATAACATCATCTTTCTTTTTTTTAGAGAGAAAAAACCAGATAGATTATATTAAGAGAATATAATGAAACACATATACATAGTCAGATATTCATGCCTGGATGAACCTCAGCGCTCCTGAAAAGAAATAAGAAAGAGAGAAATGCAGATAATGGATGACGCATCCCAAACCGGCTGAAACAGATAATATGACATATAATCCTTATGAAGGAGGCAGGAACGACAAAATGTTCATATGTAAAACAGCCCAGCGAAAGCGATGACTGTAGAAAGAGAATGAAATCAAAAATGTCATCATCAAAACCTGTAGGAAAAAATCCCTACTAGACAGGAGTGATTGAACATTCAGTCATTCGCATCAGTATGGATGCCAAAGGGGCTCTGTGATCTTGAAAAATACAATCATTCCTCCATTTCCATAGTAGCAGACAACCGTTACAAACAAGGAGCGCAGAGGAATACTTTGCTCACTCCACCACTTGTAACCCTCCTGTACAGAAGCATCTTGTAATAGCTAATCAGAGCGTTTTCCTAGTTTATACCAGCAGTCAAGAAATACATTAGATTCCTTGCAATTACAAAAAGGAAAACTGTATCAGAAACAACAGCCATTCTGTCCAATGGTGAAGTACAGGATGCCACCACAAAAAGCTTGAAGGAAAAAACATTCCGAAAACGCAGACAGTTGCTCATAGAGGCAACATAATAAAGGTAAAGTTGAGTGCGCTACTATTTTAATAACCCAACAGAAACAGCACTAAGACTACCTATATTTACATTTTGTCTTAAAGGGCAGAGCCAAGAAAAAGAGCTGGTTGGAGATGGAGATTAATAATCTCTCCATCATCCATCCATGTCCAATTGGATGTTTGCCGAATCATTAACTGAATGACTGAATGCATGACATCTATAGTCTCTGCTCCGCTCTCTACTTGTTCTATAGTTATTTTATTGCTTTCAGAAAGGTGAGTACTCGGCTTGATTCTCTATTTGTTCATGGAAGGAGTTCCTCCGTGCAGACCTGAGAATGGTCTTATCTGCTACAATGAAATAGACCGAACCACTGACTGCCAATCAAAATACACACAACATCAACATGCAGTTCTTGACCTCATTATAATAACGAGATCAATGAGACTGTCAGCAAGTAATTTAGTAATAGTAGAATCCTTGTTCAGAACGTGCCTCAATGCATTGCAATGCAAGCATTTTAGTATAATAATAGCAGATTAATGTATTCTGCAAATTTCTCATGTCAAAAAAATTGATGGAAATTGTGGAGAGCTAAGCCTCTGCAACATAACATTTGAAATAGCATGGAGCAATATATAATTACTGACTTACTTGTAGAGATGATGAGAGCCTGTGCGGTATGGTTTAGGTTAGCCCTTGCCCATGGAATCGCTCTCACTCCTAGCAACTGTAAATTATTAATATTAATCCAACCCAGCAGTTAATAAGTAGAGCCATTTGCGTGATTATGAATATTAGTGACGTCACGGACTTGAATCGGTAATGATCATATAATAACACTCACCGTGGGAATGGCTGAGGCTATGCACGCAATTGCAGCTGCCTTGGCCCCTGCTTTCACAGCTTCTGCATTCATATACACACATTCACGAGTTTCATCATCCACAAATAATGGACTAACCCAATGTGAGTGAATCGATTGAAAGTAAAATATGAAAAGAATGCAAATTAAGGAACAAATAGTTACCATTGGAGCACTGCTTTGCTCTCAGAATTTTCATGTCAGCTTCTCGTTGATCTGGATTCGTCATTTTCTCGTCCACTATAATAATAATCCCTTCCGCCCTCAGCTGGAGATGGGATAATTACAATTTATAAAAATGAAGGGGAAAAAGGATGAAGGCTTGATACGGGAAACTCAAATACGCTGCCACTATATATATATAGGAAGTAATTTGTCAGCAAACGTAGGTGCATCGATCAATGGCTGATTCCTGTTTTCAGGTTTCTCTCAAAACAGAGTGAATGAGAATACCATGGTTTGGTAGGATGACAACTTTGTGGTTTTGAGAGAAAACCGTGTGTCCAGGGCCACAGGTTTTGAAGAGTAATGAGTATTATAGCGGCGACGGGGTAAAGCACACGGGATTGGGATTGGGATTTGGTTTTGATGTGCAGTACAACCGCTGCACATACATACATGATACATGTGCATCTCCTCTGTTTCGCTTGTGCGTGCGCGGGGAACGAGAATAAAGTAGTAAGAGGACGAACTTCATAAATTCTTGTGCATTGGCAGCATAAATATTAAAAAGATTATTGCTAAATGTAGTTTGTTTCTTAAATATTAAAAAGATTATTGCTAAATGTAGTTTGTTTCTTCACGTGAGGAGAGATTGAAATGTTTAGGTGAGGATTTTTTATTCAGAGAGGTCACGATTTTATTGGACCATAAATTTCAATCTCTCCCCACGCTATTGGGATATATTAAATTGCATATTTATTTTATGAACAATCTTCAATCAAGATGACTCTACGCCCTCACTATGTGCTTATTTTTCTTATCGACCACTTTTGAATATCTAATTATTTATTATTAATGTGAATAACTCTTTCTATCTAATTTAACTAAGTGACAGGGAATAGCTACTATGTAGCACTTGTTTTATTTTCACCATGTGAACAAATAATGTGGGATGATTTTATATAAAGATGAAGTTATTTACAAAAGGAAATTTTATGGTTTAATATTCATATGCAATTGGAGAGAAAATATTGAAATGATTTTATTGTTTTCAATTATTGCTTACCACATTATGTTATGTTGGAACCTATCAAATGACCATACAATCTAGTGCTAAACATTTTAAGGGTTCTTCTTTGCACCATCAAACATAATTTGTGTTTTTTTTGTATATATAAATATTGATCATGAATACAAATTACAAATCTTGATCATGGAAATATTAATCATAGAGCTCTATAAACATCTTGTATGAAAACTCAAAGTTCATTTCTCCAAGATTCAGCATCACTCCAACCTCCTACCAATTTTTTCACTTCCTCATATTTATCTTCAATTTCTTGTGTATCTCTTGTAGACATTGTTATCACATCTACCTTTGCATCTACTAGCTTGAATCTTTGTAGATTCTCTAATACCATTGAACAACCAAACACTCTTATTTTTTGGAGTGTTTTGAGATTCAAACAATTTTGTAGTAATATTTGTAATGCATCACGTTTCATTATTGTAAATACTTTGAGCATAGGCATTTCCCCATCTTCTATTACTGGTAACTCCTCTAATTTATCTAAATAAACTAATGAAAATATTTCCAATAAAGAAAATGTACCAACCTCACCAAACTCGGTAGGAATTTTTTTTTAACTTTAAACAAAAAAATATATCTAAACACTTCAAACTACTAAGCTTATGCAAATCGGGGAGATCTTCCAAAGTAGAACAATTCCACAATTTAAGATGCGTCAAATTGTGAAATTCACAAAACTTACTTTCCATCTTAACCATGTGCAAGCATTCTAAAGAGAACCTTCTCAACTTTGACATGATATTTATGTCAGAAGGTAACTTTGTCATTTATGTAAGATGCAATTTGAGTGTCTCCATTTGAATCATGCTCCCCAATGTTCCTTCACTAATTATTTCCCCATTGTTTTGTACGCGTAACACTTTTAGTTGTGTTAGAATACTCAAATTCGCGATGGAAGCCACTTCTTTTCATCTCCTTTTTTTTTATCACTTGTTGCCCACATGTTACTGCAGCTTCTCATGTCCAAAAACTGCAAAGAGGTAAGTCTTGAGATGGTATCAAGAAAACATTGCAAATCATCACAACCATTGATTATTAGATATCTTAGGCATCTCAACCTACCGATGTCAGATGGTAATTCTGTGACACTAGATCGAGCAAGACTGAGGATTTGGAGACTTGCAAGAGTTGGGAGAGATTCAGGTATCATTTTGATGGGCATGCCCACTAATTTGATCTCAACATTTTTTGGAGACTAGGTGGATCTAGTTTGAAAAATTGTGAATAGTGGTCCACACGAAGTTGAAGGAGTTGGGTACCTCAATCAAGTTGAAGTCTACAACAAACTGAAGCTGGAACATTTATGAGTTTGGTTCCTTGATAAGGTTGTAGCCTATTCCATGTGGGTGCTCGCACATCTTCAAGGTTGGTGCCCCAATCAGGTTGTAGCCTATTGCAAGTAGTTTCTTGCACATCTTAGGGGTGGGTGCCTCAAACAAGTCAATGCTTCCAAGTCTATGTAAATGAATTGAAGAAGAAAAAGAAAAAATAATTGTGGTTTTCTCCCATTAGGGTTTCTACTTAAAATCTTATGTTCTATTATGTTGATGCGATGATGGCTTCTTGATGCATGATCTCATTTGTTGTTATGATGCAAATTGTTATGGTACACTGCTACATGATTAATTATTGATGATTTTTTTGAAATGATAAGTTTGCAACTACATTGATTCACCCTTTTCCCCCTCTCAGTGTGATCTTTGGTCTAACTGTCATAACTACATAACAAGACATAACACTCAAAGAAAAAGCTGCTAAAGTACTCACTAGAAAAACCATGAAATTTAGGCAAGGAAAACAAACCCTAATGAAATGTCCAAGATTAAAAATATTTAAAAAAAAAAAACAATAAAAACATTTATGCACATATCTGTTAAGTGATATTATTATAAACATTTTTTAATAATAATAAAATAATGAAAACAAATATTTTTTAATATTCAATTAATTATATTTATGTATTTTTATTATTATTTTACTTTAAATTTCAAAAAACCAAATATTTTATTTTAGTTTTATTTATTAGGAAAAAATATTTAACATATTTATGTATTATTTGTATGCCAGCGTTATAATCCTTAGATGTATAAGCATACATGTGTATGTATAAGCATACATGTGATTGTTTATGCTAAGAAGAATTATATAGATTTTTATTTTTTAATAAAATAGATGCCTTAGAATTTATAGGTTGTAATGGTAGATATAATATTAATGTTAATTTTAAAGTTATTGTGTATTATTTTATTCGTTTCAAATTGGTATGGTTTATATATATATATATATATATATATATATATATATAAGTTTTTGTTGGAGAATATGTATGTATAATTAATATATAAGTTTAACATATATACATAAAAAAAATCATTCATTCTCACTTTACTAATTAATGTAAATAAATAAAAGTGGTTACAATATTGTGGGTTAATACTATCATTTATTAATATCCTATACACACAAAAAACACTCATCTCAAAAAATAAATTGATATGACAAGTTTTTTATTAATTAATTTAATTAAAAGAGTATAACATACATAATTAATTTGGATATGTCAACCTTTAATTTAATGGAAGTTAAATTCCTACTATCTACTTAATTGTGAAACCCCATTTAATTCTAGAAACCTAGTTATTAAGTAAACCAAACCAATACAAAGAACATAATTAATTTGAAAAAAAATTATTGCATCTACTTAATTATGGAAGGGAACTTAATGCTACAATCAACCAGTAAAGTAATAATAAAAAAACAAAAATTAAAATTATTCATTTTAACCTCAACATCAATGGTAAAAGTCGTTGTTGCAAGTTGGATCACAAGGAAAAACTCAATCACTAATTGCTTTTGCAATAGTCTGCCATTAAATCAAATTTTAATATGTATTACAACCTAATTCTAAAATATTATTATAATTTTAATTCATAATACGTAGACTTTCAAATTCAATTAGTCCTTATAGAGAATTGAAGATATCATTAAACCCTAACAATCATGTAACCAAAAATACTAATCAATCTGTACCAAGTATTTAAAAAAGAAAAGGAAAAAAAATGACATTTACATTTTTGAGTTCCAATAGAACACACTTAATGGACGTTAATCACACACAATCTCCTCCTTATTAAGAAGGAAGTTTATTTTTAAATATATCTTCTATAAATAATTTATTTCGTTTATTTTATAATTTTTTTAATATTAGAAATCGATTTATTTTATTTTTTATTTATATTAAATTATAATTTAAAAAAATATATACATATATAATTAATATATTGAAAAAAATAGTAACTAGTATATTTGGTAGACTTTAAATTTGAATGACTACCCGGTAAATTTAAAAAACTTTTTATACTTCATCTCCTATTTATAATTTTTTTTAATAAAAATTAATTAATTTGTATCTTTATTTTAAATTAATATTATTATTATTCATTATCAAAAAAATTAATATCTAATTTTAACATATATATATATATACGTTTAAAAAAAGATGTAATAACATTTTTAACTATCAAGATTTATTCTTACTTTACTAAGTAATGTAAATAAATAAATTTGTTTACAATATTATGGGTTAATATTATAGGTTATCAATATCTCATGCACACAAAAAAATCCTCATTTCAAATAATAGTTTGATATGATAAATTTTTTAATTAATTAATTTAATTAAAAAATAGGAAGAACATAATTAATTTGAAGATCTCAATTTTTAATTTAATGGAAGTTAAATTCCTACCATCCACTTAATTGTAGAACACCACTTAATTCTAGAAACCATGCTTTAAATAAATCAAACCAATAAAAAAAACATAATTAATTTGAAAATAAATCTCAACTTTCAATTTAAAAAGAGTTTACTAACTGCATTTAAATTTTAAGATTATTCATTTTGCCATGATGGAAAATATACCTGACCATCACTAGGAAAAAATAATTGTTACAGTCTGATACCAAGAAAATCGACCATCAATATCCTTCCCAACACTGCCTTGAAAAAACCAATCACTAAAAATCGTTGTTGCAAGTTGGGTTACAAGGAAATGGACAATCAATATACTTGACAACACCGCGTTGAAAAACCCAATCACCAACTGCCTCTGCAATAGTCTGCCATCAAACAGAATCATAAATTTCTATATTCACATTGATAATCACTTATCTGAAAACATTAGTGTTTAAAAACATTAGTATAAGGACGCACCTTTGATTTTAATTTTGGAGATTGACGTGCGTGCCACAGACCTTGTATGCTTGTTTGACAGTGTTGATAACATGAATTGATAAACAGCCCTCCAGTCGCTGAGGTATCAACGTGTGTTAGATCGCTGAGCATTTCATTCCTAAACCCTGTGATTGGATAGTAAAATATATCAGTAAGCTATTAACTAACTTTGAAATTCTACAAGAACTACATGGGTGTTAATAGAAAGGGGAAACTTGGGTATTCCTTCAGAAAGTAACCTTCCAATATTTTCAACTGCCATGGAGCACAGGTTGTGATATTCCTCTTGCAGTTCTGCCATTCATTATTGGGATCTGCTATACCAGGTACTAAAATATTTCCAATCTACAGAAAACAAAAGGGCAGTCATAGAAAATATTAAATCGCATTCCATAGTTATATATGTGGGGAATTAATAACAGTGAAAATGTCTGAAAGAATGTGAAGAGAGTTTACTTACCTGCAATGGATCATATGCAGAATTTACAACAAAAAGTGGTGTCTGGATCAACTGCAACAAATATTGTGGGAAGAAACACTGCCATGTTATAACATTAAGATGTTAGTAACCATTCCTAGAGGTAAAGGGCATCATGACATAATTTCAAATGAAAACAACTAATTAATAATGTTGTACTACCAGACTTGCAGGAGCCATGTTTGATGTGCAAGCAGCTGGCAATTGTTTTAAAGATCCCTGCAATACAATATCAAATTCGACCAAAAAGCGAGCATACAAAATAGGTATCATGGAAAACAAAAGCGAATGAAAAACATTTTAATAAGCTTTGGATTTGTATAAGTGAGATATATACATGAAATGTGACGATCTGATCATTGAAAGACCTAAATACTTCAAGTCCTGCCACGTCAGATCTGCATCATTTTCAAGGCAACGGTATGTAATCAAACTATCAAAATACGGATAAACTCTGGATTACAGAGAAATGATGGATGTGCATGATATCAAATAAGTTGTTACTGAGGTCATACGAATCCAAGAAAAATCCGGCATCTGCCATGCATTTGACTTGGGCACTCCTGGGAAGAAGATCACGGAATTGATCGCAGTGAATAAATGTGGCTAGGCCACCCGCTGAGCAGCCAGTGAGTAGAGCCTGCCAAAGAAAAAAATATGTTAATAGTCACATTTCTTTTTTTATGTTACAAGATTTTTGTCTATATATTTTTTTATGCATAGTTTTTGGATATTGGATATTCTAGTGCTTTTGTGTGTTTGGTTATATGGTTTAACCGCTTCCTGTGGCTTAGTTAAGTGTGGTGTTTGGTTTAACTGCTGCCTGTGGTTTAGTTAAGTGTGGTAATGTGTCTATTTACTAATATCTATCAGTGAAGTGTGTTAATGCATCTATTTATTACCACCTATTATAAAGTGGGAGATTGTTGATTCCAACAAGTGGTATCAGAGTTAAAGGTGAGTTTGAATCAAGCAGGATTGTTGATTCCAACAAGTGATATGACAGCCAAAGGTGAGTTTGAATTACACTCTGCTCGCACTCAGGGGAAATTGTTGGGTGTTGGATAATTCAACCTGTATTTAGTGACATGGCTTAAAAGCCTAGTGGATCCATGGGTCAGTTGACTAATGTCTACAAATGTTAATGATTGCTAGGCATTGGATAATTCAAAGCTCCCTTGTTTCCTGACATGACTTAAAAGGCTGGTGGGTCCCCTCGTGCATCCATTGGTCAGTTGACTAACATCTACAAATCTTGGTGTGACAGGCTTAAAGGACTAACATCTAAAGACCTTGGTGTAACATGGCTTAAAGGCCTAGTGTATTGCCTAGTGGATCCATGGGTCACTTGACAAACATCTAAAGATTTTAGTGATTATTGGGCATTGGACAATTCAAAGCTCAAGTGTATTTCATAACATGGCTTAAAAGCCTAGTAGATAGCCTAGTGATCCATGGGTCAGTTGACTAACATCTACCAGTGTCAGTTGACTAACATCTACAGCTTTTAGTGTAACCACAATAGTAATTCCAAGAACAATAAATAATTAGGAAAGCTTACCTGTTGAGCTTTTTCCATCCCCTTTTCCAAAAGATTTTCTATTACAGCTTGCCATATCCTTTGCCCTCTCAAATGGAGGTTGTTACCCTGAAATACCGTTCATTAGTTACTAAAGTTTAAACTAGTATTTCATTAGGTAAGAAAGTTTAAACAGATATGGAATTGCATGAATCTTTGCCCATATATTTTAAAAGTCCAATCCAAACTAACATACCGGGTCTACCTCCTCCACATCTCCGGTGAATGACGACCCGTCACAGTATCTAACCAGAACGCGGTTCCAATTATAGAAATCTGTTCAATACCGTTTTTATGTAATGTTAATGAGATTGCTATTCCAATGCTAAATTTAACTTAAGGGGAAATATTTCAAAATTTAATGTATAGGTACCAATTTAATTTTGTGGCTATCTAGAGTATTCTGAATATTCTTAATTTAATTTTGTTATAATCAAAACAGTGGTGACAGAAGTTAAATTTAATTGAACTTCATTTATTATTACATTCCATCGGATAAATTAATAACCCATCCTACGAAATATATATTTTCGTAGATATTCTTACTATCTTACGCTACTAATATTATGAAGAAGCTGTTTCCATTAATTAATGAAGGAGAAGACATCAGCAGGCTTTAGAATGTAGGTTTGAAATACCTGGATTTTCTGATTGAAGGTTACTTAAAACGCCTGCAAATAATTCTGTGTTTCCCATGTGGTGGGAAGAACCCAATGCAGTGCGCGCGCGATCCGAACACGATTGTATATCGCTACACCATCCTCCACCCTGCATAATAATTTGCAGTAAATAAGACTTTGATACTCCTATAAACACTCACACATCTCTCACTACTCTGAATTTTTTTTCGATGTACTTCGTGAAAAAACGAGAACAGTTAATCACAAAAACCAATTCTTTTCAGAAGAAAAAAAATGGAACTTCATTCATCAAAGAAAGTTTTACATAATAGATGCTATAATCCCCTAAAATTGATGAATAAGCATATATCATACCATCCCAGAAAAGTACAGACTATACCATCTCTGTTTCACTTCAAGATGCACTAATAGTAATAAGTACAAAAGCAACACTATCCTAGCCCCCAAAAAAAAAAATTCTTCAAAACATATAGTATCTGTCGGACAAGAACAAAAACCAATTACACTGACATAGAACACCAATATTAAAATGACATATGGAATAGGGTTCAGCATATGTTAATCGCAGATTTGGGTATTGAAGCAAGATATGGGGAAAATCAATATATCCATTCACCTTGAAATTATGGCATTTTAGTTCAGTTTGTTTTATGTTTATTGGCTGTATTGAATTTATAATGTAAATGATTAGATAGAAATTTTCCGAAAAATTTCTCCAAACATTATGGATTACAGAAATCTAAATCTTGAAATAAGATTAACATTTTTATTAATTTTTTAGTGTATGGTAGATTTCAAAAATATTTCAGAATATGATGATTATAAAAAATTAATTATTTGACTTATTAGATTCTGAAATCTTCTCTGGTTAAATTCCAAAATCTTCTCTAGATCTATAATTAATATACGAATACTTTGAACTTATGTTTATTGCAGATTCAGGCATCTAGTTGAGTTTGTGGTATAGATGCACTAAATCTGCAATCCAAATAATTGTAGCTGTATGCAAATATGGAAGGTAGAGACATGGTACATGAAACCAAGTGCAAATCACCACCCATATTTAAAAACCAAAATAACTGGTATTTGCACATTATAATGCAAAGGAACTTTGACTGAGGAGGGCTGAGGGCCACGGCATTAAACTAAGGAGGAAGGCTACCAGGTTCAACTGAGTGTTGAGTTTTACAAAAACCAGGTGGAAGATTTCTAAAATGTCTCTAACAAAATTACCTTATAAAACTTCACAATAAAAAGGCCTTTGGCTTAATTATTTATTTCTTTTATAAAATATATTTCATGAAATAAATAGAAAATACAACTAAAAAAACATAAAAGAAAATGAGAAACAACTTGCCTCCAAGTGAACGATCCAGCTATTTGCTCCTGATCCAAACCCTCTTTGTAAATGATAAGCCGGTGGGCTTCCATCTAAACAAACTGCAATGATCATCAACAAACTTATTAGTAATGTTCCACAATTTAACCTAAAATTTTACATACCCCTACACTCACAGTACACTTACCAGCTCCCTTGGCTACTGCACTCTGTAACACAGTTATGCCTACTTGAGCAGTTAGAATGGACGAATCAATAAGTGATATTTCTGTAACAATTACTATAAAAATAATTCTACATTTTATAGATTGTATATTCATCCTTGCAGTTCCTCTGCTAACCATCACAGTGAGTAAATTAAGCCAAACTATAGCCTATAGATACCACTTTAAAATAATTAAATTTTAAGAATAGCACTTGTAATACTTGACCACTTGACTCTAGATATAGCCGAGGAGTAATGGATCAGAATTTGAAGGCAGTGCTTATGGAAACCTAGTGCCGGATATCATTCCTAAAATAACTGCGAATCGCGAATCCAACTTTGATACAAAGACAAACCCAATCTCTTAACAACTTCGGTAATATATATTGAATTACAGAGAAAATACTGGAGTGTGATTACGTGACAACGAAATTTATAAATGATTGTGTGATGGCAAAAATCCGGAACATGACAAATGTATGGATTCAGTTATGTTTATTGAAATTGATTTTAGTTTTAATTGGAACTGAGCAACGTGACAGTACCACAGTTTATTTCATGGAAGTAACTGATTCATGGTCTCCTTAGTGCTTTTCAAAAATCCTTCTGTGAATAGAATGTTCATTTAAGATGATAAGCACAAGCATCTTTCTAAAAAATCCACTATGCCTGCGTTTATTTCTAAATCACGGACTTCTTTTTGCACACAGTCACTTTCTGCTTTTATTTGTAAAGCAGCACTGATTTTGCACACACTCACTTACCAAAATAAATTAACAAATAAATTCTTAATCCTATAATGTTTTTTTGTTATTTATTTTTTGGTTTTTTTTTTCAATGATAGCAAATATTAGAATAAGAATTCTTAATCCTATAAGTTTTTTTGTTATTTCTTTTTTGGTTTTTTTTTTCGATGATAGCAAATCAAGTGAATAAATATTTGTTATCATGTTTCAGTGCAAAAGTTTTCTTCATCACAAAAATTCTCGTAATTCTTTTATTAGTAATTTTTTTTCAATTTTCTTTTTATTAGTGTTGGTAAAAAGAGTAATAGTGATAATATGGAAAATAAAAAATAAAAAAACATAACGAAAAAGTTTAAAAAATATTAATATAATGAAAAAAAATTAAAAAATCAAAATTAACAAATAATGAAATTTAAAAAATAGGAAAAAAAAATCAAATAATTAAAAAAAAAGGTTTGTCTACTTTTGTGCTTTTATGTAATTAATATTATTTAAAAATTAAATTTTAAATGTTATCACTATTCCATTGTGTTAGAATACACAAAAATGCAAGAGAAATTGAGAAGAGTTATAATACATGTATTATTATTATGATACTTATATAAATACACGATTATTGACTCTTGGATTCATCTTTTAAGAGGTTTTTTTTGTATTCCTAATACCTATTCATGTTCCCTCGAGGCTATTCATATTTCTTCTCAAGTGAATAATAAAAAATTACATAATTTTTAATGATTACATTTTTAATATTAGCTCTTAATTAGAAGCATTAGCTTTTAATTAGAAGTGTGTATGTGAGTCCAATAAGAGAGCTAAAATCTAGAAGTAGATAACAATCAATAGTTGAATAGGCTCTCTCGTGGTTTAAGAAATACCAAAAGACAAATTGGGTTAGTAGAAGCTAAAGTCTTGTACTAAATGGTGGTTTAAGGATGATTATCAACTTTGGAACTTGGCTCAAAGCAACTCTCGAAAATAAATCTAAGTCTAGCTAAAAGTTGATATTTTATGCAAAATGGAAGTGCTTTCTAATGGTTGTTTAAATATAACCACAAACTACTTCCTAGTGGAAGTAGTAAGTTTTTATTGAGTGGTAGTTTAGGGGCGACAATTAACCATATCATTTTCATCGAACATGGCTCTAGCTACAATTCTAACTCTGGTTCTAGGCTCTAGATTCTAGCTCTAGTTCTATCTATGGCTTAGGCTTGCTCTATAGGACTTTGAAACTTGAAGCTAACTATTAATTACATATTGTTACATACAAGGGGAGAATATGAAAATCTCTCCACTACATGATATATCAATACTCAATAATGATTTCTGTGGCATTTAACTGATATATATTCTTGGTTGTTGATGACCATTGCCAAGAAGTGATCAATCTAAGGTGAACCATTGGTATTCTAGGGTTCTTTTGTGTGGGACATATGTTTGAATGACGATTACGTTTTCTAGAATGCCCAGTAGAATGGAGATAAAAACACTAATCTTTCATGTTGTCAACTCAATGATAATTCTTGCATTTGGAAATCTAATGTGGACGTGGAGTAGGTGAAGATGAGATTTCTCACAATGACCCAACATTCTAAAACTAGATTGTTTTAGAGTACTTTGAAATGTGAAAGGTCACTTCTTTTTCAAATCCAAGACTGATTATGTGTTTGTTGCTCATGGCTTCTTCACAAGTTTTGATGATGGACTTTAGAAGTGTAAAAAAAACTTTTACATGCTTATTTGACTGTGCTCCTGATGTGGCATCACTAATCTAATTACTAATCTTATAAAGTGTTCGTTGTTAATGGGAATCTTTCTCAAACTCAAACAAAGACTTGTTTTAAACAAGAACACGTTCAAAATATTGATTCACTTGTTGTAATTCATCTTGTTGAAGTCATGATTCAAGCTAGATAAACTAATTTTTTTTATCCATCTTGTAAATATAGTCAAACATTGGTGAGAGTGGCTTTACTAGTTTTGACTATATTTTCAACAATAAAGAGTATTAGAGTATTTAATACTCTAATCACTCATCAATTCAAGCCATTTTCAAAACAATTCAAGCTTAGAATATGAAGGATGTCAGTGCCTACCAAAATTTCATTTTTTTATAATGTATTTCAACTTCATTAATGATGAGTTATAAGAAAATACTACCACCAAGCATTGCCTAAGTAAGAATCAAATTTGTAAAACCTTGAGGAGAATGTACAATTATATCAAACAATGATTTTCATTTCAAAGAAATAGTAGCTAAAAAGGAACTTCAAAAATAGTAATTGATTCACAATGCTCAAGGAGGAAAATTAGGGTTTATCACTGATACCTCAAAAGAAAGTGTTAGAAGAAACCATAATTTGGTCACTAGTTACACTCTTGGCAATACTCGCTCAAATATACAACTCTAGTAAATCTAGGCCAAGCTCAGTCTCATGATCATTTTGTGGTTATACTACACTTGAATTCCCCATCTATGAGAATTGAATTGTAAAGATAACAATATTTGAAGTTAGCTACGTGTGATTAGAACTTTATCTACATATACAATATTATTGAAAACCAATAGAAAAATTAATGAGAAATTCCTTGTAATTGAGGTAAATAAGCTACATAATCTCCAAGAATATCAAATTCCTTCTTTAAATATCATCTTATTTATGAATATTTTTCTAAGGGTAGATTTAGGAGGATCCATAGTACAAGTTGTAAAGAAAAAATAATCTTAGACCTAAATGTTGAGTTATTATACAAAGTTGTGGATAATCATTCAACATGGATACTAAATAAGATCTTCCAATCATCTTTCCAATTAGGAATGTAGTTGTATAACCAATTTTAGATCAAATGGACTCAATAAATAAACTAGCTAATATCCTAATTAGGTATTCACATCCAATTGTGAGGATGGATGCTGAGATTACTAGCACTATCGATAAACTATAAACTAGAGTTGAAAGAAGAGCTCCCTAAGGACCTAAATTCTTATCTATCCAAATAATAATACTTTCAATCCCATATTATATTCATCACTTGAATGCTTCATAGGTCAATAAGCAACATTATCATTCTCAAAAACACCAAATTAAGCTAAGAATTCCTATTTTTCCTCATATAATTCACGATGATTTATTCGAATAATTGAAAAATGTTACACACAAGGTTCATGGCTTAGAACAAGAAATAATAAAAGGCCTAGAATTTCATTAGTGACTACATGAAAGCCCTCATGTTATTTAGGAAACCCTCGCCTAATTATACAAAAAAGGGACATCTTTAGGGACTTGCACTTTGAAGAGATGGATATGGAAGGGCACTAGTTACATCAATGAAGGTGCATTATCACAAGGCGTTGGTGATATATTTATATGGGTATGGGTGCTCGCAAGAAGATAATGGATCTAAAAGTGGAAATGGGGCCATCAGAAACACATGCCTGCAGGAATACGTGTGAATTCCCAGGAATGCACACATGTATGTGCTCCTGGGTATCCAACCTTAGAAAGGTCCAAGCTACCAACTAGGGCGCGAGCTCAACATGGCTCGAGAATGCTAACATTTCCTTAGGAATGTGAATGCATTCTTCGAAATGTGCACATGTTCTTGGTGATATTTCATTTTTATGCACCCACGATCACAATTTTTGCCATATTGGGATCACTCAATGCATTTTAGGATATTTCCCACTTAGTGCATTACCTTATGTGCATAGTAGATTCCCCACTTCTTCTCAAGCAGTGAGAGCACATGGGCATGGTATGAGAGGTCCGGCCCCTCAGACAGACAAGGGGTCGAGCATGTTAGAATATCACACAAGTCGTAAGCCTGTCGAGCACCTCATAGCAGAGGCAGCAACGACATACTGAGATGGGACGGACACGGGAATTCGGAGGTTGATAGAAGACTAGGAAGTAGAGATTAAGAAGGAAAGTGAATCAGAGGAGGAGCTCGACAATTGGAGGATGCTGGTCCCAGATCCAGGGAATACCCATGGGAGAATTACTCAGTTTAAACACACGCTTTATCTTTATTTCTTAATGGAAAGCCTTCTTGGAAAATCAATGGAACAAATCTCTGTGGTGATGGAGGTTACAGTGCAGGGCCTACCAAACTATAGAAAAGATATGGAGAAAACCCTCTTCCAGTTGCAAAAACAGGACATCAGGATGGATCGAATCGACCGCCACATCCCTTGCATTCTAGAGTTGTATGGAATTCCAGGGGTGACTACTGATGATCCTGCTCCTATTGCTTCTATCTCAGATGAGCAGAAAGACTAGACTCCCCATGCATAATTTTTTTTAATGCGATTAGCTTTTAATTTTCCTGTTGCATATGCTATTTTTTACAATTATGTAGTATCAGGACATGAGATTGAGACTTATCTAGCCTGGCTAGAAAGACTGAAACAATTCTATTTTTGTATGGCTTATAACTCTGATCAGTGGCTAACAGACTTGGTTTCCCCTCGGAGCAATTTGAGGCCACCCGGTCAACTTGTGTGGTGTAAATTTGCCTAATATATAATAGAAAATGGATGGATCTATCGAGCTTAACAAAATATAATAATTCTAAAGGTAAGGTAATTCACCAAGCACATACTTTTCATTCTTTTTCAAACTTTCCTAATATAATTACTAGCAAAACATAGCTATAGATGTTTCTACTAATATAAACTTTCTATAAAGGCCAGGTAGGTGACATCTTTATATTGCAACATAGATCAAGGAAGACTCCTCATTTCTGGTTTGAGGATATGATTATGGAAATTAGAAGGACAAATCAAAGATAAAAAGAGTTTCCTTATCTCTCTTTACTAATTGATGAAGGATCCTACATCATTAAGACAAATGCCTCAAACAATTTTTGGGATGGCGTCTTGTTAGAAAATATAAATAGTAAAGAAGAAGTATGTTCATATGCTTCAAGGTCATTCAACAAGTATGAGCTGATATATCCTTCTAGCCATAAAAAATTATTAGGAGTAATAATGAAAATCATGCACTTCAGGTTATATCTTATGTCAATGTATGTTTTATCAAGTATATATATATCCAAGAAAAAGTTAATAGAAGTTCATTAATGAATCTATAAATGCACAATCGAACTAGATAATTTTTATTTTGATATTGAATGCAAGATAATACACCTCAACTTCCTTGCAGATATGGTTACCAGAGAATCGTTAGGAATAGAATCACAAAGAAATAAAATAAAAATGAATGTAAAAACAAAATTTAGAATGAAACAATATAAATAAGGCACCAATATATGTGGTTCACTCGACCTAGGATACATCCATGGAGAAATAGTCAATCCTTTCTTTTATTCCATTTAGGAAATGAATGGATTACAACATTAAACACATCAGCTATAACCGCCTCTTCTCTCTCTCACAATATCCTCTCTCTCAAACACAATGTTATCTCAATAAAACATAGATTCAATACAATTTCCTCATAAAAATAGGTTTTTTTCTAAAGCCAAAAACCCTAACATAAGATATGTTGTTAGATTTGTGAGATAATGATGAAATTACTATGAAATTGCAATGTTTTACAAGGCAAATTTTCCAAAAAAAACCTTTGAGAGAAATTCACTCAAACCCCTACCATAGGGGCATCCACTAATTTTTCACCGCTCCCCACTAGACACCCTAGAAACAATAGTAAGGGAGGAAGCCTCCTTACGCCCCAATTAAAATTAGGCTCTGAACGCAACTAAAATAAAGACCTATAAATTAGGAATCTAATCAATATCTACATCCAACAATCTCTCACTTGGAGAGTGACTATGAAAACTCCACTACTACTGCACCTTTTGGACCATGCTTGGTTACTGTGTTCATAAACATGTTAGTAGCACTCTAGCTAGTATGCATATTTTCTAGTTTCAAAATCTTTCTTCCAAAATTGATCATATGAAATGCTACATGGGATATATATGCTTAGCCTTAGAAAAATAGGTTGAGTTCTTTGCAAGATGAATGAAACTCTCACTATCACTATACAAAAAACCATTTTGTTTTTTCTTTCCCAATTCCTCCGTGAACTTTTGTAACCAAATCATCTCTTTATCATCATTTGTCGCATAAACATACTCTACTTCTATTTTTGAAAGTGTGACAATTGTTTTTTATTTTGAAATCCAACTTGTTGATGTTCCACCTATAGTAAAAATGTACCCCATGGTGCTCCTCTAATTATCTATATCACTTACCATATCTAAGTAAGAATTTCCTTGTAAAATATTGCTTGAACCTCCAAATCATAATTCATAAGTAGTATTTCCTCTCAAAGGCCTCAGAATCCACTTCACTTCCTTCCAATTCTCTTTACCTAGATTGTTCTTTTAACTTATCACAACTCTCATTGTTTGTAAAATATATGGCATTGTGTGCACCATAGCATACATAAAGTTATGAAATTTTGAGGAATATGGAACCTTATACATGTATTCTATCTCCTCCCATGTTTTGGGACACATCTCCTTAATTAATTTGAAATGGATAGCCAAAGGTATAGTAACTAGTTTTGGATCTTTCATTTTAAATATTTCCAATGCATTTTCTATGTATTCACTATGATATGATGTTAATTTTTTTTTTCTATATCTTGATATCCTTATGCCAAGGACTTACTTTGCAACACCCAAATCCTTCATAACAAATGAATTAGCTAACTTTCTCTTGAGAAAATTTACATCCTACATGTTAAGCCTTGTAACAATCATGTCAACTACATACAATAATAGGAAAATATAATTTTCATTGTCTAGTCTCTTAAAATAGACATAGTGGTCAGCTTGAAATCTACAATAACATTTTTCTATCATAAACTTGTCAAACTTAAAATACCACTACATTAGATATTGCTTGAAAGCATGCAATCTCAAATTTAGTCTGCATACTAAGTTTTCCTTCTCTTTTCATCATATCCCTGGGGTTGTTGGATATAAATATCTTCCACCAAGTCCCCATGGAGAAAAGCTCTTTTTACATCTAACTACTCAAGATCCAAATATTCTACTTCTACTAAACTTTAAATAGTTATAATTGAAGTCATTTTGAGAAGAGGAGAAAATATTTCATTAAAATATTTACCTTTCTTCTATGTAGACCCCTCTACAAAAAGTTTTCTTGTGTATGTATTTTTGCCTCTATCTTCTTCCTTCAACCTATAAATCCATTTATTATTCAATTCTCTCTACAAGGAATGGGACCAAGTCCATAGTCTAGTTATGTACCAAAGTGTCATTTTCTGTGGATTCTACTTGCATTTGTTACTTCATATATTTATAGATCACCAAAATTAATCAAAAAGTACATAATGAAATGAACGAGAGTATCATTTAGGGGATCTACTTAACTTGGTTTATACTCTAATAAAACTTAATGTTATATTGCTCCTATTGAAGCTAAAGCAATAGAAAAGTCAACATTACCAGTACATAAATACAATGAACCTACCTTATCTCCTTTTGCTAATATCAAATATCATCTAATGACTCTACACGAATTTAAATATAATTGTACAAACTTCACTTTCCAACCACCCTATTAATTTTATATTTCTTCTTAAATAAAGAACGTGCCTTATTTCATTCAACAACCATTGGTTTCCATTCTATAAATTTATCCATACTTAATCCTTTCCCACATTTTACATGGTTCTTCATCATCCAAATAAGTCTGTCCAAAATCACCTTGAACAAAATCATGAAAATATTTCCTATGGGGTGTGCCATTAAATAAAGGCCCCACGTTTATCAACCAAGAATCAACAATGTTATCTACGAAAAGGATTAAAGTATCATGTAACACATCATTTTCTACATTTTCTTCCTTATTGTTCTTTTGTTTCCCATCTCCGTTTTTTTCTTTTAGAGACCAATAATCTTTCTTCTTATGTCATTTCTTCTAGCAATGCCAAAAATATTTCTCCCTTTGGATTTGGATCTACCCTTCTTAACATTTCCACGATTCCCCAAGATCTTTGTTCTCTCTCTTTATCTTCCCTTATTCTCTACAGTCAAATAACTATTTGATGTCTCACCTATGATTTTCCATCACATTTCATCACTAAGGATAAGCCCAACAACATCATCGGACTTTAGAGTGTTTGAAATAGAGATAGAACTATTCATGGCCATGAACAAACTATTCTAGCTTTCTGATGTAGCAACTACAACCACCCTCCAAAATATTTCCCTCACTTCATTTTGGAGCCTCGCCCTTCAACATCTCAGCAACATTTCTTACACTACTCAGGTACTTGTGTTTCATTTGAATTCATCTGTCGCTTTCAGCTTGTGTTCGCTTTCTTGTTTCACCGACTAACCATAAGGTGACCTAGTGACTTGGTCCACATCTGATTCTTACATTGTCTTGATAAACTGCACAATCCTAGATGGCAGCCTAATCTACTCTCAGGAAGTGCGGAGAGCAGCCCAGCAGCTACCTTGATCTCAAAAATTGTCCAAAGCAGGTAGCCAACCTTTCTCTCAGAAAATTGTGCAGAGTAGGAAGCCAACCTTTCTCTTGAAAACTGCACAAAGCATCCCGACAGTGAGCTGAGGCTCAAAACTACATTGACCCAGTAGGAAGCCAACCTTGCTCTGGGAAACTGTGGAGAACATGAGAGACAACCAGAGCTACCCATCCTAGAAATAGTGCAGAAGTTTCATGTCAGTTGTTGCCCGCTACATACGCCAGCAGGTTGCCTGGTTCCCTCTAGAACTATGCAATTCTTCCTTACATGCCTGGCATATTTTCCAGAAAAAACACAAAGAAAAAAGTGGAAAAGAAACCCTAGATTTTAGGGATCTATTTTTAGCAACTGTGAGTTACACTCAATTCAATTTTAGAAACTTCCCGCCAAGTGTCACTTTTTCCTAAATTTGTGGCATGCCTGTCATAAACCCTGAATCTGTCAAATCTATTTAATGGACGCCCGAGAGCTCTTTCTACACATTCGATCTTGGATCTCTGGCATTCTCGAGGCATCTAGGAATATTCGGCATGGTCTTTGTGGTTTTCCGGGTAAGTTTTGATTTTCATGTCTTTTACTTCTTTTTCTGTCGCTTTTATTTCCTTGGCTTGTGTGAGTGTTGTTTTCCTTGTTTTATTAAACACCTGCTATTATTTAATGTATTTTAACTTGTAGAAATGATTTTTTAAGTTTTGCATTACATTTCCTTAGTGTCACATGCATGACCCTATTTCCACACTAACGGTTTCCATTACGATGACTCCCTTCATGAGCTTCATTGTTTCTATATTTGATTGATCCTTGCACTTGCTTTGATTGCATGCATGTCTATTTACTCAGATATGCACCATCTTTGCACACACTTTCAGATCTACTCGATTTCAGGTTTCCCTTGGGCAAATCTGGGCTGCCTTGGCCCAGAGCTTGCTTTGCCCGACATGCATTGCACAAAGGTTTCCTATCACTAGCCTCCAGATGTGCTATGTGTAGTTCTGGGAGACAGTGCCCAGTATTTCCCACTAGGACTACGTAACACACAGTTCCAGCCAGCAACACATCCATCTTGAACTGTGCATTGCATAGCTCCAATACATAGTCAACCTCTTTGGACTATGCTCTACACAGTTCTAGTCGACAACAAGTCTCATTGGCAATTGGGATTGCACAATCCACAGTTCCAGCTGATAGTCTCCCTGGCTCTCAGAGTCATAACTTATTAATCTTTCCCAACAATCACCCAGTTTTTTGCATGACCAATTCTTGAGTCACCTTATATTTTTTAGCTGATAATGGCTTGTTGTGAGTGTCTTATCTGTCTCTAGGTACAAACGGTGTTGAACAACTTCTCAATAGTACATGTAACATGGCCTCCAAGAGAGCTAGATCAAAGGACATAATTGAAAGCAATATTGGTGATGTGATTGAATAGGTATGAATGAGATTTCCCATGTATGAAGACACACACTTGTTCATTGAGAAAGACAACAAGATCACTTGAAAAGATATCAATAATATATTTGCAGACATATTTGAGGAGAATCTAGAGGATTGACAGGTCTATGTCAACATTCATAAGTTTGGATTCTACAAGGTTGCATGCAGGTATCATGCACTCCCACGCACAGACATGATCCACTAGATTGGCTCACACACTGATCCCGAGATAAATATATTGAGAAGTGTCAGTGGAGTCGAGCTTGCTTCATTCAGGGTGAAAGATTACCAAAAAATGTATCATTTGTTGTTTTCGGTCAACCATATGGATGCACCATTCTACACTCCCAAAAATAGTGTGTAGGAATTTACAGGGTAAGTTCATCAGACAGAACACCAAAGGACACCGCTCACAAATAGATCACAGATCAATACACCAGTACTTTTGACGTGGTTAAAACCCTCAAAGAGGGAAACAGTCCACAGCCTGAGCCAACACGGCCACTTTAGGCAATTTATTAATAAAAGAATGAAAATTTACATAAGCTTCTCTCATGGACGGTTAACCTACAAATGACCCTCCATGCTCTTTAAATAGAGATCATGGACCAATCGGGTGTTAAGCCATGGATCAAGTGTCGGTAATACCGAGGAGAGATTGAACCGTCGGATTGTAAGTTACAAAATGTACATATTAAAGAAACACACTTTACCTAACTCTATACTAGACCAAGTTATACTTAAATATTTCCTATGTGTCGGAATATCCTAACATCCCCCCTTAAGAACAACTTGGGATAGGATTGAAGGATTTACAAATGTGACACAATAGGATAAGGAAGGAGGCACTAGAGCCTATCCCCCCTTAGTGACAACTTCCTGAACTCCAACCATAAATCGAAGTTTAGTGAACTTTGCCTTTGTGAGAGCCTTTGTAAAGATGTCTGCAACTTGATCATCTGTTGAACAATATTGCACTTTAAGAACATGGTCATGAATGAGCTTTCTGATGAAGTGCATGTGCAGTTCAATGTGTTTGCTGCGCTGATGTTGGACTAGATCTTTGCATAGTTGAATGGAATTTTGATTATCACACCAAAGTGTAGTCGGATGTTGCTGCTGAAAGCCAAGCTCTGACAGGATCTGACAAAGCCACAAGGCTTCCTTACTAGCTTCTACGACACCACGATACTCTGCTTCTGCTGAAGAAAGAGAAATGGCACCTTGTTTCTTGCAAGCCCGTGTAATAGGTCCTGAACCAATAGTGAACACATAACCTGCAATAGACTTCTGATCATCAGGGTCACCAGCCCAATCGGAATCAGTGAAACCAACCAATAGAGGAGCTGCTTCGGCACTGTAATGAATCCCAAACTGAACTGTACCTCGAAAATAACGAAGTATTCTTTTAGCTGCTTTCCAATGACTTTCATGTGGGTTTTTCATAAACCGAGCAACAAGGCCAACAGCAAAGGAAAGGTCAGGACGAGTATGGGTTAGATACAAAAGATTTCCTATAAGTTGACGATATAAGGTAGCATCAACTTCAGCAGAAGTACAAGTGGCTGAAAGTTTGACTACAGACTGAAAGGGAGAAGGGGTTGGCTTACAGTCTTCCATGTGAAAATGGCGTAGAATATCACATGCATACTTGGACTGGGAAAGGGAAGGTATTTCCTTGGATTGCAAGACTTGAAGACCAAGAAAATAATGTAAGTGTCCTAAGTCTGTCATTTCAAACTTCCTTTTAAGGCTGACTTCACATGGTTTATAAGGTTGGGATCACTACCAGTCAAGATAAGATCATCAACATAAAGAACAAGAATGATAAGAGACTTGCCCACTTTCTTGGTGTAGACAGTATTGTCAGAATGACACCTAGAAAAGCCATTTTCTAAAAGAAAGCTATCCATTTTGGCATACCAAGCTCGAGGAGCTTGCTTGAGACCATAAAGGGATTTCTTAAGCCGACATACAAGGCTGGAGTCTGTTTTAATAAAGCCAATAGGTTGTTCCATATAGATTTCTTCATGCAAGTCCCCATGCAAGAAGGCAGATTTAACATCCATCTGATGGACTTCCCATTTGAAAGAGGCAGCAAGGGAAAGAACAAGGCGGATAGAGTTCATTTTGGCAACAGGGGAGAAGGTTTCAGTGTAGTCAATGCCTTCAACTTGTGAAAAACCCTTAGCAACAAGACGATATTTACGTTTATCAACTTTCCCATCTGGTCCATACTTGGTTCTGTAAACCCATTTGCATCTAACAAATTTTCGTCCCTTTGGTAGAGGAACAAGATCCCATGTATCATTTGCCAATAATGAATGATATTCTTCATTCATAGCTGCTTCCCAATCTAGATGGCCTGAAGCTTCTGCAAAGGTGTCAGGATCATAATTCACTAAAGCTTGAGCCAGTAAAGAAGAGGCTCTATCAAACTGAGAACGTGTATGTCGCTGATCTGTAGGATCACCGGCAAGATCACCTGCTGCATCCCGAGTAGCACGGACCCATTTTGGAAGCTGAGGAGCTGAAGGAGGATCCTGAGAAGGTGGGGGAGGATTTTCATCCTCGCTTTCATCATCTGAAGAAGAAATATTTTCAAAAGTAGAAGAGATAGGGAGAGGTGGCACATCCGCCGAACTAGGATCGCAGGCCGATATATTTTCAACAAACTTTACATCTCTTCTAATGATAACATTTTTGGACTTAAGTGGAATAAGTCTATATCCTTTGACATCTTCAGAATATCCAAAAAAAATACATTTTTCACTCTTAGGTTCTAAAGCTTTATGTTTCTCATCTGGAATATGGGCCCATGCTTCACTTCCAAAAACATGAAAGTGACTTACATCTGGTTTGATTGAGCTCCATGCTTCTTCTGGAGTGATATTCTTTAAAACCTTAGTAGGAGTGCAATTTATTATGTAATTTGCAAAGTTAATTGCTTCTGCCCAATAATTAAGACTAAGTCCTTTAGATTGAAGCATACAATTAGCTATTTCCTTTAAGGTGCGATTCTTCCTTTCAGCTACACCATTTTGTTGTGGAGTATATGTAACAGTATGTTGCATTTGGATTCCATTCTTAGTGCAAAAGTTGATGAATTTTTTGTTAACATATTCTCTGCCATTATCAGATCTTAGCTTAAGAATTTGATGTCCATATTGTTTTTCAACAAAGGCCTTAAAGGCCAAGAACATGTTAAATACTTCACTCTTGAGTTTTGAGAAGTATACCCAAGTGCGTCTGGAGAAATCATCAATGAAAGTTAAGAAATACTTGTAGCCAGAGAATGAAACAACTGGAAGTGGACGACATAAATCACTATGCACGAGCTGTAAAGGGGCTGAGGCGTGCTAAGAGGCACGTTTTTCAAAACTGTCCCGATGATGTTTTCTGAGTACACATCCGAAAAAAACGCCATCTCTGTAAGATACCATTGGAAGACCCGTCACCATATTTTCTTTACATAGATTTCGAAGAGAGCGATAGTTTAAGTGATCAAATCGCTCATGCCAAAGTTTGCTCACTTCATCATTATGAGCAAAAAATACTGAGGGAAGATTTGATGACCCAAAGTTGTGAAAATTATACAACCTTGTAGAATCATTAGCAATGCCAGTAGCTAAAATCTATCTAGGATCTCTTAGGTCCTTAATTACAACATCGTGAGGTGAAAATTCAACGATTTTACCTTCACCTGAATGAGTTATCTGATATACAGATAGAAGGTTGCAAGATAAGGTTGGAACACATAATACATCATTAAACTGACCATTATCTATATGAACAGTTCCAGTCCCTACAACACTAAGAGATCTATCATCACCAACATATATATTTTTGGTGTTACAAACATTTAAAGAAGAAAACATGGCTTTGTTTTTGGCCATGTGATAAGAAGCTCCAGAATCAATGAGCCACTCATGAGAATGAGAAGAAGAAGATACATTTAGTGCATAGCCAGACCGAGATGCTTGACAACCACATGTAGAAAGTGCCATTCCTGAAGATGAAGTTGAAGTTGAAGATTGCTCCAAATGGATGTTATGCTTCTTCATTGCTACTTCCAAGGCTTCCATCTTCTTAAAGCATTTGGATTCTAAGTGGCGATATCGATTACAAAAGTTTCAATGTCTATCAGTCTTCTTCCCTTTGTTTTTATTTGTCTTATCATTTTGTTGAAATGATTTTTCATTTTGAGGCTGAAATTGCTTAGGACCATTCCTTTTAGGATACAACTTCTTAGGATTCTTTGGATTTTTTTACTGCTAGGTGGCTAACGCTTTCTTAGAAGAGTTTCCAAGATTAATAAGACCAATGTGTAAGAGTTTTTCTTGTTCTCTTATTAAAGAATCACAAAAAGAATCAAAGGAAGGGGACTTTGTAGTCTTGTCCTTGAGAAATGAAGGCTTCTCTTGTAGAATGGAAGGTGGAAACAAACACAGAGTAGGTTGGTCCCAACTTAGTAAGAATGGAATAGATAAGGTTACTATCTTCTTTCTTAACCTTAACACCTTCCAAGAGATGTCTAAGGGTATTGAACTTGGACAAAAAATCTTCAATGCAAGAAAAATTATTGGGGTCCAATGTAAGCAACTCATTTTCAAGTTGATGGGCTCTAAGTTCATTTTTTATTCCAAAAACTTTAGTAATCTGTTTCAATGCTTCATCAGGAGTATCAAGTTCTGCAATATGGAATCTAAGATCTGGAGAAATAGACATCCCTATCAACCCACTTGCTTGATCTTGCCTATTTTCCCATTTAGCTGCCTTATCTTCATCTTTCGGTTTGGTTTCTTGGCCTGTGGCTATTCTGTAGAGACCTTTACTTCTAAGTAAATCCACAATGTAGGACCACCATTAGAAGTAGTTGGTGCTATCAAGAATAACTTGTCATGGGCATTCCATTTTAACTAAAACTGAAGTTATAGATGCTGAAACTAAGTGTTCCAATGGAAAGATCTCGAAAAATTAGGCTGTTTAAAAAAAAAACGGTTCTGAAAACTGCTTCCGGATGAAGAAGTTATGGCTTTTTGAAGAAAATTTGATGAAGTCGCTGACGAAGTGCGGGAATGTGCGGAAATAAAAAATCTGCCGCCACAAAAAGGAGACTTGAACTCAAGACCTCTACTCTCATAAATTAGCTTTGAACCAAGTGAGCAAGTGAGCTATACAAAAAGTTTGAGAGAGAGAGAGAGAGAGAGAGAGTTCCTCAATGTTTCTGATTTTCCAAGATCCATAGAAAATTTTAGGGGCGAATGTTCGCCCTTTGGCGAAATTAAGGGGTTTTAAATTTTTAGTGGGCGAATATTTTGTATCATAGTACATTTTTACAAATCACCTAAAATAGCCCACTTTATTTTAAGGGAGAGGGTAAAAAAGGTAAATTTAGCCATTGAAATTAGGAGTTACAACCTTCCATTCGCCCATTTTCAAGAATAGGTTTTATTTAAGTGAATCCATTCACCCATTTTCAAGAATAGGTTTTATTTAAGTGAATCCTATGGGCCAAAGGCCCAAATACCATATTTATAAAAGAGGTATGGTAAATTAATAAAAATATAAATAAATGAGAGGTATGATAAATAAATAAAACAATTTTTATATTGACTCCATAAGTCACCTTATATACATGCAAGGGTGTAAACAAATAAAAATATAAGTAAAGTGGAGGTATAGTAAATAAATTAAACATCTTTTTATACTTACTCAAAAGGTATGGTAAATAAATAAAAATATAAATTAACTAGACGCATGGTCAATAAATAAAACCTCTTTTTATATTTAGTCCATAACCCTCGTTCTATTTGTGAAGGCTCAAGAAAGAGGTTTTATTTAAGTGAATCCTATGGGCCAAATACCATATTTGTAAAAGAGGTATGGTAAATTAATAAAAATATAAATAAACGAGAGGTGTAGTAAACAAATAAAACATTTTTTTATATTTACTCCATAAGTCACCTTATATTTACGAACACTCAAAAAATGCGTTATATTTAGGTGAAACCTATGGGCAAAATACTATGGGACGAATACCATGGACTAGATCGTTATTAATACCATGCAAAAAAAAATTATTGACCCTAATATTAGTATTAATAAAAATAAAAATGGCACATGGTATTGACCCATGGTATTCACCAAAATGGCACATGGTATTGACCCATGGTATTCACCTGGAATGTAGCCTATTTAAATGGGGAATTAAACTAGCATAGATCCATCTTTACTTTGGATCTACTAACCCCCGAGAGGTATCAAATATCGTGATATGAAAACTAGCATAGAGTGAAAAGATATTTGATCCGATCAAGAGTAAAAATGGATGTTTTAATTTAATGTATGTTAAACATTTTAGGTTGGTTAAAATAAAATAAAAAATAAAAATCAACTATTAATTTTTATAAATTACTAATAGTAATTTTTAAGCTCCAGGTTTATGATAACTCATGGTATTGACCCATGGTAATACCATGGTATTCATGTGAGCATAGACTATTTAAAGGGGAAATTCTATCATCTTAGATCCATCTTAATTCTGGGTCTACCAAGTGCTCAGAAGGATAAATAGATTCCATCCCCCTAAGAGTGGTAGATGTGGAGTGAAGATGGATATAGGTTGGTTTTTATTATAATGAAGATATTAAATAGACTTAGGAAATTATATTGTAAAAACATCTTAAGGTGAATGGTTAAAGCATAGACATTGGACAAGTATATTTGTATACTTTTGTTTTCAACTGAAACAACTCCAGGGCTAAAAGGAATGGATTGATTGCACTAGTCATCCTTCTATAACTTTCCAACATATGCTGGAGTAAACAGATTGTAATTTGGGTAATTTTTCTAATTGCAAACAAGAACATACTTGTGTATTGGCAGGGTGGTTACGAGGTCCCTAGAAGTGATGAATTTGAATTTTTCTTGGTTTTATATATAGTATTAGGTTTTTTCTCATGCTTTCTGTGAATGGCACGGTGAATTTTATCCTACACCCACTAGGTTATCGATATGTAATTTGGGTAATTTTTATTTCAAAAGATATTTTAAAGAAATGCAATGATTTTATTTGTGTATTCAATAAACACAAGATTTTATAATTGAGTAAAATATTCGCCATTCCTGGTGAGAGATTCGCCAAAAAATTATATATACATATTATATTATTGATAAAATCGCCTTCCATTTTTCCTATATACCACGGAGATTCACCCATTTATTATACATGTAAATTTAGGGGGGTTCTTAAAATTTACCCTGCCGAGATCACACTAAGGCGCAGCGGAAAAGAGCATACGCATGAGAAAAATCCTTCCTTTCTATTTCTGATTTTCCCAGATCGCACAGAGTCACGGGGCAAAGAGCATACATAGAAATGAAAGGTATAGATCCGGTAATAAAAAAGGCTAAATAAACTGAAACCGAAATAAACAGAGAGAAAATAACTGTAAACTGCAAATAAACATTGTATACCTCCAGATCTTAAAAATGATGCAGCTAGGGCTACCAGAAACCTTTTCGCATGAAATGAAAGGGGTTCCTCACTGGAACAGATGCTCCCAACACAACAGAGAAGTCCTCTCGGCCTGAAAGCAGTCAGAAACAGTAGATCTAGGAAACGGTAGTCGGATGCAGTTCTACCGGCTTCAGATTTGGATCACCAAAGGATGCGGCCCTCAAATAGCTCTGATACCATGTAGGAATTTACAGGGTAAGTTCCTCAGACAGGACACCAAAGCACACCGCTCACAAACAGATCACAGATCAATACACCAGTACTTTTGACGTGGTTAAAACCCTCAAAGAGGGAAACAGTCCACGACCTGAGCCAACGCGGCCACTTCAGGCAACTTATTAATAAAAGAATGAAAATTTACATAAGCTTCTCTCATGGACGATTAACCTACAAATGACCCTCCACGCTCTTTAAATAGAGATCATGGACCAATCAGGTGTTAAGCCACGGATCAAGTGTCGGTAATACCGAGGAGAGAGTGAACCGTTGGATCACTACATATCGTGACCATCGGATTGTAAGTTACAAAATGTACATAGTAAAGAAACACACTTTACCTAACTCTATACTAGACCAAGTTATACTTAACTATTTCCTATGTTTCGGAATATCCTAACATAGCGTGACTAGAAGAGATATCTTAAAGCATTAGGTCAGAGAGCCATCGAAGTTCAAGATGACTCCCAACCAGATCTATAAGATGAAGACACTTAGGAAGGCTTATCAACTCTTGGTCATCTTTGCATGTTGCTTATATGGCCAAGAGAGCAGAGAGACATTCCCGCAGAGTTGGGTGGTTGTATTGGATTAATTGTCAAGTGAAGGAAGGCCTTTCAACAGGTCTGACATGTTGGCTCTCCAACTAAAAGTGCATATATCAAATGCCTAGAATTCACCTAAGGATCAACAAGTAAGATTCTTCATGTCCACCTACCCACTTGATGTGATTTGTTTTCCTCAAGAGTTTATTGGCATGGGTTGGGCACGGACACCTTCATAGAATGTTGTGAACATATATTACAAGTTACTCTTTGAGTGAAACTATCGAGGAGTCATGGTGAGACTATTTGACCACTTCATCACTTCGTTGTACACCTTTGAACATGATCCACCTTGCATGTCCCAGGCAACAATGGAGGTGTTGCTTAACATTGCATATTAGTATGCTCCACCCGAAGGCACCTTCATCAAAATGTATAGTGCAAAGAAGGCTCCACATGTGTTGCTAAATTTTGCCACAGACAAGATGGTCATGCAGGGGATTGCATACCACATCTCCACAGGGTTATCAGTAAGACTACATAGGAGGAAAAAGGAACCATGACCACTCTTGAATGATCCATATTTTGAATGATGTTAATTCTGAGGCCAGGGACTTTAATAAGTTTAAGGTCGACACAAGGAATTTCAATCTGTATGACCCTCACTGCATATGCAAAGAGCACTTTGTGAAGGTGTACTATCCTTCGATCCATGGGGTGTGTCATTGGCCTGAGGAATGCCCTTGGAAGTATTTCTATAACTCCTCTAGGCTCAATGAACCGGTCAAGATGGCTATAGAGTGGATCGCAACACTCAAGGTAGCAACACCATAGGGAACAACAACAACCGTAGCAGCAGTGAGCAGCAAATAGGCACAAGATAAAGGTAAGAGTAAGATTACTGAAAGCACAGAGGCAGAGAAAAGATACAAGTTTAAAGAGGATCCACTTGTTGATAAGGTATCTTTGGAGATAGAAGCGAAGAGGTGACAGCGTGCGAGGAGATTAGCACATAAAATGAGAGAGAAGAAAAGATTGGAAGAAATGGAGAAGAAGTTGCAAGAAGTAGAGTAGAAGATCAAAGAACAACAGGATTTGCGTAGAAGAAAGAAGTAAGCACAACAAGAACAGGAACAGGATGAAGTGCAAGGCACATAGGTAGAGAAAACTGCGCCAATATAGATTGAAGACTCAGATCTACCAGCAGCAGATGATAAGCAAAGTGAGTAGCCATAGGAACAGTTCTTAATAGGATGAATCAATAATAGAACAAATGGACATAGAGATGGTACAACCAAAATAGGATCAGGGCACTGACCTCATTCCAAAAGCAACTGAGGTCACCCCACAAGCTTCATCAGCTCCAGCAGTAGAGCAAGTCCCAAGTGAACAAGGAGAGACCATTCTCCTTGAGGATGATATAGGAACATATGTGTATAACATAACCTTTGATGAATCTCAATACAGGGTTGTATAGGAACACAAAGTGTACATCTTGGATGATCATGCATAACCTGCGCACTTTGAAGAATGGGTGATTGTGTCAATGTACGGAGACATTCAGCTACCTTGGCTGATGCTACGAATGCCTACACCGAATCCACAAGCTCAAGCGTAAAGTTCTTGATAGGATAAAATGAGTGCATGGCTAACAATTTGCAAGCAGTCAGGCAAAGGGAAGAACAATAAACATGATCCACCAGAGAAGAGATGAATAAATCCATATTCACCGAAGTATCACCTCTTGAGTCAGTCATGTGGAAACTTTATGACAGGTTCGTCACCATGCACAAGGAAGTTTCCCATCTACAAGGGCATCAGAAGCATTACATCAAGATTGCACGCACACTCATAGACATACATGTCGTTGTTGATCACGTATAGACATGGACAATGACGTACAAGGGAGCCCCACTTTACTTACATAAGATGATGAAGCCACAGGAAGAGTTGGACAAAGCACACATCTAGAGTCTAATCTGAAACTGAGGAACTCTCGCCGCTCATTACCATTGTTGAGGCTTCATATGCATGGTTATCCATGAGTTTGTATGTCATGGTGAGGACACACAGGATCCCATCCATTAAAACACTCATTGAGGCCAAAGAGAAGAACGAAGTCTAACTGGAGCTCAACACATACTTTGATCAGTTGATGCACATGACCACCAACAGATATTTGCAGATCAACGCAGAGAACATGTAGAGATATTTCATTGGTCCGGCCATGCTCATGACTAAGCTGCACTTGTTACAGGACAAGATGGACATAAATTCCATATCATTATACCCGGAAGCGATGGAGGTAAGATTTCATTTCTAGAAAGACATCGTCAAAAAATACACGGACACCATTGTGCACTACCAAGATTGGAATCAGGTCTTCACTGAAGATCACAGAGAGGATGTTGATGAGTTAGTATTTCCACAACCGTCTGAGTCTTATTGTTGTCTTATCTAGATTACTCAAGCCTATTTTTGTCCCACATGGGTATATGTGGAAAATGTATTATTATTGTAAATGTGTTGTAAAGTGAAACTCCAAGTGTCATTAGTGCAATGCAAACAATCATATGTAATGTAAAGAGTTATATGTAATGAAGTTGAAGAGTCATGAGGGTAGTCCAAGAGTTAAAGGGTAATGTCAAGAGTCACCCCACCCTTTTCTATATATAGAACCTCATAACTCATAGACAGGGTTTTTGGGAGCCAAGCTTTTGCTAGGCATTGCTTAGAGAGGGCTTGGAGAGTATTGTGATGAGCCTTAGCTTCTCCATAATGCATAGCGAGTACATCTCTTTGGAGGAGCAAACGATGTAGACTATATTGTTCCACTATTGGGGCTAGTGGTTGTCATGGTTGTATGTATGGATGAAACTTTCACTTTATACATAATATAACATAGCCAACACATTTTCATGCATATGTTGTTATTGTAGTTGGACTATTCTGGTTGCTTTAGCAATGTATGTTATTTAACTTACGCATTCATGTATGAACTACTTTGTATATGATTGTATGAATCTTGTTGGAATCTTGATGTTGGTTTAACCCATCACCCTGGATTGTGGACTATTTTTCTTCCAACCCGTGATGTCATTCTTCTCGTGTGTTCCTTTCAGGGTGTGTACTGTTACAAGCTTCTAAGGGGCACACTTTTGTTTCCCCTTCATGTATCAGAACCTCCCCATGAATCTCTCTTGACTCGTCACACACTTGCTTCTGACAAAGATATCTTGCTTACCTTTGCACGTTACTACAATCAAGGCACTATTGTACTACCCACTACTGAAACTCCTACTCCAAACAGTCTGAGGTCTAGTTGGGATCTCTTACCTGGGACATCCCCTGACATGTTGGCAGGTCTAGCACCATCAATATTTCTAGTGCTAGAAGGAGGGCTAGATGACAAGTTGAGTCCTTGAAGTCTGTTTTGAATCTCTACATATCTTTCATGGTTTACACTACAGTTAATCCTTCGAGATGTCTATCTTATGGAAATGATTTTGAAGTATCAGAGGAGATTTGGAATGACTTGTCACGTAACACATATGATGGTGAAGGTGGAGCATCCTTTCTTAGAAACAAAGTTACCTTCATCAGTTTCAGTGAAAGGCATGAAATCCATGAAGATTACATTCCCTATTCTTTGTTCGCATTCTCGCTTTGTGGGCACACATTGATGTGGTGTGTCACACTGCCCGATGCCTCTATTCATTTTGATTTCTATCAATGTGACCTTCAAGCACTCAAAAATAAAATTTTGAAATTATGGAATGCACCTGATGAATCCCTTGTGCACTTTTGGGATCTCTTTCATAATCTTGCATTTCAAATCCCCAAAGATGAAATTGATTAGAAATTTCTTCGTGAAATATTTCATTATCTTCTTCAAATATCTGAAAATCACATATCTTAGAATCATTCGAACCCATCCCATCATACCTTGGTGTTAGAGCTGCCAAATATAAGACAAATAAGGTTGTTGTCACAAGTGACCCTCCGTCTGCTTCTCATCAAATAGCTCGAGCTCCGTAGTGCAAGGTGGGAGAAGGTGCGCGTACATCTATTGAACTATGAAATCCTCCCACCCCACCTACTTTTGATATTTATGTAGATTTCATTGACAAGCTTGTTGGTTGTCATGTGAACCCATTTCCTCAACATTCATCCTCTTGTTTTGTTGATCCTCTGGATTGTATTGTGTTGTTTTCTCCCTTTCTGGACTCAACACTTGTTACACACAAGAATCAAGTTATCGACGGAGTTGGTGTTGAGTAGCCAACCTGTGTTCTCATTTATGATGAGTATGTGTGGGAATCTAAGGAAGAACCCATGGTGAAGGATGACCTCCTTCTATTTTTTCCTCATCTGCTTTATCCTAACATCTTTTGTGATTCCACAATTTCTTATTTTCCTTGTGAAAACTCATCACCGAATGTTTCTACTATCGATCATTCACAGAACACACTAGATTTCAATCTATCATTGCATTGCGGAGAGGTCACATATTTCTTTGAAAATCCATTCAATCTTTCATCTGTCATTTCCGGAAATGTAGAGGGTGAACATTCTTGGTTCTCATCAACCCCTTTGTATGAGTCATCAGGTCATGAGGATGTCGATGAACATATTGAATTTATGATCGTGGTTGTCGTGATCCCTTTACTCCTTCATTCGATCATGATGTTGATTCATTCATTGTTGATCTTTCTAAGACACCAGTCTTTTATGATCTAATTTTTGATGAAGTGGAAACCCCTTAATTTGTCGAGGCAATTCAGCCCGTGTTGATGGTTATGTTAGGTCCTCGCTACGTTGAGGTCAGTTCCGCTCCTGATCAAAAATTTATTAAAACACCCCTACCTCCTCATCACTCTCCTATTTTCATTGAAGATCAATCTAGTTCACAGATTTCACTTCCTCCACTGGCATCACACGATCCCATCACTCATGCATTGGAGGAATCTTACACAACGAGCACTCTTGCGAAATGGAAGTTGTGTTCATTTTTCATGTTTGCTTGTTTTTCATGAGCAAAATAGCGTACATTCTTTTCGTCTATGCACAGTGTCGCAACACCATGGTACATCCACATAATGTTTTTCTTACGCATTTACTCTTTTCTTTGTTTTGGACGCATTTGAACTGGGAGAATTTTGGACTTCATTGTCTTATCTTTATTATTTTTTTGTTTTCATGTATATCATTTTTGACAACCATGACCTCACTAACATGGGTCAACCAATGCACCGATCGCTACATTAGAAATATCACTTTACATTAGTAGGCCCATGCAATGCTTAGTTTAGGAGTATGAGTAGTGTTTGCTTTCTTGATTGCTTGTTTGTGTGTATGCTTTGTTCGCATGTTTTCTTTGCTTACTTAGTTTGTGTTTCTTTCTTGGTTACTTGGCTTTAGTGTTTTTATTTCATTTACTTCTGCCCTTTGTTTTATTTTATTTTTCTTGTTTGCACCCATAGCTTAGTTCCACATGACACTGTGTTTGGCTCTTAAGACAAGTAGGGTAAACTACAAGAGTACTTGTACAACTATCAACACTTGGTTATTTTTTGTCTTCTCTCTTTAGGAAGAGATTGTTTTCTTTAGTCGATGATACCCTAATGGAAAATATGCTATGTTTAGAGTGAGTCTTGATGAAAATGCAACGCTTGCACTTTAACTAGTACTGCCTACTCTAATCGATTTTTCTATATTCGGTTAACCCTTGTTAGCTTAGTCAAGTAGATTAAGGTGAAGCAGAAAACCTTAACATGTATTTCAGACGTATATAAAACATACTTCAATGAAGGAACTATTAGCTACCTATACCAATAGGTTTCATATTTCATGATTGGCAAAGAAAGTTCCAAATATGCTCTGCTTTGGTGATGCAAAGATCCCATATTTTCAAGGGAAGACAATGTGTGTACATAGCTTGATGATGACTCAATTTTGGATGGATGGTCCAATAGCCTAATCTGGATCATACCATGTTTCAATTTTCTGTTGTAGAATAGAGAAAGAAGTCTGTCCAAACTGTTTAATCTTGGCAGACCATAAGTTAGGTAGAGAATTAAGGTTCCCAACTGCTTAATCTGGGACCTTGGAAGCAATAAGGGTAGCTCTAGATAGAAAATCAAAAGAAAAAGCCAAAAGAAAAGAAAAAGGCACATAAGGGTCTGCAAGTCTAAGTGCACCCTCCATGAAGAAACAAAAAATGCTAGGCAAGTAGATGGGTAGGCAGATGGGGTTGCAGAAATATCATTCCTTGCAATTGAGTGTTTGGTAACCCATTATAAAGGAACATCAGTAAATGGAGAAGGTCCTCTTCTCCACCATTGTGCAGCAAAACAAAGGAGCATGTCTAACTTCCTGTTCCCCCCCCCCCCCTCACATTCATTACTAACATCCCATCACCAGTTGTGTTCATGAAAGAATTCAAGGCTTTATGTTGGTTCTTGTTTCTTTAAAAGCCACATTTCTTGTGTAAAATTCTTTTCATTTTGATCTACTCCCTAAGCTAAGTTGTTTTCATATAAACTTAGTGATATCACTCCTCATTCACCTTTTCCACTCATATTAACCCCTAACTTCTTATTATCTAAATCCCTATGTTCCCCTTTTTCCCTTACTATTATAAACACTATGGTGTATAAACCCCAAGCATTCTATAAATATCCCCCCCCCCCTTGGCATTATAGCCATATGTCCAAAGTCAGGGATTAAATTGACCTCTGGTCAGTTTAACAGCCTAAGCATTACCCCTCTTTTCCCTTCAGAAATCATTTAAACCATTTGCCCCTTCATTTGCAAAAGAACCTTGTAAAAAACCCCACTTTCACCCCTAACCCGCTTTATTTGTAAAAACACATCAAAAACCCACTTTTCGGCTTTATCCAAAGTTTGGCGCCAATACACATTTTTATAAAAAAATTACATTGAAAACCCATATTATCCGCCGAAATCCTAAGTCCCCGCCGGGCACACATTTCAAAAGAAATATTAAAATAATCCCCGCCCGCTGCCGTATCGTCCTGGCGCCTTAGCGATCCGTCGACCGTCGGATCTGGCTCTTTTCATCCGACGGCCCACATGCATATCGGGTCGGGCCCGACGTCCGTAAGATAGCACCCGAGAAACTGTCAGAGGGTGACGTCAGGCCTCTGCCACGCGTCGCCCCCACAATTTCTCGGGTCGCCCTCTGACAAAACAACTTCCGTATCGAGGGCGGTCCGAGAAAATCCACTTACCATTTCTGGTTTTGTGTGAACCCGCCATGCCAACGTCATTACCACGTCAGGCCCACGTCATTGCTACATCACCGCCGCGCCAGCGCCCCTGTCCGCCACCTCACCATCCCCGTGGACCACTCACAGCTTGCCACCTCACCCGATGACATCATGCTGACGTCATCAGACCCTGACCCCACCTGATGATGTCATGCTGACGTCATCCAAAAAAAGCGCCAATGACCCAAAAGTCCATATTTTGGTCGAAAAACGCGGTTTTTCTCACTTTTTGCAAAAAACAAAGAACTATTCTGCTCTGCATGCATATCACGACCTCATCGCCAACCTGCTGAAATCAACACAGAGACTGTGGGCGCTTCTATTCCACCTGCACTTGTAGCCATTGCCGACGGTTTACCAGGTATTTATCCAAAGCATTCCTTTGCGCCTGGTTTTGTGTCCATAATTGTCTAAAGCTAGCTTAAAAGAGTGAAAAACACAGTACCTACCAGCAAAACCCGGTGGCTAGCCTCCATTTTCAATTGTTAAGTCGCAATTCCTCTGCGGAGCCTGTATTTAGCAAAATTTACCTAAATCCACAGTTAGTTCGCGCATTCGTGAACTAAGAACCTCAACTGCACTAATTCAACGTGGAGACAATCTTATCAGTCCTGGTATTGGCTTTATCGGTCCTCTGCGCAGTATTTCAATTGCTGCTACGGCCATTTACCCTCTGTTCCTTTGCATATCACCTCTCTGTTGTAAAGATACCCCTCTATGTTGCTCTGTTCACTCAAACCACTTCACATACAAATCAGAGGCCTTATTAGCCATGGAAGCACCAGTAGCCCTGAATATTCAACCTCTGAATGCCCCACAAAGAGAATTAGAATGGAAGGCCCTGGGGGATAAGGATTATCAGATGATAGACTCATTTTCAATGAATTCCAAATTTAACATCCATCTGCTGAATGAGTTAAAGGCCCAACACCTCAGTGGAGCTGATATTTTAGGGATTTGGGACTCCAACTTGCCCATTTACAACCTCCCTCAAGTCAATGCCCTTCCAGACTTAATCCATAGATGTTGTGAATGCTATGATCCATGTCAGAGAGCTGTTCTCAATCCCTCAGGTGCAGTCTTGTTCCATATCACCCCTGAGGCCATAAATCAAATGCTCAACTTTCATTCTGCAAGACCATTGACTCCTCTCTCCATGCTAGATTTACTAAAGAAGGGAGGGAACTTGTCCAGTGCCCAGATCATCAAAATCAATCAGTTATTCATACAGCCAAGCTCTGAAACTGTGAGGACGCCTCCTATTGGAAATCCATACCTCAATGACTTGGGTAAAATGCTTGTAGATTTGATCAGCTATGTCTTGGGCTACAAGGGAACTGAGGATGTTGATGACACCATTATGGCTATGCTGTCCATATTTTCTCCTGGGAAGCCTCCTGCTGTGCACTATGATTATGCTACATATATTGCAAACAAGATTCATGAGCAACTGATGAATCTAGAAAGGGAGAAGGTGTTTAGATACACCAGATACATATATCATCTGTTCTTATTTTATCAACCTGACAGTTTCCCTATTCCTCTCAAGAAACTTGATGCCCAGGGAAATCCAAGGTCAGTTGTGTTTTGGACTTCAGTTTTCCATCACACCTCTTGCTCACCATACACATACAGTGAATTCATAGACCTTTTCATTCATCCAGCTTTGACCTTGTTGTATGGTGTTCCTCCTCCAAGATTGACTGATGAAATGCAAAGAATTCTTCATCTCTCTAAGGCCTACAACATTGGTGATTGGTACTTTTACCAACACCACACAGTAATCAGAGTTTATGGCTGTGAGCTGGACCCTTACAGGCTGCCAAGATATGTCCCCATGAGACTATTTGCCTTGGAATATTTCAGGCAGTTTGGAAATGCAGACCACATCCATTTCCATAGTAAAAACAAAAAAGTGCAGCTAAAGGTCAGGAACCAGCTAGGCCCTTTCCTTTACAACATAAGGGAGGAGGGGTGGAAGGAAGCAGATGCCATGCTAGAGGCCCTCAGATTGGAAACCAGTTTTCGCTGGGTACCTTATGACCCTAATCATTTCATTTCTCTCAGGAGGGTAAAACATAAACTGGGTGGCTATCCTCATGTCAGATTGCCTCACATTGAGAAGTATGCCAACTCATTGAGTTGGAAAGAGGGCACCTTAGAAGAGGCAACTACTAGAGAGAAAATGATACAAGCAAATGCAAAGAATATTGAAAAAGAGGCTGACTTGGAAACTTGTGGACAGGTTTCCTCTTCATATCAAAGGCAACTAGGAGCAGCTGCCTCATCTTCCACAGCACATCAGCAAGCAGCCAGAACTACTCATCAAACTTCCAGCAAAGGCAAAGAGAAACAGATGGAGCCAGAACAACTAGCTTCTACAGAACAGCAGCAGGAAGTACAACAGCAAGAGGTACAACAGAAAAAACAGCAAGAACAAGAGCAACCAGGGCAGCAAGAGCAAACATCTGAAGCCCCAATATCCACTGAGCAACAGGCTCAAGGGAATGTGCCCCCTAGGCAAGAAAAGGCATCGGAGGCCTTAGTACTACAGACTCCACAACAAGAAGAAAAGGGAAAGAAGAGGGATAGAGAGCAGGAGACTCCCCTCACCACATCTATAAGTCAAGGGGGGAAAAGGCACAGAATGAATCCCCTCTCTGAGGAAGAGATGCCTACTGGGCAATCTTTGGGCATGGGCCCACCAAGTATGGAGGCATCTGCAAGTTCCTTTCAGCAGGAACATGAAAGGACAGTTGGAGGAGAAGTCAGCTCCTCAAGCCACCAAAAGGGAGCTGAAGTAGGCATCAAACAGCAATTTATTGATATCAAAAAGAGGAACGAGCCAATCAAGATACAGCTCTACAATCACTTGTTAAAGATGGCTCCTACAAACCAGCAAAGATTGATGTCTGCCTATGATGTACATGAGGGAAAAATGGTAATGAGTCATTTCATGCCAACCATGTTGGAGCCCCAGTCAGCTGCAGACTACATAAGGACCAACCTTGAGGTCCTAGCCAAGGACATCCACCCTATGGATCAAATAGAATTGCACAAGAAAACGGGTGAGATGGTGTATGCCACTCTTGCAGACAAAACATTGGTAAATCTAAGGCTGGAAAATAGCCTAAATAATACAGCTGCCCAACTTGAGTTGGAAAAGGCTTCCTCCCAGGCAAAGGACAACCGAATCAAAGCGCTGGAGGACATCATCATAGAGCTTGGGCATGATCCCAAGGACATCAAGGCTGTTCAAGCGCTATTGAAACTAAGGGATGCAGATATGGCAGCGTTGAGGAAAATGATTAAGATCCCAGCAACTCTTCATCCCCAAACAGAAGAGGTTTCCCAACTGAGACATGACCAGGATGCATCAGCTATGTTGATCTCATTATATAAACAGCTGATCCAAACTGAGGAGAAATTGGGAGAATCAGAGGCTGCACTGCAGGCAGCATTACAACAGAAGGAAGGAGGCCAAACTTCTCAGCCCCCTCCAGAGATAATCAATCTTGAGGAACCTCCTCAAACTACTGCTCCTCCCATAGAACAGACAACACCATCTACATCAGCACCAGCACCAACAACAGAGCAAGCTCAAAGCCTGGACATGCAGAAGCTGAAGAGTGAAATCCAAGCCCTGGAAGCCCAAATGACAGAGCTAAATGAGGCCAGGGAGCGTCTAGCTAAGCTAAATGAGAAATATGACAAATCAAAACAAAGCGTAGCTGAGAAAGGAAGAGAGATAAAGGCTCTCAAAGAGAAGATAAAGGAGCTGGAGAAGGAGCTCACCCTTGACAAAGTGGTGGCTCAGCTCAAGACAGTTTTATGGGCCAACATTGGCCAATCAATCACAAATCAGTGGCAATACATTGAAACCATTCATGAGCAAATAAAACTCATAGGAAAAGCACACAGAGAAATCCAGAGAGCAAGGGCATCTCTAGGCAACATGCCTGAGGTAGCCAATAGAATGATTAATGTGCTCAACAACCGTACAGGTCCTCAGCTGGCAGCAATGGGAATTCCCAGCAGAACTGAAACCATTTTGCTGATAAAGAGGGTCCTTACATTAAGAAGCCTGGTACAAACACTGGAAAGAAGAAGCCAGGACATGCAGACAGAAGTAAACAGGTTCATGGACAAATTTGCAGTACTACAAGGCAGAGGTCTTCCTGGCTTACTGAACAGTGCAGGTAGGCTACTTTCGCATGAGAACTATGCAAAGAGGGTCAACACATTTGCTTCAAATCAGATCACTGTAATACCAAGTACTTCAGAAGAAACAGGGCCAGCATCTGGGCAAAATCTCTATGATAGAGTAGAGAATTTATTTTTTATTATGAATGAGATCAAGCATTTGTTTGAAGTGCCTCCAAACTTCTACAAATATACAGAGGCAGATGAGACCTTGGATGCAATTTTGAGACACCAATTTCCCTCACAAGAATGGTGGACCAAAATGATACAGTTGATACTGTAATCAAAAGCCTTTCATCAAATTTTTTTATCAAAAACATAAGTCATCATGTACAGGAAAATTTGATACAGTCAGTATGATTGAAGAAAGATGGACTGAGCCAACTCAGCAGAGAGATTCGGCCACTACAGCAGCACTGACAGTTACAGATGACAGGGCCGAGAAAGCTACAGCATGACAGAGCATAAAGACACATCATTCAGCATTTATGCAGAATGCTCAACCGACTCAGTGGCCTCCAAAGGTCAAAAAGGACTTCTGACAGAATTAAAGAGCATTCATTTTGTATTTAAGAGCAGTAATAACTTCTTTATCTGCTATTTTGTAAAGTTGGTGAGCGTATTTAATTATCAAAATGACTCAGCGGTTCAGATATTTGTAGAACCGATTGTATATATTCCCCCTCGCATAAGCTTGCAGGGGTTGTTGTTACTTGTTCAGAAAGAGAACTCGGCTGTATTTTTGGATAGATAATACAAAGGAGCTTTTGGAATTTCAGAGATTGTCTTTTTTCTGGTGTATAGTGTGTTGGAACCATTGAATGCTGCAGAATTCTAGTGCTATAGCTTGATACAATAAGTTTCTCTATCTCTGTCTATGTGTTATTTTTGTATTTCATTTCTCATGTATGTGATCTAATCTCAACAAGAAAGTAGAAGAATAACTCAGGATTTGTCCATGGAGGCACCCTAAATTCAATCTTTCATTGTTACAAATGTTTTCTTTAGGTTTATCTGTTAAATTGGAATTCTTAAATGCTCCAAATTACTATAAATCTTTGACAGTATATGTGCAGTAATTCTTAGATGCTACTGAACACATTCTGCCCTTCCCCAACGTACAGTCACACTATATATAATTTTCCATTTCACTCTGTTTCATTTATCAACCAAAAATTGTATCAGGAATATTTGTCTAGCTCTATAGTAACTCCTTCTCCATCACGGACATCAGGACCTACTCAATTTCTGACTCCATAAGCCCAATGGACTAGAAATCCCTCAAACATTTCATGCCCTTCTCAATCAACAGTTCACAACCAAAACCTCAAACAAAAACTGAACTCATAACTAGCCTAAAATCTTCACAAAACAGAGCTAAAACTTAAAGAGAGAGCCCTCTCTGATTACAGTTTGGCTAGGAACTGTAATCCAAAGCTTGGTTAGTGGTTACCCCGGCCGTATTCCCTTGGGAGTCAAAGGGAACAACCTGGGTGTTAACATAATTGGCGACTCCACTGGGGAGCTCCTCAGGATTTTCTAATTTTTGTATATTTCTTAAAGTTGCTTCAGTCAATCTTCATGCTAGCTTTAAGATATACACAGCCATTCCAAAATCTTGTCTGGCCCTTGTAGACACAAAAATATTCCAAAAACATACTCAAAAAACAAGTTTGGAAGCTGGCTCCCAAGAAGAATCCACGATATACAAGGTCAAATCCTGACCCCAATCCACCAACTGTTTTTGAAAATCCTAATACAATCCCTAAAATCATTAGGAAGCAGCAAGGACAGGAAACTCTTGCTGATTTGAGTCCTGAGACAGCTTACCCAAACCCTGTTCCAACTCCAATCAAGGTTCTATTTCGGTCTACCCCTGATTCCCCCAGTTCACCATCCACATCTCAAAGCCCTCCTTTCACACCTCCATCCACTGCACATATTCCCTTGACCAACACTCTAGTTTCTACCGTTCCCATTACCCCTGTTGTACCAGTCGTTCATGTTATCCCAGTTATCCCTGTCAATCCTATAAATCCTGCAAATATGGCTAATAGATATGCACCCCTGCAGTTGCCTGCTAATGCTGCAGCTCTACCTCAGGACTACCAATCCAAGATCTCATATTTTGACTCCACTGGCCCTTTCATAGCAATTCAGCATGCCAAAAGGATGCAAGACCATTTTGAGAACTATGAAATAGATGATGACAGTGTGAGAATGAGAATCTTTGTTCAGAGCCTGACAGGGGATGTAAGAACTTGGTTTAGATCGCTGGCTGTAAATACCATCACCACTCCTGATGAGCTTTATCAAGCCTTTACTAACAGATGGGAGAAAAAGAAAGATCCCCTGCACATACTTGGTGAATATGATACAATCAAACGAGGTCCTCAAGAGACCGTTTTGGAGTATTGTGCAAGATTCAACAATGTATATAACGCAATACCACAGAATTTAAGACCTCCTCCTGATTTAGCCTTGTACAAATTTCCTGATGGTTTTGACCCTGATATGGCATATCAGTTGAAGGAAAGAGCCCCTAAAACCCTTGAAGATGCCCAAAAGGTTGTTGTCACAGTAGAGGCTAACCTGATCGCCAAAAGAAACAGGGCAAGATTGGAAAAGAGAACCACCTTCAAAGAAGAACCCTCAGCCTTTGATCAAAAACTGGATGCAATACTCACTGGTATGAAGAGATTGGGTGATAGAGTAGAATCAGTTGAGAGAAAGTCATCATGGGAAGCACCACAAAATAACCCTATCAGGAATCCCAATTTTAGGAGAAATCAAAACCCAAACGTTGGCAAGGCCGGTTCTGATCCAGACATAAGACCTCCGTTCCAGGAAAACTATACTGAGGCATCCACTTCGAATGAGCAAACAGATGACACCCACATTAACCTGATGGGCCTGAATGATGAGCAGCAAGTTTTTTTGAGTCAAGAAGATCATAAGGATGATGACATTCAGCAATTCCAAACCAGGTCAGGTGAGTCATTTGACTTTAAACAAGGCTATGACACAGCTGTTTATGAAGTTCATAAGCAATACAAGCTAAGAAGCAGAACTATAAATGTAACACAGCCTGAAAAAACAAAGGATAGCCAGCAGCCCAAAAGAGCCATAGTCACGGAGCCAAATGACACAACTGATTCAGTTACAAATGAAGTAACCGTTCAAGAAGTCACTGAACCATTGCCCTCAAAACAACAGCCTATGGCTACATCACCCTTGCAGCCTAATCCAAGTAACACTCCTCAAGAGGTGAGTAAAAAGGACAAGCCTCAAGATCAAGATAAGAATCAAGAAGAAAACTTAGTGAACAAGGAAAAGGCTGTCACCCACAACACCAAGATCCAATCTGAAAGACCCTTTGACTTAGAAGCTGAAATTGGCAAATTGAAGGTAGCTATTCCTCTTTCAGAACTAGCCAAGCATGACATTTATAAACAACAAATCAAGAAGTCCCTTCAACTTACTCGTAATAAAGATAATGTCAATGTGTTGGATGACACCCCAGAATTGCTTTTCGGTCCAGAGGTTGATGGAAAGACAACAGTTACAGGGATCTTACCTTTCTATGTCAGCCTGCATGTTCATGATAAGATACTACACAATGCAATGTTTGACTCAGGTGCCTCTCACAACCTGATGCCTAAATCAGTCATGGAAAGATTGAATCTAGATATTACAAGACCATATAAGGACCTATTCTCATTTGACTCCAGCCAAGTTAAGTGTTTAGGCTTAATAAAAGACTTATGTGTGTCCTTTGTTCAGTACCCAAATAAAACAATTCTAATGGATGTTGTAGTTGTTGATATCCCACCCAAATATGGGATGCTGTTATCAAGATCATGGGGGGCTAAACTCCAAGGTTCCCTACAATTAGACATGTCATATGCCACCATCTCAGTCTTTGGTCAACCCAAGAGGTTATATAGAGAGTCACTTATGAAATACATGGTCAGCAGTGAAGAAAAACCTCAAAACTTTCCCATATATGCTGTCCATTCTGACATAGACTCCTATATTCTCTTCAATGATAATACAGGTCCCACAAATGATGAAGAAAACCAGACACTCAAACAAGATCAGCATATAAATGAAGAAACTGGTGAGAAATCAATTGACAAAACTGTTCAAGAAGGAAAACCAAATGCAAGCCAAGATCTCAAGTTGTTGATGCTAACTCCCATAACAGTTGACAATTCTTCCCTTAACCAAGAATTCCTCTGGTTTCTTGAATTTGATGGGTCAGTCAACAAATTAGGGGCAGGAGCAGGGGTTTGGATACATAATAAACAAAACAGTCATGCAGAAGGCCGAGCCTATAGGTTAAACTTCAGGTGCACCAACAATATGGCAGAATATGAAGCTCTCTTACTAGGCCTCAAGCTAGTAAAATCCTTACAAGCCATAAAAGTTTCAATCCTAGGAGACTCAGACCTAGTTATCCAACAAGTAAAGGGTAATTTTGTCACCAATGACAAAAGACTGAGATCTTATAGATCTGCTGCTGCTGAACTACTAAAGTCCTTCACTGAATTTCAAATTACCAAAATTCCTAGAACCCATAACCTGCATGCTCATAGTTTGGCTACATTTGCAAGCACTTGTAAACTTCCTTTTGAACCCAAGCATTGCTTTACAGCTGAGGTAAAACACAGACCTTCTGTCCCAAACAATGTCAAGGACTGGCAAGTGTTTGAGGATGATACCCATATAAATCAATTTTTGACTTTGCAGCAAGAATTTTCAGGGCTAAACATTGATATGGAGGCTGCGAGTGATTCACAAACACCAGGTGAACAGCACCAAACAAGTATTTCACCCAAAACAGCAAACCAAATGTTACATCCAACCATTTTTAACAAAGAAAACCTACAAGAACTTAAACAAATCAGTTGTGAGGAGATAGCTGATAATGAAGCTGAAATTATACAACTGAAAGACAATTTCCTCCCAACAGGCCTCACTCCCTTGGAAGACATTTTCGACTCAAATGATATTCTCAGGAAGCCAAAATTGCAGCCCCTCAATACTACCATAGAAGAGTGTAACATTGGAACTGCAGAACAACCCAAGATAATTAAATTGTCTGCATCTTTACCACCTGATCAGAAGCCTAAATACATTGACCTCTTTAAAGAATTCCAAGATGTCTTTGCATGGAGTTATGAGGATTTAAAATCCTATGACACCTCTGTTATTCAACACACTATCCCTCTCAAGCCAAATCAAAAACCCTTTAAGCAAAAATTGAGGAGAATCAATCCTATGCTTCTCCCAGCAATGGAGCAAGAGGTACAAAAAATGTTTAAGGCTGGCATCATAGCACCAATCAGATTTTCTGATTGGGTTTCAAATTTGGTTCCTACCAGAAAGAAAACTGGTGAAATAAGGCTTTGTGTTGATCTAAGGAACTTGAATCAAGTGTCCTTGAAAGATAATTACCCCTTACCCAAGATGGATCACATCTTGCAAAGAGTAGTGGGGGCCTCAAGAATTTCTTTACTTGATGGATTCTCAGGTTTCAACCAGATCCTAGTTCACCCTGATGATCAGGACAAAACAACATTTACAACCCCATGGGGAACCTTCAAATATGTCAAAATGCCTTTTGGGTTAAAAAATGCAGGGGCTACATTTCAAAGAGCAATGGATATTGCTTTTGCCAAAGAGATTCATGACTTCCTTGTCATTTATTTAGATGACCTCACACCATTCTCAAAATCTGACCAAGAACACTTGAAGCATTTGAGACAAATATTCATAACTTGTAGGAAATATGGAATTTCCTTAAATCCCAAGAAATCCCTGTTTGGTTTGGAAGAAGGTAAGCTGTTAGGTCACATCATTTCAAAGGATGGCATTAGAATTGACCCAGACAGGATACAAGCTATCTTACAAATGCCCCACCCAAGAAACATCAAAGAATTACAAGCTTTCTTGGGAAAAATTAACTTCTTAAGGAGGTTTATCCCAAACCTAGCAGAATTGATCAGATTACTAAATAACATGCTCAAGAAGGATTCAAAAGTGAAATGGACAGTAGAAGCAAATCAAGCTTTTGAAGGCATAAATTTGGCCCTTACCCAAACACCAGTCTTAACAAATCCTCAATTTGACAGAGAATTTATCATTTTCTCCTTTGCCTCCCAGCATACCATTGCTGCTGTCTTATTACAGAAAGATGACCAAGGAAATGAAAAACCCATTGCTTTCTTTAGTAGAGCTCTTAGAGATGCACCCTGAAATATCAGATCATGGAGAAGCAAGCTTATGCTTTGGTCAAGGCCATTAAAGACTTTAGGATTTACATCCTATACTCCCATGTTATAGCTTATGTGCCAAGTCCCATTGTGAAAGACATACTCACCCAAGAAAACCTAGAGGGCAGAAGAGGCAAATGGATTGCCAACATATTGGAATTTGATATTGAAATAAAACCTACAAAACTGATAAAAGGGCAAGGTTTGGCCAAACTAATGACAGAAGCAAATTTTCAAGCCTTAGACATCAACCAACTGGACAATGAACCGGAGCTGGCGACTCCAAAGATCAATGCAGCCTTTGAACAATCCTCTTGGTATTCTGATATATGTTATGTGTTACAAAACCTGTGTGCTCCCCCAGGATTGTCCAGAACTAAATGTAGGTTCTTAAAAATGAAAGCTTCAAGATTTTGTGTCATGGATGGCAATTTGCTTTGGAAAAACCATGAGGGTATATTGTTAAACTGCTTAATTGAGAACGAGACTAACAATGTCATGAAAGAATTTCATGCAGGTGATTGTGGTGGACATTTGTACTGGAAGTCCACTGTGGATAAGATATTGAGGGCAGGTTATTATTGGCCCACTGTTTTCTCTGATGTCAAAAAATTTACCACTTCATGTCATAAATGCCAAGTGTTTGAGGGAAAGAGAAAGTTACTGCCACTTCCTTTGAGGCCTATTGCAACAGAAAGACCTTTTCAACAATGGGGCTTGGATTTCATTGGGGAAATTCACCCCTCATCCTCAGGCCAACATAGATGGATCCTCACAGCCACAGACTACTTCACCAAATGGATTGAGGCCATCCCATGTAGACAGGCAAATGACTCAACAATCATTCAGTTTTTGGAGAATAACATATTGTCTAGATTTGGTTGTCCTGATAAGATCATAACAGACAATGCTGCTGCCTTTAGATCCAAGAAGATGGTGAATTTCTGCCACAAATTTCACATTACCTTGGGCCATTCTACTGCATACTATCCCCAAGGAAATGGCCTAGCTGAATCATCAAACAAAAGCCTTGTAAACATCATAAAGAAGGTGTTGGAAGAAAATAAGAAGAATTGGCATAAGAAGCTGGTCAATGCCTTATGGGCAGATAGACTAACAACCAAGAGATCAATTGGGGTCAGCCCATATGAATTAGTCTATGGATTAGAGGCCAAGTTTCCTTCATCACTAGGGGTTCCTGTTATGAAACTACTTCAAGAAAGTCAAGATGAGCCCAATGACATGCAAAGAAGGATCAATCAAATAATATGTTTGCAGCAAACTAGAGACCAATTTTATAGCAGAGTTCAAGTTTTACAAGAAAAGTTAAAGAAAGATTTTGATAGAAGGACCAAGGCTGAAGATTTCAACATTGGTGACAAAGTCCTCAAGTGGGATTCAAGAAGGGAAGATAAAGGAAAACATGGAAAATTTGATTCCCTTTGGAGAGGACCATTTGTCATCCAAGCAGTGCAAGGAAACAACACTTACTTTCTTAAAGGTCTTGATGAGACTGATTTGGATGAAGGTCCTGTGAATGGCAGGATGTTGAAGCACTATTTTGACTACTTTCCATGAACATAGCATGGTTGTTCCCCTGTACATAATATATTGTATATAAGGTTCTCTTTCAGCATGTGAATAGCTCAGTTTGAAAGGTCTTGCAGAAACAGGAAAAGGCTTTAGTTCAGCAAGGTCCACAAGTATGACAGATTCCAATTTTGAGATTTCAAGGAAGAAAAACTCCAAGTTTGGGTAAAGAGAAGTCAAAGGGCCAAGGCATTCTGACCTGCTGTTCTTGGTCTTTCAAGAAGAAAAACCATCCCCATGTGGAGCCACTGTTAGCTACCTATACCAATAGGTTTCATATTTCATGATTGGCAAAGAAAGTTCCAAATATGCTCTGCTTTGGTGATGCAAAGATCCCATATTTTCAAGGGAAGACAATGTGTGTACATAGCTTGATGATGACTCAATTTTGGATGGATGGTCCAACAACCTAATCTGGATCATGCCATGTTTTAATTTTCTGTTGTAGAATAGAGAAAGAAGTTTGTCCAAACTGTTTAATCTTGGCAGACCAGAAGTTAGGTAGAGAATTAAGGTTCCCAACTGCTTAATCTGGGACCTTGGAAGCAATAAGGGTAGCTCTAGATAGAAAATCAAAAGAAAAAGCCAAAAGAAAAGAAAAGGCACATAAGGGTCTGCAAGTCTAAGTGCACCCTCCATGAAGAAACAAAAAATGCTAGGCAAGTAGATGGGTAGGCAGATGGGGTTGCAGAAATATCATTCCTTGCAATTGAGTGTTTGGTAACCCATTATAAAGGAACATCAGTAAATGGAGAAGGTCCTCTTCTCCACCATTGTGCAGCAAAACAAAGGAGCATGTCTAACTTCCTGTTTCCCCCCCCCCCTCACATTCATTACTAACATCCCATCACCAGTTGTGTTCATGAAAGAATTCAAGGCTTTATGTTGGTTCTTGTTTCTTTAAAAGCCACATTTCTTGTGTAAAATTCTTTTCATTTTGATCTACTCCCTAAGCTAAGTTGTTTTCATATAAACTTAGTGATATCACTCCTCATTCACCTTTTCCACTCATATTAACCCCTAACTTCTTATTATTAAATCCCTATGTTCCCCTTTTTCCCTTACTATTATAAACACTATGGTGTATAAACCCCAAGCATTCTATAAATATCTCCCCCCCCTTGGCATTATAGCCATATGTCCAAAGTCAGGGATTAAATTGACCTCTGGTCAGTTTAACAGCCTAAGCATTACCCCTCTTTTCCCTTCAGAAATCATTTAAACCATTTGCCCCTTCATTTGCAAAAGAACCTTGTAAAAAACCCCACTTTCACCCCTAACCCGCTTTATTTGTAAAAACACATCAAAAACCCACTTTTCGGCTTTATCCAAAGTTTGGCGCCAATACACATTTTTATAAAAAATTACATTGAAAACCCATATTATCCGCCGAAATCCTAAGTCCCCGCCGGGCACACATTTCAAAAGAAATATTAAAATAATCCCCGCCGTTGCCGTATCGTCCTGGCGCCTTAGCGATCCGTCGACCGTCAGATCTGGCTCTTTTCATCCGACGGCCCACATGCATATCGGGTCGGGCCCGACGTCCGTAAGATAGCACCCGAGAAACTGTCAGAGGGTGACGTCAGGCCTCTGCCACGCGTCGCCCTCTGACAAAACAACTTCCATATCAAGGGCGGTCCGAGAAAATCCACTTACCGTTTCTGGTTTTGTGTGAACCCGCCATGCCAACGTCATTACCACGTCAGGCCCACGTCATTGCTACATCACCGCCGTGCCAGCGCCCCTGTCCGCCACTGCTCTGACCTGTCCGCCACCTCACCATCCCCGTGGACCACTCACAGCTTGCCACCTCACCCGATGACGTCATGCTGACGTCATCCGACCCTGACCCCACCTGATGACGTCATGCTGACGTCATCCAAAAAAAGCGCCAATGACCCAAAAGTCCATATTTTGGTCGAAAAACGCGGTTTTTCTCACTTTTTGCAAAAAACAAAGAACTATTCTGCTCTGCATGCATATCACGACCTCATCCGCCAACCTGCTGAAATCAACACAGAGACTGTGGGCGCTTCCATTCCACCTGCACTTGTAGCCATTGCCGACAGTTTACCAGGTATTTATCCAAAGCATTCCTCTGCGCCTGGTTTTGTGTCCATAATTGTCCGAAGCTAGCTTAAAAGAGTGAAAAACACAGTACCTACCAGCAAATCCCGGTGGCTAGCCTCCATTTTCAATTGTTAAGTCGCAATTCCTCTGCGGAGCCTGTATTTAGCAAAATTTACCTAAATTCACAGTTAGTTCGCGCATTCGTGAACTAAGAACCTCAACTGCACTAATTCACCGTGGAGACAATCTTATCAGTCCTGGTATTGGCTTTATCAGTCCTCTGCGCAGTATTTCAATTGCTGCTACTGCCATTTACCCTCTGTTCCTTTGCAATTCACCTCTCTATTGTAAAGATACCCCTCTGTGTTGCTCTGTTCACTCAAACCACTTCACATACAAATCAGAGGCCTTATTAGCCATGGAAGCACCAGTAGCCCTGAATATTCAACCTCTGAATGCCCCACAAAGAGAATTAGAATGGAAGGCCCTGGGGGATAAGGATTATCAGATGATAGACTCATTTTCAATGAATTCCAAATTTAACATCCATCTGCTGAATGAGTTAAAGGCCCAACACCTCAGTGGAGCTGATATTTTAGGGATTTGGGACTCCAACTTGCCCATTTACAACCTCCCTCAAGTCAATGCCCTTCCAGACTTAATCCATAGATGCTGTGAATGCTATGATCCATGTCAGAGAGCTGTTCTCAATCCCTCAGGTGCAGTCTTGTTCCATATCACCCCTGAGGCCATAAATCAAATGCTCAACTTTCATTCTGCAAGACCATTGACTCCTCTCTCCATGCTAGATTTACTAAAGAAGGGAGGGAACTTGTCCAGTGCCCAGATCATCAAAATCAATTAGTTATTCATACAGCCAAGCTCTGAAACTGTGAGGACACCTCCTATTGGAAATCCATACCTCAATGACTTGGGTAAAATTCTTGTAGATTTGATCAACTATGTCTTGGGCTACAAGGGAACTGAGGATGTTGATGACACCATTATGGCTATGCTGTCCATATTTTCTCCTGGGAAGCCTCCTGCTGTGCACTATGATTATGCTACATATATTGCAAACAAGATTCATGAGCAACTGATGAATCTAGAAAGGGAGAAGGTGTTTAGATACACCAGATACATATATCATATGTTCTTATTTTATCAACCTGACAGTTTCCCTATTCCTCTCAAGAAACTTGATGCCCAGGGAAATCCAAGGTCAGTTGTGTTTTGGACTTCAGTTTTCCATCACACCTCTTGCTCACCATACACATACAGTGAATTCATAGACCTTTTCATTCATCCAGCTTTGACCTTGTTGTATGGTGTTCCTCCTCCAAGATTGACTGATGAAATGCAAAGAATTCTTCATCTCTCTAAGGCCTACAGCATTGGTGATTGGTACTTTTACCAACACCACACAGTAATCAGAGTTTATGGCTGTGAGCTGGACCCTTATAGGCTACCAAGATATGTCCCCATGAGACTATTTGCCTTGGAATATTTCAGGCAGTTTGGAAATGCAGACCACATCCATTTCCATAGTAAAAACAAAAAAGTGCAGCTAAAGGTCAAGAACCAACTAGGCCCTTTCCTTTACAACATAAGGGAGGAGGGGTGGAAGGAAGCAGATGCCATGCTAGAGGCCCTCAGATTGGAAACCAGTTTTCGCTGGGTACCTTATGACCCTAATCATTTCATTTCTCTCAGGAGGGTAAAACATAAATTGGGTGGCTATCCTCATGTCAGATTGCCTCACATTGAGAAGTATGCCAACTCATTGAGTTGGAAAGAGGGCACCTTAGAAGAGGCAACTACCAGAGAGAAAATGATACAACAAAGAATATTGAAAAAGAGGCTGACTTGGAAACTTGTGGATAGGTTTCCTCTTCATATCAAAGGCAACTAGGAGCAGCTGCCTCATCTTCCACAGCACATCAGCAAGCAGCCAGAACTACTCATCAAACTTCCAGCAAAGGCAAAGAGAAACAGATGGAGCCAGAACAGCGAGCTTCTACAGAACAACAGCAGGAAGTACAACAACAAGAGGTACAATAGAAAAAACAGCAAGAACAAGAGCAACCAGGGCAGCAAGAGCAAACATCTGAAGCCCCAATATCCACTGAGCAACAGGCTCAAGGGAATGTGCCCCCTAGGCAAGAAAAGACAGTGGAGGCCTCAGTACTACAGACTCCACAACAAGAAGAAAAGGGAAAGAAGAGGGATAGAGAGCAGGAGACTCCCCTCACCACATCTATAAGTCAAGGGGGAAAAGGCACAGAATGAATCCCCTCTCTGAGGAAGAGATGCCTACTGGGCAATCTTTGGGCATGGGCCCACCAAGTATGGAGGCATCTGCAAGTTCCTTTCAGCAGGAACATGAAAGGACAGTTGGAGGAGAAGTCAGCTCCTCAAGCCACCAAAAGGGAGCTGAAGTAGGCATCAAACAACAATTTATTGATATCAAAAAGAGGAACGAGCCAATCAAGATACAGCTCTACAATCACTTGTTAAAGATGGCTCCTACAAACCAGCAAAGATTGATGTCTGCCTATGATGTACATGAGGGCAAAATGGTAATGAGTCATTTCATGCCAACCATGTTGCAGCCCCAGTCAGCTGCAGACTACATAAGGACCAACCTTGAGGTCCTAGCCAAGGACATCCACCCTATGGATCAAATAGAATTGCACAAGCAAACGGGTGAGATGGTGTATGCCACTCTTGTAGACAAAACATTGGTAAATCTAAGGCTGGAAAATAGCCTAAATAATACAGCTGCCCAACTTGAGTTGGAAAAGGCTTCCTCCCAGGCAAAGGACAACCGAATCAAAGCGTTGGAGGACATCATCATAGAGCTTGGGCATGATCCCAAGGACATCAAGGCTGTTCAAGCGCTATTGAAACTAAGGGATGCAGATATGGCAGCGTTGAGGAAAATGATTAAGATCCCAGCAACTCTTCATCCCCAAACAGAAGAGGTTGCCCAGCTGAGACATGACCAGGATGCATCAGCTATGCTGATCTCATTATATAAACAGCTGATCCAAACTGAGGAGAAATTGGGAGAATCAGAGGCTGCACTGCAGGCAGCATTACAACAGAAGGAAGGAGGCCAAACTTCTCAGCCCCCTCCAGAGATAATCAATCTTGAGGAACCTCCTCAAACTACTGCTCCTCCCACAGAACAGACAACACCATCTACATCAGCACCAGCACCAACAACAGAGCAGGCTCAAAGCCTGGACATGCAGAAGCTGAAGAGTGAAATCCAAGCCCTGGAAGCCCAAATGACAGAACTAAATGAGGCCAGGGAGAGTCTAGCTAAGCTAAATGAGAAATATGACAAATCAAAACAAAGCGTAGCTGAGAAAGGAAGAGAGATAAAGGCTCTCAAAGAGAAGATAAAGGAGCTGGAGAAGGAGCTCACCCTTGACAAAGTGGTGGCTCAGCTCAAGACAGTTTTATGGGCCAACATTGGCCAATCAATCACAGATCAGTGGCAATACATTGAAACCATTCATGAGCAAATAGAACTCATAGGAAAAGCACACAGAGAAATCCAGAGAGCAAGGGCATCTCTAGGCAACATGCCTGAGGTAGCCAATAGAATGATTAATGTGCTCAACAACCGTACAAGTCCTCAACTGGCAGCAATGGGAATTCCCAGCAGAACTGAAACCATTTTGCTGATAAAGAGGGTCCTTACATTAAGAAGCCTGGTACAAACACTGGAAAGAAGAAGCCAGGACATGCAGACAGAAGTAAACAGGTTCATGGACAAATTTGCAGTACTACAAGGCAGAGGTCTTCCTGGCTTACTGAACAGCGCAGGTAGGCTACTTTCGCATGAGAACTATGCAAAGAGGGTCAACACATTTGCTTCAAATCAGATCACTGTAATACCAAGTACTTCAGAAGAAACAGGGCCAGCATCTGGGCAAAATCTCTATGATAGAGTAGAGAATTTATTTTTTATTATGAATGAGATCAAGCATTTGTTTGAAGTGCCTCCAAACTTCTACAAATATACAGAGGCAGATGAGACCTTGGATGCAGTTTTGAGACACCAATTTCCCTCACAAGAATGGTGGACCAAAATGATACAGTTGATACTGTAATCAAAAGCCTTTCATCAAATTTTTTCATCAAAAACATAAGTCATCATGTACAGGAAAATTTGATACAGTCAGTATGATTGAAGAAAGATGGACTGAGCCAACTCAGCAGAGAGATTCGGCCACTACAGCAGCACTGACAGTTACAGATGACAGGGCCGAGAAAGCTACAGCATGACAGAGCATAAAGACACATCATTGAGCATTTATGAAGAATGCTCAACCGACTCAGTGGCCTCCAAAGGTCAAAAAGGACTTCTGGCAGAATTAAAGAGGATTCATTTTGTATTTAAGAGCAGTAATAACTTCTTTATCTGCTATTTTGTAAAGTTGGTGAGCGTATTTAATTATCAAAATGACTCAGCGGTTCAGATATTTGTAGAACCGATTGTATATATTCCCCCTCGCATAAGCTTGCAGGGGTTGTTGTTACTTGTTCAGAAAGAGAACTCGGCTGTTTTTTGGAGAGATAATACAAAGGAGCTTTTGGAATTTCAGAGATTGTCTTTTTTCTGGTGTATACTGTGTTGGAACCATTGAATGCTGCAGAATTCTAGTGCTATAGCTTGATACAATAAGTTTCTCTATCTCTGTCTATGTGTTATTTTTGTATTTCATTTCTCATGTATGTGATCTAATCTCAACAAGAAAGTAGAAGAATAACTCAGGATTTGTCCATGGAGGCACCCTGAATTCAATCTTTCATTGTTACAAATGTTTTCTTTAGGTTTATCTGTTAAATTGGAATTCTTAAATGCTCCAAATTACTATAAATCTTTGACAGTATATGTGCAGTAATTCTTAGATGCTACTGAACACATTCTGCCCTTCCTCAACGTACAGTCACACTATATATAAGTTTCCATTTCACTCTGTTTCATTTATCAACCAAAAATTGTATCAGGAATATTTGTCTAGCTCTACAGTAACTCCTTCTCCATCACAGACATCAGGACCTACTCAATTTCTGACTCCATAAGCCCAATGGACTAGAAATCCCTCAAACATTTCATGCCCTTCTCAATCAACAGTTCACAACCAAAACCTCAAACAAAAACTGAACTCATAACTAGCCTAAAATCTTCACAAAACAGAGCTAAAACTTAAAGAGAGAGCCCTCTCTGATTACAGTTTGGCTAGGAACTGTAATCCAAAGCTTGGTTAGTGGTTACCCCAGCCGTATTCCCTTGGGAGTCAAAGGGAACAACCTGGGTGTTAACAGGAACAACCTCTTCCGCTCTCAATAAGTCTGGATCCCTCCTCCACCTCATGAAAAATAAATAAGTGCCTATGCATAGTTCTTTGAAAAATGAAAAAAATAAAATAAAGGTGAAAGAAGAGAAAGGCTTCCTGCGCAGAGAGATGATGCAAGTAACTTCATTGAGGCACTAACCAGGCTCACTGGTAGCAGAGCGATGCTTGTGTTTTTGCATGACTCCGTCGGGCTACTATCCAAGCCTACTGGCAGTGAAGCAACACTAGAGATGAAACTATAACTTTGACAATTACGAATATACTCCTCATCCCCAATAGAAACAACTCAGTTGACTTGACTTGGTTTGTGTGCCGATTGATCAAGAGAATGACAGGGACTATGTATTTAACTCAAGCTAGTGTAGAAGCCATGACGATCAAATAATTGAACAATACTTCCGGAGGGGTTAGACTTTCTTTACGCGAAACAAGGTCCACACAGAGTTGGAGTTATCCCAATGTGTTGCTAATATTGTAGCAGCTACAACCACCCTCCAAAATTTTTCCCTCACTTCATTTTGGAGCTTCCCCCTTCAACATCTCACCAACATGTCTTGCACTTCTCAGGTACTTGTGTTTCGTTTGAATTCAACTGTCACTTTTAGCTTGTGATTACTTTCTTGTTTTGCCGACTAACCACAATCTGACCCAGTGACTTGGTTCACATCCGGTTCTTACACTGTCTTGACAAACTACACAATCCTATAGGGAAGTATGCTATGCTCTTAGGAATTTTGTACAATAGCCCAACAGCTACCTTTCTATCAGAACTTGCACAAAGCAGGAAACCAACCTTGCTCTCCAAAACTGCACAGAGCATAAGCCAACCTTGCTCTCAGAAATTGCACAGAGTAGGCAGCTAGCCTTTCTCTTGAAAACTGCACTAAGCATCCTGGGAATAGTTAAGGCTCAAAATTACGCTGACCCAATAGACAACCAACCTTGCTCTGGGAAACTACACAGAACATGAGAGACAGCCAGAGCTACTCAGCCTAGAAATAACGTAGAATTTTCCTATTAGTTACTACCCATTGCATGTGTAGGCAGGTTGCCTGGTTCCCTCTAGAACTGTGCAATTCTTCCTTTCATGCATGGTAGGTTTTCCTGAAAGAAGAAAAAATAAAAAAAAGTGGAAAAGAAACCCTAGATTTTAGGGATCTATTTTTAGCATCTAGGAGTTACACTCAAGTCAATTTTAGAAACTTCTCGCCAAGTGTCATTTTTTCCTAGATTTGTGGCATGTGTGTCATAAATACTAAATCTATCAAATCTATTTAATGGATGCCCCAAAGCTTATTCTACACATTCGATATTGGAGCTCTGTCATTCCTGAGTCATTTAGGAATGTTCAGCATGGTCTTCACGGCTTTTCCAAGTAACTTTTGCTTTTCATGTATTTTGTTGCTTTTTCTATCGCTTTTCTTTCCTTTCATTTGTGTGAATATTTTTTTCTTTGTTTTATCAAATTCTTGCTATTTTTTTAATGTATTTCAACTTGTAGAAGTGTTGTTTTAAGTTTTTCATTGCATTTCCTTAATTTCGCATGCATGACCATGTTTCCATACTAATGGTCGCCATTGCAACGACTCTCTTCATGAGCTTCATTGTTTATCTATTTAAGTAATTCCTGCACTTTCTTTAATTGCATGCATGTATATTCACTCATATTTGCACCATATTTTCACACAAATTCAGATCTACTCGATCTCAGGTTGCTCTTGGGAAAATCTGGGCTACCTTGGCCTAGATCTTGCTTTACCTGGCATGCACTGCACATTCCTAGAACTCAAGGCTCTGCCTTGCCTCTAGGAATTTTGCATAGGCTTCCTGCCACTGGCCTCCAGTTGTGTTATGTGTAGTTATGGAAGACAGTCCTAGTCTTGCCCACTGGGACTGGACAATGTGTAGTTCTAGCCAACAACCCAGTGAGAATGAACTACACATTATGCAATTCCAGTCCACAGTCAGCCTGTCTAGACTACACTCTGTGCATTTCCAGTCAGCAAAAAGTCTCACTAGCAGTTGGGACTACGTAATGTGTAGTTCCAGCTAACTGTCTCCCTACCTCTCAGAGTCACAACTATGCAATCTTACCTAACAGTGACCCAGTTTGGCGCATGACCAATTCTCGATTTGCCTTATGCTTTTTAGCTGACATTGGCTTTTCGTGAGTGTCTTCTCTGTCTCCAAGTACAACAGGTGTTGAACATCTTCTCAGTAGTATAGGTAACATGGCCTCCAAGAGAGCTAGATCAAAGGACACAATTAAAAGCACTACTGGTGATGTGTTTGAACATGTATCGATGATCTTTCCTATGGATGCATACACACACATGTTCATTGAGAAAGAAAACAATATCACATGGACAGATATCAATAATATATTCATAGATGGCTTTGAGGAGAATCTGGAGGAACAAGTCTATGTCAACATTCATAAGTCAAGTTTCTACAAGGTTTCACGCAGGTATCTTTCATTCCCATGCATAGACATGATCCACTAGATTGTCTCACACATTGATCCTAAGACAATGATATTGAGAAGTGTTAGTGGAGTATAGATTCCTTCCTTTAGGGCAGAAGACTACAAATAGATTTATCATTTGTTGTTGCTGGTAAACCGTATGGATGAACCATTCTACACTTCCAACAACAATGTGAAAACAAGAGATATCTTAAAGTGTTGGGTTAGAGATTCATTGAAGTTGAGTACATCTCCCAACTAGATCTATAAGACAAAGACACTCAGGGAGGCTTATCAACTCTTGGTCATCTTTTCATGTCGCTTATATGGCCAAGAGAGCAGGGAGACCTTCCTGCAAAGTTAGGTGGTTGTATTGGATTAGTTGGCACGTGAAGAAAGGCCTTTCAACTGGTCTGACATGTTATCTCTCCAACTAAAAGTGCATATATCAAATGCTCGGAATCTGCCCAAGGATCAGCATGCAATATTCTTCATGTCTGCTTACCTGCTGGATGTGATATGTTTCCATCAAGAGTTTCTTGGAATGGGTTAGGTATGAACACCTTCAGAGAATGTCGTGAACATATATTGTAAGTTTCTTTCTGAGTGTGGTTACTGAGGAGTCAAGGCGAGACTATCTGACCACTTCATCGCCTTGCTATACACGATGATATTTGAACATGATCTGCCTTGCATGTCCCAGGCAACAATGGAGGTGTTTCTTAACATTGCAGATTGGTACAATTCACATGAAGACACCTTCATCAGAATGTATAGTGTGGAGAAGGCTTTGAATCTACTGTTGAAGTTTGTCATGGAAAGGTTGGTCATGCAGGAGATTGCATACCACATCTCCATAGGGTTGTCAGCAGGACTGCACAGGAGGAAGAAGGCACCATGGCCCACTCTTCCTTTATGGATTGAGTTGTACGACATTTTTACTTTGAAAGATGTTGATTCTGAGGTTGAATACTTCAAGAAGTTTAAGTTTGACACAAGGAGTTTCGATCCATATGACTGTCACTTCATATGCAAAGAACAATGTGTGAAGTTGTACTATCCTTCAATCCATGGTATGTCTCATTGGTCAGAGGAATATCCTTGGAGGTATTGCTATAACTCCTCTAGGCTCAATGAACTGGTCAGCATGGCTGTAGAGTGGCTCACAACACTCAAGGAAACAACACCACAAGGAACAACAACAATCGCAACAACCATGAGCAGAAAATAGGCATAAGATAAAGGAAAGAGGAAGATTTCTGGAAGGACAAAGGTAGATCAAAGCTACAAGTTTAAAGATGATCCACTTGTTAAGAAGGTATCTTTGGAGACAGAAGCAAAGAGGGAACATCACGAGAGGAGAGTAGCATAGAAAATGAGAGAAAGGCAAAGATTGGAATATACAGAGAAGAAGTTGCAGGAACTAGAGTAAAAGCTCAAAGAGGAACAAGAGTTGCACATAAGAGAGAAGGAAGTGCAACAGGAATAGGAACAGGAACAAGAACAGGAACAAGAACAGTAGGAAGTGCAAGGCGCACAGGTAGAGAAAACTGAAACGATATAGGTTGAAGACTCAAATCCACTAGTAGCAAATGATGAACAGGGCGAGCTACCATAGGAGGAGGAACTTGCTCGGTAGGATGAAAATATAATAGAACCGATGGACTCAGAGATGGTACAACCAAAACAAGATCAGGACAATGACCTCATGCCAAAAGCAACTGAGGTCACCCCACAAGCTTCACCAGCTCCAACAATAGAGCAAGTTCCAAGTGATCAAGGAGAGACAGTTTTCCTTGAGGATGATATGGGAACAGATGTGTATAACATAGTCTTTGATGAATCTCAATACAGGGTTTTATAGCCATGCAGAGCGCACATCCCAGAGGAACATGCATTACCTTCACACTTTAAAGAACGGGTGATTGTGTCAGATGTACAAAGACATCCAACTGCCTTTGCTGATGCTACAAAGGCCTATGCCAAAGCCACGAGCTCAAGTGTAAAGTTCTTGAAAGTGGAAAATGAGAGCATGGCTAAGGACTTGCAAGCAGTTAGGCAGAGGGAAGAACAATTAACAGAATCTGCCAGAGTAGAGATGAAGAAATCCATACTCACCGAAGTATCTACACGTGAGTCAATAATGCGAAAACTATATGACAAGTTCGTCACCATGCACAAGGCAATTGTCCATCTACTTGGCCATCAACACCACTACATAAAGATTGTGCACACACTCACAGACATACATGCCACTACTAATCACTTACAGACATGGACAATGAGGTATAAGGGAGCCCCACTTTACTTGCACAAGATGATGAATCCACAGGTGGAGTTGGAAAAAGCACGCATCCAGAATCTGATTTAGAACTATGAGGAACTCTCGCCACTCATAAATAGTGTTGAGGCTTCATATGCACTGTTTTTTAGGAGTTTGGATGTTGTGGTGAGAACACAGAGGATCCCATCAATTGGAACACTCACCGAGGCCAAAGAGAAGAACCAAGTCTGACTGGAGCTCGAGTTTGACTAGAGCTGAATTAGTTGATGCACATGGGCACCAAAAAATATTTGCAGATCAACACAGAGAACATGCAGATATATGTTTAGTCATTCTCAAGACTAAGTTGTACATGTTACAGGACAAGCTGGGAAGATATTCCAGATCAATATACCTGGAAGAGGTGGAGGCAAGAGTTCATTTCTAGAATGGCATCATCAAACAATACATGAACACCTTTGCACACTAACAAGCTTGTCATCAGTTTGCCATCGAAGATCATGGAGAGGATGTAGACAAGTTAGTCTCTCCACAGCCGTCTAAGTCTTAGTGTTGTCTTATTTGGATCACTCAAGCCTATTTTTTCCCCCACATGGGTATATGTGGAAAATGTATTATTATTGTAAATGTGTTGTAAGGTGAAACTCCAAGCTTCATTAGTGGAATGTAAACAGCCATAGGTAATGTAAAGAGATATATGTAATGAAGTTGAAGAGTCATGAGGGTAGTCCAAGAGTCAAAGGGGAATGTCAAGAGTCACCCCACCCTTTTCTATATATAGAACCTCATAGCTCATAGACAGGGCTTTTTGTTGCCAAGATTTTGTTAGGCATTGCTTAAATAGGGCTTGGAGAGTATTTTGATGAGCCTTAGCTTCTCCATAGTGTAGACCAATTACATCTCTTTGGAGGAGTAGGCGGTGTAGACTGTAATGTTCCACTATTGGGGCTAGTGGATTTAATTTTAATTTGACTAAGTCAAAATGTTAAACATTGTAACATCTCTCTAAAATAATTAAATTCAATTTAATTCCATGCTAGCTCCCATCATTTTCCTGCTCAAAAGATAGGCGTTCTCAACACCTTAGCTACTTCGGCGGGCGTTGCAAATTTATGACAAAAATCACCTTGAAGATGAGAAAACTTACCTCCTGGAAGTTTTTAATAAGAATGGTTATAGTAGGTCTCAAGGTCTTAAGGCTTTTCAAAATGCTGAAAAGGGTCCTCAGAGTAAGATTGACCCCAAGGATTGGTCTTCTGGTGTTCATCTTCCCTTTATTCAAGGGACCACGAATAAAATTGCTAGGATCTTGAGGAAGCATGAGATTCATTCTTCTTTTAGACCTCTTAACACTATATGAAGTTCTCTTCATTTTGTTAAGGACCCGATTAACCCCAAGGATTAGAAGGGTGTTTATATCATTCCCTGTTCTTGTCGAGCTCCTTATATTGGTGAGACCGGTCAATCCATTAACCAAAGGATTTGTGGACATGCTGCCGACATCAGGCATGGAAGGTCTCGCTCCTCCGCTTTGGTAGAGCATGCAGAAAAAACCAATCATCACATCTCCATTGAAGAGGCTAAAGTCATTGCGAGGATTGACCATTTTCATTATCGTAAATTTAGAGAGGCCTTAGAAATTGAAAAAAAAAAGACTTGTTAATTTAAATAGAGATGATGGCTGGAGTATCAACAGATGCTAGATTCCTGCGCTTTCTTCCTAAAAAATTATTTTTATTTATTTATAGATTAATTAATTAATTTTTTTTTGTTAATCCCCATATTGCTTAGTTTATGACTCTCTTAAATTATTTTTGGTAATATGAATAGGATTAAACCTTAATATTAATATAATATTATATATAATAATATTCATTAATAAGATTATATAGGGTTATGAATCCTTTCTCACTTGAGGGGGGATGTGAAAAAGAGAGCGATGAGGGCTCTGTCGGCAGGAGGAATCGAACCAGGGCAGCCTAGGCCATCGGCCTAGGGTGCTGCAGACTAGACCTCATTTTGGATGACGAAGACTAGGAGGTACGGGGTGGGTCAACAGGTTTTCTGTGGAGATGGTCCATACAATGGCCATGTAGGTTGTGGGTTGGATCCAGGGTGCTCAATCTGCAAGGATCCCAAGGAATATGTTTACTGGGACAAATTTCATCCAACTGAGAGGGTACAGTGGATGATTGCATAGGAGGTTTTGGGCGGGGATTCTTCCTTCGTTTCTCCCATGAATCTCAAAGGCTTGATCCAGTACACAAACCCCACCCCTTCCCCCTTTGATCCTTTGTTTACGTAATAGATTATACCCTAAATTATTCATTAATCGAGCATGTCCAAAGGTATGAATCAACAATCCAACTGTATATATTTGTGATGCTCACTGGTGCAAATTTTCATTTTTTCACAAATGCGTAATAGCGAATAGATTTACCTTAAATTATTCAACGTCCAAATATATCAATCAACAATCCAGCTGTATAGGTATATGTGTGACGTTTACTGGTGCAAATTTTAATTTTTCACAAAAGCAGAATCGTTGTCAGGGTTTACCGGGAAGAGTTGTGGCAGTGTAGGAAACCAGGCTGATTGAACCAATATCTCTTCTAAAAAAATTCAACAATTCCAATTTAATATTCCTATCGGCCTCTATTTGTACCTTTTGGGACAATTGCTAGTTGTAGGTATGGATGGAACTTTCACTTTATATATAATATGACAAGTCTAGAATGTTTTCATGCATATGTTGTTATTGTAGTTGGAATAATCTGATTTCTTTAGCAATGTATGTTATTTAACTTATCTATTTATGTATGAACTACTTTGTATATGATTGTATGAATATTGTTCGAATCGAGTTGTTGGTTTAACCCATCACCCTGGATTGTGGACTATTCCACTCCCAACCCGTGATGTCATTATGCACGTGTGTTCCTCTAAGGGTGCGTACTATTACAGGCTCCTAAGGGGCACACTTCCTTTTCCCCTTCGTGTGTCAGCACCTTCCCGTGCATATCTCTTGACTCACCGCAAGGTCACAAACTTGCTCCTGACAAAGATATCTCGCTTATCTCTACATGCTACCATAGTCATGGTACTACTGTGCTATTGACTGTTGGGACTCCTACTCCAAACGGTCTAAGGTCTAATTGGGGCTTCTTACTGGGGATATCCTTGACATGTTGGCAGGTCCAACATTGTCAACAATTTCTATCAATGATCACAAAATAAAAATTGGCCCAACATTATTATCAAAGTTGACTTCCACAAAACTTAATTGACTAGTGACCATGTTAATTTCATTTAAATGACTAAAAATAAATCCACCTTCTAACATATTCATATTAAATAAATGCTTCATAAGAAATACCTTGCTCAATTTAAGGATCTTCATATATTTTATCCAACGTCATCATCAAAACCTCCATTGTCTTTTCTTTCGAAGTGTTGAATTCCTTTGATAATACTAGGAATAGTCTTACTTTTCCTAGCAACTTTCTTTCAAGAAATTCCCATTCTTTATCTTTCAAGGTCATTGGATTCTTTACTATTCTACCTAATGGTAGGAAATTGACATTTTTAATATAGATAATATCCCATTTTCTTCGTCCATAGTTGGTAGTTTTGGCCTTTAAACTTCTCAACCCTAAAACCTTCTTCTTCTATTTATCCCACTCGAACCATACCCTTCTTTCCTCTAAGTTTTATTAACCAAATAAACCTTTGGCTATGATACCAGTTGTTATGAATAAAAACATAGAGCAATAAAATTAAATTGAATGCATAAATAAAACATAGAATTTAATAATACGAAAGAGACAACAATATATGTGGTTCATCTAATTTGGGCTACATCAATGGAGAAGTATCTAGTCCTTCCTTTTATTATGTCCAATGAAATGAATGGATTACAACCTATAGCACATCTAATGAAACCTCCTATTCTCTCTCTCATAGTCTCCTCTCTCTCATTTACAATGTTATCTCAATAATACATAGTCACAATGCAATTCCCTAGTAAAAATAAGGTTTCGTTCTTGGGAGAAAAATACTAACATAACATCTACCATCATATCTGTGACCTAATGATAAATGGTCTATATTAACTATGAAATTATAATATTTACAAGGCAATTTTTCCAAAAATTTCTCTTCGAGTATTTTCCCCGATCCCCCACCAATGGGTCTCAAAAGAGTTTTTTCCACCCCACTTCAACCTAATGGAAATAATAGTAGGGGGAAATCCCCCCTATACCCCCATGAAGAATTGATATCCAAATGAAACTAAAAAAAAACCTCTAATTCAACAAAGATAATTAGGCTCCACAACCAACAAGAATCTAGTCACCAATTGTGCATGCTCATAGTTGAATAGAAAAAGGAAATTGATAAAATCATTCTAAAAGAAAAGGATTGATAAATTTAGTAGCTAACAAGAGGAGTAAAAATATATAAGTGAAACATACATTTTTACCATTGAGAGTTTCCTAGTTAAAATTGAAATTATGGAAACATGAGAAAAGAAAATGTTATTTTGTTTAAATTAAGTTGTGGAAAGATTCAATAGAAAAAAAGTTTGATATATGGATTGACTACAAAGATGATGATTTCTATTGTGACGTAAGATTTAGAATCCTTACTTGGTATTCTTATTCTCTAATCCTCCAACCAATAAGAGAAAATAATTATGTTACTATATCCACAAATCCTTAACACGTTTAAAGCATGGTTGGACGACATGGATTGAAATATTTCTTAATAGGTTTCCCCCTATAGAGAATAATCCAAAAAAAAAAACAAATTCATTCTCCATATCCAAGTTAATAGGATTGTTATTTCTTATAATAATATTTGGTTCAAATTCAAATTATGATCAAATAGAGACCAATTGAAAAGTATATATCCACAAAAAAAATAAAACATAGAGAGGTAAGAAAATATGAATGATGAATTCTTTGACATGATTAAAAAAAATTAATTATATTTAAATGTGCGTAATTATTGTCGTTGCAAAAATCACCCTACAAAATTTTGTGTACACTCAAATTTTGTAATCTACTATGGATCCTGCGATTGGTCATTCTGTAGGCACTCATTGGTCAGCTGATGCTTTTTTATCTCCCTTCTTGGATTGGAAGTGTCGAAGTCACTTGCTCACACATTCTTAGTCCATAACAAGTGCATCAACTCATTAGTTTATGAAATCTTAGAGAAGCATAGCACATTCCATCAAGACTATTCCTATGTGATGTCTAATCCATGTCGACAGTCAGTGTGCACTAACAATGATAGTTCCTCACATTCTAGTTGCATTTGTACTTCCATTTCAGTGATATTTGCAAAATGTCGCTTTCACGCACCTTTGTTCTCACGAGTGCCATTTTCATGTTTTTAGTTGTCACTTTATCTTTCTTTCACTTTAATTAGTATCATTTTCATGTTATCTTGCTCTACCATGTGTTACTTCCAATGTCGTCCACATATCGCAAGATTTGTTCACACTTTAGAAATTGTCGTCATTTCGCTTGATAGTTGTCGTACAATGTATGTGTTCTTGTTTTGGTGGTTTCAATGGGTTATATTTGTGTTAATGAGTTGGTATAACCATGTAAACATCAGTCACACTCATTCCCAAATTTTTAATCACTTTCGCACAAGTGTCATCACGGTCGTCGCAAAGTGTACCTTTAGTGTTGCACTTGTCGTAAAATCATCGCAAAGTTGTTGCATTGAGGAAAATATGTTTTTAACTTGTTCCGTATGATCTAGGTTTTTGTGTTGTTAAAGTGTTTCAAGCGTGTGATCACATTCAAGTCATATCATTGTTCACAACAATCTCTTCGGTCGCACACTTAACCAAATTTTAGAAAATGCCCAGCAACCTAGCCTCATGCAGCCCTCATAAACTATGCATTGTGTAGTATCAACCATCAAGAAGTGACCTTGTCTCTTAAAAATTCACAATGCACAGTCTCTGCCTCTCGGAACTATGTGTTTCACAACCTGAGTGCTCAAGCCTAGCCCCTAAGTCCCAAAACTGTGCAATCTTTCTCTCTAGCCAAGCCAGTATTATTCATTACGTAGTCTCAATCCTCAAGCCTTAGTATTGATCTCTTGAAATGCACAACTATGTAATCATCTAGCCTATTTTCCTTTTGGTACTGCGCATTTCATATTTTCAATACTCAAGCACATGCCTTAGTGTCAAGCACTTCTCAATCATGCCCTCCAACCAGGCCTAAACTGTGCAGTGCATGGTCTCAGACCTCAAGCCTAATCCATGATATCTTGGGATACGCAACTGAGAAATCACCAAATATAATTTTCCTCCCAGAACTACGTAGTTGACTAAAGCAGTGCCCAACCCCTCAGCCTGGCTCATTGAGCTCCCAAAGTGCGCAATCCTTTTCGTCAGTCGACCCCAAACTATGCATTGCACAGTCTCAAGGCTCAAGCTTCACCCCTGACTACTTGAGTTGAGAAATTGTGCAATTACTAAGCCTCTTTCCAAAACTATAAATCGGTTTTGGCTTAGTTAATGGATCAATATGCACCATCTTAGACTAGGGGTTTATTTGAATAATTTCGTCTTGTCATGAGTGGATGGCAGATGCAGGTATTATATCATGCTATGGAAAGATGATGAAGAGGGAGATGGGTAAGGAGGACATGATAGAAGACACATATGGAGTTGAAGAGATAAGATGATCATCAAGTGAGAAGATGAAGGAACACTGAACTATAAAAAATGATCAAGATCAAGATCCCATAGAAGACACCTCATTTTCAAGTCATAAGGAGTAGGAAGAAGAACAAGATGTACCATCTTTTCAAGAAGACACAAAGAAAGAAGCAGCAAGAAGGACAACTTGGCACTGTCACATCATCATGCAGTCCATGTCATCAGTGTTATGTCATGTCCTGTCACAAGTCATCATATGCCACATCATTATTGTGGATTATGTAATTACCTATTCAAAATGTATTGTAAAGTGGAATTCCAAAGGATGAATTCAGAATATGAAGAGTCAGGTAAAGTTGAAAAGTTATAGGAAGTCAAATAGTCACAAGGAAGGTGAAGCAACACCTCTTGGTTATATACGCACCATCATTGTATGAGCAAGGGACTTTTCACATTGGATCCTCCCGCAAGGCATTAGAGAGACAAACTACTTATTTTGAGGAGCAAGAAGTGGCTCCAATGTTGCACTATTGGAGCTAGTTATGTTCATTTTATACATGTGTCTTGGGACTTTTACTTAATAATAGAAGCCTTCATGGCCAACACATTCTTCATGCATGGATTATGAATATTTGTAAGTCTATTCTGCAGATGTTTGTATTTCATGTTTGTTTTCATTTGTGCTAAATTAGTTGAACTATTTCGGTTATTTTAGTAGTTATATTATTGAGAATGTGTTGTAATGGTTGTTATTGTTGTCCCATCCTTGTGGACTATTCTGCAAGATACTAGACAAATCTTTCTCATTCATTGGTTGTAATGAACATCGTATCTTTTGTGGACTATTCCATTAGATGTTAGAAGGATCCTTCTTGTTCGTGTGTGTCTCTACTTGGGTGGTACTATTACCTCTCTCTTAGAGGATCATTTTACTCTTTTCCACTGTAGTATAAGAAATTTGACACACCTACAACCGAACACTCACTCGACACACCTTCTTTCTTTTCAAAGGCACCATGCTTTCCTCTCTCTTACTGACAGTTAAAGGCAAGGAAAATCTGTAAGAATACATGGAAAATGGGTTGATACTCCAGATGGGGACCCTATTCCAAATGGTGTGAGTTATAATTGGGACTTCACATCGTGGAGACCCCTTGGTTGACAGATTTCTAGCACCATGAACAGTGGTACTAGAAGGAGTGCAGATGACAAGTAATGCACGTTGATTCTGTTTTGAACCTCTTGCCTCAAATCTTACTCCTAGGGTGTTTCTCTAATTTATCCATTTATCAATTTTCAATCCTCGATGAGCCTCTCTATCACTTGTCTCAATTAAAGTTTTACGGTGAGGATGGAACATCCCTAACCACACACATTTCTGATTTTCTTAAATTTTTTGAGTCTTATGAAATCGATGATGAACAGTTTTCTTTTGTGCTTTTATTCCTCACCCTTAAAGGTTGTGTTAACCAATGGTCCCATACCTTACCAACTACCTCCATCCATTCTTTCCATCATTTCCTCAAGGATCTTTATCAAGCCTTTGATAGGTATGATTACCTAGATGTTTATAAAATAATCAATCAATTAAGAATGAAGCTTGATGAATCAATTGAGGATTTCTCTAATCAATTCCCTAAACTTTTTCATGAATTTCCTGAAGAATATGTGTATTGGGGTTTCTTTAAACAAATGTTTCAGTGCTTAGTCCATGTCTCTTTGCACGGTGAACCTGAATTCCCTAATTTTTCTACTTCCCCAACTCTTTCGAATCATGAGACACCTCTAATTTCAGAGGAGGAATGTACTACACCTTTTGTTCTTTTTCCTCCTCCTTTTCTAGTTTTGATAAGGGTGTCTTTGTTCAATGATTATAAAGTTGAGAAATCTACAAATCCAATTCCTAATCCATCTTCTCATTCTTCTTCTAATTTTCATGACTTAGATTCAATGGAGGAAATCCCAAAATGGCTCATGAAGCCCATGGTGAAGACTAACTCCATTCAACAAGCTGATTTTATTAGTCATAACTTTAATCCCAAATCTAATATGGATTTTTGTTATCTTCTATCATCTACATGCCATGACTCTTTATACCATAATTTTCCCAATCAACATACTGTAGCAACTCGTCTTTCACACTCTCTTAATTTTCAAGTTGATGGTTCAAATTGTGATCAGATACAGGGCAGTCACATTACACAGGTAGGGGAATAAGAAGGTTAATATGATTTCTATCTTTATTCTCTCTTCCAAAATCCTCGATGTGAAGATGATGTGTTCCCATTCTCGGATGATTTTTAATAGTATAATCTTGGCAGGAAATCAAATGCAATCAATTTGTAGCCTTGGGAAACAATCATTGTGATGATGATGACTTTGTTGATGTATGCGATCACAAATGCCTAGGTGCATCATATGATCTTTTAGTTTCTCATGAAGACATTACTTTACATCCATAATCTGAGTCGGTCAAAGAATATGTGCTTATCAGAACTTATTCTTCATCTCACTATCCCTTGTGCTCTATCGTTGGCAATGAATCTACTCATGATGGAGATACTCCATGCTCTTCAATTCCTTCATATGATGAGTTAAACTCTCAATTAGCATAGGGTGATTAGAGTATCCATGATGCAACTAAAAACAATCAAATCATTGAGTACTCCTCCCACCCCTCATCATCTCTTCTCTTGTGTGAAGACAACTCCTCAAATCAAATTGCTCACAAAATTTCCCCGAATCATTCACCTTCGAATTTGAGATCAAAAGAATCTTTTGACTTGAGTAATATGGTTATTGAGTTGAAAATTCCAGTAAAATCAGTGACAAATAAGGTTTTCATCCAGTGAGTAGTGGCCTTATTGAAACCAATGGTAGAAACTATCCTCGAACCATGCATGATCTGGTTCAATCTTGAAAATGTGATTTTACAACCCTAGAAAGTTTTGAGACCTGTGTTTGTTAATTTAATGGAGTTTAAATTACTAAATAAGTTATCGACGAGGGCTTGTAAAATGATGAAGTTTATGTGCACCAGTTGTGCTATGATTCTTTATTATGTGAGTAAGTTTTCAAATTGAATTAGGATGTTTTCATGCACATGTTTTATCTAATAAATTGCCACTCTTGCAAGAAAGTAAAAGATCACACTGACATAAATAAAACTAAATTAAAGTGCAGAAGTAAATAGAAAAATAAAATTCAAATTCTCTTTACGTTTGCAAAAATGAAAACTAATCTAAAATTTCAAAAATAAATATCACACCATCACAATACTTATATACTCCTCACTCACATAAATGAATCTACTCTTGATAGAAATAAAATATCACACTGGAAAATCTGGATCACACTAATAAAACCTTGGAAGAATTATACTCCTAATTGCAATTAAATGATTCTACTCTTCAAAATTTACATGTGCATAATAGATCCCTTTTTTATTTATTTCCTTCATCCTTCACACAATGAAATGATTAAATCTATGATAGAAATCTCCAACAAACTCTATTATAAACTTTGTTCTCATTATCATAAGCACTCATTGAAAATCAAAACTGAAAGATTAGATGAGATAATCTAATGCTACAAAACATAAGATATAAAACTAAAATATGAACTGAAAATAAAATAAGGCCTTACAGCTCCCAGAGGGGCCTCCTGTGGGTTGTAGGTAAGTAGTGATCAGTCAAATATTAAACACACATCAACTCAATGCACAAAGGAATAATCAAGCTCGATTTTATAAATGCAAAAAGTGTTTTCAAAATATTAACCGATCTGTCATAGTTTTTTCGAGAGGTAGGTTTTATAACCTCCTTCAATAAATTGTTTAGAGATTTTTACACCTATTCTACTCGACAAAAAATCATAAGACATTATGAAATAGAGATTCTTCATGATTTTCTATCGAAGAAGTAAATCATAAGGCAAAATATCAACTTCATCCTTATCATTGATCTTCTCGCTCACCTAATTCATCTTTGAATCCTTTTCCACTAGGTTGACTTCCATGTTTCCCTGCTAATACAATACCCTTACCATTTTCTTCGATCATGAAGATAGGTAGATATCATTATGTCAGTTTTCATTGACTTGTCCATACATTTCGCTCCTTAACTAGTGTTTCTAAACCTACATATTCTTCAAGTAAGCTGCAGAATCGATCATTAGTTGCAAGATTGATGAATTCTAGTAGCTTATGCAAATATTAAGTCAAATAATAAGGAAACAATGAAACTATGAATAAAATATGATTAGGTACCTTCTTTTGCCAACAACCTTGTAAGCTAACACCTTATTAAGATTATTATGATCCAAAAGGAAGGGAATTTAGTGAATGGGATTTAGGAAAGGTGTCAAAAAGGAACAATTTTGGTATTCAACATTCCCTCACAAAGAATATATTGCATGTCCTCATGCACAAAATTTCAAAATTTGTGACCCACTCTATCACTGAGCTACCTTTGAATCTTGAGCAAGAACATCTAAGTTAGTATTCTCTATTTTTCTGATTTTGCTTATGGTTTCCATCCTTGGTTTCTTCATTGAAATCTTGCATTGCAAACCCCTAATTTTACTTTTGAGAAGTTTATATTTAGCTTTTAACTTCTTTTTTTTCTTGTACTAGTGGAAAATATGTAAGAGAATAATATCATTTTTTGTCCTTTGAATGTCATTTTGTACCTTCATTGCTTCATGTTCCTGCTTCAAAAATTTGTTTAACACTTCTAATTCATAAATTTTATGTTTAATAACATATTAAATCTTGATTCTTCTAGAGGGCTTAAATGAATCTCTTCACTCATAATTTCTTCTTGATTTGAGGATAAATCAATAGTTTTTCCTTGTGCTTTATGTTCGAAATATCCATTATAGTCATAGATTTCTTGTTGAACAGGGTCAATTTCTGGTGTCTTCTTTGTTAGACTTGCAATTGGTGATGGCATTTTCTGTGCTTCTTCTTCTAAATCAACAAAACCTAGAGACTATTTAATGGTCGATTTCATAAGTCGTATACTTCTTCTTGATGGTTTTTTAGCAGTGAAAACTCACTTTTTCTTGCTACTTTTTTTTTTCCTTCCTTTGATGGACCTTCAAGTGTACTAGAATATTTCTTCTTTTTAAGACTCTATAAAACATTTTCAAGGGGGGTTTCATCATCAGAAACATTTTGTGTGTGCTCATCTTGTGGAATTTCATGTGCACATGTTTCATTTTGAATCTTAAGGTTTGAGGGAATTTTTCGACAACTTCTTTTTATCTTAGAACCCAACTCATCTTACCCATCTTCCTTAAAGTGATTTCAAACTAGAATATCCTCCAAATTATCCCCTTTGCTCTTCAAATGGGCTTCAATTATGATTTTTACTAACCCATGATGATACAAAGCATTGTCAATAGATTGAATTTTTCTTTGGATATTAGCAGCCAATTTTCTTAAACTATAAAACAAGAAATGTGGCAAATTGATTTTTTTTACCATCAATAAATGCATCATCAACCAAGCATGGTAAAAGAAATATTTCCAAACCTACCCTCACAGCTTATGAACTTCAGAATAATTAACAAAAAAATTCTCCATTTAATTTTTAAAGGTGTTACTGGAATTCCCTTCTTAAAAATGGATATGTCCATACTTGGGGTTTTTAGGACGATTTCCCAATATTTCTCTTTAATTTTATGGTTTTTAAACCAACTTTCCCAATTTCTCAGTAATCATGTAGCTTCTTCCATGAACAAATCTATCAAGGCTAGCCTAATATCTCCAATTTATGTTTCTATCCCATCATATGCCCGAGCAAATGAATTTTTAACCTCCTTATTGTGCCCATCAAAATTTTCAAAGAATTGTAACTACCATGCATGCTGCAATTGTTGTTTCACATGTGGATAACCTTAAAGAAATTGACTCCATTTGACTCAGAATGCACTATAACTCCCATGGTGAGGAAGCTTGAGTCCATAATGCCCTTTTTGATAGGATTGTGGAGTGTAGCAAGGACGGGAACGAAATTTAGGTAGCAGTTGAGGGGTTTTTAGTAAAGAAGAATGAAACAAAGTTGAAGGAAGTGGGATATAATGTGAAGGAAATGGGATAGTGTAACAAGGAAATGGTATATATATAGATAAAGGTGAATGAATTTAAACAATAACAATGTTTTAATTCCATTTGCATTTCGTGATGATTATAAAAAAATTATGCATTGAATGGTGAAAAACCAATATTATGTCATGAAAAAGGTAATAATTACATAATATGGTGGAGGAAATGGTTATAATCATCTATTTATATCATAACTCAATGTTTGTCCTTAATTATTTAACTAATATTTACATACCTTTCATTTTTCCTTACTAATTTTCTTTTTTTGTAGGTTTCTTAGGTTTCTTTAGTTGTGATCTCCATTCAAGTTACTTTGACCATGATCTTCATTTGCTTTGGTTGTAATCTGTCAAGTCAGTTGCAAAATTTCATGAGAGCTACAAATTATTAACAATTTTTTAGCTGTCTTATTTCTGCAAATATGAATAAAAGAAATGGGACAAGAATAAAGAAATTAAAAAGAAAATATAGGTTGCCAATAATACTTGGTTTTCAACTTAGATTTTCTATATACACATGACAACACTGTTGGTTTTCATGTTTATACAATTATTATTATTATTATTATTATTATTATTATTATTATTATTATTATTAGTTTGGATTTAAGAGATCTGTGGTTTGCATCTTTTGAATCAATAACCGGAGAATCCACAGTATGAACATTTTTATACCAACGTTTCAAATCCCAAATGGGATCCATCATCAGGATATTTAGAATGATGATAGAAGAAGAGAAATTTTGAGAATAAATAATAATGAGGAAAATTTTTAGGGAACCTCATACTGTCGGCTTGGAATAATAATCTGATTTTTATTAATTTCTAATTTTTAATTTAAAATTTTTACTTTTATTTATATAAATTACTTATAATTTAATAAGTTTATATAGAAGGGCTAATAAATTAATACAAAACCTAAAGATGAAATTAGGGAAAAGAAAAATAAGACTAATATAATAATTTCCATATAAATTAAATCAATATATTAAACTACTTTATATTAACAATTATAAATAATGAATATTTATAATTGGTTAATAATCATTATTTATAATTGGTTAATATAATAATTAGTATATTAATTAATCGATATATCGAAAGCATTAAAATGCCAATTCTTAAAATAAGAGGTTAATTAAAAATATATGGGAAACCTATGCTAATTTCTATATAAATAAAACTAATATATTAAACCAAATTATATTAATAATTATAAATAATTGATATTTATAATTAATTAATAAAATAATTAATATATCAATTCATAGTTATATAGAAATCAATAAATAATAGAATTTTATGCTAACTTTTTAACCTAAGAGAAAAATAAGACTAATATAATAATTTCTATGTAAATTAAATTAATATATTAAACTACTTTATATTAACAATTATAAATAATAAATATTTATAATTGATTAATATAATAATTAATATATTAATTAATTGTTATATTGAAATTATTATATCAAAGCAACAAAATGCCAATTCTTATAATAAGAGGTAAATTAAAAATTTTAGGGAAACCTATGCCAATTTCTATATAAATAAAACTAATATATTAAACTAAATTATATTAACAATTATAAATAATTAATATTTATAATTAATTAATATAATAATTAATATATCAATTCATAGTTATATAGAAATCAATATATTATAGAATTTTATGCTAACTTTTTAACCTTGAAATTAACTTTTTAATTTCTTTTTTAATTTTTCTTTTTTAGTTTTTTTAATTTCTTTTTTAATTATTATTATTATTATTATATTGAGAAACAAAAGTATAAGGCTAAGTTGGAGATGAAGAAGAATCTTCCCTGACCAACTTTAAATCAGGATTATCTTGCATACTTCTTATGAATTCTTCCTTTGTTAACAATTTATGATATATTCATACTCTATGAGCATTTACAAGGAAATTTACTTTTTCTTCATCAATAGTTTTAATTCTGACTGCTCCGTTATCAAAGACAGTTTCAATCTCATAAGCACCATGCCAATCTGTTCGAACTTGTCCTTGAAAATCTTTAAATTTAGAATAAAAAGCAATGCCCAATCACCCAGCCTAGAATTCCTATCATTGATAAACTTATCATGCCATATGGATCTTTGTTATTGAACTATATTGGTTATGTGAATAACATCTTTTTGTATCTCATCAAGTTCATTCAATTGCTCCATTCTTTATTTTTGGGCTTCTGATAGATCAAGACCCAATTTAACTATTGTTTTGAATGTCTTTATTTGGAACTCAATAGGAAATAGGGCTTTCTTCGCATAAAAAGGTTCATAAGGAATATGTCTCATTATGTTTCTACATGTGGTACGATATGCCCATAAAGCTTCTAGAAGCTTTTCTATGCAATCCCTTCTATGCAGATGTACAATATTGGTAATAATTGCTTCACGTACTTTATTAGTAACTTCAATGTGTTTATTTTCTTGTGGATGATATGGAGTGGATTTTAGATGTTTGATCATGTATTCTTCGATTATATTTTGCACCAATTTGGATGTAAATTGAGTACCTTGATCTGTCAAAATTTCCCTTGGGACACCAAAACAAGTGAGAATATCCTAAAAAAGAAATGAAACTACAACATTTTAAGTAGAAAAAGGAATTTCTTTAGCTTCGACCCATTTTATGGCATAATCTGTACAAACAAGAATGTACCTTTTTTACCTTGATGGTGGATTGATTGGACCAAAAAATCTAGAACCCACTTTTTAAAGGGTTTAATAAGTACCTAAGGTTGTAGATGCATCTCATTTGAAGGAATAAGCTTTCCCATTCTCTAGGAACTATCACATCTCTTACAATATGCTTTGACATCTTTAAAAAGAGAAGGCCTGTAATATCCTAAGAGAAGGATTTTATAGGGAGTCCTTTTATCAACAAAGTTTCCTCCAAATGGTTCATTGTGGCAAGCCTTTAATATTTTTGGTACTTCAACTTCTTTGACACATCTTTGAATGATTAAATCAGACCCTGTTCTGTACAATTCTCCATTTATCCATGAGTAAGATGCAAGACAAATATGAAAGTAACTTCCCTATAGCCAAATCAGTAATATCTGCAAGCCAAGGAGATTTAATAGATACTGTAAAAGGGTATTCATCAGGAAAATTATCTTTTACGAGAACATCCTTGTTATCATTTTGGATTCTAGATAAAAAATTTAGCAATTGTATTCTTCTTTCCAAGCCTATCCAAAATAATAATATTGAATTCTTGTAATAACAATAACCATCTTGGAACTTTTCCATTAGTAATTGATTTATTCATAAAATATCTCATTGCAGATTGATATGTTTGAACAAATGTTTCATAACCAGTGATATAGTGTCGAAACTTATTAATAGCATGTACAACAACTAAAAATTCCTTTTCTGTTACAATATAATTTAACTCTGCAGGAGTAAAATTTTTACTTATGTAATATATTACACAAGGAGTCAAATATTTTTGTCCCAATACAGCTCTAAAAGTTGTATTTGAAGCACAGTTGAAATATGACAAGGAAGACTCCAATTTGGTCCTCTTGATATAGGTTCTTCAGAAATATTTTTTTTTCCCTAGAAAAAAGTCATAATTTCTATTGATATATAAGAAATTACATTTTGTAGATTCTAGTGCATATGCATATGGAGGTTGAGTTTCCTATCGAGTTCAAAAAATAGACCAAAAAAAGATCCATTGTATCTCCATGCTGGGAGTCATTGTTGCCAGTTTTACTGTGCCTATACCTGCTCTCTAACAGAGTGAAAAACTAACTCAAAATTGAATTCTGTCTCTTCTCAGAGAGAGAATCTAAAGTATCAAAAACAGGACTTAAGTCCAGAATAGTTCATGTAGTACAAAAAGTTATAAATAAGCATAATATATACAAGTTAAACAAAAAGTTATAGGGCTTATAGCCCATTTTCTCTGTGTTCCACAAAAGGTCTGTGATAATGCTGGTGGAAAGTCCCATCTATCTCCTCCTGAATCAACCAGTCGCTCTGTCTAAGCGCTGCCTCTTTGGAAAGGAAGTCTACCCCTGAATTTCGCTCCCTAAAAATGTGGTGACAGGTAAAAGAGTCAAAAGAAGATATCAGTCTTTGTGCCTCTTCTAATATATGCCTCAGTGAAAACGCATTGCAATGTGATGCATTATTTAACCAATTACAAACAATTTTGGAATCACCAAATAGTTGTAGATGTCTGTAATGCTTTTCTAATGCAAAATGAATGAGATGTTTTGCAGTACAGAGTTCAGCATAATTGTTTGTTCCCCTGCCTAATCTCATTTGAATCTTGAAGCAATGTGTTTCATTTAGATAGAGCATGGCCCCGCCACCACATCCTACCTCCTGAGCAGAACCATCAAAATATGCCCACGGTTTAGTTTTGTCTATGATTTCAGGTTTAATGATACAGGGAGGGGTATTGGAGTCCTCCTCGGGAAGAAGATCATAATCCGCAATAGTATGGAGCAAGATAGCAGGCCAATGGGGTATCTTGTGGTTGAAAATATATTGGTTCCTTGCAATCCATAATGACCAGCAAACAAGGAGAGGCATGTTCCTGGTTTTGACACCATGTACTCCAGGCTTCCATAATGTCATGTCCATCCAGTTTTTTAAACTTGGATAGTGAGAAATAATGGAATTCCAATGTTCCTTGGAGGTGGGGCAATTAAGGAAGAGATGATCAGTACTTTCTTCATCATTGCGGCACAAATGACACCAGAAAGGGCCATGGAAAGATCTTTTCATCAAATTTAAACCCATTGGAATCTTGTCGAACAAAATGTTCCACATCAGTAAGCGAGCTCGAGGGGCCGCCTTAAGCTTCCAGAGTAATCTCCAAGTCAGGTTGATGTTCAGGGGCTTGTAAGGTTCCATCAATCTAATATAACCCTCCTTGGGAGAGTATGATCCATGTTTTGCAAAGGCCCAGATAATCTCATCTGATCCTTCAGATAGCTAAATGTGTGCCTGGGTAAGAGCGTCCGTGTAGTCCTGCCACTCTTGTCACCATTGTATAGGAATGTCCAGATCAAGAGCTGATTTCAAGGCCTGCTGTAGAAAGGAGGAGTTGTCATTATTGCCGATATGTCTGATGTGTGTAATATTCCTACTGTGTAAGTGCCTTATCAACTCTTCAGGTAGCCTGTGTGCATTACCACAACCAACCCATGGGTCTGTGCCAATACGGACAGCATTACCCTCCTTTATTCTCCACGTTATGCCTTCTCGTATGAGTGGTATTGCATTTATAACTGCCTTCCATATATTGGAAATGTTATTGTTTGTTCTATGCTGTTGTCTAAACCAGTCCATTAGGTTCATAGGCCAGATATATTTTGCTTGTGTAACCCAGGACCAGAGGTTGTTTGTAGTGATGAGATGCCAGCCAAGCTTTGCCGCCAGAGCTTTTGAAAATAAATCTAGCCTTTTAATGCCCCAACCTCCCCATCTCTTGGGCTTTGCTATCGTCTCCCATTTGACCCAGGCAAATAACCTACCCGGTTGATTGCCTTTCCATAAAAACCTGCAGCATATGCTCTGCAATCTATTCAGTATACCCCTCGAAATCTAGGCTAAGGTCATCCAAAATACAGGAGTATCTTCAATCACAGCTTTTATAAGGACTAATCTTCCTGCACGGGATAGGTATTTATGGTACCAAACCTGTAGGCACTTTTCCACTTTTGCAATGAGCCAAGTCCAGTCCGCGATCTTGTATCCGAGGGGCTTAAGCCTAAAGCCCAGATATTTTAGACCGACTTCCAGATTCTATAATGTAAAGGGGAAACATTGTGTGGTGAATACTATCTCATGTTGTGAGCATGCAAAAGAAGTAATCGTCGACTTACTGTCATTTATAATCATCCCAATTGCCTGCTGAAATAGATTGAAGATATTCTGGAGGACCGTAGTATCACCAATACTACCATTTAAAAATGAGAACGTCATCAACAAATAAAAGGTGGGTGAGAGTACAGTTCTTAGTGATCTTGATTCCAGCCAATTGATTCCTATTGCGAGCTGATATGATGACCCTACTTAATCCTTCCATGATAAGTAAGAAAAGTAAGGGGGAGAGTGGACATCCCTGCCTGAGGCCCCTTTCCGAGAGAAAAAATGATGTGGCTTCCCCATTTAATAAAACACTATATGATACATCTTTAATACAGCACATAATCCATTTAATATATGCACAAGGAAAGCCAAGGTGAGTCAGCAATAATCTAATGTAGAGCCAATTTGTTCTGTCAAAAGCCTTAGAGAGGTCCACCTTCAAAATCATGCCTTTTTGCTTCCTCATCTGCATTGTGTGGAGGAGTTCCTATGCTATGGAAATGGCCTCATGTATCTGTCTATGCTGAAGGAAAGTGAACTATTCAGAGGATATGTGTCTAGAAAGAATAGGCTTCAGATGGTTTGCAATGATCTTTGCAATGATCTTGTACAAATAGTTGCAAAGGGAAATAGGTCTAAAATCATTGAAAGAGGAAGGATTGTCAGATTTCGGGATAAGGGCTATGAAGGTGGATTTGATGGCCGATGATATTCTTCCCCTCCTTCTGCAATCCTCCACAATCTTGAGCAAGTCGTCCCCCAGGATTTCAAAAAAAGCTATGTAGAACTCGATAGTCCACCCATCCGGGCCTGGACTCTTGTCTTTTTTAAACCATTTTATGGTTGCCTCAAGCTCTTCCTTCATTACTTCCATCATCAGGTCCTCTGTATCCTCCTGTTCTACAAATCTAGGGAAGTGTTCTGCAACCCGCATGATTTCCATAATATTTACAGCTCTAGGTGCCTTGTATATGTTTTTGAAATGCTCAATGGCTAAGCAAGCCAGGTCCCACTGTGATGATACAGATTTCCCCTGATCATTACGGAGTTCCCAAATAGTATTAATGGATTTCCTGCCATTGGAAAATTTGTGGAAGAACTTGGTATTGTCATCACCTTCAGTGAGCCAGATAGCCCTGCTCCTGAGTCTCCAACTCTCCTCCCTTTCCTTCAAAATTTGGGATCACTTACAGATGAGGGAGGTATAGTGTTCTTTGCTTTCTTGTGTTATGAAAGTGCCATCCAAAGTATCCTCATGTGCAGCAATGGCCAACTCTACCTCCAGTAGAGTGTTGTCATCATTCTTCCGCTTTTGATGTGACCAAATTTTGGAGATCCCTTTCAGATCTTTCAATTTTCTGATGAAACCCTTAGTATGATCCTCATGACCCGGAATAGGGTTGGACTGCCAGAAATCAGTGACCAATTGAATGTAAGAAGGGTCCTTGAGCCAAGAGGCATTGAATTTGAAAGGGCTTTTTATTCTCTGGTTTATGTCTACCAGCTCCATGTAAATTGGCCGATGGTCAGAAATACCTCCAGTACCAACCCACTGACAAATGCGAGGATGTGTGCTTAGGAAAGCTTCTTTAATGAGAAATCTATCTAGTCTCCTTGCCAGACTGTGGTCTCCACTACAATTGTTTGTCCAAGTATGTTGTATCCTGGCGGATGGGATGTCTGCCCACTGATGCTCCTCTAGTAAAGTAGAAATCGTGTCAAATAGTCCATCTACTTGGGCCGAGTGGCCCCAAGATTCACTGAAGCCCAAAGAGAAATTTAAATCCCCTCCAAGTATAATGTTGTCAGCCTGCAGGAATTCTGAGTCTAGAAGTCTTCTCCAGAAGTTTTCCCTATCCATACAAGATCCATATACATTCACAATACGAACTTCAGACTCTAATGTAGGGGCATATATATCCACTCCTATATATCCCCTACCTCCCCAAATATTCCTGAGATCCATGGATTTGTTACATATGCCAATAGCAATACCCCCGATCTACCAGTCGCATCCAGGGCATGGAAAGGCCAATTCGGCAACCAAGAATTAAGTGTAGGAATAAGGGCTTCAGCCAAACAAAGGGTTTCTTGTAAGAAAATAATGTCCACCAGATTCAAAGTAAGCAATCTTCTGAGAGCTAGTTTTTTAGGAGGGCTAGCAATCCCTCTACAATTGAAGGATAGTAACTTCATGGAGGGTGAGGGAGAGGGTCATTCCTTGCTCTAAGGGCCCTATCAATGGTTTGTTGTCGCCCAAGGGCAACTTCTTCACCCGCAATGTGTCTGGCTCTAGTGAGATGAGATGGGCGACCCCTGGTGGGTTTATGAGAGGCCGGGGTAACATCTAGGTCCAGACCAATTGCATCACATCCTCTATCCTTCGATCTGGAACGAAGAGAGTAACGCGGGGATACAGGGGAGGATGGGATGGGAATCAGCAAGAGGGAGGATGATGAAAGAGATGGGATGCTGGGGGCAATGATGGGAGGGGGAAGGGGAAGAGTGCAGTGAAGGGAGGAGGGAGAAGCACGGCCTCGAGTTCCTAATAGAGCCATGGAGACCGAAGATGGTAATGAAGGGGGGGATGCAGAACCGAATGAATGGGATGCAATAGCTTCAGAAATACCAGATACAGGAGAATAGAGTGAGGAGGATATAGATAACATACCCGATTGTGAGATATCCTCCTTTGCTGGACTGGAGCTTGCTGGTAGAGGGGGCGATGGAGGGTTTGTGTCTTTGAGACCCATTTCAATACCCACTTCCTCAGGTGCTCCTCGGGTGTCTTCTGCCTCCTTGTCAATCTTCTCTGGTTCCATATCCTTGTCGGGCAGAGTAGGGTTCCCTCTGGGCTGCTCCATCTCCATGTTCTGGTCAATACCCTTGTTCTTGCGATTGAGGGGGACAATCCTTGAATAAGTGCCCCACTTTGTGGCATCTACGGCATCGATAAGGAATGCCTTCATAGTCGATCATCTGCTTGCGGGAGGTGTCCCTCCACTGAATGGTGATATGCTCCTGCAAGCCACCCCAGGTATCCAGATTGATAAGAATCCTTGCATATGCCATCATGCCTGTATATTGATATGATTTGTCATATTCCATGTAGGAGCCGATAGCATTTCCAATCCGCCTAAAGATGTCCTCGAACCAATATTGTAGAGGGAGTCCCGGGAGCCGAATCCATACTGGTCCAATGCCAATTTGCTCAGTCTCTGGATCAAAAAGAGGCGTCCAACGCTTCAAGAGAACCAGGGCATGTTCAAAGTGCCAATAGGAGGACAAAACCCAATTGGCATGGTCGGCACAGGCAAATCTCAATGCGAACCATCCCCTCATGAAAGTCTGCATGAAGGGGATATCCACCAGATGGTGTCCCCAAACCTCTGATGCCCATGTTTTCAACCGAGCAGCCATATAGTTCCGTCCTCTGATACGCCCTACCAAGACTCTGTCAGCGAAATCCATAGTCTCACCCCACTGAATGTCCTCTTCCAACCTGAGAAAAATATCGTCCGCCTTGGACTTGTAGCACTTGTACTTCTTCTTGGACCCCTGGTGATGTGCCTGGTGGTGTACCTGACTCAGAAGAGGGCTCGAGGCTACAGGGGTAGGGTTAGGGTTAGACGAGGAGGGGTTAGGGTTTCCGGTGGTAGGAAGAAAATAACCGGCGAGCAGTGGAACGACGGTAAAACTGCCAGATGGAGGAGCAATTGAAGTCTGGAGTGGAAAACCGGCAGATCCAATGGATACAGACGGTGGGACAACCTGTCAGGGTGGCACCTCAAAAATAGGGAGATCCAAACCAAGGTTAGGGTTTAGACAGTCAGAGACGAAACCGAGGGTAGCCGGGGAATGTGGAGGAGTAGAGAGTGATGGCCATGTGGGCGGGTCATCTGAGAGAACAACAGACTGTGACCGTGATGGTTCCACATAAGAGTATGAAGGATAATTTCCAGAGAAGCCAGAGCTATACATACCTACAGATGTAGAATACATGGAATTCCAGATGGAAACCCCCTCCAACAGATCTTTAGAATAATCAATGGCATCGAGGTCGTCCATGTTGACAGCTGCACCTAGAAATGGAGGACACCTTGAGAATGCTAGAAAACGGAGAGAAACCAACCCCGGTAATGGACTGCCAGGGACAGGAAAAAAAACAGACGGACGACAGATAATAGTCAGGTAACAAACACTAATAGCAGATAATAAAAAATCCCTTAAAGCCCTGACAGGTCGCAAGCAGGTAAACGGTGAGCAGTTAGTAAAGAAAAGCAAGGTACGATGCATGGCTGAAACCGTCAGCAGGGTTACCGGAACCTGTTCAAGGGTAATCTGCAGTAACTTGCAGTACGTGAAAACCCTCAACTGAAACCCTCACCGACGATTAACCGTAGAGTCTCTTCCATTATCTCCCACTTCAGAAATATTTTATTTCAAAGTTTTAAAATCTTTTTGGAAATTAGAATTCCAAATGAATTCACAATCTTTTGTAAGTAATTTGAAAAGTGGAGAGGCTATCTTTGTGAAGTCTTTTATGAATATTTTGCAATAACCAATTTCTAACATCTCTTTGACAAACAAGAACTATTAATTAAAGAAATAGACAGTAAAATCATCCATGTAAACTTCCACACAATCATTAATTAAATCAGAAAAAATGCGTAGAACTTCCCTTTGGAATGTTGCAGGTGCATTACATAATCCAAAAGGAAGTACCTAGTAAGCATAGGTTCCCCACGGATAGGTAAAATTTGTTTTGTCTTGATCTTATGGAACTACTTTGATTTGGTTATATCCACTAAAACCATGCAAGAATGAAAAATATTTTTTCCTTGCCAATGTATGAGAGACTTGATCTATAAAGGGAAGCGGAAAATGATCGTTCAAGTTAGCTTTATTCAATTCCCTATAATCGATGCATACTCTCCATTTTCCATTTTTCTTTGGAACAATCACTAATGGTGAGACCCAATGACTATCTGATATTGGGTAAATGAAATTCACATTCAATAGTTTTTGTAACTCCTCTTCAGCAATTTTTCTTAAATTTGGATTCATCCTCTTTTGGGGTTGTTGAACTGGTCTAACATTTTCTTCAATATAGATAGGATGCATACAAGTGTTAGGATCAATTCCTTTCATATCAATGTATTCCCATGCATAAGCAGATCAATGTTCTTGTAACATATTTATTAATTCTTTCTTTTGGGATTCTTCCAATTTATCATTATTGTTCAAAGTTTTCCCTGGAAATATTTCTATTAAAGAATTGCAAAATTTTTACATAGAATTTAGATCCATTTGATGTGATGATAGATATTCAACAATGTATTGTTCTTGAAAATTTTGATGGTGTTCACAATATGATGAAGAATAATTATTATTCATTAGATTTAAAATTTGATCTTGTTCATCTATTTGTGAAGTAGCAAATAATGGTTGTATATTAAAATCTTCATTGTCATCATCTATCCAAACTTCACTTTCTACTTCTATTGTTGTTTTTGCATAAGGATATAGTGTGAATTTCTTACAAGAGATTCCATCAGAGATAAACATATCATCAGATCTACAACTTATAAAAGCATCAACTGTAGCTAACCATGGTCTTCCTAGAATCAATGGATGTCTTCCTAAATTATTCTTGGGAGTTAAAATCTTAAAATAAATAGGATATTCCCAAGAATCTAAGGAGACATATACATCTTCTAATACACCATCTGGTTTGATAACAGATCTATCCACTGGTTGTAGTAATGTTGGCGTGTATTGAAGATTAGAAAGTTTTAATTGATCCATAGTTTGTTTACTCATGATATTGATAGTTACTACTAAATCAATCAATGTTTTTGGAATATTGACACCATTAATGTCTGTTTTTACAATGGGACTACCTGGATCTAGATATTTTTTAACTGTTGGTTTTCCCATCATAATATTTTCAATTTTTCCAACCAACTTAATTTTTTTAACTTATTTTCTTTTTCTTCTTAGCTTTTTAATGCTTAACTTCCTAATTGTCTTTGCAAATATTGGTATTTCCCTTATAGATTGTGACAAAGGAGTTTTGATGCAAACATTCTTCAATTCATCTAACATATCATATTCAAGAAACACAATTTGTTTTTCTATTCCTTTGTCAATTTTTAGCCTTTCAGGGGGTGGATTTGAACAAAAACATAAGGTTGTTCTACAATGAGAGTTAAGTTTATTGAGGTATCGTGTATAGGGGTTCTCTCTTTTTGAGGAATTTCTTCTTGATTAAGAGATGTTTATTTTTCAAGTGGTTCATCCTCTCCATATTCCCGAATAATAATAAATGGTGACTTATTTTCCAAAGCTCTACGAGATCTAAGTTGGACATTGTTTAGATCTAATCTAGTTATCATGGAAGCTTGGAAATTATAACCTTCTATATTGTAAACAGGTTGTGAATTTTCTTATTCAGATTTGGAAGTGGCTGAGCAGGTAGTTGATTGGGTTTTTGGGGGTATTATGTGGATGGTAATTGAAGTGGTTGATTATAAGGTTGAATTTGATTTTGAAAATGTGGAAAAGTGTTTTATCGGGGAGGATAGTATGGGGTTTGATATGGAATAAATAGCTATTGAAATTGATTATGTTGAGTATTTGTAGGAGGATACTGCCAACCTTGTGTCCATAATGGATTTTGAGGTGGCCGAATTTTTCAAGGCATTGGGGTATTCCAATTATTCTAAGGTTATACAAATGATTGGTATTGAGGATTAATACCTTGTACCATATTTGGATATTGTGGTGACCATGGTATTTTACCAATAAATCAGAGGGACTCGGCTTGGGTTGCTTCAACTTCATTTTGCAAGACTTCTTTAAGTACAGGAATTGAAGGGCATTCCTTTTTTATATGAATTTCTTCACATATAGCACATATTTATACACTATCAAGAGGACATTCTCTTAGAGTGATTATTTTTTCATTTAGGACAAAAATTCGATAATGCAGCATTTTCAACCTTTTTCTTGTTTTGAACCTTAAGAGTATCTATTTTTTCACTAATGCTCCCTAAGATATTTTTTTTGAAGTTTTCAAGCAAATTTCTTAGGTCTGCTCTACTTATTATCCTAGTTGTAGATTTATTAATCCTATACATAACAGGGTCTATTGGATTTTTCCCAGTTCTAGAATTTCCTTTTGAAAGTGTACACACAATTCACAAATTTATCTAAATGATAACTGAGAAACATCTCCTTTTCCCATTAAATTGAGAAGATCTATCAAATCATCTCTAATTCCTTTAGCAAAAGAGCTTTTAGAGTTTCTTCATCTAGATTATGCATTTTAGACCTTTTAACATTATAGGCAAATATTTAATGAAATCATCAATATTTGTATCCTCTTTTTGCATCATTTTGAAGACTTCATCTTTAAGGTTATGAGTTTTTGGACACTGCTGGACCTGCCAACATCAGGGGATATCCCCGGTATGAATTCCCAACTAAACCTAACACCGTTTGGTTTAGGGTTCCCATCGGGTATGATGTCTCAGTTTCCATTATCTTAAATGTTTTCCTTAGCTCTTGCTTGTCAGCACAAGAGAGTGGTCTTCTTTGTCTTCGAACAATGAGGTTCGCATGCCTGGTGAATTATAGTGTTACTTGTGTTAGGGTTCTTTCATTGCAGAGAGAGAGAGAGGGTGGGAGTGAGTCTCAAGTTGAATGGGAGGAAGCCCCAACACTGTCAAAGACACACAACATAATAGGACATGGGCAACTTCCAAAGGATAAATCCACATGGATGCGGAAGTCACAATATGCAAGGGAGATAGCACGTACAAAATCCAGCGGGACAGTCCACGCAAGTGTGATGGTCGTTACAACAAGTTTGCACGAAAGGTTCCGTTTGATGTCTGGGGAGGTAAGCAACATAGGAAGGACAGTGTTAACAACTTATACAACACATTTTCATTAATATATGCATTAGAAAAGTTGAATGAGTTCAAGTGTTTAACACATGTTAAAGAAACATGTATTACAAGTGTTCAAGATAAATCTTATAAATAGTGACAACACGTGTGTGAAAACATGTTGGTTTGTTAGGAGGCTTCTAAATTAAGTGAAACTTCCAAGACACATCGGTACATCATTACATCACTAACCTTGTAGGTGGGGCATTAGAACCACTGCTCGCTCCTCAAATAAAAGATTACAGACTCTCAAGGCTATGTGGGATGAGCCAAGGTGAAAAGTATTTTGCATGTACAAATGAAGGCTATTTATAGCCAAGGGTAAAAGTGACCCTTGTGACTATTCCACTTCGCTCATGATTGTTTTACTTTCATGACTTTTCAACTTTACATGACTCTTCAAATTACGAATGGGTCTCTTGCACTTCAACATTACATTACATTGATGGACATAGTATGGCCCACAGTAGTGATGTGGCTGACATGACTCATGACACGACTTGACAGGACACTATCAGTACATTCGTGCTACTGCTAGTGTGTATGTCGAGTTGCAATGTTGTTGAGTGATAGATGTCCTCATGGTGTATCATAGCCTCACCTCCGCATGGCAAGGTGTGCAGAGTCTTCGATGGTCATTGGGTTTGCTTGATGTTGTGTTTGCACATTGCTCCTTGCTTGTACTTTGGCATGCTTAACATGTTCGTTTGTTCATGAAAATTGCATGTTCATCCATTCGTCTGTCCACAAACACATCTTCGCATCATCGTCCATTTGTGAACACATCTCCTTGCATGGATCGTTTATTTGTCCATTCACAAACACATCCTTTTTCATGTACTCTCCTTGTTCATAACATCTGTGGTTGCGTCATGTCTATTGATGTACCTATATATGAAATCAATCATGACAAGACGACATCAAATCCATAAACCTCCTAGTCTATCATGATGCATGATCATTTTCAGATCCAACTGACTTGGAGAGAGGACAAGGTTTTGAAACTATGCAAGGAAAGTTTCGAGTTGGGATGCAGGCTCCAGGAACTGCTGGTGAAACTACGCAAAAGTCACTGGGAGATGGAGACAGGCATTCTAGATCGGAAAGACATTCTGCAGGATCTAGCTCGGTTGGAGTACAAATATGCAGAATTTTTGGGAGAAGAAGTGCAGGCTGCAGGAGGATTGGGCAAGCAAGATCTTTGCATTTTTTTAGAGTGAGCAGGCAGTGGGAGCTTGGTAGGAAAAACTACATAGTTCCTGGAGAGAGTTGGCAATGGGCTACAAGAGATTAGCAGTAAAAACTATGCAGTTCCTGGAGGGAGCTAACAGCGGGCTACTAGGAGATGCTGGTGGGAAAAACTACGCAGTTGCTAGGAGGTTGACCTACTGACCACCTCTGCATAGTTTCTGAGTTGAGCAAATTGCCGAGCTAAAATGGGTTTGATCATGAAATATGAGTGGTTTTATAGGTGAGCATCCAGTTGACTAAGTGGTGACTGGCTGCGAAAACTGCACAATTTTCTGAGGGAAATAGGGATGGGCACTAGGTGTCTGTCCAACCTGTTTGCACAATTTTCTCAGTTAGTGGAGCAGGCATGGTTTGCAGCCTCTACGTAATTTTTTAGGGGAGTCAATCTTCGGTTGACCACCCGGTCAAACTCTCCAGTTGACCTACAAGAGGGTTGATTGATGAGATTGTGGGTAGTGCAACTTGAAATGGCTTGTTGGGTCCTTTTGCATTGTTCTGGTGATAGTCAATTGATTCAATGATGGGGTGATGGTTCGATTGTGACAGGGTGATCTAGTCATCAGAATTTCAGTAAAAATGACTAAGTGTGTGAGCGAGTGAAATGGTGCATACACGACCTTGCAAACACACACTCACATGGATTGACGACAAGACACCTCAACATCAAGACACACATTCTCAACATGACCAACTGACGGTGCGAGCGACAAGTGCAAGGCTTGTGATTGATCGGTGGATGACCACAATGATGCTTGCACGACAGTGTATACGACTTTGTGTGTGAATGTGACGAATGTTTACCTAGCGAACATAACACGTACACACAAACTGAAGACCTCATGCACAACTAGAACATGGTCGCAAGCAAGACATTGATACCAACATACAAAAGTTGTTCATTGAACGATCAAGAAAGGTGGGTGTAAAGACTCACATGAGCGCACAGGTTGAATCTGAGTGGATGAAAAAATCAAGTAAAAATTTCAAAGGAGGCTCTAAGATCTAATGCGGGCCAAAATTTTGGAGGGTGTTACAGCTGTTACAACACTTGGTGACACACTTGTAGAACTCTAGCTTCTCTGTTTTGGTTCATTGATATCACATTGCCTTGGTCTTTTGGGGAGTATTGAATCATTGTGTGGGTTGCTTTAGTTTCCCCACTTACCCCATCGCTAGACATGGTTCACCATTTGCTAACTCAGTTAAAAACAACAAAAATTTCAACTTGATCACAATGTTTCGAAATCGAGGGTAGTTTGGCTCGTGAGTTGAAAATTTTTGAGTATAGGTTTCAATATTTTGTGTTGCCCCAATGCCAGCAAGACCAGACAGTACCCTAACGAAGTCATGCAGGAACACACGCATTGCTCCACTGCCAGTGAGCTTGTTCAGAAATCGGTTGAGTTGCATGCTTCACCTCTCTACGCAGGAAGTCTTTCTCTTCTTTCGACTTTGTATTTTTTCAAGAGGATTGTGCATTGGCAATTATTTATTTTTGGGGCAGAAGAGGGATCCCAACTTATTAAGAGCAAAAGATTTTGTTCCTTCAGAGAAGCATGTAAGACTTCTGACATAGGTTTGCTCATTTACATTTTCCCTTTCTCCGTTTCTACTAGTTGGATGAGCTTGAACACATGGAGCAGAAGGCTGAGTACAGGCATGGGGTTTCCCACTATGGACATAGGTTCATGGTTGGACCCAATCTCCCCTTGCATATGGCTCATATTTCCTGTCAATACTTCATCAGCCAATGGTTACAACCAAGAATGGAGAAGGAAAACACAAGACTGACCAAGTGTTACAGTGTCACAAGACTCTTAGATCTCACCACATACTCATTCAAAATCCAGAACTCAGTAAATGGTAGCAGTTATCTGCAAAACTAAAAATAACATGATACTAAGCAAACAAAACAAAACAAAATTGTTGGAAATAATACGGGGGGTGAATCAGTATTATCAGATCAATAATTTAATTTTCAAAATTGATTTGTATACGCTACTTCAGCTCAGTGAACTAGCGTGTATACGCAACTGTACTTAATGCAACCAGTGTATATGCAGAGATATTTTGATATACCCAAATTATCATGTATTGAACTTTAATCGGTATATCAGGAATTCATTAGACAGTGCAATAAAAGCAGAATAAAGCATCACACATAAGCAACACACATGAACACCAAGATATAAGGTGGAAACCCAATGTGGTTAAAAACCACCTGCTGTTGTCGTCTCTGTCTTCTTTTAATAATAAGAAAATTCTTTTTACAATTTTGTACTGGTGCAGTCTTATACTAGTACACAAGCTTCTACCTACAGAAGGCTACAACCTTCTCTCATTCTCTAGCTTCTACTGGAAGAAAGCTACAACCCCCTAGCTCTTGTACTAGCTGATATGTTTACTAGTACGTAGGTGCCAACCTACAGAAGGCTACAACATTCTCTTTTCTTCTAGGGACCACATTTCGTAAATTTTCAGATTGGATCCATCAACATCATCATTCAATCAACCACAACCGAATCAATCAAACACTTTGACAACCCATCAATCTGATCATTCAGAATGTTGTCACCAGCATATAGTAACCAGAACCTAAGCTAGAACCCAGAACACTGCAACAGCAAACAGAAGAAACTAAAACATATTTTATAAGGTATACACTACTTCCATGTGTCGAACCTGTGTGCATATGCGCTTTCCTCAAAGCCAACCAACATATATATCTGCAAATATAAATTCAGAATTCTGCAGCTATTCCAGACTTTAGTTATGCCCGTATCATATCATCTACAAAATAATATATGCGTTAGTATTCAGATCTAGAATATTCATGAGCAACAACACATAATGATAGTTCATTTTACGCCGTAAGATCCTGATCCATCATTAGATCTACTTCCTCATCATCCGCTAAGGTTCATCCTTGGTTCAGATCCAACACTACACCATAACCCAATAAACTGCATACTAGATCTCACAATTCATCAGATATTCGATACTTGCATACCTTGGCCTAATGATCGTCTCCTCCTTTTATAGTTTTAGGCCTTTCTCAATACCATGGATCAAAACCACTTAGGACCAATACCTTGGACCCAATACCTGGGGTCAATACGTCGGACTAGATACCTTGGACCAATTCCATGGATCAAAATACCATGGACCAAGTACTTCGAACCAAAAATTTAGTTTTCCAAGGTATACACACTTTTCCTTCTGTGAAAGTGCGTGTGTATGTATACACAACTTGTATACAATGAACTTGCATGTATATGCAACTTGGTCAATGGTGAACGTGCGTATACCTCTCTTTCTTCATTCTGTAATTCTTTGTTGTTTACCTGCTATACAGTGATCTTTCATCTGAGTGAGTTGCCTTCTGAACTAATTCCTTAAAGCTGCCCTGCATTTCATCACATCTGTAAACACTACTATTATGCATTCTATCACATCTAATATTTATTATGTAGATCCATCTAGTTACCATATACAAGTGAGTTGTTCTGCTACAAGTGAGTTTCCATCAAGTACAACACATACATCATAATGCCAACAATCTCCCCACTTGGACTTGATGGCAACAACAACCACACCAAGTCACTCTCCCCCTTTGACATCAAGGGAAAAGGGTCATGCTCCCCATGAGTGCATGCTGAATTCTCTGATATGTTGAAGTGTGTTGATTGAGCTCCCATGATCATGTCCATGCTCCCCCTGAGCATAAGCAAAGTCTGCAAAAATATGTTCTAAAAGAGCAACATGACTTTGTACATACATCACAAAATGACCTTCCTATCACCAGTGACTCGTACATGCATCCATATCCCAACCAAGTGGGGATATACTAAATTTGACTCATCCACCCAACCAAGTGGGGATATACCAATTATTTATACATGTCAAAAACAAGAAACATTACATCATCCATCTCATGCATAGTGGGATTACAAATTAGTTCTTTTCATGACCTTTACAAACAGAGACTAAATATTTTAAACAAGACCATGATAGTCATCGGCAACTATCATATGATCTGCACCATCAGGAACATTATCCAGACCAACAACCTGTATATGTCTATTATTAGTTCTCAAAATATCATCAACCATGTTCTCCCCTTGAACCTGTTCCACTTGTTCACTGTCAAATCTGATCATTGCATATGTCAGTAAGAGATATGAAAGCATCATCATCAATCATATATACATCAAGTAATCAACAAATTTATGAGGACCAATATATCAGTAGATTGAAACCATCATCAAACATATAAGATAGTTGACAGAACCATAGCAGACCCCTTTTTTTTTAGTCTGGCCCATTGCTTTTCTTCAAACCAACAGATACGCAACTGTGCCCATAGAAACTCGCATGTGTACACAACTACGCTTCATGAAATTCACATATAACCACCTTTCTCTAAAAAATAGGATTTAACAGCAGGATGATTCAGAAACTACTCCCAACTTTTGTCTGAGATATTCAAATGTCTCTCTGGGCAGTGGTTTAGTGAATATATTAGCAACCCGTTCTTTGGAGGGAACATACTCCAATTTGACCTTTTGTTCAAGCACTTTTTCACATAGGAAATGATATTTGATGGGTATGTGCTTGCACTTGGAGTGCATGACTGGATTCTTTGAAATACTGATAGCACTTGTATTATCACATAGAATGGAGATGGGTGGAGTACATGTGATCTGTATATCTTGTAAGGTTTGCATCATCCAAAGTAGTTGTGTGTAGAAATATGCAGCAGCCACATATTCTACTTCAGCTATAGATAACACAATTGAACTTTGTTTCTTGCTGAACCAAGACACTAACCTGGAACCCATATAGAATGCACCACCACTAGTGCTTTTTCTGTCATCAACATTTCTTGCCCAATACACATCTGTATATGCATGAAATGTAAGATTTGTATCTATAGGATACCATAAACCAAAGTTTTGTGTTCCTTGAAGATATTGGAAAATCCTTTTGACTACCTGAAGGTGTGATTCCTTTGGATTTGTTTGAAATCTTCCAACTATTCGCACTGCATGCATGATGTCTAGTCAGGTACCTGTTAGATAAAGAAAACTGCCAATCATGGATTTGTAAGTTGGTTGATGTACTGCGGCTGATTCATCATTTGAGCTAAGACTAAATCCTGTTACCATTGGGGTACATACTAGTTTAAAATATTCCATGCCATACTTTTTTAGGATCTGTTTGAGATATTTGGTTTGTGAGAGAAAAATGCCATCTTTATTTTGCTGAACATGTAGACCAAGAAAGTAGGTAAGCTCACCAAGCAAGGACATTTCAAATTCTTGTTGTATTATTGAAGCAAAATTTTGACTCATGGATTCTTCATTTCTACCAAAAATGATGTCATCAACATAAGCAACAATTATTAGCAATTTACCAATGTCAATCTTTGTATATAGATTGCTATTTGCTGACCCCTTTGAAAACCCCTGTTGGTGGAGATATTTGTCAAGACAGTAATACTAGGCCCTTGGAGCCTGTTTTAGACCATAGAGAGCCTTTTTGAGTTTGTATACAAGTTTTGCATCATTTCCAAGAATGAATCCTTCTGGTTTTTCAATATAGACTTCTTCTTCTAAGTCTCCATTAATAAAGGTAGATTTTACATCCATTTGGTATACTTTGAATTTTTGAAAACTAGAAAGAGCAAGAAACATTCTTATGGCTTCAAGTCTAGCAACAGGTGCAAAAGTTTCTTCAAAATCTATACCTTCTTGTTGAGCATATCCTTTGCAAACAAGTCTAGCTTTGTTTCTGATAACTTCTCCATTTTCGTTCAGCTTGTTTTTGAATATCCATTTGGTTCCTATGATATTCTTATCATGAGGTCTAGGAACTAATTCCCAAGTATTATTCTTTTTAATTTGCTCAAGTTCTTCATTCATGGCCTTGACCCAACATTCAACTCTGCATGATTCATTTACATTTTGAGGTTCAGTGGAAGATATTAATGCTAGATAGCTTGAGGCTTCGGAAATAGTTATTTTTTTCTACACACCTACCTCTTTTTCCCCTAAAATTTGAGTTTTTGGATGATTTTTCTGAACATACCTGGATGGAGTCTTTTCTTCTATCGTTATCTCTTCTTCTGGTGCTTCATTGGTTTCTTCTTCAAAATTAGTGTGATTTGATGTGGTAAAATGATCCTCATCTTCTTCATTGTCATAATCTTCGGTTTTTATCTGTTTTATATTTTTGCATGCTTCATCAACCACAACATCAACACTTTCAATAATTTTCCCAAGTCTTTTATTATAACATTAATATCCTTTACTTCGGGAAGAGTAGCTAAGAAGAATACCTTCATCTACTCCGGGTTCAAACTTACCAAGTTTTTCATCAGTCCTTTTGATGTAACATTTCTTCCAAAAAATTTGAAGTATTTTACAATAGGAGTCTTACCATACCAAAGTTCATGTGGATTTTGAGTGCTGTTTACCCGAACATTTGCTTGGTTGGGAATAGTGATAGCAGCAAATGAAGCTTCACCCCAAAAGGTTGCAGGAGTTCCAAATTCATCTAGCATAGCACGAGCCATTTGTTGAACAGCTCTGTTCATCCTTTCTACCGCTCCATTTTGCTGAGGAGTCCTTGCAGTGGGGAACTACCTTTTATTCCATTTTGTTCACAAAAGTCAAATAATTCATCCGAGGTAAATTCCCCTCCTCGATCAGATCTGAGGCATTTGATTTTGTGATCTGATTCATTTTCAACCAAATCTTTGAAGGCTTTGAACTTTTCAAATGCTTCATCTTTATTCTTTAGAAGATCTATCCAACACATTCTAGAAAAATCATCAATGAACAATATAAAGTATTCTTCTCCACGAGGTGACTTTTTCCTTGATGGTCCACATAAATCAGTATGAACAAGTTCAAGAGGCTTACTAGATTACCCTTCTGTTTCGATGAAGTGAGATTTGGTTTGCTTACCGAATTGACATGATTTACGTATAGTATTTTCAGGAATGTTGATATCTAGGAGATCACAAATAGCCCGGAATCTGCATGCTTTTCTTATTTGAGAAAATCTTAGATGTCCCAATCTTCTATGCCATAGCCAGTTTTCATCATTTTTGCTTAGATAGCACTGTTGTTGTCCTCCCTTGAGTATATATAGGTTGTTTGGAATTCTTTTACCTTTGATCACGGTTTCTCCGGTATCAAGCTCATGAACAACACATCCATTTGATCGAAACACTACTTCATTTCCTTGATCACACATTTGACTCACACTCAATAGGTTATGCTTTAAGCCATCAACATACATAACATTCCCACCTTCAACCTTTTCTTTCAAGAAAACAGAGCCTTTACCTTTTATGACAGTAGGAGTGTCATTTCCAAATGAGACACTCTTTTCCTTTTCTAAGGCATTATATGAGTGTAGTTTTTCTTTGTCACCTGTCATGTGTTTTGAGCATTCACTGTCGATTTACCACTGGTTTTCTTTTCCTTCTACATACAAGGATATGCCACATCTTTCTGTTTGTGGTTCTTTCTTTCTCCATATTTTGGGATTTAATGGAGTTTGCTACTTTTAAGATATTTGCCGAAATTTACTTCTGCATTCAGATTCTTCATGGCCAAAGTTGTTACAGATTGGGCATTCCCTATCACATTCCTTTGATTTCGTGCTTCTCTAGTCATGATAGTTTTGTAAGCAACACATTGAGCAACTTTGTGTCCAAAATTATGACATGAGAAACATTGACCATTAAAGAAGTTCCTGCGATTATCAAATCTACTGACCTAGTGATTTTAGTTTCTATTTATCTTTGAAGAAAATTGAGTATGATTTACCTAAGGTTGGTTGTAGCTTTTGTTCATCCTTGAAGTAAAATTAGCCTAATTTACCTGGTGATCTGCTTTATGCTTTTGCTGAAGATTGTTAAACCGTTCACTACTCTTTGTTGCATCAAGATAGCTTTTAGTGGAGGATGATGGCTTCTGTGATTGAGATGCTTCTTCAATATATTTAAGACATGTCTTTATCAAAGGAGAATGATGCACTTCGATAATTTCATTTAAGGTTTCTGATCCTTTAGAAAATCTAAGATTGAGAGCTTTTGTTTTCTCAAGATCCTTTCTTAGACCCACAATTTCACATTCTAGTTTTTCATTGTGTTTTTCTCTTTCAGCAAGTTGGTATGTCAAGGTATCTATAATCATATTATTTTCTTCTAAGAAGATTTTGAGTTTAGATATTTCTTCATAAAGGTCATCTTCATCTAAAGCATCCAAAAAATCATAATCTTCATAAGCCATCAGAAGTCTATAGTCATTAATATTTTCATCTTCATCACTATTTGATAAACCATCGCTATCTTCATGAGTATAGTAGCTCTTTTTAATTGCACTTTGTTTTCTATTCCGTTTTGCAAATTCCTTCCCTTTATCATATTTATTTTTATGAGGACATTTGATAGCATAATGACCGACTCTACCACAGGAAAAACATTTGAAAGGTAGTTTACCTCTAAATCTTCTGGAACCCCATTGAAGCTTCTTGACAATGTTTGCTTCCTCTCCTTCTTCTGAAATATGTCTTGATTCATTGAGTTCTTATTTTCCTTTTGTTGAAGCTTTAAATGTGGCTTATCTCATATTTGATGGACCTCCTTTTCTCATCTCAAAGGCAGTTAAGGTTTTGTGAAGCTGTGTCATAGTAATAGTTTGTATATCCTCCTTTTCTTCTATGGCAGATACTTTTGATTCAAATTTAGCAGATAAGGATCTTACAACTCTTTCAACTAAGGTAACTTCCTTTATCTCTTCACCCAGATTCTTCATGCAATTAACAACCTCATCTATATGTAAGAAGTAACTAGCTATACTTTCATCATTGTGCATCTTGAGAGTTTCATATTGAATTATGAGAGTTTGCAGTTTAGCACGTTTTACCTAAGAGTCTCCTTCGTAGCTTAGAATTATTTTGTCCCATATTTATTTGGCTGATTTGAGCTACATAACTTTGACAAACTCTGATTGTGACAGACTTCCCTATAATGTATTGACAACCTTGGTATTGGTTTCATTTTGCTTTTTACCTGCCATATTTGTAGGAATTGTTGATGGAAATGTATATCCTCCTTCCGCGACTTCATATACATCTGTTCCAAGTGATTGAAGATAGGTTGTGGTTCTTACCTTCCAATAAACAAAGTTTCTCCCATCAAAGATTGGTGGTCTGATGGATCCCCCGCTTTCTTGATTACTCATGATGATGGATCTTCCTTCAAGCGATCAAGCTTTTCTGAAGGACCTACTCTGATACCAATTTTTGGAAATAATACTGAGAGGGGGGGTGAGTCAGTATTATCAGATCAATAATTTAATTTTCAAAATTGATTTGTATATGCTACTTCTACTCAGTGAACTAGCGTGTATACGAAACTATACTTATTGCAACCAGTGTAGATGCAGATATCTTTTGATTTACCCAAATTGTCATGTATTGAACTTTAATCAGTATATCAGGAATTCATTAGACAGTGCAATAAAAGAAAAATAAAGAATCACACATAAGCAACACACATGAACACCAATATATAAGGTGGAAACCCAATGTAGGTAAAAACCACCTACTGTTGTTGTCTCTGTCTTCTTTTAATAATAAGAAAATTATTTTTACAATTTCTGTACTAGTGCAGTCTTATACCAGTACGCAAGCTTCTACCTAGAGAAGGCTACAACCTTATCTCATTCTCCAGCTTCTACTGGAAGGGTGCTACAACCCCCTAGTTCTTGTACTAGCTGATATGTTTACTAGTACGTAGGTGCCAGCCAACAAAAGGCTACAACCTTCTCTTTTCTTCCATGGACCACGTTTCATAAGTTTTCAGACTGGATCCGTCAACAACATTATTCAATCAACCACAACCGAATCAATCAATCACTTTGACAACCCATCAATCTGATCATTCAAAATGCTGTCATCAAAATACGGTAACCAGAACCCAAGCCAAAACCCAGAACACTGCAACAACAAATAGAAGAAACTAAAACATATTTTATAAGGTATACGCTACTTCCATGTGCTGAACCTGCGTGCATATGTGCTTTCCTCAAAGCCAACCAACGTATATATCTGCAAATAGAAATTCAGAATTCTGTAGCCATTACAGACTTTAGTTATACCCAAATCATATCATCTACAAAATAATATATGCATCAATATTCAGATCTAGAATATTCATGAGCAACAACACATATGATAGTTCATTTTACACCTTAAGATCTTGATCCATCATTAGATCTACTTCCTCATCATCCGCTAAGGTTCATCCTTGGTTCAGATCTAGCAATGCACCATAACCCAATAAACTGCACACTAGATCTCACAATTCATTAGATATTCGATACTTGCACACCTTGGCCTAATGATCGTCTCCTCCTTTTATAGTTTTAGGCCTTTCTGAATACCATGGACCAAAACCACTTAGGACCAATACCTTAGACCCAATACTTGGGGTCAATACCTCTGACTAGATACCTTGGACCAATACCATGGATCAAAATGCCATGGACCAAGTACTTCGGACCAAAAATTTAGTTTTCCAAGGTATACGTGCTTTTCCTTTTGTGAAAGTGCATGTGTACGTATACGCGACTTGTATACAGTGAACCTGCATGTATACACAGCTTGGTTAATGGTGAACCTGCGTATACCTCTCTTTGTTCATTCTGTAATTCTTTGTTGTTTACCAGCTATACAGTGATCTTTCGTTTGAGTGAGTTGCCTTCTGAACTGATTCCTTGAAGCTGCCTTGTATTTCATCACATCTGTAAACACTACTGTCATGCATTCTGTCACATCTGATATTCCTTCTATAGATTCATCTAGTTACCATATACAAGTGAGTTGTTGTGCTACAAGTGGGTTGCCATCAAGTAAAACACATACATCATAATGCCAACAAAAACAAAAATAGTAAGCAAAGCCAACAAAACAACAAGCAAGCAAAGCAAACAAGCACACAAACTAAACCAAGTTAGTAGGAAAACAAACATGAAAATGACAAAGAAAAGATAAGTGAAAAAGAAAAAACTACTCCTACCCCTACGCTAAATGGTTGGGGGATACATGAAACAAATTTTCCAGTGAAGCCACCATAGTCGCACCCGACCTGCAGTCAAAAAGATATGAGTGATTAAAATAGATAAAGATATTTTGCAACAAAAAATGAAAAAAATTGACAAACTTGCACATGAGATAGAAGGTCTCACCTGTGGGTTGAAGAATATGTCACAACCACCCAACACACATGCTTACCTCTTCCGTGACTACCATTTTTCAATAAACCTCGGAGGCCTCTTGTGAGTGTGTGTTGTTCTACACCAAGCTTCATATCGCGTGCATAGAAGGACTGAATCTTGTTACCTACAACATGACTCGCCAAGTAAGATTGTTCTAGCAATTCAGTGATTGGATCATAAAATTCGTGATGGTTTTTTTGAAAGATTCATGATCTTTGAGAAGATAGATTCCTAATTTGAGAGAGGGGATCAAGATGGGAATCTGATACAGATAGATAGATCTGGTCATTCTCGTCAGTTATGTCAAGACAGTGAGGGCCTTCCATAGCCATCAGCGCAGGCCAAAGTGCCTCACTTGCTTAACAAAAGTCTAAGAATAAAGATGTTACATAGTGAAGATCATAGTGTGCAAAGCAACTGCCATTAGATGTAATGTTGGGAAAATGATAAACTGCATGACAGCCACCCAAGATAGAAGAAAAATCAGACTAGTTAGTTGAGATGCTAGATTCCCAGTTTGACATGAACAAAGAAAAATTTTGAAAAATCATACGAACGCTCTGAATGAGGGAACCAACTTCATTGCTCGCTAGACATGATAGAACACCCACCCGCAACTAGTGAAAAAGTGCATAGGCATCATGGTCATCAAAAAAATGTATAAAGGACGTCATCATTGTAAATGTGTGAAACTATTTGGGGTGTGGAGAAATGAGAGTAACTTGATTTGCGCAACAGGATGTGCACTCGTCATCACACGGGGATATTGTTGGTGTGATGAGTGGGAATATTTGACATGAAAAATTTGAAAAAAGACTAAGGAGCTGATTACGAGAGAGAACATTTGATAAGTATGATTCCAGATAAATATATTCTTTGAGATGATCAAGTTCATGTTGGGTACAGGAATTGCGGTCAAGCAGACTCCTTCAACACTTAATTGTCAACCTGGGGATTTTGTAAAACTAGAGATGAAGCATAGGAAATGCTAGAAATGATATGAACTTTTCCAAACTCTATTCCTACTTCCTTAATTGCAATATTGTAGAATTAAAAAAGAAAATATCACCCGAAAATTTACACCAAAGAGATTCTAGTGCTAGAATATGAAAGAAAGTACTTTTGCGGAAAAATAAATGAAAGGATTTCTCAAAACCTCTTGCAAACAATCTGTCATTAATGAAAATGTAAATCTATGTTTATCTTCAGTATAGTTGTGTGCCAGGTTAATAACTGGACCCTTGAAGATATCTAACTCCTTATATATTTTCCTCCCTGTACTAAGTTATTATTCATGTACTTCTGCAATGTGCTTGTACTAATACCAGAACAAATCTTAGGTGTTGGGAGTGTATTTTACACATGTATTGAAGATTTATGTCTTCATGTAGGAGCTCTAAACCTCAAGGCTAGATCACTCTGTTCATCTATCAGGAGATCGATTCCTGTATCGAGAGAGAGGTTCCTGCACCAATACTTCTTTCGAGAAAATAAAGAATGTGTTAACTAGGAAAACAGAGCTTGCAAAGGTGAATAGAACTTCAAAATAAATTCCTCAAACCAAAAGATGCTTCAACCAATCTTAATGTCTAAAACGAGAATTAGTTTCCAAAGTCAAAGCGCACTCTTTCTTTAATTAAGGAACTTCTGCATGTAATCTAAGAGATGATTTAATTGTGATAGCAGGCTTCAATCCTGTAATAGCTATCCACACGAACTAATTTTCATTCATAACCTTTTGAACTCATAAATATTTCCTTTAAGAATCATTACGCATGAATCTGATATTTCCTAAACAGCATAAAGTACAGGCACAGACCGGTGTGTGTGTGTCGCAATAGCGTTCTGTTTATGATTATCATAAGTATGTTTAATTCAAAATATGAAGAGAAATTCGGAGTAGAAATCACGCTCTTTAGAATTGTATTAAGACTTATCAAATAAAAATAAAATACTATTACTGTAATGAACCAGAAGAATCAATATGCAGGACTGTAAATACACTAGTGTAGGAATCCGTACTTGCACAATCTAGGCAAAAAACAAGATTAAACTTCAAAGAAGGAAATCATAAAATTAAACTTCAATCAAGCTCGCACACCATGGATCTGTCACACTATAACGAAATCAAATTCAGACTTTGTAGAAAGATAAAAGAAGCATCTATTTACTTCACACTTTTCATTAAAAATAATTAACACACATTAATGGAAAAAAAGAAGAACGCGAGGGAGAATGAGTTGGGTTGGCTGGGCCCTAACCAACCAGTTTGTTTCCCTATTTAGGAAACGTAAAGATTCATATCTTTAATCAATGCATCAACACAGAATTACAATGCAAGATTGAGAAATCATGGCATATTTCCTTTCTATTAATGATTAGCAAATATACATCATGAATTTGAATCCAACCTAGAATGAGGGCAATATAAGCAAAATTAAAAAAGGACAGAATCATAGTATCCTTGCTATAGCTATTGCTCGCTACCATTTTCTATATGAGTCCTACATTTTATACATTTATTCGGGCTTGCAGCCATAACCAAATTACAACAAGCATTCCAATCTAAGCCTCTTGGCTATAAAAAAATAACAATAAAAGCTCGTGCTAAGCCTTTTGGCTATAAAAAAACATTATTCTAGGTATTTAGTCAGTGACCTAATCTCCACCATATCCCTGATTTTCCTCTATGCCCCGAGATCAACTTGAGTTGATCATTCTAGAACATGGTGTCTGCATGGAGTGGTGAGTTGTCACGGTAGTTGAAGATTCGCCAGTGGTGCAGGAATCCTACCTGCACTCGACCATGCTAATAAGATGATTAATTCATTGTCTATCAAATAATTCTAGGAAGAGAATTATTAGTTGAAATTTTTTAAAGGTATAAAATCTCTGAAAATGATTAATTAAGCACATTCGTAACCCTTAAACATGAAACATAAAGCTAGTGCAGGAAGGGACACGATTCTTGGAGTAGTGCAAGAATAGGGGGGTTTGCAAGGTTAAAATAGAGGTATAAGGTTATGGTTTTGAAGGAAAAAAGGGTTAAAAAATGAAGAAAATTATTCTACAAACATCCTCCCCTCCTTAAGTTGTTGTGGGTCCTCACACAACCTTTACCTACTGCAAAAAAACAAAAATAGAAGGGCCTCAGTTTAATTCTAAACTTGTATACTTATCCATGCTTTCATTATCTTTGCCTTCCTACTTTGAAACTTTTTAAGTTTCTTGGTCACCTTCTTAAGATGTTCATAACACTTCGAATCCTGATACTTCCATATCTTAACTTGTCATTTTTGTTCCTTCACCTCCCATGCCAACCTTACATTTGTTCATTTATGCTCTGTATCCTGCTCTTTCATGGGTTGGTTTAACACCTCCAATCCATAAACATGTTGCTTGAGTTCTTCTATCCGACTGTTCAAACAGAGGGTGGAGTCCTCCACTCTCAATTCCTTGGGCACATACTTTTCGACAATCGATTCCAGACATGTGCCATCATCATCAAGATTAAAGTTATCTTGGCCACCTTTCAATTCCTGCATTGTAATATCATCAAGGGTTTCAACGCCTAGAATCTTAATGTTGCTAAGGGTCTCAGTACCCTGCATTTTTACCTTATCAGGGATTTCAGTACCCTACTCCTCAGAGTTATTAAGGGCTTCAATGCCCTCATCATCTATCTAACCAAGGGTTTCAGTACCATTCTCTCCAAAATCATTGAGGGTTTCAACACCCTACTCATTCATCACATGAAGGGTTTCAGTACCCTTCTCTTCAAAATCGTTGAGGGTTTCAGCACCCTGCTCATTCATTTCATCAAAGGTTCAATACCATGCTCTTCAAAATTGTTGAGGGTTTTAGCACCCTACTCATTCATTACATAAAGGGTTTCAGTATCCAACTCTTCAAAATTGTTGGGGGTTCACCACATTGTGCCCTGTCATCCATCTGACCCTCTGTCGGGTCTGTTAGCACTTGAAATTTCACCTCAGGCTGAAAAGGCAAATCTCAAAGCTACATCAAACCATTCAGCCTCGTAGCTAGCCCTACGGGGCAAGAGAAGGCTCTCTCCGGTCAATCTCGGTAAATTTTCAATAGGAAGAGATGACCAATCAAGGTAACACTGATATTAGGCTAGTAAACTGATTTGAAGGTTGATTTGGGGGTTTTTTGGGTTTTTGGTGGCAATTTGAGGAACTGCAATTTAGGGTGCGAGGATTGGACACAGTTTCTGCAGGGGGGTCTTTGGGGCAAGGTAGGAACCTGTATTGATGTCTTTAGCTGAAGTGGATGATTAGGAAGAAAGATAAGAAGGCTAAAGAGAGCAAACAATGGATTTGAATTCTCTTTAGACAGCAGAAAACATAGAAATTAAACAAATTTAAAAGTAGAGCATGGCAAGCATGAATTCTGACTTTATCACTTCATTTGTTTAATATGCAGCAGTATAGAAAGGAAATGAATCACATAACAAAGCTTACAATAACATGAAGAAACACACCATCAACACCTGAGTCCACAAGAATCCCAAAGATGACTGCAAAACCCTGGTCTTCCTTAGCCAAAAATTGCAGAGATACAAGTGAAATATACAATGATAGCTCATCCCTCAAGAGTCCAACCATGAAAATGAGCATGAAAGTACATAATATAGATGATCTAACCTCTTTCCCTGCCTCCATGGGTCGAGCTCACTATCCTAGGAGCTGTTTGAACAACTTCTAAACTAAGCACTACAAAATAGGCAGTCAAAACAACTTGCCTCTAAAAACTTGGAAACCAGTTCATACAGTCAATTTTACCCTTTTACATGAGAGAAACTTCTAGAAGAGTAAAACAAGGGTAAAATTATCCAAAAAGTGCCACAAGTATAGTCAAAAGGACCACCATCGACCTCAGAAAGTCAAACTGGAGCTAAACTGCAAATTCTGGGCTGAACTGGTCAAATCTGGCACAAATTCCTCAACGGGTCGCGCACATCCTCCTCAACGGGTCGCGCACTTTGGAGCCCTGTTTGGAGGCCTTTCCGGTGTCAGAATGAGGTGCAGGATAGTTCGTTGGAAAGGTATCTGAGTCTACTTTCCAAAACAACTAGAATTTTTGGATTTGGAGGTCATTTGCCTAGTCAAAAGTCAATTCTCCCAAGACTACTTCTGCAGCTCAAAAAACGGGCAGAAAGTCAAAATTTAGCTGTAATTTGACCTTTTGGAGGCCCAAAACTTCATGAAAACTCAAATCCATCCATAGACATGTATAACTTTGCATGAAAAATCCAGCAATGCTGAGTTTTCGCGAAACGGAGCTACGATGACAAAGGGTCACACCAGGGGTGAGACCCGTTGAGAAGCCAAAACCTGTAAATTGCCCAAAAATGTCAAAAATGAGCCAAAACTTCCAAAATTTTTTGTGCTTGGTGCTGTGAAGAGGCTAGTGGGTGTCATGATGAGTGAGAGAAGCCTCGGCCAAGATGCAGAGGGGGTTGGTCTTCTTCTTCCTCTTAAGAGCCTCGGTCAACCTTCTTTGGAACATTTTCATCTTTGCTTTACAAACATGCATCCTAGCCCAATAGTGGTTTTTCATGTTCCTTAGCAGCTTTTTCTCTTGGTTGGCCTTAGCCAACAGCCTCTCCAAGTGGGCATTAACCTGAATAAGCAATGACTCCCAGTCAACAGGCAATGGGTCACCGGGCCTCCTACGGTTTAGGACTCAGTCACTACGAATCCTCCAAATCTCATCAAGTGCCTTCTCCTCCTCCAGCTGTGCGTTCCGCTGCTCTAGATATGTGATGGTCCATTGGGCACCCTCAAGTCTCCGCTGCAAACCATCATTCTCGGCCCTGAGCTGCTGAATGATCTCCTTTGCCTCTTGGCTAGGAGAACTGACCTCAAGATCAATCACCGGATCCTCCTGAACCATGGGCTCTTTGCCCCTCTGCAATACCTGTGCTGGTGAAGAAAACGAGGCCCCTTCCACCTGATGTGGAGATAACACTCGCTGCTCTGAAGATGAAGGCGAGACCCCTTCCACTCGCTGTGGAGATAATACTCGCCTAGCTGCTGCAAATAAGGCCCTTGGGCCTTTCTGATAGGTGACCATAGGAGTGGAGCTGACATGTCGGGTGATGGGAGCATCAGGCTGCTGAGATGGTCCTCCCTCCTCATGAATAGCCTCCTGATGTGGCTGAGGTGGCACTGTGAAAAACTCACGGGAGATGAACTCCTCCCATGAGATACCCTGCTGAGTCAACTGATGAGAGACTATAAGCTGGATCAAACCATAGTGACAAAGGCTCCTGTACTGCTGGGCCGGGGTATTCCTCTGCAACATGGGCACCATCCTCTGAATGTTCTGAAACAGGAAGACTGGGAGGTTCATCATCCTCACCCGGGTGAAATGCATCAACAGGCGAATGTGATATGAATACACCTGTGAAAATCTGCCCTCACATGTAAAATAATGCATCATAAGTCTCATGAGGGGGGCATACTCACTCCGAAGAAATCTGAATGGGAAAACACCCGTTAACAGTCTCACAAATGATGGCCGGACATAAGGCTCAACGTGAACAAAATCAAGTAATCTGTGCTTAGGCCACACCTCACCCACATTTGGTATCCCTGTAGCCTCTGAGATCACCTCGGGTGTCAATATGAAATTCACCCCTGCAAGAGTGACATGTCCATCATGGAGGTGTAAGACAAACAAGCGGGCCAACTCTCTATGATGCTGAATCTGAGAGAGCCTCTCACAAAATTGATAGCATGACATATACTGGAAACAATTCAGTGCCAAAGGACAAGCCTGTAACTCTGCCAAAGAAGTAGGCTCCTCCCTCTTATGATGGCCTCCCTTACCTCCTCTACGAGGCCTCCTCTGTTCCTCAATCTCTGTAGATGATGAATGGTCATCACCTTGCTGATAAGTCTCGGTATCTGACATGGTTTTGGAGCAAGGTGGGCAAACTGAAGGACAAATTGAACTGCTGCCTCTGCCTGCAAAAGTACTGAACTCTATGCTGTTTCAAGGGGAAAAAAACATGAGGGGAATGTTAGGGGAGGGAACTTCTTAACGAGGAATGGGAATATATGAAAATAACAGGGAATTTTCAAGGGAAACTTTACAAATTGTCATGCATATAGGAACACATTTTAACATTGGGAAATCATTTGCAAAGAACATCTCATATGGGACAAAAACATGTATGATAATGAACATGGTAGGGGCATACATGTATCAATAGGGACATAGGGACACCATACACCAAATTTAATTATAGGAGTTCATGTGTGTCATAAGGCAGATTTTGTTTTTAAAGAGTACATGTACATTGTTTTAACATAGAGGGAAGGTTTTCATGTACAAGGGGATATCAAGGGTATGTAGGGGTTATGTACATGACTCTAGATATACAGCAACATTTATTTTCACATGACTCTTTTCTTTATTTACAAATGTATCTTTTTTTTTTGTTTTTTTTTTTTTGCATGTGTATGGTAGAGGGAATTAGGGTTTTGTGTGCTTGTGAGAGGGGTAGGGTTTATAGCTTAGGGATGGGGGAAAAAGTCAACATTTTATGTACAAATAGTATGGGACAGAGATGCAAGCATGACTATGAATGAAAGAGGAAAAGAGGGAAGGGACCAAATGGGACAAAAACACTTGAAACAGTCACAAAACCCTAGCATTTTACAAACATTAGCAAGCAGCCATATTAATCCATTCATTTGCAAATTTAGAAGATGAAATCATAGCATACATCCTTATTTTCACCATCAATATCAACAACCATGCATTAAGAGCCTACCTCGACCGATTGAGAAAATTTGAAGTGGAATGAAGGAATTTGATTGAAGTTTTGGTGGCAGACAGTTGAACGGGTCACGCACGCTCCCCAACGGGTCGCGCACAGCCCAACGGGTCGCGCCTGTTATAATTTTACACTGCCGGAGTGCGCTGGACGGGTCGCGCACCGCCCAATAGGTCGCCCACAAGCCTGGACGGGTCGCGCACCTGCAAACTGCCCGAAACCGTTGCAATTTCGCCTCCTTCGCCTATCACTCTCTCAAAATCTCTCTTGCAAGCTTGAAATGCACAATGAGAGTGAAAGGAGGGAACATTACCTTTTATAATCTCATTTGAAAAAATTTCATCCATAAACCCACTTTATAAAGTCTATTTTGACACTTTTCTTAAAACACTGATTTTCTTGGTTTCCTTTATCCTGAAGTTGACTTTTTGAGTGCTTTGACCTGATTCTTTTTGCAGGTAGATCATCTGAAGGACTGTGGCAAGGGGACCAGGGTTGTTGCTGCCTTTTTGAAGACATTTTGGAAATTTATTCTTTTTACAAAAATTATCATGACCTTGGCTTTAAAAACAGGGTTTTTAAATCCAAGGTTAAAAATGAACTGTACATGATGAAAATTTCAAAGGAACATGTTTACCATCCTCCCTCTGGCTTACTGGTCACTCAAGGACTTTCAGAAACATGACCTTGCAAAGGCAAATGACCAAAACCCTAGACGTAGACTTTTGACACTAAGACCAAACAAGAGAAGCTTGACAAACTCAATGACTGATATGACCTGATCCAGCAAAGCCAAGAGGGGTATGAATAGACCAGCTCCTCCATCAGGATTATGGCATGCCTAACGGGATGCAAATTTTGACACTGATGAGACACCTACTAATGCAAATGCAAAGAGCTTTGATCACTGATGGAGGGCTTTCAAGACCGACACTAACATTGGCTCCAATGGGGATGGTATCTCCTTGGAGGTACCAAGAACCTCAGACCTCTGGGAGAGCAGACCAGTGCCTTTATCATTGGGCAATGGAGTCAACTTATTCACATGTGACCAACTTGAAAACAACTTTATTTGACTTAGACAATTGACTGAAATTCAAGACTATCTTGAACACTAACTCACTAACTCTATACAGAAAATGAACTGACATGAAACAACTTGTAAAACTCACACCAACTAATCACCATTTTCAGAATTATAGCCTTCACCGCGGGCCCCAAACTGAAGATGGAAATCAGCTTCACACTTGCTGTAGAAAGAAAATGACATGGTATTTACAATGAGAGTGATTAGAGCAGAAAATGCTCAAGCATGATACCTTTTGAGCAGCCGGCCATTCACTGACCCTCCAAGACATTCATCTCCATTCATTTCTTTGAGAAGGAAAGCATTTGGACCACGGTATGCTGCAATTTTATAAGGACCCTTCCATAAGTTGTCGAATTTTCCATGCTTCCCTTTATCCTCATTTCGGGCATCCCACCGTAACACAACATCATCAATCTGAAACTCATCTGCCTTGGCCTTTTTGTCATAGATTCTCTTTATGCACTCCTGCAACTTAAGGGAATTCTGGTGGACTTCTTCTCGTGTCTGCTGCAAATGAATCATTTGACTGATCTATCGTTGCATAGGATCCTCTTCACCACTAGCTTCTTGAAACAACTTGGCTACTGGGACACTAAGTGAAGTAGGAAACACTGCATCTACTCCGTAAACAATTTCAAAAGGTGACATACCAATTGACTTCTTTTGACTTACCCGATCAGCCCATAGTGCATTTATTAACTTCTTATGCCAGCTCTTCTTGTTTATTTCCAACAATTTCTTTATAATATTCACAAGGGATTTGTTTGAAGATTCGGCCAGCCCATTACCTTGCGGATGATAAGCGGTTGAATGCCCCAAACTGATGTTATATTTAAAGCAAAAATCAACCAACTTCTTTGATTTGAATGCAGCTGCATTGTCAGTAATCAACTTTTGTGGACAGCCAAAACGTGACAAGATATTATTTTCAAGAAAGGAAATAATTACCAAATCTGTGGCCTGCCGGGTGGGAATGGCTTCAATCCATTTTGTGAAGTAATCTGTAGCTGTCAAGATCCATCGATGTTGCCCGGAAGATGCAGGGTGGATTTTGCCAATAAAATCCAAGCCCCATTGCTGAAATGGTGCACTGATTTCCACCGATTTGAGAGGCAAGGGCTGTAATTTCTGTTTTCCTTGAAAAATTTGACATTCATGACAGCTCTTTACCGCTTTATACACATCAGAAAATAAAGAAGGCCAATAGAAACCAACTCTTAAAATCTTATTAGCCGTGGTTTTCCAAAATAAGTGATCCCCACAGTCACCTTTATGGAAATCATCTACTATTGTTTTTGCTTCCTCTTCGACCAAACAGTTCAGCAAGATGCCACCGAGATCCTTCCAATAAATTGCAGATTTGATAATGCAAAATTTGGCATCCTTTAGCTTCAATGTTCTAGCTTTGTTTCTAGGCATTCCAGGAGGTGCAGATAAGTTTTGAAGCACATAAACTATATCAGCATACCAAGGGGAAGACACAAAGATATCGGACACCTGTAGAACTGAATTTTCTTTATCTTCATCGGACAAGGCAGCAATCAAATTTATATCAAGGACATGAAGGTTCGCTTCAGCCATCAACTTAGCTAAACCTTGACCTTTAATCAACTTGGTAGGCTTAATTTCAACATCATATTCTAAGAGTGCAGCAATCCACTTACCCCTTCTTCCTTCCGGTTCCGTTTGCACTAAAACATCCTTCACAGCTGCATTAGGAACATATGCTAAAACATGAGAATTCAATATGTAAACTCGGAAATCTTTCAATGCTTTGATCAGGGCCAATGCTTGCTTCTCAATGATATTATAATTCAGCGCTCCGTCTCTTATGATGTGGCTGAAAAAAGCTATGGGCCTCTCAACTCCATCTCTCTTTTGCATCAACACAGCTGCCAATGTATGCTCAGAGGCGAATGAAAACAAAATGAAATCCTGTGTATAATCCGGGCTAATCAATGTTGGGGCTAAAGATAAGATTACCTTTATCAAATTAAAAGATTTCACCGCCCCTTCGGTCCATTTGAGCTCGCTGTCCTTTTTTAGCATATTTGTTATCTCTCTAAGATGTTCAACAAGATTGGGAATGAAACGACGCAGAAAATTCAACTTACCATTAAAGGACTGAATTTCTTTCTTGCTACGGGGCTGCTCCAATTGCTGAATTTCTTCCACTCGTGCAGGGTCTATACGAATGCCATCTTTAGAAATGATATGGCCTAGCAGCTTGCCTTCACTCATAGCAAAAAGACTTTTCTTCGGATTCAATGAGATGCCATATTTTCTGCACTTTTCAAACACCTTAGTTAAATGAAACAAATGCTCTTCATCTGATTTAGAAAACATGGTCAAATCATCAAGATAAACTACTAAAAAGACATCCTTCTCATTTGCAAAGGCCATGTCCATTGCCCGCTGAAATGTGGCACCCGCATTCTTCAATCCAAACGGCATCTTGGCATAATGAAATGTACCCCATGGAGTAGTAAATGTTGTCTTGTCACGGTCATCTTCGTGCACTAAAATATGATTATATCCGGAGTAACCATCAAGCAATGACATTCTAGATGCCCCCACAACCCGCTGCAATATGTGATCCATCTTGGGCAGCGGATAATTGTCCTTTAATGACACTTTGTTCAAATTTCTAAAGTCTATACACAAGCGAATCTCACCGGTTTTCTTCCTCACGGGCACCAAGTTTGAGATCCAATCAGAAAACCGGATTGGCACTATGATTCCGAACTTATACAACCTGTTGACTTCCTTCTCAATCAATGGCAGCAATTTAGGATTAATTCTTCTCAACTTTTGCCGGAAAGGCTTTTGATTTGGCTTTATGGGAATGGTATGCTTAATAATGCTTGTGTCATAAGTCTTCAAATCTGAATAATCCCATGCAAAAACATTAGAATACAGAGACAATAATCTGATATACTCTTGCTTTGCCTTAGGCGGCAATGCTTTTGAAAGCTTCACCATTTTTGGATTTGCAGCTGTCCCAAGGTTCACATCTTCAACTCCTTCAGCTGTTGGCCTCAAAGTTGGCTTGCGGGCCACATCATCCTGATCAAACAATTCCTCCAAAGGAATCAATCCTTTTGGAATGTGATTATCTTTGAGCTGTAATACATCCATCTGATTCACTCCTTCAGCTTCCGTATCTATTGATATGTCTTCAAACTTACCCTTAACTTGCAGAAAATCTTCAATTTCTTCGTCATCTTGGAACACTTGCCAACACCTTTGGTTATCTGGAACTATAGGACGATGCTTCACATATATCTCGAACTTATTGCTGGAATTCATGGGTATTTTCAGATTACTTGCTGCCTTAGCCAATGCATCCGCAACACCATTTTGAATCCGGGGCACACATGTCAAAGTATGTTCAGAAAATCTTTTCAAGATATCTAAAACAACATTTCTATAAGCTCTCATGCGAGGATGTTTGGCCTGAAATTCACCTTTCACTTGCTTGATAACTAATTCGGAGTCGCCATATACTGCTATTTTCTTTGCCTTTAACTTCAGAAGGATTTTCAAACCAGCAATAAGAGCTTCATATTCTGCCTCATTATTCGAACAATCAAAAGCCAATTTATAAGAACATACTCGTACCTTGCTTGGAACTTGATCTTGGGCTGAGAATGGGCTTCGGATCCACACACCTATACCAGCACCATCGCTGCCCACTGCACCATCAAAATCCATAGTCCAAAGACCCTCTTCATCATCTTCTAGGTGCTGAAAGTCTGATTTTGTTTCATGTTCTGTTTGCTGCCCATTTATTTCTGCAATTGGCCTTATGACAGCAGACCTTTCTTCACTTTCCTTTCTCAAAACATCCCTGAAATTTTCTGAAATGTCTGGTATGTCTTCTACTTGAACTAACTGACTATCTACCTCATTGAAATTTTCCGCAAACAAAACAAAAGATTCTAAATCTGTCTGTACATAATTTACAGGATGATTCACGGGCTTTTCCTTACTAGTGATCATGTATTTCATCTTTTGTTCTCGATATAACTTCCTCATTTGACCGAAAACTGGAATTGAAGCATATGAAAAATCAAGCTGAATCGTACCTTTGAGTTTGGCTCCCCATGACCTCGACAACAACATGCCAAATCGTGGAGGAATGTCCGCCACCACCACATCCATTAAAACATTCTTCGCTGGAATTTGATCTAGACTCACCACTAAGTCTTTGATCAAACCAATGCATCTTACCCGGCTAGAATCAAACGAATACAAATCATGGTACTTCCTTGTGATGTCAAGCCCCAGCTTCTCCATGATTGTTTTCGGCATCAAATTATGTGAAGCTCCCGAGTCAAACATAGCATTGTGCAGCACAAACTCATGCAATCGCAAACTAATATAAAATGGAGGAATGTCACTCTCGGGAGACTCACCATTCAAAGCTGGCCCAAAGATTAACTCCGGCTGATCATCTTGTACATTCACCATGTCTAGCATTGGGTCAAAATTCAGCAACTTGGAAATTTGGCCTCGGTAAGTGGCATTCTTCATGACCTCCGTTAAAGGAATAGATATCTTCACCTTTGCAATTTCATTCTCCAAACTGAAAACTGGAAACTTCTCACCTTCCTTTGCCGGATTATCTCTCTTCTCAGCTTTATCCTTTGGTGCATTCGATGGCTGATCTACTTTAGCTGCCGATGATGTTTGAGTTGATGACGGACCGGCTATATCTTTACCTTTTGAAAAAACCGAATCATTCTTTGTTGCAATGTCTTTCTTTTTCTGCACGGGATTTATAGGAATAGTCCGGCTTCTCAATTGCCTTTGCTGTCCTTGCTGAGCTGATAATGCATTCAAATACCCTCTTTGATATTCTTCAGATTCTTCTTCAAGTATCATATCATCTGACAAAATATAATGCTCATCTTGGGGAAAGACAGAATTACTCACCAACTCATCTTCTTCTATGATATATGTAGGCATATCATCAGGGGTAAAGAAATGATTTTCCTCACCAACATTATCACCCTCATCTTCAGACTCTTGACTAACAAAATTCTGCTGAAAAGGCGGTTTCATTTGCTGCTGAACTGCTGTGTCTTGTGCCTTTGTTTCACGCTGCTTGATCCTATATTGTTGCTGCTGACCTCTGAAATTTGGGTTACGAATCTTCGGTTCCGGCTTGTCAATTGTGACCCTTTCAAGTAACCTCTTCACCTGTTCAACCTGCTGAAGAACCTGGTTTGACGTGGATGCCTCCTCCTTGATGGTGACTCGCTTTTCTGCCTTCATTCTTGCTCTTTTATCATTCAAATTTGCCTCAACGCTGACAGCAATTTTCTGCATATCCTCCAAGGTAGGGGGATCTCGGTCTCTCAGTGAATAAGCCATCTCCGGATCAAAACCATCTGGGAATTTGAGAAGTGCTGATTTTCTAGATGGCCTCAAATCATCGGGAATAGCATTATAAACTGTATTGAATCTGATTATGTAATCTTGAACAGACTCACCCGGATTACGCTTGAGGTTGTTGTATTCGGCATTGATTTGAAGCGGATCCTTTCCGATTTCCCACCGATCTAAGAATTGATTCTGAAGTGCTTCCAAGGTAGCAATGCTGTTAGCTGTTAACCCTCTGAACCATTTTCTTACTTCTCCAGCAAATGTTTGCACGAACAACCGCATGGTAACATCTTCTTCATCTAACTCATACAGGTCAAAGAAAGTGGACATTTTATCAATATGTTGCTGAGCTGTAATACTTTGTGGAGTGCCATCAAACATGGGGATTTTACTTTGGTAATCAGCAGGCATATCATGAAGATTAGCAGGCAATGCAAGTGGGGCAAACCGGGCTGCCATTTTTCTAGGTAAGGTAGGTCTTGGAGTAGCAGGCGGAGTAGGTGTAGCGGTATGAGGAGTAAGAGGAGGAGAAGCAGTATGTGATGCTGAAGGCGAAACAACTGTAGATGGAGTATGAGTAACTATGGGAGAGATAACAATAAAAGGAGGATTTGTCTATTCATGCACCGTGATAGAAGATCCAATATGACCAGAGATATTTTCAAGGAAATCAGCAAGAGTAGTAGCTTGTACACGTGTCTGGAGATTCCTCAAAATGAAGTTTTCAACTAATTTATTATGCCTCTCAAATTCAATAGCAGCTGCAAAATCAGGATTAGGAACTAGAGTTGCAAGTGCACTTTCAGATTTAGTTTTGAACAGAGACAACTCAAAGCTTTCGTCAAAATCCAAATCTTCAAGATAATCAAAAATAGCTGGGCATGAATGAGATCTGAAAATGGGTCTAGGATCTGTAGCCAGCTTGTTTTCTCAGAATAACTAGGAAAGAAAAAGCATTCAGCCTGTGAAAACTCTCAACCTATCATCCACGGCTAAGAGTTAACAAATACATGGGGATAAGATGTCAGAGAAGCGCTATGTTCACAAGCTCACGGAGATTGACTGAAGCAGCGTTTATCTACTTGCGCTGATGTAAAACAAGAGCGTTTTCGAAGGCTACCTGGCGTAACTTCAGGCTCCGTCTAAGACTTATGAAATAACACGTCTATGAACAAGAAATTTGATGTTCTCCCCAGTATGGTCGCCAGTATGTTAGCACTTGAAATTTCACCTCAGGCTGAAAAGGCAAATCTCAAAGCTACATCAAACCATTCAGCCTCGTAGCTAGCCCTACGGGGCAGGAGAAGGCTCTCTCCGGTCAATCTCGGTAAATTTTCAATAGGAAGAGATGACCAATCAAGGTAACACTGATATTAGGCTAGTAAACTGATTTGAAGGTTGATTTGGGGGTTTTTTGGGTTTTTGGTGGCAATTTGAGGAACTGCAATTTAGGGTGCGGGGATTGGACACAGTTTCTGCAGGGGGGTCTTTGGGGCAAGGTAGGAACCTGTATTGATGTCTTTAGCTGAAGTGGATGATTAGGAAGAAAGATAAGAAGGCTAAAGAGAGCAAACAATGGATTTGAATTCTCTTTAGACAGCAGAAAACATAGAAATTAAACAAATTTAAAAGTAGAGCATGGCAAGCATGAATTCTGACTTTATCACTTCATTTGTTTAATATGCAGCAGTATAGAAAGGAAATGAATCACATAAAAAAGCTTACAATAACATGAAGAAACACACCATCAACACCTGAGTCCACAAGAATCCCAAAGATGACTGCAAAACCCTGGTCTTCCTTAGCCAAAAATTGCAGAGATACAAGTGAAATATACAATGATAGCTCATCCCTCAAGAGTCCAACCATGAAAATGAGCATGAAAGTACATAATATAGATGATCTAACCTCTTTCCCTGCCTCCATGGGTCGAGCTCACTATCCTAGGAGCTGTTTGAACAACTTCTAAACTAAGCACTACAAAATAGGCAGTCAAAACAACTTGCCTCTAAAAACTTGGAAACCAGTTCATACAGTCAATTTTACCCTTTTACATGAGAGAAACTTATAGAAGAGTAAAACAAGGGTAAAAGTATCCAAAAAGTGCCACAAGTACAGTCAAAAGGACCACCATCGACCTCAGAAAGTCAAACTCGAGCTAAACTGCAAATTCTGGGCTGAACTGGTCAAATCTGGCACAAATTCCTCAACGGGTCGCGCACATCCTCCTCAACGGGTCGCGCACTTTGGAGCCCTGTTTGGAGGCCTTTCCGGTGTCAGAATGAGGTGCAGGATAGCGCGTTGGAAAGGTATCTGAGTCTACTTTCCAACTCAACTAGAATTTTTGGATTTGGAGGTAATTTGACCATTCAAAAGTCAATTCTCCCAAGACTACTTCTGCAGCTCAAAAAAGGGGCAGAAAGTCAAAATTTGGCTGTAATTTGACCTTTTGGAGGCCCAAAACTTCATGAAAACTCAAATCCATCCATAGACATGTATAACTTTGCATGAAAAATCCAGCAATGCTGAGTTTTCAAAAAATGGAGCTACGATGACAAAGGGTCTCACCAGGGGTGAGACCTGTTGAGAAGCCAAAACCTGTAAATTGCCCAAAAATGTCAAAAATGAGCCAAAACTTCCAAAAATTTTTGTGCTTGGTGCTGTGAAGAGGCTAGTGGGTGTCATGATGAGTGAGAGAAGCCTTGGCCAAGATGCAGAGGGGGTTGGTCTTCTTCTTCCTCTTAAGAGCCTCGGTCAACCTTCTTTGGAACATTTTCATCTTTGCTTTACAAACATGCATCCTAGCCCAATAGTGGTTTTTCATGTTCCTTAGCAGCTTTTTCTCTTGGTTGGCCTTAGCCAACAGCCTCTCCAAGTGGGCATTCTCCTGAATAAGCAATGACTCCAGGTCAACAGGCAATGGGTCACCGGGCCTCCTACGGTTTAGGACTCGGTCACTACGAATCCTCCAAATCTCATCAAGTGCCTTCTCCTCCTCCAGCTGTGTGTTCCGCTGCTCTAAATATGTGATGGTCCATTGGGCACCCTCAAGTCTCCACTGCAAAACATCATTCTCGGCCCTGAGCTGCTGAATGATCTCCTTTGCCTCTTGGCTAAGAGAACTGACATCAAGATCAATCACCAGATCCTCCTGAACCATGGGCTCTTTGCCCCTCTGCAATACCTGTGCTGGTGAAGAAAACGAGGCCCCTTCCACCTGATGTGGAGATAACACTCGTTGCTCTGAAGATGAAGGCGAGACCCCTTCCACCCGCTGTGGAGATAATACTCGCCTAGCTGCTGCAAATAAGGCCCTTGGGCCATTCTGATAGGTGACCATAGGAGTGGAGTTGACATGTCGGGTGATGGGAGCATCAGGCTGCTGAGATGGTCCTCCCTCCTCATGAATAGCCTCCTGATGTGGCTGAGGTGGCACTGTGAAAAACTCACGGGAGATGAACTCCTCCCATGAGATACCCTGCTGAGTCAACTGATGAGAGACTATAAGCTGGATCAAACCATAGTGACAAAGGCTCCTATACTGCTGGGTCGGGGTCTTCCTCTGCAACATGGGCACCATCCTCTGAATGTTCTGAAACAGGAAGACCGGGAGGTTCATCATCCTCACCCGGGTGAAATGCATCAACAGGCGAATGTGATATGAATACACCTGTGAAAATCTGCCCTCACATGTAAAATAATGCATGATAAGTCTCATGAGGGGGCATACTCACTCCGAAGAAATCTGAATGGGAAAACACCCGTCAACAGTCTCACAAATGATGGCCGGACATAAGGCTCAAAGTGAACAAAATCAAGTAATCTGCGCTTAGGCCACACCTCACCCACATTTGGTATCCCTGTAGCCTCTGAGATCACCTCGGGTGTCAATATGAAATTCACCCCTGCAAGAGTGACATGTCCATCATGGAGGTGTAAGACAAAAAAGTGGGCCAACTCTCTATGATGCTGAATCTGAGAGAGCCTCTCACAAAACTGATAGCATGACATATACTGGAAACAATTCAGTGCCAAAGGACAAGCCTGTAACTCTGCCAAAGAAGTAGGCTCCTCCCTCTTATGATGGCCTCCCTTACCTCCTCTACGAGGCCTCCTCTGTTCCTCAATCTCTGTAGATGATGAATGGTCATCACCTTGCTCATAAGTCTCGGTATCTGACATGGTTTTGGAGCAAGGTGGGCAAACTGAAGGACAAATTGAACTGCTGCCTCTGCCTGCAAAAGTACTGAACTCTATGCTGTTTCAAGGGGAAAAAAACATGAGGGGAATGTTAGGGGAGGGAACTTCTTAACGAGGAATGGGAATATATGAAAATAACAGGGAATTTTCAAGGGAAACTTTACAAATTGTCATGCATATAGGAACACATTTTAACATTGGGAAATCATTTGCAAAGAACATCTCATATGGGACAAAAACATGTATGATAATGAACATGGTAGGGGCATACATGTATCAATAGGGACATAGGGACACCATACACCAAATTTAATTATAGGAGTTCATGTGTGTCATAAGGCAGATTTTGTTTTTAAAGAGTACATGTACATTGTTTTAACATAGAGGGAAGGTTTTCATGTACAAGGGGATATCAAGGGTATGTACGGGTTATGTACATGACTCTAGATATACAGCAACATTTATTTTCACATGACTCTTTTCTTTATTTACAAATGTATCTTTTCATTTTGTTTTTTTTTTTTTTTGTTTTTTTTTTTTTGCATGTGTATGGTAGAGGGAATTAGGGTTTTGTGTGCTTGTGAGAGGGGTAGGTTTTATAGCTTAGGGATGGGGGAAAATGTCAACATTTTATGTACAAATAGTATGGGACAGAGATGCAAGCATGACTATGAATGAAAGAGGAAAAGAGGGAAGGGACCAAATGGGACAAAAACACTTGAAACAGTCACAAAACCCTAGCATTTTACAAACATTAGCAAGCAGCCATATTAATCCATTCATTTGCAAATTTAGAAGATGAAATCATAGCATACATCCTTATTTTCACCATCAATATCAACAACCATGCATTAAGAGCCTACCTCGACCGATTGAGCAAATTTGAAGTGGAATGAAGGAATTTGATTGAAGTTTTGGTGGCAGACAGTTGAACGGGTCGCGCACGCTCCCCAACGGGTCGTGCACAGCCCAATGGGTCGTGCCCATTATAATTTTACACTACCGGAGTGCGCTGGATGGGTCGCGCACCGCCCAACAGGTCGTGCACAAGCCTGGACGGGTCGCGCACCTGCAAACTGCCCAAAACCGTTGCAATTTCGCCTCCTTCGCCTATCACTCTCTCACAATCTCTCTTGCAAGCTTGAAATGCACAATGAGAGTGAAAGGAGGGAACATTACCTTTTATAATCTCATTTGAAAAAATTTCATCCATAAACCCACTTTATAAAGTCTATTTTGACACTTTTTTTAAAACACTGATTTTCTTGGTTTCCTTTATCCTGAAGTTGACTTTTTGAGTGCTTTGACCTGATTCTTTTTGCAGGTAGATCATCTGAAGGACTGTGGCAAGGGGACCAGGGTTGTTGCTGCCCTTTTTGAAGACATTTTGGAAATTTATTCTTTTTACAAAAATTATCATGACCTTGGCTTTAAAAACAGGGTTTTTAAATCCAAGGTTAAAAATGAACTGTACATGATGAAAATTTCAAAGGAATATGTTTACCATCCTCCCTCTGGCTTACTGGTCACTCAAGGACTTTCAGAAACATGACCTTGCAAAGACAAATGACCAAAACCCTAGACCTAGACTTTTGACACTAAGACCAAACAAGAGAAGCTTGACAAACTCAATGACTGATATGACCTGATCCAGCAAAGCCAAGAGGGGTATGAATAGACCAGCTCCTCCATCAGGATTATGGCATGCCTGACGGGATGCAAATTTTTACACTGATGAGACACCTACTAATGCAAATGCAAAGAGCTTTGATCACTGATGGAGGGCTTTCAAGACCGACACTAACAGGGTCCTTACTTGTACTCAGCATCACCATTGTTTTCTTCATTCTTCCAAAGAGGACCGACAAGGATGTGTCATCTTCCTTCTCCACATAGTCACCATCAACCATTAGGTGAGCCACTGCCTCGACAAGAATAGAAAGATTATCTTTACGTGGCGAAGTAGGTGGCGAGTCATCCAATAGTATCAGAGAGGTTGACTAAACATGAATCACCCTTGAGGAGGTAGTTCTTTGCCTGGCCAACCTCCTAGTCTCGGTAGAAAGCAGGGCCATCGTTTCTGATTTCTCCTTCTTTCCTGCACTCCTCTTCTAAGCCAACTTTAGTTTTTCAACACTCTTCTTTTGAGTCAACTTATCTGCACTCTTCTTTTGGGTTTACTTCTCTATGCTCTACCCCTAAAACTTCTTCAATAATTCCTCCCAAGTCACACTTTTAACTTCCAATTCTTTCTTGACTAAGATTGTGATCAGCCCGTGGTGATATAATTTGTATGAGGCTTGATTGTATTTTCCTTTCTAAACCCCTTTCGCCATCTTTTCTAAACTTATGAGAAATTAATATGGGAAATTGATGAGCTTACCAGACTCAAAGTGAAAGAGTAGGCATATGTGGTAGAGGAAAGTTAGTGAGTAGTGACCCTTGCAAGTAAGGAACTTCTACAACACATCCAGGAGATCCTTCGACTTCCCTATCATAGCGTTCCTCTAGAGGTCGTTCTTCCATTCCACCTTCTTCTTCAGGTTGACCATGAACCAGTGCCACAGTTTATTTTCTAATGTCTCCTTCTTGAACCATTTCTCCCCTACTGTTGGTAACCCTATAGCCTGAGATATTGATTCTTCTGTTACTGCAAATTCTAATGAACCAAACTTGGCTCGGCTCCCAACGAAGGTCCAGGAAAATGCTATTGCCATAGTTGAGTCAAACCCATCGAAATTCTACAAGAACGAGAGGAACCCAAATTCTTGTAACATTGCAAGACTATTCCTATACTCAGCTATATGTTCCATCTCTATGGATTGTGGCTCAATCCTTACAGGCGCCATGTCTATTCAAATTCACCCACTCTCTATTTCAATTTTTTTTAGAAACATATCACTCCAAAAAGAACTCAAATAGTGATCGAGCTACACATCCACCATTATATCAACAATTTCCCAAAGGTTCATGCTTCATTATTAAAATTACACAGATGTGAATGTGAATTGGTACAAGTACAAACAAGTGATGATGATTGGGATAGGTGGTGGTTTAGACAGTAATTTCACATAATGGTCATGCAAGGTAGATATGGGGCGAGGCTATTATTATCATGTGATGATTTTTCCAAGGGAAGGTAAGTATTGAATTTCGGGAGAATCATACCGCTCCGCATTTAATCCATGATTTCACAGAAGGCGTACTTAGTACTCATTGAAAAGATAAGATTTCATAACCTAAAATATCCTTTTACTTAAATGATTTCTTCCTAATTTCGTGAATGATGAAACAAAGCGTTAATCATAATATAAATTGAATGTCATGATCTGTAGGTGGTACAGTTATTTTTCCTATACAAAGGTTCATGAAACAAAAGATAAGGTTTAACACACATTTTTTCTACACAAGGTGTTCTTGCACCGAAACATGTAATTTTGAATTGGGTGCGCTCAGTAGTGCGGATTCCTACATTGAACGTGCCTATACTGAATGTGCTTGCACCAACCATGTTTGCACTTAGGCATTCTCGTACTACCCGTGCTTGCACCGAATCTGCTTACACTTGAACACACATTCTTGCACCCAAGCTATTTGTAGCGTAATAGGAGCTAAAGGAGAATTCTGATAGAATACAATTCATAGACTAGATTAAAAAGGTTCATTGAATATACAAAGGATATTTTATTCACCATTCTTTGGTGTTAACATATTCCTTTCGATCTAATTTGTGTGTTCACATCAGATCCTGTAATTAATCCATGAGGGAAAAAATAAGTGGGAAAAAGGGTAAATTCTTAGAATGGGAAGGAAATTACGACATGGAATTCAAGAGCGAAACCACCAAGAGGGATAATCAAAAACGGATTTTGGGAAAAAAAATTCAAGGGAAAAGAGGGAAATACAAAATTAGATAGGGAATTTCCTTTAAATAAAGGGATGGTAAAATTTCGAGATGAAAAAAGAACAAAATAAGGGGATTTTTTTCCGAAAAAGGGAATAGAAGAAAGGAAGAATTTCACCTGATATTTGCCTACATAGTGATGATCCATAAAATAAATGCAACGAGAATTGAGTGTTTCTTTAAATAATAATTTATGTGCCAGCTATCCCAAACTTCGATAAGGGCCCGGTTCCTGTACTTGAACTTGCTTCTTCTTGGTGACAGTTAACACATCTAAAGGTCAAGCAACATTCACATTTTATTAGAACTAATCTTCCTGCCAGCAAGTTGGTTTTTAGGTTGATCCTTCTGCAACCATTTCAATAGAACTGATTTTCACAATCATAGGAAAAATTCTTTTTCTTTTTCTTTTTAATTTTTTTTTAATTATTTATATATATATTTTTTTGGATTTTCCTTAAATTTCATTTCAAGAGAGAAGAAATCAGATTACAATAGGCTAGAATAGCCACCTACCAACTGAAGTTCATACTGTTGTTGTACTTGCTGCATGAATTCTTCATTTGTGATGGGCTAAAAATATACTTTAAGCCTATGCCCATTCACAAGGAAGACTAATCTCGCCCATCGATGGTTTTGACTTCTACAACCCCATTTTTGAAGACTTGATTCACCTCATATAGTCCAATCCAACAAGTATGGAGCTTCCCTTTAAAATGTTTAAATCTAGAATGATAGAGAAGTACCCAATCACCTGGTTGGAACTGCTTTTTCCTGATAAACTTGTCATGCCACTTCTTGCGTTGCTGTTGCACCAAAATATTTTGTTGAACAACATCCCTTCGAAATTCATCAAACTCATTTAACTACAATAGATGATGTTGTTGTGCTTCCGAGAGATCTAGACCCAACTGAACTGTAATCCTGAAAGTCTTTATCTGAAACTCAATCGGCAAAAGGACTTTTCTTTTGTACAGTGGCTCATATGGTGTATGCCCCAAGTTGTTCCTCCAAGTGGTTCAATAAGCTCATAAGGATTTAGTCAACTGACTAACCCAGTCCTTCTTGTGCATGTTTACTATTTTCGTGAGAATGGATTCGATCACCTTATTTGTGGATTCCACCTGACCATTTACTTGCAAGTGGTATGGTGTATATTTCCTATGCTGAATCTTATATTGATTCATGACTTCCTGTACCAAGTTAGAAACAAACTGCGGTCCATTGTTAGAAACAATTTCTCTAGGAACACCAAATCTAGTAAAAAAATCATTAAACAAAAAATCAGCAACAACTTTTTCAATGGCAAAAGAAACAACTTTAGTCTCTACCCATTTAGTAACAAAATCTATACAAACCAAGATATGCTTTTTATTTAAAGATGTGGGATTTATGGGTTGTACAAAATCAATAGCCCATTTTTCAAAGGGCTCAATCATGACTTAAGGACATAAAGGAATTTCATTGGCTTGAATAGGTTGACCCATTCATTGACAGCTATCACAACACCTAACATATTGTTCGGCATCCTTAAAAAAGGAAGGCTGAAAATAGCCAGTGCGTAAAATTTTATATGCAATTCATTTTTCAGCAAAGTGGCCACTGCAAGGTTCATCATGGGAAGATGTTAAATTATCAAACATTTATTCCTCTGTTACACATCTACAAATAACAAAATCTGGTCCAGTGTAAAAGAGGTCTCCCTGAATCTAAGAATATGAAGCATTTTTTTGAATAATATTCCGCATTTAACAAGCATATAAGTGAGGTGGTGTCTTTCCGCTGACTAAATAGTTGGCTATGTCAGAAAACCATGGATATTTTGTTGACATAGCAAAAAGATGTTCGTTAGGGAAATCATCATTAACAGGAATTGCTTCGCCAGGATTGTTTAATCTAGAAAGATAATCAACTAGAATGTTAGACTTTCTTGACCTATCAATAATGGTAACATTGAATTCTTGTAATAGAAGTAACCTCCTAGCCACTCTACCACTAGTTAAAGGTTTATTCATTAAATATCTTATAGTAGAATGATCAATATGCACATAAACTTCATATCCTGTAATGTAATATCTGAATTTATTAATAGAGAAAATAAAGGCTAAAAGTTCTTTCTCAATCACTATATAGTTAAATTCGGTAGGTGCAAATTTTTTACTGGTGTAGTAAATAGCATAGGACTATTTATTCTCCTCTTGTCCCAAGGTTGCAACAATAGCAGTGTTTGAAGCATCGGAGGAAATATGAAATGGAAGGGACTAGTTTGGTCCTCTCAAAACCGGTGCCTATACTAACTTTTCTTCAATGTTTCAAACAATTGTTGGCAAGCCATCGACCAAGTGAATTCACTATCCTTAGATAGTAATCAAAAAATGGGGGTAGCAATCTTGGAAAAAATTTCAATGAATCTTCGGTAATAACCAACATGTCCCAGGAAACCTCTCACTTCCCTTTGAGTTTTGGGTGCAAGTAGATGAAAAATGACTTCAAATTTAGCGAGGTCTACCTAAATCCCTTTGTCAGAAATAAAATGGCCAAGAACCACTCCTTGTTTACACATTAATCTACATTTTTTATCACTCAAATTAAGATGGGCCTCTTGGCAATGTAAAAGAACTTTTTCTAAATTTTTAAGAGCTTCATCAAATGAGTTACCAAACACAAAAAAGTCATCCATAATAACCTCAACACCTTCAAGATTAGAAAAATAGCCAGCACAACCCTTTGAAAGGTAGCGAGTGAATTACATAACTTGAAAGGAAGCACTCGGTAGGCAAATGTACCCTAGGGGCATGTAAAGGTGGTTTTGTCTTGATCTGAGGGTGCGATATGGATTTGGTTATACCCATTGAAGCCATCTAAAAATGAAAAGTACTTTTTACCGACAAGGGTATCTAGCACCTGATCAATGAAAGGAAGGGGAAAGTAAGAGAGTGGCTTTGTTTAATTCTCGATAGTTAATGCAAATATGCCATCTCCCATCTTTCTTAGGTACTATCACTAATGGAGAGAACCACTGGCTATCATAAATGGGGTAGATGAAATTAGCATCTAAGAGTTTTTGTAATTCTTCCTTAACAATATCTCTCAGTGTGAGATTCATTCGTCTCTGGAGTTGTCAGAAAGGGGAGGTTCCCTCATGGATATAGATATGATGAGTACAAGTCTTAGGAGCAATGCATTTCATGTCTTCATAACTCTAAGTGAATGCATCCAAATGATCTCACAATAAGGTAACAAGTTGCTCTTGTTAAGATGAACCTAGGTCTGAACTAATGTGTAAGTATTTTCCTGGACTAATTTCAACAGGAGTGGTCTCGGACTCAAGAGTACAGGAAGATGATGCCACACTATGGGATAAGGAAGGTTGGGAATCAAAGTTTTCTTGAAAATCTAGACTAGAGATCTGATGAAGTATATCAAAACTAGGCATAATGTCTAGATTGTTCAAGAAATATTGCAATTCACCATCTTGAGCAGACTCAGTATGATGTTGAATCGAAGAAATAGGTCAGGTCTCCTCATCACTACTGTCATAATCTAACCATAAGGCATCCTTGAGTTCCTGAATAGATCTAGCGTGTGGGTATATGGTAACCTTTTTCCTAGAGTCTCCATGTGAAAAATACATATCATTGAAGCGGCATCCAATATAAGCATCAGCTATGGCAAGCCATGGTCATCCCAGAATCAAAAGATGTCCTCCAACTAGATTCTTTGGCTGAATCACAATGAAATCCACGGGGTATTCCCATGAATCTATAGAGACAACCACATCGTCCAATACTCCATCGAGCTTCATTTTAGATTTGTCTGTAAGTTCAAGCACAGTGGGTGTAGGACGAATATGGCTCAACCCAAGTTGTTCCATGGTTTTCTTGGTCATTCCATTGATGGTCACCCCGAGGTCTATTAATACATTAGAGACAAGGATATCACCTATTTGGACATAAACAACTGGGTTTCTAGGATCTGTATATTTCTCCATCGATATGCATCATGTCATCGACTCAACTGATCTACCAACAAACTGAATGGTCTGAGGTTCTACTCTCTTCCTCCCTGGCTTTTTAAGACATAATTACTGAATGATATTTATATAGATGGGAATTTCTTGGATAGCTTGAAGCAAAGGAACCTTTATACAAAGATTCCTTAATTTAGAACCTAGGGTGGACTTAGGGTCGCTCTTCTCCATGACCAACTGCTCTGGATAGGGGGGTTGGTTTGAAGAAGATAGTGAATCTGAAGGTATAGGAATGGGCTAAAGGGTGATATTGTTTTTTGAATGATCAAAAGTTACCTCCTCATTTTTCTCCTCAATAATCACCGTAGATTTTTTATTTTTTTATTTTATTTTATTTTTTATTTTTTATTTTTTTATTTTTTTTTTGGTTTAACCACCCTTTCCTAATCTCAATTGAAGCTCATTTATCCCAACTAGAAAGGCTTGATAGGTAAGAAGAGTGGACGGTCCAACCGAATGAATCAGTTGTACCTCCTTATTATTAGGATTCGGTAACGGTTGAGCAGGTAGTTGAGGTGGTATGAATGGTGGTGGCAAAGGCAATGGTGGCAATTATTGACTCTGCTGAGGTACACATGGAAAAGATGGTTGTGACATATGGTGTGGTGCATAGGAAGGAGGATATGATGGCATCTGAGCAGGATAGGAATAATATGAATGGTTTGGCCCTCTCCATCCTTGTTGCCAAGGTTGAGAAAACTATCCATGATGAAAGTATTTCCCATGCTGCCAATGTTGAGAGTGATTATTATTATTATAATAGGAATGTGGAGATGCATTATAGCCATAAAAATGTGGTTTAGGAGCCATACATGCACTTACCTGTGATCAATTTATTCGTGCTCCCATGGCATGTAAGGACTTAGGTTTGGAATGGTCTCCTTCAAGTAGAGATTTTAATCCCAGTATGGAGGGGAATCCTTGGTGGAATGGTTCTCTACACAAATCACACATTTATTAGCACTTTTCACATCCGTAGGACATTCTCTTAAAGGATGATTTTTTCTACACTTTGGACAAAAAATAGACAATGACTCTTGTTCTTTTTCTATTTTTGTTGAAATTTCAAAGAGTCTATTTATTTGCTAACAATATTCATTATTTTAATTTTCAGTTTGTCCATCTTATTCTCCAAGCCAATGATCATAGCATTTATAGATCGCAGTTTTTAGTTTTGCTTCAACCTCCTCTAGTGGATCTAGATTGGATTCTGGAGAACTTCCTGCACAAGTCACAAATTTGTTCAATTTTTTTTTGAGAAATGTCTCCTTGTCTTATTAAATTTAGATTATTTCTAGAATCCTCAGCAATTCCTTGTATGAACAAGGTTTGAATAGTACTTAGACCAAATTTGTGTTTGGACCTTTGGAGTATATGCAAAAATATCTCTAAGTAATCCTCCAAAGTCTCATCATCACCTTGTACAATAATGATGATCTCGTCCTGCATTTCTCTAGTTTTATAATATTCCTGATATTTATTCAAAAATATTCTCTTCATTTGGTCCCAAGAACTTACAGTGTTTCCTCCTAGTTCCATGAACCAGTGCAAGGCTGAATCCTTCAGAGTTGCAGGAAACAACTTTAATTTCTGGGCATTAGAAGAATAATCATAACTCCGAAAAAATATATCAAATTCGAAAAGAAATGAATATGGATCTTCGTGCACCTTACCATGAAAGTGTGAAAGAGATTAAGGTGAAATATTATTCATTTTTACATTCTCTTCTGAGTTCACTATTGGAAATGCAAAAATGGATTGCTCGTCATTTACCTAGTTCTTGCCAGATGCCTCTCCATGTTCTTCATGATCAACCATTGTTGTGCCTCTAATCAGACCACTTATAGAAGGTGAAGGTTGACTAATGTTGAATTGAACTTTCTGATTTCCTTTAGCCTCCTTTTTCCCCCTTTCAAGTTGTGTCACACCTGAATCACTGTGTCCAGAATCTAGGTGGACTGTTCTGGCATGATGAGTTTGTGTTAGCTTGGACTTTCTACCCGCAAAATAAGGTCCAATATGAGAAGAGATTTGAGATATTTCGGTATTTTGTCAGCCCTTATTAGGCTTCTAACCCGTACCTTTCTTAGGCATTCATTTTAAAAAATCAAATCCAAAAAAAAATTCAAATGCTTATAAAAGAAAAAGAATTTGTTAATTGTTGCATTGGAAAAGAAAATCAACACTCGTAAAATCCTCAAAACAACAGAAGCATATTGCAGGAAAAAATAATAGCAAACTTACCCCTATTGTAGAAAATGGAAAGTTCTTAACAATTTTAAATTGCCTCCCCGACAATGGCGCCAAAATGTTGGGTGCAGGAATTCTGGTCAAGCATACTCCTTCAACACTTAATTGTTAACCCCAGGGTTTCGTATGCTTAGAGACGAAGCACAGGTAATGCCATAAATGCTACGAACTTTTCCAAAATCTATTACTACTTCCTTAATTACAATCTTGCAGAATTAAAAAAGATAAGATCACACAACAATTTACACAAAAGATATTCTAGTGCTAGAATATGAAAGAAAGTACTTTTGTAGGAAAATAAATGAAAGGAATTCTCAAAACCTCTTGCAAACAATATTTGATTAATGAAAATGTAAATCTATGTTTATCTTCATTATAGTTGTGTGCCAAGTTAATAATTGGACCCTTGAAGATATCTCACTCCTTATAGATTTTTCTCCCTGTACTAAGTTAATATTCTTATACTTCTACAATGTGCTTGCACTAGTAGCAGAACAAAGCTTTGGTGTTGGGAGTATATTTTACACATGTACTAAAGATTTATGTCTTCATGTAGGAGATTTGAGCCTCAATGCTAGAGCACTCTTTTCATGTTTCAAGAGAGCAATTCCTGTACTAGGACAGAGGTTCCTTCACCAATATTTCCAATCCTTCTTTCGAGAAAATAAAGAATGTGTTAACTAGAAAAAAGGAGCTTGCAAAGGTGAACAAAAATTCAAAATAAATTCCTCAAACCAAAATATGGTTCAACGAATCTTAATGTCTAAAACGAGAATTAATTTCCAAAGTCAAAACACAATATTTCTTTAATTAAGGAACTTCTGCATGTAATCTAAGAGATCTTTTAATTGTGACTGCAGGCTTCAATCCTGTAATATCTATCCACAAAAACTGATCTGCATTCATAACCTTCTGAACTTAGAAATATTTCCTTTGAGAATCATTATGCATGAATCTGATCTTTCCTAAACAGCATAAAGTGCAGGCACAGTCCAATGTATGTCGCAATAGCGTTCTGTTTCTGATTATCAGAAGCATGTTTAATTCAAAATATCAAAAGAACTTTAGAGTAGAAATCACACCCTTTATAATCGCATTGAGACTTATCAAATAAAAATAAAAGACTATTACTGTAATGAACCAGAAGAATCAATATGCGAGACTGTAAATGCACTAGTGCAGAAATGCGTACTTGCATGACCCAGGCAGAGAACGAGATTAAACTTCAAAGAAGGAGATCATAAAATTAAAATTCAATAGATCTCGCACACCATGGATCCGTCACACTGTAATGAAATCAAATTCAAACTCTATAGAAAGATAAAATAAGCATCTATTTACTTCACACTTTTCATTAAAAATAATTAACACACCTTAATCGAGAAAGAGAAGAACACGAGGGAGAACGAGCTGGGTTGGCTAGGCCCTAGCCAACCAGCGCATTTCCCTGTTTAGGAAACATAAAGATTCATCTCTTTAATCAACGCATCAACACATAATTACAATGCAAGATTGAGAAATCATGGCGTAGTTCCTTTCTATTAATGACTAGCAAATATACATCATGAATTCGAATCCATCCTAGAATGAGGGCAATATAAGCAAAATTACAAAAGGAGAGAATCACAATATATTTGCTATAGCTATCTCTCACGACCATTTTCTATCTGAGTCCTACATTTTATGCATTTATTCAGGCCTGTGGTCATAGACAAATTACAGCAAACGTTCCAATCTAAGCCTCTTATCTATAAAAAAAATAAGAATAACAGCTCGTGCTAAGCCTTTCGACTATAACAAAATTTTATTCTAGGTATTCATCTGGCGACCTAATCTCCACCACATCCTTGATTTTCCTCTATACCCCGAGCCCAACTTGAGTTTATCATTCTAGAACACGGTGTCCGCATGGAGTGGTGAGTTATCACAATAGTTGAAGATTTGCCAATGGTGTAGGAATCCTACCTGCTCTTAACCATGCTAACAAGATGATTAATATATATATATATATATATAATGCTTATTAAAACAGGGAATTTTTTTCAAATCTTTTGAAAATAAGGGATATTGGGCATTTAAACGAGGCCACAATTTCGACCGATTTTGGGAGCTAAGTTTCATGCCCCGGGGTCGATCAAATTGTAGGACACTTAAACCTGACCCACCGCCCAACTTTGACCAAAACTTTGACTAGCTTGTTCTCCCTCATACAAGCTCGGATTGACAAAACGTTCACACCTCCACGATTAGGACGATGAGATCTACGCCCTGGTCCTAGGTCGAAATCATTCTGATCACTTTGATTTTTGAGTGTTCATAAGCCCTCTTTGTCCTATGTGTGTCTCTGGAGCCACCAGGATCATCGATACACCATTACATCACTAACCCCGTAGGCGAGGTGTTGGATCCAATGCTCACTCCTCAAAGAAAATATTACATACTCTCAAGGTTTTGTGGGAGGAGCCAAGGTGAAAGGTGTTTTTCATGTACAAATGAGGGCTATTTATAGCCAGGGGTAAAATTGACCCTTGTGACTATTTGAATTCCCTCATGACTATTTGACTTTCATGACTTCTCATCTTTAGATGACTCTTCAAATTACAGTTGGGTCTCTTGGACTTCCACATTAGATTACATTGATTGACACAGTATGGCCCACAGTAGTGATGTGGCCAACATGACTCATGGCATGACTCGACATGACAGTGGTAGTACGTTTGTGCTATTGCTGGTGTGCTTGTCGAGCTACAATGTTGCTGACTGATGGATGCCCTCATGGTGTATCACAACTTCACCTTTGAATGGTAAGGAGTGCGAAGTCTTCGATGGTCATTGTGTTCGCTTGATGTTGCATTCACATCTTTCCCCTTGCTTATACTTTGGCATGCTTGACATGTTCTTCCGTTCACAAAAATTGCATGTTTGTCTGTTCTTCCATCTGCGAACACATATTCTCATGGTAGTCCATTTGCGAACACATCTCCTTGCATAGATAGTTTGTTCTTCCATTCTTGAACATATCCTTTTGCATGTATTCTCCTTGTTAATCACATTTATTGTCGCATCATTTCTATTCATGTACCTGTATCTGAAATCACTGATGACGAGATGACATCAAATCCATAAACCTCCTAGTTTACCATGATGTATGATCATTTTTGGATACAGGTGACCGTGAAAAAGGACAAGGTTACAAAACCGTGCTAGGCAAGTTTTGAGCTGGGATGCAGGCTCTGGGCACTGCTGGTGAAAACTATGCAGAAGTCACCAGGAGATGGAGACGGGCATTTTTTATCGGTAATGACTGTCTGCAGGAACTGGCTTGGCTAGAGTACAAATCTGCACATTTTTTGGGAGAAGCAGTACGCGTTACAGGAGGAATTGGTAGGAAGGATCTGTGCAATTTTTGGAGTGAACGGGCAACAGAAGCTTGGCAGAAAAAGTTGTGCAGTTCTTGGAGGGAGCTGGCAGTGGGTTGTTGGCGGGAAAAAATATGCAATTATTGGGAATCTAACTTGCTAACCACCTTTGCATGGTTTCTGAGCTGAGTAGATTTTTGAGATGTAAAGGCATTTCTCATGAAATCTGCACATTTTTTCGGGTGAGTAGCCGACGGATGACTGCTGACTGGCTGGGAAAACTACACAATTTTCTGATGGAGACAGGGACGAGAACTTGGTCTCCGTTCGGCCTTTCTGCGTAATTTTATCTATCAGTAGAGTGGGCATGGTCTGCAGCCTCTGCACAATTTTTTAGGCGAGTGTCAGTCCTGTGTTGACCAGCAGAATGGTTTATTTATGAGCTTGTGGGAAGTGCAACTTGAAATGGCTTGCTGGGTGCTTTTGCGTTGTTCTTGTGACAGTCGATAGATTCGATGATGAGGTGACGATACGACTATGAGAGGGTGATTTGATCATTATAATTTCAATAAAAATGACTAAGTGTGTGAGTGAGTGAAATGGTGCATACGCAACCTTGCAAACACACACTCAAATGACTTGACGACAAGATGCCTCAAAACATCAAAACGCACATGTTCAACATGACCGATCGATGGTGTGAGCAACAAGCGCGATAATTTTGATTGACCGTTGGATGGTCGTGACGATGCTTGTGCAAAAATGCATATGACTTCATGTGTGAATGCGACAGATGTTTACCTAGTGAACACAACACATACACATGAAGTGAATACCTTGTGCATGACTAGAACATGGTCGTAAACAAGACATTGATACCAACATACAAAACTTGTTTGTTGAACGATCAAGCAAGGTGGGTACAAAGACTCACACGAGCTAAAGGGGTGAACCCAAGTGTGTGCAAACATTAAGTAAAACTCTTAAAGGAGGCCCCGAAATTGGATGCGGGCCAAAATTTTGTAGGGGTTGCAGACACTACAACAAAGGCATACAAGAGTCTTTGTATTTTTCTAAGAACACATTTTTCATTTCTTCCCATGTTCTTATGATATGTGTTCCTAATACCGTAAAACCATTTAAGTGCTCTGTCTTTAAGAGTGGCTAGAAACAATTTCAATTTTTGAGAATCAAGCAAGTAGTCATAAGATCTACATAAGACTTCAAACTCAAAAAAAATGTTTCTGGATCCTCATGTCTTACTCCATGGAAATTAGGGAGGATGGAGGGTGATCTATTCTTCATTGTAACCATGGTATATTCATCTAAGATGGGAAACCCAAAAGGTTCTAGTTCTCCTTCAACACCTCTTCCTCCACCTCCTCCTCTACCTCCCCCTCTACCTCCTCCTCTATTACCTCTTCCACCTCCAATCCTAAATTCACCATTCAGATTACGTACTTCTCCTCCTCCCTCCCCTTTCATTGTAGATATTTCAGAGCTAATGTAGGGTTCTTCAATTGGACTTTCTAGCTCCTATTCTGGTTCTTTTATCAATCAAATAAAATAAGTTTCTTCTTCTTCTTCACTAGGGACTTCTAGTTCTTGTCCTAGAATTGGTTCTCCAATTGAAGATAAAAATATTACAACTGTATGGGATGTAGGTTCGTCTACTACAACTTCAGTAGAATAAGTTGGTGAATCTTTTGGTTGGATTTCAGATATTTGTACCTTAGGAAGCCTAAGTCTACCTTTAAATGATGTAATATGGATTTCAGTGGATGGTGTGGCAATACGTGGTCATGGTGGGGTGAGTGGTGATGTTGGAATGGAAATCCTACCTCTACTTATAAACCTACCACTAGAATCTCTTTCCCTATGAATAAATATGTTTTTATCATTTTTTAATAAAAGTATTCCTAAAAATAAATCCTATATACACTTCCCTAGAAATGGCACCAAAATGTTTGTTAATTTAATTGAGTTTAAATTACTGCACAAATTATCAAGTAGGGCTTGTAAACTGATCAACTATATGTGCACCAATTGTGCTAGGATTCTTTATTATGTGAGTAAATTTTCAAATTGAATTAGGATGTTTTCATGCACATGTTTTATCTAAGAAATTGTCACTCTTGCAAGAAAGGAAAAGACCACACTCACAGAAATAAAACTAAATTAAAGTGCAGAAGTAAATAAAAAAAATCAAATTCAAATTACCTTTACCTTTACATAAAATAAAACTAACCTAAAAACATGCATCAATGCAATGCATATAGGAATAATCAAGTTTGATTTTATAAATGCAAAGAGTGTTTTCAAAATAATAATCGATCTATCATAGTCATGCCAAGAGGTAGGTTTTATAACCTCCTTCAATAAACTGTTTAGAGATTTTTACGCGTATCCTACTCAACGAAAATTCATAAGACATTATGAAATAACGATTCTTCATGATTTTCCAGCATAGAAGCAAATCATGAGGCAAAATATCAACTTCATCCTTATCATCGATCTTATTGCTTGCCTGATTCATCTTTGGCTCCTTTTTCACTGGGTTGAATTCCATGTTGACCTCCTCATACGATACCCTTATCAATTCTCTGGATCATGAAGATAGGTGGATATCGTTATCTCAGTTGTCAGCTACCTTTCCATACATTCATTTCGTTCCTCAACTAGTGTTTCAAAACCTATAGATTCTTCAAGTAAGCTACATAATTGATCATTAGCTGTAGAATTGATGCAATTCGGTAGTTATGCAAATATTAAGTCAAATAATAAGGAAACAATGAAACTATGAAAAATATATGGTTGGGTACCTGCTTTTTCCAATAATCTTGCAAGCTAATACCTTATTGAGATTATTATGATAAAAAAGGAAAGGAACGGAGTGAATGGAGTTTAGGGAAGGTGTCCAAAAGGAACAATTTTGGTCTTCAACAACCTACCAGGGAAATGAGGCACTTCAACTTCTGTTGATGGTTATGTCAGGATCTCGTGATCTAGTAAGCCCCATGAACTAAGTTAGATATGATTTCTCTAGCACAATCCTTCTCTTTGCATGGTTTCACTCGATGTAAATATTTTTATAAAAGATGTTTGTTATTTCGGATGTAAGCTTTAAAATTTCCAAGATTTTACTTCTGACCGGATTCAAAAATCTTCTTCAGTTCATTCATCTTCATGAAAATATCTCACATCATACTCGGGTTTGAAATGTGTATCTCTCCTAGAGTCACGGAATTGCGAAGTTGATCATCCCAAAGACCATCTCTAGCTAAACGAATCATATCTATTAGATTTTCTTCATGATGAGCAGCACCTGACTTTCCTTGTCAATATCATATCGCGAATATTTTTCTTCATCGCATCTGAAATCCTCTTGAGTGTGAAAAAATGCATGAGCTATTGTGTGAATCAAATTCTTTTTCGTTCACCGCATTTTGACTGATTTCATGTGTTTGTTGTACTGGAATTCATTTCCACTTCTTTCAACTTCTTTCAATGATTAGATGCTAGTGTAGTGTGCTACTAGTTACAAAGAAATAGATTGTCATGTTCATCACTGTTGGACACCTAATCCTCTAAGGGTTTGTGTGGAAGCTAAACAACCAAAGGGATTCCAAGCGACCACTTGGAATATGAAACTAAGGGTCACTTCTATGTATTATAAATATGTATCATTGTGAATAAGATATGCAATTCAATGTTCTAACATTTATGATTGTTTACATTCCATGTGAGTTTAACATGGTATCAGAGCTACATGAGAATTCTGGCCCTTATCTAATTTGAGCCACTTGTTCTATGGCCTCTCTATGCATATCAACCCTATGTCAGTCCTGCATTTCATGAATGTCCCATCAGCTAAATTCTAGTTGAATTCTTTTCCAGCTTTGTCACAATAAATATGTCCTCTATCCATTTGCGAGACTTGGAGCATTAAGTTTTGTGCATTGAGCCTTGAAGACTGTGTGATGAATGGAGCAGTTTAATCATTCAACAATGCATTGAGTATGTTTTGGAACTATTAACCATGCTGTGATGTCTTGGTGCATAGGAAGCATTCTTTTCCCTTGCTCAACCTTGAATCACTAGTTTTATGGTCTGTGTGCATGTCAGCTCTGACATGTCTTCTTCTACCCAGTTCCATCCCTGCAAATGAATAAGATGTTGTTTTATGTTTCTTGACTGTTACACCATGTGTTGTAAATAAATTCAAACAAAAAAAGATGAAATGGTTCCTGCTCTACACTCTAGGTCACTCCTACTAGGCAATGCACAAAACCGTATGTTGAATAACTAGATTTTGGTAGCAGTAGCAATCACAGTTTAAGTTATTTATGTTAAAAGTTGGGGACTCAGTAGCTGCATTATTAGCATCTTTTATCTGAACAACGAAGGAAACTTGGAAAATTATACAATAAATTGTACATACCTTTCTTGTGAGGAGACCAAAAACCTTCTTGTAAGTGTTCTAGAGCGAAACGTTCCACAGATGCTTGATCTCCTAACTCTGCCACACAATCTTGCACTGATAATACGCACTACCAACACCATTACTACAATTTCCATTACTCAGCCTGTGAAGATTCATCTGCAATTTTCTTGCACACTGTTCAAGGTCTGTGAGAACCTCCAATTCTTGGTAAAGATTCGTCATGGCAACAATATATCTTTCCATATTTTTTATTTTCTTTTCCATGTCCTTAATCAAGAGCTCAAAATCCCTAGCATCAATTTTACGTCTCATCAAATCACTATAGATGTGTTCAAAGCCATATAAGTCAGGCTCCTAGCACTTCTTGCCGAGCTTGGAAACAGTTGTGGCCATGTGGTTTAGATCCTCCAGCTTCTTGGCACAGGCGAGACCAAGTAAATAGTTCTCGTTATCGGAGACCATATACATGATTGCTTCTGATTTGAGGACTCTCCCTCTATGTTTTAGCTGAATCGATAGGGCACTGGACTGCATAAGAGCTAATACTAAGCTTTAGAAGAAATGTTAATATGCTAGCTTGCATATTGTTAAAACAAAGGAAGCTTTCAATATAAGTGTCTGCAATTTGGTATGTGGGAATGTGTGGTATACATAGGTTGGTTTTTATATGTGTGTATTTTTTATAATGTTGCCATCATTTATAGAGCTTCCATTATACCAATATAATTGATCTTCTAGCCACTTAGTTGTTAATAAGAGATGTGAAGCTTTTCACAAGAGTGATGCACACTTCAATGTTAAAAGGTAACTTTGAAAGAATTAGAGGAAGGTTATGTTTCACTGGTTTGAGCTAGTTTGTTGGCTAGCATTGCCTTTATTAGCATTGACATTATCACATGTAATGAATTGGTGTTTAATATATGCACCATTGAGAAGCTGAAACCCCTCATTTCATAAGTTTGAGTGGTTAAGAAAATGGCCAAAATTACTGAGGTATTAGAGTTTCTAAAAACTATGATACATTCTACTAATCAGGATACAGTGAAAATCAACAAGAACACTCTCTGTGATATTAAAACCTATATTCAGAATACACTGGAAAAAATAGATTTTTTGCAACTTGAATATCAACTTCAACAAGAAGAATTACATCAATGGAGTCATCTTTCTGAACCTATTTATGTTCAGAACATTGAAACAGACTCCCATAAGCAGTAAGTTGATTCAGATCTAGTACCCATTGAAGCAACAAAATTGCATGCATAAACAGAAATTAAGCCTGTACTTCCCAAGAAAATCATCAGACCTTGGGAAGATCTTGTCCACAACAAGAACATACTGGGTCTTGGATATGATAAGGAGGCATCCTTTCATTTTCCATACTATTCCAATCTCATTCAATTTCAAAGTGTTAGGTTTCTTTAGGATAGTTCATTTTCACCTGTTCCTCCTCCTCTACAACAACAAATTGTGAAATGCCAACATTGTGACCAAGTTGGCCATATGGAAGATCCTTTTTTTGATCTTCATCCATGTGAGCATTGTCATGAAACCACTCATTCTTCAAACGGATGCTTCAAAAACGAAGTTCCCTGCAAGAACAAAGATTCATCTTAGATGGATCACTTCTTGGCAATGGGCATCAACATCCAAGAAGATATTTCAGTCATATGTCAGAACTTGTTCTATAGTATTGAACAGTCTTGCAGTTGAGTTTTCTCCATCATCTCACATTTTATCTGACAGGGGTGAAGTGATGGTCATCTACAAGCTTTAAAGCCACATCAAGCGAGCTTGAGCCACAGCCTGCCATACCAGATTAAGAGTTGTATCCAGAGAAAAAGATTCCCCTGAGCATGCCTTCAGTTGGTGATTCCTCTTCAAATAATTTGGGACACTTCCTCTAGTAGAAGACTTCATCTTCTTGCCAGTTTTGGAAGAGTTCCAAGAATTGCATTAAGCATTCCAGAGTTGATGGTCGCCCTTAAACCATCACAGGTTAAGACCTCCCTTTTCAGGTTTAAGTTCTCCCTTTTTATGTGGGGTGAGACCTCCCTTTCAAGGTTGAAGGTTTCCCTCTTCAAAACATTAGGAGCACTTCCTCTAGAAGAATACCTCAGCTTCATGCTAGATTTGGAAGAGTTACGGGAACTGCACTAAGTGTTCTAGTGTTGGTGGTCATCCTTAAACCAACCCCTTTATAGCAACATTTTAGAGAGAACATGCAACCTAATTCTGCCATACATTTTTACACATTTTATATTACAACTCTCTTATTGGACTCATACATACCCCTTCGGATTAAGGGGGTGAATGTTGGACACTTAATCCTCTCAGGGTCGGTGTGGAAGCTGAACAGCCAAAGGGAGTCCAAGGGACCACTTGGAATATGAAACCAAGGGTCACATCTATGTATTATAAATATGTATCATTGTGAAATAAGATGTGAAATTCAATGTTCTATCATTTATGATTGTTTACATTCCATGTGAGTTTAACAATCGCGTGAGGAAGATGATACTATTATTCAGAGCATTTGTGAAATTGTTGAAGTTGATTTATATTTCTTAATTATAAACCAGGAATTTGATGCTTTAATCATCCCATCTAATCATTATTATTTCTCTAATGATTGTCTTTCAGCTTATCATTTTTCCACCAGCACATCAATTGGCAATTTCTTTACGTCCTTTGATCTTTATGGTTCAACATTTCACTATTTGAATATTTGTCGAGCAGTTGAGGTAGTTAAACCTTCACTGATGGTTATGTTAGGTCCTCACTATCTCGACATGACTATTGAATATGATCAGATCTATTTTCCCTCACAATATTCCCAACATAATCTCATGCCTCTAATTGAAAAATCATATTTTCAAATATTTTGGGGTTTTCAAGAGGATTATCATGAATTTTACGATCCAATCATTGAATGGTTGGAACAGTCTTACCTGGCCAACTCCATCACAAATAACAATTTGTGATGTTTCCTCACACTTGCTAAGGAGTTTGGATCAGATGGAGACACATTCATGACAAGCTTCAAAGGTTAGTTGAATGATAGTTCTCATCAAAAGGGTAAGAATATAAACTGGTTAGCAGCAGTGGCTATGGCCTATCTTTATGCTCACAAGAAAGACCTTCAAATTTTTGTGCAACTTATTCAAGTTCTTATCTTTTCTAGTGCACATTGTTTTATATTTGTTTTAATCGATCGCATCTTTGTGATTGTAGGTCGACAACAATTACGATGGATACATTGGAAATTCCGTTAAATGTGACCCGACTTTCTAGCTCGTTACGTTAGGAGTAGGTATAGTTTCATTTTAGTTTACCTACGCATCCATCCTGCATTTGTTTCTTGTAGTTTGTCTTGTGTTTTCTGGTTTTGGTTTCACATCATGTTTTGCTTTAGCCATTTTTTCTCTTCTCTTCTGGTTTTGTTTCCTTGTTGTGTGAGAGTGTGCATGGATATTCTCTATTGGCTCAAAGGGAATGTGAAAAAATAGAAAAGGACTTTGTAACACTACAACATTTGGCTAACTCTTTTTCGTTCTTCCTTGTCTTGGTTACATCTTTTGGTCGATGATGTTCCAACAAAAAATACGATCCTTGCATTAAGAAAGCCTTGTGTTGAACCATGATATCCATGTATATTTTGGAAACCTCATGCCTACACTCAGGTCTTTATGTCTCTGTGTTTTCAAGATGATCCAATCAAGTAGAGAAGGACAAGGGGAAAATCTAAATGAGAAAACAAATATTAGAGGTATTATGTATGCTTATATGAAGGGACAACTTCTCCTACTCTCAATAAGTCAGGATCCCTCTTCCACCCATGAAATAAATAAGTGTCGATGCACAGTCCTATATAAATAAATAAATAAAGGGGAAAGAAGAGAAAGGCTTCCTGTGCAAAGAGGTGAGGCAAGAAACTCTGTCGGGGTATTGTCTAGGCTCGATGGCACTAGAGCAATGTTTGTGTTCCTAAAGTGACTCTGTCAAGGCACTGTCTAGGCCTACTAGCAACAAAGTAACACTAGAGATGAAAAACTGTACTCTGAAAATATAAAGATCGCGAACTTCATTACCTTATCCCTATTTGAAACATTATATGATCCTTCATCTTATGTTTTTGTTTAACCGAGTAAAGGAATGAAGTGGACTATGTTTATGCACGAGGAGAATGGGGAAGCCGTGGTATTCCAAGCAATGAATCAATACTTCATGAAGAACTAGACCATGCATGAAATAATTGACCAAGGCAGAGAAGCTGGAGTTCTACTAGTGTACTACCAATTGTTGTCACTGCAAAAAATACCCTCCGAAATTTTGCGTACACTCAAATTTTTGGAGCCTACTATGGATCTTACGATTGGTCATTTCGTAGCTACTCCTTGGTCAGCTAATGATTTTTTAACTCCCTTCTTCGATTGGAAGTGTCGAAGTCACTTTCTCACACATGCTCAGTCCATAACAAGTGCATGAGCGCATTCTTTTACACAAGCTTGGAAAAGAATAGCACATTCCATGAAGACTATGCCTATCCGATGTCCAATCCATGTCGACAGTCAATGTGCATTGATAATGACATTTTCTCACATTCTAGTTGCGTTTGTACTTCCATTTCAATGAGTTTTGCGAACTGTCGCTTTCACACACCTTTTTTTTCACAAGTTTCATTTTCATGTTTTTAGCTATCGCTTTCACTTGCTTTCACTTTAATTAGTGACATTTTCATGTTATCTTTTCTCTGGCATGTGTTAATTCCACTTTCATCCACATATCACAAGAGTCATTCACACTTTAGCAATTGTCGTATTTTTGCATGTTAGTTGTCACATAATGTATGTATGCTTGTTCTGGTGGTTTCAAAGGGTTATCTTTGTGTGAATGATTTGGTATAACCATGTAAAAAACATTCACACTCATTCCCAAAGTTTTAAGCACTATCGCACAACTGTCATCATGGTCATCGCAAAGTGTACCTTTAGTGTCGTACTTACCATAAAGTCATCACAAAGTTGTCGCATTAAGGGAAATATGTTGTTAACATGTTCCAGATGATCTATGTTTTTTTTCATTAAATTGTTTCAATTGTGTGATCACATTCAATTCATATCATTGTTCACAACAGTCTCTTCAGTCCTACACTTAGCCAAATTTCATAAAATTCCCAGCAACCTAACCTCATCCAGCCCTCTTGAACTACGCATTATGTAGTCCCCACCCTCAAGTAGTGACGTTGTCTTTTGACACTAAGAAATGCACAGTCTCTGCCTCCCATAACTGTGCATTTCGAAACCTTAGTGCTCAAGCCCAACTCTGAGTCCCAGAACTACACAATATTTCTCTTCATCCAAGCTAGCATTGAGAACTACGCATTGCGCAACCTTAATCCTCAAGCCTCTATCTTGAGGTCATGAACTGAGTAAATATACAATCATTTAGCCTCGTGTCTTTCCAGTAGTGCATATTTCTCATTTTCAATGCTCAAACCCAGGCCTTGGCCTCCAAACCTCTGCAATCATGTCCTCCATCCAGGCCTAAATTGTGCATTGCGTGGTCTCATACCTCAAGCCCAATCCTTGAGCTCTTGATATACACATGCGTAATCACCAAATATTCTTTTCCTCCAAAAACTGCACAAGTGACAAAAACATTTCCCAACCCCTCATCCTGGCTCACTGAGCTCCCAAACTACGCAATATTCTTCCTCATTCCAGCCTAAACTACACATTGTGTAGTCTTAAGGCTCAAGCATCACCCCTTACTGCCTGAGATGCGCAATTGCGCAGTTACTAAGCCTCTTTCCCAACTTGTCACCTAGTTCAGACTATGTTAGTTGATCAATATGCACCATCTTAGACTATGGGTTTATGGGACTGATGTTGTCTTCTCATGACTCGATTTAAGATGCAAGTACTCTATCATGCTATGGCAAGATCATGAAGAGGGAGATGGTGAAGGAGGACATGTTAGAAGACACATATGGAGATGAAGAGATAAGATGATCATCAAGCAAGAAGATGAATAAACAACAGACTATAAAAAAATATGAAGATCAAGATCCCATGGAAGACTCCTCATCTTCAAGTCATAAGGAGGAGGAAGAAGAGGAATATGTACCACATTTTCAAGAAGATGCAAAGAAAGAAGGAGCAAGAAGGACAGTTTGGCACTGTCACATCATCATGCAATCCATCTCATCAGTGTCATGTCATGTCCTATCACAAGTCATCATATGCCACATCATTATTGTGGATTATGTAATTACCTATTTAAAATGTATTGTAAAGTGGAAGTCAAAAGGACACTTCATAATATGAAGAGTCATGTAAAGTTGAAAAGTCATAGGAAATCAAACATTCATGAGGGTAGTCAAAGAGTCACAAGGAAGGTGAAGCATCACCTCTTGGTTATATATACACCCTCATTGTATGAGAAAGGGACTTTTCACTTTGGCTCCTCCCACAATGCATTAGAGAGACAAATTAGTTCATTTGATGAGCAAGGAGTGGCTCCAACGCTCCAATATTGGAGCTAGTAATTTTCATTGTATACATGTGTCTTGGGAATTTTAATTAATAATAAAATCGTTCATGGCCGTCACGTTCTTCATGCATGGATTATGAATATTTGTGAGATTATTCTGTGGATGTTTGTATTTCATGTTTTCTTTCATCTGTGCTAAAGTAGTTGAACTATATCAGTTATTTTAGTGCTTATCTTATTGAGAATGTGTTGTAATGGTTGTTATTATTGTCCCATCCTTGTGGACTATTCCATAGGATACTAGACATATCTTTCTCCTTCATTGGTTGTAATGATAGTCACATCTTTTTTGGACTATTCCGCTAGATGTCATATGGATTCTTCTTGTTCATGTGTGTCTCTACTTGGGTGGTACTATTCTCTCTTAGAGGCTCATTTTACTATTTTCCTTTGTAGTAGAAGAACTCTGATATGCCTACAACTGAAAACTCACCAGGCACACCTTCTTGCTTTTCGAAGGCACCATGTTTTCCTCTCTTTTACTAATAGTTAGAGGCAAGGAAAATCTATAAGAATACATGGCAACTGGGCTGATACTCCAGATGGGGCTCCTATTCCAAAAGGTGCGAGGTCTAATTGGGACTTCACATTGGGGAGACCCCTTGGCTGAAGAATTTCTAGCACCATCAACAATGCCATATACTAAAGATAATTCTACTAAAATCCATTCTCATTCATAGTTAGATCCAATGTACAAGAATGGTTTTATATATGGATGGTCTTAGACCAACTCAAAAATAGTACTACCATCGTATGATTTTGAATTATAAAAACTCATAGCTTTGTAAGGGGAACATTATCTCTGAAAGATATTTTTCATGTATTTATTCATTTCATGAGAGGCATATTATAAAATTCTCACCATGTAAAATCTTTTTATATGTCATGTTTAATACATTTATTCCAATGCCCACATGTGAAAAAACCATCAAAGAGATGGGATAGCATGTCGAGTTTGTGGCATGCTCCAAATTCGCTTTTAGATCATAGTTCTAGTTTTTAGCATATAATTTCTAATCTCTTCAGACCGGTTATGAGGTTGGGATCCTATGCTAAAATCCATTTCCTCTCATCATTGGGTATTAAATGTCTAAATAGGAAGCTTGAATTTGTTTCATATTTATGGGTGGACATAGTGCAATCATTAGTAACATAAGAAAAACAATTCTTAAAAGTAGAAACTAGGAGAAGGTTTTGTGTATGTTCTTTTAATGGGCTTTGTGTGATTTCCAAAATAAATAAATAAACATTTTCTACTTTATTTTTACATCTTTATCATTATAAAAGTTGTATAAATAAGCACTTATGTATATTTATATCTAAATGTTTTTTCAAAACCTAATATGAGTAAGAATTTATGTATTTTATTCCATATACATTGAGTAATTAAAGTAATAATTTTTTATTACTATTTAAATCTAATATAAGCATTTATTTATTTCATTGAGTAATTAAAATAATTGGTTCTTTTGGTTAAGTAAATTTGTTATATTTTAATAAAATGAAATATAAATAATAATTTAATTAATTTTAATTATAAAACAAATAAAAATATATATTATATTAATAAATATAAATATTATCTCATTTTAATAAAAACGAATAATTCAAATTTATATATGAATTAAAAAAAATAAAAATAAATTATCATTTTTTCAAATAATTATAATAATAAAAAAATTAATTATATTTATTACTCAAAAATATCAATATAAATATAAATATATTAATATTAATTATTATGAACTTCAATGAACATCATCATTCATTGTGTAAATGTTGACTTTATTAAAAAATTTGTAAAAAATACATTTTACAACCATAATTTTTTATATTACAAAAATACAATAAAGATCACTTTTATTATATATATTGGAAAAGGGTGTTGTTAAGAAAATAGTGCTCTGAAATGGTAAGGAATATTCATATTAAATATAATCCTTGAAAAGGAAATTAAAAAAAAAAGATGACATCATTTTTCATGCTGGTAACTATCACGTCATGGCAAATAAACCTCAACTTCAATTAAAAAGGTTGTTGTTACAAGATGAGTCACAAGGGTATGGACAATCAATATTGCTGACCACACTGTGACTGAAAAACCAATCTCCGGCTGCTTCTGCGATGGTCTGCGAGTAAACAAATACATAATAAGCATCTACTTCCATTTTTTAATGTTCAAAATTACTTAGTCAAACATTCAACTTTTAAAAAAGCTAACGCTTACTATAAAGACACACCTTCAAATTTAATTTTGGAGAATCACGTGAGTTCCACAAATATCGTATGGTTGTTTAACAATGGGCATAGCATGAATTGATAAATAGACCTCTAGCAGTTGGCTTAGACAATGGTGTTAATGCACTCACCATAGTATTTCTAAACCTTGTAATCATCCAGAATTTGATTGGGTCAAATAAGATGTGTTTATTGGAATTGCTTCTTCATCTCACTATCCCTTGTGCTCTACGGTTGGTTATGAATCTACTCAAGATTGATATACTCCATGCTCTTCATGTCCTACATCTGATGAGTTAACCTCTCAATTGGAACAAGGTGGTGACATTATCCATGATGCAAATGAAAAAAATCAAACCATTGAGTACTCCTCCCATCCCTCATCATCTCTTCTCTTGCATGAAGACAACTCTTCAAATTAGTTTGCTCACGAAATTTCCTCGAGTCATTCATCTTCGAATTTGCGATCAAAAGAATCTTTCAACTTGAGTAATATGGATGTTGAATTTGAAAAATCCGTAAAATGAGTGATAGAGATGGCAGCCATCTTGTGAGAAGTAGCCTTATTGAAACCAATGGTAGCATCTATCCTTAAACCATGCATGATATGGTTCAATCTTCAAAATGTAATTTTACAATCTTGGAAATTTTCGAGGACTGCCAGGGATTCGAGCAACTTCAACTTCTCTTGATGGTTATGTTAGGATCTTGTGACTCTAGTAAGCCCCACGAAGTAAGTCAAATCTAGTTTCTCTCACACAATCATTCTCTTTCCATTATTTCACTCGATGTAAATCTCTTTCTGAAATTTTTCTGGTATTTCAAATGTAAGCTTTCAAATTTCAAAGATTTTACTTCTGACCGGATTCAGAAATATTCTTCAGTTCATTCAAATTCTTTCAAATATCTTGCATCATACTCGGGTTTGGAATGTGTATCTCTCATAGCGTCATGGAATTGTGAAGTTGATCATTCCAAAGACCATCTTTGGTTGAAGGAATCATATCTATTACATTTGTTTCATGATGAGAAGCTCCTAAATTTCCCTGTGAATATCATATCATGAATATTCAGTTCTTCATCGCACTGGAAATCATCTTGAGTGCGAACGAATGTATGAGTTATTATGTGATCAATTTTTTTTTCGTTCACCACATCTTGACTAGTTTCATGTGTTTGTTGTGTTGGCATTCCTTTCCACTTCTTTCAATGATTACGATGTAACTTAGTGTAGTGTGTTACCAAGTACAAAGAAATATATTTTCACATTCATCACGTGAGGAATATGATTCTATTATTCAGAGCATTTGTGAAACTCTTCAAGTTGATTTATCTTTGTTAATTAGAAACCGCGAATTTGATGCTTTAATCTACTTATCTGATCATTATTATGTCTTTGATGATTGTCAATCAACTTATCATTTTTCCACCAACACATCTAATGATAATTGCTTTACATCCTTTTATCTTTACGGTTCAACATTTCACTATTCAGATATTTGTCAAACGGTTGAGGCACTTCATCCTTCACTGACGGTTATGTTAGGTCCTCACTGTCTAGACATGACTGTTGAATATGGTCAGATCTATTTTCCCTCACAAAATTCACATTGTAATCTCATGCCTCTAATTGAAAAATCATACTTTCAAATATTTCAAGGTTTTCCTGAGGATAATCATGAATTTTACGATCCAATTGTTGAATGGTTGGAACAGTCTTACCTAGCAAGCTCCATTGCAAATAACAAGTTGTGACCTTTCCTCACTCTTGCTAAGGAGTTTGGAGCAAATGGAGACACATTTGCGACAAGCTTCAAAGGTTTTTTGAATCATGGTTCTCATCAAAAGGGTAAGAATATAAACTAGTTAGAAGGTTTGGTTATGGCCCATATTTATGCTCACAGGAAAGATCTTCAAATGTTTGTGCAAGCTATTCAAGTTATCTTTTCTAGTGCACTTTATTTTATATTTGTTTTAATTGATCGCATCTTTGTTATTGTATGTTGAGAACAATTACAATGTCTACATTGGAAATTCCATTGTATGTGACCTCAAATTTCTTCTAGGTTAGGTTAAGAGTAGGTCTAGTTGCATTTTAGTTTACCTACACATCCATCCTGCATTTGTTTCCTGTAGTTTCTCTTGTGTTTTCTAGTTTTGGTTTCACATAATGTTTTGTTTTAGCCATTTTTGTCTTCTCTTATAGTTTTGTTTCCTTGTTGTGGGTTGTCTTTCCTTTCGTTTTGTGAGACTGTGCATGGAGATGCTTTGTTGGATCAAAGGGAGTATGGAAAAATATAAAAGGACTGTGTAACACTGCAACAATTGGCTAACTCTTTGTCCTTCTTCCTTGTCCTCGTTACATCTTTTGGTCGATGATGTTCCAACAAAAAATACAGTCAAAATTGATAAAGCCTTGTGTCAAACCATGATCTCCATGTCTATTCTCAAAACCTCGTGCCTACACTTAGCTCTTTGTGTTTTGTTGTTTTTAGGGTCATCCAATCAAGTAGAGAAGGACAAGGGGAGAAATTTTAATGAGAAAACCAATATCAAAAGCCTTATGTATGCTTATCTGAAGGGATAACCTCTCTTTCTCTCATTAAGTTGGCATCCATCTTCCACCCATGAAATAAATAAGTTTCAATGCACAGTCCTATATAAATAAATAAATAAAAGAGAAGGAAGAGAAAGGCTTGCTACACAGAGAGGTGAAGCAAGCAACTCCGTCGTGGTGTTGTCTAGGCTCACTGGCACTATAGAAATGTTTGTGTTCCTCACTGGGGCTTTCCTAGGAGAGAAATACCATATCATGTGCATTCATATCTGGGGATATATATTAAGGGAAAATGACATAATATATTGAGCATACAATAGGGTGTAAAGGGATTTTATATTAGTAGGTATAGAAAATGGAGCTCAAATTTAATGACAAAATATAAAGGGGCATAAAAAATGTTAATGAGAAAATGGATACCTACAATATCTAGTGTAAGTAGGGGTTTTTTTAATTGGGAAGGTATGTTGGGTTTGTATTGGTAAGGGTTTAAATAATGTGATTTTTAGGGGTATTTTCCAATATGTAGTCAAATTAAGGGTATTGTTTAGCATGTCACGAATGCATGTGACATGTTAGAGGTTCATTGAGTGAAGCCCCTGTGGTGTTCCTAAAGTGACTCTACTGGGGTATTGTCCAGGCCTGCTAGCAGCAAAGCAACACCAGAGATGAAAAACTATACTTTGAAAATATAAAGCTCATGAACTTCATTACCCTATCCTGATTTGAAACAATGTATGATCCTTGGTCTTATGTTTTTATTTAACTAAGTAAAGATATGAAGGGGGCTATGTTTATACACGTGGTAAGTGGGGAAGCTATGGTAATCTAAACAATGAATCAATACTTCATAAAGAACTAGACCCTGCATGAAAGAATTAACCAAGGCAAACAAGTTGGAGTTATACCAGTGTGTCACTAAGTGTTTTCACTGCAACAAACACCCTCCAAAATTTTACGTACACTTGAATTTTGGAGCCTACTATGGATTTTACGATCAGTCGTTCCATAGTCACTTCTTGGTCAGCTAATGATTTTTGAGCTCCCTTCCTAGATTGGAAGTGTTGAAGTCACTTTCTCATACATGCTTAGTCTGTAACAAGTGCATGAGAGAATTCTTTTAGACAAGCTTGGAAAAGCATAGAAATTCCATCAAGACTGAGCTTATGTGATTTCCAATCCATGTTGACAGTCAATGCACACTAACAACGATAGTTTCTCACATTCCAGCTGTGTTTAATCTTCCATTTCGGCAATTTTTTCAAATTGTCACTTCCATGCACCTTTGTTCCCACGAGTGTCATTTTCATTTTTTTGGCTATCGATTTTGCATGATTTAACTTTAATGAGTGTCATTTTCATGTTATCTTTTCTCTGGCATGTATTACTTCCATTGTTGTCCACATATCACAAGATTCCTTCACACTTTAACAATTGTCGTATTTTCACATGTTAGTTGTCACGTTATGTATTTATGCTTATTCTAGTGGTTTCAAGGGGTTATTTTTTGTGAATGATTTGGTCTAACCATGGAAACATTAATCGCACCCATTCCCAAATTTTTAAGCATTGTCGCACAAGTGTCGTCATGGTCATCGTAAAGTGTACCTTTAGTGTCACACTTGTCGTAAAGTCATCACAAATTTGTCGTATTGAGGGAAATATATTATTAACGTGTTCGGGATGATCTATGTTGTTGTGTCTTCAAACTGTTTGAAGTGTGTGATCATATTAAATTCATATCATTGTTCACAAGAGTCTCTTCTATCCCACACTTAGCAAAATTTCAGAAAATTTCGAGCAACCCAGCCTCATCTAGACCTCTTGAACTGCGTATTGCATAGTCTCAGCCCTCAAGCAGCAAAATTTTTTCCTTAGCACTATGCAATGTGTCATCTCTGCCTCCTAGAACTTCGCATTTCAAAACCTCAGTGCTCAAGCCTAACCCCTTAGTACGAGAACTACACAAACTTTCTCTCCATCCAAGCCAACACTATGCATTGCACAATCTAAATCCTCAAGCCTCAATCTTGAGCTACTAAACTATGCAACTACATAACAATTTGTCCTCTTGCCTTCTAGTAGTGCTCAAGCCCAAGCCTTGGCCTCCAAAACTACGAAATCATGTTCTCGAGCCAGGTATGGACTACGCATTTCGTAGTCTCAAACCTCAAGCCAAGTCCTTGAGCTCTTGAGCCACGCAACAGTGCAATCACCAAATATTCTTTGCCTCCCAGAACTGTGAAGTTGACTAAAATAATTCCCAACCCCTCATCCTGGCTCACTAAGCTCCCAAACTGTGCAATATTCTTCCTTAGTCCAGCCTGAACTGCACATTTCGTAGTCTCAAGGCTCAAGCTTCACCCTAACTACTTGAGCTACGCAATTGCATAGTTACTAATCCTCTTTCCCAGCTTGCACCCAGTTCTCACTCAGTGAGTGGATCAATATGCACCATCTTAGACTAGGGTTTTATCAAATTGATGTCATCTTATCGTGAGTGGATTTCATATGCATGTAATATATCGTGTTATGGCAAGATGATGACGAGGGAGATGGAGAAGGAGGAAATCATAGAAGACACATATGGAGCTTAAGAGATAAGATGATCATCATGCAAGAAGATGAAGGAACACCAGACTATAGCAGAAGATGAAGATAAATATCCCATGGAAGAATTTGCATCCGAAAGTCATAAGAAGGACGAACAAGAGGAAGATGTACCATATTTTTAAGAAAAACAAAAAGGACAGCTTGGCACTATTACATCATCATGTAGTTCATGTCATTAGTGTCATGTCATGTCCTGTCACAAGTCATCATATGCCACATAATTATTGTGGATTATGTAATTACATATTTAAAATGTATTGTAACGTGGAAATCCAAAGGTGTTATCACCAAAAAATTAATCATCTAGCCTAATTTACTAGATGGATCGAAGTACACCATGTAAAACCAATTTTACCATAGTAAAATTGTTTTCATTGTGAGAAATTACTTAATAAACCACCTTTGTTAAGTAATTTATAATTACACCCATGAATAATAATTAAATAAATCACTACTTATTTTATTTTCTTCTAGGAATAATTAATTAAACCATTGTTCAATTATTATTCCTTGACATATTTGACCCAATTATGAACAATCAACAGATAAATTATTAATTGTCTTATTTTTCTCTAGGAATAATTAATTAATCACTAATTAATTATTATTCCTTGTCAAATTTGACTAAATCCCTTAGGAATAATTAAATAAATCATTATTTGTTTATTATTCCTTAACCAATTCCTTGAGATGATAAATAAATCATTTATTTATTTATTATTTCTAAATAAAAGTTTAAATATTTTTTCCCTCCTAACCAAATATAATAAAAGATTACAAATGGTTATTCAAAGAATGGGGTTAATAATATTTTATTATTGTTCATTATTCGAGGATAACTCAATATTTTGTTATAAATAGAAGGGTTTTCCATTCATTATTCACTTTTGATTATTTTCATTGTTGCACTCACTACTGTAACTCTGATTATTTTCATTGTCCACCACCATTTTTCTTCCATTTGAGTTCCCATTGAGCTCAAACATTTCATTTGTTGGGTTTACACATTATAGAGGAGAGAGACTCTATCAAAAATCTAAAGAAGTTTGAGGATAGCCAAGAACCCATCCCATATAGGGGGACTGGTAACATTTATTTGTTCCCTTCACAGGTGTTATAATAAAATATATTCTTTGTATACATGGTCTCCATTGGATGATTGGAGTTATCACTGTTTATTTTTATTGTTTAACTATGATTGTGGCATAGATCAGGACTTTAGCAGGTTTTGTTTATATTAGTTGCTGCAAATCTACAATGTTTAGCATCCATTTATATTGTTGAGACTATTTTTCATCCACAATCTTAAATGGGTTCTTTTTGTACATCTTTGAGAAGAAAACACTACAACAAAATTGGTGACTCCACTAGTTTTATACTTCAGATGTAGAAACCTAGGTGACCTTCAGTTCTCAGCTTAGGGTTTCTTCTTTTTTCAATCTCTTAATGTTCTTTACTAGATTTTTAACCCTAGATCTATCAAATTTCTTACTTCCAGAAGTTTTCCAGTCTTTTCCACAGGTCAGAGGAACCATTCACGACAAAGACAACAATTTTTTCCAAGATTTGCCTACCAGGAATCAAGAAGAAGAAATCACAATTTTTAGCCCAAAAGTGCAATCTGGAGTCCAGACCACACCTTTCAGCCCAAAAAGTGTGATCCCACTCAAGAACAAGTCAGTACTTGTGATTTTAGGGTTTCCAGGTTTTTATCATATTTGTTTCTGGGTTTTGTCGAGAGTTGTATGTTGAGTTATTTGACCTATGTCTCATTCCGCTTAGACCTTGATCTACTCTAATTTACTCGTCGAAGTGGAATTTAGCCTCCTAGGGCCTCTAGTACACTTCCACCTTCATAAGAAGAGTTTAGTGGAGTGAGTAGTCTGAGTTTCTGTAGCACTTTCAGCCATATTTTCCAGATCTATCCCATTCTATTTCATATCTCTAAATATAGGTTGTGTCCATCAATAGTTTCATATTAAATGTTTTTGGTCATTTGCCTTAGGGTCCCATCGGTTGGCCTAGATTTTTCACCCATCTCACCATATTTTTGTAGCAATATTTATCTCTGGTTTTTTGTTGTAGTTGCACCACTTTCCAGCAACCTAGTGTCATTTGATCCCAGTCACACCAACACTTTGATCTCTTGACTTTTTTAGTGTGTTTTTCAGTTGATTTCGCCACCAACCAGCATAGTGTTTGCAAACCCAGTTTGGGTGGGGTTTAGTTCATTTTTGTGTTGTTAATTTCAGTTTATTTTCACCAAGATTTTTTTTTTACAAACATGATCTAGGCTTAATCAATGAATACACTTGCACACACAAGCACACCTTAAGTGAAGGGTGTTTGGTTTACAATGCCAAGCCAATACTTAACATAATAAATTTATCTTCCCTCATTGAGACAAAGGCATATTGTTGATCTCCCTTCACCATTTTCGTGTCACGTGTATCTTACCACCATTGCACCACCAAGGTATTTGTATTGGAGAATATTAGGCCTTCAGCCCCAGTTTCCACTTGGGAACATTACCCCTCCCCATCAGATTCAAGTTCATAACCCTCTGAGTCCCCATACTGACTCCTGGTTCATCTGACTCCTCATATGATTCCAAGCCTCCTTCACCACATATCGTCACCATGTTTGGACCCACATCTAGTGCAGGAACACAACCTGGTGTTGGACCCAGTACTATCCTGGTAGTCACATCAAGCGGAACAGTCTCAGGAACTATTCCGGTAACCCCCATGCTCCCTTTTATTGCTGGTTTAAGTCTACCGAATTTTAGCCAGTTGATAAATGACCCCATACATGATGATGTTGGTTGGCCTTCTCTACCGACTAAGCTTCCCTCAGACATTCCAAATTTTGAGGGTAATTCTAGAGAGGACCCTACCAATCACGTTTTCTCCTTTCACATGTGGTGTTCGTCCAACTCCATTACCGATGACTCCATTCGTCTTCAGTTGTTCCAATGCATGATCACCGGAGGCACTGCAAAATGGTATGTAGACTAGCCTGCCGCATCTCATTCAAATTTTGCAATGCTTGCTAAAGAGTTCCTATCATATTTCTAGTTACCTCTCCAGTACGACACTAGTACAGAGCTATTGACCTCATTTCGTCAGTCCTCTACCACTCACCTTTCCGACCATGTTCAAGAGTGGCATAGAAGGAAGAGCACATGTCATGCACCACCCTTCAATGACCATGTCTATCTAGATTGGTTTCTTCGGAGCCTTTTAGCACCCATTGGAAAATATGTCGAGTCCCATTTTCCTCAGAATGAGGAAGAATCTCTCCAAACCACTCGTAGATATGACCTTATTTATGCACAATCTAGTTATGTCTATACCGTCATTCCATACCTCCCCTGTCCTGGAAGTGCCAATGCACCAGGGACATCTCACGCCGCTGATGGTATCATTGGAACCCTTTCACACCCTTCTCCATATACTCAGCAAAGTTATGGCTATCCGTAGGGGGCACTAGTTCCTCTAACACTTATGCCCCTCCTACTAGCAACATGTTTTCATAGCAGCAATATGTCTACCAAATGGTTGCTCCTCCTAATGCACAACTGAGAACTCCAACCCCTCATGCATTAGCACCATAGCCTCCCATGCCTCCTTAGTCCCAGCAGCCATTGCCTCCTCAAGATCAAGTGCTTGTGCAGCAAAGTATGACCAATCCCAAAAATTCGAAGAAAAAGAATAAGGGAAAAGGTAACAAGGGTAACCATGGTAATCAAGGTAATTAGCCTAGTGAACCCCAGGGGAACCAACCTAACACTAACAACCAGCAACACAGCAGCCATCCCAAGTGGAACAAGGCTATTTGTATAGACAAGCCTTATGCATGTTGTGGTTTACATGGCCATTATACACATGAGTGTCCTCTCTTACCCCATATGTGCCAAATATGGGAAGCTCAAGAAGCTTCTATAGGTCAACAATTACCTTAGAATTCTACGCCATCTCAACTGGTAGTTCTTATAGATCCTTTTCCTCAACAAGGATTTGTTGCTGATCAACCTCAACTAGTTCAAGCAGCCCATCCCCCCCAACCTTCTAGTCCTGGGGACTACCAGATCCTTATGATGAATTCTGATGAGGTTAACCCCTCTGATATCAACTTGCAAACTTAGTCGCATCAATATGACAACCCATCGACTTCATCTGCCACTGAGTCCAAAACCAAAGCATTTGATAAGCCTCTTGCGACACCAAATTTTCCATTACAGATCCTTCAAACTAAATTTTAGGTCAATCCCAAGATCCCAAAGGGACCATTATGCTGTAATGTGGCTTCTAACCAAGTTGCCCATACATATAGTATAGTATATGATTTGGCGCAATCACTTGTCGCAATGTCGACACTGGAAGTAATCCAGTCATGCCCATCTCAAAAGAAAGCTCTACTAACTTCTTTAGGCATAGTAGATCCTTCTCATGTTCATTTGATTATCTTCCCAGTTGATAGATCAGAACATCCCCCATTTCCTTCATCCATTGCTTTCTAAATACTAGTCCGAGTCCATGATGCCATCATCTCCTAATGCATTATTGATGAAGGTGCATCCACTTGTGTGATGTTCGTTGCCATCTATAAACAACTCAAGTCACCTGAGTTGTCCCCCTCCACCATCACTTTGCGTTCTTGGGATAGACACTCCTCCCATCCTCTTGGCATGTACCGCAATTGTCCAATCACACTTGCGGGAAAGACTTTCCATGTGGACATTAAGGTTTTTAATGCCCCTTTGGATTACAACATTCTCTTAGTTCATAGTTACACATATTCCATGTCAGCCATCGCATTCGCGATGTTCCGCAAGATGTGCTTCCCCCATGAAGGGAAGATCGTTACCATCGATTACTTAACTTACTACAAGGCAGCATTTGTGACCTCCCTCGATTCCATTATCTCGTCAAAGTCAGATAAGCAGTATTCAACTCCTCTCATCAGTATTTCACCCGAGTTCTATAAACATTCCTCATTGTTGGGTGCTTTTCCTAGTCCTCCCCCTCTCATCTCAGAGCCTAACACTATCAGTGTTTGCATGTTACAAGCGTCACGAGTTGCTCTCAAGCAATCTGGTACATCTGATGAACAACCAACTCCTTATCACCCTATTGTTGCCATCCCAACTGAGCCCTCTTCATCCACCCCATAGGACCTCCTCTGTTTGTGGGTGCCTCTCCTATGTTTCCACTAGGAAATGTTCCTCCACATCTCAACCATCCAATAGCCATTTCGCCATGACATTATCCTGCAGGCCATATACCTTTCTTACTCCCCCCTTTCGAGGTCTTTTTTGTCCCTATCATGGCTTCGGTGGTCCTTCCTAACATGACTTTGGGGATCCCAATATGGTACATCGATCCCCTGGAAGCATTTCGCCTGGTCAACTAAGACCTTATCATGCTTTGACCCAAGTTCAACCAGTCCCTACAGCCCCAGCCGCTCCTTCAGTTCCATCAAAACCTCAACAGAAACCTACTCCTATTATGCAAGCATCCAGACAAGGGGGAAAAGCTAAAAGTAAAGAACCTAAGGACAAGGCTCTCCAAGATCCTCCATCCCCTAAGGCCCCAAAGCCATCACCTCCATGCACTTTGTGTAAAGTTGTTGGCCACGCCACCAATAATTGCCCTGAGCTTCCTCATATCAAACCTTTGGTTCATGAAACATTCCATGAGTCAAATATCCCTAAATTCCATGTTAATTTGTCAAGTCCACCTAATAAACTCTGAACGTTACGCACAAATCACCCTTGTGCCTTGTGCAATCATCATGGTCACTAACCCCATTGTTGCCCTCATCTCGATGAATTTCATGATTGCCTTGAGGTGCTTCACGAATACAAGACCACTTGTAATGGAAAGCCTACTCCTCTACCCGTGGATTGTCATACCACTAGTAAACCAAAATAGGGAGACTCTAGTCCCACCATTGTGATCCCTCCCCCGATGTCGAGATGACAAACACCACAGGCCATATCCTTTACCTCCTTGAGTTCCTTACAGGAAAACCTTTCTGAGGTTTCTATGCACACATCTATCGAACCTCTTTCGAGAGAATCCCATGTGTGAACATTCGTAGATCCTCCATCTACTAGCTCATCATCTACCATTCCAAATGATGTGTATGTGAACCTTCTTTCTCAAGTTGATGCACAAGGTACCACCACCGCATCATGTAGTCAGTCTTCCTCCCATCTGCCCGTCTTCCATTCTGATGAGGACATCATGGAAACAATGTCTACCCCTGATTACCCTTGCACTTAGGAAAGGGGGAATATTTTTTGGAGGATTCTCAAGGCCATATCCTTCCTAATTCTCCCTTTGATTTGTGTGTCTTTATTTCTACCATGAATATAGGTAGATTGAATCATCTCATCCATTGTCTTTTTCACCTTTCATATGGACCCATCATCCACACGGTATATCGGTCATGTTGACAATGCAAGTCGCTTCTCCAGGAATCTAGCCTCGACACCCTGGGTCATTTCTACCCCCTGCATACATTAGTCCTTTCAAATGATGTGTGCATTGGATCTGCCACTAATAACCAAGCTGAATATGATGCAGTGATAAGTTTGTTAGTCGATGCCCTCGCTCATCACATCCTTCATCTTCATGTTTGTTTAGATTCCTTGCTACTTGTCATGCAATTGAATGGTGTGTATCATGTGCATAACCAAGTCCTATTCAGAAATTATCTACGAGTTAAGTTGTTGGTACGTGAATTTGAAACCATTACTTTTAGTCATGTTCCTAGAGCCCAAATAACTATGTAGATACCATTTCAAATAACATTCTAGATTAGCATTTATCACATGTATACCACAGAAGACAACCATAAAACAACACACAGTGAACCATCATCATCATATAAAAATGCACAATTATATTATGTATTATATAAGTGTTTGGAGCCCATAGCTCTAAATACATTAGACATGCCCATAACATGTTACAAAAATCAAAGTCAAATAGACCCACATGTCCCCACATCTAGTCACTGTCTAGTGGATCCCGTGTCAAAGGCTCTACTCCACCTACACATATATCACGTACGGCCTGACCAACCATTGCGACGCACTGCATGATACCTCACCACTCTGAGGGAAGGCCGGTACACTCATATGTGTATTGATCATCTAACTCATGCCATCCGCACTTTGAAACTCTAGTCAAGAGTACCTCACATCTATGATGTAGATCAGTGAGTAGCACAATCTCCTAATCTGGACCCTGACGTGACGACGATGTTCCCCAATATGCAGCCCCAGGTGTTGTGTCTCATCCTGCATATCCTATCATTTTTACCAGTGCTATGTCTGCATACAACATATTTTACACTCAGTACCATATACATGTGATAGAAATATGAAATGCACCATAAAAATAGCAACTTAATACTTAGTGTCTGGTCCCCATGCTCACCCAGGTGGAAGTGGCAAGTTAGGATCTCCCTAATAGTTCATTCCACTATAAGGGTAATCATCAATGAAGAGGGGCATCTTATCCCAATGTGCAAAAAACTTGGGTCGAAACACCCATCCGACTCCCCCTCATCCTCCTCTCTGTAGTAGTTGCCCCCAGCGGCACATCTTGGGCTCCTATGGACCCCCATCTCGGATTTGTATATGAGGACAGATGGTGGTATCTTCTCAACGAATAATGCACACAATAATGTACCAAAAGCATAGTCATGGTTCACCTGCCTCCTACATAGACGTACTATCATTTCACCGAAAACAACATCATCTGGTCCCCCCCATAGTAGGTCCCGACTAAAACACTCTCAACCAGCATCATCTGCCCACAAGTGATGTGGTGGAACACATCGCTACCCAAGAGCTGTAGCATAGCTATGACAACAGTCTGTGTGTCTAGCCGATCTAGATCACTAATCGTGATAGTCGTGCCCTTGACATGAACATCCCATAGACAATGGTGCTCTACAAACTCAACAATGTTCCTCCCATGAGGCAACACCAGATGAATATGCCCCACCACTCCTAAGGGAGGGATTCCAGTCAAGAAGTAAATATCCTGTGATGTGAGCTTAATCTTGTCCCCCTACAGGAAAAATACCTCCTGGTTTGGATCCCAATAGCTCACAATTCTCAATAGTAAGGGATCACATGCCCTCACCAATGGGTTCTCTACTAGCTTGAGAACTCCATGGCGAGTCAATGCCCCTCAAACCCCCTAATCCCACTGAATCTCGGATTGAGGGGTATCCAAGTCTCGCTTACGCCAATTGATTTTCATCTCTACATGCCTGCAAAACACCACATTTCTTTTCAGTTAAGAGAATAAAACAATGGTCTACACTTATCAACCTACATCCCCCACTAGTTCAGTAGACCACCCCTCTTTTCAGCCCCAAATCGCAATTTTCTTCTCATAAAGTGAGAGATCATAGGTTTTCACCTATTTCCTGCAAGCCAGATAGAACTTCTAGGCCCAAAAAGTATGATGCAACCTTGAAGAGGAGCAAGGATCTCCTAGGGAGCTATCAAGTGCCAAAAATGAGGAGATAAACTACTGAAATTGAAGAGATGAGTAAGGCCACCTACCTGAAAGTCATAGATCCTGATTCCGACGGTCGGGTTGTCTGCTATGATCTCCACAAGATTTATTTCCTTTTCCTCCTCTCCAAATTCACCAAAACTCACTTAGAAAATGAATTCAAATCGGAGGGAAAACGTCATTTCATAGAAAAATCCACAATTTTTTTGTCTCCCATTCTGACCAAACCGTAGCTCAGTTTGATGAGCCATCAACACCATTGGAAAGCTCTCATTGAGAACTATAATTTGTCTTTATCAATTTTTGATGATTTGACACTTCACCAGGAAGACATTTTTCCAAGAAGGGTCACTTCGTCACCTCTCAAAATCAAATTTCTTTATAAAGCGACACTTGTATTTTGAGGTCCACCTCCTCTTAATACTTTTCGTACCACTTTTCAATTTTTTTCATGAGTAACCATCATTTACTCATGTTTTCATGGTACCCAACGGGCCTATTCTGTGTCGTAGTGTCATCGAGTCACCTTGTTCAGAGCATCTGTGATGAGTCACCCTTACATCCATGGATTTTGTTTCACATCCCATTATATCATGACACTTTCCATCCATCTTTGCATACCTTTCATCCTATGTTGCCCATTTTGGCCTCCAATCATTATGTACCCATCCCCTCTAGAGTTGAGTCAGTTATTTCTAGGTCAACCGTGCACTTTATGCTCTGACAAGGGAAGTCATCTTTTTGTCCCTCAATCCCACATTTTCCATTATCCCAGTGTCAATCCATCAACCACATTACTATTTTCCCTTGTGCCTTAGTTGAGGATGCTCATTGCGTCACTTATCGTGGGCCCTATTCTGTCGACATCAACTCATTTATTCAAGAATAATGGCCTAGAGTGTGTTGTATCTTGGTTCCAGCTTCCATTCTTGTTCGACTACTCGGATCGAGCAGAGGGACTCATTATTTCACTTTGACTTGGTTGTTACATGTTCGTGATTCGTACACTTGATGGTCCAGAGATGCAACAGATTGTACCAGTGATTCCCAAGTGTGTGTGTGAGACATCTCACACCTCATCAGGGGGTGGCCCTTCAGGTAGCCCCCCACATGCCAAAATGCATTCATATTATGCTACAGCCTCAGATACAGTTCCACAGATTTGATGGGTTCAGTTCCTACCGATTGTAGTGTTCATAGCATGCACATCTCCTTTAGATGATCCATTCAGTTTTGCAGAGCCCTTCCCTGTTCAACAAGACTTCTCCAATTGTTCTACCCTCCCTCCCACCCATTTTTGAGGGAAGGGTGATTATATCTCATGTACTCATATATTATTGTATTCAGTCCTGGCTCATGTTTTTCTAGGTGAATTATATATATGGGATACATTGTATTATTTTTTGGCTCTATTATGTCAACATGTCATGTACCATTCAACATGTACTTCATTTCTCAGTTTTATGTTTCTAGGCACACCATTATTTTTGTACTAAGTTATCTTGGCAGGTATGGGTATGCCTCCCCTACCTCATTGAGGTCTGGTACCACAACATAAAAGGAGACTCGCATTTGCCTCGCCCCCTCTGTCCCTATCCTCTTTCACTTCAGCTGTATTGGTCTCTCTCTCTCTCTCTCTCTCTCTCTCTCTCTCTCTCTCCACTATATTTTCTAGTGATTGTGTCTTTACAACATACTTTAATCATACATTTTTCTCCTAACGTTCGTTTGTTGGGGGGCAATATGTTATCACCAAAAAATTGATTATCTAACCTAATTTACAAGATGGATTGAAGTACACCATGTAAAGCCAATTTTACCATAGTAAATTTGCTTTCACTGTGAGAAATTACTTAATAAACCACCTTTGTTAAGTAATTTATAATTAAACCCATTAAGAATAATTAAATAAATCACTATTTATTTTATTTTCTTCTAGGAATAATTAATTAAACCATTGTTCAATTATTATTCCTTGTCATATTTGACCCAATTATGAAAAATCAATAGATACATTATTAATTATCTTATTTTTCTCTAGGAATAATTAATTAATCACTAATTAATTATTATTCATTGTCAAATTTGACTAAATCCCTTAGGAATAATTAAATAAATCATTATTTGTTTATTATTCCTTAACCAATTCCTTGAGATGATAAATAAATCATTTATTTACTTATTATTTCTAAATAAAAGTTTAAATACTTTTTCCCTCCTAACCAAATATAATAAAATATTACAAGTGGTTATTCCAAGAATAGGGTTAATAATATTTTATTATTGCTCATTATTCGAGGATAACTCAATATTTTGTTATAAATAGAAGGGCTTTCCATTCATTATTCGCTTTTGATTATTTTCATTGTTGCACGCACTGTTGTAACTTTGATTATTTTCATTGTCCACCACCATTTTTCTTCCATTTGAGTTCCCATTGAGCTCAAACATTTCATTTGTTGGGTTTACACATTATAGAGGAGAGAGACTCTATCAAAAAGTTGAAGATGTTTGAGGATAGCCAAGAACCCATCCCATAGAGGAGGACTAGTAACATTTATTTGTTCCCTTCATAGGTGTTATAATAAAATCTTTTCTTTGTATGTCTGGTTTCCATTGGATGACTTGAGTTATTACTATTTCCTTTTGTTGTTTAACTATGATTGTGGCATATATCATGAGTTTGGTAGGTTTTGCTTCTATCAGTTGTTGCAGATCTACAATGTTTAGCAGTCATTTATATTGTTGAAACTATTTTTCATCCACACACTTAAGTGGGTTCTTTCCTTACATCTTTGAGAAGAAAACACTACAACAAAAGGACACATTCAAAATATGAAGATTCATGTAAAGTCGAAAAGTCATAGGAAATCAAATAGTCACGAGGGTATTCAAAGTCATAAGGAAGGTGAAGCATCACCTCTTGGTTATATATAAACCCTCATTGTATGAGAAAGGGACTTTTCAGTTTGGCTCCTGTCGTAAAGCATTAGAGAGACAAACTATTTTTTTTGAGGAGCAAGGATTGGCTCCAACACTCCACTATTAGAGCTGGTGATGTTCATTGTATACATGTGTCTTGGGACTTTTACTCAATAACAAAATCCTTCATGGTCGACATGTTCTTCATGCGTGGATTATGAATATTTCATAGACTATTATGTGGATGTTTGTATTTCATGTTTGCTTTCATCTGTGCTAAAGTAGTTGAACTATTTCGGTGATTTTAGTACTTATCATATTGAGTGTAACATCCATGGTGAAAATTTCATGTAATAAAATTTAATAAATGCAAAATAAGACCACAGTTAAGGGACACTTATTCCATGTTGAATGTTGGGCAAAGATATCCTAGTGGTCATCACTAGATGTGTTTATTATGGCTAAAGAAATTGGAAAATGCAAAAAGGAATTTTTGACACACTTGTTTATGAAAATAAAGGAAAATTAGGAGAAGAGGAAGGTGACAAGTCACAGGTTGCATGTGAGGAGGAAATTGAAGGAAAATAATGGAAATTGAAGAAAATAGAGGCCTCATTGATAAAAAGGTTTTTGAGGATTAGTTGGCAAACTTTGTCATTGTAGGCTTTTGGTCAAGGTAAGCTTGGTCAGTTCAGTTTTGGAGCTCTCTCATTATTATCTCTCTCTCTCTCTCACTCTTGGACACTTAGAATTTTTTTGGAGCACTCTAGCTTTGGAATAAGGAAGGAAAAGTAAGAAAAGGGAAAGGAAGGAAAGCAAGGATCAAGCAAGGAAGAGCAAGATCAAGCAACTTCAACAGGAATACATGCACGTAACATATTGCATGTGTGATTTCCTAGCTAGTTTTGACATGCATGGCCTTGCATGTTGTTGTATGGTTCTCTTGTTGTCGGTGGCATAGTTTTGTTGGGTTATGATAGTGGTTTGCAGCTTAGTCTTTCCTTTTTCCATATTCCATGGTATGTTGGGATGTTGATTATGGTTTTGAGCTTTGGAATTATCGGATGGATTTCAAAATCCAGAGTGGAGGTGGTCTTAAGGTTCATTCCCAAAGGCCTAGGAATCCCTTGACTGGTTTTAGCAAGATACATGGTAAAGCCTGAGGGAGGTGTGTCGATTTAGGGGCTAGTGATCTGGGATTGTATTACGATAAAGCCTGAGAGATAAGGAAACAAAAAATTCCTCAAGGATAGTGATGGATTTTGAATGGCATTCCAAGTTTGATTCAATTTTGTGATTAGAGCACAGGTTTTGGTGTGATCAAGGTTTAGTGATGGTGGAGGTGGTTCCCTTGGTTGTTTTTGGATTGGTTTATAAATGAGATCCCATGTTCATGCTTGGAATATGGCACAAGGGTGGATGGCTGAAAGAAATATTTGTTTCAACCATGTCTATGGTCGAGTGGTACGTGCAGGAAGTCCTGAACCTGGTCGGATTTTCCTATGTTTATAAAAGATAAGTTCTCTTTCTATTGTACTTATTTATATATAGATTTAATGGTTGTTATCTCACTTTTATTTTCATGGTTTTATGCTGGTTATAAGCATGGTTAAGTGATTGCCTCATGTCATGGTTATTTCATGTATTTACTTGTAATTATTAAAATGATGGATGCAAGACCTAATTGATGTCATAAAATTTCAAAGGAGAAGGTGGTGATACTTCTTGTCATGTCTCATAAGAGTTTTCAGTCATTCATGCTATGTCTTGTATCCTATACCTGTAGATTGTATTGATGTTAAGTGTTTAACATAATGCCAGTCTCGGTTGGGGATGGTCAGGCCTAGTCCTAGAGTTATTTTTTGTTTATTAGTCTTGTCATCATGTGTTTAATGGATTCTAGAAGTTACAACAAGTTCTGGGTAGTGGCCGAAATTATGGGCTTGAAAAGTGCCTTAAATCCTGCAGACTCTGGCACAGATTTGCTGGAAATAGTCCATGGACGTAGGCATGCAAGCTTGTAGGAGCATCTAATCTGTCTGGATTTTGGCATGTGCATAACATGGTAACATCCAGAGGTTTAATAGATTATAAACTTAGTGGGACCCAGGGGCATCATACCTGTGTGGTTGGGGTGGCTCCTGGGAGTGTTGTGCGGATGATGTGGAGGGTATGTTTGATGGGTTTCCATCGATTCCACTTCCTTAAGGATACCTAGGAGCTTGAATCATATCATAGTAGGCTCTCTTCACATGTTTACCCCAGTTGGTCGGTTACTTGGGTAGATATGGGACGAGGGTGTTACATTGAGAATGTGTTGTAATGTTTGTTATTGTTGTCCCATCCTTGTGGACTATTCTGTAGGACACTAGACGGATCTTTCTCATTCATTTGTTGTAATGATTGTCACATCTTTTGTCGACTATTCCATTGGACGTCATTTGGATCCGTCTTGTTCACGTCTGTCTCTACTTGGGTGGTACTATTATCTCTCTCTTAGAGGCTCACTTTACTCTTTTCCTCCACAGTAGAAGAAGTTTGACACACCTATAACCGAACACACACCAGACACACCTTTCTTTTCGAAGGCACCATGCATTCCTCTCTCTTACTAATAGTTAGAGCCAAAGAAAAGTCTATAGTAATGCATGGCAACTGGGTCGATACTCTAGATTGGAATCCTTTTCCAAATAGTGTGAGGTCTAATTGAGGCTTCACATCAGGGAGACCCCTTGGTTGACCAATTTCCAGCACCGTCAACAATACCATATACTAAAGATAATTCTACTAAAATCCATTCCCATTCATAGTTAGATCCAATGTAAAAAGAATTCTTTTATATATAGATGGTCTTAGACAAACTCAAAAATAGTACTACCATCATATGATTTTAAATTATAAAAACTCAAAGCTTTGTAAGGGGAATATTATCTCTACAAGATATTTTGCATGTCCTTATTCATTTCTTGAGAGGTGTATTATAAATTTCTCACCATGTAAAATCTTTTTATGTGTCATATTTAAAAAATTTATTCCAAACCCCACATGTGAAAAGACCATCAAAGAGAGATGGGATAACATGTCGCAGTTTGTGGCATGCTCCAAATTTTCTTTTAGATAATAGTACTAGGTTTTAGCATATAATTTCTAATCTCTTCATACCAGTTATGAGGTTGGGATCCTATGATAAAATCCATTTCCCCTCATTATTAGGTATTAAATGTCTTAATAAGAAGCTTAGATTACCCAATGTCTAAATAGGAAGCTTGGATTTGTGTAAGATTTCGGGGTGGATCTTGTGCAATCTCTAGTATAATAAGAAAAACAATTCTTAAAAATAAAAATAAGAGAAGGTTTTGTGTATGTTCTTGTAATGGCCTTTGTGTAATTTCCAAAATAAGATAAAATAAACAATTTTTACTTTGTTTTTACATCTTTATCATTATAAAAGTTGTATAAAGGAAGGTTTATGTATATTTATATTTAAATCTTTTTGTTGAATCTAATATGAGTAAGCATTTATGTATTTCATTCCATATACATAATAGTTAAAGTAATTATTTTTATGTTTAGGTAAATTTGTTATTTTTAATAAAATAAAATATAAATAATAATTTATTTATTTTTAATTATAAAATATATTTATATTAATAGATATATATTTTATCTTATTTTAATAAAAATAATAATTCAAATTTACATATGTTTTAAAAAAATAAAAATAAATTCAAATAATTATAATAATAAAAAAATTAATTATATTTATTATTTAAAAATATAAATATAAATATATTAATACTAATTATTATGAACTTCTACGAACATCATCTTTCGACTCTCGATTTTTATGTCCATTACACATCTTTCTACAGGGGAAGGGTAGCCCAAGATTTGAACCCAAGACTTCCGGTTCGGTGAGACTTCATTTCCACGGCCACTGCCACTTGAGCTACCCATGCGGACTTACGATAACACCTTTTCATATTGCAGAAAAAAATTTAAAAAAACCATATATATATATGTAAAATGTTGTTAAGAAAATATTCATATTAAAATAAATCTTTGAAAAGGAAATTACAATAAAAGAGATGACATAATTTTTAATGTTGGTCATTATCACGTGAGGGCAAATAAACCTCAACTTCAATTATAAAAGTGATTGTTACAAGTTGAGTCACAAGGGTATGGACAATCAATATCGTTAACAACACTACGACCAAAAAACCAATCCCCAGCTGCTTTTGCAATGGTCTGCAAGTAAACAAATACATAATAAATATCTATTTCCATTTTTTAATGTTCGAAATCACTTAGTTAAACACTCAACTTTTAAAAATGCTAACGCTTACTATAAAGACGCACCTTCGAATTTAATTTTGGAGAATGAGGTGAGTTCCACAAAGCTTGTACGGTTGTTTGACAATGTGCATAGCATGAGTTGATAAATAGCCCTCTAGCACTTGGCTTAGACAAGTTGGGTGTTAATGCATTCACCATATTATTTCTAAACCCTATAATATTCATAAAATATATAATGAGTAAGCTATAAACTAAGAATTCTGCAAGAAATCTAGTTTAGTGTTGTTAAAAAGCATCATAAGCAAGGGTTTTCATTCATAAACTAACCTTCCATTATTTTCAATTGCCATGGAGAGCAAGTTGCAATATTCATCTTGCAGTTCTGCCAATTATCTGTGGGATCTGCTTTAACGGGAACCAAAATATTCCCAATCTTTTCCAAGCAAAAGGTGAGTCATAGAAAATATTAAACTGTATCTAATAATAATTATATAATGTTTGTAATGGATAAAAAAAAATATATTCGAGGAATGCTTTGATACCAATGTAATGAACAAAATTCATATACTCATTAGTATACTTAGGAAAATACTCAGAAGATTTGGTATTTGTAAATATCCATTATAAGACAATAATATTATATAAAAATATTTAAATACAAGTGAGATGATCTTCTAAATATAAGAGTATTCCTCTGAATATATGAACTTTGTTAGTTACAATGTCTATAATAACAATGAAAATGTCTATAAAAATATGAGAAGATTCTATTTACCTGCAATGGATCATACGCAGAATTGACAACGAAAAGTGGTGTCTCGATTAATGGTAAGAGATATTGTGGAAATAAGCACTGCCATGTTATATCATTAGATTCTAGTGATGATTCTCAAAGGTAAAAGACATCATAACATAATTTCAAATGGAAAAAACTAATGAATAATGTCATAGTACCAGACTTGCAGGAGCCATTTTTGAGGTGCATGCAGTTGGCAAGTGTTTTAAAGACCCCTACAATACAATATCAAATTCAACAAAAGCATGATATTGCAAAATAGAAACATAAGATTGAAAAATCCATATGAAGAAATCAAGTGCAATATTTTAATTATCTTAGTAATATGTGTTGAAAAGAGTCGAGATATATATATATACATGAAATGTGACAATCTGATCATAGAAAAACCTAAATACATGAAATCCTGCAACGTCCTTTCTGCACCATTTGCAACACAAGGGTATGTTATAAAATTATCAAGATATGCATAAACTAGAGATTATAGATAAAATATGAATGTGCATCATATCAAATAATAATATGTTAATGAGGACATACGAGTCCATGAAAAATCCAGCATCTGGCATGCATTTGACTTTAGCACTGGTAGGAAGAAGATCGCGAAATTCATCGCAGTGAATAAATGTGGCTAGGCCACCCGCTGAGCACCCAGTGAGTAAAGCCTGCAAAAGAATTAGCAATTGATAGTAGCATATTTCATTTTCCTACCTTACAACACCTTTGATTATATCTATGCATGCTCAGTAAATAATCAAAAGAAGGTACCTGTTGGGCTTTGTCCATTCCATGTGCCAATAGATCTTCCATTACAGCTTGCCATATCCTTTGCCCTCTCAAGTGAAGTTTGGTAATCTGAAATATTAATAGTGACTATTAGGTAAGAAATGCAATTGTTTCATTGAGATAGATTTGCAAGGGTTTTCATTGATAAAACATAAAACTTTGTTAATTTCAAGCATAGTTATAAAGTTGGGTGGAATTGGCTTTAAAGGTATCTTTATATCTATTGCAATTTCAGGAATCTCACATTTAATAGAAGTTAGAGAATTGACCTTTCTCTTAATTATATTATAAAATATTTTTAGAATTTATAATTAACATTTCAGGACATTTTGAAAATCTGTAATTGACCTAGGTTTAAGAGTTTTAGGAAATTTGTTTTTCCAGGGTTCAACAAGGTAATTCGAATTAGTAGAAATTCTTTTATTAACCAAAATATTATGATAAAAAATTAATAACTTAAAAACTATGATAAAGAATGGTTAGTTTGTAATTGTAAAATCAATAGAATCCTTACTAAAAAAATATCATAGAGAATGGTTAGTGTGTAGTTGTAAAATCAATAAAATTTCTTATTAAAGTTTATAGAAACAACAAATTTTATGTCAAAAAGATCGAGTGAAACAATTTTCTTTCGAATTTCAAATTTTTAAAAATTTTGAATTGATTTAAAATTTGAATTTAGTAACTATGCTTTCACTTAATAAGTTTGGTTTAATTTATATAAAATTATAAAAGGAATTATGCTCATAAATTTGAAAATTGTAAAAAAAAAAAAAATTATATTCATAAATTAAAAATATATATATATTAATTTTAAGTAATAAGATACATAATTTTTTTTTTTGCTTATTTTTAAATAATAAAATTAATGTAAAATTTAGTTTTATTTAATTAATAAATTAAACTATGTAAATAGTGTTAGATTTAAGATTTTTGTGATTTACGATGTAGAGAATAGTTTTTTGGATTAATCACATTGTAAAGATTAGGTAGAAGTTTCAAATCAACTAATGTGATTCATCCTGTTCTGAGAATGAACTACATTAGTTAGTTTGAAATGTCGATCCAATCTTTACAATATTATTAATCCAAAAAACTATTCTTTATATAAATAATTTTATAAAAAACCATTTATTAATAGAAAAAGATAAATAAATATCTAATTATTTAAATATTCAAACTAACTTACCGGATCTACCTCCTCAACATCTCCAGTGAACGACGACCCGTCACAGTATCTCACCATAACGCGATTCCAATTATAGAAATCTGTTCAACACCGTTTTCAGTGAACAAATTCACTTTACTGTCTGTGAAGATTCTTCCGAACAAATTTTGTTCATAAAACTCTGGTTTAAAATTTTTGAAAACTAACATTTAAGAATTCAAAAAAACAATTGCATTAAATTGTAATTTTATTTAATTGAAAAACCCATTTTATTTAATTATAAATATAAATAAAATATATGACTTTGGAGTGTAAATTTGAAATACCTGGGTTTTCTGATTGGAGGCCACTTAAAACACCTGTAAATGTTGTTGCATTTCCCATGTACAGTGAAGAGCCAAGTGCAGAGCGTGCGCGCTCAGAACACGTTGATATATCGCTGCACCATCCTCCACCCTGCATTAATCTCAAAGAAATGTCACAGGAACAGTTATTAGAACAAGCAACCAGCAACCACCATAACGAGGGGCATCAATATTTAAATAGAAAAGACACCCACCATAACAGATAACAGAGAATATCAATAGAGAATATCAATATCAAAGATAATAAGAAATAAAAAAATAGTTTAGAATTAATGATTAAGTGTAGACATTTAGTTTTCACAAGTCTTGTAGTTCAATTCCTGATAAAATTATGTATCTCTGAAAGCTTGCACGATTTTTTGTTGAAAAAAATAAAAATAAAAAAACATGACTCGCCTCTAAGTGAACCAGCCAGCTCTGTGCTCCTGATCCAGATCCCGGTTGTAAATGGTAAGCAGGGGGGCTGCCATCCAAACAAACTGCAATCCCCAAAGAACTTATTAATCTCTGTTCCAAAAATTAACCTAAAATTTTGACATTACCCCCAACACATACATTTCACTTACCAGCTCCATTAGTTACTGCATTCTTCAACACAGTGATGTTTACAGAAGCCCTCAGATTGGACGACTCTATTGTTCCCACGAATCCAACAATTACCAAAACTGTAAATGTAGATTTTATGAATCCCATATGGATATTTGCAGCCCCCCTGCTAACCATTTGAGATAGCCAAAATAATGCCCAAGTAAGGCTATAGAAACCAAACCAGTTCAGGATAATGTAAGGCTATAGAAGCTTAGGTAATGTTGCAATGCATTATAAAGGCTCATTCATGAGGAACTCATTTCTTAAAATATCAGGGGATCCCAATATTTCGCAATTAGTTATGAATGACAGATCCCCTTATTGGCGAAATTTGTGGAATATCGATATGGGTTGCAGATAAAATATAATATGGCGACCTGTAAATGTGGCACAAATCAAAACTAATTTATAAATTAATGAATGAGTTCAAAAAATTTAAAACCGAGCGGCTTACCTAATGAAACAACCCAAATCTACGCGCAGTTCATGCGGTTGCTTTAACCCAGAAAAGCGACACAAGCGCATTAAACGGGGATCTTGACTTTCAAAAATAAAAACCGTCCTGAAAAGATTGAAAAGAAAAATAGACGCCACACAATAAAGAGAATTGCAAGTTGAACGGCGTGCAAACTGTGACAATAATGGCGAGTTAAGCGTGACATTGCAACAAAGCAACATTCTAACCGGTGAAAGATATAAAATAAAGCTATATTTTTATTGTTGTTTCATATATCAGTCAATTACATCATGTTTACATATAGTTGCATCATCGCAACGTATGATATTGTATGCGATTGGAAATTATTATTAAACCCTCTTAACCATTTAAAATAACATCGTTTGACGATATATACTATATATATTTATAGTTTATAAACAATTAATACTGAAAATATATTTACGACCAACATCTTATTGTTTGTAAACAATTAGTACTGAAATTATCTGTATTTTCATATTCTAGGGTGTCATAATTTGGATTAGTTGCGTTGGATATCTCACTAAACTAACATTTAACGAATTCCTAGACAGTTTTGGCATGCTTGTCATGGAAGTTTTGGAGGGGTATGGGTATGTTTTTGTATGCCATGGTGCTACGAAGTTAACAAAGTTCCTTCTCATAAAGTTTGATGTTGCTTAACATTTTAGGCTTCACCATTTACTGTTTTAACCCTTTTTTTGTTTATTGTGGCTATGATGAAAGAACGGCATGTGACAAGATTTGTGAGAAAATTTGTGAGAAAATGGGTCTCAAAGGTTATCAGGTTTGTATGAGGAATTTTCCAAGATGAGTTCAATATAGTTCTGACATAACTTGGTTTAATATTTTTAATAAAATAAAATAAATTTTCTGATAGGGAATACAAAGGTTTTTTTAAGAGTTGGACTGATGGTTGAGTTAGATGGTAGAAGAATTGAAATATTGGGACAGGTAGCCAGACTCGTCTAACACCAAGTTCGTACCTATCTGGCTCAAAGAGAATTTGATGCCATGAGTTGGGTTATAGTTCATTTCCAAGATTTATGGAGAGGTATTTTGTTTTTATCTATTTCAAAACATTCTATCTTTGTGCTTCTGTGGTTTGAAATGAGTTGCTTGTTCCTTTTTGCTAATGTCTTTGTTTATTGTTTATTTTGTTATATCTCTCTTCAATTACCAATTTTGTGTTTATTTTGTTATATCTCTCTTCAATTACCAATTTTGCATGAATCAATAGAAGTTCATTTGTTTCTCATTCATTAACCTTTGTAAGCAAGATTGCACTTAAGCTTTATAAACACATGAAGAAGTTCATTTGTTTCTCATTCAATAACCTTTGTAAGCAAGATTACACTTAAGCTTTATGAACACATGAAGTGTGGGTATGTTACAATATAAATACAAAAACATCTATGTCAGCATCAAGCCAGGAAAACCCGTGTCATTCTCTTGTAGTAGTTAGATGATAACAATTGCTAATTAACAATTGAAATACAACTCATTTTAGTTAGATGATAACAATTGCTAATTAACCATTGAAATACAATTCATTTTAGTTGAGAACACAATATAAGCTATATTAATATATAAGAAGACATATGCTTGAGCTTTTTGAATTTTTGTTTTGTTGCTGATTAGTTTTGAAAAGGGATTCAATGTGGCAAGGATAGATTTGGGGAATGATGAGCTTACAAAATGTTGGAGAGATTGTTTGCCTTTTATCACTCATACTTATATTTAAATAACTAAATTGTTAGTTTCTTTTTCAGCTTAAATGGCGTGCACACAGATGCCTCTTATAACAAGAAGAAGTAAGAAACACTTGATTTACAGTGCTCTAGACTTAAAGGGTTGCAAGAAAGGAGCTTAAAAAAATGAAAAATGGTGAACTTGTTATCACATCTTTCTCCTTTAAAAAATTGCATGTGAAGATTTCATCCTGTTTTGAATTCTCAAACATAGGTCATTAGATTTTGAACATATGCTTTAATTATTATCATAAACATATTTCTGTGTATATATTAGTGTTTTGTTATCTGATAAAAAGAGACAAGTCATATTGTCAATTGATTTTGGTTTTAAGGAGATCTTTTTCTCGATTCATCCATACATTTCGATATTTTGGGATTCACATCCTTTTATAATAGATTAAAGTAATATATATATTTCTTTTTGAATTGGTTGACCCCTAATAGGATTGTATTATTGTAAAAATTGTAAATAGTTTCAGTTATGCATTGGAGAAAACCAAAAAACCTTAGAATTGGAATCCCAAGAAAAATCCCCTCATGAACTGACTAATACAAAATACAAATTAATTCACGAAGTTGCCCTCCTGGCCTAACATGACATCATAGCCAACCTCCATTTTTAGCACTCCTGCCCTATCACTCCTGTTATTTTCCAACTCAGAGCTGCCCTTGCTGCTTTGTCGCTCTACGAATACTAGAACGTGAATTATGTGCATGGGGGTGCGTTAGACTATTGTTCATGATGTCAGAAGTGGGATACTTCATCTTTTTTCTGTGTTGAATGCCTCTGTATTAACACTGTTGTTCATCGATGAAACTTTGCGTTGAGGTTTTTTTAAGGCATTGTGATGAATGGAGAATGTGAATGGTGTGGGTTGGTGTATGCGTTGAAACCTGTCGAATCTCTGCTCATTTTCCCGTGGCCTTCACATTCTTCAGCACTTTGTTGATCTCCACATAACATGTTACTGTCATTTTTTTTTAAAGAACAAATCTGCTCCTTTCCTTGAGATGGTGTGGTTGTTGTGGACACTTTTCTGCCGAGTCGTGGTGTTGAGAGTTGAGCAACAGAACCATGGTGTCAAGAATGGGATGTGACCATCGGTGGGATTGAACGCATGCCCCTTAGGACCCGAGCCCAAGTCTGGTGCGTGGTGCGCAGTGGAAGGGTGGTGAATGTTGCGTAGATACCTTCTTTTATGGTTGTGTGATGCATGTGTCGAATGTGATTGGCGGACTGCGGTGTTGACGGTTGGTTTTCCATACCATATCATGAACGTTGTTGTTTGTTATGGAGCGCATGGTGATGACTCATAATTGTTTACATGCGACGTATTTTAAATAAAGAATACCATGATGCATTATAAAATTGTTTAAATGGTAAATGGAATGTCAAAGATTTTTTAAGAAGGGTTCGTATAGTATATATGGTTAAAGTGGCACATAATTTGATGACATGGTATTAGGACATAGGTGCATGCGTTGATTTATTTATTGGTATATTAGGAGTGTTAAATTAAAAAAAAAAAAAACTAGTTGTGCTATGTATGTAATGTGATGCATTTATGTTTGAGTTGCTTTTTTAATAGTTATATGGTATGGAAGGTGGTGGTAATATGTTGGATACCAAAATGTATATGTTGGAGCGTATTTTTTATAGTTGAAATTTTTTGAAGATATAGTTAATTATTTTTATTACAAAGACATTAATTTATTGTTGTAATTTTATTATAATAATTTTGAAGCCATACTAGATTATATAATGCATTATTTAATTTCTATAGTGAGAGTAGTTTTCTCTCGAAAGGATAACTATCATTAGTAGTCTTGCAAGATAAAACACACTTTCATTTTCAATGAGTTTTGGAAAGGAGTTTGTGAAGGAGAATGAGACAATGCACTTGAAAAGCCCACTTCATATAAGGAGCTTGCCATTTGGTAAAACAAGAAAAGCAAGGCCTATACCTTGATTGAAACATCAGTAAATGAAGAGGTGAGTCACCATATCTCTCCATTTTCAAATGATTTTGAAGCCTTAAAAAGGTTGAAGGAATTGTATGACTCACACTCTAAACTTGAAGTTTATCAATTGACGATCAAGTTGTTCAACCTTGAGTTGAAAAATGATGACCCTCTTGCCTTAGCATTAGAAGTAAGATCCATTATGCATGACATAAAACTCACTGGTGTTGGAATAGATATTCCTCTCAGAGCTTATGTCAAGGCATTATATCCCACCTATTCACATTATCTTGAGTCATTGCAAGCAAGTCAAAACCTTAAGGAGATTACCTTTGAATCCATTGAGAAGAATTTTGCTCAAAGAGAAAAGGCTTTTGGGAAGAAGTTAGCTCCTCAGTCTACTGAATAAGTTGTGTGCCTTGCACAAAAAGAGAAGAATCATGCGTAAGATTCATCTAGCAGAAGAGATGGTTGAAGAGGAAGGAGAAGGAAGAATTTAAGAGGCAAGGGGGCACACATTTCCGAGAGAGAAAGGTCTAATCTTCATTGTATATGATGCAATAGAGATGGACATGATGCTTCCACATGTAAGTTTCCTTGGGACAAAATTGAACAAGAAATAAATGAAGGAAAAAGTAAAACAACTCACAAAGGAAAAGGTAGAGAACCTAAGTCTGCTCATTATGTTGTGGCACATTGAAACATTGGAGTAATTGAAAACTTATTCAATGCTTCACTTACTTCATGGAAAGATGTTTGGGTGCTTGATTCACGAGCATCTTGCCACATGACTTCCAGGAGATTTTTTTTTAAGAATTCACTGATAATGTTGATGGAGCAGTGTACTTTATAGACAAGTCAAAACTAAATCCATTAGGGCTTGGCACCATCAGGCTCAAACTGCCTATTCTTCAAACTTTCTTCTACATGATGTTCTATACCTCCTCGAGATGAGGAGAAACTTGTTGACCTTGGTCCACATCTTCCGGCAAGGACACTCCATTCACATACTTGATGGTAGAGTTGAGGCCAAAAAGCATCAGATCACTCACTTGTCCTAGCAGGGATAGAAGAAGAAAGACTTATGAAGCTGCAAAGAACTTATGCTCGTGGAGAAAACGTTTCTTACAGTTCTCACTATGATGAAGGTACATTTTCCATCAAGTTTTTTATGGAATGGTATATTTGGACACTTGAACTCTGACAACCTTTGTTTGTTGAAGAAAAATGGTGTTACTGGTTTACCTACTTGTTACACTAAAAAATGTCACCATGACCATTTACAGTTAGGATGACTCTATCAACAGTCATGCTACCCTCTTAGGCAAGTCTTATGCCTCTGCTTTCCATGTCAAACTCCAAAAAAGAGAGAAAGTCTTTCTAAATGTATTTATCTCTGGGGACGCAGGTTCTCTCAACCTTACCTGCGGGGACGCACCCAATGTTCACAAAAACTGCGTCTTTGGACGCTCTGTATGTAAAGGTGCAAGTGCGTCCCCCTGAAAAGGTTAAAATGCGCAAGTTTCATCTTTAAAAAGTCACTTGTGGTTATTTCTAGAGCATTCTAGAAGGTTGTTCGACGTGTATTGAGCGCCTCCAGATGGTTCATGCACCCCTACCAAAGAGGAACTTATCCCATCAATAAGGGAGTGATCCCATCCAAAGAGGGGACTATCCCATTGATGGTGGACCTGATTAACTTCCTCTTGAGCACTATAAATACAGGCATTGGGCTAGAAGGAGGGAGGTTGAAAGCTATACATTTCTAAGGGTAAATGCTGCAGGAATTAGGACTCCCATTTAGAAGCTTGTGAGGAGAGATTGCCATCTTTGCTTGTTCTATTTGGAAGTGGGTGAGCTTTGTCAAAGTAGAGGAAGACTCTTGTGGACCCTGGAAGGAGCTTGCACAACACCAAGGCTCAGGTTGTAATGGTTCCTTTTGATTACCTTTAATGCAAATTGGTCCATTCTTCTCAATAACTTGTTGTTTATGGGTTATTTCATGTACTCCTTGGTCTATATGTTGAATATGCTTTGTTTTATGTTATAATCAGGTGCTATTTAATTGTTTGATTGTTGGTGATTGCAGGTTTTGGAGAAAAGGAGGAGCTCATCCAGATCAACAAAGCTTGGACTTCTACAACAGCGTTTGGACAAAGGTAAGAACGAAACACTTGATTTCTCATACAATTTAAGAGGCAAGGGGGCACACATTTCCAAGGAGAAAGGTCTAATCTTCATTGTATATGATGCAATAGAGATGGACATGATGCTTCCACATGTAAGTTTCCTTGGGACAAAATTGAACAAGAAATAAATGAAGGAAAAAGTAAAACAACTCACAAAGGAAAAGGTAGAGAACCTAAGTCTGCTCATTATGTTGTGGCACATTGAAACATTGGAGTAATTGAAAACTTATTCAATGCTTCACTTACTTCATGGAAAGATGTTTGGTTGCTTGATTCACGAGCATCTTGCCACATGACTTCCAGGAGATTTTTTTTTTAAGAATTCACTGATAATGTTGATGGAGCAGTGTACTTTATAGACAAGTCAAAACTAAATCCATTAGGGCTTGGCACCATCAGGCTCAAACTGCCTATTCTTCCAAACTTTCTTCTACATGATGTTCTATACCTCCTCGAGATGAGGAGAAACTTGTTGACCTTGGTCCACATCTTCCGGCAAGGACACTCCATTCACATACTTGATGGTAGAGTTGAGGCCAGAAAAGCATCAGATCACTCACTTGTCCTAGCAGGGATAGAAGAAGAAAGACTTATGAAGCTGCAAAGAACTTATGCTCGTGGAGAAAACGTTTCTTACAGTTCTCACTATGATGAAGGTACATTTTCCATCAAGTTTTTTATGGAATGGTATATTTGGACACTTGAACTATGACAACCTTTGTTTGTTGAAGAAAAATGGTGTTACTGGTTTACCTACTATTCCTAGGAAACTTAAGCAATGTGATGCTTGTATCTTAGGAAAGTACAAAAAAAATATTTTCATGATTCTCATTCCAAAGCACATAGAGAACTTGACCTCATTCATTCTAATTTGTGTGGCCCAATGCATGTTCCTTCTGCAAATGGTAATAAATATATGATGACATTTATTGATGACTACAACAAAATGTGTTGGGTTTATTTATTGAAGAACAAATCTAAATATTTTGAAACATTCAAGAACTTTCATGCATCGATTGCAAATGATGCACAATCTCATATTGTACATTGTGCAATATCATATTCGGGATGGACCGTGTGCAATCTCTAGTATCATAAGCAAAAAGTACTTAAAAGTAAAAAATAGAATAAGGTTTTGTGTATGTTTTTTATGGGCTTTGTGTAATTTCCAATATATATATATATATATATGTTACATATTTATTATTATAAAATTTGTATAAATAAGTGTTTATGTATATGTATATCTTTTTGTCAAATTAAATATGAGTAAGCATTTATGTATTTCATTAGTTAAAGTAATTATTATTTTTATTTAGATAAATTTGTTTTTTTAATAAAATAAATATAAATATTATCTTATTTTAATAAAAAGAGTAACTAAAATTTATATATGAATTAAAAAAATAAAAATAAATTATTATTTTTCAAATAATTATAATAATAATAAAAATTTAATCACATATATTACTCTAAAAGTAGAAATAAAAATATATTAATACTAATGATTATGAACTTCCATGAACATCACCCTTCATAGTATAAACTATGATTTTATTAAAAAATTAACACATACATTTTACAACAAGGAGCCACTGTTGTGGCGCTAGTCCCTGCCGGTTGAGATTTAATTTGTGTTTAATTTGCATTATCATCAGAGCTGGTTTGCATTACTAGTGTGGTTTAGGCATGTTTACTTGTATTAAGATTTAGTGAATTGAATAGCGAATTGTTGTATGGACTTTTTGACTTTATGCAAAGAGTGAAATATAATGAACTTTGCGTTTGTTAAGTAAGAATTGTGATAAATGTAAGATTAGTTTTAGATGTAATATTCCAATGTGTCATGATTTAGAAAATGTTTAGATTAATAATTAAAATGTAATAAAATTTAAGAGTGAATCATGGAAACTTTGACGGGAAAAAACTATAAAAGGTAATAATAATGCATTATAATGTATGAAGAATTAAAGAGTGTTAAAGTAAGTTATGTATTTTAATAAGCATGGGGTATAAAATATATTTAAATGCATAATAATGAATTCATGGTGCACAAAAGATAGAATTTTGTTATTTTTTTACATTTGAATATTATGGAAATATTCATAAAATGATAATGAGCAAATAAACATTATTATGAATATAAATTTGTTAATTAAATCCGTGGTGGAGAGTGTTCAATATTTAGATAAACGATTGTCGGAAGTCAAAGAAGAACTTAAGCATTTAAAAATTATGGAGTCTTGGACCCATGATTGAAAGATTAGATATCTAGTAACATGTTTGGACATAAGTGATACCATTCAGGTTAATGTCAATGATTGGGGAATTATTCCATGGTCAAAAGAACAAAAGATATATTTATTTAAAAATATTGTTTATCATAACTTTAGTGTGAATTTTAAATTTCTCCAATTACTAATTAGCAAAGAAAATAAACCCTGTATCTAATTTCTAATTAGTAATTTGTTGCATTTAATTAATAATTTGTTGTGATGCAAAAGGACATGACTTTTGGTTTTTTTTATAGTTTTGGGTTAGTAAATATAGGATCTAAGTACAATAGCAAAGTAATTTTGATAAGTTTATTTTATAAATTAAAAACTAAAATAAACAGATTAAAATTAAAAAAACATTCAAACTCTACGAGTTGAAATGTAAATTGATCATGATCTGCAAGAAAAAATTCATTATCTTTTGGTGTTGTGTACTCTTGCTTTCTGCAATATCTGTGTTCCATTTAAGTAAGTTAGTTTTTTATTGAAATTTTTTCGAAGTATAATGAAAGGACTTACATCACAGATAAACAGATGCCATTAAACATAGTTGTTTTTCTATTTTGTGATTATCTTAATAAGGGGGTATAGTTTAATATAATTCATTTATTTGGCATAGCATAAGCATAGGAGGTATGATGACATATAGAATGACGAAAATTGGGATAATTGAAAATAATAAAAGAATGGAGATTGACTATACCACTTCAAATTACTCTATTTTTTAGTTAGAAATAATGTTTTGGCAGCTTGATTTTTTAAAAGTTATTATGTTATTAAACTTTATACGTGGTGACAAGAAAGGCTTACCTTGGCATAAGCTAATTATTGCAGGTTAACACAACTGGGAGAAATGATATTACATGTTATAAATTATGAAAGTCATATTCAATTAATAGTGTTTTAAAAAATAGATAAAAGTTCATTTCAATGTGGGAATCTTTTTATTCAAGGAATTGTATTTCTTTGTGATTGGAAGTGTAATCTTTGCATTATGAATACTGAATAATAAAAATATTATAGGAAATTTATAGTTAGTTAAAACTATAAATAGTTTAATAGTTATAATTAAATATGAATGGATAAGCAGTATTTAATATTATATGGCTAATTTAAATTATAAAATGCATTATTTATTTAAACATTAAAGATAGAGTGTGATATTATAATTAAATAAAAATAAATAATAACAATATTTTTATATTGGATCAGAGATATTGAAATTTAATTATAATTGGCATGTTTATCATGATTAATAATAGTAAAAAGTGTTTATCATAATTAACATGGTTGTGATGCTAATGCATGGCCATGTCGCTAATCCATGGTCAAAATGGTGAATCATCATTAAAATGGTGAATGATGCTGAAGCATGCCCAATGTAGTTAACAAATATTAAAAATAAACAAACCCAACTATTAAAGAAATGAGTTCAAGTAACTAAATATAGTAGATAGAAAATGGTGAATGATGGTAAAGCATGAGCAACATGGCTATCAAATATTAGAAACAAACAAACCCAAATATTAGATAAATGATTTCAAGTAACTAAATATAGCAGATAGTAATTTATATTTATGGAACTTGTTCAAATTGAATTATAACATTGGTTTTCTACATAAAATCAAATATATAACAGATAAAGATGCCAATTTATTAAACATTAGCATACTGAATCAAGAGCCATAGAGACAAAATAAAAACTGTCAATGCCAATTTTTATCAACTAATAATTAATGCATTAAACATTAGCATAATGAGTCAAGAGCCATAGAGGCAAAATAAAAATTGCCAATGCCAATTTTTATCAACTAATAATTAATACAACATTTGACTAGATGAATGTTCAGATACAAGATGATCATTTAAGAACATAGGATTTGTGCTGTAACATTTTGTCATTCTGTCAATACAATCTCATTTTGTCAGCAATGACAGCACTTCATTCCAAGTTTGCATGTTTCAAAAATTTCAGTTGAAGGGGATGCCAAGGAATTTGCAGAAATTTATGCTTCTTTATACTAGCTTAACTGCTGAATTTTAACAAGATCATTTCCAGACTTTCCTAGAATGGCTGCAACTGTGCATTCAGATGTTACAACTTCAACTGTAGTTTTTGTGATAAGCTGACCAGCTGCTGTCACACTGCCAAAGGTGATATACAATGCCAAGGACATTAGTACAGAAATAGTGATCGGCAAAACCATTATGATAGCAGCAATTGACAAAATTTTGCAAATGTTGTGTACCTTTCACGAGTGACATCATCATCATGCTCTGTCACGAGTTGCACTTGATATCATCAACTGCACTTGCTGATGCATATAAACTAGTTGAGTCAAAACAGTAGTCAAATTATGCAAGACTGAAATAACATGGAAGTGTAACCTAAAACATCTCAACTTAATTTTGCATCTAATAATATCTTGATCCATAAATAAAACAAAGATGTCTGGATATGGTATTTGCAAAAAAACCTGAAATAGTTGCAAACAGAAAGAACCATCAAATAGTTGCAGATTGTACTTGCCTTATGTGAGGAGGGAACAACACAATTTCAAGGCCAGCATGTTCCTGCATTTTGTAATCTGTAGAAGAAACAGTTGGTTAGAATAAAATGGTAACATTGTAAATTGAACAGAGGACATATTTGAGAGAAAACATGTTAAGGAGTTATCTGAACTAAGGCTTCTTCTGCAATACTTATGGCTGTATAAGAGTAAAACAGATCTCTAACATGGCTTGTTCCAGTTTTCCAATCTTGACGAGATCTGTTTTAATTTGCAAAAACAATTTATTACAAAGTTAGTATTGTATATACATGAACCAACTGATTAGTTTCGAAAGCACAGTGAGCAAGGCGTTTTCTTGGTAATATTCTAATATTGGCAGCTGTTCTGTGCTTCATTTCAGAAGTCATTGCAACAGTGCTGCTAATCAGACAACAAAATTTCAAAATAATGTCAAGCTAAACAAGCAGAACAGGAACCCCACCAACAACAAACACAAATTTCATATTCATGCTAACTAATTAAACATGGCATTGCACAAGGAGAGATCAAAACCATGAACCTACAAAGCCATAATCTTTTGAAATAAGGTTTGGACTTCAAATGATGTAAAAAATGAAATGGGTTCAGATAAACTTACTCATTTGAAATTCAGCATTGAGTCCGAGCAAGAATACCAATGGAATGAGTGGAAGCTACCAGAAATGTATATTAGCCATTGTGTCCTTTGTGCGTTGTAGATTGGAAACCATGTGAGCATTGTTCAGATTGTAAACTGCAAATCATGTCAGCAGTCTCCAGATATATGGCATATTCAGATGGTCTGTGGGATAAATTCTTTCCTCGTAATGTTACCAGATTTTATGCAAAGCAGTTACCCTGTAGCATTTGTTTCGAAAATATAACTCTACGTTTGACTTTGAATCAGATGTGTTTAGGAACATGGAAAAAATTTAAGCAAATTGTAGAGCTAACAGTAAACAGAAACATAGGTAATATAAAACAAAACCTTTCGAGCCCAAAACTTTCATTTGGCTTAAGGTTATAATGCTATTATAATGAAAAATCATGCAGATCAAGCAACGGTTAGCAATTGATCGATTGCATATAGTCCCAGGGAAGGAGTAATAATACCAAATGCATTATGTCATAATTGCATTTTCAAACAACATATATTCATTTTAAAGTGCATATAGTTTGATGCTATTTATAAAGCCTAGCTTCAAGCATGTTGTAGAATGCGTTCAATCTCAAATACAAGACAGAAACAGAAACAATACAAATAGACATGTATAAAGACTTTCTAGGCCTGTTTCCTGAATCGTTAGCTACACTATGCAACAAACAAAAACTAACATAGCATTCAGCCATAACATAGGAGCAGACAGGAATGACTAGCCGATTCAATATACAATTTGTCATTTAATCAATCTATGGAATCTTTGGTGTTTGCAGTCAGCAGCTGTAGATACAAAATTATTGCTGATCTAATGTTGCATTTGTTGTATTCAATGATATAGTTTAAACCAAACATGGTAGTTTTTAAGATGCGACAAAAATATACATACAAAAGCTGACAAGACAATCTCTCGTTGTCAAGCTTGAAGCATGATGCAAAATGCGTTCCATTTGAGATAGAGAACAGAAACAAAAACATTACAAACACATATGGATAAAGACTTTGTAGCCTTTTTTGAGATAGAGAACAGAAACAGAAACATTACAAACACATATGGATAAAGACTTTGTAGCCTTTTTTCATCAACTGTTGCGTTACATAATCTTTGTAAATGACTCAAAATTGCAAGTCAAATACTTGTATTATCGTGAGAGCATAATATGAAGAAACATGTCCATATTACTTTTGCATTTGTTATGGATCTGAAGGCTGCCATGCTCCTGGATTTTGTAATCTGTATATCAAACGGTTAGTTAGAACAAAATGATAACACTGTAAATTGAAGAGAGGACATATTTGAGAGAAAACATGTTAAGGCATATGTTGATATACCTTCCATTTGTTAGTTGACATGTAATAGTTCACTATCTTCATTGAGTGTGAACTTGCTCTGAATTTTGAAGTCACGTAAGATGTAAACAGTGGTAGCTTTCTGTTGCAAATATGTCTCATATGACATTGATTTTAAATCAGGAAGTAAGTCATGTAATAAGGGCTCCCTGATAATGCACTGGACAAAGTTATTTGTAATGGATTCTATTATAGCATTTATACAATGCTTGTAGAGGAAAGGGCAATTATCATTGCATTGTGAACAGAAAATTGTTGCATTGGCTATTGCTATGGATGAATTCACTGGGCAGTTACAAATTCCACAAACAGGTTCGAAAGGAGTTGAATATGGATTTGTTGTGGTCAGAATACCTTCGACCTGTTTATAAAACATTCAAACGTTAATTTACATTATTACATGCCAAATGCAAATGCAGCAAAAACATTATTATTGCTATACTTATAGCATAGGTAGATGTAGTTAGTTTTGTGAGATTGTTGAGTGCATCTGTGTTCAGTTCAGTCATGAATGTTGACTTCGATGCTCTGAATATTGTTTCCGTTGTGTTTACCTTTTTTGTTCTTTCCTTACATCTTTGAGAAGAAAACACTACAACAAAAGGACACATTCAAAATATGAAGATTCATGTAAAGTCGAAAAGTCATAGGAAATCAAATAGTCACGAGGGTATTCAAAGTCATAAGGAAGGTGAAGCATCACCTCTTGGTTATATATACACCCTCATTGTATGAGAAAGGGACTTTTCAGTTTGGCTCCTCCCGTAAAGCATTAGAGAGATAAACTATTTTTTTTGAGGAGCAAGGGTTGGCTCCAACACTCCACTATTAGAGCTGGTGATGTTCATTGTATACATGTGTCTTGGGACTTTTACTTAATAACAAAATCCTTCATGGTCGATATGTTCTTCATGCGTGGATTATGAATATTTGAGATACTATTATGTGGATGTTTGTATTTCATGTTTGCTTTCATCTGTGCTAAAGTAGTTGAAATATTTCGGTGATTTTAGTACTTATCATATTGAGTGTAACATCCCTCGTGAAAATTTCATGTAATAAAATTTAATAAATGCAAAATAAGACCACAGTTAAGGGACACTTATTCCAAGTTGAATGTTGGGCAAAGATATCCTAGTGGGCATCACTAGATGTGTTTATTATGGCTAAAGAAATTGGAAAATGCAAAAAGGAATTTTTGACACACTTGTTTATGAAAATAAAGGAAAATTAGGAGAAGAGGAAGGTGACAAGTCACAGGTTGCATGTGAGGAGGAAATTGAAGGAAAATAATGGAAATTGAAGAAAATAGAGGCCTCATTGATAAAAAGGTTTTTGAGGATTAGTTGGCAAACTTTGTCATTGTAGGCTTTTGGTCAAGGTAAGCTTGGTCAGTTCAGTTTTGGAGCTCTCTCATTATTATCTCTCTCTCTCTCTCACTCTTGGACACTTAGAATTTTTTTGGAGCACTCTAGCTTTGGAATAAGGAAGGAAAAGTAAGAAAAGGGAAAGGAAGGAAAGCAAGGATCAAGCAAGGAAGAGCAAGATCAAGCAACTTCAACAGGAATACATGCACGTAACATATTGCATGTGTGATTTCCTAGCTAGTTTTGACATGCATGGCCTTGCATGTTGTTGTATGGTTCTCTTGTTGTCGGTGGCATAGTTTTGTTGGGTTATGATAGTGGTTTGCAGCTTAGTCTTTCCTTTTTCCATATTCCATGGTATGTTGGGATGTTGATTATGGTTTTGAGCTTTGGAATTATCGGATGGATTTCAAAATCCAGAGTGGAGGTGGTCTTAAGGTTCATTCCCAAAGGCCTAGGAATCCCTTGACTGGTTTTAGCAAGATACATGGTAAAGCCTGAGGGAGGTGTGTCGATTTAGGGGCTAGTGATCTGGGATTGTATTACGATAAAGCCTGAGAGATAAGGAAACAAAAAATTCCTCAAGGATAGTGATGGATTTTGAATGGCATTCCAAGTTTGATTCAATTTTGTGATTAGAGCACAGGTTTTGGTGTGATCAAGGTTTAGTGATGGTGGAGGTGGTTCCCTTGGTTGTTTTTGGATTGGTTTATAAATGAGATCCCATGTTCATGCTTGGAATATGGCACAAGGGTGGATGGCTGAAAGAAATATTTGTTTCAACCATGTCTATGGTCGAGTGGTACGTGCAGGAAGTCCTGAACCTGGTCGGATTTTCCTATGTTTATAAAAGATAAGTTCTCTTTCTATTGTACTTATTTATATATAGATTTAATGGTTGTTATCTCACTTTTATTTTCGTGATTTTATGCTGGTTATAAGCATGGTTAAGTGATTGCCTCATGTCATGGTTATTTCATGTATTTACTTGTAATTATTAAAATGATGGATGCAAGACCTAATTGATGTCATAAAATTTCAAAGGAGAAGGTGGTGATACTTCTTGTCATGTCTCATAAGAATTTTCAGTCATTCATGCTATGTCTTGTATCCTATACCTGTAGATTGTATTGATGTTAAGTGTTTAACATAATGCCAGTCTCGGTTGGGGATGGTCAGGCCTAGTCCTAGAGTTATTTTTAGTTTATTAGTATTGTCATCACGTGTTTAATGGATTCTAGAATTTACAACAAGTTCTGGGAAGTGGCCGAAATTATGGGCTTGAAAAGTGCCTTAAATCCTGCAGACTCTGGCACAGATTTGATGGAAATAGTCCATGGACGTAGGCATGCAAGCTTGTAGGAGCATCTAATCTGTCTGGATTTTGGCATGTGCATAACATGGTAACATCCAGAGGTTTAATAGATTATAAACTTAGTGGGACCCAGGGGCATCATACCTGTGTGGTTGGGGTGGCTCCTGGGAGTGTTGTGCGGATGATGTGGAGGGTATGTTTGATGGGTTTCCATCGATTCCACTTCCTTAAGGATACCTAGGAGCTTGAATCATATCATAGTAGGCTCTCTTCACATGTTTACCCCAGTTGGTCGGTTACTTGGGTAGATATGGGACGAGGGTGTTACATTGAGAATGTGTTGTAATGTTTGTTATTGTTGTCCCATCCTTGTGGACTATTCTGTAGGACACTAGACGGATCTTTCTCATTCATTTGTTGTAATGATTGTCACATCTTTTGTCGACTATTCCATTGGACGTCATTTGGATCCGTCTTGTTCACGTCTGTCTCTACTTGGGTGGTACTATTATCTCTCTCTTAGAGGCTCACTTTACTCTTTTCCTCCACAGTAGAAGAAGTTTGACACACCTATAACAGAACACACACCAGACACACCTTTCTTTTCGAAGGCACCATGCATTCCTCTCTCTTACTAATAGTTAGAGCCAAAGAAAAGTCTATAGTAATGCATGTCAACTGGGTCGATACTCTAGATGGGAATCCTTTTCCAAATAGTGTGAGGTCTAATTGAGGCTTCACATCAGGGAGACCCCTTAGTTGACCAATTTCCAACACTGTCAACAATACCATATACTAAAGATAATTCTACTAAAATCCATTCCCATTCATAGTTAGATCCAATGTAAAAGGTATTCTTTTATATATAGATGGTCTTAGACAAACTCAAAAATAGTACTACCATCATATGATTTTAAATTATAAAAACTCAAAGCTTTGTAAGGGGAATATTATCTCTACAAGATATTTTGCATGTCCTTATTCATTTCTTGAGAGGTGTATTATAAATTTCTCACCATGTAAAATATTTTTATGTGTCATATTTAATAAATTTATTCCAAACCCCACATGTGAAAAGACCATCAAAGAGAGATGGGATAGCATGTCGCAATTTGTGGCATGCTCCAAATTTTCTTTTAGATAATAGTACTAGGTTTTAGCATATAATTTCTAATCTCTTCATACCAGTTACAAGGTTGGGATCCTATGATAAAATCCATTTCCCCTCATTATTGGGTATTAAATGTCTAAATAAGAAGCTTGGATTACCCAATGTCTAAATCGGAAGCTTGGATTTGTGTAAGATTTCGGGGTGGATCTTGTGCAAACTCCAGTATCATAAGAAAAACAATTCTTAAAAATAAAAAATAAGAGAAGGTTTTGTGTATGTTCTTGTAATGGCCTTTGTGTAATTTCCAAAATAAGATAAAATAAACAATTTTTACTTTGTTTTTACATCTTTATCATTATAAAAGTTGTATAAAGGAAGGTTTATGTATATTTATATTTAAATCTTTTTGTTGAATCTAATATGAGTAAGCATTTATGTATTTCATTCCATATACATAATAGTTAAAGTAATTATTTTTATGTTTAGGTAAATTTGTTATTTTTAATAAAATAAAATATAAATAATAATTTATTTATTTTTAATTATAAAATATATTTATATTAATAGATATATATTTTATCTTATTTTAATAAAAATAATAATTCAAATTTACATATGTTTTAAAAAAATAAAAAATAAATTCAAATAATTATAATAATAAAAAAAATTAATTATATTTATTATTTAAAAATATAAATATAAATATATTAATACTAATTATTATGAACTTCTACGAACATCATCTTTCGACTCTCCGATTTTTATGTCCATTACACATCTTTCTACAGGGGAAGGGTAGCCCAAGATTTGAACCCAAGACTTCCGGTTCGGTGAGACTTCATTTCCACGGCCACTGCCACTTGAGCTACCCCATGCGGACTTACGATAACACCTTTTCATATTGCAGAAAAAAATTTAAAAAAACCATATATATATATGTAAAATGTTGTTAAGAAAATATTCATATTAAAATAAATCTTTGAAAAGGAAATTACAATAAAAGAGATGACATAATTTTTAATGTTGGTCATTATCACGTGAGGGCAAATAAACCTCAACTTCAATTATAAAAGTGATTGTTACAAGTTGAGTCACAAGGGTATGGACAATCAATATCGTTAACAACACTACGACCAAAAAACCAATCCCCAGCTGCTTTTGCAATGGTCTGCAAGTAAACAAATACATAATAAATATCTATTTCCATTTTTTAATGTTCGAAATCACTTAGTTAAACACTCAACTTTTAAAAATGCTAACGCTTACTATAAAGACGCACCTTCGAATTTAATTTTGGAGAATGAGGTGAGTTCCACAAAGCTTGTACGGTTGTTTGACAATGTGCATAGCATGAGTTGATAAATAGCCCTCTAGCACTTGGCTTAGACAAGTTGGGTGTTAATGCATTCACCATATTATTTCTAAACCCTATAATATTCATAAAATATATAATGAGTAAGCTATAAACTAAGAATTCTGCAAGAAATCTAGTTTAGTGTTGTTAAAAAGCATCATAAGCAAGGGTTTTCATTCATAAACTAACCTTCCATTATTTTCAATTGCCATGGAGAGCAAGTTGCAATATTCATCTTGCAGTTCTGCCAATTATCTGTGGGATCTGCTTTAACGGGAACCAAAATATTCCCAATCTTTTCCAAGCAAAAGGTGAGTCATAGAAAATATTAAACTGTATCTAATAATAATTATATAATGTTTGTAATGGATAAAAAAAAATATATTCGAGGAATGCTTTGATACCAATGTAATGAACAAAATTCATATACTCATTAGTATACTTAGGAAAATACTCAGAAGATTTGGTATTTGTAAATATCCATTATAAGACAATAATATTATATAAAAATATTTAAATACAAGTGAGATGATCTTCTAAATATAAGAGTATTCCTCTGAATATATGAACTTTGTTAGTTACAATGTCTATAATAACAATGAAAATGTCTATAAAAATATGAGAAGATTCTATTTACCTGCAATGGATCATACGCAGAATTGACAACGAAAAGTGGTGTCTCGATTAATGGTAAGAGATATTGTGGAAATAAGCACTGCCATGTTATATCATTAGATTCTAGTGATGATTCTCAAAGGTAAAAGACATCATAACATAATTTCAAATGGAAAAAACTAATGAATAATGTCATAGTACCAGACTTGCAGGAGCCATTTTTGAGGTGCATGCAGTTGGCAAGTGTTTTAAAGACCCCTACAATACAATATCAAATTCAACAAAAGCATGATATTGCAAAATAGAAACATAAGATTGAAAAATCCATATGAAGAAATCAAGTGCAATATTTTAATTATCTTAGTAATATGTGTTGAAAAGAGTCGAGATATATATATATACATGAAATGTGACAATCTGATCATAGAAAAACCTAAATACATGAAATCCTGCAACGTCCTTTCTGCACCATTTGCAACACAAGGGTATGTTATAAAATTATCAAGATATGCATAAACTAGAGATTATAGATAAAATATGAATGTGCATCATATCAAATAATAATATGTTAATGAGGACATACGAGTCCATGAAAAATCCAGCATCTGGCATGCATTTGACTTTAGCACTGGTAGGAAGAAGATCGCGAAATTCATCGCAGTGAATAAATGTGGCTAGGCCACCCGCTGAGCACCCAGTGAGTAAAGCCTGCAAAAGAATTAGCAATTGATAGTAGCATATTTCATTTTCCTACCTTACAACACCTTTGATTATATCTATGCATGCTCAGTAAATAATCAAAAGAAGGTACCTGTTGGGCTTTGTCCATTCCATGTGCCAATAGATCTTCCATTACAGCTTGCCATATCCTTTGCCCTCTCAAATGAAGTTTGGTAATCTGAAATATTAATAGTGACTATTAGGTAAGAAATGCAACTGTTTCATTGAGATAGATTTACAAGGGTTTTCATTGATAAAACATAAAACTTTGTTAATTTCAAGCATAATTATAAAGTTGGGTGGAATTGGCTTTAAAAGTATCTTTATATCTATTGCAATTTCAGGAATCTCATACTTAATAGAAATTAGAGAATTGACCTTTCTCCTAATTATATTATAAAATATTTTCAAAATTTATAATTAACATTTTAGGACATTTTCAAAATCTGTAATTGACCTAGGTTTAAGAGTTTTAAAAATTTTGGAAATTTGTTTTTCGAGGGTTCAATAAGGTAATTCGAATTAGTAGAATTTCTTTTATTAACCAAAATATTATGATAAAAAAATTAATAACTTAAAAAGTATGATAAAGAATGGTTAGTTTGTAATTGTAAAATCAATAGAATCCTTACTAAAAAAATATCATAGAGAATGGTTAGTGTGTAGTTGTAAAATCAATAAAATTTCTTATTAAAGTTTATAGAAACAACAAATTTTATGTCAAAAAGATCGAGTGAAACAATTTTCTTTCGAATTTCAAATTTTTAAAAATTTTGAATTGATTTAAAATTTGAATTTAGTAACTATGCTTTCACTTAATAAGTTTGGTTTAATTTATATAAAATTATAAAAGGAATTATGCTCATAAATTTGAAAATTGTAAAAAAAATAAAAATTATATTCATAAATTAAAAATATATATATATTAATTTTAAGTAATAAGATACATAATTTTTTTTTTTGCTTATTTTTAAATAATAAAATTAATGTAAAATTTAGTTTTATTTAATTAATAAATTAAACTATGTAAATAGTGTTAGATTTAAGATTTTTGTGATTTACGATGTAGAGAATAGTTTTTTGGATTAATCACATTGTAAAGATTAGGTAGAAGTTTCAAATCAACTAATGTGATTCATCCTGTTCTGAGAATGAACTACATTAGTTAGTTTGAAATGTCGATCCAATCTTTACAATATTATTAATCCAAAAAACTATTCTTTATATAAATAATTTTATAAAAAACCATTTATTAATAGAAAAAGATAAATAAATATCTAATTATTTAAATATTCAAACTAACTTACCGGATCTACCTCCTCAACATCTCCAGTGAACGACGACCCGTCACAGTATCTCACCATAACGCGATTCCAATTATAGAAATCTGTTCAACACCGTTTTCAGTGAACAAATTCACTTTACTGTCTGTGAAGATTCTTCCGAACAAATTTTGTTCATAAAACTCTGGTTTAAAATTTTTGAAAACTAACATTTAAGAGTTAAAAAAACAATGGCATTAAATTGTAATTTTATTTAATTGAAAAACCCATTTTATTTAATTATAAATATAAATAAAATATATGACTTTGGAGTGTAAATTTGAAATACCTGGGTTTTCTGATTGGAGGCCACTTAAAACACCTGTAAATGTTGTTGCATTTCCCATGTACAGTGAAGAGCCAAGTGCAGAGCGTGCGCGCTCAGAACACGTTGATATATCGCTGCACCATCCTCCACCCTGCATTAATCTCAAAAAAATGTCACAGGAACAGTTATTAGAACAAGCAACCAGCAACCACCATAACGAGGGGCATCAATATTTAAATAGAAAAGACACCCACCATACCAGATAACAGAGATAACAGAGAATATCAATAGAGAATATCCATATTAAAGATGATAAGAAATAAAAAATAGTTTAGATTTAATGATTAAGTGCGCACATTTAGTTTTCACAAGTCTTGTAGTCCAATTCCTAAGTATCTCTGAAAACTTGCACTATTTTTTTGTTGAAAAAAAATAAAAATAAAAAACATGACTCGCCTCTAAGTGAACCAGCCAGCTCTGTGCTCCTGATCCAGATCCCGGTTGTAAATGGTAAGCAGGGGGGCTGCCATCCAAACAAACTGCAATCCCCCAAAGAACTTATTAATCTCTATTCCAAAAATTAACCTAAAATTTTGACATTACCCCCAACACATACATTTCACTTACCAGCTCCATTGGTTACTGCATTCTTCAACACAGTGATGTTTACAGAAGCCCTCAGATTGGACGACTCTATTGTTCCCACGAATCCAACAATTACCAAAACTGTAAATGTAGATTTTATGAATCCCATATGGATATTTGCAGCCCCCCTGCTAACCATTTCAGATAGCCAAAATAATGCCCAAGTGAGGATAATGTAAGGCTATAGAAGATTAGGTAATGTTGCAATGCATTATAAAGGCTCATTCATGAGTAACTCATTTCTTAAAATATCAGGGGATCCCAATATTTCGCAATTAGTTATGAATGACAGATCCCCTTATTGGTGAAATTTGTGGAATATCGATATGGGTTGCAGATAAAATATAATATGGCGACCTGTAAATGTGGCACAAATCAAAACTAATTTATAAATTAATGAATGAGTTCAAAAAATTTAAAACCGAGCGGCTTACCTAATGAAACAACCCAAATCTACGCGCAGTTCATGCGGTTGCTTTAACCCAGAAAAGCGACACAAGCGCATTAAACGGGGATCTTGACTTTCAAAAATAAAAACCGTCCTGAAAAGATTGAAAAGAAAAATAGACGCCACACAATAAAGAGAATTGCAAGTTGAACGGCGTGCAAACTGTGACAATAATGGCGAGTTAAGCGTGACATTGCAACAAAGCAACATTCTAACCGGTGAAAGATATAAAATAAAGCTATATTTTTATTGTTGTTTCATATATCCAGTCAATTACATCATGTTTACATATAGTTGCATCATCGCAACGTATGATATTGTATGCGATTGGAAATTATTATTAAACCCTCTTAACCATTTAAAATAACATCGTTTGACGATATATACTATATATATTATATAGTTTATAAACAATTAATACTGAAAATATATTTACGACCAACATCTTATTGTTTGTAAACAATTAGTACTGAAATTATCTGTATTTTCATATTCTAGGGTGTCATAATTTGGATTAGTTGCGTTGGATATCTCACTAAACTAACATTTAACGAATTCCTAGACAGTTTTGGCATGCTTGTCATGGAAGTTTTGGAGGGGTATGGGTATGTTTTTGTATGCCATGGTGCTACGAAGTTAACAAAGTTCCTTCTCATAAAGTTTGATGTTGCTTAACATTTTAGGCTTCACCATTTACTGTTTTAACCCTTTTTTTGTTTATTGTGGCTATGATGAAAGAACGGCATGTGACAAGATTTGTGAGAAAATTTGTGAGAAAATGGGTCTCAAAGGTTATCAGGTTTGTATGAGGAATTTTCCAAGATGAGTTCAATATAGTTCTGACATAACTTGGTTTAATATTTTTAATAAAATAAAATAAATTTTCTGATAGGGAATACAAAGGTTTTTTTAAGAGTTGGACTGATGGTTGAGTTAGATGGTAGAAGAATTGAAATATTGGGACAGGTAGCCAGACTCGTCTAACACCAAGTTCGTACCTATCTGGCTCAAAGAGAATTTGATGCCATGAGTTGGGTTATAGTTCATTTCCAAGATTTATGGAGAGGTATTTTGTTTTTATCTATTTCAAAACATTCTATCTTTGTGCTTCTGTGGTTTGAAATGAGTTGCTTGTTCCTTTTTGCTAATGTCTTTGTTTATTGTTTATTTTGTTATATCTCTCTTCAATTACCAATTTTGTGTTTATTTTGTTATATCTCTCTTCAATTACCAATTTTGCATGAATCAATAGAAGTTCATTTGTTTCTCATTCATTAACCTTTGTAAGCAAGATTGCACTTAAGCTTTATAAACACATGAAGAAGTTCATTTGTTTCTCATTCAATAACCTTTGTAAGCAAGATTACACTTAAGCTTTATGAACACATGAAGTGTGGGTATGTTACAATATAAATACAAAAACATCTATGTCAGCATCAAGCCAGGAAAACCCGTGTCATTCTCTTGTAGTAGTTAGATGATAACAATTGCTAATTAACAATTGAAATACAACTCATTTTAGTTAGATGATAACAATTGCTAATTAACCATTGAAATACAATTCATTTTAGTTGAGAACACAATATAAGCTATATTAATATATAAGAAGACATATGCTTGAGCTTTTTGAATTTTTGTTTTGTTGCTGATTAGTTTTGAAAAGGGATTCAATGTGGCAAGGATAGATTTGGGGAATGATGAGCTTACAAAATGTTGGAGAGATTGTTTGCCTTTTATCACTCATACTTATATTTAAATAACTAAATTGTTAGTTTCTTTTTCAGCTTAAATGGCGTGCACACAGATGCCTCTTATAACAAGAAGAAGTAAGAAACACTTGATTTACAGTGCTCTAGACTTAAAGGGTTGCAAGAAAGGAGCTTAAAAAAATGAAAAATGGTGAACTTGTTATCACATCTTTCTCCTTTAAAAAATTGCATGTGAAGATTTCATCCTGTTTTGAATTCTCAAACATAGGTCATTAGATTTTGAACATATGCTTTAATTATTATCATAAACATATTTCTGTGTATATATTAGTGTTTTGTTATCTGATAAAAAGAGACAAGTCATATTGTCAATTGATTTTGGTTTTAAGGAGATCTTTTTCTCGATTCATCCATACATTTCGATATTTTGGGATTCACATCCTTTTATAATAGATTAAAGTAATATATATATTTCTTTTTGAATTGGTTGACCCCTAATAGGATTGTATTATTGTAAAAATTGTAAATAGTTTCAGTTATGCATTGGAGAAAACCAAAAAACCTTAGAATTGGAATCCCAAGAAAAATCCCCTCATGAACTGACTAATACAAAATACAAATTAATTCACGAAGTTGCCCTCCTGGCCTAACATGACATCATAGCCAACCTCCATTTTTAGCACTCCTGCCCTATCACTCCTGTTATTTTCCAACTCAGAGCTGCCCTTGCTGCTTTGTCGCTCTACGAATACTAGAACGTGAATTATGTGCATGGGGGTGCGTTAGACTATTGTTCATGATGTCAGAAGTGGGATACTTCATCTTTTTTCTGTGTTGAATGCCTCTGTATTAACACTGTTGTTCATCGATGAAACTTTGCGTTGAGGTTTTTTTAAGGCATTGTGATGAATGGAGAATGTGAATGGTGTGGGTTGGTGTATGCGTTGAAACCTGTCGAATCTCTGCTCATTTTCCCGTGGCCTTCACATTCTTCAGCACTTTGTTGATCTCCACATAACATGTTACTGTCATTTTTTTTTAAAGAACAAATCTGCTCCTTTCCTTGAGATGGTGTGGTTGTTGTGGACACTTTTCTGCCGAGTCGTGGTGTTGAGAGTTGAGCAACAGAACCATGGTGTCAAGAATGGGATGTGACCATCGGTGGGATTGAACGCATGCCCCTTAGGACCCGAGCCCAAGTCTGGTGCGTGGTGCGCAGTGGAAGGGTGGTGAATGTTGCGTAGATACCTTCTTTTATGGTTGTGTGATGCATGTGTCGAATGTGATTGGCGGACTGCGGTGTTGACGGTTGGTTTTCCATACCATATCATGAACGTTGTTGTTTGTTATGGAGCGCATGGTGATGACTCATAATTGTTTACATGCGACGTATTTTAAATAAAGAATACCATGATGCATTATAAAATTGTTTAAATGGTAAATGGAATGTCAAAGATTTTTTAAGAAGGGTTCGTATAGTATATATGGTTAAAGTGGCACATAATTTGATGACATGGTATTAGGACATAGGTGCATGCGTTGATTTATTTATTGGTATATTAGGAGTGTTAAATTAAAAAAAAAAAAAAAACTAGTTGTGCTATGTATGTAATGTGATGCATTTATGTTTGAGTTGCTTTTTTAATAGTTATATGGTATGGAAGGTGGTGGTAATATGTTGGATACCAAAATGTATATGTTGGAGCGTATTTTTTTAGTTGAAATTTTTTGAAGATATAGTTAATTATTTTTATTACAAAGACATTAATTTATTGTTGTAATTTTATTATAATAATTTTGAAGCCATACTAGATTATATAATGCATTATTTAATTTCTATAGTGAGAGTAGTTTTCTCTCGAAAGGATAACTATCATTAGTAGTCTTGCAAGATAAAACACACTTTCATTTTCAATGAGTTTTGGAAAGGAGTTTGTGAAGGAGAATGAGACAATGCACTTGAAAAGCCCACTTCATATAAGGAGCTTGCCATTTGGTAAAACAAGAAAAGCAAGGCCTATACCTTGATTGAAACATCAGTAAATGAAGAGGTGAGTCACCATATCTCTCCATTTTCAAATGATTTTGAAGCCTTAAAAAGGTTGAAGGAATTGTATGACTCACACTCTAAACTTGAAGTTTATCAATTGACGATCAAGTTGTTCAACCTTGAGTTGAAAAATGATGACCCTCTTGCCTTAGCATTAGAAGTAAGATCCATTATGCATGACATAAAACTCACTGGTGTTGGAATAGATATTCCTCTCAGAGCTTATGTCAAGGCATTATATCCCACCTATTCACATTATCTTGAGTCATTGCAAGCAAGTCAAAACCTTAAGGAGATTACCTTTGAATCCATTGAGAAGAATTTTGCTCAAAGAGAAAAGGCTTTTGGGAAGAAGTTAGCTCCTCAGTCTACTGAATAAGTTGTGTGCCTTGCACAAAAAGAGAAGAATCATGCGTAAGATTCATCTAGCAGAAGAGATGGTTGAAGAGGAAGGAGAAGGAAGAATTTAAGAGGCAAGGGGGCACACATTTCCGAGGAGAAAGGTCTAATCTTCATTGTATATGATGCAATAGAGATGGACATGATGCTTCCACATGTAAGTTTCCTTGGGACAAAATTGAACAAGAAATAAATGAAGGAAAAAGTAAAACAACTCACAAAGGAAAAGGTAGAGAACCTAAGTCTGCTCATTATGTTGTGGCACATTGAAACATTGGAGTAATTGAAAACTTATTCAATGCTTCACTTACTTCATGGAAAGATGTTTGGGTGCTTGATTCACGAGCATCTTGCCACATGACTTCCAGGAGATTTTTTTTTTAAGAATTCACTGATAATGTTGATGGAGCAGTGTACTTTATAGACAAGTCAAAACTAAATCCATTAGGGCTTGGCACCATCAGGCTCAAACTGCCTATTCTTCCAAACTTTCTTCTACATGATGTTCTATACCTCCTCGAGATGAGGAGAAACTTGTTGACCTTGGTCCACATCTTCCGGCAAGGACACTCCATTCACATACTTGATGGTAGAGTTGAGGCCAAAAAAGCATCAGATCACTCACTTGTCCTAGCAGGGATAGAAGAAGAAAGACTTATGAAGCTGCAAAGAACTTATGCTCGTGGAGAAAACGTTTCTTACAGTTCTCACTATGATGAAGGTACATTTTCCATCAAGTTTTTTATGGAATGGTATATTTGGACACTTGAACTCTGACAACCTTTGTTTGTTGAAGAAAAATGGTGTTACTGGTTTACCTACTTGTTACACTAAAAAATGTCACCATGACCATTTACAGTTAGGATGACTCTATCAACAGTCATGCTACCCTCTTAGGCAAGTCTTATGCCTCTGCTTTCCATGTCAAACTCCAAAAAAGAGAGAAAGTCTTTCTAAATGTATTTATCTCTGGGGACGCAGGTTCTCTCAACCTTACCTGCGGGGACGCACCCAATGTTCACAAAAACTGCGTCTTTGGACGCTCTGTATGTAAAGGTGCAGGTGCGTCCCCCTGAAAAGGTTAAAATGTGCAAGTTTCATCTTTAAAAAGTCACTTGTGGTTATTTCTAGAGCATTCTAGAAGGTTGTTCGACGTGTATTGAGCGCCTCCAGATGGTTCATGCACCCCTACCAAAGAGGAACTTATCCCATCAATAAGGGAGTGATCCCATCCAAAGAGGGGACTATCCCATTGATGGTGGACCTGATTAACTTCCTCTTGAGCACTATAAATACAGGCATTGGGCTAGAAGGAGGAGGTTGAAAGCTATACATTTCTAAGGGTAAATGCTGCAGGAATTAGGACTCCCATTTAGAAGCTTGTGAGGAGAGATTGCCATCTTTGCTTGTTCTATTTGGAAGTGGGTGAGCTTTGTCAAAGTAGAGGAAGACTCTTGTGGACCCTGGAAGGAGCTTGCACAACACCAAGGCTCAGGTTGTAATGGTTCCTTTTGATTACCTTTAATGCAAATTGGTCCATTCTTCTCAATAACTTGTTGTTTATGGGTTATTTCATGTACTCCTTGGTCTATATGTTGAATATGCTTTGTTTTATGTTATAATCAGGTGCTATTTAATTGTTTGATTGTTGGTGATTGCAGGTTTTGGAGAAAAGGAGGAGCTCATCCAGATCAACAAAGCTTGGACTTCTACAACAGCGTTTGGACAAAGGTAAGAACGAAACACTTGATTTCTCATACAATTTAAGAGGCAAGGGGGCACACATTTCCAAGGAGAAAGGTCTAATCTTCATTGTATATGATGCAATAGAGATGGACATGATGCTTCCACATGTAAGTTTCCTTGGGACAAAATTGAACAAGAAATAAATGAAGGAAAAAGTAAAACAACTCACAAAGGAAAAGGTAGAGAACCTAAGTCTGCTCATTATGTTGTGGCACATTGAAACATTGGAGTAATTGAAAACTTATTCAATGCTTCACTTACTTCATGGAAAGATGTTTGGTTGCTTGATTCACGAGCATCTTGCCACATGACTTCCAGGAGATTTTTTTTTTAAGAATTCACTGATAATGTTGATGGAGCAGTGTACTTTATAGACAAGTCAAAACTAAATCCATTAGGGCTTGGCACCATCAGGCTCAAACTGCCTATTCTTCCAAACTTTCTTCTACATGATGTTCTATACCTCCTCGAGATGAGGAGAAACTTGTTGACCTTGGTCCACATCTTCCGGCAAGGACACTCCATTCACATACTTGATGGTAGAGTTGAGGCCAGAAAAGCATCAGATCACTCACTTGTCCTAGCAGGGATAGAAGAAGAAAGACTTATGAAGCTGCAAAGAACTTATGCTCGTGGAGAAAACGTTTCTTACAGTTCTCACTATGATGAAGGTACATTTTCCATCAAGTTTTTTATGGAATGGTATATTTGGACACTTGAACTATGACAACCTTTGTTTGTTGAAGAAAAATGGTGTTACTGGTTTACCTACTATTCCTAGGAAACTTAAGCAATGTGATGCTTGTATCTTAGGAAAGTACAAAAAAAATATTTTCATGATTCTCATTCCAAAGCACATAGAGAACTTGACCTCATTCATTCTAATTTGTGTGGCCCAATGCATGTTCCTTCTGCAAATGGTAATAAATATATGATGACATTTATTGATGACTACAACAAAATGTGTTGGGTTTATTTATTGAAGAACAAATCTAAATATTTTGAAACATTCAAGAACTTTCATGCATCGATTGCAAATGATGCACAATCTCATATTGTACATTGTGCAATATCATATTCGGGATGGACCGTGTGCAATCTCTAGTATCATAAGCAAAAAGTACTTAAAAGTAAAAAATAGAATAAGGTTTTGTGTATGTTTTTTATGGGCTTTGTGTAATTTCCAATATATATATATATATATGTTACATATTTATTATTATAAAATTTGTATAAATAAGTGTTTATGTATATGTATATCTTTTTGTCAAATTAAATATGAGTAAGCATTTATGTATTTCATTAGTTAAAGTAATTATTATTTTTATTTAGATAAATTTGTTTTTTTAATAAAATAAATATAAATATTATCTTATTTTAATAAAAAGAGTAACTAAAATTTATATATGAATTAAAAAAATAAAAATAAATTATTATTTTTCAAATAATTATAATAATAATAAAAATTTAATCACATATATTACTCTAAAAGTAGAAATAAAAATATATTAATACTAATGATTATGAACTTCCATGAACATCACCCTTCATAGTATAAACTATGATTTTATTAAAAAATTAACACATACATTTTACAACAAGGAGCCACTGTTGTGGCGCTAGTCCCTGCCGGTTGAGATTTAATTTGTGTTTAATTTGCATTATCATCAGAGCTGGTTTGCATTACTAGTGTGGTTTAGGCATGTTTACTTGTATTAAGATTTAGTGAATTGAATAGCGAATTGTTGTATGGACTTTTTGACTTTATGCAAAGAGTGAAATATAATGAACTTTGCGTTTGTTAAGTAAGAATTGTGATAAATGTAAGATTAGTTTTAGATGTAATATTCCAATGTGTCATGATTTAGAAAATGTTTAGATTAATAATTAAAATGTAATAAAATTTAAGAGTGAATCATGGAAACTTTGACGGGAAAAAACTATAAAAGGTAATAATAATGCATTATAATGTATGAAGAATTAAAGAGTGTTAAAGTAAGTTATGTATTTTAATAAGCATGGGGTATAAAATATATTTAAATGCATAATAATGAATTCATGGTGCACAAAAGATAGAATTTTGTTATTTTTTTACATTTGAATATTATGGAAATATTCATAAAATGATAATGAGCAAATAAACATTATTATGAATATAAATTTGTTAATTAAATCCGTGGTGGAGAGTGTTCAATATTTAGATAAACGATTGTCGGAAGTCAAAGAAGAACTTAAGCATTTAAAAATTATGGAGTCTTGGACCCATGATTGAAAGATTAGATATCTAGTAACATGTTTGGACATAAGTGATACCATTCAGGTTAATGTCAATGATTGGGGAATTATTCCATGGTCAAAAGAACAAAAGATATATTTATTTAAAAATATTGTTTATCATAACTTTAGTGTGAATTTTAAATTTCTCCAATTACTAATTAGCAAAGAAAATAAACCCTGTATCTAATTTCTAATTAGTAATTTGTTGCATTTAATTAATAATTTGTTGTGATGCAAAAGGACATGACTTTTGGTTTTTTTTATAGTTTTGGGTTAGTAAATATAGGATCTAAGTACAATAGCAAAGTAATTTTGATAAGTTTATTTTATAAATTAAAAACTAAAATAAACAGATTAAAATTAAAAAAACATTCAAACTCTACGAGTTGAAATGTAAATTGATCATGATCTGCAAGAAAAAATTCATTATCTTTTGGTGTTGTGTACTCTTGCTTTCTGCAATATCTGTGTTCCATTTAAGTAAGTTAGTTTTTTATTGAAATTTTTTCGAAGTATAATGAAAGGACTTACATCACAGATAAACAGATGCCATTAAACATAGTTGTTTTTCTATTTTGTGATTATCTTAATAAGGGGGTATAGTTTAATATAATTCATTTATTTGGCATAGCATAAGCATAGGAGGTATGATGACATATAGAATGACGAAAATTGGGATAATTGAAAATAATAAAAGAATGGAGATTGACTATACCACTTCAAATTACTCTATTTTTTAGTTAGAAATAATGTTTTGGCAGCTTGATTTTTTAAAAGTTATTATGTTATTAAACTTTATACGTGGTGACAAGAAAGGCTTACCTTGGCATAAGCTAATTATTGCAGGTTAACACAACTGGGAGAAATGATATTACATGTTATAAATTATGAAAGTCATATTCAATTAATAGTGTTTTAAAAAATAGATAAAAGTTCATTTCAATGTGGGAATCTTTTTATTCAAGGAATTTTATTTCTTTGTGATTGGAAGTGTAATCTTTGCATTATGAATACTGAATAATAAAAATATTATAGGAAATTTATAGTTAGTTAAAACTATAAATAGTTTAATAGTTATAATTAAATATGAATGGATAAGCAGTATTTAATATTATATGGCTAATTTAAATTATAAAATGCATTATTTATTTAAACATTAAAGATAGAGTTTGATTTTATAATTAAATAAAAATAAATAATAACAATATTTTTATATTGGATCAGAGATATTGAAATTTAATTATAATTGGCATGTTTATCATGATTAATAATAGTAAAAAGTGTTTATCATAATTAACATGGTTGTGATGCTAATGCATGGCCATGTCGCTAATCCATGGTCAAAATGGTGAATCATCATTAAAATGGTGAATGATGCTGAAGCATGCCCAATGTAGTTAACAAATATTAAAAATAAACAAACCCAACTATTAAAGAAATGAGTTCAAGTAACTAAATATAGTAGATAGAAAATGGTGAATGATGGTAAAGCATGAGCAACATGGCTATCAAATATTAGAAACAAACAAACCCAAATATTAGATAAATGATTTCAAGTAACTAAATATAGCAGATAGTAATTTATATTTATGGAACTTGTTCAAATTGAATTATAACATTGGTTTTCTACATAAAATCAAATATATAACAGATAAAGATGCCAATTTATTAAACATTAGCATACTGAATCAAGAGCCATAGAGACAAAATAAAAACTGCCAATGCCAATTTTTATCAACTAATAATTAATGCATTAAACATTAGCATAATGAGTCAAGAGCCATAGAGGCAAAATAAAAATTGCCAATGCCAATTTTTATCAACTAATAATTAATACAACATTTGACTAGATGAATGTTCAGATACAAGATGATCATTTAAGAACATAGGATTTGTGCTGTAACATTTTGTCATTCTGTCAATACAATCTCATTTTGTCAGCAATGACAGCACTTCATTCCAAGTTTGCATGTTTCAAAAATTTCAGTTGAAGGGGATGCCAAGGAATTTGCATAAATTTATGCTTCTTTATACTAGCTTAACTGCTGAATTTTAACAAGATCATTTCCAGACTTTCCTAGAATGGTTGCAACTGTGGATTCAGATGTTACAACTTCAACTGTAGTTTTTGTGATAAGCTGACCAGCTGCTGTCACACTGCCAAAGGTGATATACAATGCCAAGGACATTAGTACAGAAATAGTGATCGACAAAACCATTATGATAGCAACAATTGACAAAATTTTGCAAATGTTGTGTACCTTTCACGAGTGACATCATCATCATGCTCTGTCACGAGTTGCACTTGATATCATCAACTGCACTTGCTGATGCATATAAACTAGTTGAGTCAAAACAGTAGTCAAATTATGCAAGACTGAAATAACATGGAAGTGTAACCTAAAACATCTCAACTTAATTTTGCATCTAATAATATCTTGATCCATAAATAAAACAAAGATGTCTGGATATGGTATTTGCAAAAAAACCTGAAATAGTTGCAAACAGAAAGAACCATCAAATAGTTGCAGATTGTACTTGCCTTATGTGAGGAGGGAACAACACAATTTCAAGGCCAGCATGTTCCTGCATTTTGTAATCTGTAGAAGAAACAGTTGGTTAGAATAAAATGGTAACATTGTAAATTGAACAGAGGACATATTTGAGAGAAAACATGTTAAGGAGTTATCTGAACTAAGGCTTCTTCTGCAATACTTATGGCTGTATAAGAGTAAAACAGATCTCTAACATGGCTTGTTCCAGTTTTCCAATCTTGACGAGATCTGTTTTAATTTGCAAAAACAATTTATTACAAAGTTAGTATTGTATATACCTGAACCAACTGATTAGTTTCGAAAGCACAGTGAGCAAGGCGTTTTCTTGGTAATATTCTAATATTGGCAGCTGTTCTGTGCTTCATTTCAGAAGTCATTGCAACAGTGCTGCTAATCAGACAACAAAATTTCAAAATAATGTCAAGCTAAACAAGCAGAACAGGAACCCCACCAACAACAAACACAAATTTCATATTCATGCTAACTAGTTAAACATGGCATTGCACAAGGAGAGATCAAAACCATGAACCTACAAAGCCATAAACTTCTGAAATAAGGTTTGGACTTCAAATGATGTAAAAAATGAAATGGGTTCAGATAAACTTACTCATTTGAAATTCAGCATTGAGTCCGAGCAAGAATACCAATGGAATGAGTGGAAGCTACCAGAAATGTATATTAGCCATTGTGTCCTTTGTGCGTTGTAGATTGGAAACCATGTGAGCATTGTTCAGATTGTAAACTGCAAATCATGTCAGCAGTCTCCAGATATATGGCATATTCAGATGGTCTGTGGGATAAATTCTTTCCTCGTAATGTTACCAGATTTTATGCAAAGCAGTTACCCTGTAGCATTTGTTTCGAAAATATAACTCTACGTTTGACTTTGAATCAGATGTGTTTAGGAACATGGAAAAAATTTAAGCAAATTGTAGAGCTAACAGTAAACAGAAACATAGGTAATATAAAACAAAACCTTTCGAGCCCAAAACTTTCATTTGGCTTAAGGTTATAATGCTATTATAATGAAAAATCATGCAGATCAAGCAACGGTTAGCAATTGATCGATTGCATATAGTCCCAGGGAAGGAGTAATAATACCAAATGCATTATGTCATAATTGCATTTTCAAACAACATATATTCATTTTAAAGTGCATATAGTTTGATGCTATTTATAAAGTCTAGCTTCAAGCATGTTGTAGAATGCGTTCGATCTCAAATACAAGACAGAAACAGAAACAATACAAATAGACATGTATAAAGACTTTCTAGGCCTGTTTCCTGAATCGTTAGCTACACTATGCAACAAACAAAAACTAACATAGCATTCAGCCATAACATAGGAGCAGACAGAAATGACTAGCCGATTCAATATACAATTTGTCATTTAATCAATCTATGGAATCTTTGGTGTTTGCAGTCAGCAGCTGTAGATACAAAATTATTGCTGATCTGATGTTGCATTTGTTGTATTCAATGATATAGTTTAAACCAAACATGGTAGTTTTTAAGATGCGACAAAAATATACATACAAAAGCTGACAAGACAATCTCTCGTTGTCAAGCTTGAAGCATGATGCAGAATGCGTTCCATTTGAGATAGAGAACAGAAACAAAAACATTACAAACACATATGGATAAAGACTTTGTAGCCTTTTTTGAGATAGAGAACAGAAACAGAAACATTACAAACACATATGGATAAAGACTTTGTAGCCTTTTTTCATCAACTGTTGCGTTACATAATCTTTGTAAATGACTCAAAATTGCAAGTCAAATACTTGTATTATCGTGAGAGCATAATATGAAGAAACATGTCCATATTACTTTTGCATTTGTTATGGATCTGAAGGCTGCCATGCTCCTGGATTTTGTAATCTGTATATCAAACGGTTAGTTAGAACAAAATGATAACACTGTAAATTGAAGAGAGGACATATTTGAGAGAAAACATGTTAAGGCATATGTTGATATACCTTCCATTTGTTAGTTGACATGTAATAGTTCACTATCTTCATTGAGTGTGAACTTGCTCTGAATTTTGAAGTCACGTAAGATGTAAACAGTGGTAGCTTTCTGTTGCAAATATGTCTCATATGACATTGATTTTAAATCAGGAAGTAAGTCATGTAATAAGGGCTCCCTGATAATGCACTGGACAAAGTTATTTGTAATGGATTCTATTACAGCATTTATACAATGCTTGTAGAGGAAAGGGCAATTATCATTGCATTGTGAACAGAAAATTGTTGCATTGGCTATTGCTATGGATGAATTCACTGGGCAGTTACAAATTCCACAAACAGGTTCGAAAGGAGTTGAATATGGATTTGTTGTGGTCAGAATACCTTCGACCTGTTTATAAAACATTCAAACGTTAATTTACATTATTACATGCCAAATGCAAATGCAGCAAAAACATTATTATTGCTATACTTACAGCATAGGTAGATGTAGTTAGTTTTGTGAGATTGTTGAGTGCATCTGTGTTCAGTTCAGTCATGAACGTTGACTTCGATGCTCTGAATATTGTTTCCGTTGTGTTTACCTTTTTTGTTAAATTTTTGAAAAGAATGAGCGGAAAGTGTCCTTTTTGCAATTGTTTTTCCATTGAAACGAAGAATTGTTCATATGTGTCAAAGAGTTGCAACTGCAGAACAGAAATTGCTATGTATTGAAAAATACAAAAAGTAATATGCAACTACATTGTTCGTATGCATTGAAAGATTGCAATTGCAGAAGACAAATTACAAAAACTATGGACAAATTACAACAACTATATATTGAAGTGATGCATGTTATTTACTGACAATTAGGAATAAGTAACATCTGAATACATACAGTTGCATTGTCGTTTTCAGAATCTTCGTCTTTGATATGGAGTATGTAATGCAATCCAACTCGTTTGGCGAGTGTAACGGCAGCAGCGATTGTGCCAATTGGGTACATTTCTTTTTTGTTTGCAAATTGCCTAATGGTCGTATTGGGAATGAAGTGATATTCTTTGCAAACTTCAGGTACAGTTTCTATGATACTTGATTCATTAAGCAATATTATTTTGTCACAGTCACCGCGATCATAAACACTTTTAGGCAATATCCTGAAGTTTGTAATTGAGATGTTTTTGCCTTGAAAAATTTTCTGTTCATGTCGCTCCACCAAATGTGCAGGTACACTCAACGTTATAGTCATCATTCCTTGATCATCTGTCAAATCAGCTCGCAATACTTGACGTGATTTGTTTGCTTTATCAAGGAATGCACTATAGACAACCATTATGTCTCCAACAAATAGCTGCCCAGTTTTACGACTATTGAGATCTTCAATTGATACTTTAATTGGCAGTATCTGATTTTGCCTATTAAAATTGCCTAGTTAGAAATTGCTATAAACATTTGTAGAATACTATGTTTCTCCTAAAGACTGAATAACTAGAAATAGATTAGAGTGTTGTGTTTCATATGCATACCTTTTTGATGTATCATTTTGCACGTTTGTTGAATGAAGTTTGGCTTCGATTGTTTGAGTTGGACTAACAGAAGCAAACGCATGGTTCAATATGGTGTGGATATTATCACATGTATTTTGTGATAAGCAATCAATAAAGAAATTGTGATATGTAACCTGTACATGTCTTCTTGCTGCATTGTTTGGGGGGACTTACTACTAGTGCTTTCTTCACTCGTCCAAGATTTTCTAATTTATATACATTTAAATATAGATATGTAAAAAGAGAAGATATATATAGTAAACACTAATCTGACATATATACATTTAAATATAGATATGTAAAAAGAGGAGATATATATAGTAAACATTAATATTTTAAATAGAAAATAGCATATTTGTATAGTTGTCATATATACCTTTTCAAAGCAAGTGGTTGGTTTGCCTTTCCTAATTGACTTATGTGGTCTATTCCTTCAGTTGTTTGTTTTCCTTTTTCAGCATTTATGCTATGTTATAGAATAGGAACATATATTTAGTTCAATTTCAAAGAGCATATAGAAGTAAACAGTTAACAAGGAACATTAAAAGCATAGAACCATACATATGTAAAGATAGAATGGATATATACTAAACATTAACATTGTAAATACAAATTGGCATATTTGTATAGTTGTCATAAACATGCCTTGCTGAACATTATTATTCTAAATACAAATCAGCATATTTGTATAGTTGTCATAGACATACCTTTGCAAAACAAGTGGTTGGCTTGCCCTTTCTAATTGCGTTATGCATTCTATTTCTTCAATTGTTTCGTTTCGTCTCTGAAGATTTAGGCTATGTTATAGAATAGTAACATATATTTAGTGCAAACTAGAAGTAAAAACTGAACAAGAACATTAAAACCATAGAACCATACATATGTAAAAATAAAAATAGAATGCATATATAGTAGACATTAATATTCTAAATACAGATTACCATTTTTGTGTGGTTCTCATAGACATACCTTTGGAAAACAAGTGGTTGGTTTGCACTTTCTAATTGGCTTATGCATTCTATTTCTTCAATTGTTTCATTTCCTTTTTCAAGATTTATGCTATGTTATAGAATAGCAAGACATATTTAGTACAAGTCAAAAGAACATATAAAAGTAAACTTGAACAAAAAGACAAGATCCATAGAAGAGGAAAGGCAAAAAGAATATACTCTGTTTGTTTATGTTGCATGTTGTTGTTCTTTTTTCTTGGTCGTTCTGTTCAATTGAAAAGGGTTTTACTAGCAGAATCTGCATGCATAAATAGATGAGGTCATATCTGCAAATTTATGGTAGGATAGTTGTGTTGGTTAATTGAAAAGGCTGTCTTTGGAACAAGTTGCATTGATCAATACAGAATGCCATATATGTAAATGTAGAATAGAATGCATAGTATGTATGCTGTTATCACTTCATTTACCACAAAAAGATATTGTAGTTTGCTTTAGTAAAATAGATATGGTAAAACCAATGAGGTATTGCAAAAATGTCAAAATTTGGAATTTTGTAAACTGTTTCATGTGTATATCATAGGTCAAGGACAAGAGATATTATATCATGGTCAGACCAATATGCATCCAATACGAAAATTCTATACTTTATATTGCCTAGATTTGCCCAAACATGGTCAATCAATGATTTGTGCATGCTATTAGTTTTGTCAACTAGGAAATGAAGATTGTAGTTTTGCATGTAGGTTTCTAGTTGCTTTGTTTTTTGATTGCAATGCACCATATCAATATTGAAGTCCCCTAGTATAACTGTGATATTGTTCAGATCTAACTGGTATAAGGCTTTTGCAATGACGTTGAGGATATTGTTTAGGTTTGCATGTGGCGATGCATATATATTGAGTATTGCAATTTGTAATGTGTGAACTTTTATTTTTGCAAACAATGCTTCTACAAAGCAGTCTTCAAAATGGGTATGTTCAAGGATAATGATATTTTTCTTTATCAATATCATTACTCCATGCTTAATGCAACTTGAGATGCAATTGAAATTTTTGAAGTATTCATTTTGCATAGACAACAACATATGTGTTTCTTGTAAGCACAAGATATCAGATTGCATTGTGTCATAGTCATTGCATATGTCAGTAAGATGCGCATGAAGATTGCGAGTGTTCAATGAAAGAATAAAGATGGATCGCAATGATTGTATTGATGAACAGTCATATTCTAGTTGCCATTTTGCAGTGGTTTGCAAACGTTGCATTTCAGAATTTACTTTTTGCTTGACCTTGAAGTTGCTATGTTTAAGAGGATTAAGCAAATACAATGATTCTATGTTTCTGACACGTGATAGTGCTGTGTATACTAGGCCATGCACTTGTACTCCAGTAGGGTCGAATGCAAGCCTATCCAAGGTTAAGCCTTGTGATCTATGTATTGTGCGTGCACATGCAAGTTGAATTGGAAATTGTTTTCGTATTTTCAATGGTGCCATCTTTGATGTCATAGGCATTGGTTTTGATATTCACAATATTGGTGTCCAATCATGTGCTATCTCTGAAGTGTACAAATGACCTAGTTTTCTAGATTGTCGATGACCAATATTAGGGTCATGGAACTTAATCCACAGAACATCGACCTTATTTGTATGGGTATATGCTTTAACTATTCCATCTGCACCATTCACTAGCCCATCTGCTGCATCATCATTGCAAGCATACATTTCAACTAACATGTTCAACTTTATCAAAAGCTATGGAGGCAAAATAGCCGTATGTTGATGAGCTGTGAAATTGTCGTTATTCTCCTGATTTTCGTCAATTGCATCAATCAAAATTTCTTTGCCAGGCATTAGCATCAACATTTTCTTGTTATGCATTGCAACATCTTTGTTTTTGTAAAATAAGTAGGGAAATGTTGGATCATTTGGTACAGGGTGCATGCAACTTGTATTCATGTATGTTATATCGTTAGATGTTTGACAATTTGTTCGCATTCTATTTAACACTGATATGAATCTCTTATTTGTTTGTCGCATTGTCATATGCAATTGGAAACACTTGACATTATCCTTCCAGAAATCATGTGTTATTGTTTGATTGTTGATTGTTGGTTGTTCAAAAATAAGAGAGTCTTGAATAGGTTGCGCTTGATAGAAATCACCACAAAATATGATGTCAATGTTCCCAAAGTATTTTGTTTGGACATGTTTTATGTTTCTGAGTCTATTGTCAATAGAATATAAGAACCAACTTCCAATCATCGAGATCTCATCTATGAAAGCTACTTGCAATTCTTGATATAGCTTTGATAAGTTGTCCAATACTTCTTTGCTCAGCGAGAACAGTTGAGACTTGTTAAAAGGCATTAGCAATGCAGAATGGATTGTTGTTCCACCTGCATTATATGCAGCTTTTCCTGTGTATGCTAATATTAGACCTTTTGGTTTCATAGGATCAGTTGTGTTTTGTGAATCATAAATTCGTATAAGCATTTGGAAAATTGCTTTTGCTGTGAGCGTTTTACCTATACCTGCTCCACCTGTAATAAAAAGGTAAATTGGTTCCTTGGGGTTTTTTTTTTTTAATTGCAATGTCTTTTACAATTGCTTGTTGTTCTTTGTTCAAGATTCTTCTAAGTTTGTAATATTCATTGTTCTCCATTAAAAATGGATGGGCAGTAATTTGAAATCCAAGTTTGATTTTTTTCTTCATTTCAAATTGTTTTGGAAATTGCAAGTCCGATTGCAAATCATATTCCTCATAATGCGAATTGTTCTCTTGATTTTGCATATTCATTTCGTTAGTATTCAAAGAACTGATTTGCTCATTTGTTGCAGTCTCTAAATCACCCCATGTTGGATTGATGTTATATGTAAATTTGGCTTCATTAACTTGAATTGTTTTTTCATGTAATGTATATGCAGAGAGCCATGTAGGCAATTCTTGTTTCAATGTATCTTCACAATTTTCAAATGGCATATATAACAATAATTTCTCTCGACAAAAGTTTTCAATATCATTGTGTTTGTTATATTTGACAAATCGTATAACATTTGGTTTTTTCCTTTTAGATATGGGTTTGCCATTTTTCCTGTAATTTGATACAAATTCTGCAAGGCAGATTTTGCTAATGGAACTTGGTCGTCCAATGTAGTAGTCAACAATGGAATGGCACATAACATCTTCTGAATCATCAGGTTCTTGTTTCAAAAGAATAGGCGGTTTAAGCATAAACGTGCGTTCATCAACTGGAGACGTGTTCACAAATATACATTCCCTTGAACTAGAATTCAATGGCAATGAAAGTGCTATATGCACTGCTTGTTGAGCTGACATTTGTTGTAGATTGAGTAATGTATTTCCAAGTTTACGAATCATTTGCATAGCATCAATTTCATCTTTTTGATGCTCTTTCCGTATTCTTCTAAATGCATTTGTCATAGACTTGTCAATTTTGGTCATATATGAACTACAATATGATGCTGCAGCATATGCATTTAGCACAAATTGTGCATCTGTATTTGCATTCCATAAAGCAGGGATACTGTTTGCAAAACTGTTATTCCAAATGTGAGAAGGTTTTCGTTTCAAGAAAATTGTTGGTTGCTTTACTGTATGTTGCAATAGTTCTATGTACTCATTTTGTAGCAGCCCTATTTCTAGGAGGAAATCGTCATGTGTTGTTGAATCATTGTAGTTTGTTTGCTCCAAGAATGCAAAAAACGATATTGATTTCTCTACAATTTTTGTATTTTCTGCATTGGTTGGTTCAATGATCATTGTTGATTTCATTGGTGGCATGGGGAAGTTGTATCTGCAATTTGAATTTTTTCGCTTCTTACAACTTTTTGTATGGTGATGTTTATGCAATTTAGCAACATCTGGCTCCAAATGATCTGTATTACAAGTGATGTAATTGTCAACAAACTTCTCAATTTCTGAGTTGCTTTCTTTTCCATATATTGGAGCATTCTCTATCCATAACAGTCCATGTTCATGTTCAGTTCCTCTATTTTGGAATTCTGTTACAAAATACTAATCAGATATTTTTCCAAAGAATGTAGTATCTTGAGATATCAATCGCTTTATAGCATTAATTCTATGTCTATAGTATTGGCTACATGTGACTGGATATTTTCTTATAAGGTAGTCAATGTCATCATCTTCTAATATATCAATAGCATTTTTATTTGCTTTATTTCTAAACAATGTGACAAGTGTATCTACTAATGGTTTCCATCGATGTTCTGCACTTGTGAATGTCACAAAGAAAGTTGGAGGGCCTAGTTGTCGTATCATTGCAAATATGTTTTTCCTAATTTGTTCCAAATGGTCAGAAGATATGCGAATGTTTTTGAAATCTATGTATCCAATGTCAGACTTCAATAACTTTTCCAAATTTGCTCGATACTTGACATCTTTTGCTAATATTTTCCTGCCTTTTAGTTGTCCCTTTCTTATTCGCACCCATATGCAAGAAAGCACTTTATCAATTATTATTCGCATTGTCTTGAAAAACAAATTTGTTGTATGATATTGGAAGTCACCACTTGCTTGTAACAATTCCCATTGCACAATTTTTTGGTAACTAAACCTATTTGTGATGTCATGATCACGTGCATCGCCATAAAATAATGTTGGAAAGTTCATTTCTTCTGCATATTTGTCCTTGCAGATGCCTAATGGTCGTTGTCCTTCAGCAGGGGCCACTTCAATAATCTTGTCTTGCAGATCGTAGATGCGTTGTGATTATATTAATCCATGCACCAATGTTTCAGTATGTGTTTCATTATTTGCATCACTATCTGTATCACTTTCATTATCACTGTTTGAATTTTGTACAATGTATTCATTATCCTCTTGTAAAACATGGGCCCAATTCTCATTTATACAAATGTTGCTAGCTTTATAAAGACTTCTAGAACATAGTTCGTTCAATGCCTTTATGACAATAATCGGACGTACTTTACCTGTTTGGTATGCATTTTTGTATTGCAATCTTCTTTTCAATGCAACTGCAATTGTCATTGTATCATTTAGATATTGTGGCAATGCTTTTTGCACAATGTCCATATGAACTGGTACATTGATAATTGATCCTGTTAAGCCAATTTGTGACTGTCTATGTCCCCATTGTCTGATTTGTGCAAATGCAATTCTCAATGACACAAGTCTTTCTTCTAGGTCTGAAAGTATATTTACAGTTGGCAATGAAATGTTATGTCTTATTTGTTTGGGTGCTGCAAATTGTGGTAGCTTTCCATTCTCGAGTGCTTTCTTGCAAGAAACACATATGTTTTCATTGCTAAAGGTCCTATTGTTCAACGTCAAATCCATATGCTTTTGTTGCAAATCTGTAGTGAAGAACCTAATATTTTTTGCAAAATGCAATTTGTTGCAAACTGCACATATATTCCTAGGCGTGTCTTCGACTTTTTCCATATAAATTTGTATTGCATTTTTCTTTCTTGACTTCTTATTAGAAAATGGTTTTTTGCATTTGTCATTGCATTTGCGTTTTGCACGTATGAATTGCTTTAGCTTGTGATAATTCAGCCTACAATCCTTAGTTGGTTTCATTTGCTCTAAATGACATGCTATCTCAAATGCAATATTATTGCTAAAATGTACTTGAGATATACATTGCTCTTTTTCTAGTACATGCTCATGATGCAATTGATTACAAACATCATTTGCTTCCATGGACAACTGTTGAGAATTGTGAACATATTCTTGTATCATTGCATGATAGTGAATATGCGATGTATTTGTCATGAATGACAAGATGTTAACAATATCATTGCATCTTGAATAAGCGCAACTGTAGTTGACAAAGCTATTAGTAACAGAGGACCATACTTGGATATTGACTTTGAATATGACAGATATCCATTGCAGGCAAAATGGTCCGCCTTCCACTTGTCCTTTTTCATATGGCATTGCCATATTTATCAGATATTGTTGCCAATTGCCATTCATTGTATAGTGTATCGCATCAACTACCAGGTATTGCTCTAAACAATGCAATGCCTCTTGATTCTTATGCATAACTGCATTGCAAAAAGATCGCACAATGTAAATTCGCAAAGACTCTGCATTGAAACTTGTTGCTACTAAATAGCAAATTGCATTAAAGAGACTGTCACCACAATTATATGTCACTTGCTTTGCAATTGTTAGTCCATTTAAAAGCATATTATTTGCAATGTGCATCAAATTGCTTTCAACATCTTTGCAAATAGGTGATAGGTAGATATTAGACTGATTGCAAATGCAAATTGGAAACTTTTGGTAAACCAATGGTTCATAATGACCACTAACAGGATTTGCATCATGAAAGAGAATGCAATATGGAATTTCATTTTCATGTTGATTGAAGAGCAAATATCTCGTTTTTCTTGTCAATGACCAAACTGCAATTGATATATCTAGCCATTAGCTAACCAACGTATGCAAAAGGTATCACCCCATAAACCTTGTTCAGACTCCTTTATATTTGTAGATGCAGAATAACTCATTTTATGAAGATATGTACCAATATCATTAACACCATGTAACTCGTATAGGAACTCAGGTGCTAGTTCATATTGATATGACTGTATTGCTTCAACGTCATTGTTCTTTAAGCAAAAAATAAAGTGGTCTATTAACCCATTTCGCAATTCATTTGAAGTATAACGAAAATGTAGAAGCATTTCGAACGAGTCAAATAGACAATCTCCTACAGTATATGAAAATGCATTTAGTCTAAAAAGACCATTTCTTTTTAATACAATATCAATGTTCTCAGGCAAAATGCATTGCAATCTGAATTTGTAATTGTCAACATCTATTATTTGTTCCATCATTTGCAATTGCTTACCAGAGTTGGCTTTTGCAATTGTCTTGTACAGCTTTGCAAAAAAAATTAATGAAGTTAGCAAAAACTGAACGTGACTGTTTTGAACAAAATGTATGTATATTAAAAAAATACGCTATTGCATTATCTTGGTAAACAAATATCAAATTTCTAGCAGCAAGCCATATTTGTAAATAACAAAGAAATTGGAAATGCAAACAATGCAAAGACATAATGAAAAAAATGGAGCATAATTCTAAGAATATTTGTGCAAGTTAACAAAAGGGAACAATCGAAACACAAAATGAAGTTAACAAAAGGAAGCAATGGAAAGACAAAATGAACAAATGCAACAGAACTTTAAGAATATTTCTGAAAGTTAACATCATTGTCAATTGCATTTGTCAAATAAATTGACCATGAGGCTATTTATGAGTTTTACATAAGTGGTGCACCAATTCAACTGTCAAAATATAAAAAGTATTGTCTCTGATTTATGCTAGGTTGCAACTCTAACATATTCCAAGGTAAAAAGTTTCCTGCTATTCGTTATCAGCCTATCAGAATGACCATGACAGGGCTGTCATATTGACATTTTTGAAAACTGGTTATGAAGCAACATATCTTCTCAGCCATACTTTTATCACTTCCTATGCTTAAGCATATCTCTATATCTATATTTTTTTATGGGACTGTTTATGGACATATCTAGCAGCTAATTTCTTATTAGATAAAACTCGCTTCAAAGCTCCGATATATGCTAGAATGACTATGATAGGGCTGTCATATTGACATTTTTGGAAACTGAACCAGATACGAGTAGTGCATAAGCATACTTCCATAACACTTCTCAAGAAGATCCATCATTATGGGACACTGCAGGTATGATCCATATAAATGATGAACATGTAATATGTTCAAAGGACAGCTTTGGCAAAGACAGCAACAATCTGCCTAAGCAAATTGTCCCAAGACTGTTGGCAATTGTGGCATGTGAAAGAAGATGCCCAAAAATTACAGATCTTTGATGATTCACAAACTGTGGTGAATTGGATGAATGGAACAAATTGATTGGATAATTATAAACTTCAACCTATATTTCAGGAGATTCGACTTGCTTAAACAGAGTATTTAACACATCATGTTTGAACATGTTTACAAAGACAGGAACATGGAAACTGATGGACTGTCAAAAGCAAGATTACACTTGGTACCATGAGCTTGGCTCATTCAACAGAGAGTGGAAGGAGAGCTGATGGAATGTCTTTTAAATGTCAATATCTATATGTATAATTTTTTATGGCACTGTTTATGAACATATCTAGGACCTAATTCTTTATGAGACAAAACTGGTTTCAAACCTGTGATGTATGTCAGAATGACCATGACAGCGTTGTCATATTGACATTTTTGAAAACTGGTTATGAAGCAACATATCTTCTCAGCCATACTTTTATCACTTCCTATGCTTAAGCATATCTCTATATCTATATTTTTTTATGGGACTGTTTATGGACATATCTAGCAGCTAATTTCTTATGAGATAAAACTCGCTTCAAAGCTCCGATATATGTTAGAATGACTATGATAGGGCTGTCATATTGACATTTTTGGAAACTGTTTATGAAACAAGATATGTTCCTAGCAATACTTTTATCACTTCCTATGCTTAAGGATATCTGTGAAATGCAGAAACATATATAATAAATGTAATTTTGTTTTCATAATAAAATAATTTTTTCTCTCTGAGGAGAACAAGGTAGTTGAACATCATATCAGAACCAATCTGGTTATAACTAGCTAACATGACATTTTAATCTAAGGTTTAACTTATTGACAAAAAGCAATTAGTAGAATAACACCGTACCTGCAACGAAGCCGAGGCACAAGCCAGCCTATGCCAGTACCATGAGAAAATGTGCAAATGACGAAATTGGTTAACGAAGTCTGCACACAAAATCCTCAGTATTCAACCAGAATGCCATTAACTTATAATGCTCAAATAACCATGGACTGTTGCATGCAGCTAACAGAAACCCTCAGTATTTAACTAGAATTCCATTAACTTATAATGCAGTAGCCGAACTTAACCTCTAAACAATACGACCAAGAATCACAGTTTCACGCAGACATTTACCCAAATTTCCATAAAACCCATGCAACTAAGACAAATCCTCAGTATTCAACCAGAATGCCATTAACTTATAATGCTCAAATAACCATGGAATCTTGCATGCAAGTAACAGAAACCCTCAGTATTTAACCAGAATGCCATTAACTTATAATGCAGTGGTCGAACTTACCAAAGTGACAGCACACAGTCGAGGGATACAAGGCGCACCTGGAACAACAGAACCGCAACCAAACGTTTGCGATAGAGTTAACCGAGCAGGCAGGAACCGCATTGTGTTTTCACTGCAGACAATACAACAAATACAAAGGAAAAATCGCAGAGACCGTAGAGCTAAACAACCAAGTAACAATAATAATCCAAATGCCATTAACTTATAATGCAGTAGCCGAACTTAACCTCTAAACAATACAACTAAGAATCACAGCTTCACGCAGACATTTACCGAAATTTCCATAAAACCCATGCACCTAAGACAAGTCCTCAGTATTCAACCAGAATGCCATTAACTTATAATGCTCAAATAACCATGGACTCTTGCATGCAGGTAACAGCAACCCTCAGAACAGGCAGGAACCGCATTGTGTTTTCACCGCAGACAATACAACAAATAGAAAGGAAGAATCGCACAGACCACAGAGCTAAATAACCAAGTAACAATAACAACCCAAAGGTCGCGAACAAGGTAAAACCCAAATAACCATGAACTCTTGCATGCACGTAACAGAAATCCTTAGTATTTAACCAGAATGCCATACAGTAGCTGAACTTACCAAAGCCACACCCAGCAGGCAGGAACCCCACCGCAGACGAAAAATCGCACAGACTGCACAGCTAAACAAGCAAGGAACAATACCCGAGCAGCCAGGAACCCCACCGCAGACGAAAAATCGCACAGACTGCAGAGCTAAACAAGCAACTAACAATATCAATCCAAAGGCCGCGAAGACAGTAAAACCCAAAGGCCGCGAAGACACTAAAACCCAAGCCGAACTTTCCAGCATCTCGAGGAGCAACAGCTGGCTGCCGATGAGACCACCACAGCGCATGCCGACCACAGCTAAGACAAACCCTCAGTATTCAACCAGAATGCCATTAACTTATAATGCTCAAATAACCATGGACTCTTGCATGCACGTAAGAGAAAACCTCAGTATTCAACCAGAAGACAAACCCTCAGTATTCACAATAATAATCCAAATGCCATTAACTTATAATGCAGTAGCCGAACTTAACCTCTAAACAATACAACTAAGAATCATAGCTTCCCGCAGACATTTACCCAAATTTGCATAAAACCCATGCAGCTAAGACAAACCCCCAGTATTCAACCAGAATGCCATTAACTTATAATGCTCAAATAACCATGGACTCTTGCATGCAGGTAACACAGCAGGCAGCAACCGCATTGTGTTTTCACCGCAGACAATAGAACAAATAGAAAGGAAAAATCGCACAGACCGCACAGCTAAACAACCAAGTAATCATAATAACCCAAAGGGCGCGAACAAGGTAAAACCCAAATAGCAATCGACTCTTGCATGCAGGTAACAGAAACCCTCAGTATTTAACCAGAATTCCATACAGTAGCCGAACTTACCAAAGTCACACCGAGCAGACAGGAACCCCACCGCAGCCGAAAAATCGCACAGACTGCAGAGCTAAACAAGCAAGTAACAATACCCGAGCAGGCAGGAACTCCACCGCAGACAAAAAATTGCACAGACTGCAGAGCTAAACAAGCAAGTAACAATACCAACCCAAAGGCCGCGAAGACAGTAAAACCCAAGCCGAACTTTCCAGCATCTCGAGGAGGAACAGCTGGCCGCCGATGAGATCACCACAGCGCATGCTGACCACAGCTAAGACAAACCCTCAGTATTCAACCAGAATGCCATTAACTTATAATGCTCAAATAACCATGGACTCTTGCATGCAGGTAAGAGAAACCCTCAGTATTTAACCAGAACACAAACCCTCAGTATTCAACCAGAATGCCATTAACTTATAATGCTCAATTAACCATCGACTCTTGCATGCAGGCCACACAGTAGCCGAACTTACCAAAGGCACACCCAGCAGGCACGAACTCCACCGCAGACGAAAAATCGCACAGACTGCAAGTAACAATACCCGGGCAGGCAGGAACTCTACCGCAGACCAAACATCGCACAGACTGCACAGCCAAACAAGCAAGTAACAATACCAACCCAAATGTCGCGAAGACAGTAAAACACAGGCCGAACATTCCCCAATCTCGAGGATGGACACCTGGCTGCCGATCAGACCACCAGAGCGCATGCAACCACGTGCCCCTCACGCGCGCCACGTGCCATTCGCCTCGATCCATGCGAAGCGCGTAATAAGACCCCCAATCCCTTCCGCCCCGTAAACCTTAGTTCAACTTAGGAAAAATGCGAAATATTTGCAAAAATCGCCGCGGTCAACCCAAAGTCAGCGATCTATCGATCGCTTATAGTCCCCGGCAGGGACTAATAACATTTTTTTGATATTAACAAAATTCAATCAAGATCATTTTTATTATATATATAGTGAAAAAGAGTGTTGTTAAGAAAATAGTACTCTAAAATAGTAAGGAACATTCATATTAAAATATAATCTCTGAAAAGAAAATTACAAAAAAAGATGACATTAGTTTTCTGGTCATGGAAAATAAACCTCAACTTTAATTATAATAAAAATTATTGTTACAAGTTGAGTCACGAGGGTATGGACAATCAATATCGCTAGCAACACTGATCGAAAAACAAACCTTCAGCTGCTTCTGCGATGGTCTAGTAAACAAATACATAAATATCTACTTCCATTTTCTAATGTTCGAAATCACTTAATCAAACATTCAACTTTTAGAAACCATAACGCTTACTATAATGACCCACCATGGAATTTAATTTTGGAGAATGAGGTAAGTTCCACACAGCTTGTAAGGTTGTTTGAAAGTGTGCATAGCATGAATTGATAAATAGCCCTCTAGCACTTGCGTTATACAAGGGTGTTAATGCACTCACCATATTATTTCTAAACCTTGTAATATTCAGAAAGTATAGCATGAGTAAGCTATGAACTACGAATTCTACAAGAAATTTAGCTTGGTGTTGTTAAAAGGCATAAGCGAGCTAGGGTTTTCATTTAGAAAGTAACCTTCCATTATTTTCAATTGCCATGGAGAGTAAGTCGTGATCTTCATCTTGCACTTCTCCCAATTATTTTTGGGATTTTATTTAACTGGAACCAAAATATTTCCAATCTTTTGAAAGCAAAAGGAGAGTCGTAGAAAAATTAAAACTTATCTAATTATTATATAATGTTTGTAATAAATAAAGTTTGTATATTTAGATATTAATGTAAGAAATAAAGTTGGTACATTCAAAACGAATGCTTTGATATCTATGTAATGAACAAAGTTTGTATACTCAGTAAAATACTCAAAAGATTTGGTATATGTAGATATTTATTATAGGACAAATATATTATATAAGAATATTTGAATACAAGTGAAATGATCTTTTGAGTATTTGATTATTCTTCTGAGTATTGATAGTAGCATATTTCATTTTCCTACTCTTACAACACCTTTGATAATGAGAAGATGGTACCTGTTGGGCTTTGTCCATTCCATGTGCCAAAAGATCTTCCATTACAGCTTGCCATATCCTTTGCCCTCTCAATGAAGTTTGGTACTCTGAAATATTAATAGTGATTATTAGCTAAGAAAGGAAAGGGTTTCAGTGAAATGGAATTGCAAGGATTTTTGTTGATAGAACTTAAAACATTGTTAATAATGAATATTACATAAGAAAGGCAAAGTTTTAGTCGATATGGAACTACATGGATTTATATTGATAAAACATAAAATTTTATTAGTTTTAAGCATAGTTACAAAGTTGCGTAGAATTGCTCTTAAAGGTATCTTTATGTTGATTGCAATTCCTAGAATCTAATGGTTAGGAGAGATCACACATTTGACTTCTTTATTTAGGATAATTTCAGAATCTACAAATTCGAATTAGTAGAAATTCTATTATTAACCAAAATTTTATAATGAAAAAATAAAAAATTAATAATTTGAAAGAATAGTAAATTTGTAATTGTAAAATCAATAAATTCTATATTGAAAATATGATAACAAATTTTTATATTAAAAAAAATTGAGAATATTAAAAAAATTCTTTTGAAATTTTAATGAATTGAATCTATTTTCTTTGAAATTTTTAATATACCGAAATGCACTTTGAATTGAATTGGACTTGGAATTTAATAACTATGGTTTCAAGTAATAAGGTAGGTTTAATGGGGAGAGTTAGGCGTGACACTCCAACAAAGCAACATTCTAACCCGTGAACAATGAGCCACAGAAAGATATAAAAAAAAAAAAATGGTTTCAGTTTTTCAATAACGGGGAGAGAAGTTTTGAAATGTTTTGCAATTTTAAAAACTAAAAATAATTGCCACATTCTAATTTTAATTAGAACTAAATTAAAAAAAGTTTTGAGATAATTCAAGTGTTATGTGCGAGAAAGATAAAAGGTTCAAATCTTCTATATCCACTTGTGAGTATGAGTATATATAAGTACTTAGAAGTTTTTTACAAGGTGGGAAAATCTATAAGTATAGAGAAGAGAAATTATAATGATAGAAAATAAATTTTAATATTTGGTATATAATTAAAATTAAATATTATTATATTATATATATCTTTAATTAAAATAGATTACACAATAATAAAATAACCTAAATAATTATACTAAAACTTACAAGAATATTTTATTAGTATGTATTTATCTAACTCTTGTACAATTACTTGAATAGGGTTTGAAGATATTTATTCAAGACTAAATTATCATTTCTTCTTGGAAAAAATAATTTTGTCTCAATAACTTCATCCCAATTATCACTACCACTACTACATACAAGGGCAATTTAAGACATCTTTTAGAAATCTTTCATCTTATTGTCCGCATACCACGTCACCGGAAAAGTTTTGAACGAGTTTCTCTTGCATCTTCTAAATTTCATTACAAGAGAGAAAATATAGCAACCTCAGGGCATAATGTTTCTTAATCATTTTCTGTAATATACTAGGCTCGGGTCTAAGTGGTCAAGGGTTTAGGGTTTTGAGAGAGTTTCTCTTCTCTCTTCTAGCTTGCATTACATGAGAGAAAGGCACAGAAGCCATGGGGGTGTTGAATTCCTATGATCTTGGGTCCACGATAGAATCTTAAAATCTCTGGTGCTACCAAACCAAGAATCGCAACAAGAACTACTTTGCACAATGGAAAATATAAATGAGTAGATCATATATGCATAAGTATACACAATTTTTAACAAAATATTGTACAATAATGTGCAACCCAATCTTCGTTATATTAAACCAATCTAAATAATACAAGAGCCTATCGAATACAAGATAAAATGATAATCATGCTGCGCAAACTCTATGTCGTATCTTATTGTGTCGGTCCTTCGCTTTTGAGCTTCTCTCTAGCTACCCCTTAGTCCTTCAAAGGAAAACTCATAGAGACTCCACGAGGGTTTCCACTTAACACTGTTATAAGTCATTTCTGCTACAATGTATACGGGTTGATCGAATCTGCTTTCTAGGCTGGAAAATCCTTCAGTTCCAATCCGCCAATCTAGCAGTCACTTTTGTCCATCAAAGTGTTGCACATTAGGCACCAAACTTCACCAAACCTTCAGCTGTCACGAGCTACTTTGGGTAGCCAACATGTTTCCCTCCACTAGTCCAATGGCTCCCAACACTCCATTGTAGGAACTGCTCCTACAAAGGATTTTGATCACCAAGATAATCCCTCCAAATGGCTCCCACGGGCTGCAATAACTTTTTCCACACATGGACCATCCAACTAGCATCCAAAACTACATAAATACATACCTCTCCTAACTCAAGGATTGGTGTTTCTTCTCTGCACTTAGGTCACTAGTTAGGGCTTCCTAGTTGCCTTCTACTGCCCACTTTTCTTCACTTCCAAACCTCCCAAATAGTGCAACCTTCTCCCAAACTATATCTTCTCCTACATTGTTGTTTTTTCCACCTTCTAGGCCTTCAAACATTGCCCTACAAACTCTTGTTCACACATCAACCTACCTGTGTCTCTTTTTTGTACCTCGGCCTCTTGAACAATGCTCTCTAGGCCTATGGCTTAGCTGTAGCAACTCCTCCTAGTTGCGGCCCACTTGTGGGAGAAAGATACCACAAGGATTAGGCCTATACACCACCCAAAACTGCCCTTAAGTAAGGTGGCTCCCTCTGTGATTAATTCAGACCTGTAATGAAGGTAAAACATGCCCATAAATGCCCTTAAACCTCCACGTCCCTTCATCCAAATCAATGTTGCCTCAAAGATGTATATCACAAGAATGGATGTAGATTTGGATGAAGAAATAACACTCACATCACCTTATATTTATACACAAACATGAGGGCTACATATGGTATCAACAAGTCTAATTTGGAAGAAGCCCACCAGCCTTTTTCTCCCAAATTAATTCACAACCACATATCTTAACTTAAAAAATTCATAACTAAATTTCTACAGCTCAGAATCGGATGATCTTCGTTGTGTCAGATTCATCTCGATGAGAGTTATCATCCTCATACTCATCCATCACATGTTGAAATGTTACCATGGTTTTGGCCCAAATCATGATGGATGAAAAACCCCAACCTTGGGTTCCAAGCCCACAAGTGACTCTTGTAACGCTTTTCCCTCCAAACCCTAAACTCGAGGCCTTGGAGTGCCTCTCAAGCTACTTAAAAATTAAAAATCCCTCTTAGCAAGGGAGGTACTTCCAAGACTAGGAATTAACACATAATCATCATCACTACTCGCAACACTAACCCAAATCTTGGTGCTTAGTACCATTGCAGCAATCCCTGAAGCATGAACTGCACCTATATCGGAAGTGTCACTATCACTCGAAGTATCCTGCCTATTCTTCTTCTCATGTATCACTTTCCAATCCCTCCATTGTTCCTTCTTACTAGATGTGGAAGCACCCTTACTTCCAACTGACCACACACTCTTCTTGGGTTGCACAATCTCCCTATGAATCTGCAAGATCTCGTTAGAACTCGACTCCATCTGAGTCTCTGGAACCTGGACCTTCTTCTTAGAATCCTATACCTAGTCCTATGAAGCCTGCACCTACACTTGCTTCTCTCGAACCTGCACCTGCTCCACCTGCTTCTTCCCATGATCCATAGGCTTCCCCATCAGCCTATATAGACCATGCATTCTAACTCCAAGCACAATCCCTTCAATGCTAGAGACTCTAGGCTTGAGTCTTGCCTTCCCATCCTGGAACATGACCTAAAACTCCTTCTTCTTGATCATTGAGATAGAAATCATGCTATATCTGAGTCTCAGTACAAACATTACATCTTGGACCAACATCACTCATTTTGTCTCCATCCTGAATGACACAACTCTTGATCCTCAAATCTCCTTCTAACTCTTGTCACCCAACACCATGTGCAACTTCGAGTCCCATTCAACTAGAGTCTCAAAAACCTCCTGCGACCCTGTCATATGTTTTGTCACACCAATGTCCACATACCATCCATCATCATCAATGGTACCTTATGAGAAATGAGAGATCATGTAAAATTGACACAGTCATGATGGTAGTCAAAGAGTCATAAAGAAGGTGAAGCATCACCTCTTGGTTATATATACACCCTCATTGTATGAGCAAGGGACTTTTCACCTTGGCTCCTCCCACAATGCATTAGAGAGACAAACTAGTTCTTTTGATGAGCAAGGAGTGATTCCAATGCTCCACTATTGGAGTTAGTGATGTTCATTGTATACATGTGTCTAGGGACTTCAATTTAATAACAGAAGCCTTCATGGTTGGCATGTTCTTCATGCATGGATTATGAATATTTGTAAGACTATTATGCAGATGTTTGTATTTCATGTTTGCTTTCATCTGTGCTAAAGTATTTTAAATATTTCGGTTATTTTAGTACTTATCTTATTGATAATGTGTTGTAATGGTTTTTATTGTTGTCCCATCCTTATGGACTATTCTGCAGGATACTAGACAGATATTTCTCATTCATTGTTTGTAATAGCCATCGCATCTTTTGTGGACTATTCTGATGTATGCCAGATGGATCCTTCTTGTTCGCGTGTGTCCCACTTGGGTGGTACTATTACCTCTCTCTTATAGGCTCACTTTACTCTTTTCCTCTGCAATAGAAAAGATTTGACACACCTACAACCAAACACTCATTAGGCACACCTTCTTGCTTTTCGAGGACACCATGCATTCATCTCTCTTATTGGCAGTTATAGCCAAGGAAAATTTTTAAGAATACATGGAAATCAGGCTGCTACTCTAGATGGGGCTCACATTCCAAATGGTGTGAGGTCTAGCTGGGACTTCACATCAGGGAGACTCCTTGGTTGATGGATATATAGCAACAACAGTGCTAGAAGGAGCGAAGATGACAAGTTGTGCCCGTTGAGTCTGTTTTGAACCTCTTATCTCAAATGGCTCATCCTCAAATTTTACTCCCAAGGTGTTTCTCTAATTGATCAATTTATCATTTTTTAATTCCCGATGAGCCTATCTATCACTTGTCTGAGTTAAGGTTTGATGGTGAGGATGGAATATCCATAACTGTGCACATTTCTGATTTTTTTTTAATTTTGTGAATCTTACAAAATCGATGATGAATAGTTTTTCTTGTGTGATTTTCTTCCTCACCCTTGAAGTTCATGTTAATCAATGGTTCCATACCATACCACCCACCTCCATCCATTATTTCCATCATTTCCTCAAGGAGATTTATCAAGCCTTCGATAGGTATGATTACCGAGATGTTTATAAAAGAATCAATCAGTTAAGAATGAATCCTAATGAATTAGTTGAGGATTTCTCTAATTGATTCCTTCACCTTTGTCATGAATTTCATTAAGAAGATGCGGATTGGGGTTTCTTTAAGCAAAAGTTTCAACATTTGGTTCATGTCTCTTTGCACAGTGAACCTCATCCCCCTAATGTTTCTACTTCCCCAACTCTTTTGTTCTATGTCCTCATCCATTTTCAGTTTCGATAAGGTTGTCTTCATGTGACGATAATACAGATGGGAAATCTACAAATCAAATTCCTAATCCATCTTCTCATTCTTCTTTCGCTTGTCATGACTCAGATTCAGTGGATGAAATCCCAGAATGGCTCATGAAGCCCATGGTGAAGAACAACTCCTCTATTCCACAAGATGATGTTACTATTCATAACTCTAGTCCCAAATCTTATCTGGATTTATGTTATCCTCTATCATCTACATTCCATGACTCTTTGTACCTTGATCCACTCGATCAACCTACTCCACTAGCTATTTTTTCAAACTCTCTTATTTTTCAAGTTCTTGGTTCAAATTGTGATGAGATACAATGCAGCCACATTACATAGGTAGGGGAACAGGAAGGTGAAGACTTTTTCTATATTTCTTCTCTTTTCCAAAATCCTCCATGTGAAGACGATGTGCTTCCATTCTTAGATGATTTTCAATCTGCTAATCTTAGTAGGGAATCAAATGCAATCAATCTGTAGCCTTGGGAACCAATCATTGCGATGATGATGAATTTTTTGATATATTCAATCACGAATTCCCATGTGCATCATCTGATCTTTCAGTTTCTCATGAAAATGTTACTTTACATCGAAAACCTGATTTGGTCAAAGAAGATGTGCTTATCAAAACTTCTTCTTCATCTCACTATCCCTTATGCTCTACCATCGGTGATGAATCTACTCGCAACAAAGATACTCCATGCTCTTCAAGTCCTTCATCTGATGAGTTAACCTCTCAATTGGAACAAGGTGGTGATAATATCCATGATGAAAATGAAAACAATCAAACCATTGAGTACTCATCCCATCCCTCATCATCTCTTCTCTTACATTAAAACAAATCTTCAAATCCACTTGCTTACGAAATTTCCCTGAGTCATTCATCTTCGAATTTGCAATCAAAATAATATTTCGACTTGAGTAATATGGTTGTTAAAGTTGAAAAATCTGATAAAATCAGTGACGAAGATGGTTTCCATCCAGTGAGAAGTGGCCTTATTGAAACCAATGGTAGCAGTTATCCTCAAACCATGCATGATTTGGTTCAATCTCCAAAATGTGATTCTACAATCTTAGAAAGTTTTGGGACTTGCCTGGGAGTCAAGGCACTTCAACTTCTGTTGATGGTTATGTTAGGATCTCGCGACCCTGGTAAGCCCCCCAAACTAAGTTAGATATATTTTATCTCCCACAATCCTTCTCTTTCACAATCCTTCTCTTTTCATGGTTTCACTCGATGTAAATCTCTTTCTGAAAGATGTTTGGTATTTCGGATGTAAGAATTCAAATTTCCAAGATTTTACTTCTGACCAGATTAAAAAATATTTTTCAGTCCTTTCATCTTCATGCAAATCTCTCGCATAAAACTCGGGTTTGGAAGGTCTATCTCTCATAAAGTCATGGAATTGCAAATCTGATCATTCCAAATACTATCTTTGGCTCAAGCAATCGTATTTATTAGATTTTTTTCATGATGAGCAACTCTTGGATTTCCTTGTGAATATCATATTGTGAATCTTGTTCTTCATCGCACCTAAAATCCTCTTGAGTGTGAATGAATGCATGATTTATTGTGCAAATAAAACTCTTTTTCATTCACCGCATCTTGACTAGTTTCATGTGTTTCTTGTACTGACATTCCTTTCCACTTCTTTTGATGATTACAATTCTAGTGTAGTTTGTTACTAGTTACAAAGAAATATATTGTCACATTCATCACGTGAGCAAGATGATTCTATTATTCAGAGAATTTGCGAAACTGTCCAAGATGATTTATCTTTGTTAATTACAAACTAAGAATTTGATGCTTTAATCAACCCATCTGATCACTATTTTGTCTTTGATGATTGTCATTCAACTTATCATTTTTCCACCAGCACATGCAATGACATTTTCTTTACATCTTTTGATCTTTATGGTTCAACATTTCACTATTCAAATATTTGTCAAGTGGTTGAAGCACTTCATCCCTCGTTGATGGTTATGTCAGGTCCTCACTGTCTCGCAATGAATGTTGAATATTATCATATCTATTTTCCCTCATAAGATTCCCATCATAATCCTGTGCCTCTAATTGAAAATTCATATTTTCAAATATTTTTGGGCTTTCAAGAGGATTATCATGAATTTTATGATCCAATCGTTGAATGGTTTGAATAGTCTTACCTGGAAAGCTCCATCGCAAATTACAATTTGTGATTTTTCCTCTCACTATGCTAAGGAGTTTGGAGCAAATCGAAACACATTCGCGACAAGCTTCAAAGGTTTGTTGAATGATGGTTCTCATCAAAAGGGTAAAAATATAAACTAGTTAGAAGCAGTGGTTATGAACTATCTTTATGCTGATAGGCAAGACCTTCAAATCTTTGTGCAAGTTATGCAAGTTCTTATATTTTCTAGTGCACATTGTTTTGTATTTGTTTTAGTCGATCAGATCTTTATGATTGTAGGTTAAGAACAATTATTGTGACTAGATTGAAAAATCCATTATACGTGACCCCGATCTTCTAGCTGGTTAGGTTAACAGTAGTTCTAGTTGCATTTTAGTTTACCTACACATCCATCATGCATAGTCCATAGAAACCAAACCAGTTCAGGATAATGTAAGGCTATAGAAGCTTAGGTAATGTTGCAATGCATTATAAAGGCTCATTCATGAGGAACTCAGTTCTTAAAATATCAATGGATCCTAATATTTCGCAATTAGTTATGAATGACAGATCCCCTTATTGGTGAAATTTGTGGAATATCGAGATGGGTTGCAGATAAAATATAATATGGCGACATGTAAATGTGGCACAAATCAAAACTAATTTATAAATTAATGAATGAGTTCAAAAAATTTAAAACCGAGCGGCTTACGTAATGAAACAACCCAAATCTACGCGTGGTTCTTGCGGTTGCTTTTAAACCAGAAAAGCGACACAAGCGCATAAAACGGGGATCTTGACTTTTAAAAATAAAAACCGTCCCGAAAAAATTGAAAACAAAATAGACGTCACACAATAAAAGAGAATTGCAAGTTGAACAGTGTGCAAACTGTGACAATAATGGCAAGTTAAGCGTGACATTGCAACAAAGCAACATTCTAACCCGTGAAAGATATAAAATAAAGCTATATTTTTATTGTTTTTTTTTGTTAAAACGGGGTGCGACCCTTCGAAGAAGGATGTTTCATATATCCAGTCAATTACATCATGTTTATATATAGTTGCATCATCGCAACCTATCATATTGTATGAGATTGGAATTCGGGTGAAAAAGTTATTATTAAACTCTCTTAACCACTCAAAATAACATCTTTTGACTATATATATTCTTATGGTTTATAAACAATTAATACTGGAGATATATTTATGACCAACATGATCAACATCTTATTGTTTGTAAACAATCTGCATTTTCATATTCTAGGGTGTCGTAATTTGGATTAGTTGCGTTCGATATCTCACTAAACTAACATTTAACGAATTCCTAGACAGTTTTGGCATGCTTGCCCCGGAAGTTTTGGAGGGGTATGTTTTTGTATGCCATGGTGCTACGAAGTTAACAAAGTTCCTTTTCATAAAGTTTGATGTTGCTTAACATTTTAGGCTTCACCATTTACTGTTTTAACTTTTTAGTTTATTGTGGCTATGATGAAAGAACTGCATGTGACAAGATTGGTGAGAAAATGGGTCTCAAAGGTTATTAGGTTTGTATAAGGAATTTTCCAAAGGAATTTTCTAAGATGAGTTCAATATAATTTTGACATAATTTGGTTTTATATTTTTAATAAAATAAAATAAATTTTTAGATAGGGAATACAAAGGTTTTCCTATGTGTTGGACTGATGGTTGAGTTAGATGGTAGAAGAATTGAAACACTGTGACAAGTAGCTAGACTCGTCTAACACCAAGTTCGCACATATCGGGCTCAAAGAGAATTTGATGCCATGAGTTGGGTTGTAGTTCATTTTCAAGATTTTATGGAGAGGTGTTTTGTTTTTATCTATTTCAAAACCTTCCATCTTTGTGCTTCTATGGTTTGAAATGGATTGCTCGTTACTCTTTGCTAATATTTGTGTTTATTATTTATTCTGTTATATCTCTCTTCAATTATCAATTTTGCATGAACCAATAGAAATTCATTTGTTTCTCATTCATTAACCTTTGTAGGCAAGATTGCACTTAAACTTTATAAACACATGAAAAAGTTCATTTGTTTCTCATTCAATAACCTTTGTAGGCAAGATTGCACTTAAGCTTTATGAACACATAAAGTGGGGGTATGTTACCATATAAATACAAAAACATCTATGTCAGCGTCAAGCCAGGAGAACTTGTGTCATTCTCTTGTAGTAGTTAGATGATAACAATTGAAATACAATTCATTTTAGTTGAGAACACAATATAAGCTATATTAATATATAAGAAGACATATGCTTGAGCTTTTTGAATTTTTGTTTTGTTGCTGGTTAGTTTTGAAAAGAGGTTCAATGTGGCAATGATAGATGGGGAATAATGAGCTTACAAAATGTCAGAGAGATTGTTTTTCTTTTATCACTCATACTTAATATTTAGATAACTAAATTGTTAGTTTCTTTTTCATCCTAAATCGCCTACACACAGATGCGTCTTATAACAAGAAGTAAGAAACACTTGATTTATAGTGTTAGTAGAGGTAAAGGGTTGCAAGAAATGAACTTAAAAAAATGAAAGATGGTGAACTTATTATCATATTTTTTTCTATTTTGTCTCTTTTAAAAAATTGTATTTGAAGATTTTACCCCGTTTTGAATTCTCAAACATGGATATTTAGATTTTGAACATATACTTTAATTATTATCATAAACATATTTCTTTTTTATTATATATATTAGTTGATAAAAATCAGTTTATTTACTAAACGACTCTTCAGGTGAGATACTGGAGAGTGTATAAACATTCATATACACAAGGACTATTACGTTATGTACAATTAGATCTTAGAGTCTCAATCCTAACTAACTGTATCTTTCTCTATTAATTCTAACAGTTTTGTTATCTGATAAGAAGAGACAAGTCATATTATCAACTGATTTTGGTTTTAAGGATTTCTTTTTCTCGATTCGTCAATACACTTTCATGTTTTGGGACAATTTTTTTTCACATACTTCTATAATAGATTAAGTAAATATATATATTTTTTTAAACTTGTTAACACCTAATAAGATTGTATTGTTGTAAATATTGTAAATAGTTTCACTTATGCATTAGAGAAAATTAAAAAATCTTAGAATTAGAATGCCAAAAGTCTCTCCACTCTTTTATATATATATATATATATATATATATATATATATTCAATGAAAAATACAAATTAATTCATGAAGTTGCCCTCCTGGCGTAACATGACATCATAGCCAACCTCCATTTTTAGCACTCCTGCCCTATCACTCCTGTTATTTTCCAACTCAGAGGTGCCCTTGCTTTATTTTCCAACTCAGAGCTGCCCTTGCTTTGTCCTTTGTCCCTCTACGAATACTAGAACGTGAATTATGTGCATCGGAGGTGCGTTAGACTATTGTTCATGATGTCAGAAGTGGGATACTTAATGGTTTTTTCTGTCTACGGAATGCATGCACCGTGAAGTTGTATTGAATGCCTCTGTATTAACACTGTTCTTCATCGATGAAACTTTGCGTTGAGGTTTTTTTTAAGGCATTGTGATGAATGGAGAATGTGAATGGTGTGGGTTGGTGTATGCTTTGAAACCTGTCGAATCTCTGCTCATTTTCCCGTGGCCTTCACATTCTTCAGCACTTTGTTGATCTCCACATAACATGTTACCGTCATTTTTTTTAAGAGCAAATCTGCTCCTTTCCTTGAGATGGTGTGGTTGTTGTGGACACTTTTCTGGCGAATCGTGGTGTTGAGAGTTGCGCAACAGAACCATGGTGTCAAGAATGGGATGTGAACATCGGTGGGATTGAACGCATGCCCCTTAGGACCCGAGCCCAAGTCTGGTGCGTGGTGCGCAGTGGAAGGGTGGTGAATGTTGTGTTGATACCTTCTTTTATGGTTGTGTGATGCATGTGTCGAATGTGATTGGCGGACTGCGGTGTTGACGGTTGGTTTTCCATACCATATCATGAACGTCGTTGTTTGTTATGGAGCGCATGGTGATGACTGATAATTGTTTACATGCGACGTATTTTAAATAAAGAATACCATGATGCATTATAAAATTGTTTGAATGGTAAATGGAATGTCAAAGATTTTTTTAAGAAGGGGGTCGTATAGTATATATAGTTAAAGTGGCACATAATTTGATGACATGGTATTAGGACATAAGTGCATGCGTTGATTTATTTATTGGTATATTAGGAGTGGTAAATAATGGAATTAAAAAGAAAAAAAAATAGTTGTGGTATGTATGTAATGTGATGCATTTATGTTTGAGTTGCTTTTTTAATAGTTATATGGTATGGAAGGTGGTGGTAATATGTTTGGAGCGTATTTTTTTATTACAAAGATATTAATTTATTGTTGCAATTTTATTATAATAATTTTGAAGCCATACTAGATTATATAATGCATTATTTCATTTTCATAGTGGGAGTAATTTTTTCTCGAAAGGATAACTATCATGAGTAGTTTTGGAAGATAAAACACACCCTCATTTTCAATGAGTTTTGGAAAGGAGTTTGTGAAGGAGAATGAAACAATGCACTTGAAAAGCCCACATCATATAAGGAGCTTGCTATTTGGTGAAACAAGAAAAGCAAGGCCTATGCCTTGATTGCAACGTCAGTAAATGAAGAGGTGAGTCACCATATTTCTCCATTTTCAAATGATTTTGAAGCCTTAAAAAGGTTGAAGGAATTGTATGACTCACACTCTAAACTTGAAGTTTTTCAATTAATGATCAAGTTGTTCAATCTTGAGTAGAAAAATGATGACCCTCTTGCCTTAGCATTAGAATTAAGATCCATTATGCATGACATAAAACTCACTGGTGTTGGAATAGATATTCTTCTTAGAGCTTATGTCAAGGCATTATATCCCACCTATTCACATTATCTTGAGTCACTGAAAGCAAGTCGAAACCTTAAGGAGATTACCTTTGAATCCACTAAGAAGAATTTTTCTCAAAGAGAAAAGGCTTTTGGGAAGAAGTTAGCTCCTCAGTCTACTGAATAAGTTATGTGCCTTGCACAAAAAGAGAAGAATCGTGCATAAGATTCGTCTAGTAAAAGAGATGGTTGAAGAGGAAGAAGAAGGAAGAATTTTAGAGGCAAGGGGGCAGACATTTCCAACGAGAAAGGTCTAATCTTCATTGCATAGGATGCAATAGAGATGGACATGCTGCTTCCACATGCAAGTTTCCTTGGGACAAAATTGAGCAGGAAATAAATGAAGGAAAAAGTAAAACAACTCACAAAGGAAAAGGTAAAGAACCTAAGTCTGCTCATTATGTTGTGGCACATTGAAACATTGGAGTAATTGAAAACTTATTCAATGCTTCACTTACTTCATGGAAAGATGTTTGGTTGCTTGATTCACGAGCAACTTGCCACATGACTTTCGGGAGATTTTTTTTAAGAATTCACTGATAATGTTGATGGAGCACTATACTTTATAGACAAGTCAAAACTAAATCCATTGGGGCTTGGCACCATCAGGCTTAAACTGCCTATTCTTCCAAACTTTCTTCTACATGATGTTCTATACTTCCTCGAGATGAGGAGAAACTTGTTGAACTTGGTCCACATCTGCCAGCAAGGACACTCTATTCACATATTTGATGATAGAGTTGAGGCCAGAAAAGCATCAGATCACTCACTTGTCCTAGCAGGGATAGAAGAAGAAAGACTTATGAAGCTGCAAAGAACTTTTGCTCGTGGAGAAAACGTTTCTTACAGTTCTCACTATGATGAAGGTACATTTTCCATCAAGTTTTTTATGGAATGGTATATTTGGACACTTGAACTATGACAACCTTTGTTTGTTGAAGGAAATTGGTGTTACTGGTTTACCTACTATTCCTAGGAAACTTAAGCAATGTGATGCGTGTATCTTAGGAAAGTACAAAAAAAATATTTTCATGATTCTCATTCCAAAGCACATAGAGAACTTGACCTCATTCATTCTAATTTGTGTGGCCCAATGCATGTTCCTTCTGCAAATGGTAATAAATATATGATGACATTTATTGATGACTACAACAAAATGTGTTGGGTTTATTTATTGAAGAACAAATCTAAATATTTTGAAACATTCAAGAACTTTCATGCATCGATTGCAAATGATGCACAATCTCATATTGGACATTATGCAATCTCATATTCGAGGTGGACCGTGTGCAAGCTCTAGTATCATAAGCAAAAAATACTTAAAAGTAAAAAATAGAAGAAGGTTTTGTGTATGTTTTTTTATGGGCTTTGTGTAATTTCCAATATATATATATATATATATATATATGTTACATATTTATTATTATAAAAGTTGTATAAATAAGTGTTTATGTATATGTATATCTTTTTGTCAAATTAAATATGAGTAAGCATTTATGTATTTCATTAATTAAAGTAATTATTATTTTTATTTAGATAAATTTGATTTTTAATAAAATAAATATAAATATTATCTTATTTTAATAAAAAAAGTAACTCAAATTTATATGTGAATTAAAAAAATAAAAATAAATCATTATTTTTTCAAATAATTATAATAATAATAAAAATTTAATTACATTTATTATTCTAAAAATAGAAATAAAAATATATTAATACTAATGATTATGAACTTCCATGAACATCACCCTTCATAGTATAAACTATGATTTTATTAAAAAATTAACACATACATTTTACAATAACATTTTTTTTTATATTAACGAAATTCAATAAAGATCATTTTATTATATATATATTGAAAAAGAGTGTTGTTAAAAAAATAGTACTCTAAAATAGTAAGGAATATTCATATTAAAATATAATCTCTGAAAAGAAAATTACAAAAAAAAGATATATCAGTTTTCTGGTCATGGAAAATAAACCTCAACTTTAATTATAATAAAAGTTATTGTTTCAAGTTGAGTCACAAGGGTATGGACAATCAATATCGCTAGCAACACTGATCGAAAAACCAATCTTCAGCTGCTTCTGCGATGGTCCAGTAAACAAATACATAAATATCTACTTCCATTTTCTAATGTTCGAAATCACTTAATCAAACATTCAACTTTTAGAAACCATAACGCTTACTATAATGACTCACCGTGGAATTTAATTTTGGAGAATGAGGTGAGTTCCACAGAGCTTGTAAGGTTGTTTGAAAGTGTGCATAGCATGAATTGATAAATAGCCCTCTAGCACTTGCCTTAGACAAGGGTGTTAATGCAATCACCATATTATTTCTAAACCTTGTAATATTTAGAAAGTATAGCATGAGTAAGCTATGAACTACGAATTCTATAAGAATATTTGAATACAAGTGAAATGATCGTTTGACTATTTGATTATTCTTTTGAGTATTAATAGTAGCATATTTCATTTTCCTACTCTTACAACACCTTTGATAATGAGAAGATGGTACCAGTTGGGCTTTGTCCATTCCATGTGCCAAAAGATCTTCCATTACAGCTTGCCATATCCTTTGCCCTCTCAAATGAAGTTTGGTACTCTGAAATATTAATAGTGATTATTGGCTAAGAAAGGAAAGGGTTTCAGTGAGATGGAATTGCAAGGATTTTTGTTGATAAAACTTAAAACATTGTTAATAATGAATATTACATAAGAAAGGCAAAGTTTTAGCTGATATGGAACTACATGGGTTTATATTGATAAAACATAAAATTTTATTAATTTTAAGCATAGTTACAAAGTTGCGCAGAATTGGTCTTAAAGGTATCTTTATGTTGATTGCAATTCCTAGAATCTAATGGTTAGGAGAGATCACACATTTGACTTCTTTATTTAGAATAATTTCAGAATTTACAAATTCGAATTAGTAGAAATTCTATTATTAACCAAAATTTTATAGTGAAAAAATATAAAATTAATAATTTAAAAGAATAGTAAATTTGTAATTGTAAAATTAATAAATTCTATATTAAAAATATGATAGAAAATTTTTATATTAAAAAAAATTGAGAATGTTAAAAAAATTCTTTTGAAATTTTAATGAATTGAATCTATTTTCTTTGAAATTTTTAATATACCGAATTGCACTTTGAATTGAATTGGACTTGGAATTTAATAACTATGGTTTCAAGTAATAAGGTAGGTTTAATGGGGAGAGTTAGGCGTGACACTCCAACAAAGCAACATTCTAACCCGTGAACAATGAGCCACAGAAAGATACAAAAAAAAATGGTTTCAGGTTTTTCAATAACGGGGAGAGAAGTTTTGAAATGTTTTGCAATTTTAAAAACTAAAAATAATTGCCACATTCTAATTTTAATTAGAACTAAATTAAAAAAAGTTTTGAGATAATTCAAGTGTTATGTGCGAGAAAGATAAAAGGTTCAAATCTTCTATATCCACTTGTGAGTATATATAAGTACTTAGAAGTTTTTTACAAGTTGGGAAAACCTATAAGTATAGAAATTATAATGATAGAAAATAAATTTTAATATTTTGTATATAATTAAAATTAAATAGTATTATATTATAGATTTTTTTACACAATAACAAAATAACTTAAATAATTATACTAAAACTTACAAGAATATTTTATTAGTATGTATTTATCTAACTTTTGTACAATTACTTGAATAGGGTTTGAAGACATTTATTCAAGATTAAATTATCATTTCCTTTTAGAAAAAATAATTTTGTCTCAACCACTTCATCCCAATTATCATTACCACTGCTACATACAAGGGCAATTTAAGACATCTTTTAGAAATCTTTCATCTTTTTGTCCGCATACCACGTCACCGGAAAAGTTTTGAACGAGTTTCTCTTGCAACTTCTAACTTTCAATACAAGAGAGAAAATATAGAAACCTGAGGGCATAATGTTTCTTAATCATGTTTTGTAATATACTAGGCTCGGATCTAAGTGGTATAGGGTTTAGGGTTTTGAGTGAGTTTCTCTTCTCTCTTCTAGCTTGCATTACATGAGAGAAAGGCACAGAATCCATGGGGGTGTTGAATTCCCACGATCTTGGGTCCACGATAGAATCTTAAAATCTCTGGCGCTACCAAACCAAGAATCGCAACAAGAACTACTTTGCACAACGGAAAATATAAACGGGTAGATCATATATGCATAAGTATACACAATGTTTAACAAAATATTGTACAATAATGTACAACCCAATCTTCGCTATATTAAACCAATCTAAATAATACAACAGCCTATCGAATACAAGATAAAATGATAATCATGCTGCGCAAAGACTATGTCATATCTTATTGTGCCGGTCCTTCGCTTTTGTGCTTTTCTCTAGCTACCCCTTAGTCCTTCAAAGGAAAACTCATAGAGACTCCACGAGGGTTGCCTCTTAACACTATTATAAGTTGTTTCTGCTACAATGTATACGGGTTGATCGAATCTGCTCTCTAGGCTGGAAAATCCTTCAGTTTCAATCCGCCAATCTAGCAATCACTTTTGTCCATCAAAGTGTTGCACATTAGGCACCAAACTTCACCAAACCTTCAGCTGTCACGAGCTACTTTGGGTAGCCAACATGTTTCCCTCCACTAGTCCAATGGCTCCCAACACTCCACTGTAGGAACTCCTCCTAGAAAGGATTTTGATCACCAAGATAATCCCTCCAAATGGCTCCCACGGGCTGCAATAACTTTTTCCACACATGGACCATCCAACTAGCATCCAAAACTACATAAATACATACCTCTCCTAACTCAAGGATTGGTGTTTCTTCTCTGCACTTAGGTCACTAGTTAGGGCTTCCCAGTTGCCTTCTACTGCCCACTTTTCTTCACTTCCAGACCTCCCAAATAGTGCAGCCTTCTCCCAAACTGTATCTTCTCCTACATTGTTGTTTTTTCCACCTTCTAAGCCTTCAAATGTTGCCCTACAAACTCTTGTTCACACATCAACCTACCTGTGTCTCTTTTTTGTACCTCGGCCTCTTGAACAATGCTCTCTAGGCCTATGGCTTAGCTGTAGCAACTCCTCCTAGTTGTGGCCCACTTGTGGGAGAAAGATACCACAAGGATTAGGCCTATACACCACCCAAAACTGCCCTTAAGTAAGGTGGCTCCCTCTGTGATTAATTCAGACCTGTAATGAAGGTAAAAAATGCCCATAAATGCCCTTAAACCTCCACGTCCCTTCATCCAAATCAATGTTGCCTCAAAGAAGTATATCACAAGAATGGATGTAGATTTGGATGAAGAAATAACACTCACATCACCTTATATTTATACACAAACATGAGGACTACATATGGTGTCAAAAAATCTAATTTGGAAGAATCCCACTATCCTTTTTCTCCCAAATTAATTCACAACCACATATATTAACTTAAAAAATTCATAACTAAATTTCTACAGCTCAGAATCGGATGATCTTCGTTGTGTCATATTCATCTCGATGAGAGTTATCATCCTCATACTCATCCATCACATGTTGAAATGTTTCCATTATTTTGGCCCAAATCACGATGGATGAAAAACCCCAACCTTGGGTTCCAAGCCCACAAGTGACTCTTGTAACGCTTTTCCCTCCAAACCCTAACCTCAAGGGCTTGGAGTGCCTCCCAAGCTACTTAAAAATTAACAATCCCTCTTAGCAAGGGAGGTACTTCCAAGACTAGGAATTAACGCATCATCATCATCACTACTCGCAACACTGACCCAAATCTTGGTGCTTAGTACCATTGCAGCAATCCCTGAAGCATGAACTGCACCTCTATCGGAAGTGTCACTATCACTCGAAGCATCCTGCCTCTTCTTCTTCTCCTGTATCACTTTCCAATCCCTCCATTGTTCCTTCTTACTAGATGTGGAAGCACCCTTACTTCCAACTGACCACACACTCTTCTTGGGTTGCAAAGTCTCCCTATGAATCTACAAGATCTCATTAGAACTCGACTCCCTCTGAGTCTCTGGAACCTGGACCTTCTTCTTAGAATCTGTACCTAGTCCTCTGAAGCCTGCACCTACACTTGCTTCTCTCGAACCTGCACCTACTCCACTTGCTTCTTCCCATGATCCATAGGCTTCCCCATCAGCCTATATAGACCATGCATTATAACTCCAAGCACAATCCCTTCGATGCTAGAGACTCTAGGCTTGAGTCTTGCCTTCCCATCCTGGAACATGACCTAAAACTCCTTCTTCTCGATCATTGAGACAGAAATCATGTTGTATTTGAGTCCTAGTACAAACATTACATCTTGGACCAACATCACTCATTTTTTCTCCATCCTGAATGACACAACTCTTGATCCTCAAATCTCCTTCTAACTCTTGTCACCCAACACCATGTGCAACTTCGAGTCCCATTCAACTAGAGTCTCAAAAACCTCGTGCGACCCTGTCATATGTTTCGTCACACCAATGTCCACATACCATCCATCGTCATCGATGGTACCTTATGAGAAATGAGAGATCATATAAAATTAACGCAGTCATGATGGTAGTCAAAGAGTCATAAGGAAGGTGAAGCATCACCTCTTGGTTATATATACACCCTCATTATATGAGCAAGGGACTTTTCACCTTGGCTCCTCCCACAATGCATTAGAGAGACAAACTAGTTCTTTTGATGAGCAAGGAGTGATTCCAAAGCTCCACTATTGGAGTTAGTGATGTTCATTGTATACATGTGTCTAGGGACTTTTATTTAATAACAGAAGCCTTCATGGTTGGCATGTTCTTCATGCATGGATTATAAATATTTGTAAGACTATTATGCAGATGTTTGTATTTCATGTTTGCTTTCATCTGTGCTAAAGTATTTTAAATATTTCGGTTATTTTAGTACTTATCTTATTGATAATGTGTTGTAATGGTTTTTATTGGTGTCCCATCCTTATGGACCATTCCGCAGGATACTAGACAGATATTTCTCATTCATTGTTTGTAATAGCCATCGCATCTTTTTTGGACTATTCTGATGTATTCTAGATGGATCCTTCTTGTTTGCGTGTGTCCCTACTTGGGTGGTACTATTACCTCTCTCTTATAGGCTCACTTTACTCTTTTCCTTTGCAATAGAAAAGATTTGACACACCTACAACTGAACACTCACTAGGCACACCTTTTTGCTTTTCGAGGACACCATGCACTCCTCTCTCTTACTGGCAGTTATAGCCAAGGAAAAATTGTAAGAATACATGGAAATCAGGTTGCTACTCTAGATGGGGTTCACATTCCAAATGGTGTGAGGTTTAACTAGGACTTCACATCGGGGAGACTCCTTGGTTGATGGATATATAGCACCATCAACAACGGTGCAAGAAGGAGCGAAGATGACAAGTTGTGCTCGTTGAGTTTGTTTTGAACCTCTTATCTCAAATGGATCATCCTCAAATCTTACTCCCAAGGTGTTTCTCTAATTGATCCATTTATCATTTTTTAATTCCCGATGAGCCTATCTATCACTTGTCTGAGTTAAGGTTTGATGGTGACGATGGAACATCCATAACTGTGCACATTTCTGATTTTTTTAAATTTTGTGAATCTTACAAAATCGATGATGAATAGTTTTTCTTGTGTGATTTTCTTCCTCACCCTTGAAGTTCATGTTAATCAAAGGTTCCATACCATACCACCCACCTCCATCCATTATTTCCATCATTTCCTCAAGGAGATTTATCAAGCCTTCGATAGGTATGATTACCGAGATGTTTATAAAAGAATCAATCAGTTAAGAATGAATCCTGATGAATTAGTTGAGGATTTCTCTAATCAATTCCTTCACCTTTGTCATGAATTTCATTAAGAAGATGCGGATTGGGGTTTCTTTAAGCAAAAGTTTCAACATTTGGTTCACGTCTCTTTGCATAGTGAACCTCATCCCCCTAATGTTTCTACTTCCCCAACTCTTTTGTTCTATGTCCTCATCCATTTCCAATTTCGATAAGGTTGTCTTCATGTGACGATAATAAAGATGGGAAATCTACAAATCAAATTCCTAATCCATCTTCTCATTCTTCTTCCACTTGTCATGACTCAGATTCAGTGGAGGAAATCCCAGAATGGCTCATGAAGCCCATGGTGAAGACTAACTCCTCTATTCCACAAGATGATGTTACTATTCATAACTCTAGTCTCAAATCTTATCTGGATTTATGTTATCCTCTATCATATACATTCCATGACTCTTTGTACCTTGATCCACTTGATCAACCTACTCCACTAGCTATTTTTTCAAACTCTCTTAATTTTCAAGTTCTTGGTTCAAATTGTGATGAGATACAATGCAACCACATTACATAGGTAGGGGAACAGGAAGGTGAAGACTATTTCTATCTTTCTCCTCTTTTTCAAATTCCTCCATGTGAAGACGATGTGCTTCCATTCTTAGATGATTTTCAATCTGCTAATCTTAGTAGGGAATCAAATGCAAACAATATGTACCCTAGGGAACCAATCATTGCAATGATGATGACTTTGTTGATATATTCAATCACGAATTCCCATGTGCATCATCTGATCTTTCAGTTTCTCATGAAAATGTTACTTTACATCCAAAATCTGATTCGGTCAAAGAAGATGTGCTTATCAAAACTTCTTCTTCATCTCACTATCCCTTGTGCTCTACCATCGGTGATGAATCTACTCGCAACAAATATACTCCATGCTCTTCAAGTCCTTGATCTGATGAGTTAACCTCTCAATTGGAACAAGGTGGTGATAATATCCATGATGCAAATGAAAACAATCAAACCATTGAGTACTCATCCCATCCCTCATCATCTCTTCTCTTACATTAAAACAAATCTTCAAATCCACTTGCTTATGAAATTTCCCTGAGTCATTCATCTTCGAATTTGCAATCAAAATAATATTTCGACTTAAGTAATATGGTTGTTAAAGTTGAAAAATATGATAAAATCAGTGACGTAGATGGTTTCCATCTAGTGAGAAGTGGCCTTATTGAAACCAATGGTAGCAGTTATCCTCAAACCAGGCATGATTTGGTTCAATCTTCAAAATGTGATTCTACAATCTCAGAAAGTTTTGGGACTTGCCTGGGAGTCAAGGCACTTCAACTTCTGCTAATGGTTATGTTAGGATCTCGCGACCCTGGTAAGCCCCCCAAACGAAGTTAGATATTGTTTATCTCCCACAATCCTTCTCTTTCACAATCCTTCTCTTTTCATGGTTTCACTCGATGTAAATCTCTTTCTGAAAGATGTTTGGTATTTCGGATGTAAGAATTCAAATTTCCAAGATTTTACTTCTGACCGGATTAAAAAATATTTTTCAGTCCTTTCATCTTCATGCAAATCTCTCGCATCAAACTCGGGTTTGGAAGGTCTATCTCTCATAAAGTCATGGAATTGCAAATAGATCATTCCAAATACTATCTTTGGCTCAAGCAATCGTATCTATTAGATTTTTTTCATGATGAGCAACTCTTGGATTTCCTTGTGAATATCATATTGTGAATCTTGTTCTTCATCGCACCTAAAATCCTCTTGAGTGTGAATGAATGCATGATTTATTGTGCAAATCAAATTCTTTTTCATTCGCCGCATTTTGACTAGTTTCATGTGTTTCTTGTACTGACATTCCTTTCCACTTCTTTTGATGATTACAATTATAGTGTAGTTTGTTACTAGTTACAAAGAAATATATTGTCACATTCATCACGTGAGCAAGATGATTCTATTATTCAGAGAATTTGCGAAACTGTCCAAGATGATTTATCTTTGTTAATTACAAACTAAGAATTTGATGCTTTAATCAACCCATCTGATCACTATTTTGTCTTTGATGATTGTCATTCAACTTATCATTTTTCCACCAGCACATGTAATGACATTTTATTTACATCTTTTGATCTTTATGGTTCAACATTTCACTATTCAGATATTTGTCAAGTGGTTGAAGCACTTCATCCCTCATTGATGGTTATGTCAGGTCCTCACTGTCTCGCAATGAATGTTGAATATTATCATATCTATTTTCCCTCATAAGATTCCCATCATAATCCTGTGCCTCTAATTTAAAATTCATATTTTCAAATATTTTTGGGCTTTCAAGAGGATTATCATGAATTTTACGATCCAATCGTTGAATGGTTTGAATAGTCTTACCTGGAAAGCTCCATCGCAAATTACAATTTGTGATTTTTCATCGTGTTATGCTAAGGAGTTTGGAGCAGATCGAAACACATTCGCGACAAGCTTCAAAGGTTTGTTGAATGATGGTTCTCATCAAAAGGGTAAGACTATAAACTGGTTAGAAGCAGTGGTTATGAACTATCTTTATGCTCATAGGGAAGACCTTCAAATTTTTGTGCAAGTTATTCAAGTTCTTATATTTTCTAGTGCACATTGTTTTGTATTTGTTTTAATCGATCGGATCTTTATGATTGTAGGTTAGGAACAATTATTCTGACTAGATTGAAAATTCCATTATACATGACCTCGACCTTCTAGCTGGTTAGGTTAACAGTAGTTCTAGTTGCATTTTAGTTTACCTACACATCCATCATGCATAGTCCATAGAAACCAAACCAGTTCAGGATAATGTAAGGCTATAGAAGCTTAGGTAATGTTGCAATGCATTATAAAGGCTCATTCATGACGAACGCAATTCTTGAAATATCAGCTGATCCTAATATTTCGCAATTAGTTATGAATGACAGATCCCCTTATTGGTGAAATTTGTGGAATATCGAGATGGGTTGCAGATAAAATATAATAGGGCGACCTGTAAATGTGACACAAATCAAAACTAATTTATAAATTAATGAATGAGTTCAAAAATTTAAAGCCGAGCGGCTTACTTAATGAAACAACCCAAACCTATGCGTGGTTCTTGCGATTGCTTTTAAACCCAGAAAAGCGACACAAGCGCATAAAACGGGGATCTTGACTCTTAAAAATAAAAACCGTCCTGAAAAAATTGAAAAGAAAATAGACATCACACAATAAAAGAGAATTGCAAGTTGAACAGTGTGCAAACTGTGACAATAATGGCAAGTTAAGAGTGACATTGCAACAAAGCAACATTCTAACCTGTGAAAGATATAAAATAAAGCTATATTTTTATTGTTTTTTTTTTTAAATAGGGTGCGACCCTTCGAAGAAGGATGTTTCATATATCCAGTCAATTACATCATGTTTATATATAGTTGCATCATCGCAACGTATCATATTGTATGCGATTGGAACTCGGGTGAAAAAGTTATTATTAAACCCTCCTTTGACTATATATATTCTTATGTTTTATAAACAATTAATACTGGAGATATATTTATGACCAACATGACCAGCATCTTATTGTTTGTAAACAATTAGTACTGAAATTATCTGCATTTTCATATTCTAGGGTGTCGTAATTTGGATTAGTTGCGTTGGATATCTTACTAAACTAACGTTTAACGAATTCCTAGACAGTTTTGGCATGCTTGCCCCAGAAGTTTTGGAGGGGTATGTTTTTGTATACCATGGTGCTACGAAGTTAACAAAGTTCCTTCTCATAAAGTTTGATGTTGCTTAACATTTTAGGCTTCACCATTTACTGTTTTAACTTTTTAATTTATTGTGGCTATGATGAAAGAACTGCATGTGACAAGATTGGTGAGAAAATGGGTCTCAAAGGTTATCAGGTTATCAGATGGGATACTTAATGTTTTTTCTATCTGCGGAATGCATGCACCGTGAAGTTGTATTGAATGCCTTTGTATTAACACTGTTCTTCATCGCTGAAAATTTGCGTTGAGTTTTTTTTAAGGCATTGTGATGAATGGAGAATGTGGATGGTGTGGTTTGGTGTATGCGTTGAAGCCTGTCGAATCTCTACTCATTTTCCCGTGGCCTCCACCTTCTTCAATACTTTGCTGGTCTCCATTCAATACAGAGGCCTATAACTTGGAGCTTGCCATTTGGTAAAACAAGAAAAGCAAGGCCTATGCCTTGATTGCAACGTCAGTAAATGAAGAGGTGAGTCACCATATTTCTCCATTTTCAAATGATTTTGAAGCCTTAAAAAGGTTGAAGGAATTGTATGACTCACACTCTAAACTTGAAATTTTTCAATTGATGATCAAGTTGTTCAATCTTGAGTTGAAAAATGATGACCCTCTTGCCTTAGCATTAGAAGTAAGATCCATTATGCATGACATAAAACTCACTGGTGATGGAATAGATATTCCTCTCAGAGCTTATGTCAAGGCATTATATCCCACCTATTCACATTATCTTGAGTCATTGAATCAAGTCGAAACCTTAAGGAGATTACCTTTGAATCCATTGAGAAGAATTTTGCTCAGAGAGAAAAGGCTTTTGGCAAGAAGTTAGCTCCTTAGTCTACTAAATAAGTTGTGTGCCTTGCACAAAAAGAGAAGAATCATGCATAAGATTCGTCTAGCAGAAGAGATGGTCAAAGAGGAAGAAGAAGGAAGAATTTTAGAGGCAAGGGGGTAGACATTTCCAACGAGAAAGGTCTAATCTTCATTGCATATGATGCAATAGAGATGGACATGATGCTTCCACATGTAAGTTTCCTTGGGACAAAATTGAGTAGGAAATAATTGAAGGAAAATGTAAAACAACTCACAAAGGAAAAGGTAAAGCACCTAAGTCCGCTCATTATGTTGTGGCACATTGAAACATTGGAGTAATTGAAAACTTATTCAATGCTTCACTTACTTCATGGAAAGATGTTTGGTTGCTTGATTCACGAGCAACTTGCCACATGACTTTCAGGAGATTTTTTTTTAAGAATTCACTAATAATGTTGATGGAGTAGTATACTTTATAGACAAGTCAAAATTAAAGCCATTGGAGCTTGGCACCATCAGGCTCAAACTGCCTGTTCTTCCAAACTTTCTTCTACGTGATGTTCTATACCTCCTCGAGATGAGGAGAAACTTGTTGACATTGGTCCAAATCTGCCAGCAAGGACACTCCATTCACATATTTGATGGCAGAGTTGAGGCCAAAAGAGCATCAAATCACTCACTTATCCTGGCGGGGATAGAAGAAGAAAGACTTATGAAGCTGCAAAGAACCTGTTCTTGTGGAGAAAACGTTCCTTAGAGTTCTCTCTATGATGAAGGTACATTTTCCATCAAGTATTTTATGGAATGGTATATTTGGACACTTGAACTATGAAAACCTTTGTTTGTTGAAGAAAATGGTGTTACTGATTTGCCTACTATTCCTAGGAAACTTAAGCAATGTGATGCTTGTATCTTAGGAAAGCACAAAAAAAATATTTTCATGATTCTCATTCCAGAGCACATGGAGAACTTGAACTCATTCATTCTAATTTGTGTGGCCCAATGCATGTTCCTTCTGCAAATGGCAATAAATATATGATGACATTTATTGATGACTACAACAAAATGTGTTGGGTTTATTTATTGAAGAACAAATCTGAATATTTTGAAACATTCAAGAACTTTCATGCATCAATTGAAAATGATGCACAATCTCATATTGGACATTGTGCAATCTCATATTCTGGGTGGACCATGTGCAATCTCTACTATCATAAGCAAAACTATACTTCAAAGTAAAAAATAGGAGAAGGTTTTGTGTATGTTTTTTTATGGGCTTTCTGTAATTTCCAAAAATAAAAAATAAAAAATTGTTTTTACATATTTATTATTATAATAGTTTCGGGCCAGGGAGAAAGGGGAAAAGGTAAAATACGGCACGAAAAGTCAATCCGATTTCAGTCAGACTGAATCTGAATCGTAGTTCAGATCCAAGTCGGTTTAGTGAGGGCGACCGCGAAAGTCACCGAGTGAATTGCCCTTTCGTATGGATAGATAGGGGGACGTTGCAGATGCGGCAGGACGGACACGACTTATTCGCCCGCCAGAAGACCCGATGGAAGCACTTACCTGAGCTCTAAGGGATGACTCATATTTCTTCCCCTCAAAGAGCTAGATAAGGTTATCCCTTCCTTATCTAGCTCAGGTAAGGTCCTGGTAAACCCTCTCCTCTCCTCTCCCTTATGGTCGAGCACCTAAAGGTCCTTATCAGTCGAGCCCCCTAAAGGGTCCTGGACAGTCGAGTGTGCTTACGCACCCTCACGAATCAGAACATATATAAATGATCTTTATAGATCTATCTATTTTCATTTGGAATCAGGACAGACATGGGAAAGCATTATCTCTTATATAACGGCATGAGATGCACTTGAGTTAGGGAGGAATCTATCTATTATGAGGAATAGACTCAATCTCTATAGTTCTACCTCTATACCGCTTGCCTCCATATTTGGTTATGACGGATCGGATCGCTACCGCATGCCTCCATGAAGGTGTTATAATGGAGCGCTACAGCTCGATTATATGTTTATGTATACATATATCCTTTTTTCAAATCAAATATGAGTAAGCAATTATGTATTTCATTCCATATACATTGAGTAGTTAAAATCTAATATAAGTAAGCATTTATGTATTTCATTAGTTAAAGTAATTACTATTTTTGTTTAGATAAATTTGTGTTTTTTAATAAAATAAATATAAATAATAATTTATTTATTTTTAATTATAAAATAAATATAAAAATATATTTATATTAATAAATATAAATATTATCTTATTTTAGTAAAAAATAACTCAAATTTATATATGAATTAAAAAAATAAAAAGATAAATCATTATTTTTTCAAATAATAATAATTTAATTACATTTATTACTCTAAAAATAGAAATAAAAATATATTAATACTAATTATTATGAACTTCCATGAACATCACCCTTCATAGTATAAACTATGATTTTATTAAAAAATTAACACATACATTTTACAATAACATTTTTTGATATTACAGAAATTCAATAAAGATCATTTTTATTATATATATATTGAAAAAGAGTGTTGTTAAGAAAATAGTACTCTGAAATAGTAAAGAATATTCATATTAAAATATAATTTCTGAAAAGAAAATTAAAAAAAAAACCTCAACTTCAACTATAAACCTCAACTTCAATTATAATAAAAGTTATTGTTACAAGTTAAGTCACAAGGGTATGGACAATAAATATCGCTAACAACAATGATCAAAAAACCAATCAAATACATAAATATCTACTTCCATTTTCTACTTCCATTTTCTAATGTTCGAAATCACTTAGTCAAACATTAACTTTTAAAAACCATAATGCTTACTATAATGACCCGCCGTGGAATTTAATTTTGGAGAATGAGATGAGTTCCACCAAGCTTGTGAAGTTGTTTGAAAGTGTGCATAGCATGAATTGATAAATAGCCCTCCTCAGACAAGGGTGTTAATGCACTCACCATATTATTTCTAAACCTTGTCATATTCAGAAAGTATAGCATGAGTAAGCTATGAACTATGAATTCTACAAGAAATTTAGCTTGGTGTTGTTAAAAGGCATAAGTGAGCTAGGGTTTTCATTTAGAAAGTAACCTTCCATTATTTTCAATTGCCATAGAGAGTAAGTCGTGATCTTCATCTTGCACTTCTCCCAAATATTTTTGTGATTTGCTTTAACTTGAACCAAAATACTTGCAATCTTTTGAAAGCAAAACGAGAGTCATAGAAAAAATAAAACTTATCTAATTATTATATAATGCTTGTAACAAATAAATTTTGTATATTTAAATATTAATGTAAGAAATAAAGTTGGTACATTAAAAAAGAATTTTTTGATACCTATGTAATGAACAAAGTTTGTATATTCAATAAAATACTCAAAGGATTTGGTATATGTAGATATTTATTATAACACAGATATATTATATAAGAATATTTGAATACAAGTGAAATGATCTTCTGAGTATTTGATTATTCTTCTGAGTATCTTAGTTACAATGTTTATAATAACAATGAAAATATTTATAAAAAATGAAAAAATTCTATTTACTTCATGCAATGGATCATATGCAGAATTGACAAGGAAAAGTGGTGTCTTGATCAACTCTAAGAGATTTTGTGGAAAAAAACACTACCATGTTATATCATTAGATTTTAGTAACTATTAGTAACATAATTTCAAATGAAAAGAACTAATGAATTTGGTAATACCATATTTGCAGGAGCAGTTGGAAAGTGTTTTAAAGATCCCTGCAATATAATATCAAATTCAACAAAAGCACGACATTGAAAAATAAAAACATAAGGTTGAAAAATCCATATGAAGAAACCAAGTGCAATAATTTAATTATCTTAATAACATATGTATGTTGAAAATATATATATATATATATATATATAAAGATATGCATAGTAAACTAGGGAATATGGATGTACATGATATCAAATAAGATTTTTTTTGAGGACATACGAATCCATGAAAAATCCAGCATCTAGCATGCATTTGACTTTAGCACTGGAAGGAAGAAGATCATGAAATTCATCACAGTGAATAAATGTGGCTAGGCCACCCACTGAGCAGCGATCGAGTAGAGCTTTCAAAAAGATTATGAGTTGATAGTAGCGTATTTCATTTTCCTACTTACAACACCTTTGATAATTAGAAGATGGTACCTGTTGGGCTTTGTCCATTCCATGTGCCAAAAGATCTTCCATTATAGCTTGCCATATCCTTTGCCTCTCAAATGAAGTTTGGTACTTTGAAATATTAATAGTGACTATTAGCTGAGAAAGGCAAGGGTTTCAGTGAGATGGAATTGCAAGGATTTTTGTTGATAGAACATAAAGCTTTGTTAATAATGAATATTAAGTAAGAACGACAAAGTTTTAACTGATATGTAACTGTACGGATTTATATTGATAAAACATAAAATTTTATTAGTTTTAAGCATAGTTACAAAGTTGGGCCGAATTGGCCTTAAAGGTATTTTTATGTTGATTGCAATTCCTAAAATATGATGGTTAGGAGAGATCACACATTTGACTTCTTTCCTTAAGATAATTTCAGAATCTTTAATTGAGTTAAGTTTAGATGCTTTAAAGAATTTGGAAATTCATCATTCTATTGTTTTATAGCGTATTTCGAATTAGTAGAAATTCTATTGTTAACCAAAATTTTATAGTGAAAACATAAAAAAATTAATAACTTAATAAATTTGTATTTGTAAAATCAATAAATTCTATATTAAAAATATGATATAAATTTTTATGTTAAAAAAATCAGAGAATGTTAAAAAAATTCTTTTGAAATTTTAATGAATTGAATCTATTTTCTTTGAAATTTTTAATATACCGAATTGAACTTTGAATTGAATTGGACTTCGAATTTAATAACTATGGTTTCAAGTAATAAGGTAGGTTTAATGGCGAGAGTTAGGCGTGACACTCCAACAAAGCAACATTCTAACCCGTGAACAATGAGCCGCAGAAAGATATAAAATAAAAATGGTTTCAGGTTTTCCAATAACGGGGAGAGAAGTTTTGAAATGTTTTGCAATTTTAAAGACACTAAATAATTGCCGCATTTTAATTTTAATTAAAACTAAATTAAAATTAAATTAAAAAAGTTTTGAGATAATTTAAGTGTGCGAGAAAGATAAGAGGATCAAATCTTCTATATCCACCTGTGAGTATATGTAAGTACTTCGAGAAAGATAAGAGGATCAAATCTTCTATATCCACCTGTGAGTATATGTAAGTACTTAGAAGTTTTTTACAAGGCGGGAAAACTTATAAGTATCGAGAAGTTCTAATGATAGAAAATAAATTTTAATATTTTGTATATAATTAAAATTAAATATTATTATATTATATATATATTTATTTATATATATATATATAATTAAAATAGATTACAGAATAATAAAATAATCTAAATAATTATACTAAAATTTATAAGAATATTTTATTGGTATGTATTTATTTAACTCTTGTACTACTACTCGAATAGGGTTTTAAGACATTTATTCAAGACTAAATTATCATTTTTTTTTGAAAAAATTATTTTGTCTTAACCACTTCATCCCAACTATCACTACCACTGCTACATACAAAGGTAATTTAAGACATCTTTTAGAAATCTTTCTTATTGTCCACATACCACGTCACCGAAAAAGTTTTGAACGAGTTTCTCTTGCATCTTCTAACTTTCATTACAAGAGAGAAAATATAGTAGCCTTGGGGCATAATGTTGCTTAATCATGTTCTGTAATATACTAGGCTCGGGTCTAAGTGGTATAGGGTTTAGGGTTTTGAGTGAGTTTCTCTTCTCTCTTCTAGCTTGCATTACATGAGAGAAAGGCACAGAAGCCATGGGGGTGTTGAATTTCCACGATCTTGGGTCCACGATAGAAGCTTAAAATCTCTAATGCTACCAAACCAAGAATCGCAACAAGAACTACTTTGCACAACGGAAAATATAAACGAGTAGATCATATATGCACAAATATACACATTTTTTAACAAAATATTGTACAGTAATGTACAACACAATATTCGTTATATTAAACCAATCTAAATAATACAACAGCCTATCGAATACAAGATAAAATGACAATCATGTTGTGCAGACTCCATGTCGTATCTTATCGTGTCGATCCTTCGCTTCCATGCTTCTCTCTAGCTACCCCTTAGTCCTTCAAAGGACAACTCATAGAGACTCCATGAGGGTTGCCTCGTAACACTGTTGTAAGTCGTTTCTGCTACAATGTACACGGGTTGATCGAATCTGCTCTCTAGGCTGGAAATCCCTCAATTCCAATCCGCCAATCTAGCAATCACTTTTTTCCATCAAAGTGTTGCACATTAGGCACCAAACTTCACCAAACCTTCAGCTGTCACAAGCTACTTTGGGTAGCCAACATGTTTCCCTCCACTAGTCCAATGGCTCCCAACACTCCACTGTAGGATCTGCTCCTAGAAAGGATTTTGCTCACTAAGATAATCCCTCCAAATGGCTCCCATGGGCAACAATAACTTTTTCCACACATGGACCATCTAACTAGCATCTAAAACTACATAAATACATACCTCTCCTAACTCAAGGATTGGTGTTTTTTCTCTGCACTTAGGTCACCAGTTAGGGCTTCCTAGTTGCTTTCTACTGCCCACTTTTCTTCACTTCCAGACCTCCCAAATAGTGTGGCCTTCTCCCAAATTGTATCTTCTCCTACATTGTTGTTTTTTCAACCTTCTAAGCCTTCAAACGTTGCCCTACAACCTCTTGTTCACACATCAAACTACCTGTGTCTCTTTGTGGCTTAGCTGTAGCAACTCCTCCTAGTTGCGGCCCACTTGTGGGAGAAAGATACCACAAGGATTAAGCCTATACACCACCCAAAACTGCCCTTAAGTAAGGTGGCTCCCTCTATGATTTATTAAGACCTGTAATGAAGGCAAAACATGCCCATAAATGCACTTAAACCTCCACGTCCCTTCATCCAAATCAATGTTGCCTCAAAGATGTATATCACAAGAATGGATGCAGATTTGGATGAAGAAATAACACTCACATCACCTTATATTTATACACAAACACGAGGGCTACATATGGTGTCAACAAGTCTAATTTGGAAAAAGCCCACCTGTTTTTTTCTCCCAAATTAATTCACAACCACATATATTAACTTAAAAAATTCATAACTCCATTTCTACAGCTCAGAATCGGATGATCTTCATTGTGTCAGATTCGTCTCGATGAGAGTTATCATCCTCATACTCATCCATCACATGTTGAAATGTTTCCATCGTTTTGGCCCAAATCACGATGGATGAAAAGCCCCAACCTTGGGTTCCAAGCCCACAAGTGACTCTTGTAACGCTTTTCCCTCCAAACCCGAAACCCGAGGGCTTGGAGTGCCTCCCAAGGTACTTAAAAATTAACAATCCCTCTTAGCAAGGGAGGTACTTCCAAGACTAGCAATTAACACATCATCATCATCACTACTCGCAACACTAACCCAAATCTTGGTGCTCAGTACCATTGCAGCAATCCCTGAAGCATGAACTACACCTCTATCGGAAGTGTCACTATCACTCGAAGCATCCTGCCTCTTCTTCTTCTCCTGTATCACTTTCCAATCCCTCCATTGTTCCCTCTTGCTAGATGTGGAAGCACCCTTACTTCCAACTAACCACACACTCTTCTTGGGCTGTAAAGTCTCCCTATGAATCTGCAAGATCTCGTTATAACTCAACTCCCTCAGAGTCTCTGGAACTTGGACCTTCTTCTCAGAAACCTGTACCTAGTCCCATGAAGCCTACACCTACACTTGCTTCTCTCGAACCTGCACCTGCTCCACTTTCTTCTTCCCATGATCCATAGGCTTGCCCATCAACCTATATAGACCATGCATTCTAACTCCAAACACTATCCCATTGATGCTAGAGACTCTAGGCTTGAGTCTTGCCTTCCCATCCTAGAACAAGACCTAAAACTCCTTCTTCTCGATCATTGAGACAGAAATCATGCTATATCTAAGTCCTCGTACAAACATTACATCTTGGACCCACATCACTCGTTTTGTCTCCATCCTGAATGACACAACTCTTGATCCTCAGATCTCCTTCTAACTCTTGTCACCCAACACCATGTGCAACTTCAAGTCCCATTCAACTAGAGTCTCAAAAACCTCATGTGACCATGTCATATGTTTCGTCACACCAATGTCCACATACCATCCATCCTCATCAATGGATGGTATGTTCTTATCTTTTCTAATGCACATTGTTTTATATTTGTTTTAATCAATCGCATCTTTGTGATTGTAGGTCGACAACAATTATGGTAGCTACGTTGGAAATTCCAGTATATGTGACCCTGACCTTCTAGTTGGCTAGGCTAGGAGTAAGTCAAGTTTCATTTTAGTTTACCTACACATCCATCTTGCATTCATTTCCTGTAGTTTGTCTTGTGTTTTCTAGTTTTGGTTTCACATCATGTTTTTCTTTAGCCATTTTTTGTCTTGTCTTCTGGTTTTGTTTCCTTGTTGTGTGTTGTCTTTCCTTTCATTTTGTGAGACCGTGCATGGAGATGCTCTATTGGCTCAAAGGGAATGTGGAAAAATAGAAAAGGACTTTGTAACATTGCAACATTTGGCTAACTCTTTGTCCTTATTCCTTGTCTTGGTTACATCTTTTGGTCGATGATGTTCCAATAGAAAATACTATCCTTGCATTAAAACAACCTTGTGCGGAACCATGATCTCCATGTCTATTTTGGAAACCTCATGCCTACACTCGGGCCTTTATATTTTGGTATTTTTAGGCTGATCCAATCAAGTAGAGAAGGACAAGGGGAAAATCTAAATGAGAAAACAAATATTAGAGGTATTATGTATGCTTCTCTGAAGGGACAACTTCTTCTATTCTCAATAAGTCAAGATCCCTCTTCCACCCATGAAATAAATAAGTGTTGATACACAGTACTATATAAATAAATAAATAAAGGTGAAAGAAGAGAAAGGCTTCTTACATAGAGAGGTGAAGTGAGAAACTCCATCGGGGTACTGCATAGGCTCACTGGCACTGGAGAAATGTTTGTGTTCCTGAAGTGACTCCGTCAGGGTACTATCCAAGCCTGCTGGCAGCAGAGAAACACCAGAGATGAAAAACTATACTCTGAAAATATAAATGTCGTGAACTTCATTACCCTATCCCGATTTGAAACATTGTATGATCATTGGTCTGATGTTTTTTTTTAACCAAGTAAAGAAATGAAGGGGACTATGCTTATGCATGGGGAAAGTGGGGAAGCCATGGTAATCTGAACAATGAATCAATACATCCAGAAGAACTAGGCCATGCACGAAAGAATTGACCAAGGTAGAGAAGCTGGAGTTCTACCAATGTGTTGCCAAGTGTCATCGCTACGACAAACACCCCCCAAAATTTTATGTAACTCAAATTTCAGAGCCTACTATGGATCTTACGATCGATCATTCCATAGTCACTTCTTAGTCAACTGATGATTTTTGAGCTCCCTTATTTGAATTGAAGTGTCGAAGTCACTTTCTCACACATACTCAGTCCATAACATGTGCATGAGTGAATTATTTTACACAAGCTTGGAAAAGCATAGAACATTCCTTCAAGACTATGCCTATGCAATTTCCAATCCATGTTGATAGTGAGTGCACACTAACAATGACAATTTATCACATTCTATTTGCGTTTGTGCTTCCGTTTCGGTGAGTTTTGCAAACTGTCACTTTCGCACACCTTCGTTCTCGCGAGTGTCATTTTCATGTTTTCGGTTATCGCTTTCTCTTGCTTTCACTTTAATTAATGACATTTTCATGTTATCTTTGTTCTGGCATGTGTTACTTCAACTTTCATCCACATATCGCAAGAGTTGTTCGCACTTTAGCAATTGTCTTCTTTTCACATATTAGATGTCACACAATGTATGTATGCTTGTGTTGGTGGTTTCAAGGGTTTATATTTGTGTGAATGATTTGGTATAACCATGTAAAAATCAGTCACACTCATTCACAATTTTTTAAGCACTGTCACACAACTGTCGTCATGGTCGTCGCAAAGTGTACCTTTAGTGCCGCACTTGTCGTAAAGTCGTCACAAAGTTGTCACATTGAGGGAAATATGTTGTTAAAATGTTCCAAATGATATATGTTGTTGTGTCATCAAATTTTTTCAAGTGTGTGATCACATTCAATTCATATCATTTTTCACAAAAGTCTCTTTGGTCCCACACTTAGCCAAATTTCAGAAAATTCCCAGCAACCTAACCTCATCCAACCCTCTTGAATTGTGCATTGCGTAGTCTCAGCCCTCAAGTAGTGATCTTGTCTATTGGAACTATGTAATGCGAAGTCTCTGCCTCCCATAACTCTACATTTCGCAACCTCAGTGCTCAAGCCTAGCCTTGAGTCCCAGAACTGCATAATATTTCTCTCCATCCGAGCCAGCACTGCGCATTGCGCAATCTCAATCCTCAAGCCTTTGTATTGAGCTCTTGAACTGTGTAAATATGCAATCATCTAGTCTCATGTCCTTCCAGTAGTGCGCATTTCTCATTTTCAGTGTTGAAGCCTAGGCCTTGGCCTCCAAACCTACACAATCATGTGCTCCATCCAGGCCTAAACTGTGCATTACGCAATCTCATACCCCAAGCCCAATCCTTGAGCTCTTTATCTACACAACTATGCAATCAACAAATCTTCTTTTCCTCCCAAAATTGTGCATCTAACTAAAACAGTTCCTGGCCCCTCATCTTGGCTCACTGAACTCTCAAACTACTTGATCTTCTTTCTCATTCTAGCCTGAACTACGCATTTTACAGTCTTAAGGCTCAAGCTTCACCCCTTACTGCCTGAGCTACGCAATTGCGTAGTTACTGAGCCTCTTTCCCAACTTGTCATCCGGTTTAGAATCATTCAGTTGATCAATATGCACCATCTTAGACTAGGGGTTTATGGGACTGATGCCATCTTGTCATGATTGGATTTAAGATGAAAGTACTCTATTGTGCTATGGAAAGATGATGAAGAGGAAGATGGAGAAGGAAGACATTCTAGAAGACACATATGGAGCTGATGAGATAAGATGATCATCAAGCAAGAAGACGAAGGAACACCAGACTATAAAAAAAGATGAATGTCACGATCCCATGGAACACTCCTCATCTTCAAGTTATAAGGAGGAGGAAGAAGAGGAATATGTACCATATTTTCAAGAAGACACAAAGAAAGAAGCAACAAGCATTGTCACATCATCATGTATTCCATGTCATCAATGTCATGTCATGTCCTATCACAAGTCATCATATGCCACATCATTATTGTGGATTATGTAATTACCTATTTAAAATGTATTCTAAAGTGGAAGTACAAAGGATACATTCAGAATATGAAGAGTCATGTAAAGTCGAAAATTCATAGGAAATCAAATAGTCATCAGGGTAGTCAAAGAGTCACAAGGAAGGTGAAGCATAACCTCTTGGTTATATATACACCCTCATTGTATGAGCAAGGGACTTTTCACTTTGGCTCCTCCTACAAGGAATTAGAGAGACAAACTAGTTCTTTTGATGAGAAAAGAGTGGCTCCAACGCTCCACTATTGGAGCTAGTGATGTTCATTGTATACATGTGTCTTGGGAATTTTACTTAATAATAGAAGCCTTCATGGCCATCATATTCATCATGCATGGATTATGAATATTTGTGAGACTATTCTGTGGATGTTTATATTTCATTTTTCTTTCATCTGTGCTAAAGTAGTTGAACTATTTCGGTTATTTTAGTACTTATATTATTGAGAATGTGTTGTAATGGTTGTTATTTTTGTCCCATCCTTGTGGACTATTCCGTATGATACTAGACAAGTCTTTCTCCTTCATTGGTTGTAATTATCGTCGCATATTTTGTGGACTATTCCGCTGGATGTCATATGGATCCTTCTTGTTCACGTGTGTCTCTACTTGGGGTGTACTATTACCTCTCTCTTAGAGGCTCACTTTACTATTTTCCTCTATAGTAGAAGAACTTTGATACACCTACAACTAAACACTCACTAGGCACACCTTCTTGCTTTTTTATAGGCACAATGTGTTCCTCTCTTTTACTAACAGTTAGAGGAAAGGAAAATTTATAAAAATACATGGCAACTAGACTAATATTCTGGATGGGGCTCCTATTCCAAACGGTGTGAGGTCTATTTAGGACTTCACATTGGGGAGACCCCTTGGCTGACGGATTTCCAGCATCGTCAAGAATACCATAAACTAAAGATAATTCTACTAAAAGGCATCCCCATTCATAGTTAGATCCAATGTACAAGAATTCTTTTATATATAGATGGTATTAGACCAACTCAAAAATAGTACTACCATCGTATGATTTTGAATTATAAAAATCATAGCTTTGTAAGGGGAATACTATCTCTGCAAGATATTTTGCATGTTTTTATTCATTTCATGAGAGGTATATTATAAAAATCTCACCATGTAAAATCTTTTTATATGTCATGTTTAATAAATTTATTCTAATTCCCACAAGTGATGATGATGATGATGATGGTTAACGTCCGCTGAGACCAAACAATGGTCTATCGGACCTAAAGAAACAAATTATTTATTTTGATTTAAGATTTTATTCCTATGCTCAAAAAGCTTGGAGAGAAGCCTTCCGAGCTCACTATAATTTTGACATTGTAAAATATCATCAAAGAGATGGGATAGCATGTCGCAGTTTGTGGCATGCTCCAAATTTGCTTTTCGATAATAGTACTAAGTTTTACCATATAATTTCTAATCTCTTCAGACTAGTTATGAGGTTGGGATCCTATGATAAAATCCATTTCCTCTCATCATTGGGTATTCTAAATAAGAAGCTTGGATTTACGTCAAATTTATGGGTGGACCTAGTGCAATCATTAGTATCATAAGAAAAAAAATTCTTAAAAGTAGAAAATACAAGAAGGTTTTGTGTATGTTCTTTTAATAGCCTTTCTGTGATTTCTAAAATAAAAAAACAAATTTTACTTTATTTTTACATATTTATCATTATAAAAGTTGTATAAATGAGCGCTTGTGTATATTTATATCTAAATCTTTTTGCCAAATCTAGTATGAGTAAGCATTTATGTATTTCATTCCATATACATTGAGTAGTTAAAGTAATAATTTTTTTTTTGTTTAAATCTAATACAAGCATTTAATTATTTCATTGAGTAATTAAAATAATTGGTTTTTTTGTTAGGTAAATTTGTTATATTTTAATAAAATAAAATATAAATAATATTTTAATTATTTTTAATTATAAAATAAATAAAAAATATATTTATATTAATAAATATAAATATTATGTCATTTTAATAAAAACGAATAATTCAAATTTATATATGAATTAAAAAATAAATAAAAATAAAAATTATTATTTTTTCAAATAATTATAATAATAATAACAAAAAAAAATTATATTTATTACTTAAAAATATAAATATATTAATACTAATTATTATGAACTTTGACAAACATCATTCATTGTATAAACGATGATTTTATTAAAAAAATGTAACAAATACATTTTACAATATTACAGAAATACAATAAAGATCATTTTTATTATATATATTGGAAAAGAGTGTTGTTGAGAAAATAGTACTCTGAAATGATAAGGAATATTCGTATTAAAATATAATCCTTGAAAAGGAAATTACAAAAAAAGAGATGACAAATAAACCTCAACTTCAATTATAAAAGTTGTTGTTACAGGTTGAGTCACAAGGGTATGGACAATCAATTTCGCTAACCACACTACGACCAAAAAACCAATTTCCAGCTACTTCTGCGATGGTCTGCGAGTAAACAAATACATAATAAATATCTACTTCTATTTTTTAATGTTCTAAATCACTTAGTTAAACATTCAACTTTTAAAAACGTTAATGCTTACTATAAAGGCGCACCTTGGAATTTAATTTTGGAGAATGAGGTGAGTTCCACATAACTTGTACGATTGTTTGATAGTGTGCATAGCATGAATTGATAAATAGCCCTCTAACAATTGGCTTAAACAATGGTGTTAATGCACTCACCATAGTATTTCTAAACCTTGTAATCATCCAGAATCTGATTGAGTGAAAGAAGATGTGTTTATTGGAATTTAGTCTTCATCTCACTATCCCTTGTGCTCTATTGTTGGTGATGAATTTACTCACAATGGAGATACTCCATTCTCTTCATGTCCTTCATCCAATGAGTTAACCTCTCAAGTGGAACAAGGTGGTGAGATTATCCATGATGCAAATGAAAAAAATCAAATCATTGAGTACTCCTCCCATCCCTCATCGTCTCTTCTCTTACATGAAGATACCTCTTCGAATTAGCTTGCTCATGAAATTTCCCCGAGTCATTCATCTTCGAATTTGCGATCAAAATAATCTTTCGACTTGAGTAATATGGATGTTGAATTTGAAAAATCCGGTAAAATCAGCGATAGAGATGGTTGCCATCCGGTGAGAAGTGGCCTTATTGAAACCAATGGTACTAGCTATCCTCAAACCATGCACAATCTGGTTCAATCTTCAAAATGTGATTTTACAATCTTGGAAAGTTCTAGGACCTACCAGGGAGTCGAAGCAATTCAACTTCTATTGATGGTTATGTAGAGATCTTGTGACTCTGGTAAGCCCCACGAAGTAAGCCAAATCTAGTTTCTCTCACACAATCCTTCTCTTTGCATTGTTTCACTCAATGTAAATATTTTTCTGAAATATTTTTGGTATTTCGGATGTAAGCTTTCAAATTTCCAAGATTTTACTACGAAGTTTATCATTCAAAATACTATCTTTGGCTGAAGGAATCATATTTATTAGATTTGTTTCATGATGAGCAACTCCTGGCTTTCCTTGTGAATATCATATCGTGAATCTTGTTCTTCATCGTACCTGAAATCATCTTGAATGTGAATGAATGCATGAGTTATTAGTGTATTGTGTTACCAATTACAAAGAAATATATTTTCACATTCATCACGCGAGGAAGATGATTCTATTATTCAGATCATTTGTGAAACTCTTCAAGTTTATTTAACTTTGTTAATTACAAACTGGGAATTTGATGATTTAATTATCCTATCTAATCTTTATTATGTCTTTGATGACTGCCAATATCTTATCATTTTTCCACCAGCACTTCCAATGACAGTTTCTTTACATCCTTTGATCTTTACGATTCAACATTTCACTATTCAGATATTTGTCGAGCGATTGAGGCACTTCATCCTTCGCTGATGGTTATGTCAAGTCCTCACTTTCTCGACATGACTATTGAATATGATCAGAAATATTTTCCCTCACAAAAGTCCCATTGTAATCTCGTGCCTGTAATTTAAAAATCATATTTTCAAATATTTCAGGGCTTTCATGAGGATTATCATGAATTTTACGATCCTACCACTGAATGGTTGGAACAGTGTTACCTAGAAAGCTTCATCGCAAATAACAAGTTGTGATATTTCCTCATGCTTTCTAAGGAGTTTGGAGCAAATGGAGACACATTCGCGACAAGCTTCAGAGGTTTTTTGAATCATGGTTCTATTGTGGCCACCAACAACCACCCTCTTTGTTTGGTATTAGCAATAACACCAAGCAAATGGGGACCCTTAATAAAAAATCCAAAAAACATTTTATGAAAATTTTTGTATTCAACTCCTTAAAATTGTATCGCATCGCGAGAAGAGAATAAAACATTTTCTTATGAGCATAATAAACTGTGAAGAAGCGACGCGAAATTCATCGCATCGCATACATTATGAAGCGCTCTTAAATGAAAAATCTTAAGAAATCTCCGACGGCAGATATGCGATATCGCATATCGCAACATCGCGTAAGCAGCACACAATGGTTGAATGACTAAGCGCGATCTGCGATGCCGCAATGCTGCGATCTGCGATGAATGCGATATGCGATAAATGCGATCATGAATTTCTACGATGACACATCTTGACGATGCGATCTGCGATGTTGCGATGCGAGTCGCAGAAATCACCCATCGCAAATTTTCCTCGGCGCAGTATTCAAGGAAAGCTGTCCGTAAACCAAAATTGGGCACGTGCCTTAAAAAAAATTAATGAATGTACGCCAAAGTATTCAAGAAGGATAGTTTTGTGTTTTTCGAAGAGTCAGTTCGCTATGGGTGTCATGATTTCATACATTCATAAGAGCTTAAAGCTTTCATGTCAATCTTTATTATCATTACTCTTTTCCTTTGCGTAAACTGTAAGACAGGAAATAACATGAAGCAATGTGCAGGAAACATCTAAGGAAAAGGCGAAAGCGTCAATGCTCGGAGAACAGAGAAGAGATGCCTTCATAAACGGATGCCGCATGCAACAGGACCACAGATTCCAGAGTATCACTCAACAGATGCTGATGTCAATAGGCCATCCAACGCTCAGAGTCAAAAGCGCACAAAAGCAGCATGTTTACAAAAGATCCTGAAGCTTATGCCCGGTAAAGGAAAAAAGGCGCTAAAGAAGGAAAACGCACCAGAAAAGCCCGGAACAAAGAACGGAGGTAGCATCGCTAAGAAAATTGTTCAGAGAGAAAAGTCCCTAACTTGTTCAGTCATTCGCAAGGCCAGAAACCGAAATAGCAAAAGCAGAATCAGTTTGAGAGAAATTTGGGTTATTACTTAGTATACACGCAGTGAATACACCCAGCCAGAGGAAGATTCTCGAAAATATCTTCTAGTTTACCAGAAAGTGGTGCCAGCACGTGTTATTTCTATTTTTGTAGCTCAAACGAAAGCAGAAGGCGACCAGCCGACTCTTCCCAGGCGAATGTTGCATGTTTGCAGCATTAAGGAGAAAATACAGAAATGGTTAGGAATTAGATTCAATTTTTAGAAATATTTTTGCTTTAGCAGAAGGGCGGTCATTTAAAAACCGTATCCTAAATTTATGTAATTAAGTTAATTAGTTAACAGTATTTAAACCCTTCTCAGGCATTTGGAGAAGGGTCCATAACTTTTTCAAAAAAATTGTCCTCAGAACATGCACTTTTGCACCCTCGGAGGGGGTTTTGATGAATGGATGGATCAAGGTTTATTAATGTTTGCATTTGATATCTGCTACTGATGTTGCACTTCTGTACTCTTAGTAGATGTTAGAGCAAGGAGAGATAAATCATTGTTGCTTGAAGCTTATGAGTGGAACCAGTCCTAAATGTTACTTTTATCTCTTGACCGTTCCTGTTTATATTCTTAAAGTGATATACAGTTTTTAGTTGTTTATATGTTACTGCATGAATGTGCGAGTTACCCTTTGGCACTTTTGTACGATGGAGTCATTTATTTATGTTTGATATATGAATAACTCATTATGCGATATGTTGTTCACAACTGTTTTGCCTAACTTTTTATGCAAAGTGGTTTATCTTAATTGATTTCTATTCTTGTGATAGCTGATCTTTATTACCAGTTATTGTTTGAAATCTCTTTAGATCGCATAATAGAAGAAATACACCCCGAGTTAGCGTAGATTAGATGTGTTGTTTCTCATTAGATTACAATAGCATAGAGTTAGTTTAAAAGTTTGAATTAAATTAGCTTTAAGTACTCTTAGATCAGCATCATCCAACTCTGCACAGACACGCACCTTAAATTGGGAAACTGGTCCCATTATCCCCAGTCGGACCCGCTATACCAAATGGATAAGGAGCTGCCAACCAAGGTCCGGACCGGGTGGGTATCCCCCTTGTTGTCGACCCGATTTTCGGGGCTTCAACATATTTGGCGCTAGAAGGAGGGCCCGAACTATGAATGGCACCTAAATCAAAATCTAAATACCATTCTGAGAGTAAATCGCCCTCATCAACTGCCCCGACTTCCCCAGTACGTTTAAATCAAGAGTCAGAAGTCGCTCGAGTATTAACCGTTGCTACATACCCTAATATTTCAGACCAATCTACCATTGAACCCCCTGAAGTTCAAACTCTGATTCGCAAACTCCAAGGATTTTCTATTTCTACACAGAGGTCTGATAAATCTCAAAGCAGCGTGACTTCGCAGTACAATCCTGCTCATCCCCTGACCAGAATAAAGAGTGAAAAATTTGGCATCCAACCAACTGAATTCCCTCTCCCCACCAGGAAAAGAGCAAGGAAAACACCACAAGAGTCTGACAGTGAGACTCTTTCATCTAGATCGTCCATTTCAACTCCCTCACCGCGAAGTCAGCCACCCACATCTTCATTCCAAACCACCCATCCATCTTCCACAACCCCTCTTCTTCAATCATCTAAGATCATAATATCTTCATCTTCCCAGCCTCAGGGATCATCCTCTGCACTTTCATTTACTAGCAGCTCAACGATGGCCCAGTCTCCATGGAACAATCCTGGGGCAGTTTTAATGCCTCCACCCCTGAGCCAAATACCGGCCCATCCTAAGAAATGGCTACCCAAATTCAATCCAGAATCAGGCATGCTAGCTGAAGAGCACATTAACAATTTCATGCTTTCTGTCAATCTCAACGGAGTTACCAACGAGGATGCTGTTGTCCGGCTTTTTCCCTATACAATGCAAGGAACAGCCGGGTCATGGTACTTTTCATTACCCTCCGGGTCTATCACAAGTTGGGACATTTTTCAAAGTCAATTCCTTACCAAGTTTGGTGATGACAGATCAACGGCAACGTTAATCAATGACCTATCCAATCTTAAAGCCGAGGCTAGAGAACCCATCAAAGATTTCAATTTACGGTTCAATAAGATCCTCAACAAAATCCCCACTGCTTCCCAACCCAATGAAGAAGTACGATGTGAATGGTATATTACGGCCTTACCATCAAACTTAGCAATCTTCGTGGATAGGGCAAACAAAACAACCTTAGTTGAAAACCTGACAGAGGCGATAACAGTAGAGAAACGCGTAGTAGCCCTGGAAAAGAGATCTGCGATAGAGGAACGCAAATCTAAAAAAGTCACCTTCAAGGAAGACTCCAAGAAGAAACAAACGAAAGACCCTTTCGATTTGGAAGGATTGCAAAAAGTATTAAAGACCATGTCCAATGAGATGATTGACATAAAAAAACAAGTAGCAGAAACTTCTTCAAAAAATCCCTACAGAGCTTTTAAAAGAGGCCCTTCAATGGATGTGAAACCACCCAACGCTATCTCAAATTTCGAATCCGAAGAAGAGGAAGAAGAAGAGAGTACCACTGAAGGGCAGACCGATGACGAAGAAGTTGTGGAACTACAAGGAATGCGGGATTTCATCCTCCCACAAGAAGAAGATCAAGAAGCATTTCCGGTTAGCACACGAAGCAAAAATCAACTTGATCCTCCCCAAACTACCCCTAAGCAGAAGGGCGCAAGCCCTGCAGCAAAAGATAAAGTCGCAACAAAGAAAATGACCGCTAAAGCGACTCAATCTAGCCCAGTCCAACCAGATCAAACAACTCCATCAAGAACACTGATAGTGTTGGATGAAATGGAATACAATATTATTGATGACATGAAAAAGACTAGGGCTAATATCACTCTTTATGAATTGAGCAAATTGAAACATCAACAGAAGATAATGATGAAAGAATTACATGCCGTGCCTACTACATCTTTGCCTACAGCTGTAGCTTCCCACAACATGGGAAGACCTCCAACCAACACAATCAATAAGATTGATCCAAATGACATCGCCTTGATTGGAGGAAGATCATGGTCTCACACTCCCCCTTTTCTTCTCACTTATGAAATTTTCAATAAAAATGTGCACAATTGTTTGGTAGATTCTGGTGCTTCAACGAATATTTTACCCAGATCAATATGTGCCAAGTTGAATTTTCAACCACAAAAATCCGCAGTGCGCATAGTTCAGCTTGATCGATCTCAAGTCGAAGTGATTGGTGAACTTAATCAAGTAACCATAAGATTGTCATCCAACCCGAAGGTATGTCAGGTTATTGACATTCTAGTAGCTGATATCCCAGAATTCTATGGCTTGATTCTTAGCAGGGATTGGTCCGAAAAACTCCATGGATACTTCTCAACCGACTGGTCGCACATGTGGTTACCCTACAATGGTAAACCGAATCAAATAAAGGTTGAACGAGAGTTACACCAGAAGTACATAGTAACGGAATTGGAGGGAGAAAATGAAGCAATAGCATATAACAGCAGTATCATAGGAAATTACTCGGTAGATTCTTTCCTCGGCAATTTCAATGCTCATACATAACCTTACTTAGAAAATTCAGTTTTGTCCCAAGTCAAGAATTTTTCCCAAACTGATAATTCAAAGTGTGTTAATTTTGTAGATAAACCTGTAAATACATCTTTGTTTTGGAAATTATATTTTGATGGCTCTAAATCTAACGAAGGAGCAGGAGCAGGATGCGTTCTGATTAGTCCAGAAGGAAATAAGACCATGCTTACGTGCAGACTTGAATTCGATTGCACAAACAATACAGCGGAATATGAGGCCTTGGTGCAAGGCCTATACAAAGCAATCGAGTTGAACGTCAAGTATCTTCAAGTCTTCGGAGACTCTGAGATTGTCGTCAAACAGGTACGTAACACCATACATTGCCTATCAGGTCATTTGAAACACTATCAATCTTTAGTACAATATCTAACTGAGCATTTCATAGCATTCAATATTTCGTCAATCCCAAGACTCCAAAACGCGAGCGCAGACCTTTTAGCTATCGTAGCCTCTATACTTATTCCCTCCGAAGATTTTAGTCCAGATAGATTCTCAATAGAATTAATCTTTAGACCGTCCATCCCTGACAACATTACAAATTGGAGAGTATTCAATGACGATCCTGATATTGTAAATTTCCTCACTTCTGAAGGATCCTACTCCAATCAAATAATTGACGAAGACCATCACGATCGACAAATACAACAAGATAGCACTGATAATGCTATACCTAAATCGGTGGTTAAGTTGGAAGACTTATACGATTTGAAAAATCGGTTTAAAAGGTCTACCAATTCTAAGCTCTACAGTTCAACTCTGAACTACGAATTAGTAAACCTAGGAACCGATGATAAACCACAAAACGTTAATCTAGGCCACGGCCTAGCCCCTGAAGAAAAACTAGCGTATATTCGTCTTTTGAGACAATACAAAAATGTTATTTCCTGGAATTACGATGAGCTGAAGACATACGACACTTCTATCATTCAACATACTATCCCTATGATTGACAACGAAAAACCTGTCCAACAGAAACTCAGAAAAATCCACCCCAATTTAGAAAATCAGATAAAAACTGAGCTAAATAAGTTATTAAAAGCTAGAATAATTTTCCCCGTCAAACATTCCAAATGGGTCTCCAATATGGTACTCGTTAGAAAGAAAAATGGAGATATTAGAATCTGCATCGATTTTCGGAATCTCAACAAAGCCTGTCAAAAAGATAATTTTCCCCTCCCACCTATGGAGCAGATATTACAGGCAGTAGCAGGCTCAGAACTAATGTCTTTTTTGGATGGATTTTCAGGATACATTCAAGTGCTGGTACATCCCGATGATCAGTTAAAAACCACATTCCGAACTAAATGGGGCACATACGCATATCGGAAGATGCCATTTGGTTTGATCAATGCCGGCGCTACATTTCAGGGAGCCATGGACATCACATTCAAGGGTTTAGTCAATAAATCTGTAGTAATTTATTTGGATGATATAACAGTGTACTCCAAGAAGCGAAGCGACCATCTCAAAGACTTGAAACAAATCTTTCAACGATGCTTAAGGTATGGGATTTCACTTAACCCAAAGAAATCTTTTTTCACATTAAGTGAAGGAAAACTTCTAGGATTCATAGTGTCAAAATCTGGTATTCACATTGAGCCTGACAGGATCAAAGAAATTTCTGAAATATCCCTACCTCATAATAAAAAAGCCATGCAATCTTTCCTTGGTCAAATCAATTTTGTGAAGAGATTTGTCCCAGATTTTTCACGAATTGTTTCTCCTTTGCAAACCATGATTAAAAGGAATTCAAATTTTAAATGGGGTCAAGATGAGCATGAAGCATTCAACCTGATCAAACAAGCTATCATTGACGCTCCATCTTTAGCAACCCCGAGTTTTTCAGAATCTTTTATCTTATACACATTTGCCTCAAAGAAATCATATGCTGCGATTCTAACTCAAGCAAATCAAGAGAAAGCGGAAGCTCCAATCGCATTTTTTAGCTCGAATTTACAAGGTGTTGAACTCAACTATTCAGACGTGGAGAAAAAGGCATATGTTGTTTTCAAAGCGGTCAAATATTTCAGACCTTTCTTACTTAAAACCCATACTAAGGTCATAGTACCGTTTCCAGCGGTAAGAAATCTTCTAGTACAGAAGGATGTGGGTGAAAAGAGAGCAAATTGGATCACTGCTTTACAAGAATACGACCTTGAGATCAAACCAGCAAGCATTGTAAGAGGTCAAGGCTTCTGCAAAATGTTGGCTGGAGCATCGCAAATTCCTAAAAATTCATCTGAAGAGGTACAAATGTATGAGGTAAGCCTAAACGATGCAGAATCATTATATGCTGACACCATTTATTATCTTAAGAACGGTTATGCTCCATCACACCTGGATCACACTAAGAAAAGAGCTCTGAGATTGAAAGCTAAACAATATCAGCTCATAAATGATGTTCTGTTTAAAAAGAATTACGATTCTGTTCTTCTTAGGTGTCTTGAGAAAACTGAAGCCGAAAAGGTTTTGCAAGAACTCCACTATGGACCAGCAGGCGGACACTATGCTGGAGATGCTACTGCACATAAAATCTTACGTGCAGGATATTATTGGCCCATGCTGTTCAAAGACTCACACAGTTACGTGAGGAAATGTCAAGTCTGCCAAACTACTGCAGGGAGACAAAAGAAACCGTCCATGCCACTACAGCCGGTAAATATCGAGCAACCATTCAGTTAGTGGGGCTTGGACATAATAGGTGAGATCGTTCCTCACTCTTCTAAGCAGCATAGATACATCCTCATGGCAACAGATTATTTTACTAAATGGGTAGAAGCAGTTCCTCTCCAGACAGCTAATTCTGAAAACATCATTGAATTTATAGATCAATTTATAATCACTAGGTTTGGATTGCCAATGGCTTCAATGTTTGATAATGCCTCATACTTTTCTGGGAATGCAATGACTGAGTTTGCACTTAAAAGAGGGTTCAAACTGAAATATTCGGCCAACTACTATCCGCAAGGTAATGGATTGGCTGAGTCAACAAATAAAAACCTAATCAGGATTATTAAAAGAACAGTTGACCAGAACCAAAAGAATTGGCACAAAACTTTGGTAAATGTTTTATGGGCAGATAGAATAACAAAGAAAGCTTCAATCGGCACTTCTCCCTTTAATTTAGTTTATGGGAAGGAAGTGGTTCTCCCAACTCACTTAGTGATCCCCTCCTTGTCTTTAGTACAATACATCGATGAAGTATCTACTTCCTCCTTACAATTAAGACAAATGGAAATAATTAAATTAGAAGAATGACGAGAACAAGCTAAGAAAACCCATGCTCATCACCAAGCGCTAATAAAATCCTCTTTTGCTTCAAGCATAATGACCAGAATTTTTTTTCAGATGGGAGATCTAGTTTTGAAATGGGATAAGGCTCATGAAGAAAAGGGCAAACATACAAAATTCCAGAAGATGTGGCTTGGTCCTTTTCAGATTGTAGAAGTCATAGGCCCATCAACGTTTGTGTTGCAGGATTTAGCAGGTAGAAGGGATTCTTTGCCTGTTAATGGACAGATCCTTAAAATATATTTTCCATAGAAGATTATTCTTCTATTTTGTAGGATAGTTTTAGTTTTTCTTTTCTGCCTTATAAATAAAACCAGTTGTAGATGGTTACTACAGGGGTTCACGAAAAAGACACCAATTCTCTATCAGATTTTGATTTTTTTTCGCTTGTACAAATAGTAAAATTTTTCGAAAAATCTGATCTTTATTATTGACAGATAGAGTAAAAAAAAAAAAAAAAACTTTAGCCTAGATATGATACTAGTTTCAACTTCAAAAATTTGATGAAAGCAACCTTTGGCAAAAAATTGTTTTATATCAGCACAATGAAAGGTATCAATAATAAAATAAAGATTCTCTGTAAAACTGTTGTTTTCAAACTCTATTATTGTCGTCCAGAGCTTTCTTAAGGAAAAACAATGATTTCCTCCCTGCTAAAGAAAATCGCAGCATTTAGAGGAACAATCCGAGAAAACACTATATCTCAAAGAATAAGAGGTCTCATCACGAGCCGGCTTATCATGATCACAAATATTATAACTTGCTAACTTTGCCAATACTGTCCACCAAAACAGGGCAACGACTCAAGATTGTTGCAATCAAAAGACAAGGGGTCTCATCACGAGCCAGCTTGTTCAGCAAAAGGGTAAATCAAGTGAATGACTGTGTCATAATTGGCCACCAAACCAAGACATTGTTCTTTAGAGAATAAAAAAGGAAAAAAAGTGTCAAAATGGGGTTTTCTCTGAAAAGTTGTAAATAGCCTTAAGCAGGATAAAGGATCATTACTGGGTAACAGGTAACCCTGTCGAGGCTATGGACGCCTGCTGGCAGCAGAGGCTCTACCTACGACAAATGAGCATATTTTAAAAGCCAGCACACAGAGAAGACCTTATTTTATCTTTAAAAGACCAAGTAATGGCTGATGTAAATACAAGTACAAAGCCTGAGGAAGCAAACAATTGGAATAGAAAAAGGTTGAAACAAAATATCATTGATAGGATAAGGCATTATGTACTCTATCTGTCCATAACAAAATTTAGACTTATGAAAATTTTTCTGCTTTGGAAGTTAAAATTCAATAGAAAAACAGAGATAACTAGTTCTTCCCAGTGAATCGCCATTGTTGTGGCCACCAACAACCCCCCTCTTTGTTTGGTATTAGCAATACAACCAAGCAAATGGGGACCCTTAATAAAAAATCCAAAAAACATTTTATGAAAATTTTTGTATTCAACTCCCTAAAACTGTATCGCATCGCGAGAAGAGAATAAAACATTTTCTTATGAGCATAATAAACTGCGAAGAAGCGACGCGAAATTCATCGCATCGCATACATTATGAAGCACTCTTAAATGAAAAATCTTAAGAAATCTCCGACGGCCGATATGCGACATCGCATATCGCAACATCGCGTAAGCAGCACACAATGATTGAATGACTAAGCGTGATCTGCGATGCCGCAATGCTGCGATCTGCGATGAATGCGATATGCGATAAATGCGATCATGAATTTTTGCGATGACACATCTTGACAACGCGATCCGCGATGCTGCGATGCGAGTCGCAGAAATCACCCATCGCAAATTTTCCTCGGCGCAGTATTCAAGGAAAGCTGACCGTAAACCAAAATTGGGCACGCGCCTTAAAAGAAATTAATGAATGTACGCCAAAGTATTCAAGAAGGACAGTTTTGTGTTTTTCGAAGAGTCAGTTCGCTATGGGTGTCATGATTTCATACATTCATAAGAGCTTAAATCTTTCATGTCAATCTTTATTATCATTACTCTTTTCCTTTGCGTAAACTGTAAGACAGGAAATAACATGAAGCAATGTGCAGGAAACATCTAAGGAAAAGGCGAAAGCGTCAATGCTCGGAGAACAGAGAAGAGATGCCTTCATAAACGGATGCCGCATGCAACAGGACCATAGATTCCAGAGTATCACTCAACAGATGCTGATGTCAATAGGCCATCCAACGCTCAGAGTCAAAAGCGCACAAAAGCAGCATGTTCACAAAAGATCCTGAAGCTTATGCATGGTAAAGGAAAAAAGGCGCTAAAGAAGGAAAACGCACCAAAAAAGCCCGGAACAAAGAACAGAGGCAGCATCGCTAAGAAAATTGTTCAGAGAGCAAAGTCCCTAACTTGTTCAGTCATTCGCAAGGCCGGAAACCGAAATAGCAAAAGCAGAATCAGTTTGAGAGAAATTTGGGTTATTACCAAGTATACACGCAGTGAATACACCCAGCCAGAGGAAGATTCTCGAAAATATCTTCTAGTTTAGCAGAAAGTGGTGCCAGTGCATGTTATTTCTATTTTCGTAGCTCAAACGAAAGCAGAAGGCGACCAACCGACTCTTCCCAGGTGAATGTTGCATGCTTGCAGCACTAAGGAGCAAATACAGAAATGGTTAGGAATTAGATTCAATTTTTAGAAATAGTTTTGCTTAGCAGAAGGGCGGTCATTTAAAAACAGTATCCTAAATTTATGTAATTAAGTTAATTAGTTAGTAGTATTTAAACCCTTCTCAGGCATTTGGAGAAGGGTCCAGAAATTTGTCAAAAAACTTGTCCTCAGAACATGCACTTTTGCACCCTCGGAGGGGGTTTTGATGAATGGATGGATCAAGGTTTATTAATGTTTGCATTTGATATCTGCTACTGATGTTGCACTTCTGTACTCTTAGTAGATGTTGGAGCAAGGAGAGATAAATCATTGTTGCTTGAAGCTTATGAGTGGAACCAGTCATAAATGGTACTTTTATCTCTTGACCGTTCCTGTTTATATTCTTAAAGTGATATACAGTTTTTAGTTGTTTATATGTTACTGCATGAATGTGTGAGTTACCATTTGGCACTTTTGTACGGTGGAGTCATTTATTTATGTTTGATATATGAATAACTCATTATGCGATATGTTGTTCACAACTGTTTTGCCTAACATTTTATGCAAAGTGGTTTATCTTAATTGATTTCTATTCTTATGATAGCTGAATGATCTTTATTACCAGTTATTGTTTGAAATCTCTTTAGATCGCATAATAGAATAAATACACCCCGGGTTAGCGTAGATTAGATGTGTTGTTTCTCATTAGATTACAATAGCATAGAGTTAGTTTAAAAGTTTGAATTAAATTAGCTTTAAGTACTCTTAGATCAGCATCATCCAACTCTGCACACACACACACCCTTAAATTGGGAAACTGGTCCCATTATCCCCAGTCGAACCCGCTATACCAAACGGATAAGGAGCTGCCAACCAAGGTCCAGACCGGGTGGGTATCCCCCTTGTTGTCGACCCAATTTTCAGGGCTTCAACAGGTTCTCATCAAAAGGGTAAGAATATAAATTGGTTAGAAGCTTTGGCTATGGCCCATCTTTATGCTCATAGGAAAGACCTTCAAATTTTTGTGCAAGTTATTCAAGTTCTTATCTTTTCCAGTGCACATTATTTTATATTTGTTTTAATCAATCGCATCTTTGTGATTGTATGTTGGGAACAATTACAGTGGCTACATTAGAAACTCCATTATATGTGACCTCAACTTTCTTGCAGGTTAGGTTAAGAGTAGGTCTAGTTTCATTTTATTTTACCTACACGTCCATCCTGCATTTGTTTTCGATAGTTTGTCTTGTGTTTTCTAGTTTTGGTTTCACATCATGTTTTGCTTTAGCCATTTTTGTCTTCTCTTATGGTTTTGTTTCCTTGTTGTGTGTTGTCTTTCCTTTAGTTTTGTGAGACCGTGCATGGAGATGCTATGTTGGCTCAAAGGGAATATGGAAAAGTAGAAAAGGACTTTGTAACACTACAACATTTGGCTAACTCTTTGTCCTTCTTCCTTGTCCTGGTTACATCTTTTGTCAATGATGTTCCAACGGAAAATACAATCCTTGCATTAAGAAAGCCTTGTGTCGAACCATGATCTCCATGCCTATTCTAGAAACCTCGTGCCTACTCTCGGGTCTATGTTTCGATGTCTTTAGGCTGATCCAACCAAGTAGAGAAGGACAAGGGGAAAATCTAAATGAGAAAACCAATATCAAAATTCTTATGTATGCTTCTATGAAGGGATAACCTCTCCTGCTCTCAATATTTTGGGATCCCTCTTCCACCCTTGAAATAAATAAGTGTTGATGCACAATCCTATATAAATAAATAAAGGCGAAAGAAGAGAAAGGATTCCTACGCAGAGAGGTGAAGCAAACAACTTCGTCGGGGTGTTGTCTAGGCTCATTGGCACCAAAGCAATGTTTGTGTTCCTCATGGGAGATTCCTTGTGGGAGCAATACCATATCACATGCATTCATATTGGGGCATATATATTGAGGGTAAATGACATAATATATTGAGAATATAATAGGGTGTAAAGGTTTTTTATATTGGCAGGTATAAAAATGGAGCTCAGAGTTAATGAAAAAATATAAAGGGGCATAAAATATGTTAATGAGAAAATGGATACCTACAATATCTAGTGAAAGTAGGGGTTTTTTTAATCGGGAAGGTATATTGGGTTTGTATTGGTAAGGGGTTAATAATGTGATTTTTAGGAGTTTTTTTCCAATATGTAGCCAAATTAAGGGTATTGTTTAGCATGCCACAAACACACGTGATATGTTACAGGTTCATTAAGTGAATCCCCTGTGGTGTTCCTAAAGTGACTCCGTCGAGGTACTTTCCAGGCCTACTGGTAGCGGAGCAACACCAGAGATGAAAAAATATACTCTAAAAATATAAAGCACATGAACTCCATTACCCTATCCCGATTTGAAACAATGTATGATCCTTGGTCTTATGTTTGTGTGTAACTGGGTAATGATATGAAGGGGGCTATGTTTATGCACGTGGTAAGTGGGAAAGCCATGGTAATCTGAACAATGAATGAATACTTCCTGAAGAACTAGACCCTGCATGAAACAATTAACCAAGGCAAACAAGCTAGAGTTCTACTAGTGTGTCGCCAAGTGTTTTCATTGCGAAAAACACCCTCCAAAATTTTGCGCACACTCGAATTTTGGAGCCTACTATGGATCTTGTGATCATTCGTTTCGTAGTCACTTCTTGGTCAGCTGGTGATTTTTGAGCTCCCTTCCTGGATTGGAAGTGTTGAAGTCACTTTTTCACACATGCTTAGTCCATAACAAGTGCATGAACGAATTATTTTACGCAAGCTTGGATAAGCATAGAAAATCCATCAAGATTTTGTCTATGTGATTTCCAATCCATGTTGACAGTCAATGTGCACTGATAATGACAATTTCTCACATTCTAGTTTTGTTTATATTTCTATTTCGGTAAGTTTTGCAAATTGTCACTTTTGCACACCTTTGTTCTCGCAAGTGTTTCATGTTTTCGTCTTTCAATTTTTCTTTCTTTCACTTTAATTAGTTTCGTTTTCATGTTATCTTTGCTTTGGCATGTATTACTTCCACTGTCATCCACATATCGCAAGAGTCGTTCGCACTTTAACAATTGTTGTATTTTTGCATGTTAGCTCTCACACTATGTATTTATGCTTACTCTAGTGGTTTCAAGGGGTTATCTTTTTGTGAATGATTACTTCTAACCATGCAAACATCATTCGCACCCATTCCCAAATTTTTAAGCATTATCACACAAGTGTTTCCATCGTCGTCGCAAAGTGTACCTTTAGTGTCACACTTGTCATAAATTCATCACAAAGTTGTCGCATTGAGGGAAATATGTTGTTCATGTTTTGTATGATCTATGTTGATGTGTCATCAAAGTGTTTCAAGTGTGTGATCACAGTCAAGTCATATCATTATTCACAATAGTCTCTGCCTCCCAGAACTGTGCATTTCGCAACCTCAGTGCTCAAGCTCAGCCCCTTAGTCCCATAACAATGCAATCTTTCTCTCCAACCAAGCCAGCACTGTGCATTGTGCAATCTCAATCCTCAAGCCTCAGTCTTGAGCTACTGAACTGCGCAACTACACAATCTTTTGTTCTATTGTCCTTCCAGTAGTGTGCATTTCACATTTTCAGTGCTCAAGCCTAAGCCTTGGCCTCCAAAACTACGTAATCATGCCCTCCAACCAAGTATGAATTATGCATTGTGCAGTCTCAGACCTCAAGCCCAATCCTTGATCTCTTGAGCCGTGCAACAGTGCAATCACCAAATCGTCTTTGCCTCCCATAAATATGCAGTTGACTAAAACAGTTCCCAACCCCTAAACCTGGTTCACTGAGCTCCCAAACTGTGCAATATTGTTCCTTGGTCTAGCCTGAACTACACATTGTACAATCTCAAGGCTCAAGCTTCACCCCTGACTGCTTGAGTTACGCAATTGTGCAGTTACTAAGCCTCTTTCCCAACTTGTCACCCGGTTCTGACTTAGTCAGTGTATCAATATGAAACATTTTAGTCTATGGTTTTATCAAACTAATGTCATCTTGTCATGAGTGGATTTCATATGCACATACTCTATCGTGTTATGGAAAGATAATGAAGAGGGAGATGGAGAAGGAGGACATGCTAGAAGACACATATGGAGTTGAAGAGATCAGATGATCACTAGGAGAGAAGACAAAAGAACACCATACTATAATAGAAGATGAAGATAAAAATATCATGGAAGACTTCTCATCTTCAAGTCATAAGGAGGAGGAAGAAGAGGAATATGTACCATCTTTTTAAGAAGACACAAAGAAAGAAGAAAAAAGAAGGACAGCTTGGCACTGTCACATCATCATGTAGTCCATGTCATCATTGTCATATCATGTCCCATCGCAAGTCATCATATGCCACATCATTATTTCGGATTATGTAATTACCTATTTATAATGTATTATAAAGTGGAAGTCCAAAGGACACATTCAGAATATGAAGATTCATGTAAAGTCGAAAAGTCATAGGAAGGAAAACAATCATGACGGTATTCAAAGAGTCACAAGGAAGGTGAAGCATCATCTCTTGGTTATACATACACCCTCATTGTATGAGCAAGGGACTTTTCACTTTGGCTCCTCTCGTAAGGCATTAGAGAGAGAAACTAGTTTCTTTTAGGAGTAAGGATTGACTCCAACACTCCACTCCACTATTGGAGCTAGTGATGTTCATTGTATACATGTGTCTTGGGACTTTTACTTAATAACAAAATCCTTCATGGTCGACATGTTCTTCATGCATGGATTATGAATATTTGTGACACTATTCTATGGATGTTTGTATTTCATGTTTGCTTTCATCTGTGCTAAAGTAGTTGAACTATTTCAGTTATTTTAGTACTTATCTTATTGAGTGTAACAACCCTGGTGAATATTTCATGTAATAAAATTTAATAAAGGCAAAATAAGACCACGGTTAAGGGACACTTATTCCAAGTTGAATATTGGGCAAATATATCCTAGTGGGCATCACTGGATGTGTTTATTACATCTAAGGAAATTGGCAAAGTCAAAAAGGCATTGAAAGGCAAAAAGGCACTTTTGGCACACTTATTTATGAAAATAAAGGAAAATTAGGAGAAAAGGAAAGTGAAAAGTCACAGGCTTCATGTGAGGAGGAATTGAAAGAAAATAATGGAAATTGAAGAAAATAAAGGCCTCATTGATAAAAAGGCTTCTGAGGATTAGTTGGCAGGTTTGGTTGGTGTAGGATTTTGGTCAGGGTGAGTTTGGTGAGTTCATTTTTGGAGCTCTCTCATTATTCTCTCTCTCTCTCTCACACACACACTTTTGGACACTTAGAATTTTCTTGGAGCACTCTTGATTTGGAGCAAGGAAAGAAAAGCGAGAAAAGGGAAAGGAAGGAAAGCAAGGATCAAGCAAGAAAGTTCATGATCAAGCAGCTTCAATAGGAATACTTGTAGGTAACATATTGCATGTGTGATTTCCTAGTTGGTTTTGACATGATTAGCTTTGCATGTTGGTGTATGGTTCTCTTGTTATCGGTGGCATAGTTTTGTTGGGTTATGATAGTGGTTTTTAGCCTAGTTGTCTTGCCTTTTTCCATATGTCATGGCGTGTTGGGATGTTGATCTCAGTTTTGAGATTTGGAATTGTTGGATGGATTTCAGAATCTGGGGTGGAGGTGGTTTTAAGGTTCATTCCCAAAGGCCTAGGAATCCCCTGACCATTTTGGCAGGATACATGGTAAAGCCTAAGGGAGGTGTGTTAGTTCAGAGCCTAGTGATCCAGGATTGGAATGCGATAAAGCCTCAAAGATAAGGAGATAGAAAATTCCTCATGGATAGTGATGGATTTCGGATAACATTCAAAGTTCGTTTTAGTTTTGTGATCGCAACATAGGTTTTGGTGTGATCACAATTTAGTGAGGGTGGAGGTGGTTTAACCTTTGGATTCCATTAGTTGTTTTTGTATTGTTTTATCCATGAGATCCCATGTTCATTCTTGGAATATGGCACAGGGGTGACTGGCTGAAAGAAAGATTTGGTTCAACCATGTCTACGGTCGAGTGGTACGTGGAAGTCCCAAACCTAATCAAATTTTCCTATGTTTATAAAAGCTAAGTTCTCTTGCTTTTGTACTTGTTTATATGTGGATTTAATGGTTGTTATCTCATTGTTATTGTCACGGTTTTATGGTGGTTATAAGCATGGTTAAGTGATTGGTTCATGTCATGGTTATTTCATGTATTTACTTTTAATTGTTAAAATGATGGATGCAAGATCTAATTGATTCCATAACAATTCAAAGGAGAAGGTGGTGATACTTCTTGTCATGTCTCATAAGAGTTTTCAGGCATTCATGCTATGTCTTGTATCTTAGACCTGAAGATTTTATTAATGCAAAGTGTTTGAAATAATGTCAGCCTCAGTTGGGGATGGTTGGGCCTAGTCCTGGAGTTATTTTTGGTTTATTAGTCTTGTCATCATGTGTTTAATGGATTTCAAAAGCTACAACAAGTTTTGGGTTGTGGCCAAAATTCTGGGCTTGAAAAATGCCTTAAATCCTACAGACTCTGGCACAGGTCTGTTGGAAATAATCCCTAGATGTAGGCATGCAAGCTTGTCAGAGTGTCCAAATTTCTCTGGATGCTAGAATGCCCATAGCATGGGAGCGTCGAGAGGTTTAATAAATTTAAAACTTAGTGGGACCCAGGAGCATGATACCTGTGTGGTTGGGATGGCTCCTGGGAGTATTTTGCGGCTGATGTGGAAGGTATGTTTGATGGGTTTCTGTCGATTCCACTTCCTTAAGGATACCTAAGAGATTGAGTCATATCATAGTAGCCTCTCTTCACATGTTTACCCTAGTTGGTCGATTACTTGGGTAGATATGGGAGGAGGGTGTTACATTGAGAATGTGTTGTAATGTTTAGTATTGTTGTCCCATCCTTCTGGACTATTCCGCAGGATACTAGATAGATCTTTCTCATTCATTGGTTATAATGGTTGTCGCATCTTTTTTGGACTATTCTATTGGATGTCATACGGATCTGTCTTGTTCACGTTTGATTCTATTTGGGTGGTACTATTATCTCGCTTAGAGGCTCATGTTATTATTTTCCTCCATAGTAAAAGAACTTTGACACACCTACAACCGAGCACACACCAGACACACCTTTCTTTTTGAAGGCACCATGTGTTCCTATCTCTTACTAACAGTTAGAGCCAAGGAAAAATCTATAATAATGCATGGCATTTGGGCCGATACTCCGGATGGGAATCCTATTCCAAACAGTGTGAGGTCTAATTGAGACTTCACATCAGGGAGACCCCTTGGTTGATGAATTTCCAGCACCATCAACAATACTATATACTAAAGATAATTCTACTAAAATCCATTCCCATTCATAGTTAGATCCAATGTAAAAAGAATGCTTTTATATATAGATGGTATTAGACAAAATCAAAAATAGTACTACCATCATATGGTTTTGAATTATAAAAATTCATAGCTTTGTAAAGGGAATATTATCTTTGCAAGATATGTTGCATGTCTTTATTCATTTCATGGGAGGTGTATTATAAATTGTTCACCATGTAAAATCTTTTTATGTGTCACATTTAATAAATTTATTCCAAAACCCACATGTGAAAAAACCATTAAAGAGAGATGGGATAGCATGTCGCAGTTTGTGGCATGCTCCAAATTTTCTTTTAGATAATAGTACTAGGTTTTAGTATATAATTTCTAATCTCTTCATACCGGTTACGAGGTTGGGATCCTATGATAATATCCATTTCCCCTCATCATTGGATATTAAATGTCTAAATAGGAAGTTTGAATTACACAATGTCTAAATAGGAAGTTTGGATTACACAATGTCTAAATAGGACGCTGGGATTTGTGTCAGATTTCTAGGTGGACCTTGTGCAATTTTCAGTATCATAAGGAAAACAATTCTTGAAAGTAGAAAATAGGAGAAGGTTTTATGTATGTTCTTTTAATGGGCTTTGTGTGATTTCCAAAATAAAATAAAATAAAACAATTTTTACATTGTTTTTACATCTTTATCATTATAAAATTTGTATAAATGAGGGTTTATGTATATTTATATTTAAATCTTTTTGTTGAATCTAATATGAGTAAGCATATATGTATTTCATTTCATAGACATTGAGTAGTAAAAGTAATTATTTATATATTTAGGTCAATTTGTTATTTTTAATAAAACAAAATATAAATAATAATTTATTTATTTTTAATTATAAAATAAATATATATTTTATAAAAGAGTGTTGTTAAGAAAATAGTACTCTGAAATGGTAAGGAATATTCATATTAAAATGTAATTTTTGAAAAGGAAATTATGAAAAAAATGTTGACCATTATCAACGTCATGGAAAATAAACCTTAACTTCAATTATAAAAGTTATTGTTACAAGTTGAGTCACAAGGGTATGGACAATCAATATCGTTAACAACACTGCGACCGAAAAACCAATCCCCAGCTGCTTTTGCAATGGTCTGCGAGTAAACAAATAAATAATAAATATCTACTTCCATTTTTTAATGTTCGAAATCACTAAGTTAAACATTCAACTTTTAAAAATGCTAACGCTTACTATAAAGACGCACCTTCGAATTTAATTTTGGAGAATCTGGCGAGTTCCATAGAGCTTGTATAGTTGTTTGACAGTGTGCATAGCATGAGTTGATAAATAGCCCTCCAGCACTTGGGTTAGACAAGCTCGGTGTTAATGCACTCACCATATTATTTCTAAACCCTGTAATATTCATAAAGTATATGAGTAAATTATGAACTATGAATTCTACAAGAAATGTAGCTTGGCGTTGTTAAAAAGCATCATAAGCGAGGGTTTTCATTTAGAAAGTAACCTTCCATTATTTTCAATTGCCATGGAGAGCAAGCTGTGATCTTCATCTTGCACTTCTGCCAATTATTTTTGGGATCTGCTTTAACGGGAACTAAAATATTCCCAATCTTTTCAAAGCAAAAGGCGAGTCATAGAAAATATTAAATTGCATCTAATAATTATATAATATTTGTAATGGTAAAGCTTTTATATTCGAGGAATGCTCTGATACCAATATAATGAACAAAAATCATATACTAGGAAAAATACTCAAAAAATTTGGTAATACATAAATATTCATTGTAAGACTAATATTATATAAAAATATTTAAATACAAGTGATATGATCTTCTAAATATAAGAGTATTCTTCTGAATATATGAACTTTGTTAGTTACAATGTCTATAATAACAATGAAAATGTCTATAAAAATATGAAAATATTCTATTTACCTGCAATGGATCATATGCAGAATTGACAACGAAAAGTGGTGTCTTGATCAACGGTAAGAGATATTGTGGAAAGAAACACTGCCATGTTATATCATTAGATGCTAGTGACGATTGTCAGAGGTAAAAGGCATCATAAAATAATTTCAAATGAAAAGAACTAGTGAATGTCGTAGTACCAAACTTGCAGGAGCCATTTTTGAGGTGCATGTAGTTGGCAAGTGTTTTAAGGATCCCTGCAATACAATATCAAATTTAATAAAAGCATGGCATTGCAAAATAGAAACACGAGGTTGAAAAATCCGTATGAAGAAAACAAGTGCAATATTTTAATTATCTTAGTAATATATGTATGTTAAAAAGAGTCAAGATATATATACATGAAATGTGACAATCTGATCATAGAAAAACCTAAATGCATGAAGTCCTGCCACATCCTTTCTGCATCATTTGCAACGCAAGGGTATGTTATAAAATTATCAAGATATGCATTAGCTAGGAATTGCAGATAAAATATGGATGTATGCATGATATCAAATAATAAGATGTTATTAAGGACATACGAGTCCATGAAAAATCCAGCATCTGGCATGCATTTGACTTTTGCATTAGTAGGAAGAAGAGCGTGAAATTCATCGCAATGAATAAATGTGGCTAGGCCACCCGCTGAGCACCCAGTGAGTAGAGCCTGCAAAAAAATTATCAATTGATAGTAGCATATTTCATTTTCCTACCTTATAACACTTTTTATTATATATATGCATGCTCAATAGATAATTAGAAGAGGGTACCTGTTGGGCTTTGTCCATTCCATGTGCCAATAGATGTTCCATTACAGCTTGCCATATCCTTTGCCCTCTCAAATGAAGTTTGGTAATCTGAAATATTAATAGCGAGATAATTAGAAGAGGGTACCTCTTGGGCTTTGTCCATTCCATGTGCCAATAGATTTTCCATTACATCTTGCCATATCCTTTTCCCTCTCAAATGAAGTTTGGTAATCTGAAATATTAATAGTGACTATTAGGTAAGAAAGGCAACGGTTTCACTGAGATGGATTTGCAAGGATTTTTGTTGATAGAACTTTAAACTTTTGTTAATACTGAATATTAACTGATGTGGAACTGGAAGGATTTATATGGATAGAACATAAAAATTTCTTATTTTTAGGCATAGTTACAAAATTTGGCAGAATTAGTTTTACACGGTATTTCATGTCAATTGTAATTCCGGGAATCTGATTGTCAGAGAGATCAGACAATTAACTTATTTCTCATGATTGCCAGGTTTCAGAATATTCCAAAAATCTACCAATGATATAAGTTCAGGAGCTTAAAGAACCTTAAAATTTATCATTTTGTTGTTCTTTAAGATAATTTAAATTCTATTTTTTTGTTTTTTGTGAGTAATTAGAATTCTATTTTTTGTTAACCAAAATTTTCTAATAAAACAAAAGAGACTAATAAAGCTATCCCAATTCTATTTTTTTGTTCACCAAAATTTTATGGTTAAAAAATAAAATTTAATAACTTTTAAAATATGATAAATATGATAGAGAATGGTAAATTCGTAATTGTAAAATCTGTAAATTCTATATTACAATATGAGGATAAACTTTAAACTTTTATATTCTATATTAAAATATGATGATAAACTTTAACCTTTTATATTATATGATGATGAAAACAATGAATTTTATGTTAATAAAATTCCTTCGATTAATTTTCTTGGAAATGTGGAATATAACGGATTGTACATTTAATTTTTAAATGGTAAATTTGTAATTATAACGTCTCTAAATTCCATATTAAAATATGATAGTAAATTTTTATATTAAAAAATTATTATAGAAAAATAATAAATTTTATGTTAAAATAAAATAGAAATTGTGAATATTATTTAAATTTTAAAAATTTTGAATGGAATTTGAATTTAGTAACTATGGTTTCAAGTATAACTCATATAAAATTCAAAAAAAAAATTAATTTTATGTAATAAGACAAATAAATTTTTTTTTTTCCAAATAATATGATAGTTGATTAGTGTAAAATTTAAATAATAATTTAAAGTATGTAAATAATTTAAATGACATAGGTGGTTGGCAAAGCTTGAGCAATCTAAAATATTTATATAATAGATCAGATCTCTAAATAATTTTATAATTAAAATGGAGGGGAAGGAATTGAATTGCAGGACCGTCAAAAGTCGTTGGAATCCCGCCAAAATAATTTCAAAAAATCTTGTAGAGGCAGTGTTTGAATCGTGTTTTTTATGCTGGAAATGGATTCAGCACTATCAAAAACGTCTAATACACCTAAAATTTTGAAGTTTACCAATTATTTACAAAAATCCTTATGTGATTTTCTCTAAATATGACTAAATTTCCATAACTTTCTAGACAACTCCTCCACTTGATTAAACTGCCGAATTAAAATTATCTATTAATTTCAAAAAAAATCTAATTATTTAAAACTAACATACCGGATCTACCTCCTCTACATCTCCCGTGAAGGACGAGCCGTCACAGTATCTCACCATAACGCGATTCCAATTATAGAAATCTGTTCAAACACAGTTTCCAGTGACTTCAATGATACAGAATAAAAAGTGAACAAATTTGTATGAGGAAATTATTCCGAATAAAATTTAACTATAAAATTTTGGTCTAAATTTCTTGAAAAATAACATTTAAAAATTAAAAACAATTATATTAAAGTATAATTTTATTTAATTAATAATGGGGTAGTAAATTAAGTGGGTTTGATTGTAAGGAAAATTTCACAGTTAAGCGTGTTTGATTCATTTCACCAGTTGTTTGATTGTAAGGAAAATTTCACAGTTAAGCGTGTTTGATTCATTTCACTAGTTTCAATCCCACTTCTTCACCTCTATAATCATTATCAGATGTACTACTTCTCATGAAAATAATCATAATTAAATGACTTACATAAAGCAGTACAATACCAAAATGATAGTTAAAAAACATTATATTTAATTATAAACCTAATACTTTAGAGTGCAAATTTAAAATACCTGGGTTTTCTGATAAGATGCCACTTAAAACACCTGTAAATATTGTTGCATTTCCCATGTACAGTGAAGAGCCAAGTGCAGAGCGTGCGCGCTCAGAACACGATGATATATCACTGCACCATCCTCCACCCTGCACAATAATTTGCAGAATAGTCTTGTAAACAAATTACCATGTCTCCTATTAATGTCAAAAAATTGTAGCAGGAACAGAACAAGCGACCAGCAACGACAATAACGAAGGGTATCAATTTCAAAATTAAAAAGACAACCACCATAACAGAGAACATAGACAAAGGTATTTTTTTCCAAGTGAAGAAATTGGGCTAGGAGCAGCTCTCTGGCATATATATTTTGGAAGCAATTATTCTCAACTGAGAAATAAAATCTTTCCACCTAACTATTAGACCACGCCCTTAAAACTAACGATAAAAAATACACAACTTACCTCTAAGTGAACCAGCCAGCTATGTGCTCCTGATCCAAATCCCCTTTGTAAATGATAAGCTGGTGGGCTTCCATCCAAACAAACTGCAATCACCAAAGAACTTATTAATCTCTGATCCAGAAATTACCCTAAATTTTTGACATTACCATAACACAGACATTTCACTTACCGGCTCCTTTGGTTCCTGCATTCTTCAACACAGTGATTTTTACAGAAGCCCCCAGATTGGACGACTCTATTGTTCCCACGAATCCAACAATTACCAAAACAGTAAATGTAGATTTTATGAATCCCATATGGTTATTTGCAGTCCCTCTGCTAACCATTTCAGATAGCCAATAGTGCCCAAGTAAGGCTATAGAAACCAATTCAGGAAAGTTAGTGTGAAGCATTATTGTAAAGCATTATATAGGCACAGGCTAATTCCTGAGGAACTCAGCTCTAAATTTGATGCCACAGCTTATAGAAACAAAGCGCCGAATCTGGTTCATAAAATATCAGCGAATCCCAGCATTTCGCAATTAGTTATGGGTGACAGATCCCCGTATTGGAGAAATTTGTCGAATACCCATAATATAATATGGCGACCTGTTAATATGAGTTCAAACAATTTGTCGAATTCGGCCAAATTTGTCGAAATTTGCAGATAAAATATGGTGGGCGACCTGTTAATATGAGTTCAAACAATTTAAAACCGAACAGCTTACTTAATGAAACAACCCAAATTTACGCTTTCCGTGAGGCGTGGTTCTTGCGGTTGAAAGCGACACAAGCACATAAAACGGGGATCTTGAGTTTTATAAATAAAAGCCGTCGTCCTTTAAAAAGAAAATAAAGGAATAGGCGTCACAAAATAAAAGAATTGCAAGTTGAACGGCGTGCAAACTGTGACAATAATGGCGAGTTAAGCGTGACATTGCGACAAAGCAACATTCTAACCCGTGAACAATCAATCAAGCTCGAAAAGGCCATGTTCGGCATCAAGCACGCCATGTACTCTAATTGTCACCCCTTCATCTTCAACTACAACTCCATTCTTGACAACTTACACCGAGCAAGTCAGCACGATAATATTGGTTTGAAACGCGTTGACCTAAATTTACTAATGTGATTTTCTTCGAAATTAGTTTCAAATATTTCAAATGTTGTTTCTATTTATAAATTTATCAAACAAACTAGTGTTATACCAAATCTTGTTACATATAACATAGTTTTGAGCACTGATTATGAGAGGCTGGACATGGGAGCCTCATACGATATGTTGAAAACCATCTACGACACTAAGATGATGCCAAGTACAATGACTTTTAATCATTTAATGAATGCCCATTTTAGGCTCAGTAACTATGAGGAGGTCATGAGGTTTTTCAAAGAAATGTTAGAAAAATGTCATGGGGTTGATCCTCCTACATATGTTGTTACTATTAGGGTTTTGTGAAAGAAGAAGCAATGCAATAGGCATAGGACCTGTACTTGGAGATGAGGTTATAGGGTTCAATATTCAGCAAGCCTATTTTTTGTAATTTGATTGGGGGATTTTTCAAGGTAGGAAACGTTTAGAATACATTGGATGTGTTTTCGTTTATTCCGAAGAAGTTCAAACCCACTGTTATGTCGTATAATGTCGTGATCAATGGGTTTTGCAACGTTGGTCGGATACAAGGGTGCATAGAGTATTTGGAGGAGATGGCAAAGAGGAATATAAGTCGTAATCGTGCCTCGTATGCAATTTTAATGAGTAGGTATATTGAACGCAATGAATTATAGGAAGCTAAGAGGATTTTTTATCAATGGTGGCAAAGGGAAACATGCGAGATGTTGTGTTATATACATGTTGTTAGATAAGTACTTCAATGGAATCGAACCACCAAAAATTGATCGTCACCATTCCATATGGATATCAGGGCACAATGGAATCGAACCACCAACCTCCTGCTTGTAAAGCAGGTGCTCTTCTATTGAGCTAGCACCCTTTAAAGAAATAGACTTTTAAAAATTAGACCTTGAAACTTCATAAATTGTAAATTTTACAACTTTCAATAAATTAAAGTATTGACAATCTTTTACTAAAAAAGCAAAGAAACATCAAAATTGCAGGTCCCTACCTAATAGTTATGGAAGTTATGAAAAATGGGTGGAGGGAAAAATATATGGGTTTCCAACGAAGATGACATGCCCTAATGAGGTCGACTTCTTAGCTGCGAGACCGACTTGGTCTTGGAGGGGTATTTTGACACTTTATACACAAAAATCATTATTTTGACATGTTACAAGTTGTCCAATGGGGTCTTCTTCATATGACAATGACTCTATTGACTTCTTGACTTCATGACAAACCCTAGAATCACTCAATGGGTGCTTGACCTATAAATAAAATGACCATGAGCATGAAACCCATGCTACAAAAATAATGATAATTTTTATTTTCTTTTTACAACATAAAAAAATCAAGAGTACATTTATTATTTATGAATACCGAACCTAGTTACATATTTCAACATATCCCCCCTCTACCTTTATAGAATAGATATAGGGGGATAACAAAAAGATCCATAGAAAATAAGATTAGGGTGGGAAAAATAAATATGATAAGAAAAAGACAACAAGCAACAAAATCTAATAATTTGAACGTGTGTCCACATGTACTTAAATATTAGAGGAAACAAAAGAACCCAACATGATTGATTATGCACTTTATAAAATGGCATTTACTTCTTTAGTAAAAAGGAAGAAAATCCTAGTAGTCTCTTTTTTCTATTGTCCTCTGGAATAAATCATCTATGTATGGCATTGGGGTTTTGTGCTACACTCTATGCTTACAATCCAACATTAAAGTAAGAGTTCCCAATTTTTTTTTCTAAATGTCTGATTTGTTTGAGTTTGGGCCAAGCTTAGTCAAATCTTGTCAAGTTCAGCCAAGATGTAATGAGCTTAATTATGTTTTCCTGAGCTAGTCAACAAGCTTGACCTTGGATTTAAAAGAAGAAGTTTGATAGAGATGACTGTTCTGACATATTTTGACAAATTTTCCCCTTTTGTATGTCTCGAAGAGAGAATATGAACTAGCCTCCTCTTACCACAATGTGGCTAGATAAGCAAGACAAATCAGAACCGATATTGTCCACTAAGAGATTGTGAGTGAGGGACATTTATTCTGCCAAAAGATTCTCAGAACTTTCATCTAACTCCAGCCATTGTTTTTGTGTTGTTGCATCCATAAACACAAATGCAATTTTTTCATCAAAGAGGCTTGAACACTAATATGGGCAATTTCAGCACCTCACTTTTACCAACTAGGCAAACCCCTATTTTGGAATTTATTTTAATTGTGGAATTTTATGTCAAATTTCTATTTGGGAATCCAAATTAGTCTTCTTTTTTAGACTTTGCCCAATGTTTCTTAAGTCCATGTCTTGTGACTATGCTCTCCACTAGGATATAAAATATTGAAAACTCATCTCTTTAAATCAAAAACTTGTACCATAATATAAATAGGAAACTCGTGTCTTCTAATTCAGAGGTTACCCTAATTGAAGATCTCTCTCCACATTTTGGTTCAAATATGAAGTTAAACATGTTAAGTAGTTTTGGTCGTAGAGTTTACAATAGTTGAGCATCCTTTTAAAGGGTGGTCCCAATTTGAATTCATATTCATAGCTAGAGGCTTTCTAGCTATAGGGTGGTTTCCCGTCGTTTCTGATATGCAATTTGAGTTCATAAGAATAAATTCATCACTGTGATAGTGTTTCTATCCAAAGTCACTAAAATATTATTTCTTCCTGTCCAATATTGTTTCTCCTTTTTGGAATCATATTGGCATCATTTGCCACAGATAATTGTCTGAAATTTTTTAGAATTCTAAATCACACACACAATTTCAATCAAAAACATATGGTGTGAATGATCTAGAAGATCTGTAAAAATGTATAGTAGGTACCTTATGTTTGAAACTAGTAAGATGTGATGTCAATGATATCTAGAAGCATGTATGAATCTTTCTTGACCAGATCCTAACACATAGCTTTGCACAATATATCTAACATATAACAATAGAATTGTTGTTTACAAAGGGCTTGATTATTTTATTTGATGTCACATTGCCTGCAAGTTTCTACTCCACTTCAACCTGATTTATCCATGGCAATAGAGTTGTTAATCTTGTAATGGAATTATTAATCATAGAGACGTCGTGTATATGCTTATACAGAAACAGAAATTCCAACTACATAGCACACAAGTGCATCCAACAGATGTCAAATGTAATAGCAAAATAACAAAATGTTGTCCAATACATCCTATGGTAGAATGGTCTATAAACAGAATCCAAAATTTTCAAAGAGATTAAATTTCACCAGTCTAAAGTATGACTAGGTTTTTATACTAACCATATACTTTGCCTAAAACAATACATAAACTATTTCCCCTCACCAAATGAAAAACCTTTTGATAAATAGATCAATCAGACTACTATAGTTGCTTGAGGTATAAACTACATTTAGTCACTGTAATCATGGTTGCTATGAATAGTTGCAAATTAAGTATATCATAAGCACTATTGCCTTGAAACTGATGTTCAAATTAAACATGGCTATAGTAGACTGCATAGGACTATGTTTCACTGAGTTTTTGGGGACTGTGGGACAAAAGTGCATGGGAAATATTTTGAGGAAAAGATGGAGAGACCTCCCAAACTTCAGGGAATGCCACCCCAAAATTTATTTTAAAAATAAATAAATAAATAGAAATTAAAAATATAAAAATTGTATAATATATTCCAGCTATATATTAATATTTCACAGTATTCTAATTGCAATTCTATATGTTGGTTTCCAAATTGAATGTTGCACTGGGTTAGGGAACAAGAATGTCACCAAATCATGATAAGAGGAAGTTGTAATATATATAATGATGGGTGTCCATTGGGAAGTGGCCTCGTGACAACTTGGAGGGGTCATCACGACAATGACCCGGTGGACATTTTTGTACCTTTTGTATGTTATTGCCATTGTGGCTTATGTTGGGGATGTACCGTCTTGGACCTCATGCCAATTGTAGCTAGTGTTGGCACTGTACAAGCACCCTCATTCTCACCTAAATGCTAGACAATGAGATTAGTTTACTTTCAAATTTTCATTCTAATAGATTGTTTCCCATATATATGTAAAGGGAAGTCCAATTGTCTCCAATTCCATCAATGGGCGTCCTAGTGTTGAGAAATCAATGGCAGCTAGATTATTGTGATTTCCCTTTACTTTGATAAATGCTTGTGAGGTTCTTTTACTTAAATTTGATGTATTTGTAGTTATCTTCTTCTTTACTTGATTATTATAGTGTTCTTATCATCAAAAAACTACCAAACTATGAAGATAAATGAGACAAGACGACACAAAATATAGGCTTCTAGCTAGGGCCAAAACCTCTCCTCTTGAGAGGAAAACCCACAAAAATTGTTCTCTTCTTATAGAATATTCAAATGATGAATTCCAAGACCTAAGACCCAAGACAAAGACCCCCCCAAGATCAAGTCAATCTCTCCTTTAAAGAACCTTCTCTTCCTCAAAGTCAACCCAAGTCAAACTACTTGAAAACTTCATATTTCATCCTCTACTTCAAATTCTTGGCCACTGCTATAGGTCTGTAATTTTTGGCTCTACTGCAGAAACCCTAGCTTGCATGTGTGAGAAAATGATGGTGAAATTTACCTTCTCTCTCCTTCACTTGGATTGATTCTTTCTTCTTGGAAATTCGGCTTGCAAACTTGATACTTACGGCACCAAAATTCAACTTATTTGGAGGTCTGAAATTTCTATTTTGCTACAACAGAATGATGCCCTAACTCTTTGCACATGTGGGAGGATTTAACCCAAAACAATCCTCAAGAATTTCAGCTTCTCTTCTTTTACATTTTATGGCTCTTTAGACTTCTTTCCTTCTTGGATTGAATTTGTTCTCTCACATAATGGAATTTCTTGGATGTGTCTTCAAGTGAGGTTAAGTACCTCTTATATATAGACTTCCCCTAGAGTTCGAACTGTCATAATAAGGATGACTTGTCCTTTCTTGTAGGCCAACTTGATCTTGGACGGTTTTAATGACACAAATTGACTTACATAATTTCCTTTGACTTGATGCATGATGCCCAATAGGGTATTTTAAATATTTTAATGATTCTTTGACTTATTCGACTCAATGAAAAAGCCCTAGAAGCACACAATGGGTGTTTGGCCTAAAAAAATTATCCTAGAGCATGGAACCCATACTATAAAAATAATAATAATATTTTTTATTTTCTCTTTGTATTAAATATATAAAATCAAAAGTGCATAAGACATTATGAATACCGAGCCTAGTTACATTTTTCAACACCTAGCACTCCCACAGAACTAGGAAAGGGGATATCCATGAATTTTGGGGGTGGAAGGAACACATTCCCCCGTCCCTGTGATGTAGGAAATACAAAGGATGCATCCCCAGCACACAGTCCCATGCAAATCACCAACACCTTAGCTTTTCACAAATATTAACAGGAATATATATTGACTTTTAAATGTTAATTTGAGTGATTCAATTGTTTCCTATAACAATACTCTCAAGTTACTTGCAATGATTATGAGCAATATTTGAGGCACACCTAGCTTATTATTGTAGAAATACTTTGGAGCATATATATTTTGTTCTTTGGGATTACAAATGCATAAGATATAAATGCCAATATCAAGATGTTGATCCAAAAAAAAGGAAGAACCTAAATAGAACAATTGAAAAGAGCATTGTTGAAAATCCAAATAATAAAATTGAAGAAATTAATGGTAAAACCATAAATATGACAATCTCAGATCAACAAAGCCCCACCCTATCAGCATCTAAGCTAGAAAACATTTACTATTATTTTTTTTGTAAATTACCTACCACTTCAAGTACATGTTGGAGACCACCACTTCCAAAGGAGTGTCCACATGTTAATATTGTCGCATCATCCATAAGTGCACCTCTGGTACATAGAATTATAGCATAGGAAACAATTAGCATAAAAACATGAAATAAGCCCTACAAAACAATATCAAATTGAATTGTGAACTAGCCATCAGCACTTTGAACACTAGATATTTCACAGTTGAGCAGAACAAACTCCAAATACAACTTCCACTAAATATGCAATGTAGATCCATGTACAATTATTCGTAGCAGGACTTTCAAAAATTATGATGCTCCTAAAGAATAGTATGAAATGTATTTTAAACAAAATTATAGTAAACAAAAATGCAAAGCATAGTTCAAAACTTGTATTGAAAAGGCTAAAAACCCTAAAAATGAACCAGGAATATTGCAGACCAATATGACTCTACCAATGTATGCCAACTTCATGCCTATTATGATACATGTATAATATGGAAGAAATGCCTAAGATTAGCATTGTATTATATATGTGGAAATCAATTGAACCAAAAATAACACGTAATGTACTTTTAAATTCTAAGAAACGGGCACTAAACAAGCACCCACAAATTATGAATGAATTTTGAATATGTTAAATATTACTACAACATTCTACAAATAGCCAAACTTCATACAATGTATTTTAACTTAATATCAATTCACTGATTGTAGCACCTCCAAACAGAACTAACAAACTTAAAACTCAGAAAATTGTTGAAAAACCTTAAAACATGATATAAAATGAGAATAATCTTAGTTGGACAAATTCAAAAATTAATAAGAGACTCATGCCAGTTCATGGAGTTTCACATCAACTATTAGGCATATTAACAGTGTTCCATGCAGATGTGTTGCCCGCACTTCCTGCGCTCCAGGGGCAGGGGGGACCTAAAGAAATGTTTCTCCATGCCGCACCTTTGGGGGAAACTCAAGAAAATGCATCAAGAAATATTTCCCTAGTGTGTGGGACATGTTTCCCCAAAAGGAGGGCATATAGGTGCTCCCTAGTGCATGGGACATGTTTCCCCAAAAGGTGGGCATATAAGTGCTCCCCCCACTAGTAGGGGATTTCCTGGTCGCCCCCAACCTCGATCTTTTTGTCCAACAACCCTTTAAGATAGAACAAATAAGGTATAGAGCTTTGAGGAGTTTGGTACTTTGGCAATTAATGGTAACCTTGATAATTAATGGTAATAGTAAAAGTGATAAGCTTGAGAATTCTACTAGAGATTCTATCAATAGGTGGTCTCCTATAACCTTGTCAAGTGTCACCTATAAAATTATCGCTTCGGCTATGGCATTGCACGTAAAAGATTATGCTAAGAAGATTGTGTGCAAGGAGCATATTAGCTTTGTACAAGGGTGCTTTAGTATAGATAATGTGATCTTGGCTTGAGAGGCTATGCAATGGGCCAAGGAGATTAGTCAGCAAGCTCTCTTTTTGAAAATTGACCTCGATAAAACCTATGATTGAATTTTCGAGACATTCATTACTGGCATGTTGCTATGCTTAGGCTTTGCTTTGCAATGCATAGAGATGGTTAGTACCCTATTTTTTCGCGCCTCTACATTTGCTTCAACAAATAAGACAATGTCTCCCCATTTTCATCTCTTCAAATATACCAAGATTACCAGTAAATGTTAGCCATAAGAGATCACAATTTTTTTGGGACTGTGGGGTGGTTGGTTTATTGGGATTTTATCTTTCTTATCGAGTTTCAAATTTCAAGAGGGTTACCTTTAGCTACTTATGATAAGTTTCAAGGAAGTAGGACTATTTATGATAAGGTTTAAGGAGGTATTTTCCCCCTATTAGTGGAATCTGGACTCTTGCTAAATCATAAATTTCTGGTATATCTAACTTGTCAACTACTTGGATATACTCTTAGTTACCCATTCACCATAGCTTAAAAAAAAACAAAAGCAATAATCGATCTCCCTATGTTGTCCTCCGTAGGGACTTTCAAACAAATATGACCGACCCATGTCTCCTAGCACTCCCAAAAGGCTATTTTACCTCTCCAAAGCTTCATGAAGAGGCATACAATTCTCAATAAGACTAGCAGGGATTGCATACAAGTTATAGGTGCAGATCCTACACTTCTCAGCACATGTGGTGATGGGAATTTTAAAATACAGTCTATACCCATGTTGTAGCAGCTACATCCATCCTCCAAAAATTATGCTTAGCCTCCTTTTGGATCCTCCCTTCCAACCTTCATAGTAGCCCGCCTTACTTCGTCAAGTTCACAAGCTTCAGTGTCTTTCTTGCATAAAGACAACCTATCGGTCATAGCTTGATCCATTCCCCTCATAGGTTGTTCACTCGGACTTAGTCTAGATGGAGGTTGAGCAGCTTCCTCTTGAAAATTGCGCACTTCTGAACGGCAACCAGCCTTCCCTCCAAAAAAGGCACAATCCTCTCTGGCAGCCTACTGGGCTCCATGATTGCATAATCCTGCCTGCAAACACTCCCAGCAAGATTTTCGCAAATTTCCCCAGCAAGGCTGCTCAGCCCATAATTTGCGCAAATCTGGGCAACAGTTAGCTTCCCTACCCAGAAATTGCGCAAATCTCCTGGGAAGCCAGCCCAGCTACCAGCCAGAAATGCACATTTTTCTCCAGCAATAGAGTAGTTACTTGCATGTGTAGCTGAGTTGACTAGTTCCCTCCGAGACTGAGCAAAACAAACTTGCATGCATGGGTTGCTTCTCCAAAGGCAGCATGCAAAGGCATACCTTGTTTCAAGGATCTATGTTTAGCAGTTGGAGGTTACATGCAAGGAGCAATTCAAAAGCCTCCCACCAAGTGTCGCTTCCCCTAGATTTGTGGCATGCATGTCACAACCTTGATGTTATCAAAACTCAACAACCGGATGCCGCAAAGCTCATTCGTCACATCATCCTTGTAGCTATGACATCCCACATCACATCTAGGAGCAGTCGGCGCATTCAACTCAGCTGTCTTGGGGTAAGCCCGCTTGCCATGCCTTGTGCTGCATTTCTGTCGCTTTTTGTGTTTTCTCTTGTGGGATTGTTGTTTGCTTGATTTCTTTGAACGCTTTCTATCATTTACATATATACTATCTTTTCCGAGCTCTGTTTCATTTTTTGTTGCTATCTCACTGTTGTCGCATGCATGAAACTATTTTGCATGGACGTTCGCCCAACCGGCGAACTGCCTCACCCACATGCATGTTGATATATTTGTTGAATCTTTCATTTATGTTTTGCATGTGCTTTCAATCACTTCTTCTATCACTTAGTGTCGCCATGCATTTACTGTCTTAGTTGCTTTTAGTTGCCTGTCGGCAAGTCGGGCCAACCTTGGCCAGGACTCTACCTTCACCAAGGCTGCATTACACAATCTAGGGAAGGAAGGCTCACCTTCCTCTCCATATTTGTGCATTCCTACCTAGCACTAAACTTTAGGACTTTTTTCCACATTTCTGGAGGACAGTGGCTTCTTGGCCCAAGAAATTGCGCAAATCTATCCCTGGGCTAGCAGTCCTTCCTAGCTAGAATTGTGCATGGAACAATCCCAGCAGTCAGCAGCCAGACTGGATTGTGAATTGTGCAGTTCCAGCAGTTAGTCAGTCTCCCAACAGCCCGGACTGTGCCTTGTGCAGTCTAAGTAGTCGGTCTCCCAACCTCCTAGCCAAAATTTCGCAACCTTCATGATAATTCACCCAGGTATGCTGCAAGTCAATTCTTGTGTTCATTTTGGTTTTCGATTGACAAATTGCTTGCCATGAGTGTTGCCATGTCTCCAGGTATCTCAAGTGTTCATTTGCCTCTCAGAAGTACAGTTACAATGGTTTCCAAGAGAGAAGAGACGAAGACACCATTTAGAGAAGACTTGGGGATGAAATTGATCAAGTGTCTATGGACTTGCTTACCCACGAAGACATCAAGTTGTTCATAGACAAAGACATCAAGATATGACTGCAGCAGCATCACAGCGAGAAGCATCATGAACAGCAACTGAAGACAACATTCCAAATGCAACGAATGCAAGAGGAGGGTTGTTGACAACACGGAGGCGGAACAAGGTTGCAAGCTCAAGTAGATCCATTGATGAGGAAAGAAACATTAGAGACTCCGGCTATGAGGTGACGGTGCGACATGAAGATCATGCTAAGATAGAGAATGGAACAAATAAGGAGTTTTGTGTGCTAAAGCAGCAACTCAGGAAGAACATGAAGCTACACAGACAGATGAATGAGTTGTAGCAGGAACAAGAACAGTAATGAGCACAATATGCACTCACAAATGAAACTGCGCTCGTGCAAGTTAAACATCCATCCCAGCAGCTGACACGGAGCAGACATGGTGAGCAGTGTTTTCGATCGCATGGAATGGATTCAGCATCATGCATGTCATTGAGTGCACACATGAAATCCAACCCATTCAACACACTCACCAAGGCGAAGACAAGAAGCAATTCCAATTGGAGTTGAACATGTACTTCGGAAAGTTGATGCGCATGACCACCAGAACACACTTGAAGATTAGCACAGACACTATGCATCAGTGTGTTTTCGGTTCAGCCGCACCCAAGAAGACCATGTGCATTTTAGCAGACGAGTTGGATGAAGGAGTCGAACCAATGCACCACTTGCAACAGAGGAAGAGTTCGCTTCAGCAAGATGTCACCATGAGGTGCTTGCACACAATCACAGATGACCAAGCATGGCATCATCTCACCTTAACCATCACAAGCATGTCAAAAAGTTGGTCTCATCACAACGGACTGAGCGTCAGTGATGTCTTGCAAGGCTTGCTCAAGCCATGTTGTCTCACATGAGTACATGTGCATTGTAATGTTGAGTCATGTCAATTGTAAGTCAAGTGTCAACAGTTGGATGTAACAATCATAGAGTAGGTGAAAAGTCATGAGGGTAGTTTAACTGTCACAAAGGGGAATGTCAAGGGTCACCCCACCTTTTCTAGAAATAGTCCCTTATGACTCATTGTACAAGCTTTTGGTCAGCCAAGCTTCTATTAAGACTATCTTGAAGAAAGCTTGGACATTATTGTAACGCGCCTTGGCTTCTCCTCTGCATGGAGCTAGTACATCTCTTTGGAGGAGTAGGCGGATGTGGCTATAGCAGGTTTACATGGATGTATTGTATGATTGGAACTTACACTTTATATAATAAGAGCTAGCACATTTTCATGCATATGTTATTATTGTAGTTGGACTGCTCCAGTTGCCTTAATGATATATGTTGCTTAACTTACATATTTGTATATGAACTAATTCACATGTAATTATATGAATCTTGTTGCAAATGTGTTGTATATGTTATTACTGTTGTCACCGTCTGTGTCGACTGCTCTGCCAAACATCGGACAGACCTTTCACATGAACCTTTTTGTAACAACCATTGCACTCGTTCGGACTGACCCATGAGTGTTGTACGTGTTATCTTACCTTGTATGTTGTGACTACCGCATCTGAGTGGACTGCTCCGCCGGAAGCTATGTATGTCATTTTTTTGTGTTCCTAGCCAAGTTGGGACTGATCCCTTTCAACCTGGAACTCACCTTCACCTTTTTCTCCCCCTTATGTGTTAGAACCTCTCATACACTTTCCTTGACTCACTGCAGCAGTCACACCCTTGCTACTAACAGAGTTATCTTACTTGCCTCTATGCGACATCGCGGTCAAGGCATTGCCTTACAACCCACTGCTGGGACTCCTACACCAAACAGTATGCAGTCTAATTTGGACTTCTTACTGGGGAGATCCCCTTGACATGTTGGCAGGTCTAGCACTAGAAGGAAATCCTGATGACAAGTTGTGTCCTCTCATCCAGTTGTGAACCTTTGCACATCTTTCATGGAGTCTTGTACTCTTCTTCCCCCGAGGTGTTTTTCGAATCGTGAAGATGTCTCCGTCTCAGGGAAGCTTTTCGATCTCTTGTCCACTCACACATATGATGTTGAAGGTGAAGTGGCCTGGCCTGAGCACTTACATAAATTTCTTTCCATGATTCATAAGGAAGATGAGTTTTCTGACGAATAGGTTGGTTTTTTGCTTGCATACACGCTTTGTGAATCTCCATTTCGTTCGCTGCTCAGTCTACCGGCTGACACCATGCACTCATTTGAGCACTTATGTGATCTTATTGAAGACATATTCTATCATTTTGATCTAGACCATCTTGACCGGAAACTGTTATAGCAACGGAGGACTTCGCATGAATCCGTTATCGATTTTTGGCAGCGCTTCCGTGACTTGTAGTTTCAAGCTCAGAGGAGCTAGATGAATTTGCTTATCTTTGGGACCAATTCGAGTACTGCCTTAAGAAATCTACCTGTCCCGAGAGAAATTTTGAGATCAATCCTCGCTCAACATTCTTTGTTGATGGAGCTACACAATCTCATGTAGAAGTGTGCATTGTCTCAACTTACTATTCGCCTTCCTCTTATTCAACAGCTCCACCACTGCCCAGTGATGTTGAGGATCATGCTCACACACCTATTCATCCTTCACACCCTCCTAACATCACATCACTCAGTTTTCGCGCAGATTTGGTTGTGATTCCTTCGAGTCCTCATATGCATTCTTTTCTATGACCTCCATCTTCGCACCCTGGTGTTCCTTCGGATGATGTTGTCTTGTGTTCGTCCATCCCGGACTCTTCACTTGTTGTGAACAAGGAACAACCCACTGATGGAGTTGGTGTTGCACAACCAACATGTGTTGTCATTCATGAAGAATATGAGTGGGAGCTTGAGCATCAACACTCGGCAAACGATGACTCCCTTCCATCTAAGCCCCCTCTGTTCTTTCCTAACATCGTTGGTGAACCTGCCATCCATGATTTTGCATGTGTTCCTTCATCCACAGATGCACCGATTGTTGATCTTTCATAGGACACACTGTATGTTAGCCCATCATCCAACAATGGAGAGGGCCAATCATTCATTGTAAATCCACTTGATATTTCATCTTCTTTTTCTGGAAATGCCGAGGGCGAACATCCTTCCTCCACATCTACCCCTCTGTGTGATTCATCAAACCATGATGATGCCGACCAACATCCTAAATTTTCTGATCTTGGTTGTCGTGATCTCTTCACCTCATCATCTGATCACGAGGTTGATTCACTCGTTGGTAATCCGTCTAAGCCACTAATCTACGAAGATCCATTTGTCAACGAAGTTGAAACCCCACAGACTGTCGAGGCACTTCAGTCTGAGTTGATAGTTATGTCAGGCCCTCACTGTTCTAAGGTTGGTTTCACTTCCGACTAGGAAATTGTTCAAACACTCAAGGCTCTTCATCACTCATCTGTATGCACTCAAGATGAATCTAACACTCAGATTTTACTTCCTCCACTCAAACTACATGATCCCATTTGTCATGCATTAGAGGAGTCTTACATTGCAAGCACTTGCGCGCGATGCAAGTTATATTTGTTTCTTTCGTTTTCTTACATGTCACAGTCAAGAGTGTGCTTATGCTTTAAAGTTACACGTAGTGTCACAGAACACCATGATAATTCCACAGACTGCACGTCATGCACATGCACTCACTTATGTCCCATGGGCACTTTGAATCACGGTGTGGTTGTATTCATTGTTATATCTTTCTTACTTGATGGTTCGCACAACTAGCTTGCTCGCGAACCAAGCCTTCACCAACATGGGTCTAACAATATGCCGGTGGCTGCATTGGAAGTATCACTTCACGTGATCAGGCCCATGTACCGTTACTGTAGGAGTAGGAGTAGTGTTTTCTTTTAGTTGTTTGTTTGCATGCTTGTTTGCTTACGTGCTTTGTTTGCTTGCTTGTTTTCTTGCTTGTTTGTTTACTTACTTCGCTTTCATTTTTTCTTCTGCTCTTGCTTTGTTTTGTTGATTGTTAGTTCATTTGCTTGTTTCACTCATAGGTTAGTTTTGCATGAAACCATGTATGACTCTTGAAGCGAGCTGGGTAAAGTACAAGAGGGCTTGTACAACTATCACTACTTGGTTATATGTCATCTTGCCTCTATATGATGAGCTTGTTACCTTTATTCCATGATACATCAAAGGAAAATACGTATTGTTCGAAGTGAACCTTCGTGTAAACACAACGCTTGCACGCTAACTAGTGTCACCTTCTCTGGTTGATTGTTTTTGGGTTAACCCTTGTCAGCTCAGTCAAGTAGAATAAGGTAAGGGGGAAAACCTTAACAGGCACGTCAGAGATACAATAAACTACTTCTCTGTTGGAACAACCCTTCTGCTCTCAATAAGTTGGGATCCTCTTCCACCTCTGAAATGAATAAGTGCTATGCACAATGAAAAATGAAAAAACGAAAAGTCAAAAATTCAAAATTAAAAATGAATAAGTCAAAAGAAGAGAAAGGCTTCCTGTGCAAGGAGGTGTTGCAAGTAACTTTGTCAGGATACTGACCAAGCTCACTGGCAGTGGAGCCATGCTTGTGTTCCTATGTGACTCCACTGGGGTACTGTCCAGGCATGCTGGCAGTGGAGCAACACCAGAGATGAAACTAAGACTCTGACGACTATACTTCTTGTGCACCTATATACCCCTCGACCTCAATCGAAACAAATGTGTTTCCTTGGCTTGGAATGTGTGTTAATCGACCAAGGGTTTAGCAGATGCTACATCTTACAATCAAGTTAGTGTAAAACCAAGATGAGCTGAAAACTAAACAATACTTCCCGAGGTGTTAGACTTTCTTTTCACGAACAAAGTCCATTTATAGAAATGGAGTTCTACAAGTGTGTCACCAAGTGTTGTAGTGGGTACAACCACCCTCCAATATTTTGTTGTAGCCTCGTTTTGGAGCCTCCCTTCCAACTTTCACAGTAGCTTGCCTTCCTTCATCAAGTTCACAAGCTTTAGTGTCTTTCTTGCACGAAGGCAATCTGTCGGTCACAGCTTGATCCATTCTCCTCATAGGTTGTCCACCCGAACTTGGTCTAGATGCAGGCTAAGTAGCTTCCCCTTTAAAATTTTGCATTTTTGGAGGGCAAGCAGCCTTCCCTCCAGAAATTGCACAATCCTCTCTAGCAGCGTGTTGCACTCTAGTATTGTGCAATCTTGCATGCCAACACTCCCAGCAGGATTTGTGCAAATTTCCCCAGCAAGGTTGCTCAGCCCACATTTTCCGCAAATCTGGGCTACAGTCAGCTGCTCTACCCAGAGATTGCGCAAATCTCATGGGAAGCTAACCTAGCTCCTAACCAGAAATGCACATTTTTCTCCAGTAGTCAAGCAGTCTCTTGCATGTGTAGCTGAGTTGACCAGTTCCCTCCAGGACTGAGCAAAACAGACTTGCATGCATGGGTTGCTTCTCTGAAGGTAGCATGCAAAGGCATCCCTTGTTTTAGGTATCTATGTTTAGCAGTTGGAAGTTATATACAAGGAGCAATTCTGAAACCTCCCACCAAGTGTCGCTTCCCCTAGATTCGTGGCATGCACGTCACAACCTTGATGTTATTAAAACTCAACAATCGGACACCGCAGAGCTCATTCCTCACATCAACCTTGCAGCTATGACATCCCACATCACATCTAGGAGCAGTCGGTGCATTCAACTCAGTTGTCTTGTGTTGAGTGATAAAAGGTGTTTTTTTAACTCCTAATTATCTTCACATTAATTGTCAACCCAGGGACGATTTTTTATTTCAAGAGTGTACTCAGTCTGAGGTGGTCACTTGCTCAAGAGTAATGTTTTGCAGTATAATGCTTAAAATGCAAAAGTAAATGAACGCTAGAAACAAAATCTAATCGGAACAGCAAGAAACTGAAATGTTCTATAACTAAATCATTTACTCAAACAATCATCAATCGAGGACTCAATAATGATAACTCTCTCCCCTGTAAACTGATGCAAATGAAAATCAATCATAGGCAAGATCTCCAATCTAAGAACTTAGACAGCGGTAGTCAATGTCCTTTACAGTTGTTGATCTTTCAATCCACACTAAAGAAAATAACTGGAAATGGCAATTTAATTGGAAATGCTCACTAAAACACACTTGTTGCAATATCAATTAAAAGGTGAAATCAAATCCTTGCATGAAAGAGATAACAGCAAATCATATTTGAACAGCAACACTAAATTAATGGAAATGAACAACAAAGCTAAATTAATTGAAATGAACAGCAATCTGAAATATAACGAAACAGTAAAGCTAATTAAGTGGAAACACACAACCACTGTAAATTAAACTAAATCAGCAATCTTATCCTAGCAGAATGAACATTAACCACAAGTATAATAGGAATAGCAATCGCAGTTATAATTGAACAGTAATTAAGTGAACAACAATCGCAGTTGTAAGTGAACTGTAGTTAAATGAACAGCAATTGCAACTGTAAATGAACAGCGGAATTTGAATTAGACAGCGCAATATTATTTCATAGTGAACAGCATGACATTTTAAGTTATGAATAATAATCTTTATAACAATGCAATCCAATCACGATTTTGATATAACAAGGCGATTCAGCGAAATGTTCAGAAACAAAAGATTACTGAATAAAAAAAATTAAAGAAATGAAAAGGAAATCAAACCATCACACGGAACTATAAAATAATGATACAAGAAGCAAGTGGATCCACCAGGGTTGGGCCCTTAGCCGCTAGTGAAGCACCACCGGATTACTTCAGGAGATGCGAAGGAACTGCAACTGTTTTTATATGTTAATCATTGCATAAACATTACAGTAGTTTCGTTCTCTGCTTCAACAACGAGAGTCAACAATAACAGTTACAATTTCTCAATAGTAATTCTCCCATTCCTCCTATCCTATCCTATCTATCTCTAATCTATCTAATTCTCTCTCTAATCATCCATCATGAATCCTCTTAATCCCCTTCTCTGATCTCTGTTCTCATTTAAATACACAGAGAGTAGAGAGAAGTTACAACTGATATGATTACAATATGATTTCTATCACAAAACTGGATTGTTCTCAACAAATTGATAAGCAAGATCATATATGAAATATATTTCCATCAATCATTCAACAGGAACAGGTCGAATTTAGCATTGCAACTAGGATAATTTGGAAAACGGCCACAATAGCGAATCTGACAAAAACGTCTTCAGAGAACCTTTTGTTTCTCTTAGTATGGGCCGAATTTGGGAAAGCTATTCATTACAAAACTAATTTGGTCCATTCTAAACAAAACCCATGTTTCAGCTTTTCCAAATTATTCTCCATTTGCCCGAACCGTTCAATACAAAATTATCACTTCTTATTCCAGCGAATTCCTGAGTTGGCACATTTAATGATCAAATATTCAATCTGGAAAATATCTTGGAGGCTAAAATGGTGAACAAATTTATTAATAAACCATCATTGGTAAAAACATGCATAATAATCAATTTATTAAAAATAAAAGAGAAAAAATAATATTTATCCATAAGAGCATAAATAATTATAAAATAGAATTATATGATAAATTATGATAAATGACGTGATAAAGAACGGTAGAAATGGGTGTAATAAGTGTTCAAAAGTGATACTAATAATGACATATTAACGACCCAACATCTTGGGGTAAGCCCGCTTGCCATGCCTTGTACTGCATTTCTGTTGCTTTTTGTGTTTTCTCTTGTGGGATTGTTGTTTACTTGATTTCTTTGAACGCTTTCTGTCATTTACATATATACTAGCTTTTCCAAGCTCTGTTTCATTTTTCATTGCTATCTCACTCTTGTCGCATGCATGAAACTATTTTTGACGGACGTTCGCCCAACCGGCGAACTGCCTCACCCACATGCATGTTGATATGTTTGTTGAATCTTTCATTTATGTTTTGCATGCACTGTCAATCACTTCTTCTATCACTTAGTGTCGCCATGCATTTATTGTCTTAGTTTCTTTCAATTGCCCATCGGCAAGTCAGGCCAACCTTGACCCAGACTCTACCTTCACCAAGGCTGCATTGCGCAATATAGGGAAGGCTCACCTTCCTCTCCAAATTTGCGCATTCCTTCCCAGCACTGGCCTCCAGGACTATTTTGCACATTTCTGGAGGATAATGGCTGCTTGGCCCAAGAAAATGCGTAAATATGTCTCTGGGCCAACAGTCAGCAACCAGGCTGGATTGTGCATTGCGCAGTTCTGGAAGTCAGTTGGTCTCCTAGCAGCCTGGAATGTGCCTTGTGAAGTCTTGGCAGTCGGTCTCCCGACCTCCTGGCCGAAATTGTGCAACCTTCATGATCATTCACCCAGGTATGTTACAAGTCAGTTCTCGTGTTCATTTTGGTTATCGACTCATAGATTTCTTGCCATGAGTGTTTCCATGTCTCTAGTTATCACAGGTGTTCATCTTCCTCTCAACAGTATAGTTACAATGGTTTCTAAGAGAGAAGAGACAAAGACGTCATTCAAAGCACACTAGGGGATGCAGTCGATCAAGTGTATATGGACTTGCCTACCCATGAAGACATCAAGTTGTTCGTAGACAAGGACATCAATATATGACAGCAGCAGCATCACAACGAGCAACATCATGAACCACAACGAAAGATAGCATACCAAAGGCAACAAATGTAAGACGAGGGTTGTTGACAACACGGAGGCGGAACAAGGTTGCAAGCTCAAGCAGGTCCATTGATGAGGAAAGCAACTTTGGAGACTCCGGCTATGAGGTGATGGCATGACATGAAGATCGTGTGAAGGCAGAGAATGGAACAAACAGGGAGTTGCATGTGCTGAAGCAGCAACTCAGGAAGAACATGAGGCTGCATAAATAGATGAATGATGTGTAGCAGGCACAAGAACAGTAGTGAGTGCAACATGCACTCACGGATGAAACTACGTCCGTACAAGTTAAACATCCATCCCGGCAGCTGACACGGAGAAGACATGGTGAGCAGTGTTGTCGATCGCATGCAAGGGATTCAACATCATGCATGTCATTGAGCGTGCGCATGAAATCCAACCCATTCAACACACTCACCAAGGTGAAGATAAGAAGCAAGTCCAACTGCAGTTGAACATGTACTTTGGCAAGTTGATGCACATGACCACCAGCACACACTTGAAGATTAGCACGGACACTATGCATCAGTGTGTTTTCAATTCAGCCACACCAAAGAAGACCATGTGCATGTTAGTAGACGAGTTGGATGAAGGAGCCAAACCAATTCACCGGTTGCAACGAAGACAATATTTTGCTTCAGCAAGATGTCACCATGAGGTGCTTGCACACCATCACGGATGACGAAGCTTGGCATTAGCTCACCACCTTCACCATCACAAGCATGTCAAAGAGTTGGTCTCATCATAGCGAACCGAGCGTAAGTGATGTCTTGCAAGGCTTGCTTAAGCCATGTTGTCTCACATGAGTACATGTGCATTGTAATGTTGAGCCATGTCAAGTGTAAGTCAAGTGTCAATAGTTGGATGTAACAGTCATAGAGTAAGTGAAGAGTCATGAGGGTAGTTGAACTAGCAGGTTTACATGGATGTAGTGTATGATTGGAACTTACACTTTATATAATAAGAGCCAACTCATTTTCATGCATATGTTGTTATTTTAGTTGGACTTCTCTAGTTTCCTTAATGATATATGTTGTTTAACTTACATATTTGTGTATAAATTGATTCACATGCAATTATATGAATCTTCTTGCAAATGTGTTGTATATGTTGTGAATGTTGTCACTGTCCGTGTTGACTTCTCTGTAGGACACCAGACGGACCTTTCACATGAACCTTGTCGTAACAATTGTTGCACTCATTCGGACTGATCTGTAAGTGTTGTACGTGTTATCTTACCTTGTATGTTGTGACTACCGCATGCAAGTGGACTGCTCCGCCAGAAGTTGTGTGTTCCTAGCCGTGTTGGGAGTGATCCCTTTCAACCTAGAACTCACCTTCACCCTTTTCTCCCCCTTATGTGTTAGAACCTCTCATACACCTTCCTTGACTCACTGCATTAGTCACACCCTTGCTACTGACAGAGTTATCTTACTTGCCTTTGTGCGACATCGCGGTCAAGGCATTGTCGTACGGCCCACTGCTGGGACTTCTACACCAAATGGTCTGAGGTCTAATTGGGACTTCTTACTGGGGAGATCCCCTTGACATGTTGGCATGTCCAGCACCATCAACAACCCAAAAGATTTGAATGTATGACTCTAAAAAGAAAGCAACGGTTGGTCATTAATTTTCACACGTGGAAAGAAAATTTAAAGATATCGCCACTCAAAAAAATTTATTTCATTATTACAAGCCTATTCTTCAATCATAGGACAGTCTTCATTCTCACAGATGCAGAAAATAGTGATTTCATATATTTCTTTTGCGATGCATCATAGACTCCTGCATCGTACACAATGATAATAGTAACAAATATCTGTATCATAAACGAAAGCATAGGATTATTAAATATGCTAAATCTTTCAAGGGAGATCATGGATAATGTTTCCTAAGGACATATCTTCAACCCAATAATCAGAAGAACACCAAAGGCTTGAAAGGAGACTTAATCCCAAGGTTTATTAGGGTTCCATTGTATCATAATGAATTTTGAAGTTGTTGGGGCTCTATGGAATAGTTTCTCATTTAGGCCAAACAAACAAAAAATCTAACCTGTCTGATTAAATAAAGTAGCAACACCCAAAACTAGAAACAAAGGTATTAATGGAGCCTAGTCAAGGCGAAGGATGAGCAGTTGATTTTCGGAACTCGGAACAATTCTGCACAATAATAATGTTTCTTATGTCATTATAAAAACTCTTCATGTTTAAACAATTGCATGGCCGCTATCATCTCATGTTACATTAATAGTTGATCCCAAAAGTTTCAATAACAACAACAGGGATTTTCTATATTGTCCTCCCACCAGAAGGAAATTAGACCAGACAAGCCCTCATCATAGATTTAATTATTGATCCTTGCATCTTGGATTTGTAATCGGAGTAGTCAGCATGAATCTCTCTAGTCCTGTCAGATTCGATGAGATTTGTCCCTTAGCCCATGTCGTTTACAATCCTATTTGTTGTGGGCATAAGACGAATCGGCTTAGGCTGATGATAGCAGTCCAGGTTCGTGTTGTTAATCATGGTGGATGCAATTCTGAGATCAGTACAGATGGGAATAACAAAAGGACAACAACCAAGGCTGTAGCCAGTCCTGCTGGCTCTCATGTGGCTATGGATGCCTCAAGGTTGGAGCCCAGAGTTGAGGAGAGGGATGGATACTGGGTTCTCAAAGAGGAGTTCAGGGTTGGAATCAATCCTCAAGAGAAGGTGAGATTCCCAATTGAGCTATTCCTATTTTGTCAAATAAATGATCTACTTGCTTATTTATTTTGAAAATCATTTCATTAGCTTGCAAAGGTAATAAAAATTTAATGACCGTTTGATTGGATTTGGCTACCCAGCAAGGCAAGACTAGAATCAAATCCCCATCCATTCTTGTCTTCTCAAACTAAGAACTATGGTACTACCAATTTCTTTGTTTGCTCAAACCAAGAACTATGGTACTGCCAAATTCTTGTCTGCTAAAAACAAGAATCATTTATCATTTCTAATCATATTTAGAAGAACCCATCGGTCCCTGAAATCAAATCGACAATGACATGAATATTGATAAGAAAAAAAAGGAGAAAAAGTTTCTATTTCCATACAAAATATGCAAAAGTAATCATCTTACACATGATCTCCCTGAGATTCCAGTTATACGGAAAGAATGGACACCAACTCTTAAATATTATAATCCTGATCAAACTATTGTGTCTAAAGGTAAGGTGCAATTTCCTTGCAACATGTGTGATAGAGAACACCTTGCACACTTGTTTCCTGACCTTCCATAGGCATGAGAATTTTGGACCAACCACTTAGGACAGAAAGAAAACGCTTATCACAAAACCATATATACAATATTGTCAATCGTTACTAACCAGAATATCAATCCTGAAGTTTTTCATGCCCATAGTAGGACCGAACCTCAAAGTTTGGGAAATTTCAAAATTTTGTGCATATGGAGAGACACTTGGTTAGTACTTGACCCATATGTGTTTGTACCTGGGAAAGGATATGTTGGTCCGAGTGAATGTTATGACCTATGTTATCTCCATGATTATTTTCTTCTTTTAGATGAAGCTCTCTTGGAGGCTATGGTTATTTTTTACATTCCTTTGGATGATTTTGCTTACATCCTTTCTAAAGATCATCTCCCTAGGTTGGACCCATTAGCAATCAAATCCAGTCCTGGCTTACCTTCTGAGGTTAATCTCACTATTTGTGGATTTGTAGATATTGGCACTATAGAGTCTCTGGGCTCTGTCATTGAGTTACAAGTCGGTGTCTTTTTTGAGTTTGGCTCCTCTAACCATGAAGTTGATCTCTAAGTTTGATTTGTCAAGTTTCAAGTGTTGGATTCTCCTTATGATTATGATTCCTTTGGTATAATTTCAGACCCTTTCAATGATGAGTTTGTTCACTCGGACTCGCTCTGTCATTGATTTCAGCTTTGATCTTCCTTTTGAGTAGATATTGTTGTATCTAGATCCTCAGGCTTTGGTGTTTGTAAGTCTTCAAGGATGAAGATACTCCTGTCAAAGTAACTCTTTTTAGATATTTTCTTTTTCATTGATTATATTTGATCCTATTGTTGTTTTGAACTATGGTACTGCCAATTTCTCTAAGAGATCCTATAAGTGAAGAGAAAATTAAAATGGATATGGATATTTTAGGTTATCTGGATATACTTTGGATATATTTTCTATCATTTATTCATTATAGTAGTTTGTTTATAGAATTTAGCATATTCTCAAATGTTATCATAAATATCAGATACCATTTTCCTAACATATCAATTTTGATGTATTGTGATCTTTCTGTCAATAGGAGCTGGGTGCTACAAGGAGTTTGACACTTATCAACATGTCAATTTTAACAAACTATAATCTTTATATTAATAATAATTGGTTTTTATATAGATGGATTATGTTTTATTATTAATATAATGGTTGACTTGTTATTTTTTCTTAAACTATTAATGTAAATAAGTATATACAATGCAACAGTGTTACGTAATATTCAGGTTTTTTGTACTCTTCTGAAATGACTATTATTAAAAAAATCATCTACCCCTGCCTCTATTTTAAGTTAAAAGTTACACAATATATTATTTTCTCATCATTTACAACAAAATGTCCTTCAAATTCAAAGCTCAACTGATTAAGGTAATTATTGTGTTTAGGAACTTGAATTTCAAAGTTCCACTTAATGTAATTGTGTTTAGAAATTATGGAAAATGTATTGCACTTCAACCATGGATATATGGTTGAATTGTCTAATGAAATAATTGGAGAGTATTCATTCATGGAGATTATTAATGCATGAAAATTAAGTTAGAGAGGGAGCACATGAAATTGTTCATGGATAACAAGATTGAAGAACTTGCAAAGAAGCCTTTGGCTGAAATTGGGAGTGAGAAGGTTAATAAGGACGATATAGATATATGCCTGAAGTAGTTGGATCTCTTTCACCGAAGAAATCATCAGTGTAGGTGCCCTAATTCAATTCCTCTAGGCTATGCCTTCACCTGAAGTTTTGGGTTTATTTTTGTTATTTGATCACTGCAAGCCGAACTATTTTTTGTTCTTTGTTGGTTTTTGAAGATGGGAAATTCATGATGACACTTAAGATTCCAAATGGAGTGACTACCAGTCTCCAAACTCGATTTTTGGCAAGCATGATTGAAAAATATGGAGCAGAAGGATGTGCAGATATAACAACTCGGCAAAATTGGCAGATTCATGGAGTTGTGTTGGATGACGTACCTGCCATATTGAAAGGGATGAAGGAGGTTGGACTATCAAGCTTGCATATTGGAATGGACAATGTTAGAAACCCTGTGGGAAATTATTTAGCATGGATTGATGTTGATGAAATCATTGACCCAAGACCATACACAAAGGTTCTGACTGACCACATTGTCAACAATGGCAAGGGGAATCCTTCCATAACCAACCTGTGAGTGCTAAAGTAGATTCTGCTGGTACCACTCATGTTGGATGTTTAATTAAATTGTGTAAATGTCAGCTTATTTTCAATTTTTTTTGGAAATAAACATATCTTTTCTAGAGAAATAGGTATATTTCTTTTTTAATTTCAGGACAATGTTACATAGGGATCCCTTTTTTTGAAAATTTTGTTGGTGAGTCTCCAAATTCTAAATTCAAGAGGTCATAGGTATATTTCTTCTTTGGGAAATATGATCCCTTTTTTCAAAACTCTTCTTGGGGAGTCTCCAGATTCTAAATTGAAGAGGTCATTTGTTTTGGCAGGCCACGTAAATGGAATGTTTGTGTTGTGGGTACACATGACTTGTTTGAGCATCCCCACATCAATGACCTCGCCTACATTCCTGCAATGAAAAGTGGGAGATTTGGTTTCAATCTGCTCATTGGTGGATTCTTTAGTCCAAAACATTGTGAAGAAGTAGTTCCACTTGATGCTTGGGTAGCTGGAGAGGATGTTGTACCAGTATGCAGAGCCATTTTGGAGGCTTATAGAGATCTGGGCACCCAGGGAAATCACTAGAAAAACTCGAATGATGTGGTTGATTGATGAGTTGGTAATGCAACAATTTCTGTCACAAAATTTAACTGATTTATTGTTACTATAACATTATTCACTATGCAGATCCTTAATAATTGCTGCCAGGAAATATGCACAATTACCTATTAAGATCACCACTAAACTACACATCAAATTGGTGTATATCCCCTTGTTTGTAAGACAAGGAACCAGTGTTTATACAACTCCTCTGTATTGATTCAAACTTATATTGATTCAAACATATGTACACCATTTAGAGACAGATGTACATGTAGTCAATATCATTAGGGCTTTTGAGATTTTAGATAAGCCAGATCCTTTATATTGCCAGAATTGTCAATATTTGTAATAATTTGGTATGCTCAGCATATTGTTTCAAGAAATTTGTCCTAAAAAATTGAAGGGGAAAAAAATGTTTGGGAGTTGGTTGAGAGCCATATTTGGACCTTTCCCTCACTTCAATGATAGTTAGGATATCTTCCTAATTCTATCAAAAAATTTCTCTAGGAAGGGGTTAAGACTCAATGAGACTATGGAATAGGAAGAAGGGTTCTTGGTTTAAAAGATAACTTGAAATTTACTCCACATGCTTTATATCTATGGAAGCACTACTATATTGGAGTTTTGTAAGTTATTATTCTAAAATCTGGTATCTTTAATATACAACTAGAGGTGAGCATACCTAATCAGAAGGATTGGTGATAGTATATGACAAGCACTTATTTGCTATGAAACCAATAAACTACATTAAGGGATATGAGTTACCTCCCCGATAGCTGGAAGGATTAGCAAGAATCAGCTAATTCAAGATAAGAATGACAAATGGATAAAATAGTGTCAAACCATATTGAAGTTAGAACATATTTCAAGTCCTAAGTTTTAGGCTAGTTTGCAATCAATCAGTCCCTGGTTATCAATGCAATTCATAGAATATTAAAATAGGGTTAACAAATGGTTTGATTACATTTTAAACAAATGAAATAGTGAAACATATCTTTTAAAGTTGTAGAGTTCATTGAGTGTTGTGGGTATGGATCAATTTAGAATAAACAAACTTCATGCTTGGTCAGCTCAACTAGAAGGTGGCAATTTCAGGAGATTTATTGATTGTCAAACAAAATGGAAAGGAAATATAAAGCATTATTTTTCTCACAGGGATCACTTTTCTATGGAGAAGGTAATGTATGGAAGACTTTAATGCTGCATCAACCAGCCTCTGCCTTGTAGAGTTGACAAAGTCTAAAGTTGATCTAGTTGCAAAATTTGCAACCAAAATGAGTTTGTATAAAAAATATATGGATTCCATGGAGTTTGGCACTAAGGTAGATATGTTGGCTATGCTTACCTATCTTAGGAGAGAGATAAAATTGAAATATCCCCTTGCTAATTAATGATTTCATCAGTGTAATCATATTGTTCTTTATTGCAAGAAAGAATGTACCATTATCATAATTACACTGCAAGGCAAGAAGCAATATATACTTGATTGCTTCCTAGTATAAGTGAGAGGTATTTCAAGTTGGAAAGTCTAGCAAAAAGAATGATACAATGCAGTCAAGGGAGCAATCCAAAAGCTCGTAAGTATTGGGTGACAGCATTCAACCAAAGGATGATAGATTTAAAGGTTTTTAAAAATAAAATGAGCCTGACATTGACATCCAAGTTAGGTTTTCCAAGTTCTACACAAGTGAAATTCCAACTCTGCAAAAGGAAAAGAGCCCACAAAATCCAAGATCTTACCTTATTATTATATTCACTAATCTTCTCCTAAAGATTACACACTTCATCCTGCAAATCAGATTGTTGTTTATTCAGGGGCAAGATGTTTTCCTACAACTTCTTAATTTTATCCTCTAGTGCTTGTTGCTTTAATTGTCACTCTGCCTCAATTTCTTTTAATTATTGTTCCAACTCAGATCCAATAGAAAAGAATAAATATGAAAATCTAAGCTAATTAAATTTACAAAAAGATATGAAGCAAAGCAATAATTGTAGTAGTGACCTGTTAGATGAGAAATTGTAATGAAATATTAAATCAAAAAATAATAATAATAAAATATGATGTCGGTTCAATTTAAAAAAAGTAATAAAAACAATAAATGGATTAATTCAATTTTTCATTTTGTAATTTTGTTTTTATTAATAAAATTACAACCAGGAGGAATAATAATACACATATCACATTAAAAGAAATTTAATTAATGATGATTCAGTAGCCATGATATTTCATAACTTCATATTATATTTATTAATAAACATATAAAATTTTAATATTGATAATAATTTTTTTCTAGAGTCATAATACACATATCACATTAAAAGAAATTTAATTAATGATGATTCATATTAGTAACCATGATATTTCATAACTTCATATTATATTTATTAATAAACATATAAAATTTTAATATTGATAATAAACTTTTTCTAACCTATATATAATCAAATGTCATGCTTATTACATTAAAAGTTAAATTTAAAAAATTGGAAAACATGTCAAAGAAAAGTGTTATGCACGTGTGTATGTAACAATATGTAATTCTTCAAAATACAATACTCCTCCCAATCTTTGCTCTACTCTCTGAAACCCTAGTCCTTTGCTACTCTCCTACTCGTGTGCCCGCAATTGCCAGCCCGGTGAGGGCTCATCCCCCTCGAATCGACGAATCAGCAGCCTTCCAAGGGCTAATGACCTCCCTCCCAATGAAGCAGTGGTCAAAGGAAAACCCATTGAAGTTTGTCAACCATATGAAGGAAATCTCGTCCGTGGAGATGCCTTCAGTTTTCTGTCACTCGACTTTGGCATATAGTAATTGTGCTCTTGTGGGGAAGTTAACTGGGATGTGTCCTTCCCCAAATCAATGGAATCCTAGATGTATAAAACCTAGAAGGACAAAATGAAGGGAAATATTGGCGTTTATGCCATCGAAAATGGATTCTTTGCCTTCCTATTCAAGTTCAAGGAGGATAAGAAGGTCATTTTCAAAAATGATCCTTATTCTTTCAAAAATAGACGAATGTACCTCAATAGATGGTCCATGGAGTTTGATCATTCCCAATGTTATCCCTGTGTGGGTCAATCTTCCTCGTCTCTCGTTGTCAATCTAGAGTTATGATTATCTTCGTGCAATCGACAATGGTGTAGAAAAATATATTAACAGAGTTGAACCAAAGGGAGGATAGTTCACTTATGCCAAAATCTATGTAGATGTTAATCTGGAGAAGGGGATAATCGTGGAAATTTTTCTCATGATGGGAGGTTGGAAGCATTGTCAAACTATGGACTATGAGCATCTCCCATTCAAATGCAAGGTCTGCCATGAGTATGGGCATTTTTTTAGAGATTGTAAAAGGGTACAAAATTAGTCACCTAAAGGAAATCAAACTGAATAATGGCAGACACCGAAAAAAAGGAGAAAACAAGAAAGGACTAAGAAATAATAATAATACAAATCAGAACATTAACACTCCATCTTCCTCTACATATCCATTTAAAGCCTTATCGTCTCTAGAAGCCTCTCAATTGGAAGATTCGACCCAAGATCTCCTTTCGGATTATGTAGAGGAGAACATTGTAGAGGACACTCTTGAAGATGGAGAAATAAATGAGTTAATAAAGGAGACCAATCCCGTTGAGATCCAACCTTATTCGAGACAAACCATACTAATGTGGAGGGTAGACTGGTCATTTTCCAATTAGCCCAGCCAGCATCCCCTACCGAAGGTGCTTGAGAGTCCCAAGAAGGCCCAAGGAAAATGATAGGCAGGAATATGATGCAGTGCAAAGGGGAAATGAGGAATCCAATAGCCAAGAAACTGGGAGTAATGTCAAGAAGAAGGGAGGGCACTCCAAGAAGGAGATCAGGGAATCTGAAACCGAACATAACAAGAAATTGGGAAATCAACTTCAAATCTCAGATCTATTAAAATATTGTGAAAAAAAGGTGTCGTATGGACATTAGAGGGTAGCCCCAAGACTCTTTCACCCCAAACAATGTAAACTTTGAAACGGGAACTATAAACTCAAAACGGGAACTCTGGCCAAAAAACCCCAAAAAAACATCAAAAACAGGTGCAAAAAAACGAAAAGTGTGTATACTGGAACGATGTTTTTATTTTTTATGCGTTAATTTTGAACATGTTTTAAAAATGGCAGTGACTACGAACTTTACTATGAAATTTTCGTGAAAAATATAGCTTCAAAATGAAAGTGATGATACTGGAATAATGATTTTTTTTTAGTTTTCAACATTTTTAAAAAATGCTAATAAAACCAAATTTTTATGTGTCAAACAAAGTTGTTTATGAAGAAAAAAACACATTAATGTTTTTGGTAGAATATCATTTTTCTTTCCTAATTATAAATTTAACATGTTTTCAACCATAACATGCTAGGGTGGGCGCCACAGCCCAACTCGTCCCCTACCTTTAACCCCCCTCTCGACACCCTCACTACCTTCACCCACACCCCGTGCCGCTGCCCCCCTTAATCCCTACCAACCCAATCCAACGCCCGCCCAAGTGCCCTCACCCTTCCCCCTGCCCGGCCCGGGCGCCCTCCCAACCCCCGCCCCCCCTAACCCTCCCAACCCCCCCCCCCCCCCGCCGGCCGGGGCGCCCTGCCAACCCCCCCCACCGCCCAGGCGCCCAAACAACCCCTCGCGCCCAAACCCTCTCAACGCCCCCCTCCCCCGGCCCGAGCACCCTCACCCGCCCCCCCAACCAACCCCCCACCCGGCCCCGACGCCCTCACCCGCCCCCCCAACCAGCTAGGGCGCCCTGCCAACCCCACCTGCCCGGGCACCCACATAACCCCCCCACGCCCCAACCCTCTCAACCCCCCCTCCCCCCGCCACGAGCGCCCTCAACCGCCCCCCCACCCGGCCCCGACGCCCTCACCCGGCCCCCGGCCCGGGCGCCCTCACCCACCTTCACCCGCCCCCCACCCCGCCCCAGGCGCCCTCACCCACCCGGTGCCCTCACCCACCCGGCGCCCTCACCCGCCTGGCGCCCTCACTCGCCCGGCCCGGGCGCCCTCACCCACCGCCCTGTCGAGCGCCCTCACCCGCCCCCCAGCCCGGCGCCCTCACCCGCCCGCCCACCCGGCGCCCTCACCCGCCCCCTCGCCCGGCGCCCTCACCGGCCCCGCCCGCCCGACGCCCTCACCCACCCGGCGCCCTCACCCGCCTGGCGCCCTCACTCGCCCGGCCCGGGCGCCCTCACCCACCCCCCAGCCTGGCGCCCTCGCCCGCCCGCCCACCCGGCGCCCTCACCCGCCCCCTCGCCCAGCGCCCTCACCGGACCCGCCCGCCCGACGCCCTCACCCGCCCGCCCGCTCGGCACCCTCAGCCGCCCCGCCCCCCGCCGGGGCGCCCTCAGCCGCCCGCCCGCCCGGCCCAGGCAGCCTCACCCGCCTGCGCGCCCTCACCCGCCCGGTGCCCGCCCCCCCCCCCCCGAGCGCCCTCACCCACCCGCCGGGCAGGGCGCGGGCCGCCCGGGTGGCGCAGCCGAGGCAGGGTGGGTGATGGTGCCCGGGGGGGCGGGCGGGTGAGGGTGCCTGGGCGGAGGGGCGAGCGGGTCAGGGCGCCGGGCAGGTGAGGCGGGTCAGGGCGCCGGGCGGCTGGTGGGCGGGTCAGGGCGTCGGGGCGGGTGAGGCGGGTGAGGGCGCCGGGCTGGCGAGGGGCGGGTGAGGGCGTCGGTGCGGGCAGGCGAGGGAGCGGGTGGGCGAGGGCGCCGGGCGGGCGGGCAAGCGAGGGCGCCGGGCGGGCAGGCGAGTGAGGGCGCTCGGGCGGGCGGGCGAGGGCGCCTGGCAAGCGGGCGGGTGAGGCGGGTGAGGGCGCTGGGCGGGCAGGCGAGGGCGCCCGAGCGGGTGAGGCGGGTGAGGGCGCCGGGCGGGCGAGGGCGCCAGGCGAGCGGGCTGGCGAGGGCGCCCGGGAGGGTGAGGCGGGTGAGGACGCCAGGCGGGCGAGGGCGCCGGGCGGGCGGGCGGGTGAGGCGAGTGAGGGTGCCAAGCGAGCGAGGGCGCCGGGTGGGTGAGGGCGCCCGGGCCTAGCGGGTGGGCGGTGGGGGCGGGTGAGGGCGCCGGGCGGGCGGGCGAATGAGGGCTTCGGGCGGGGGGGCGGGTCAAGGCGCCCGACAGGGGGCCGGGTGAGGGCGAGCGGGTGAGGGCACCCGGGCGCGGGGGGCGGGTGAGGGTGCCCGAGCCGGGCGGGCAGGCGAGTGAGGGCGCCGGGCAGGGGGGCGAGTGAGGGCGCCCGGGCCAGGTGGGGGAGCGGGTGAGGGTGGGCGAGGGCGCCCGGGCCGAGGTTGGGGGCAAGTGAAGGTGGGTGAGGGCGCCCGGGCCGGGGGGCAGGTGAGGGCGTCGGGGCCGGGTGGGGGTGGGGGGGGCGGTTGGGGGGGGCGAGTGAGGGCGCCCGAGCCGGGGGGGTTGAGAGGGTTGGGGCGTGGGGTGTTGTGTGGGCTCCCGGACGGGGGGGGGGGTGAAGGTGGGTGAGGGCCCCCGTGCCTGGGGGCAGGTGAGGGCGCCGGGGTCGGGTGGGGGGTCGGTTGTGGGGGCGGGTGAGGGCGCCCGGGCCGGGGGAGGGGGGGATTGGAGGGTTGGGGCGCGGGGGTTAGTGTACGAGATTCACAGACATCAAAGACCCATTAGAAGAGGAAAATGAGCAAAAGGAAACATAAAATATTGTGGAAGAAGATAATGATGAAACTCTAGAGGACAAAGAGTTTGGATTACGTGACATTGTTGATTAAATTTAAGTTATGCTTGTAAATCAAGCTTTGCAATGTTTTGACTTTGACATTTTATGAGAAGAATAAACACTCAATTAGGGTTGTTATACGTTCAATATCTGTAATATGTGATTTTCGCATTGATTTTTAAGTTAATCATTATTTTTTGAAAAAAAAAATGATTATTATTATTTTTTTGACATGAAATTCATAAAAAAAAGTTATTATTTAACCATTTTTAGTTAAAATTATTATATAAAAATTGTGATTTTGACATGTCAATTCTAGCAAAAAATTATCAAGACGTGTAGTTTTTTAGTTATATTTATGTTAAAAATGGTTATTTTTATGTCCATTGTTAAAAAATATTGTTTTTTAGAAACAATTATTTCATGTGGATTGAACAATTAATTAAGGATGTATAAATATGTAGAATATCGAAAATTCTAAATATCGACCTCCTAATTTAAAAATGCAAAACATAAAAACCTCACTAAAAAAAAGTTAAAATTAAATTAAAAAACAAGAAAATGTGAAGAAAACGACCACTTCAAAAATGATCAAATTTACAAAATAATTATTTACATTTTATACATTAGAAAATTTAAAGCCAAAAAACAGGTCTTTTAAAAGAAGGGGGTGATGCAGAATACTCACTTTTTTAAATCGGCATGAAAATCACTACCATTTTAAAACGATTCTAAAACGTAATGTACATAAGAAAATTAAAGTGCCAAAAACTATGCTCTAAAAAAAACATGTTCGTTCTGCATCACCCCTTTTCAAAATTAGGTCACTTTTGTGCTATCTCTACGAAACAGGTAATAGTATCAGTTCCCGTTTCAAAGTTTACATTGTTCCCATAAACGATGAAGTTAATCTCTTGGAATATAAGGGGATTTGGAGGCCCCTTGAAATCCCTCTTGGTCAAATATCTGATCAAGATGGAAATACCCTCAATCTTCTTTCCGCAAGAAACAAATTAGAAGATGATGAACTGATGAAGGTGGTTGAAATATTTTGGATGGTGAAGGAGTCAGATATAGCTCATGGGGAGCTTCAGGCAATCTGGGTATTTTCTGGAGCATAAGGAAATTCACACTAGTTGAATGCATAAAAAATATTAATTGGATAGCGGTGATATTAGAAAAGAAGGAACCAAATGAAAGGCTCAAAGTAAGAAAAACCTATACTCCTTCCACATATGGGGAGAAGCTAGACTTCTGGGACAAGCTCTTGTCACTAAAAAGTAACAACTAGAATCATAATTGTGTTGTAGGTGGAGACTTTAATACCAAATTACTCTCTTATGACTACAATGGTGGGAACATAGTCTATGATCCTTTTAGGGAAAGTATGGAGGATCTTGTCATAGAGTGGGACATTATCAATATCAAGCCACAGAAAGGGAAGCTCACATGGTCAAATAGAAGAGCGGGAGTGGGGCATATCGTAGCTAGACTATATCGGTTCCTAATACACAGTTCATGGATCCTTCAGGGATTGGATCCCTTCTCCTCAATTTTGGCCTCAGGTGAGTCTAATCACTGGCCAATCTCATTGGTAATGGAGGAAAAGGAACACCTAATGCCTATTCCCTTTCGATTTAATCTAGGTTAGGTGTTATAGGATGGGGTTAGTGATCTGATAACACAGACATGGAGAGTAGATTTTGTTGGATTCCCGACCTTTGTAGATTTTTTTGGATTCCCGACCTTTATATGGGGATCCAAAATAAAGTTGATGAAGAAAGCTTTAATGAAATGGGCAAAGGAGGTGTATGTTCCACCAGATAGAGAAAGAGCATATCTGATCAAATAATTGGAGCAACATATCAGTGTAATGGAAAATGGCAGGTAGAGGACTGACATATTGAATGAAGAGTCTAATTACCTAGATCTTCCAGGAGAATAGGAAGGAAGAAGAACTATGGAGGCTCAAACTTGGAAGCATATAGCTAAATTTCAGGGACCAGAATACTTCGTTCTTCCACAAACAAACCAAAGCAAGGGAGCTTTGAAATAGGGTGAGGGAAATTATTCCATAAGGTAAGCCTCTTATTCACAATTTTTTGAGATAAAAGAGGAAGATTTCATTCACTTTTGGTCTCTTTACACGTCAAAAGGGAATGCGAACATTGAGAAGGTCGAGGATTTATCGTCCCTATTCCTTCTAGAGATCTTAGAAGACAAGAATCATTTTCTAATACAAGAGATAGAGGAGGATGAGGTCATTGAAGCAATTTTGTCAATGGAACCAAACAAGGACCTAGGTCCTAATGGCTTCCCTATTAGTTTCTATCGGTCCTTCTAGTATTTGATAAAGAAAGATCTTATTAGAATTCTTAATTGGACCAAAGTGAAAGGCAAGGTTGGAGGGGGGGAAAATTATGCATCCTTAGCCCTAATCCATAAAGATACTAATGAAGCAACCTTTAACAAGTTCTACACCATTTCATTATGCAATGCCTCTTATAAAATCTTGACAAAAATTCTAGTGGGGAGATTAAAGCAGGTAATTCTGAAATTGATTTCGAAAACCAGGGTGGTTTTCTCAAACATAGGTACATTCTAGATGACATCATCTTGGTACAGGAGTCAATTCATACAAGCAAAGAAAGTGGGTAACCAAGATTTGTTATAAAACTAGATAAGGCGAATGATTTTGATCGGGGATGTCATTCTTTCCTTTTTCTCATCATGGAAAAACTTGGATTCAACAAAGAATTTATTAAATGGATAAATGCTTGTATTAGTCTTCCCTAGATTTCCCCCTTGATCAATGGTATGCATGCCCCTTCCTTCAAAGCCTCCAGAGGTCTCCGACAAGGTCACTACTTTTCTCCTCTATTATACATTCATGTAGAGGAGAGTTTAAGTAGAAATATTGAGAAATCGCGTGAGAGAGGAGCCTTACCAAGTCTCTCCATCACCAGGAATGTCAAAGAAATCAATCATTCACAATTCATAGATGATACCATTCTTTTGGGAGAATACTCCAAAATTATCATTGTCAGGTTCAAAAGGATACTTGATTGCTATTTGGAACTCTCAGGGGGTCTGGTTTACAAGAGAAAGACCCATATTTATGGTTGGAGCTGCTCTGAACCAATGCTACTGGAAATAACATCAATCCTAGGCTTTCCTATTCAATATGGATGGAAGTCCTTTAACTATTTGGGAGTGCTAATCTCCATAGGAAAGCGACATAAGGAAGACTAGGAAGAAATTCTGCAAAAATTAAAAATTAAAATATATGGGTGGGGAGCTCATTGATTGAATCTTGCAGGAAAAGAAATATTAGTCAAGTCTGTGCTCCCAAACCTTCCAATATATCTTTTCTCTTGGCTTCTAGCTCTGGTAGGAATTCAAAAACAAATTAGCATCATGTTTGGTAAGGGGTAAAAATAATGATAAGAAGTTCCACTTGATCAATTGGAACACAATGAAACTCCCCAAATAAGGCTTGGAGATTAGGAACCTCATTATGGTGAATATAGCCATGGGAGCCAAACTAGTTTGGAAGTTGATTACAGACTCCAAGGAGTGGTGAAAAGAGGATTTTTTGAAAAAATGATTACACAGAACTCATTTACTAAGGGTCGATAAAGTTCAGTGGACAAGCAACGACTCAAATTATCTTCCAGGGAATTTTCTCTCCAATTTTGGTGAGTTCCAACCCCTCACTGATTGGATGTGGGCCATTGGGATAATAAGACTAAAAGACATTTCTATTTGGGATGACTCGGGTATGTGGAAGGGTTGGGCATGTCATGGTCTTCCCCAGCACTTGCAATCAAAGTGGGAATCAATGATACCTCTTTTGAAATATATTTCTCCCATAGACAAAGGTTCCAAAGATCACAGAACATGGAGACTTGGCAAATCAGCTCAATACACAGTCAAGGAAGGTTATAATTTTCTTCTGAGGAAACTTGGCTTTACTTCACAATCAAAAATATGGAAGGTGATCTAGAACAAGGATGCCATACCAAAGTTCAATGCATTTTGTGGGACCCTAATCCATGGGAGTATCCTCAAAGTCGATAACTTAAAGCGCAAAAGTATCCAAGGTCCTTTTTAGTGTGTTCTTTGTAAGGGTGAAGAGGATTCAATTCCACATATATTTCATGTTTTCCCATTCTCTTTAAGTGTGTCAAGGCAGGGATTTGAAAAGGTCTAATACATTCCTACCACACCCCCAAACTAGAAAGACACGTTTGTTAATTGGTCACTTAACTATCCATGGGGAAGGATTTAGTCTCCCATCACAAAGTAGACATGGAAAACACTGCCAAAATTTTTATGTTGGGTTATCTGGATAAAAAAAAACAAAGTAATTTTTAAAGATGAAATCCCTTTCATTGCCCGATTTGCCAACAAGGCACTGATATTTCTCTTTGGGTCACTCTACTCAAGAAGCCTCAAGAACTCTGATATTGAAGGCTTATCGGAGTTGGTTAAGAGTTGGCTAAACATCACATCCACCTCGAATCATGCTGGAAGTGTCAAAAGACGTCCAAATGTAAGAAAAAATCGTTGTTAAGATTAAATCAAGATGAACACCTGTCTTGGAAACATAATCAACCATTAGTAGCATTATTCTTTGATGGTGTTGCAAAAGGTAACCGAGGGGCAAAAAGGAGCAAGAGGAATGATATATTTCCCAATGAAAAAGATGTAATCAAATACGCCGAGGGATTAGGTTCGGCCACCAATAATAAAGACAATTTTCTAGCACTATGGAAATGTTTGGATATTACCCATAATCATGGCATCAAGGAAATTATTAACCTTGGGAAATCTATGCTACTGATCAGAATGTTCTCAAATTCCAATCATGCAACAGATCTCTTAAGCTCTGCATTGGTGAAAAGGATTAACCTCCAATTAAAAAAAAAAAATGAAATTTTTTCCTTATTCCATGTTCTGCGCCAACTAAACTTCGAGGCCGACGAAATGTAAAACTAGGGAACAGAATTAGTGGTTGGAAACCTTGACTTAAATGGAAGCAACAAGGTATTTGCTCCAATTCCATAGTAGAATGAATAGAAATATGGAGATTCGAGCTATCAATGATGGCGTAGATAGGTTCTCACATCTTTGTTTAATAATTCCTCGCATACCAGACAGGTGGTCAGAGGGATGTATTAAGCATCCACTTAAATGAAGACTGGTGGTACATGCAACCTCGAGGAGATCTTAATTGCCTCCCAAATGCCTTGTGGACAAAATTGAACAGTTGGGTAAATTCCATTGTTGTGATGACATATTTCATTCGCTAGTATTAATGCAGCACAATAGACTAATGCAATTTTCACCCTGCGCCATTGCAAATGGGCTGCAAGGATTGTTCATGCAGCACTTTGGGCAGGACAATTTTTTAATCGGCGTGAGGATCGATGAATTACAGGAATTAATGGTGGTGGAGGAGAGAAATCGAGGGTGACTGCGCCGCATATAGGGGTATATGTATTCCTCTCTTTAGAGTGTTTTCTTGCAGTTGTCTTATTGAAAGGGTTGGTGATGTCCTCGGTGGGAGGGCATCCACCGGAGGCTAAGATGGAACGGTGGAAGAACGTTGTGGAATTCTTATTTCAAATTACTCATCGGGAGGGTATATCTCCTCCCGCGTAGAGTTGAGATGTTGGAGAAAGACAAGGAAGCCAATGCAGAGGGCACTCATGCCAGGGTAGAAAGTAGGGAGGTGAGGATGGATAGGAAGAATATTAAGTTGGAGGTTCACCTCTTATCTAGTAATTCTAAGTTTATTTGTGGTAGTTTATTTGAAGAAATCTACAAAATTATAGTTGGAATTTTAGATTTTGATGTTTTTGGAGTTTTGGTGTTTGGAATAGATTTGCAAAGAGACTTACCCGTGTTGTTTGTGTAACAAAGGATCTCTAATGATGAATGACCGACATAGTTGGTGAAGAGAAGAATAAAAAAAAAGAAATCATCAGCGAGGAAGTCGATCCATCAAAGCCTAATTAACTGTGTTCTTTTATGTATTGCAATTATATTTTGTTTTTGGGACAATTTTGCAGGTTATATGGAAATATCAATTTAAAATTTTAGCTCATAGGGCTCGTTGAGGCAAGAAATTATTACTCTAGTTATATTGGAATATAGAAACAGTTGACACTCTTGAAGCAAGTTTTGCTAATTTTGTTTTAAATGGTTTTGATCGTGCAATGTTTTATAATAGAAAATAATTGTTTTGTTAAATAAATAAAAATAATATATATTTCTTCAAAAATAAAAATATTTCTATCTACACAGATCAGATGAGAGGGACCCCATTGGATCCAATTCTTTTGAGATCCAATTATATGTACAAAACTTTTTAATAAATTATATGTACAGAACTTTTTAATAAATTATACTTTCATTTTATGCATAAAAATTTGCTTAATTATAAAATAATCCTAAACCATACTTAACGATTAAGATAGATAAAAGGAAATCGATTTGATACTTAAAGCAATATATTGTTAAAAATATGACGAGATTTTACATAGAAATTTCCAAGAATACCATAATATGATACGCAATGCATTACAACAATTCATTTAATATATGTATTAATTTGTTTAACTTTAATATAGTAGTGTAGTAATTCATATATAACAAATAATACATTAATATATGTTTTTCTTAGTTTGTTTATTATGTTGAGAGGTACTCTACAGCTTAGTGTATAAGGGAGATGTCACATAACATAATATTAAAATATTTAAAAAAAATATGAGGGAAAAAATATGGGGAGATGTTGTCACGTAATGTTACATTAAAAATATGATGGAGATATTGTCACGTAACGTTAAATTTAAAAAATGTAAATATTAAAAAATATGAAGGAGATGTTGCCACGTAACTTAACATTACATTAAAAAAAATATATGTGTCGGCTAATATATATTGTATATGCTGAAGATATGTGTAACGTTACTTAAAAAAACAAAAAAAAATAAAAATAAAATAAAAAAGTAATTAAAATAAAAAAATGTGGCGGCTAATATTAACAAACTCAATTTTGATCACTATATATATACAATTTAAAAAGAGATGGATTAGCTTATTTATTGAATAACAAAGAAAATTAGGTAAATGAAGCCCATGATTCAACTGGGCAGATCCTGTAATAATAACCAAGTAAATTTGGTGGCATTAAGGTTTTAGGTTGTGATTTCTATAATAATAATAATCAAGTAAATTTATATTTTCAGGTAAATTTATATTTCGTTGTGTTCAGGTTTTCGGTTATGTTTAAAATTCCTGTTATTTCTTTAAAATTATTTACTTTTTACTGTTGTCAAGTAACGTTACATTAAAAAGTGTTAAAAAATATGTATTAAAAAGTGTCGGCTAATATATATTTTATATGTTGAAGATATGTGTAACATTTCTTTAATAAATAAATAAATAATGTGTAGGGTTATATTAATAAACTCAATTTTGAAACCATATATATACAATTTAAAAAGAGATCGATTAGATTATTTATCGAATAAAAAGAAAATTAGGTTTTATATGTTGAAGATATGTGCAACGTTTCTTTAATAATAATAAAAATGTGTAGGGTTATATTAATAAACTCAATTTTGAAAACCATATATATACAATTTAAAAAGAGATCGATTAGATTATTTATCGAATAAAAAGAAAATTAGGTGAAGGAAGCAGAGGATTCAATTGGGCATATCCAGTAATAATAATTGGGGCATATCCTGTAATAATAACCAGGTAAATTTCAAGTTGCCTTCAATTGGGCATATCCAGTAATAATAATTGGGGCATATCATGTAATAATAACCAGGTAAATTTCAAGTTGCCTTCAGGTTTTCAGTTGTAGGAAGGTAAACTCAATATAAGGGAAGGTGCTCAATAAAATTAGTAGGAGTGAGATTGAGTAGAATGTAATATTTAGGGTGGGGTGTGACCTGAAATATTAGATAAAATTTAAGAATACTAGATTTTAATTAGTATTTCTCCCCACCCCTAGCCGTGGGGGTGGTTATAAATATTGGGTAACATATTTTATTGCAATATTATATTTTATGTAATCAATATAGTTGTAACAATTAATATAGATGTGTTCCATCTATAAATTTAATTAATAAGCGGATAAAAACTTAATATTTACAATATGACAAGATTTTTAATTATGAATATTTACCATGGATATTATTAACTCCTAAGTAGGTTTTTTTACAATACCATGGGCCAATACCCACAAGAGAAAGATAGAGAGGGAGAGTAGGGAATTATAATACCATGGGCTACTACCATGGTTTATCAATACCATGGGCCATCTAGACTTTGGATTATTATGTTATGGATCTAGGCTTTTAATTGCTACAATACCGTGGGTCAATACCATGGCCTATCAATACCACATGCCCAAAAACAATAGCCTATTTCAAAATAAAAATATTTTACAAATATTTATTTTAATTTAATTTTATAACATTCTTTAATTAAATCTAAGAGCAAAAAGGTTATAATTACTTTTGAAGTATATCTAAACCCTCCATCCTCATGACTACTAGCAATATTTTCATAGAGATTAAATGGAGATTTTCATAAATTAAAAAATGAGAATACTTTTATATATACATATATGAAATTTATATAATATAAATAATATTATAAAGAACTAGGATATATGCATCTTAACCAAGGATCCAAGTGATGAGAAAGAAAAATAATTAACAATGATAGAGGAAAGATAGTATGTGGTTATTTTTTTTTTATTAATTTAGATACTTTCTTAAATACAATACAATGGGATCATATTTAAGAAAGAGAGTGAGATGGAAGGGGGAATAGAGTGTGGGAGAGAGAGACATAGAGGTTTTGCACCTCGAGAGATTTGATCCCTCTTAGTGCTTGATAGATCGGGTGTTAAGATGGATCTAGGTTGGTTTCAGTCGTGTGCAGTCATACAAAATTTGTTGAACATCTAATTATTTTGATCATATTAAATATGCTAAATATGTCTAAAATTAATTTGGTCAATTTAATTTTAAACTTTCTTAGTTATCTCAGTTTGTTGATATGAGAGAGACGGTTAATAACTTGAATGATGAAATAGAAATTTTGAGTGCAAAGTGTCAATGTAACAATTTTGATAGATAGAAAATGTGAATACTAAGAATATAATCAATTACAAACAATCTTCATTGCAATCAATCTAAAATTATTTTCTTCTATTATTCCTATTGTCACACCTATTAGTTTTTCCATTTTCTCATTTCTATCATATGAAAAGAGTAATTGGAATCATAGACCATTCAAATACTTAACTCGAGCTATTGTAGTAAACAACATACCTTGTTTTTGTTTCTCTCCAATATTAATAGTAGTTTTCTCGAAATTCAATCATTGTGACTTATGGAGTGTTAAACCCCAAATAATTTCAATGGTAGTTATTTTCTATTACCACGTTTGAATGCAAAGTAATTAACAATTTTGAATGATGGAAAATGGGAATAATAAGAATGTACCCAATTATAAATAGTTTATAGTTTCAAGAAGCAAATATTTTGGGTAAGCAAACATTTTATTTAGGATGAAAATTCAAGTATTGTATTTATGGTTGAATAATTTTTATGTGCTTACACTGAGAGAGAATGTGTATGTTTTGGGGATGAGAAGGAGAGACAAGGGGAGATAGAGATATAGATGGGGGGGGAGGAAGTAAGAGAGAGGAAAAGATAGGGAGGGAGGAAGAGATATCGATATGGAGAGAGAAATGTTAGAGAGAGAGAAGGGGAAAAGAGAGAGGGAGGGGAAAGGAAGGAGGAGAGAGAGGGAGGGGAAAGGGAGAGAGAGTGTGTATGTTTAAGGGCTGAGATATAGAGATAAAGAATGAGAGACAATGAGAGATAGAGATATAGATGGAGGAGGTAGAGATGTGCTTACACTCAAATCAATGCACACTATTAATCTAATTACTTTGAAATTAATGTACATCATACATCTTGTTGCATCAAATTAGAAATCAACATCTACACTAAAACCAATGCATCTAGTGCAAACAATCAAATAGGATTTGAAATCAACATCTATACTGAAATCAATGCATCTAGTGCAAGCAATAAAATAGGAGTATTATTTTAATTTATTTATACTTCTTTTTTATGTGTTTATATTTTTGTTTATGTTTTCAATTTATAATTGCACAACCAAATCAATAAAGTGGTTGATATACACTGATAGGCATCATTTTCCATTTATAATGGTATCGATTATTGCATAATGATGAAAAATGACATCGACTAGCATATATCAACTACCTTATTGATGTGGTTGTGTTAGTTGGTGGGCAGCATGCATGGGGCAGATTGGTAGACCATGGTTGACTATGGTTAACATTGTGTCACTATGGTTAAAAATTGTTGATGAGAGTTGACCATGGTTAACAATGGTTAGATATGGTTGGTGATAATTGTTGGTGGTTGATGATGCTTGACTATGGCCAAATAGGGTTGACGAGGTTAGAAATGGTTAACCATTTTCTACAAGCTTGACTATAGTTGACCTTCATTGAAAGAGTTGACCATGGTTGATCGAGGTTAGCCTTAGTTAGCCATTAATGTAACAATGTATTTATGTTACATAAATGTTGAACATTTTTACATTAATATTTGCTAACCATTGTTGAGCATGGTTGATGTTACGTTGGTGTTAATGTTAATGTTGCATTAATGATATTTTTGATCGCTCTCAGCGCTTGATAGATCCGGTGTTAAGATGGATCTAGGCTGGTGTATTATTTTAATTTATTTATAATTCTTTTTTATGTGTTTATATTTTTGTTTATGTTTTCAATTTATAACTGCACAACCAAATCAATAAAGTGGTTGATATACAGTGGTAGGCATCATTTTCCATTTATAATGGTATCGATTATTGTATAAATGATGAAAAACGACATCGACTAGCATATATCAACTACCTAATTAATGTGGTTGTGTTAGTTGGTGGGCAACATGCATGGGGCAGATTGGTAGAGCATGGTTGACTATGGTTAACATTGTGTCAATATGGTTAAAAATTGTTGATGAGAGTTGACCATGGTTAACAATGGTTAGCTATGGTTGGTGATAATTGTTGGTGGTTGATGATGCTTGACTATGGCCAAATAGGGTTGACGAGGTTAGAAATGGTTAACCATTTTCTACAACCTTGACTATAGTTGACCTTTATTGAAAGAGTTGACCATGGTTGATTGAGGTTAGCCTTAGTTAGCCATTAATGTAACAATGTCTTTATGTTACATAAATGTTGAACAGTTTTACATTAATATTTGTTAACCATTGTTGAGCATGGTTGATGTTACATTAGTAGCCTTAGTTAGCCATTAATGTAACAATGTCTTTATGTTACATAAATGTTGAACATTTTTACATTAATATTTGTTAACCATTGTTGAGCATGGTTGATGTTACATTAGTGTTAACGTTAATGTTGCATTAATGATACATTAATGGTTGACGAGGTTGACCATGATTGACCATGGTCGACAATTAATATAACAATGTATTTATGTTACATAAATGTTGAAAATTGTTACATTAAAGTCTGTGAAGTATGTATGGTTTACAATGGTTGATGTTACATTGGGGTTAATGTTATAATAATGGTTAAAGAGGTTGATTGTGGTCAACCATTAAAGTAACAATATACTTATCTTACATTGTTGAACAAAGTTGACCATGGTTAAACTTGGTGACCATGTTTGACCATAGCTATGCATGCTTGAGCGTGTTTGAACATGGTTGACTATGGTTAAATATGTTCAAGTTATGGTTGACCATGAACATGGCAGTTCAAATTGACCATAGTTGACTATGGTTGAAATTGTTTGACTATGGTTAAAAAATTATTGACAAGGGTTGGCCATTCTTGATAATGGTTAACCTTGGTTGCCAAGGGTTGTCGATGGTTGATGAGGTTGACTATGGTTAACCATGGTTGACCAAGATCTACCATTAAAGTAAAATGTATTTATGTTACAATAATGTGTTGACCACGGTTGAAGTTACATTGGTGTTAATGTTAATATTACATTAATGGTCGAAGAGGGTTGATGAGGTAGACCATGGTCAACCATTAATGTAGCAATGCATTTATGTTACATTACTAAACAACATTGACCATGGCAAAACTTGGTGACCGTGTTAGGCCATGGTTAAGCTTCATTAACCATGTTTGACCCTGGTCGACTATGGTTAAATATGGTCGAGTATGGTTGATCATGAACATGGTAATCCATGTTGTCCATGTTAACCATGGTTGACTATGATTGACATTGTTTGGTTGTGGTTAAAAATTGTTGACGAGGGTTTACCATGCTTGACAATGGTTAATCATGGTTTCCAAGGGTTGTTGATGGTTAATGATGGTTGACTATAGTTCAATAGGGTTAACAAAGTTAACAATGGTTAACCTTGGTAAATAAGGTTGACTATGATTAACATTCATTCACAAGGTTGATCATGGTTTAGGATAGTTGACTAAGGTTGGCCTTGGTTAACCATTAATGTAACTATGTATTTATGTTACATTAATGTTGAGCATTGTTACATTAACATCTCTTAACCATGGTTAAACATGGTTGATGTTACTTTGGTGTTAATGTTACATTAATGGTTGAGGAGTGTTGACAAGGTTGACCATGATTGACCATGGTCAACCATTAATCTAACAATGTATTTATGATACATATGGTCAAAATTTTGACCATGACTAAACTTAGTGACCATGTTTAAACATGGTTAAGCTTGCTTGAACATGTATGGTTAAGTATCATTAAGTTTTGGTTGACCATGAATATTTTAGTCCATGTTGTGCATGGTTGGCTATGGTTAGCATTGTCTGACTATGGTTGACATTGTTTAACTATGGTTAATAATTATTGATGATGGCTTACCATGGTTGGCAATGGTTAACCATGGTAACTAAGGGTTATTGAGGTTGATGATGGTTGACTATGGTTCAATAGCATCGATGAGATTGACAATGGTTAACCATGGCTGACAAGTCTAACCATGGTTGAAGAGCCTTGACCATGGTTGACCTAGGTTGAACTTGGTTGACCATTAATGTAACAATGCATATATGTTACATTAATGTTGAACATTTTTACATTAATGTTTTTCAACGACAGTTGATGTTACAATGTTGTTAATGTTAATCTTAGAATAATGGTTAAAGATGGTTGATAAGGTTGACCATGATTTACCATGGTCAACCATTAATGTAACAATGTATTTATGTTACCATAATGTTGAACATTGTTACATTAATGTTTGTTTACCATCGTTGGTGTTAATGTTAATGTTACATCAATGATTACAATAATTTTATATTAATGTTAAAGAGGTTGACGAGGTTGACCATGATTGACCATGGTCAACCATTAATATAATAATGTATTTATGTTACATTACTAAATAAGGTTGACCATGGCTAAACTTGGTGACCATGTTTGACCATAGTTAATCTTACTTGACCATGTTTAAACATGGTTGACTATGGTTAAATATGGTCAAATTATGGTTGACCATGAACATGGTAGTCCATGTTGTCCATGTTGACCATGGTTGACATAGTTTAGTTAGAAATTGTTGATGAGCATTAACCATGGTTGACAGTAACTAACCATGGTTGTTGAGGGATATTGATGGTTGATGATGGTTGACCATTATTTAAGAGGGTTGGCAAGCTTGAAAATGGTTGACCATGGTAAACCTTAATTAACAAGGTTAAATGAGGTTGACCTTGGTTGACCATTAATGTAACAATGTACTTATGTTGAATTTATAAACAAGGTTGATCATGGCTAAAATTGGTCACCATGTTTGACCATGGTTAAGCTTGCTTGACCATGGTTGATTATGGTTAAATATGGTCAAGTTATGGTTGACCATGAAAATGGTAGTCCAAGTTGACCATGGTTATCCATGTTGACGAAGGATGTCCATGGTTTGACCATGATTGACCATGGTTCACTTTTATTGGCTATGGCTAACTATGATTGATCAATGTACATATAATTTCCAAAATCTGATGCCCATGTTGTCCTTTGTTGACTATGGTTAACTTTTGTTGGCTAATTTACATATAATTTCCAAAACATGATGATTGTGTTAAACATAGTATCGATTCATATAGTTTACTATGGTTTACTTATGTTGCTTATAGTTGACTCTAGTTGACTTTTGTTGACTACGTACAATTAATGTACACATAATCTCCAAAACATGATGCCCATGTTCACTATAATTGACTATGGTTGACTTTTGTTCACTGCCATTGACTACTGTACATATAATTTCCAAAACATGATGCCCTTGTTGACTATGGTTGATTTGTGTTAATTAACCATTGTCAAACATGTTGATAATGTAGACCATTTTTGTTCGTGGTTTGGCCATGTTTCAACTTGGTCGAACATGGTTGGTTATCATGGCCATGTTGACCATGGTTGACCTTGTTGTCTAGTTTAACTATGTTTGACCACATATGATCATGGTTGATTGTGTTTAACATCGGTCAACTAAAGGAAGATCATGGTTGACATAGTTAAACATGATTGACCATGGTTGTCAATGGTTTTGTTTATTGCATTGCAACATCATTTTTTGTCTTATTGCAATGACATATGATGTTCATTACATTATGATGTCATTTTTTGTGTGCCACATTATGATGACATTTATTGTTCATCTCATTCTGATGTTGTTTATTATTCCTCACATTCTGAAAACATTTATTTTTCATCAAATTCTGACCTCCTTTGTTTTTTAGCACGTCACAATGTCATTTTTTGTTTGTCATATTGCAACGACGTTTATTGTTCATCGCATTGTGATGACATTTATTGTTTTTGACGTTGCGAAAATGTTTCTTGTTCATAAAATTGTTAATTTTTTTATTGTTTGTCAATTGTGATGTTGTTTATTGTTCGTCATATTGTGTTGAAATTTGTTGTTTGTCATATTACAACAGTGCTCATTTTAATCACATTGCAACATTGTTTATTGTTTGTCACATTGTTATGATGTGTATTTTTTGTGACATTGCAATGGTGTTTATTTTTTATCACATTATGACACTTTTGTTATTTGTCACATTGCGATCATGTTTATTGCTCACCACATTGTGATGATGTTTTTTTTGTCACATTGTGACATCCATGTTAATCATGGTTTTCCATCTTAAACATGCCCATCATGGTTGGCCATGGTTAACCATAGTCAACTGTGTTGACCATTATTGCCTACAATATGAAAATGTTTTACATTAGTTGATGATGGTTTGCCATCTTAACTATGTTGACCACATATGGTAATCTTGTTCTCTACGATTGATTGTGCTCGACCACATATGACCATGGTTGACCATATTTGACCTTAATCAACCAAGGGAAGATCATGTTTAACTGAGTTAAACATGGTTGACCATGAAGCTCAATGGTTTTGTTTGTTGCATTGCAACATCATTCTTTGTCCAACTGTGATGACATTTGATGTTCATCACATTATGATTTCATTTATTGTGCATCACATTGCAAGGAAGTTTATTTATCATCACATTGTGACATTGTATATTGTTTATCACATTACAATTATGTTTATTGTTCATCAAATTGATGTCATTTGGTGTTCATCATATTGTGATGATGTTTATTGTTCCTCACATTACAACATTGTTTGTCACATTGCAATGACATTTATTGTTCATCGCGTTACAATGACTTACATTGTGATGAATTTCATTATTTATCATATTGAGACCCCTTTCATTGTTCGTCACATTATGATGATGTTTATTGTTCATCACATTGCAACAACGTTTGTTGTTCATCACATTGCAACAACATTTGTTGTTCATCACATTGCAACTTTTTTCTGTCCAAAATGATGTTTAATGTTCATCACACTATGTCATCGTCTGTTGTGCATCACATTACAATGAAGTTTATTTCTCATCACATCATGATGATATTTATTATTCGTCACACTGTGATGATAACTTCTTTTCCCATCACATTGCAACTTTTTTTGGTCCAATTACAATGACATTTAATGTTCATCACATTATGACATCATTTATTGTGCATCACATTGTGACAAAGCTTATTTCTCATCACATTGTGACATTGTTTATTGTTCATCACATTGCAACAATTTTTATTGTTCATCACATTGATGTAATTTGTTGTTTGGCACATTATGATATTGTCTTTTTGTTCGTCATACTATGATGATGTTTATTGTTCTTCACATTGTGACATTGTTCATCACATTTCAATAACATTTATTTTCTATCACATTGCGACATTTTGCAACGTTATTTGTTGCTCGTCATATTGCGATGATGTTTATTGTCCCTCACATTGTGACATTGTTCGTCACATTGCAATAACATTTATTGTTCATCACATTGTGACAATGTTTGTTGTTTGCACAGTGCGAAAATTTTTGTTCTTCGTCATATTGTGATGACATTTATTCTTCCTCACATTGTGGCATTGTTCATCACATTGCAATAACATTTATTGTTTATCATGTTACAACAATGTTTGTTGTTTTCACATTGAAGACATTTATTCTTCCTCACGTTGTGACCTTGTTCGTCACATTGCATTAACATTTATTGTTCATCACATTGCGACAATGTTTGTTGTTTGCACATTGTGACATTGTTTATTGTTCGTCATATGGTGATGACATCTATTGTCCCTCACATTACGACATTGTTTATCACATTGCAACAATACTTATTTTTCATCACATTGCGACAATGTTTGTTGTTTGCACATTGCAACATTGTTTGTTGTTTGCCACATTGCAATGACTTTTGTTGCGCCGAGAGGCGCTCTACAGCCCAGTATATGAGGGAGATGTTGTCATGTAACGTAACGTTATATTAAAAAATATTTAAAAAATATGAGGGAGATGTTGTCACGTAACGTGACGTTACATTAAAAAAAATATTAAAAAAATATGAGGGAGATGTTGTCACTTAACGTATCGTTACATTAAAAAAAAATATTAAAAAAATATGAGGGAGATGTTGTCACATAATGTAACGTTACATTAAAAAAAATATTAAAAAAATATGAAGGAGATGTTGTCACGTAACATAACGTTACATTAAAAAATAAAAATAAAAAAATATGTGTGTCGGCTAATATTTAGGGTGGGCTGTGATTTGAAATATTAGGTAAAATTTAATAATATTACATTTTAATTAGTATTTCTCCTCACCCCTAGCCACTATTTATGAGGTGGGGGTGGTTATTAATATTATATCTTATATAATCAATATATTTGTAACAATTAATATAAATGTGTTCCATCTATAAATTTAATTAATAAGAGGATAAAAACTTAATATTTACAATATGACAAGATTTTTAATCATGAATATTTACCATGGAGAGGGAGAGGAGTGAAGAAAAGTATAATACCATGGGCCATCTAGACTTTTGGTTATGGATATAGGCTTTTAATTGTTACAATACCATGGGTCAATACCATGTCTTATCAATACCACATGCCCAAAAACAATAACTTATTTAAAAATAAAAATAGTTTAAAAATATTTTATGTTAATTTAATTTTATAACATTTTTTCAGAGCAAAAATGTTATAATTACTTTTGAGTTATATCTAAACCCCCCTTCCTCGGGACTACTAACAATATTTTCATAGAGATTAAATGGAGGTTTTAATAAATTAAAAAATGAGAATACTTTTATATATACATATGTGAAATTTATATAATAGAAATAATATTATAATGAACTAGGATAGATGCATCTTAACCAAGGATCCAAGCGAAGTGAGAAAGAAAAGTGATTAACAATGATAGAGGAAAGATAGTGCGTGATTCTTTTATTTTTTTTATTATTGTATTTTCTTTAACATGATTGATCCAAAATATAGGTTTAATATTTTACAACCAATTATGTTTTTTATTAATTTATATACTTTCTTAAATACAATACAATGGGATCAAATTTAAGAAAGAGAGTGATATGGAAGGGGGAATAGAGTGGGAGAGATTCATAGAGGTGAGAGACACAGTGAGAGAGAGAGGGGGGGGGGGAGAGATGGATTTGGAGGGGGAAAGAGAGGGAGTGACAAGGGAGAGATGAAGATGGAATGAGGGAGAGAGGAGACGAGGGAAGAGAGAGAAAAGGAGAGGATAAAGATAGGGAAAGAAGGGAAGAGAGAGACGAGGAGACATAGATATGGAAGGGGGAGAGAGAGAAGGAGAGAGGAGGGAGATTGTGACAGAGTTGGAGGGTGGAGAGAGAGTGTGTGTATGATGGGGGGAGAGACAGAGGGAGGTGGGAGAGAAGGGGAGAGAGAGGAAGGGAAAAGAGAGAGGACTTAAGAGAGAGGAGAGAGAGAGGGGGAGAAAGAGATGGAGTTGGAAGGGGAAGAAAGACATAGAGAGAGAAAGTTGGAGAGGGAGTGTCAGAGAGAGAGAGAGAGAGAGAGAGAGAGAGAGAGAGAGAGATGGAGAGAGAGTGTGTATGTTTTGGGGGTGAGAAGGAAAGACAATGGGAGATAGAGATATAGATGGGGGGGGGGAGGGTGTAGAAGAGAGAGGAAAAGAGAGGGAGGGAGGAAGAGGAATAGATGGGATATAGAGATATAGATGGATGGGGTAGAGAGAGAGAGAGAGGGAAGGGGTAGAGATAGAGAGGGAAAGGAAGAGGGAGAGATAGATGGATAGATAGATAGATATGGGGAGAGAGAGTGTGTGTGCGACATATGTTTAGGGGGTTGAGATAGAGAGACAAATAAGGAGAGATGGAGGTAGGTATAAATATAGATGGCAGGGGGAGAGAGGAAAGATAGAGAACGTTAGGGAGAGACAAATAGAGTGAGACGGGGGAGAGAGGGAGGGGAAGAGAGAGAATGAGAGGGGGAGGTAGATAGACACAGAATGGAAGGTAGAGGGAGGGAAGAAGAAAGAGTCTCACAGAGACAAATACAGATATAGAAATTAGATCTAGAAAGTCATGAATATTTTAGATTTTCACTAAAATAGATGTATTGATTTCAATGTAGTTGTTGATTTCTGATCCTATTTTATCATATGCACTATATGTATTGATTTCAATGTAGATGTCGACTTATAATTCTATTTAATACCTTACACTAGATGCATTGATTTCAATGTCGATGTTGATTTCTACTCCTATTTCACTGCTTGCATAGGATGCATTGGATTCAGCGTAGATATTGATTTCTAATCCTATTTTGTCGCTTGCACTAGATGCATTGATTTTAGTGTAGATTCCGATTTATAATCATATTTAATACCTTACACTAGATGCATTTATTTTAGCGTAGATGTTGTTTTCTACTCATATTTGATTACTTGCCTTAGATGCACTAGTTTCAGTGTAGATATTGATTTCTACTCCTATTTGATTGCTTGCACAGGATGCATTTGTTTTAGTGTAGATATTGATTTCTAATCATATTTAATTGCTTGCACTAGATGCATTGATTTAAGTGTAGATGCTAATTTCTAATCATATTTAATACCTTACACTAGATGCATTGATTTCAACATAGATGTTGATTTCTACTGATATTTGATTGCTTGCATTAGATGCATTGGGTTCAGTGTAGATATTGATTTCTAATCCTATTTTATTTCTTGCACTAGATGCATTGATTTCAGTATAGATGTTGATTTCTAATCCTATTTGATTATTTGCACTAGATGCATTGATTTCAATGTAGATGTTGATTTATACTCATATTTGATTGCTTGCATTAGATGCATTGGTTTCAGTGTAGATATTGATTTCTAATCCTATTTGATTTCTTGCACTAGATGCATTGATTTCAGTATAGATGTTGATTCCTAATCCTATTTGATTGTTTGCACTAGATGCATTGATTTTAGTGTAGATGTTGATTTCTGATTTGATGCAACAAGTTGTATGATGTACATTAATTTCAAAGTAATTATAATAATAGTGTGCATTGATTTTAGTGTAAGCACATCTCTACCTCCTCCATCTATATCTCTATCTCCCATTGTCCCCCCTTCTCTATCTCTCTATCTCAGCACCTAAACATACACACTCTCTCTCTATATCTATTTATCTCTCTCTCTCTCTCCCTCCCTCCCTTTCCCCTCCCTCTCTCTCTTCCCCTTCTCTCTCTCTAAAATTTCTCTCTCCATATATATATCTCTTCCTCCCCCCCTGCCTTTTCCGCTCTCTTCTTCCCTCTCCCCCCCATCTATATCTCTATATCCCTGTGTATCTCCTTCTCACCCCCAAAATACACACACTCTCTCTCAATGTAAGCACAAAAAAATTATTCAACCATAAATACAATACTTGAATTTTCATCCTAGATAAAATGTTTGCTTACCCCAAATGTTTGCTTCTTGAAACTATAAACTATTTATAATTGGGTAATTCTTATTATTCCCATTTTCCATCGTTCAACATTGTTAATTACTTTGAATTCAAACGCAGTAATAGAAAATAACTACCATTAACAATGATTGACTTTGGAGAAAACTATTAATAATATTGGAGAGCAACAAAGACAAGGTATGTTGTTTAATACAGTAGCTCGAGTTAAATATTTGAATGGTATATGATTCCAACTACTCTTTTCATATGGTCGATATGAGAAAATGGAAAAACTAATAGGTGTGACAATATGAATAGTAGAAGAAAATAGTTTCGGATTGATTGCAATGAAGATTGTTTTTAATTGACTATATTATTATATTCACATTTTCTATCTATCGAAATTGTTACATTGACACTTTTCACTGAAAATTTGTATTTCATCATTCAAGTTACTAACAGTCTCTCTCATCTCAACAAACTGAGGTAACTAAGCAAATTTTAAATTAAATTGACCAAATTAATCTTAGACATATTTAGCATATTTAAAATGATCAAAATAATTAGACATTTAGCAACAAACTGACGTAACTAATCAAATTTTAAATTAAATTGACCAAATTAATCTTAGACATATTTAGCATATTTAAAATTATCAAAACAATTAGATGTTCAGCGAATTTTGTATGACCGCACACGACTGAAACTAGCCTTGATCCATCCTAACACCAGATTTATCAAGCGCCAAGAGGGATCAAATCTCTCGAGGTGTAAACCTTTCCTCAAGTTTTGCACTCAAAAAATATTTTTGTTTTTTTTTCACAACCACATTCCAATGTTTCTTTTATAATGTAACATTGCAACAATGATTTTTTGTTAAGAGAATGTGGCATGGATTTTTTTTTGGTCTCATATTGACATAGATCTATGTTCATTACATTGCTGTAACATGACATTGCAATGATTTTTTATCATTAAATTGTCACGTCTGTTGTTGTTGTTTGTCACAATGTAACAAAGGTTTGGTTGTGACAATGTCATGATGGTTTTTTTTCACACTTTCCTAATTTTCATTTTCATAGCAGTTTCACTTCATTTTTTTGCACAACCACATTCCAATGTTTCTTTTATAATGTAACATTGCAACAATGATTTTTTGTTAAGATAATGTGACATGGATTTTTTTTTGGTCTCATATTGACGTAGATCTATGTTCATTACATTGCAAAAAATGATTTATAGTAAAATATATAGAAGGAATATGGTTTAACATACAGAAAAAATGTTGAAGTGTTGAAAGAATAATCCTCTTAGGTTATGCAAACTTGGCTCATTCACTTTAATGGAAAGCGAAACGCCTCAAGTGAAGGCCAACTATCATAGAAGTACAAGAGACCTCTTGGAAGATGAAAACCAAGGGTCAATGAAAAATGTATCTATATGTACTTCTTGTGAATAGAATGAAATCAAGCGAGTTATCTAAATTTTCATATTACTTTTGTTTGTGTTTAACATGGTATAAGATGACAAGTCTTCCAAATACTTCTTTGTCTTTTTGATTTAGTGAAAGTTATGTTCCTTATGTAAATCCTATGTTTGCCAGACCTAAGAGTTCATTCTACTCCTACCTACACGTGGCAGTGAACCTATCTGTGGTTTTCAGTAATACCTTTTTCCTAACTCTGCCACTTGGGTGTGTTATGCCCATCTATGTGCCAATATTCCCAAACCTACCTCCTATTCTAGTGTGTGTAACCCATGCCCAAACTTGTTTATCTCAAAGTTCCCTAACAGGTTCTATATTTTGTCCTATTTGGTCTTTCAACTTTCTCAAAGTTGAGCATTTATCTATCCCCGCTCTTATGTTCCTATATTTCTCATGACAACTTGCGTTACCTAACTACTTGACTTCTTCGATGGTTTCATTGTGAACTATGACCATTTCACTGTCCCTTGCCCTATGTTACCTGATAATCAAGATGCACCCTACCAAGATTCATATGAGATAAAAAATGGATTGTTGTTGAAATTCCTTATATAGCACATTCACATTATCTTCTTCAATATATGTTGGCATGCAAAGTAGGGATTAGAGTAGGGACTTGGATGGAGGAAGCTCCTAATTATACGTCATATAGGGTTGTGGTGACCAAACTATCGAAAGTTGCAATGGGAGGAATTCATCGCAAAGAATCAACAACCACTTCCATAGTACTAGTGTCATCTATCATTGTCACTCTTGACTTTCCTCTTCTTGTTAGATGGATGAGGGATTTACCAACAATCATGGAGGACACAATATCCATCTTATGGATAAATATATTTTGGTGTGGAATTTTTGTTACTAAGTATTCGATTTCCTCTAACCATTTTTAAACGAGAGTCTAGAAGTGATCTCTCCTAAAGGTGAGAGCTTAGAATTTTTTGCTTGACACAAGAAATCATGGTAAGATCCCTCAAAGTCACTTAGAATTTAGAGTGAAATTCTAAGCTCGAGCGTGCCACTAAATCCAGGAGAAAAAACCCTCGATGCATTTGGACCTAAGGCAACAAAATTAGTCATGTCTATGCAACCTGAGCGGATGGCCACATGGATATTCCCATGAAGACGAGCCTTGTCATTTATTTGTGGCTAAATGAGGTAGAGTGGAAGGCACTCATCCATAGATCAACATGGCCAATAATGGAGTTCGTTGCAGTACAAGCACATTTTATTCATAGGAATTATGTTTCATATTGTGAGGGAGATATACATATGGATATATTATAGTTCCACTATTTTTAATTGTTCTCAAGCTCTGAAGGTTGGAGCTTCTTCCATTTAATTTGTGCTAAGGTTTTGAAACCTGGGGATTTATTGTGTACATATAATAAACTTGAGATATATGTCATAGAGGGTTTTATCTTTAATTAATAATGTCACAAGAGTCCATTGTGGTCATCTCATAAAGTATTTAGTTAGATTCAACTAGTGAAATTTTCCAAAATGAATCTATTATTTCTGTAGAACTTTGAGTGGGGATCGCTTTTTAAGGCGGCATAGGTGGCATACTTGAGGTATTAAAATAGGGGAATTAATTCTCTCAGATTATTGTCCCATGGGTCCAACAACCCTTACCAATGCGTGTTGCCCTGAACGACTCTCGATTTCGCATCTTCGTTCTCGTTCTCAGTCATTCCTAATGATTTCTATTGCACATTGTGTTGTCAATGATGACAACAAGTGTCATTGATGTCAAAGGGGATTCCCAAGGACGCTGTAGTATCATTTATTAATCAAAGGAAGAAGTATGATAACCTGACCTCTTGCATTCCCTCATCAAGTGAAGTCAAAGAGGTTTGAAATTTACTGAGTTTCTATCAAATTTATGATGTCCTAATGAAGTTATGGATAATATTGTTGGACAGTCCTCTCTGAGACCTTTCCAATAGTATATCATAGTCTGAAAAACTCCTCCTATATGAGAATTTATGGCCATTTATGTTGAGATTGCAACAAGATGATGGAGCTTAGTGAAAAGAGTTGCCTTCACTAAGTGGGCCCGCAGGCTATTTTTGGCCAAGTCTATTTTTAGACTATGTCTATTTTTAGACATATGGATCATGTCTATGGATTGCAGGTTGTTGTTTATGGATGATTGGTCAAGTTGGGAAAAATAGATGGACTTCTATTTTTTATCAAAGTGTGAGTGATCAAAGTCTATTTTTAGACTGGTTGTCAAAAATAGAAAAGTCAAATATTATTGTCTCATAATAATATTTGGACTATAAACTTGATCTTATTCTCTTGGAGCACTTCAGTTTGAGCTACAGAGGTGGCACATGCAGCTGTAAGAAGGAAATACACTTTTCTTATGAGTCATTTGAGTTGTTGCATGCATGACTTCAGTTAGAACTCAATCAGTTGAGTTTGGTGGAGTTGATTGTGGAGTTGATGGAGTTGTGTTCAGTTTGACTTGGTTAAGCTAGTTGTAGTTAGTCTAACTGCAAATAGACTAATGATGAGTTGTTAAACTAATTATTAACTCATAATACAAATATAGAATACATCAGTTAACTCAGTTGCATGTCAGTGCATGTTCAGTTCAACAGGGACAGGTGGTAGAGAATCAGATTGCTATCAGTTGTGACTATAGTTGTGCACCAGATCTTGCACAATCAAGGGATTGAGTATGCCAATGAGTTTGCTCACGTATTTGCCCAGTATTGTAGCCTTTGCTCACATCCAACAAAGTGTGAGTGATTATTTTGAGGTGAAATACGAGTTTGGTGAGCCATTCTCATCAGTTCTTGAGCAGGTATTGAGCAGTGGAGGCAGGCAAGCAGTGGAATAGATTTGGAGATCAGATCTGAGCTGTATTGTGTGTAACAGGTGGAGCTGGTACTGGATTGCTTGTGATAAGCATTGTACTTTGTAATGTTACATGGTCTCAATCATTAATATACAGATAGTTGGGGTTTTTAGCGAGATGCTTTCCCCGAGTTACATACTGTGTTAATGTGTGAATGCTCTTGATCTTTTATTGTTATTGATGTTGCTATATTGATGATCAACGTAGAGGAGCTTATGTATTGTGTATGTATTTCGCAATAGTACATGATCAGGATATTCTCTGTTGAATATGTGTTAAATTATTCAAAATTTCTACAATTTAAATATCAACATTTGAAGAGGACATAAATTATGGGGGGAAACCCACAAACTCCAAATTTGTTAAATATCATGCATCTTCTAGGTGCATCTATGGTTTTATGGACAAATATATGGTGAATATCATCCCTTGATGCAAGCCTCAAGGAATAACTCAATTTGTTTAGTTTTGGTTGCTAAGTACCTCACCAATCGGGAGGTCATGAGATCAAATCTCCTCAATGCCCTTGGGGTTAAACCCTGCTAGTTTGGTCAATAGGTAGATCCCTTTGGGATGATCTGCCCAGATTTTCCCATGGATGTAGTGGCCACCCAGTGTTTGTGAACAACATTAAAAAAAAATCCCTCCATGCATGAACTTTAATATTTGATGGGTCGCATAAATGGGTATATTTTGAGGCCCATTGTGTTATCCTTCAGCTCCTAAACTCACCTTTTCTCACATCTCCTGGCCTAATGTGATTAATATGCAGGAAAAAGAATCATTTTTGGAGATATTTACTATGCAAAGGTTGATTGGAGACATCTAGAGAGAATATGGGGGGGGTTATCCACTACATTAACTCCCCAACTCGGTTTCAGATCAAAAATTCCTCACTAAAAACTCGAATTCACTAGTAGCCGAGGAACTCAAGCACATATGAAGATCCAAGGGAACCAAGTCCACCAATCTCGAGATTTTGGAGGGAATCACTCCTCCTTTCAAGGGATCCACCCTCAACTACTTTTTGTATAAATAAACAAGCCTAAAGGTTAATTATGAATCAATTTTTTTTTGGAAGATAGGAGTAGATACTGAGAGCCTCATGCTTGATACTGTTATTTTCATCTTTCATATGGTGTATCTGACTCTTATTTTCTGTTAATGAGAAATTCATTGTTGGCCTACATCTGAGTTAGTTTTGGAGGTTTGAAACCCTTGGGTTTGGACCCAACCCAAAGGATTTAGTCCCTCTCTTGTATTCTTTCCTTATTCTTGTTCAATTCATTGCAATTATTTTCTTGTTTAAGTAGGAATTTTATCGCAAAACTTGTAGTTGTAGGTTTTCCTATCACCTCTTTTTGGGAAGAGTGGTTGGAAGATATATAAAAACAACCCAAAAATATGTGTTTATATTCCTATCTTATAAAGAAGTACATTGGAGATCTGTTGAACAAGTTTGGCATGGTTGAGTGAAATCCTTTGACTACTCCAATGGAACAGAACTTAAAGCTCACATCCACTGAAGGAAAATAATTTGAGCATGCAACAAAGTATAGACAACTTGTAGGAAGTCTCAACTACCTTACTACTACCAGATCGGACATTTCATTTGTTGTTGGAATCCTCTCTAGGTTTATGCAAAAGCCTTGTGAACGTCCATCTCGGAGCCTTGGATTGCCCCATTAGTAAATGGCAGAGCTGTTGAATTTTTCAAAGCCACGAGAGGGCTCAGGCAGGGGTGCCCTCTCTCACCACTTCTATTTGTTCTTCAAGCCTCTATCCTCAGTTTTTACTTAGACAAAAAAAGGATGGATCAGGATATCGCTGGGCTCTGCATTGCAAGAGATGTTAAAAACATAAATCATGCCCTCTTTGCGGATGACACCTTTTTATTGGGAGCAGCTTTTGTGCTTGTAGCCTTCAGATTTAATGGAGCTCTGGACGAGTTTTGTATGGTTTCGGGAAGCAGTCTAAATAAAGGAAAATGTCATATTTATTGTTGGAACACCACTTCCATCTTGCTCAACTCCATTTCCAGAACGTTTGGATTCGCCGCCTCCTCAAATTGGACTTCCTTCAAGTACTTGGGCCTCCCTGTTTTTCTCAAAAGAGCCTATAGTAGAGATTGGCTCCCCCAATTGGAGAAATTCAAGATCAAGTTGCTTGCTTGGGGATTTTCCTGGCTAAACATTGCTGGTAAGTTTGTCCTCATCAAATCTGTTCTCAACAATCTTCCTTTATTTCAGTTTTCTGTCCTTCTTGCTCCCACTGGTATTCTCAGGAAAATGGAGGAGATCATTCGATTTTTTTTTTGGAAAGGGGGCAAACATAATGAGAAAAAGATTCTGCTAGTCAACTGGGAATCCATCTCCAAACCACTGTTGGAAGGAGGCTTGAATTTTAAAATTCTTGGCAACCATAACATTGCAATGGGAGCTAGATTAATTTGGAGAATTATTGTGCCTAACCCACGCTGGGCGCAATTGGCTCTATGGAAAAAATATTTCAAAGGCCAACGCTCCCGCTGCCTAGATCATCCTCAGATGCTCCCAAATACTCCCTTCCTAAAGCTCTGTACCAAATCCTGCCTGCTCATCAAGGCCCACGCCTACTGGATTCCCGGCAATGGAAAACGGATCAATCTCTAGACAGACAGGATAATGAATAATGAGCCGTTGGGAGACTGTCACTCTCTCCAAGCGCTGCGCACATGGATGAACAAGGCTGGATTGTGCTCCCTGTGGGACATTTCCGCCTGACAGGATTCACGTTGGGCTGGCTGGAATATTCAAACGCCCCTAGATTTGTTTATGGAGCGAGAGATCCTGTTAACCAAGCTGCATGGCTTGGCTCCAATGCTGGCACGCAATCGAGACTCAAGAGGTTGGGGTGCGAATGCTGGAGGATACATGATAGCTCTTGGCTACACCAAGCTGTGTGAGCACCCTCATGTGGCCACGAACCTAGAGTCGTGGAAAGGGATATGGCATCATCCCTTCTTGCCAAAAATTGACTTCTTCAACTGGATACTATGCCACTCCAAAATTTTGACTGATGATAATCTTCAGAAGTGAGGTTTCCATGGCCCTTCAAGGTGCAACCTTTGCAAGGAATACCAGGAAAGCGTAACTCACCTGATGTTAGAATGCACCTTCACGAAGCACATTTGGACCGAGCTGCTAGGATCTTTGAGTTCCAGCTTTGCTTTGCCTTCTTCCATTCCTGTTTTTTTTGCTAAATGGCCGAAAAGGTATCCTGGTCCCCCTCCAAAAAACAAAATTATCAGATCTGCTTGGTCTACTCTCCCTAAAATAGTCTGTTGGCAGATTTGGCTAGAGCGAAATAAAAGGATCTTAGGAAATCATGAATAGGATGCCAAGCTTGTGGCAGTTAAGATTAAATGCCAATTAAAAGAGTGCTTGAGAGAGCACAAAGATGATTTAAATCTAAGTCAGCAAGACATAAATTGGGGCTCTTCTCTTGATCTTCAGTTCCAAAAAATGGCAAAAAGTATCTCCCTCCCCAAAGATTGGCAAATAAGGGCTACAACAAAAGAATTCTAGGTATGGATTACAAATCATCTGAGACACTCTCTATTTTTTGATGGGGCTGCAAAGGGAAACCTTGGAAGAGCTGGCGCTGGAGGTGTCATATTAAATCCAGATGGCATAAGGATCCACAGTTTCGCCTGGGGATTGGGCATTGCATCTAGCATTCAAGCTGAGGCTTTGAATCTTTTCCAAGGACTCAAGCTTTTGAAAGGGCTGAACATCAGGGAGGCTAATGTAATTGGAGATTCTCAGGCTATCATTAACACTATGGTAACTCAAACTAAGCCAATGGATCTACGGCTTGCAAGGCTGATCTTCAGAATAGCAAATATTGAAGACTCATTTCAGAATTTGAAATTCTACCATGTGTTGAGAGCTAATAATAAGGAGGCGAACATTGAAGCCAACAAAGCAGCCCTTCTTACGGCTGGAGCTCTGCTCAGAGGTGGACAGGAAACATGGGAACCAATTCCTTAATTTAGAGAGCTGTCATGTTTTACTGTCTATTGTTAAATCAGTATGTATGTATTCACAAACTTGGGAAAATCTCTGAAATTGACCACATAGTAGCAACTAAAAAGAGATGTGAACTAAGCATAAATGACATGACCTTGCAAGGTTGTGAGGCATCCGTGGAATTAGGCTCTCCTTTTGTAAACTGTTTTTTGGCATTAAGGCCAAGTATCTAATATATCCACTATTTGTTTCTGTAAAAAAAAAAAACAAACTCTATTTATATATCAAAACTCTCCATGATATAATGGCGCTGAATCTTCATGGTTAAGAATCTTGTTACATATTTTTTTGAAATGTACATATGTTTAACTTATCTATTAATTATTTTTATCACTAATAATAATAAGAATTATTTTAAATATAGTTATTATTTAGTTAATTTTTAGCAACTTGAGATGTATAATGAATTAAGTGTTTTATGAATTGATACCTATTGACTTTACCAACCATTTAATTTATATCATTGTCATGTTATATATTACTTACAACATTAATATTAATTAATATAACAAATTAATTGTATATAAATAAACAAGTTATGGGTTTTCTTGGGCGTGTGGTATTAATAAACCATGGTATTGTAACAAAACTTATTTACAAATAAAAAATCTCCATGATAAAGTGGAGGTAAATCTCCATGATTAAGAATCTTGTTACATATTTTTTAAAAATTTATATACATTGAACTTACATATTAAAAGCCAGGTTTGTAATAGTAAACTAGAAAAATATGGATAGAATGACAAAGACTATGAGGAGTGCTAGGTTTGTTTTTTTTGTTTTGTTTTTTGTGCAGATCCTTAGATGACAATGCTGTTGCATGCCCTCACACTATAAAACACAAGGAGGAGGACACAAACTAGCATATGCCAATCACTTCTCCCTCGATGTTGTTTTTCGCAGGTGGACTTAGTCATTTAAGGTTTGAATGCCCTTCTATCACAATCTATCAAGTGACCTTATGGTTGAGTTATGGCCCTAATCAGTGTCTTTCACCTCGGTGGCTATTTGGGTAGTATCATTGTTAAAGGAACCTCAGAACAAAGGTTGCAATTGGGGTCTCTAGGTGAGATGGAGAGGGCCTGGTAGAAAGTGTACACTTGCTAGTTTTGGGTGTCCCTCTTAGTATGAACTTGAAACTAGCCTTAGGGCATGCGAATAATTTGAGGAGTGACAAACACATGTGCAGGAAGTGTTCGACAAAGTGTTTATCAAAATGTTTTTTCTCAATTGTCCACGAGTGGTGTGGGGTTGCCTGCAAATTGTTTGACATAACTCCCCAGATAGATTTGGTTCCCAGGTCTGTTTTGAATCCCTCGAGTTGCTTTCGTGAGATGGATCCTTTGTCTCCAAATCCTAAATCCATCTTGCTGAAGATTGGTTTATGGGATTTTGATATCCAAAAAATCTAATTTTTGTTAATACTTTTTTTTTTGGAAAGTCCCTATGCTTCATGGTCAGTGAAGGGATTGTTGTTTCATCGCTTGCAGACACGGTTCATAGGTGACATGTCTCCCTGTAGGGGTGATGAGACTCCTTTTCGAAGGGAAGCAATTAAATTCGAGAATTGAACTCAGAGATTATGGCATCAAGAATGCCTTGATTTCCCTCATTACATGCCTCAGAGGAGGTTCCAGAGGAGGTGGGACATCTTCAACATCAAAACCTTTCCCATTCAAAGATGCCCTTAAGCCATGCTCCTGCTCCTAACCCTCTAAGGCTCTTTAAGGCCAAGCTTTTGTGGTGGAGAACTCAACAGACACCCCAATGCTTCAGATGAATGAGTTTTTTTACTAAGATTAGTGGTTATTTTCCTGTTTAATGGATTCTGGCCTCTGGTGAGTTCCCTTTAGGCGTGGGTTCATCAGAATTGGACCCATAATTTAGATATGCTATTTTGTTCCAAAGGATATTTTGTAGTTGTCTTTAAGGATCTCGAAGACTGACATAGGGTTTTCAACCAAGGGCCCTAGTTCGAGGGCTATGTAGGTCTTCTGATTCAACCATGGTTTCCAGAGTTTAACCTCCTTTCCATGAAGTCTTTGGTTACTCCAGTATAGGTAAGGCTTCCAAACTTACCCCTCAAGTGGATTTGGCCAGACTTCCTCGAAACTATTGGAAACTCAATTGGATGTTTTGTCAAGATAGACAATGAAATATTGGCTAATGGGTTCATCTCATTCGTCTGCATATGTGTGGAATTGGATTTAAGTGAAGGATTACGAGATAAAATCATTCAAAAATGGGATAGAAAGGAATATCTTCAACTTTTCGATTACAAAAACACTACTTTCAGGTGTAGAATTTGTTAGCAGCCCCTACCTCAAAAGGGTTGTCCAACTCCGAGGAGCCAAGAAAACCTAATCATGGATGGTGGGATAAGAAGGCAACATTAAGTGTCAAGAATGTGATAAGCCACAAGAAGGACTATTCTCAGCAGCAGGAGACAACTCTTGAAACCTTGGCTTCTCAAGATCTAGTGCAGACCCCTGTGGATCTGCCTCATCCCTTAATAGAGGAGAATCTCTCGATAAAGGAGAATGAAAAAGTATCAACATTAATCTCGTCCGTAATCAGCGGACATAAGCACTCCCATGAGTTTAAGAAATCAAGTGCTCTATTGAGCCAGTAGTGATGGAGCTTTACATAAAAAATGAGGATATAGACTTATCCCTAGTTGTAGCTGATAACTCTGTAGGCTGGGTTGATGTATGTAGGAGAAAGGGGGGGAATAAAAACCATTGAACAATTTTGGTATGTGACACTAGAAACACTGTAGATGCTCTTTGAAGTTTTTGACTGCCTGACGTAATTTTTTTTAATAATATTTTTTAATTAAAAAAACTTATATATTAATTCTTTTCATAATTAAATTTTAAATATATATTTTTTATTTATTTAATTTTAATAAATTTTTAAACTTTAGCGACTTGAGATCTATTATGAATTAAATACTTTATGAATCGACGAATATGTACATTTATCAACCATTTAATTTATATAACTATCCTAGTTATATATTACTTATAATATTAATGAATATAATAACCTGAAATGTCTAATAAATTAAATGTTTTATTGGCATATATTACTTATAATATTAATTACTATAATAACTTGAGATGTCTAATAAATTAAATGTTTTATGAATTGGTGTCTATTGAAATTTACCAACCATTTCATTTATACAATTATACTAATATTAATGATTATAACAAATTAATTGTATATAAATAAACAAGTTTCTAAATATCTAATATTATATACGTTTTTAAATTATTTTTAATGTATAATTTATAGTTAATATTATTTTAATTTTATATCCTTTTTTTATAGGTGGGAAAATCTGTAATAACTCTTGTGAAACCAAAAATGGGGACAACCATCTCTAATCTGCATTATGCAGGCTGACTCATCACTATTATTCAAGGAAAACCACCCTACTCACTATTATTCAAGGAAAACCACGCCACCTGGAATAACCCGTTGGTGGTCCATAAGGGGCATGCTTTCACTCTTGCCAGATGCCTCTAGGTCTTAGGTGGTTAACATGTCCCATAGGCTATCTTTAACCTTGTGGACGTTAAAATAATTTCTTTCTATTATTCAAGGAAAACCACCCTACTCACTATTATTCAAGGAAAACCACGCCACCTGGAATAACCCGTTGGTGTTCCATAAGGGGCATGCTTTCACTCTTGCCAGATGCCTCTAGGTCTTAGGTGGTTAACATGTCTCATAGGCTATCTTTAACCTTGTAGACCTTAAAATAATTTCTTTCTTTCTTTCTTTCTTCCGTCCAAAAAAACCAAGCTCTTAACCAAACAAACACAATTTGAAGACATACTTTTATATTTTAAAAAAATTAGCGAAAACCATATACATTTATGTAAAAAAAATTATTTAAAAAATTAATAATTATATTAAATTATTTTATATACACTTTATAATTATAAAATATATGTGTATTTCATATTATATTCGAAATTGTATCTCTATTCGATATAAACGTTTGTAACTGCAATTTCGAAGTAATTAAATTTGAAAATAATAACGCGATCATATTGAAAAAAACAATCTGATGTTTAAAATGATTGATGCACAAAATGTGAATATGGCAAAACTTTAATCTACCTGATACCTCTGGCAATCTCTTGTCAAATTTAATGGAAGATCCTTGCTGCATTCAGACAATTATTTGCGATTCAGACCATTTTTAAACTCTGCTCATGACAACTAACTTGCAAGGAAGCACCATGCCGATGTCTATGGGAAATCCCAAGTCACATTGAGCCTTCACCTAAACTGGAAGCAACGACGGAATGGTCTGCGTTAGTCCATTCAAGCAAAGAAGAACGGTCATCGAAAGTTCTGGAGGTTTCATGGTGGCCTCTAGAGAACAAAAGCAGGCAATGACATATTGTGATTTATGGCCCTTGAAGTAATTTGGGATATTTGCATTGGACAATATTGCAGCTGTTTATTTTGTCTACTCATTAATTCAGCAGAAAGATCATAGGTTGCTGCTACAGTCTGAGGAGTAGTCGGTCTTCTCGGGATTCTTTTTATCTGCAGCGTTTACTCCTTGATAATTTGTCAAGGTGCTTTTATTGAATCCAAGAAACCTTGGCTTTTTTCTGGCCCGTCTATAATTGTAAGCGTTTTAAGTTTTTTTGCCCTCTGCGATATCTCAAATCTTTGGTGATCACCTGAAGAGTTGTAACTTGTAGGAACATCCATAGCCATCGTGGGCATTCAAGGACTAGTCTATGGAATTATGGTCAGTATTTGTGTTATTATATCTGGTTTCTTTTGTTCAATAGAGTTCTATGCCTATATTTGTCTCAGTGGTGTATTCCCTTTTTTTTAGACATCCATCTTACCTGCTCCTCTCTCGTTTTAACCATCTCAATACAGTCACATCCCTTGGCGGACTATTTTGTTGGGTAGTATTTCGGCCTCGCATGTGCCCCTCTCCGCCTCGCTTACTTACATTTTCTATCGGTTTTGAAGCTTGCCATTACTGGACCACGGAGGAGAGATCAGAGGGCTAAATTTTCGGCATGAAGAGGTACAGAAACCCAAGAAAATTATTGAGGCTTTGAGGTACATTCCTTGATTTTTTGCCCCTGAATCAAACGTCTCTATCAATTCTCTTGTTAACATGAGAAATTTACTGGCAAGATTCAAGGTTACCTTGGCTTGCAAGTTTCATACCACAAATCACTTGTTTCTTTGGCAGTTTATCCATACCTGTGTGCTTGTGTGTGTTTATTAGCACGCTTGTTGCACTGGAAATGACAAAGTATCTGGTAGGTCATGTATTAATTCATCTACTTCACCAGCAATATTCACTGATATACTCTTTCTTCTTTGTTAATGTTTAGTAGAAACTTTTCCAAGCATCATGTTGGTTTCATTGCATTGTGAAGCATTGCTAGCTGATCCAACGAAGTGCACACAGACAGTTGGTTTGAGTCAGGTCAACAAATGTTGGTGGTTATCAACAGTGCGTGCCTTATCTTACACATAGCAGCTTGTAGCATTGCATATTCAACATCAATAATCAAGTGTTTGGGGTAGCATTAAAGACCCTCTACCACTCAGACCATCTTCAGTTTCATTTTACTGAACAGATCTTATTCCTTTTTTTGTGGGAGCTAAACCATGTAAAATGTAAACTCTGATTTTCTATTTCACACCATAGCAGCATTAGAATGACTGCCGAATGGATGCTCATACAACTTTTTTCCAAACTATACAGACCTGTAATGCTTCCTTAACTCAGGTTGGTTTTTTGCATCATCTTTCTTGCTACCCACCACTTTGTGGGTGATATCCCCAGGGGAATTTTTTTCTCCATGATTAGCCCCAGCCGGCAGCCAGTAGCCCCTTGATGCCTCCTACTAGCTCGTTGTGCCATTTCTCTGCCACCTGAGCCAGCCATGTGGTCCCTCACCCACCTGTACTGTTTGTGTGTTTGAAGATGGGCCTCCCAAATCTAAAGGTATGTCTTGTCATTTCGTAATTGAGTATTGGGTTTAGTTATCATGGATACTTCTGGGTATGGATCAGTGGGGGGATTTGGTGGAAAGAGTGGGCTTAGTTTCTACTCCTGTCCCTTTGACCTCTTTTGGTTGCTACCCTTGGATCTTAGTCCCGTGGGATCTCCTTTATTGGCCATTTGGTTCTAGGGTGGTACTACTTGGGAAACCCCGACTTTGGGTGCGTGGTCCCACTCCTTTACCTGCACATACTACTCCCTTTCCACTCACTATACCCCCATTCATCATTTCTCCCACCTGGGTCCACATAGGACTAGCCTCGCTATCCTCTTTGCCCCCACCTTGGGTCAGGCCTAGAATGATGCCCCGAAGGTTGAAGCAACTAAAAAAAGAAGAGAAGGCATAATTGGCCACATTTAATAGGTAATTGTACCACAAAATGCAAAACATGGTTGGGACAAAAATAATTAGCATGTGGGTAAAAGCTAACACATGAGCTCTACCCCACCATGGCCATCACCCTGGTTCCATAGGCCCTAGATGAGCCTCCTCTATTACTAAGGAACCCATGATTGTCCCAACCCTTAGAGGGCAATGAACCGCCCTACCTCAAAAGGGGTAATCATTGCTATATTATACACATCATGCTCTTGTCCTTTAGCCTCGAGTAATTAATTAAAGAAAATTCATAAAAGGCAAAAGGCATATAAAGAAGGGTGGAAAAATCAAGGTCGGGGCACCTCATGTACTACGACTGCTCCCTCCTATACATTATATACCCAGGTGTGGGCTTCCCCTTATCTAGCTACCCCTATGCCCTATTATGTGGCCCAGGGCTGCCCCTCTCATTCCCTATTCCATCTCACCTATTTGTCACTGGGCACCCCCATTAGAAGGATGTACCTTTGAGATACTATCCCCTTAAGGGTTGAAACCACCTAATAAAGTACTTGGCTAACCCCTTTTGGAGTTTGGTGGCACTAGCACATGCCAAAGCCCACTATGGAAGGGCATGCCTTTATGAAGTGCCCACTTTGTTATCTATGGTTTGTAAGCTCCTTTACCCGATTATTCTAATGACTGATTGTACTAGAAGCTTAGGGGACGCATTGGATCTTATGCAGGATTGCAGGTGGTTTCCATTTGGGTTTGGCTTCCCTATATGACATCTTGACCCCCAGAGGTCCACACTGGCACATGTAGGGTGTGCATAGAGATCCATGGGCTTCCATAGCAGCAGACAACATTCCATGGATGTTCAGAGACTATTAGCGATCCACTTTTCGAACGATGGTGACATGATTGATACACTATGCCCAACAGGCCCCCACAGGAGTCCTACACTCCTGATAGATGCCCCAACACTTGTACGATGTCATGGCAACATTCATTCCACCACTTGGACCATTGCAGAGGATCTACAGGCATCTCTGATCCATATGGAGACCCATGGGTTCATTGACGTGCCCTCAGACCCACTGAGAGCACCACAGGTCTACTACATGAAGAACGAGGGGCCACCCCCTTGTCCATCATATTCTGAGGAATTTATTCCTCAATATGGCACTTCAGGATGTTATTGAGCCTTTAGAGGGCCCTACGACATGCATACATCATTATTTGGCCCCTTGTGAGGCTTGCTTTTACATTATGAGCTAGTATGGTGGGCTTGTCACCATTAGGAGTTATTATTTGCACATTATTTTTCTTTCGGGGCCCATAGGCTAATTCAAACTCATTAGGAGGTTATATATTGATGTTAGATACATTCATTTGTATCATCACTGGACTTGGGATCTCTCTAGTCCCAGAGAATTTTCGCACTTTTTTCTTGGAGGATATTTGCTGGAGATGGATGCATTTTGATGTATGGATTTCCGCTATTTCTCTTATCTTGGAGCTTTGTTATGCAAACAAATTGTTGGTTGGATATACTATATAATGTTGTAAGTGCTTTTTATCATTGTTATTCTTGTTGCTGCATACTGCTAAAATTAGGGCTAGTAGCTGCATTATTGTAATGTGGAATTGAGCTATGTTTTAGTTATTAAATGTATGGGCCAATGTTATATGAATGAAATGTCCTAGAGATTGTTTATCTCGAGAAGCTTGTATCATTTGCTTTAAAGTATAAATGCTTGAAAGTCGCTTTTCTTTTCTTACTATCTACATTGGACGAAGTTGACTTTCTGGGCCTCCTTGATCAAGAATCCAAGTTCTTACTCATTACCATCCTTGACTCCATATCCCCAAGTGAATTAGGCACTGGTTCCATAAAAGGGTGATCATCTCAACCTTCATTTTACCATTTTTCCCCTTTTTCCCAAGTCTAGCCCCATTAGGTCACATAGGGCATCAATTTCTCGGCAATTGGGCCAAGGAAAATTTTAGACCTCCTCTTGGCTATTGCGCTGGTGGGCCCCCCCTCTCCAAATTTGAGGCCATTCTGATGGTGGAATCTTCGAGAATCCCAAGCCCTAGCTCTAGGACTGAATTTTGCCTAGGTATCCCCAAGGCTAGACCTTAGTAGGATCAATTCAACCTTTTGAAGTGAATATTCTTGTTTGGTCCTTTCCCCTCACCTTGTCCAGGATAGGAACATCATTGGTTGCTATATTCCATCCCCGAACCTGGGCTGGGTCCACTTGGCCCTGTGTGGTCCCACTTCTCAATAAAGACTATTTGTCAAAGACCACTTGGGAATCCAAGTTTCCAAGGATTATAGGGATTGAGAAACTCCTTTATAAGCCTATTCTTTCTCCCTCAACCCTCCAATCCTCACCCCTTACCCTTGGTGGATCAAGTCCCTTGCTTAAAGAGCAAGCAAGTTCCATTTTTCACTCCATCCTTGGGAAAGGGTTTTCAGGGTCACTCCTCACCTATCCATTGACATCTATCTTACAAAGTGATCCCTACACTATCGGGACTCCTCCCATTGGTGAAAGTTCGTAAAGAGCAGGGAGACTTAGCTGTGGTGAGAGTGGGCTAAGATTCCATTGTTGCCCTTGACCTAACAGTTTCCCTCTTAGGCACCCCTTTTAGGTCCCCTGTTGGTTTGAGTGGTAACATTTCTGGCACCGTTGTCGGGGACGCGAGACATGTGTTTTGTTCCTCGTACGACATATCGACATATCATTATTGGCAACTCCATTGGAAGAATGAAGCCCTAGTGCTTCATTGAACTTTAAGGTGGATACTTGTAGGGTGAAACAAACATTTTTCTAGGCATCTTTAATTTCACCTTGGTGACTCCTACATATGTTTCATGTATACCTCAAATAGGCTGTCATTCTTTCATAAATTTCCCACTTTGTACATTGCTAACATCCCTGGACATCCTAATCATGTCGCGGGAAGGATGCTTTGTGGGATGACCGTGTTTGATGGTGACCGAAGCTCCGCAATTGACCATGTGGAAAAATTTAATGCACATACTTCAAAGGAGAAGGTGGTCCACCAAGATGTCCTTATGTTGTTATTCTTTAGTACCCTCTATGGTCATAACTCATGGTTGCAAAATCACGAACCTAGGAGCATCTCATCTATTGAGGAGTTCGTTGATGGTTTTCTTACACATTTTCAAGTATGCCCTGCATTGAGCATTCAAGAGGAAGCCTTCATCGAGAATCATCAAGACCTTAAGAATCTAAGTGATGAATGGGAAGATGAGCCCTCCTTGGGTCCACAAGGTGAAAAGGATGATTTGGAGAACACATATGTTGGGAAGGATGAATCCATGGAAAGTGAAGTTGAGACTAACCTTACCTTTCTCAAGGATATTACTCTTGATGAATATCCTTTTGAGAACCTTAAGGAAGGTGATCTCATTAGCGCCTTGGAAGATGACATTGAAGATTCCTTCCACATTGAAAAAAGGGAAATGGGAAATTGTTGGTCCTCGATTTGATTGTGCTCCCATTTATGACACCGACAAGGAAGATGAGGTTGAGAGTGGTCTCCCCTTTCTCTTAGGCATTATTTATGATGACATATCCATCGATGCCCTTGAGAAGGATCATTATTTTCCCTTACATGAAAAGGATGATTTTGAAGAGGAAAAACTTGTTGAATATAATACTTCACCCCCCCTTTTCCTTATCCTCTTGTTCATCACTTCAAATCTTTCATGAGCAATTCGCTCGCCCCTTTTCAAATGGTTATGAGTGACTATGAGCCCTTTCCCCCTTATGAGTATGATGTCAAGGAAGAACCCCTCATTGAATATACTTTATCTCCTTTAACACACCCTCAGGATTATGATCACCCCATAACCTCCCCTCTCCATTGTGACCATCATCGTGAGCAACCTATTTGTTGCACTCCTCCTTTCCCTCACCCTTCATTCCCCCCTCATCACGACCTTGTGGCATCTACAAAGCATAAGATTGTAAGCAATGATTATGATAGGGAGTTCTTGAGAATGATCTTTTACTCCACCGTTGTGTACTTAAAGGGAAACCCCCGCACTTTTGGATTGACCTATTCTCCTTCTCCTAGGGTTTCCTTTTACCTTGAATGGAGTTCATGTTTTCCCACCTCTTACCCACTTCTCCCCCCATTTGATTATGTCTGCATTCGCTTTGGTTTTGTTTGATGAGTAATCATACTGGCAGGCATATGTATATTGATACGATGATATGTTGGTTGCATTGGATTTATGATTACACTTAGCATTAGCATTATCATATGCATGTTAGGGTAGGATTCAGTGCATGATTATTTTTGCATTGGAACTAACTACACATGATGTTTCTCATGATAGATTAGATTGCATTTAAAAAAAATGCATATTTTATTATTGGTTTAAGGGCTAACATTAAGCATGGGTGATCATAAGACACCGTGAACAGCATGCTGCCCCGTGGCTTTGATCTTTGACATGTGCAGATAACAGGTCTGCGGTGACCAAGAGATTGTTGGAGTTCTCGTGATCCCCCGTTCGAGAAACATTGTCCACTTCTTCGAGAGATCACGTCCCAATTGGAGCCAGATGCTACCCACCACTTTGCGGGTGATATCCCCAGGATAATTTTTTTTCTCCATGATGAGCCCCAGCCAGCAGCCAGCAGCCCCTTGATGCCTTCTACTAGCTCGTTGTGCCATTTCTCTGCCACCTGAGCCAGCCATGTGGTCCCTCACCCACCTATACTGATCGTATGTCTGAAGATGGGCCTCCTGAATCTAAAGGTATCTCTTGTCATTTGGTAATTGAGTATTGGGTTTACTTATCATGGATACTTCTAGGTATGGATTGCTGGGGGGATTTGGCGGAAAGAGTGGGCTTAGTTTGTGCTCCTGTCCCCTTGACCCCTTTTGGTTGTTACCCTTGGATCTTAGTCCCATGGGATCTCCTTTATTGGCCATTTGGTTCTAGGGTGGTACTACTTGGGAAACCCCGACTTTGGGTGCGTGGTCCCGCTCCTTTACCCGCACATACTACTCCCTTTCCACTCATTATACCCCCTTTATCCCACCTAGGTCCACATTACCATTCTGGGTCCACATAGGGCTAACCTCCTGTTGATGGGCAGGAATTCTCCGCCAACAGCAAAGGGGATCTCCCCAGTGTAGGTTCCCAACTAGAGCCTGCACCATTTGCTTTAGGGGTCCCTTCTGGTATGTGGGCTCGACTGCCGTTCAGGTGTGTTGAGCTTGCTTTGGACGAAATTGGAATGTGGGCTCAATTGAAAGCATGAACTTCAATAAACACAAGGAAATAATTGACAAATATCTTATAACGTGCATACCATGAATAGCCAGACTATTAACAACATAAACCTTACGTAAAGTAACTGTCAGTAGACTTCAAATAAGACTCATGTTTTACAAGATAAAGCGTTTAACAACTGTAAAGTAGTTCATAGAAATCAAACATCTATGAGCATAAGTAAACGTACAATCAAGAATAGATTATACCAATACCAACGAAACAATTCATTAGCACAAGCATAGAGTTAGCGAATCATATACCATCCATGCGAAGCAACACAAAGTTTGTAGTATGAGACAGCACATGAAAAGACCGCACATCAAAGAACTCTCAGGAACATCTGATCCATCAAGCGAAGAAAATACTCATGGCATTACAACATAAAAGATTTGAGGAATCCAATAGTGGAATATTACAATCACTCCTTGCATCAATTAGAAGAGCATAAGTTCTCCTAAGCAATATATCTCAAAATTGTCCTCAGCAAAAGGTCCTTACAAATGTGTCATGAGGGTGTATTTATAGAGTGAGGGTGACTCATGGCCTACCCTTGAATCTTGAACTTCCTCATGACTTTTCATCTACCCGATGACCCTTGGTATTTCTCATGACTTTTCATATTCCAAAATGTCTTATTCTACCAAACTACATACATCACAAAATAAGCTACTAATCTAATCCATTAATTTAACAATAGCAAGTTCTGTGACGTCCAGATTGAGTTGCTCTGTCAAGTAGGTGCGCCATGGGTTGTATTCAGTTGCGATGGGAGTGATCTGCAGATGATCTTCATCATGTCTGTGCAAGCACTAGAGTGTGTCTGGGACGAGGTTGGTCCATTTAGCACTCACCTGGTTATTCAATGTCACTAGTTTGGTGTAAATTCTTACTGGCTCTACCACATAACGTGTGATATTTTCCTGCTGATAAACCTAGTTCTTGCAAGGGAAGGTGCCTACTAGTGAGGGGAGTGGAAGGAGGCACATCCAATGGGGGTAGCTCACTTTGTTCTGTATTCAGCTCGGATGTTTTACTGGTCTCTCCTTGCTCAACTCCCTTGGTTTCCTTTTCTTTGCTCCTCTTTAGTTCTTCCTCCTGCTGCTTTCCTTCTTGCTTTGCTAGCACTTGTTGCCTCTTGAGCTCGTCTTCCTGCCTAAGATTTTCTTCTCTCTTTTAGTTCCCGCTCTTCCTTAGCCTTGCGCTCCTCTTCTTGTCTTTTTTTCTCTACCTCTTCCTGAGCCCTTCTTGTAGCTGTTTCTCCTTTTCCTCCTCTTCTTGTCGCCTTCTCTTCTTGAGCTGGCCTTGGTCGCTGGAATCTTGAGATTGTTTGATCTCTTGCTCTCTTTTCCTCTTAAGCTCCTGCTTTTTCCTTGCCAGGGTGGCATTTCTTTGTTCCAACATTTCATTAATGTCTTCCTCTTCGGGGTCGCTCAAAATATCTTCAACCTCTTTCCCCTTTTGCTTCTTGGATTCCCTGGTGCCCTTCTGTGTCTCCCGTTGTTTCTTCTTGATGGTGGAGGCTCTTTCTTTAAGATTAACATTTTCTTGGGAATCCTCGAGGAGCTCCTCATCTCTAGCTTGCTGCTCACTTGGACTAAGTTCCCTCGTGGCGTTATACCAATTCTTCACCTCGTCTTCATGATCTTGTCTGGTGTGTGAATATGACTAGTTGAACTTTGCTTTCTTGCAATGGGCGGCCACGACTTTCTCGGGATCGTACGTCCGATAGTTGAGACTTACAAAATGGCTACCCTTCAATGCTTCAGCCTCTGCCTCTACTTGTTTGAAGTTCTCCACTACATATGCTCCGATGGTGAGAGGGAAGGCAGGCCATGGTTTCTTCTTTCCTTTGTTTAGTACCTTTGAAAAGCCTTGTGTCATTTGGTAGCAGACTTCTCGTAGGAGTGTTTTGTCTATGACGAACCTGGGTAGGGCATGGGGGGCCTTATGGGTACCAAACACTCTGATGAACGTTCCCTCTTGGATGGGAAACCAATGTGCTACCTTGACCACTGTCTCCATAGCCCTCTTTGACATGCATGGTGGTTCCTCACCAAATAGCAGCTGGTATAGCGGGCAATAAAAGATTCTGAAATCACATCTATCATACCTCTGTAGGCAGTGTCCCAGAAAACCTTGTAGTGGCAGTGCACGGGGTTGGCTGCTGATGTATCCCAGTTATAGCTCTAGTGCTCAAATTGGCATCTTGCGCAGACAACGTCTAGGAGGTATGAAGCCATGTAGAATTTTGGAGGCTGTTCTGGCTATGGATGCTTGGCTGCAACTATGTTTGTTTTCAAAGATGATGCTAGAATATTTGCCCAATTGAAAATAGTTCCTCGGGTGGCGACAACATGCATTAGGAACCCAGGTGTCGTAGAATACATCACAGTCTGCCTTACCATACAAGCAACACATCATAGCGGCAATTAGTTGAAATACCTTCTGTAACCCCTTTGTCCTGTACGCCTGATCTAATCTAACCCGGAACTTTGACAGGTCCCGCCACCATTCCCTCAGGATATCTTTAATAGGGATTACAAAACTACAGAGCCACCTGGTATTGAGAGTCTCTTGTCTCTCCGGGAGTCTGTAGTAGGTGGCAATATCTGCAGGGGAGATCGCAACTAAGGGTTCTCCAACGTGGTCCCTGACTGTCCATGAATTCGTATCTGTATTTTGCAGGATCCATTGAATAGTCTCTGTGCATGGAAAGATCAGGGGATGTGATGTTATCTTATGTAGCTTCGACCTCTTGACATTTAGGTAAACCAGGAAATCCTCTTGGGTTTCCGGTATGTCCGACTTTGCGAACTCTTCATAGATGTTATACTAGGAGAGTTTCGTGGTTTTATTAATGTTGCAAGTTGTATTCCCATAGATGGGTGGCTCCTCCTGGTAGATCTCCCATGAACTTCTTCCCGAGCCTCTATGAGCGGCCTTAGTAGTTTGGGGTTCCATCTCGTCTTCGAAAGAGGAGATGGAGATGCACTCGAGGTCCACGTCACCTGACATGTCGAAAATACAATCCCACGATGAGAGCGACGACATGAAAATCAAGTAAAAATTGCCTAAATGAAATCAATTTCAAAAGCTGATAGGAGGTCTTTATGGCAGGTTGCATAGGGAGATAGGTCGCATGGTCGCAAGACACAAAGTGCAACTTAGCGACTTGTTATATGAGTCGCAGGTCGCAAAGTCAACTAGGGTTGCGAAGTCGCGGGAAAAATGTGTTGATTTGGGGTAGCATCAGATGTGCTCTAGCCACGAAATTTGGTGGAGAGATTGGGGCACATGAGATCTCCAATACCCAGAAAGGGTTTAAGCAGATTCTAAATAGATCAGGAGATATTAAAATAATTAATATTTTTAATGGAGTCCCTAAGTCAAAACTTAGGGAAAATAAAATATTAATGTGTATTAATATGAATCTGTGTTAGAGTGGTCCAAAAGACATGGATCAAACCAGATCTAATCTTAGCCGTTGATTAGGGACTTAATCTTGGCCGTTGAGATGTCAACAGGAAAAGTATAAGAAGAGGCTTGAGGGTCACTTGGAGAATACACCAAAGTGATCAGTCATTCTATTCTCTAGAGCGAGGTTTGCTAAGTGAGATAGAATCAGTGATCGGGAGAGCAGCTGAGGGGCATTGAGTACAGAGAGACAGAGAGGCAGAGATAGTGTTGGGATAGCAGTAGAGCAACCAAAGAGAGAGACGTAGGAGCAACCAGTGCTCACGCAGGGCCACACAGATGCAGCTAAGTGCTGCGCAGAGCACCAGAGGGGCCACCGTAGCTGATGCAGAGGCTTAGAGAGCTGACGCAGGGCCTCCTGGGGCTGACGCAGGCCAAGATAGGTTGACACAGTGCCAGCGCTGGGCTAGGAGACGCTGACGCAATCCAGATTGGACAGACGTTGGGGTTTCTGGGGCAGATTGGTAGTAGTTGCCGAAAGGATTATCCGGGGTTTCAGTCAGTAGATTTGTCAGAAACCGAGAGGTATTACTGCTAAGGAAATTCTCTGTTGGGTAGGCCAGTTTCGACACCCAGATTGTACTCTAATATTGCTTAATAAGAAAACCCTCAGATAGCTGCACCGGTTTTCCCACATTGGGTTTTTCCGGGGACATTAGTCCAAAAATAATGGTGTCATGTGGTGTGTTTGTTCTTGTTTCTTTTAGTTGCTGATCTGTAATATGTTGAGCGTGTAGTAGTGTTTCTTTTCAGTATTTACATTGTAAATAACTTGTTAAGGAAAAATAACAAGTCGGTAGGAATAAATCAGATAAAGTGCATGGAGGGTTTCGAACTAACTAAACTAAGAAACTTCAACAAAGTGGTAACGCGGTCGTGGGCCGTGCGACCTAGGTTTTGGGCGGGCCAAGGAGGAAAGATTTGAGGCTTTGGGAGGTCTGGAACTCTTCCTGGCAGATGGTCAGGCTTACTGGTGAAAACAGGGATGATTAGGGTCGAGGAATGGTCATGAGGGGGTCAAGAGAGACTGAATAGGGCCAATGCAATTGCTTCTTCGGTTTGAGGTGAAAAACCTAAGCAAAAGGGGACAAAAACCCCCATAGGTTGGAATGTGGAAGGTCGGGGAGGCAGGGAATGACACTTGGTTAAAAAACATGATTGCCAGGAAGGCGAAAGGTCGCCTACCTGGAGAAAACGTCCCCGCTCCCAAGTCACAAGCCCTCTTCATCTTTTGTGCAACCAAAGGAGCCGTTACAAATGAATAGGGGCGACCTCCCCTTTTATAATTTTGGTCGCACGTGCGAAGGTCGCATGGGTCTAAAGTGCAACCTTACGACCTATGCGATCTTGTGACCTGTTGGTCGCGAGGTCGCAAGGGTTGCATGGTCACAATGGTGTCAAGTGCGACCTATGTGACCTATTGGTCGCGAGGTCGCAAGAGTCACATGGTTGCAATGAGTGTCAATTGCGACCCATGTGACCTTTGCGATTTAGTGACTTGTGGGTCGCACGGGTCGCAATAGTCGCAAGGGTCGCAAATGTTTGACATAGTCGCGTTCTGAAGATTCGAATGACTTGCTTAAACAGGATCTTGCGACTTAGCTTCACTTAATAAGAAAACTTAGGTTTTTACGAGGCTCTTTTGGTCTGGCGAACTTTTGAACAAATCCCAATGGTGCCAGAGATCTTGCATGATACAAGGGCTCCAAAATTTTTAAGGATTTTGGAATTTTTGGAGGGGTTGTTGCAGCAGCTACAACAAAAAGATTGCATACCTTTTTTGGTGCTTGACTGAGGAATCTGTGCTATAGCTTTCATGCGATCGGGATCCATGGTGATTCTGTCATTGGTGATGATGTGTCCGAGAAGGTTTCCCTCAGAAACAACGAATATGCTCTCTTTGGGGTTGAGAGAGATTCCATATTTTCGGCATCGTTCAAAAATCTGTTTCAAATGGTGAAGGTGGTCAACCCTTTTCTTCGAGAAAACAATGACATCGTCAAGGTAGACCACTACGCTCTGGCCCATTAAACCTCAGAATGCGATATCCATTGCTCTTTGGAACGTTGCCCCGACAGTTATCAGTCCGAAGGGCATATGGCGAAATGCAAACGTTCCCCACTTTCTTTTGAAAGTTGTTTTGATCCGGTCTGGTTCAGCTACTAGGACTTGATTGTAGCCAAGAAACCATCTAACAAGGAGAAGACTTCCGATCTCGAGACAGTTTGGAGAATCTGCTCCATGGAGGGAATTGGGTAGTTGTCTTTATTTGATGCCCGATTGAGGTTCTGGAAATCGACACACAAATGAATTTCTCCAAATTTCTTTCGTGCTAGAACCAGATTGGATACCCAAGTAGAGTGTCTGACCTTGAAGATGATGCAAGCATCCAACAGTGCCTTGAGTTCCTTCTGGATAAGGGGTTCTAATGCGGGATGCACCTTCCTTAGTTTTTACTGAAATGGTTTAGCCCCTTCTTTTGTAGGGATGACATGCTGGATAATTCACGTATCATATGTTTTCAGGTCGTCATATGTCCAAGTGAAAATGTCGTGATACCTTTTGAACAGGCTGATGAGTGCCTGTCTTTCTTCGGGGGAGCATCCCAGCCCTATGTTGACACACTTGGGATCAGATTTGGTCCCGAGGTTGATCTGTTCGTGCGAGAGAGTGGAACTATGAGTCTTGTGTTCAGCGGGCCTCGGAAACGGTTCTGTAGGTCAAACAATTTCTCTAACGTGACCACCCCTTTAGGTATAGGGTTTCCTTTCCGCGAGTCTGCTTCTTCCTATAGGGACCTCTCATGTTCTTCTTCGTCGATGGTTGCGTCTTTAAACACTTCCGCACTTGTCATGAACTCCAGAATCTGTTGGTCATCATTGAAAATACGTAAGTTAGTTATGTTATCAGGCACAGTTGGTTTATACATAATTTCAATAGAAAATCCATCCCTAAGGGGCGTGAATCTAGCTACTGCATTAGCTAAAGTGTCAGCGATGACATTATTAAATCTAGGAACATAAATGATATTGAAAGCTTTAAACGAGTTTATCAAACGCCATACCTCTTGTTGGTAATTCTTGAGGTGAGGGGATGAACAATGAATTGTGTTGCGTACCTGCCTTGTGATGATTTCAGAATCCCCGATTACCTTCAGACACTCCGCCTTTAGATCGACGACTTTCTTGAGGCCGAGGACCAATGCCTCATACTCTGCAATGTTGTTAGTGCATTGGAACTCTAATATGCAAGAAATCAAGAATCTTTTTCCTTTGGGGTCTACCAGGACACAACCTGCGTCAGCTCTGTCATGAGTCTTGGATCCGTCATAGTATAACGTCAAGATTCCGACACTGAGGGAAGGGTGGATCTAGAGTATGCAGGTTCAACACGTAGATTTCATTATTATGGCCCGGGGTTTGCATTGGAAGTTCCAATTGGGTATCCGAAAGAATAGTCAACGTTTGAGACTGATAGCAACCGAATAGTGTTTCGAGGAGACGCACCTGAAACTCTTATTGGGCGTAGCTGATTGGTTCGTTAGAGCCCTCAAGGTCGATTACGGTGTGCTTCATGCAAGGCTCACTATTGACCCTGATCTAGTTATTCTTTCCTTTGTAGGGCAACCATAAGTGGGACCAGTCTGTGGTGAAGTAGCCTTGAAGCTTGCAGGACCAATCTCTGCTAAGGAGTAGATCGTAGGATTTTGGGATGTCTACGACAATTATGTCAATGCACTGATGAACCCGAGAATCAGAAGACAACCGAATAATAACGTTGTTCAGCTCTCCCACCGCTGGAACTTGGGATCTATCGAGCTGGATGATTTTAGCGTCAGTTTTCTCTGGTTGGATGTTTAGTTTTTTGCATACTGACTAGGGCATGATGTTGGTTGATGCACCAGAGTCAACGAGGCAGTTGTGTACATTGTAGTTGAACAATTCAAAGGTCAAGAGGAAAGGAGGGTTCGAACCTCTTGAGTTTGCGTTTGCGGCATTTACTATGGCTTGAAGGTCAATCACGGCTAGGGATCGGCCTGAGGAGTTCGCCCTGACTGATGAGGAGGGTTTTGAAGGGGCAGGAGAGGTGGCAAAGGTTTTGACAATCAACTCATGTTGGCTAGTCAACTTGCACAACTCATACAATGAGATATTAGCCGGAGTCTTCTTCATGTCCTCGATGATATTGTAATCCAAGTCTATGGATGAAGCATCTTGCGACAAGCGTTGCGTTAACGAGGTAGTTTGGGTTGTCACCCCTTTGGTCAAACTTCTTGGTGTGGATGTGTCCCCTCTCCCAACAGTTGGGGACTCCTTAGAGCTTAGATCATTCGTCCCTTTAGGGGAAGGTGTGGATGGCTGGCTGGTATTAGCGGGTGGCAGAATCCTTCTTAACATAGCTCTTTTCTTATCTTCTAGCGTAGCATTCGACACGGGACCCTTACTCCTAAGGCTGTAGGTTTTGGGTGGTTTCGTGGGAGGAGCATCTCCCATGATGGCCTCTTGAGCGGTCAGTATCTCTCCTGTCCCTTCAAAACCCTCCTCATCGGTCAGGGTGAACTCCTCAGACCGATCCCCAGCGGAGTCGCCAGATTTGGCGCTAGAAGGAGGGCCATGGCAAGTACTAATGCACGCCTTCACACTGAAACTTCTCATCAGGCTAGTAATCAACCCTGTCCTCCCACGCCTCCTAAGATACCATACATTCCCCCTTATGGTCCGACTTTCACGAGGCCGCATCAAGAAGTTTCCCAACATTCCCGTCTTGAAGATGCTCAGGGAGGAGAGGAACTTCCCCGATTTGAAGTCACTAACGAGCAACTCAGGGCCATGCGCCCTATTACTCGACAGTTCGCTAGGGGTTTGAAATGCATTCCTACCACTAACTCCCTATCCAACCCACACACCTCCACGCCTCATCACATGTATCAAGGCATCCTCGTTAACTCCATATCTCAGTTAATCGGCCTAGTGCTTGATGACTATGTAGACGTTGTTGAAAGGCTCTCCATCGAGGGGTTGGACAGTCCTCCCGAAGATGAGGGGGGTGACCCTGAGAATACCTTCACTGGCGAAAACAACTGGTCACAACGGGGAGAGAAGCAGGGAAACGATCGACGCCTCATAGAGGATACCCAGTCAACAATCAATCTCTGAGGGGGAACACTGAGGGGACCCTAGGGTGGGGAACCGGGGAATACCTTAGAGCTCGTATAAACTTTTACAACATTCAGCGGCTCCTGAGGAACCTGAGGAACCTGAGGAATACCAGGAATGTGAGAAACACTAGGGATCTAGGACACCTTAGAGTGCCTTGAGGGGAAGGCAGGTGACCTTCCCATACCAGCGAGCGACCAGGCACTAGTAGTGAAACACAGGGAAATGACCACCGCCTCCTGTTTCCACCTAAAGGCAACCGCCGCCAACAACCGTTGGTTGGGATGGCTTAATCCCCATTAAACATTAGAGGCCAACTTCATGACATGCCCCGCCATTCCGAGAAACACCTCCCAAAGTTCGACCCCGAAAAGGGAACCTCGGTTGATGACCATATTAGCAATTTCTACCTAGCATTGTAAATGATGAAGGTACAATACGACGATGTGGCTTGTCGATTATTCCCTCACACTCTCGAGAATAAGGTAGCCACCTGGTATCGGTCGCTGCCCGTTGCCTCCATCCGAACTTGGGATGAGTTCCAGAAAACCTTTCTCGATAAGTTTTCGGAAGACAAAACACCTTCTATGCTCCTCACCGAGCTTAGCACGTTGAAGTGCAATAAGAAGGAGAAGGCGAAAGATTTCAACCAACAATTCACCACAATTTTGAATAAGTTCCCAATGGACGTGGCCCTTGATGATTCCATCATGATTGATTATTACACTAGGGCCCTGCCACAAGATATTGTCGTGTTTGTTAAACGTGAAGCAAAACCCACCCTGGTAGAGAACTGTGCTACAATGCTCGAGGTCAAAAAGGATCTTTCTATCGGTGCCCTAGAGCATGAGTCCCAGGAGGAGGCAAAAACCTCCGGTAAGAAAAATCAAGGCTCATCAAGTAAAACCGCAGATAAAGACAAAGATTCCTTCGATTTCGAAGGACTGGCCAAATCCTTAAAGCAGTTGACTAACGAAGTGTCCGAATTAAAGAGAAAGACTAGTGATGCTTCGAGAGGAGGAAAGCCCGCTAAACCCTTTTTCCGAAAAACTAACAATCTCCACCCCCCCCCCCCCCCCACACACAAAAAAAATGTCGCAGGCATCCAGTTTGAACTTCAATTTGGAAGAGCTAGGAAAGGATAACTTCTGCACTTTCCATCAGGCCTCTCACTCTGAGAAAACCTGTTCCCAATGGCTCCATAACATGACCGTCGTAGTCACCTAGCTTTTAGAAGACCAGGCCATGGGAGAGGGTGAAGAAGAAACTAATGACCCTGAAGAGGATGACTCCCCTCCCAACGATGATGCTCCATCTGCCGTGTTAACCTTCGAAGTCATCTGTGGGGGGAGGTACTGCCCGCTCAAGAGGCCATCGCGGAAGACTCTCCTCCCCTGAAACCCCCCAAAACCTATAGCCTTAGGAGTAACGATCCTGTGTTGGATGCTACACTGGAAGATAAGAAAAGAACTCTGTTAAGAAGGAATTTTCCACCCGCTAGTACAAGCTAGCCATCCACCCCTTCCCCCAAAGGGATGAATGATCTAAGCTCTAAGGAGTCCCCAACTGTTGGGAGAGGGGACACATCCACACCCAAAAGTTCGACCAAAGGGGTGACAACCAAAACTACCTCGTTAATGCAATGCCTGTTGCAAGAGGCTTCATCCATAGACTTGGATTACAATATCATTGAGGACATTAAGAAGACTCTGGCTAATATCTCATTGTATGAGTTGTGCAAGTTGACCAGCCAACATGAGTTGATTGTCAAAACCTTTGCCACCTCTCCTACCTCTCCTACCCCTTCGAAACCTTCCTCATCGGTCAGGGCGAACTCCTCAGGCCGATCCCCAGCCGTGATTGACCTTCAAGACATAGTAAATGCCGCAAACGGAAACTCAAGAGGTTCAACCTCTCCTTTCCTCTTGACCTTTGAATTGTTCAACTACAATGTACGCAACTGCTTCGTTGACTCTAGTGCGTCAACCAACGTCATGCCCTGGTCAGTATGCAAAAAACTAAACCTCCAACAAGAGAAAATTGACGCTAAAATCATCCAGCTCGATAGATCCCAAGTTCCGGCGGTGGGACAGATGAACAACGTTATTATTCGGTTGTTTTCTGATTCTCGGGTTCATTTGTGCATTGACATAGTTGTCGTAGACATCCTAGAAGCCGACGGTCTACTCCTTAGCAGAGATTGGTCCTGCAAACTTCAAGGCTACTTCGCCATAGATTGGTCCCACTTATGGCTACCCTTCAAAGGAAAGAATAACCAGATTAGGGTCAATAGTGATCTTTGCATGAAGCACACCATAACCAACCTTGAGGGCTCTAACGAACCAATCAGCTGCGCCCAAGAAGAGTTGTGGGTGTGTCTCCTCGAAACACTATTCGGTTGTTTTCAGTCTCAAACATCGACTATTCCTACGGATACCCAGTTGGAACTTCCAATGCAAACCCCAGGCCATAATAATGAAATCTGCGCGTTGAACCTACATACTTCGGATCCACCCTCCCTCAGTGCTAGAATTTGGACGTTATACTATGATGGATCAAGACTCATGACAAAGCTAGAGCAAGTTGTTTCTTGGTAGACCCCAAAGGAAACAACTTCTTGATTTCTTGCAGATTAGAGTTCCAATGCACTAACAACACTACAGGGTATGAGGCATTGGTCCTCGGCCTCAAGAAAGCCGTCAATCTAAAGGCGGAGTGTCTGAAGGTAATCGGGGATTCTGAAATCATCATAAGGCAGGTACGCAACACAATTCACTGTTTGTCCCCTCACCTCAAGAATTAGCAGCAAGAGGTATGGGGTTTGATAAACTCGTTTAAAGCTTTCAATATTATTTCTGTTCCTAGATTTAATAATGCCACCGCTGACACTTTAGCTAATGCAGTGTTAAAATTGGGAACTAGGGCCAAACTCAATGTGGATCACCTTATTTATGGCTTTTTATATTTTTCCTAGATTCCTCTCGTCGAGAGGTGTAGGATTGATCTAAAGATCATCCGATTCCGATAAGTATTTATGGAGATATGAATTTATTTTGATTATGAACAAATTGTCAAGCTTGGCCAACAAACTTATGTAGGCTCAGAAGCCCAACAGTCATGTCTATTCAACCTCAACGTTTGCATATAAATACAAGGAGCATTCTCCTCATTTGGACAATTAAATTCACTCATCTTCTCTCTCTCTCTCTCTCCTATGCATAAAATGAGCCTCTCTCTTTTGCACGTGTGGCTGAAATGAAGACGTCCTAGGACAAGGAAGACACAGAAAGAAGGACGCTAGGGCAGCAGGTAATCTCTTTGACCAGCATTGACCAAGCGTTGACCTTCCTGAACTGCAGATTGGGTGTGGTTGCCTCTCCTAGGCAGGTCACAATTTTTGGCATGAAAATCGAGGTGATCTGACCTCTGGTTTGACTGGTGTTGACTGCCCTAGTTTAGGGCTGCAAGTTGACTTTAGAAATCTGCAAATTGGCTGAAATTTTGGGGCTGTTCAAGGGTTGTTTCTTTAGGCTGTTCGAGGACAAGTTGACCGGAAATTGACAAAGTATTTTAGAGGTCAATTTTAGCGAGTTTGACCATGTTTGACTTTCCTGATCTAGGGTTTGCTGCTGCTGATATAAAATTATAGAATTCAGATTTTGTACTATTTCTCTCTGCTGAACTATTGAAGATAAAAGAAGATTTGATCAAAGGGTTTTCCCGCATTGGGGTTTGTCCCTGGCTAGCCGCCACATCTTGTGTCTCTTGTCTTGGCTTGTTTTCTGTTGATCATTTAATGTTCTATTTGCACTTTACTTAATGTATATGTGATTGCTAATCTATGGCTAATAAGAAGAAAAATAAATAAATTGCTCTAAGCATAGAACATATCATAATTTAACATGGTATTAGAGCTGAGGTGAAGACAAAGCCCAAGCAAGAGCAAGAGCAAGAGCAATCATCGGAGAGAAGGTTGGCAAGGCTATCTTAAAGAAATCATGGGGTCCTCAACACACTTCCCTGCTGAAGACAAACTGCATGAGAAGTCTGACTATCACGGATGGAAGATGTCTCTCAATCTAACATTAGAAGAGCAGGAAGTGTTGGACCATGTGAGAGGTGGGATTGTCGAACCTCCATCAAATGCATCCGTCGCTGCTAGGAACAAATGGACCAAGGGAGAAGTCAAAGCAAGGAAGATCATCCGGGACTCTATCGACAAGCACTTGGTGGCCTATGTTTCCGAGCTGAACACGTCCAAGGAAATCTACGATAACACTGGTGAGTTTATTTAAAGTTAATGATGCAAATCAAGTCTTGTTTCTTAGAAATAAGCTGAAGGAAATTAAGAAGGGAAAAGATGAGAGTATGCAAGCATATTTCTTAAGGATCACCGAGATCAAGAACGATCTCCTATCTATTGGGGAAGTAATTCCTTACTGGGAAATGACACTCACAACTCTTGGAGGACTGCCATCTGAATGGTATATATTTAGGACTACTCTTCTCAACAATAACTTAATTCTTGGATTTGAGGAATTAATGGTCAGATGCATTCAAGAAGAGACGAGGATGGAAGAGCAAGAAATGCCCATACTTAAAGGTCATCCCTCTGCCTTTTCTTCTCATACTAAAAGAAGAAACAATTCCGGAGCTAAATTCAAAGGAAAGGCTGGACCAAAGGGTGGAAGAAAAGGACGATGTTACAATTGCAATAAAACAGGTCACTATGCAAGGGAGTGCTCTAATAAAAGGGACTCACACCGGGACGATGATCAAAATCCCTCTCAAGGAAATCAAAGGAATTGCAGGTCAAATGGCAGAGGTAAAAGAAGTGTCGGAAATCAAGGAAGAGGACAACCATTCAAGAAGGCAAGAAATTCTAAGTATGAATCTAACACTGTTAACAATAAGCAAGATGAATATTATCTACCAGCAACTCTATCTACTATTGCTCCTTTGGGCTTGCTGGGAAATTGGCTTATTGATAGTGGTGCCTCAAGGCACTTCATTGGTTACAAAGGAGCTCTCTATAATCTGATAGAGAAGGAAACCAACCTGGAAATTGTTCTTGGAGATAATTCAAAATATCCCGTGAAAGGCGTAGGAAATGTCACTCTTCAATTGAATCAGGGTAATACCATCCACTTACAAGATGTATTATATGTACCTGATCTCAAAAAGAACCTGGTGTCCATTTCGGAAATGGAAGACAAAGGCTACAAGGTGGCCTTCAGCGATGGCAAAGTACGTGTATGGCAAAAGAACTTTAAAGATGCTTTTACTCTTGGATTTTGAGTTGATTCATTATATCAGGTCGGTGGAAGTCCACTAGGTGTCATGTCTTGTGACACATCTCTTCAGTCCGAACTATGGCATCAGAGGTTTGCTCACCTTCACTATAAAGCTCTATCCGATGTAAGAAAAGTGGTGACCGGGATGCCTGAGTTCAGATTAGAGCAAGAAGGTGTATGTCCAGGATGTGCTGAAGGGAAGCTCAAAAGGGGACCATTCCCCTCAAGCCAAAGCAAGACCTCCGATATATTGCAGTTGGTTCACTCAGACATATCCGGTATGATGCCTGTGAACTCGGGAGGATATTTATATTACCTCACTTTTCTCGCAAGACTTGGATATACTTCTTGAAAAAGAAGGATGAAGTGTTCTCCTGGTTTCGGCACTTCAAAGCCTTGATCGAGAATCAAACCGAAAAGAAGATCAAGATCTTAAGGATTGATAATGGGACTGAATATGAATCCAATGAGTTTCATGACTTTTGCAAAGAAGTTGGCATTAAGAGGGAGACTACTACACCATATACTCCTGAACAGAATGGTGTGGCGGAAAGGAAGAATTTTTACAATTGTGGAAGCTTTCCGTGCTATGTTCCATGATCAAAGACTTCCGAAGTTTCTATGGGCCGAAGCTGCAAATACCGCCGTATATGTACAAAACCGATGCCCTCATCAAGCATTGGGTTCCAAGACTCACGAAGAAATGTTCACCAGTAAGAAACTTGACGTATCTCATTTTAGAATTTTTGGAAGCCTTGGATATCTTCATGTACCTAAAGAAAAAAGGAATAAATTGGGTGCATCTGGAAAGAAAGGAATCTTCGCGAAAATATTAAGGGCTATAGAATCTATGTAGCTGTTCAAAGGGAAGTCGAGATTAGTCATGATGTCACCTTTGACGAAGATATGGCTCTTAGCAAGGTAGACAATCTTCTTACTTTACTGGGATCTAAAGATGCTGACACCGGGGAACCGAAGGAAAAAGAAGATGAGACGATGCTCGATGTGGAAGAACTTATGGATCCGATTGATCCTCCTCCGCAAGAGCCTTCCTCTTTTAGGAAGAGGCCTTCATGGCTTAGGGGGACACTTGATGATGCTGAAGGACACATTGCACCCCGAGGAACCTTCCGTGAAAGTAAGAAGCCGAACATGTATGAGGGATACTTGATCATCATGAGCACGATCATCCAAAATGAGCCTTTGTCATTCACAGATGCCATCAAGCATCAAGTATGGAAGGATGCTATGACCGAGGAATATATGTCCATTATGAAAAACGATGTCTGGGATGTGGTCCCCAGACCATAGGACAAAGCAGTTGTCACTTCAAAATGGCTTTACAAGATAAAGCATGCAGTTGATGGAAGTGCGGAAAAGTATAAGGCTTGTTTTGTTGCTCGTGGCTTCTCCCAGAAGGAAGGTATAGACTATGACAAGATATTTGCACCTGTTGCCCAATATACTACCATCCACTCGATCATAGCCCTTGCTGCTTTGCAAGAATGGAACCTACATCAGATGAATGTCAAGACTGCGTTCTTACATGGTTCAATCAAAGAAGAGGTCTATGTGGAGCAACCTGAAGGATTTGAGATTTATGATCGAGAATCTCATGTGTGCAGGTTGAGAAGGCCCTCTATGGGCTAAAGAAAGCACCCCGAGCATGGTATGAGAGGATTGATAGCTACTTGATGAAGCTGGGATTCACTAGGAGTGAAGCCACCCCTAACCTTTACTTTAAGGTTATAGATGACAAGCCTCTCATATTGGTGCTATATGTTGACGACCTCTTTCTAACAGGTGCAAACCCTCTCATTCACGAATGTAAGAGGGAGATGGCTTCTGAGTTCAAGATGAAAGACCTAGGACTTATGCACTATTTCCTAGGACTGGAAGTCTGACAGAAACCAGGGGAGATTTTGCTATCTCAAGGAAAATATGTGGTGAAGATACTAGAGAGATTCGGCATGGTGGACTGCAAGCCCGTAACTACCCCGATGGAGCTTGACTTCAAGAAGTTAAGCGGTAGTGCTGCCAAACCTGTTTTACGAAATGCTACTGAGTATCATCAACTCATCGGAGCATTAATGTTCTCGGTGAACTCCCGTCCAGATATATGCTTTGCAGTCAACACATTGAGTCAACATATGGTTGAGCCTCACCACTCACATTGGATTGGTGCTAAGAATCTGTTGAGATATCTTCGTGGCACAATCACTCATGGGTTGAGATACACTGCCGGAGATGTGAGACTACTTGGGTATACTGATGCTGATTGGGTAGGCAGTGTGATGGACCGAAAAGGCACTTCTGGGTGCTGTTTCTCTTTGGGATCTGCCTCGATATCCTGGATGAGCAGGAAGCAGAAGTCGGTGGCTTTGAGCACTGCTGAGGCAGAGTACATTGCTGCTAGCATGGCCTCCAGTGAGGCAGTCTGGTTGCGAAAGCTCTTCAGTAAGTTGTTTGGATTTACATTGGATACCATCGTGATTCTGTGTGACAACCAGAGCGGGATTCGTTTATCAGAAAATCCTGTATTTCATGATCACTCCAAGCATATCGATATCAGGTACCACTATATTCAAGATATGGTGCAGCGAGGAGCAATAAGGCTCCAACATATCGGTACTAATGAACAGGCCGCCGACATTTTGACAAAATCCCTAGGAAAGGTCAAATTCTTGACTTTCCGAGAATGACTTAGTGTCATTCAGAGACCCTCTTATGAGGGCCGAGTATGATGTATTGAGCTCTGGGAGCTCTAGGGAGCGCGGGGTACTTCTTGGAGCAACATGTGACCATAGGGCGACTCACCATCCCCTGGTGGTGCACTATGTACAAGGTAAAGGATCAACCTTCCCCTGTGACATCCCGTGGCGACTGTGGAACAAGATGATTAGTTCTCCTTTGGGCTAAGATGATTCGTTCTCCGTGGCGACTGTGGAGCAAGATGATTAGTTCTCCCGTAGGCCAGGATGATTAGTTCTCTGTGGCATCCACTGGATAGGATGATTCGTTCTTCTGTGGACAAGATGATTAGTTCTCCTGTTGAGGCGTCTTACCCATGCAGTCTAGGACTCATGGGAAGTACCTCTCGTCTGATCAATGAGCCGGGAAATGAGGATAGGGACCATAGTAGTACTATCGATGGACGCATTGCTGTATCTACCGTACTTCCTATGCTAGGATGACCTCCATTGATCTGGGATCAATGATATTGATTTGTGATCAATGATATTGATTTGGGATCAGTGAGAGTGGTTTACACTCTAAGATTGACTTCGGGTCAGTGGAGGATGGTATGATACATCCTCGGTCATTTCTTTTTCTTCATAGTTCAGGCAGAGCAGAGCAGAGCAAAGGAGAGTAGAGTAGAGTGGGGTCAAGCTGTATAGGACAGTGCATTTGATGGATGGATAGCAGTAACGGTCTGATGGATGGCAGATGAAGTTTTCCCTAGTTGAGAGGGAGTGTTAAAATTGGCAACTAGGGCCAAACTCCATGTGGATCACCTTATTTATGGCTTCTGATATTTTTCCTAGATTCCTCTCATCGAGAGGTGTAGGATTGATCTAAAGATCATTCGATTCCTACAAGTATTTATGGAGATATGAATTTATTTTGATTATAGACAAATTGTCAAGGTCGGCCAGCAAACTTATGTAGGCTCAGAAGCCCAATAGTCATGTCTATTCAACCTCAATGTTTGCATATAAATACAAGGAGCATTCTCCTCATTTGGACAATTCAATTCACTCATCTCTCTCTCTCCTACGCATAAAAGGAGCCTCTCTCTCTCTCATACGTGTGGCTGAAAGGAAGATGTCCTAGGGCAAGGAAGACGCAGAAAGAAGGACGCTAGGGTAGTAGGTCATCTCTTTGACTAGCGTTGACCAAGTCTTGACCTTCCTGAAGTGCTAATTGGGTGTGGTTGCCTCTCCTAAGCAGACCGCAATTTTTGGCATGAAAATCGAGGTGATCTGACCTTTGGTTTCACTGGTGTTGACTGCCCTAGTTTAGGGCTGCAAATTGACTTTAGAAATCTGCAAATTGACTGAAATTTTGGGGCTATTCAAGGGTTGTTTCTTCAGGCTGTTCAAGGACAAGTTGACCGGAAATTGACCAAGTATTTTAGAGGTCAATTTCAGCTAGTTTGACCAAGTTTGACTTTGCTGATCTAGGGTTTCCTGCTGCTGATATAAAATTATAGAATTCAGATTTTGTACTATTTCTCTCTGCTGAACTATTGAAGATAAAGAAAATTTGATCAAAGGGTTTCCCCGCATTGGGGTTTGTCCCTGGCTAGCTGCCACATCTTGTGTCTCTTGTCTTGGTTTGTTTTCTGTTGATCATTTAATGTTCTATCTGCACTTTACATTATGTGATTGCTAATCTGTGGCTAATAAGAAGAAAAATAAGTAAACTGCTCTAAGCATAGAACATACCATAATTTAACATGCAGCAATTAGATTCATGCCCCTTAGGGATGGATTTTCTATTGAAATTGCGTATAAACTGGTTATGCTTGATAACTTAACTAACTTACGCGTTTTCAATGATGACCAACGGATTTTGGAGTTCATGATAAGTGCGGAAGTGTTTAAAGACGCAGCCATCGACGAAGAAGAACATGAGAGGTCCCTATAGGAAGCAACAGACTCGCGGAAAGGAAACCCTATACCTAAAGGGGTGGTCACATTAGAGAAATTGTTTGACCTACAGAACCGTTTCCGAGGCCGGCCGAACACCAAGACCCATAGTTCCACTCTCTCGCACGAGCAGATCAACCTCGGGACCTGTTGTCGCGCAAAGCGTCTAGGCAGTGTGACAATGCTAAGAGTAAAGGTTGTCACTCTTAAATCCTTACTCACTCCGTTTAGACTCTCTCCTAGACAAGTCAAGGGGGGTAATCCCTAGGTAAATGGATGAGGATAGCCTGTGAAGAACAAACTCTAGGAGATTTTAATGATGGACAACTTGATGAATGAATCCCGATTATTTCAGATAAATAGATTAAATGCCAACGTAAACAAGACACAACCACAAGATAGAAACAATTATAGACCAGTGCCTTCGATAGTTGAAATAAAACAAGTTATCCAGAACGATTTTGAATATGTGACGAAAAGTGACAATCATAAATAATCCCTGTAAATGCCGAACACTGTATCACGCAAGATATTCCAGATTTAAGACGATTATCGTTAATGACCAAGATCTAGATTCAATTAGTTTTCTCCAACAGTCAATATGACTTAAAAACATTTATCGCACTTTGACCATCATATAAAATGCATTTAATGACCAAATGACACTAAGGAATTTTAGGCTAAATTTTTTAATTATTCCTTAGGAACTTAATTTAATCAAAGGGTTAAAAAATCAAAATTTTTAATGGGCCATAGGCCACATTAAAAATTCTAAAGTTTAAGTGAAAAAACCCCTTAATTTTGTTTATTCTCAGTCACAAAATATTTTGAGATTTTCTTAATCTTTTAGAAACTTTTAATATTTTTTAAATTCTTTTCTAATTTTATATTTTTTTAAATGTTTTTTGGATTTTTTAAACCTTTTTAATGTTTTTAAAGATTTTTATATTTTTTTAATCAAAATAAAAAACAAAACAAAATAAAAGTGAAATAAAATGAAATCAAAAGAAAACAAAATCGATTTATTTTTATTTTTATTTTAATTTCTAAAAAAAGTATAAAACCAAACCAAATAAGAAAAAAGGGACCTACGCTAAAATAACCAAGGGGAAATCGAAAGTCTAACCCTAATCTAAATATAAAACAGAAATAAACTAAACAAAATGAAACTTGACGCATATATACAAATAATAAAAAAAGAAAGTTGAATGTTTTTTTGTTTGGTGTGTGCAGGTAAGCCCGACATAGGAAGGAGCACGACGACAGAAATACAAAGCTCGAGCAAAGGCCGAGGGATGGACTGTGGGTTTGGTTGCAGTTCAAAAGGGAGGGCGTATTAAATGGTAGTGATGGAGGGTTTAGCTGCGTGGAAGGGATGGGCGATGGGAGTTATGATTAAGAGAGCTGCAACATAGGAGAGGAAACTACACATGTGGGGACATACGCAGCGAGGAGGGAGAGTTGCGGGTATGGATGGAGAAGGCTGCGTGAGGGGACAGAGAATGGAGATGGGTAGAAGACGCAAGGAGACGGAATGAGGGACTGCGTGAGAGATTGCTGCGGATAGTGATGGCTGCATAGAGGAGATGGGGTAGCAGAGGGTTCACGCAGGTCAGCAGCGTAGGGTAAGGGATGGATTGGGTGTAGTGTTTGAGGATGAGGCTGTGTGGAGGGAAGGAGAACGACGGAGGGGCGTTGGGTAGCTGCAAAGCAGACAACGTGGGTTCTGGAGCTGCGACAAACAATGGTGGCAATGACGGAGGGTTTGAAGCTACGTAGGCAGCATTGATGGACAAGAATTGGGTGAGGAAAAATGGGAGGATTTTTTGAGCAGCGGCAGACAGAGGTATGGAAATGCGTGGGATGGATTGGATAAGGCTAAGAGCTGGATGGAATGCAGATTTGATGAACGAGACTATTGGATATGCAGAAGAATGGCAGCAAACATCCAAGACAGAATGCAGACAGGGGAGGGGGTAAAAAAAAAAAATTGAATTTGCACAATGAAACCCCAAAACCAGGTAGAAATCGGACAAATGGTAGCCTAGCAACCCCTTAAGAATTTTCTAGAAATCTTAATCTAAAAAATTTGAATCAACTTGCTTCAGATTTAACCCTGAAAACTTCACGAAATTTCCAGATTTGAATTTAAATTTAAACCTTTTGGACTTCAGAATCTGGACATAATCCCTGCCAAAATGATGTTGATGAAACCTAGAAATCTAGATCTTACCCTCCAGGGCCTAGATCTGGACTCTGCACAACTATCAGCTTCAGATCCGTAGCTACAATACAACAAAAAACACCCAAACGATGTACACAATGACTCAAAAAACACTAAAACGCTGAAAACCAAAGTCAAAAAAATAAAATTAATTACAGATCTATGTACATAAATGTCAAATCTATTAGATCTAGGGAGTGTGAGTTTGACTCCGTTCCTAGATCTGATGATCTGAGGCTCTCAATAGCCAGATCTAACGATTTAACACAGAAAAATTAAATTTTTTTGAATTTCAGGGGAGGTACTAAGTTCAAAACCCTTCATGCATTACCCATAAAAAAAAATATCTTATGATAAGCCCGGGATCAAATTTAAACTGAGCTTTTCATAAAACACGGATCGGGAGTTGGCTGGTTCAGCCGAGAACTTCCCCGAATGCCCGATGATCTAATAATAAAGTATTTTCCTGCAAAACTCGATTCAACCATCAACATAGAGCGAGAAAACAATAATAAAATTCAGATCTAATAGAGATACCTGCTATTATATTCAGAACTTAAATTATCTTTTAAACTCCAGCGACTGAGCAAGATACCTGTACTCAAATCCCTCTTCAGAAGCTATTATTGATGGCAAAAAAGAAATTACGCATGAAAATAATACATCTTACAACATTTTCATGAAGAGTAACACTAGCGGAAATTTAACGCCAAAGTCTTTCTTTATTTCTCATAAAAAGATTACAAGAGAGAGCTTTTCGCTTAGAACACGATCAAAAGATCGGATCCTACTGACTGACAAATGACCCCTATTTAAAAATAAATCCTCTAACGGCTAGTTCGAGTGATCCTTGTCAAAGTGATCTCGATCGTTGATGATGATCAAAATTTCTTTTAATCTCATCTGTCGAAATTTTAAATATTGAGGAAATTTCGAATTTTTCAATTAAATGCATTTTAATAAATTCAAAAATTAAAATTTTGCATTTATTTCCTCAAAATTTTGACTTTGACTTAACCCCAGGGACCCAAGGCATAAAATTTAGCAAAATAATCAATTAACCTTAGTCCCTGGACCTGTTAAGATTTATTTTTTAAAGAATCAACAAATTTTACCTTTGGAAAATTTACCTAGGACCTAGGACCTATGAGGGGATAAATTATTTTTCTAACCCTCAAGACACTTTACATCATGATTTTTACATTTTTACATCTCAAAGGGGAAAATCCATTTGCAAAAGACCATCACAGACTACCCAGTTCTGCGACACAAATATAATCTAGCAGATCAAGCAATTTGTAATAAAATAACCTAACCAAATAGTTAGGAATATTCCCAAATCACTTTTACATAGACTCGATCTAGAACATTAGGACTCCCCTAAGATTCCAGTGACAAAATCCATTCCAGCTTTGGGGTAAGGTTGAAGGAAAACTCTGCTGACCATCCGAGAAAGGATCGGTGAGACAAAAAACCTCTCGAAATGTAGATTGTTACCAGAAAACTAAGTTTACCTAGGCAATTACATACATGACACAGATCTGCTGAGATTATTTACATCACATATATGTAGAATGGGTTTACATTATGACACGATAATCAGGCTGATGATAATAGCTGGGCAACACGGATACATTGATCAGGCGCTATCCCTTTTGCGAAAAAAGGGGGTGTACTGCTATGGGTTGTTGACACGTAATGGTCAATAGGACCGAATCTGATCCCAAATGTGTCAACATAAGGCTGGGATGCTTCCCCGAAGAAAGACAAGCACTCATTAGCCTGTTCAAAAGGCATCACGACATTTTCACTTGGACATATGACGACTTGAAAACATATGATACGCGAATTATCCAGCATGTCATCCCTACAAAAGAAGGGGCTAAACCATTTCAGCAAAAACTGAGGAAGGTGCATCCTGCATTAGAACCCCTTATCCAAAAGGAACTCAAGAAACTGTTGGATGCTCGCATCATCTTCAAGGTCAGACACTCTACTTGGGTATCCAATCTGGTTCCAGTACGAAAGAAATCTGGAGAAATCCGTTTGTGTGTCGATTTCCGGAACCTCAATCGGGCATCAGATAAAGACAACTACCCGATTCCCTCCATGGAGCAGATTCTCCAAACCGTCTCGGGATCGAAAGTATTCTCCTTGTTAGATGGTTTCTTTGGCTACAATCAAGTCCTAGTAGCTGAACCGATAGATCAAAACAACTTTCAGAACAAAGTGGGGAATGTTTGCATTTCGTCGTATGCCCTTCAGACTGATAAATGTCGGGGCAACGTTCCAAAGAGCAATGGATATCACATTTTGAGGTTTAATGGGCTAGAGCGTAGTGGTCTACCTTGACAATGTCACTGTTTTCTCGAAGAAAAGGGCTGACCACCTTCACCATTTGAAATAGATTTTTGAACGATGTCGGCAATATGGAATCTCTCTCAACCCCAAAAAGAACATATTCGCGGTTTTTGAGGGCAACCTTCTCGGGCACATCATCACCAAAGACGGAATCACCGTGGACCCCGACCGCGTGAAAGCTATAGCATAGATTCCTTGGCCGAGCACCAAAAAAGGTATGCAATCTTTTTGTTGTAGCTACTGCAACAACCCCTCCAAAAATTCTGAAATCCTTAAAATTTTCGGAGTCCCTGTATCGTGCAAGATCTCCTACACCGTTGGGATCTGTTCAAAAGCTCGCCAGACTAGAAGAGCCTCATAAAAACCTAAGTTTTCCTGCTAAGTGAAGCTAAGTCATAAGATCCTGTTTAAGCAAGTCAGTCGCATCTTCGGAACGCGACTATGTCAAACATTTGCGATCCTTGTGACTATTGCGATCTGTGCGATCCACAAGACGCTAAGCTGCAAAGGTCACATGGGTCACACTTGACACTTGTTGCGACCTCGCGACCAATAGCTCGCAGTTGACGCTTGTTGTTACCATGCGACCCTTGCGACCTTGCAACCAATAGGTTGCAAGGTTGCACTTTAGATCCATGCGACCTTCGCACGTGCGACCAAAATTATAAAAGGGGAGGTCGCTTCTATTCATTTGTAACGACTGCTTTGGTCGCACGAAAGACGAAGAGGGCTTGCAACTTGGGCGCGCGCACGTTTTCTCCAGGTATGCGACCTCTCACCTTCCCGGTAATCATGTTTTTTAACGAAGTGTCATTCCCTGCCTCCCCGACCTTCCACATTCCAACCTAAGGGGGTTTTATCCCCTTTTGCTTAGGTTTTTTCAGCTCAGACCAAAGAAGTAATTTCCCTGGCCTTGTTCAGTCTCTCTTGACCCCCTCATGACCATTCCTCGACCCTAATCATCCCTGTTTTCGCCAGTAAGCCTGCCCATCTTGCCAGGAAGAGTTCCAGACATCCTAAAGCCTCAAATCTTTCCTCCTTGGCCCACCCAAAACCTAGGTCGCATGGCCCATGACCGCGATACAACTTTTCCTGCGACTTCGCGACCCTAGCGACTTTGTGACTTGCGACTCATATAACAAGTCGCTAAGTCGCACTCTGTGCCTTGCGACCATGCAACTATCTCCCGATGGGACCTGCCATAAAGACCTCGTGTCAAGTTTTGAAATTGATTTCGTTTAGGTAGTTTTTTCTTGGATTTCATGTCGTCGCTCTTATCGTGGGGTTGTATTTTCGACATGCCAGGTGACGTGGACCTCGAGTGCATCTCCATCTCCTCTTTCGAAGACGAGATGGCACCCGCAACTACTAAGGCCGCTCATAGAGGCTCGGGAAGCAATTCATGGGAGATCTTTCAGGACAAGGAGCCACCCATCTATGGGGATACAACTTGCAACATTAATAAAACCACAAAACTCTCTTGGTATAACATCTACGAAGTGTTCGCAAAGTTGGACATACCGGAAACCCAAGAGGATTTCCCGGTTTACCTAAATGTCAAGAGGTCGAAGCTACACAAGATAGCATCACGTCCCTCGATCTTTCCATGCACAAAGACTATTGAATGGATCCTGCAAAATACATATACAAATTCACGGACGGTCAGGGACCACGCTGGAGCACCCTTAGCTGCGATCTCCTTTGCAGATGTTGCGGCCTACTACAGACTCCCAGAGAGATAAGAGACTTTCAATACCAGGTGGCTCTCTGGTTTTGTAATCCCAGTTAAAGATATCCTGAGGGAATGGTAGCAGGACCCGTCAAAGTTCCAGGTTAGATCAGATCAGGCATATAGGACAGAGGGGTTACGGAAGGTATTTCAACTAATTGCCGCTATGATGTGCTGCTTGTATGGTAAGGCAGACTGTGACGTATTCTACGACACTTGGGTTCCTCTCATGCATGTTGTCGCCACTCGAGGAACTATTTTCAATTGGGCAAACATTCTAGCATCATCTTTGAAAACAAACATAGCTATAGCCAAGCACCCACGGCCAGAACAACCTCCAGAATTCTATATGGCTTCATACCTCCTAGTCGCTGTTTGATCAAGATGCCAATTTGAGCACTGGAGCTATAACTGGGATACGTCAGCGACCGACCCCGTGCGTTGCCACTACAAGGTTTTTTGGGACACTGCCTACAGAGTTATGATGGATGTGATTTCAGAATCTTTTATTGCCCTGGTATACCGACTGCTATTTGGTGAGGAACCACCATGCATGTCAAAGAGGGCTATCGAGATAGTGGTCAAGGAAGCACATTGGTTTCTCATCCAAGAGGGAATGTTCATCAGAGTGTTCGGTATCCATAAGGGCCCCCCATGCCCTACCCAGGTTTGTTAGAGACAAAATACTCCTGTGAGAAGTCTGCTACCAAATGACACAGGGTTTTTCTAAGGTACTAAACAAAGGCAAGAAGAAACCATGGCTTGCCTTCCCTCTCACTATCGGAGCATATGTAGTGGATAACTTCAAACAAGTAGAGGCAGAGGCTGAAGCATTGAAGGGTAGCCATTTTGTAAGTCTCAACTATCGAACGTACGATCTTGAGAAAGTCGTGGCTGCCCATTGCAAGAAAGAAAAGTTCAGCTGGTCATATTCACACACCAGACAAGATCATGAAGACGGGGTGAAGAATTGGTATAACGCCACGAGGGAACTTAGTCTGAGTGAGAAGCAAGCCAAAGATGAGGAGCTCCTCGAGGATTCCCAAGAAAATGTTAATCTTACAGAAAGAGCCTCCACCATCAAGAAGAAACAACAGGAGACACAGAAGGGCACCGAGGAATCCAAGAAGCAAAAGGGGAAAGAGGTCAAAGATATTTTGAGCGACCTCGAAGAGGAAGACATTAATGAAATGATGGAACAAAGAAATGTCGCCATGGCAAGGAAAAAGCAAGAGCTTAAGAGGAAAAGAGAGCAAGAGATCAAACAATCTCAAGATTCTAGCAACCAAGGCCAACTTGAGAAAAGAAGGCGACAAGAAGAGGAGGAAAAGGAGAAACAACTACAAGAAAAGCTGCAGGAGGAAAGAAGGGCTGAGGAAGAGGTAGAGAAGAAAAGACAGGAGGAGGAGCGCAAGGCTAAGGAAGAGCAGGAGCTAAAAGAGAAAGAAGAAAAGCTTAGGCAGGAAGACGAGCTCAAGAGGCAACAAGCGCTAGTAAAGCAAGAAAGAAAGCAACAGGAGGAAGAACTAAGGAGGAGCAAAGAAAAGGAAACCAAGGGAGCTAAGCAAGGAGAGACCAGTAAAACATCCGAGTTGAATAAAGAACAAAGTGAGCTACCCCCATTGGATGTGCCTCCTTCTACTCCCCTCACTGGTGGGCACCTTCCCTTGCAAGAACTAGGTTTATCAGAAGGACAAGAGGAAGAGGTCCTAGACCTCACAAAGCTCAGCTTCGACGAAGTCAGCCTCAAAATTGTGCAAGAAAGGAAAAAGTATTGTGCTAGGAATCCAGTTGAGCCCTTATTGGTAACCACAACCAAGGAGATTGTGCCCAACATCACTGCGAACCCAAAAATGATCGCCTCGGCCGGGACAACTTTGTTGCTGCCACAGAACACAATGTGGCCCAGATGAGCAAACAGATCATAGACCTTCAGAATATGCTTTATGCGTCTGAGCAAAGCACTGCTATTGCAGAGCAAGAAAAAAGGAGAGCAGAGGAAGAGAATGCAACCCTCCGTTTAGTTCACTCAAGCATAGTAGAATTTCAGGCAGCAATCAAAGGAGAGGTCGAGACCCTTGGGGAAGCCATGGCGATGGTCTACGAAGAGATGTCTAAGCTACATCACACAGTGGCCCCAATCTTGGCAATACAAGCTCACACAAAGGAAAGAGTCACAATACTAAAGGAGGCTGTAATCGCTCTAGATAAAATACATGAATGGTTCGTTAAATACCTAGGAGCACCAGTGGTGGTCCCTAAGAAAGATTGGATCACCATGCAGAACGCCAAGGTTCAGCTCCACATCAAGATTCAATCAAAGGACAAATTAACCAAGGATGTGGATAGGGTATTAGCTTCCTACAGACACCTTTTCAGCGGCCTAGAATCTATGATCCAACTTCATGGGGTTCCTTCTATCGGAGAAGTCGGGCAAGTGAGGAAGCAGGAGGATATCTCAAAGGAGGTGCAGGCTTTTGTTGATACATATAAACAAGCAGCCCATGTAGAAGACATGTCGGTCACCAAAGAAAATATCACATGTTATGTGGTAGAACCAGTAAGGATTTACACCAAACTGGTGACCTTGAATAACTAGGTGAATGCCAAACGGACCACCCTCATCCCAGACGCACTCGAGTGCCTGCATAGACATGATGAAGATCAGTCATAGATCACTCCCATCGCAACTGAATACAACCTATGGTGCACCTACTTGACAGAGCAACTCAATCTAGACGTCCCGGAACTTGCTATTGTTAAATTAATGGATTAGATTAGTAGCTTATTTTGTGATGTATGTAGTTTGGTAGAATAAGACATTTTGGAATATGAAAATTCATGAGGAAGACAAAGGGTCATCGGGTAGATGAAGAGTCATGAGGAAGTTCAAGAGTCAAGGGTAGGCCATGTGTGACCCTCACTCTATAAATGCACCCTCATGACACATTTGTGAAGACCTTTGGTTGAGGACAATTTTGAGATATATTGCTTAGGAGAACTTATGTCTTCTAATTGATGCGAGTGATTGTAATATTCCACTATTGGATTCCTCAAATCTTTTATGTCGTAATGCCATGAGTATTTTCTTCGCTTGATGGATTGGATGTGCTTGAGAGTTCTTTGATGTGCAGTCTTTTCATGTGTTGTTTCATACTACAAACTTTGTGTTGCTTCGCATGGATGGTATATGATTCGCTAACTCTATGCTTGTGATGATGAACTGTTTCGTTGGTATTGGTATAATCTATTCTTGACTGTACGTTTACTTATGCTCAAAGATTTTTGATTTCTGTGAACTACTTTACAGTTGTTAAACGGTTTATCTTGTAAAACATGAGTCTTATTTGAAGTCTGCTAACAGTTACTTTACGTAAGGTTTATGTTGTTAATAGTTTGGCTATTCATGGTATGCACGTTATAAGATATTTGTTAATTATTTCCTTGTGTTTATTGAAGTTCATGCTTTCAGTTGAGCCCACATTTCGATTTTGTCTGAAGCAAGCTCTACACACCTGAACGGTAGTCGGGCCTACATACCGAAAGGGACCCCTAAAGCAAACAGTGCAGGCTCTAGTTGGGAACCTACACTGGGGAGATCCCCTTTGCTGTTGGCAGAGAATTCCAACACGTCAACACCTATCCCCTTTGCTCCCACCTTGGGTCAGGCCTAGAATGATGCCCCGGAGGTTGAAGCAACTAAAAAAAGAAGAAAAAGCATAATTGGCCACATTTAACAAGAAATTGTACCACAAAATGCAAAAGATGGCCGGGACAAAAATAATTAGCACGTGGGAAAAAGCTGACACATGAGCTCTACCCCATCCATGGCCATCACCCTGGTTCCATAGGCCCTAGATGAGCCTCCTCTATCATTCAGGAACCCATGATTGTCCCAACCCCTGGAGGGCAATGAACCGCCCTACCTCAAAAGGGGTAATCACTGCTATATTATACACATCATGCTCTTGTCCTTTGAGCCCCGAGCAGTTAATTAAAGAAAATTCATAAAAGGCAAAAGGCATATAAAGAAGGGTGGAAAAATCAAGGCTAGGGCACCTCATGTTCCACGACTACTCCCTCTTATACATTATATACCCAAGTGTGGGCTTTCCCTTATCTAGCTACCCGTATGCCCCATTATGTGGCATAGGGCTGCCCCTCTCATGTCACTTGCCACCCCCATTAGAAGGGTGTACTTTCGACATACTATCCCCTCTAAGGGCTGAAACCACCTAATAAGGTACTTGGCTAACCCCCTTTGGAGTTTGGAGGCACTAGCACATGGAAAAGCCCACTATGGAAGGGCATGCCATTATGAAGTTCCCACTTTGTTATCCATGGTTTGTAAGCTCCTTTACCCGATTATTCTAATGATTGATTGTACTGGAAGCCTAGGGGATGCTTTGGATCTTATGCAGGATTGCAGTTGGTTTCCATTTAGGTTTGGCTTCCCTTTATGGGATCTTGACCCCCAGAGGTCCACATTCCCACATGTAGGGTGTGGATAGAGAGCCATGGGCCTCCACATCAGTAGACAACACTCCATGGACGTTTAGAGACTACTAGCGATCCACTTTTGGGACAATGGTGACATGTTTGGTACACTATGCCCAACAGGCCCCCACAGGAGCCCCACACTCCTGGCAGATGCCCCAACACTTGTACGATGTCATGGCAACATTCATTCCACCACTTGGACCATTGTAGAGGATCTACAGGCATCTCTGATCCATATGGAGACCCATGGGGTCATTGATGTGCCTTCAGACCCACTGAGAGCACCACAGGTCTACTACTTGGAGAACAAGGGGCCACCCCCTTGTCCATCATGTTTCGAGGAATTTATTCCTCAATATGGCACTTCAAGATGTTATTGAGCCTTTAGAGGGCCCTACGACATGCATACATCATTATTTGGCCCCTTCCGAGGCTTGATTTTACGTTATGAACTAGTATGGTGGGCTTGTCACCATTAGGAGTTATTATTTGCACATTATTTTATCTTTAGGGGCCCATAGGCTAATTTGAACTCATTAGGAGGCCATATATTGATGTTAGATACATTCATTTGTATCATCATTGGACTTGGGATCTCTCTAGTCTTAGAGAATTTTCACACTTTTTCCTTGGAGGATATTTGTTGGGGATGGATGAATTTTGATGCAAGGATTTGGGGTATTTCTCTTATCTTGGAGCTTTGTTATGCAAACGAATTGCTGGTTGGATATACTCTATAACGTTGTAAGTGCTTTTTATCATTGTTATTCTTGTTGTCGCATACTACTAAAGTTAGGGCTAGTTGCTGCATTATTGCAATGTGGAATTGAGCTATGTTTTAGTTAATAAATTTATGGGCCAATGTTATATGAATGAAATGTCCTAGAGATTCTTTATCTCGAGAAGCTTGCATCATTTGCTTTAAAGTATAAATGCTTGAAAGTCGCTTTTCTTTTCTTACTATCTACATTGGATGAAGTTCACTTTCTGGGTATCCTTGATCAAGAATCCAAGTTCTTACTCATTAACATCCTTAACATCCTTGACTCCATATACCCAAGTGAATTAGGCACTGGTTCCATAAAAGGGTGATCATCTCAACCTTCATTTTACCATTTTCCCCTTTTTCCCAAGTCTAGCCCCATTAGGTCACCTAGGGCATCAATTTCCCGGCAATTGGGCCAAGGAAAATTTTCGATCTCCTCTAGGCTACTGTGCTGGTGGGTCCCCTCCCTCTCCTCCAAATTTGAGGCCATTCTGACGGTGGAATCTTTGGGAATCCCAAGCCCTAGCTCTAGGACCGAATTTTGCCTAGGTATCCCCAAGGCTAGACCTTAGTAGGATCAATTCAACCTTTTGAAGTGAATATTCTTGTTTGGTCCTTTCCCCTCACCTTTTCCAGGATAGGAACATCGTTGGTTGCCATATTCCATCCCCGAACCTGGGCTGGGTCCACTTGGCCCCACGTGGTACCACTTCTCAATAAAGATGATTTGTCAAAGACCACTTGGGAATCCAAGTTTCCAAGGATTATAGGGATTGAGAAACTCCTTTATAAGCCTATTCTTTCTCCCTCAACCCTCCAATCCTCACCCCTTACCCCTGGTGGATCAAGTCCCTTGCTTAAAGAGCAAGCAAGTTCCATTTTTCACTCCATCCTTGGGAAAGGGTTTTCAGGGTCACTCCTCACCTATCCATTGACATCTATCTTACAAAGTGATCCCTACACTACCGGGACTCCTCCCATTGGTGAAAGTCCGTAAAGAGCAGGGAGACTTAGCTGTGGTGACAGTGGGCTAAGCCTCCACCGTTGCCCTTGACCTAGAAGTTTCCCTCTTAGGAACTCCTTTGAGGTCCCCTGCTGGTTTGAGTGGTAACACTTCCTATTACAATCATCATTTTCTTTACCGTTGCATTCAAAATTCGTAACAGAAGTTGAAGGCATGGAGAAGGTGGCACTATGGCACTATGGACACCTGCATCATTTCATGATTACACACTTAGCATTCTTCTTGATTCAGGAGTATATGGACTTTTAAAATAGATGGACCAAGTCCACTTCTAGGAGTCTCACTGGTGTATACTTCTAAGAGAAAACATCGACATAGCTTTAGCTTTTGGCACAAGCCAACTTCTCCAGTTGAGGGACCCAAAGACTGAATGCCTGTTTGTGATCATTTGGAGCCTTTATGTGACTCTTTATTGCCAGCAGCATCCTCCTGTCCACTATAATATACGGGAATTAAGTACAAACACATATCTACAGATTCTTGGGATGTTCAAATCGACATCATTCTCCTTAAAGACAAATATGCCCTTGTCAACCTCATGGTTTCCTGCTATATATGCAATTCTTGACTAAAGATCCTCAATAATCATTATCTTTAAATAACATCATGGCAGTTATTTCATCTCAAACATATTATCTTCCTTTATCGCCTTGTGTCCCTTTTATTCTGGCAACTAATAACATAGTGGGAAAACATATCTCGTTCTTAGAATCAAAGATAATGATGAGAGAGCTTGTGCACTTTTCCCATCACTATTAATAATCATGATTCACAAGTTCACAACTATCAGCCTTTGCATAAATGTTTAATTGAGACACATATGAAGCAGCATTCTGAGGTTCCAACACAAAAGTTGTTCTGCTGCAAATTTCCCTAGCTCCATACTTACATGGGGTTGAAAAGTACCAAGCAGTGCCCCCTCACAACAGCATCAGGTTGACATGGCATACTTCTAAGTGATTTTTCAGCCTGATCTAGGTGGCCAGCACAATCATGATGGTCACCCATGCAAGTGTAGTGATCAGCCTGTGGTGAGATGTTATAGTCTTGATTCATAGATTGAAAGTAGAACTGGTCTTCATTGACTAGGCCAGCATGGCTACATGCTGATAGAATACTGGTAAACGTTGCAGTTGGGATTCCTAATAATTTTTAATGTCGCTGTGATTCCTTCTTCCCTGTTGCATAGAAACAAAACGTGTTGCCACCATATATCCAATCAGATTGCTAAGATGGATGAAATCAATTTCTATGACAACATTGTATTATAAGTACTGGCACTTAGCTTAAAATCAGTTTGTATAACAACCCACTTGAGAGTCCTAATTCCATTTCAGGGTTTTCTCCAAGTTTTTGGAGTACATTCAATACTCTATCAGTAGAGAGCTTGATGTTAATAAAACTCAAATTCACTTTTAGTCTCTTAACACCATTCTCTTTGTTTTTCTGCCTCAGGTTCATCAGGATCATACCTTGATCTTTTCCCACTGCCACTTTAGCAATAACATCCATCACCCTAGTGTAAAACTGGACATCTTTGTTTTTGTGTCCCTGACCATAATGTGTTTGTGAAGGTGAAATGTATCAAGGGAATTGTTTCCTTTCCTGATGGTTGAAAGAATGCATGCATAATATTCCTATATATGACATCTACTTTCTCTTCCCACCTCATGATTGAGTACCAAAAATCACAGTTATCTTCTAATGTTTCAGTCATCTTTCTTCTTCCACTAAATGATGGTTGAATCCCTACATCTGACAACCTGATAGGCTTTGTTTTTGGAAGCTGCAGGTGGCCCATCAGAGCTTTAATGATTAATCAAGTGCACCACTTGGGGTAACTTGCCTTGTATATTTTGAATGGAAAGAGATTCCTTTTAATAGATAAGATTACCTTTAAACCCAGTCCCAGGTAACTAAAGAAATATTATGATTAGAGGAGCTGCACCATCTTCTTTTGCTTTAGAAACCTCTGCCACAATCTGAAGTATGGCATCTTTAAAATTCAAATGGTCATCTGAAGATTGCAAGTTTGATGAGAAATTCTTGCTTAAGCTTTGAATCTTAATTCTCCATTTAAATGCAAATCTGTCTCCATCCCCATGTAATAAATTGGAACCTCTACGGCACTCTCCTTTTGATGAGAGCTTAGCTTTAAGGTATCCTGGTCTCATGAAACCTCTAAACAATTTGGTAAAACCACCATTTCTATTGATAAACACAATTCTGGAGATGTTCTCAGATCAGTTTCCCATGCCTCGTCTATGATTTTTCCCTTGGCAACTACCCTCTCATGAGTCTTATGGATAGCATCAATGCAATCCCAGATAGTTTTTGTGAATTCCGAAGCAGCGGGCACACAAAGCTGTGCACTGTAGTCCCTAGGACCAAACCAACCAGAGTTGGTTGCTAATCTCTTTATAAATTCATGAGAATAATTGGGTGATGCATATTAGGATAACTGGCAGTAAAGAAATGGAACAGAAATAGGGCATAAAAACCATTTGTGTGGGTTGTTGGTTCAGCACCAATCTCTTGCATATCAATATGTGGTCTATGATTTCTTAATCGGATTGCACTGAGAATGGCAATTCAACCTTGATGATGTGTGGTCCAGTCTGTTCCACATACACCTGGATTGCCTTCTTCACTGTTCCAGGTGATTGATGAAGAATCACTATGATGCCAACCCTCTGAAAATTGCTGTCCGTGGATATCAGCATTAAGGGCAACTGTTGCATATTCATACCAACTGTTAGTAAAAAAATCATTGTTGTAGTTCTGTATTGAGGCAAGAACAGCAATGGTCTCATAGGTATTGACTGCAACTCCCTCTGTTGATTCAGGCTCGTTTCCTCCTGAAAAATATTTTCATCCCTTGGATTCCAATGTTGGGAATCTTAAATCTTTTTGATCTCTAATATTCCATTCCACTGCAGGAAACATAAGCCTGGGACTGGCCCAGGGAACAATAACAGAGCTTCACTTTGCCTATAAATGTCAATGCATAGCCACTTTGAACCATGGCTACTTCTGTATATCTGTATATATGTGTTTATTATCTTTTTGTTAACATGTAATTGCACTGCGGTTGGTAAACTTTGCAGAACATGCTACAACAGTCAGTGTTATTATTGATCTATATTCTGTAAATTATCACAAGTAAGGCTATTTATCCAGTCAATTTAATAATAATCACTTATAGCCAGAGCATTTTGTTATGGAAATTAATCTTATAGTAAACATGATCTGTAGAAAGAGTTGCAGACCTTTTAACTTGTAAATGGTTGTTGGGACCGCAAAACTTACTGTCAATATGTGGATGTCTATCAAGCTTTATCCTCCCTAATTAAATCAAAATAAAATGGCCTTTATATTTGGCTATAATTTGTAACAATGTTGTGAAAAGATACTTTGATAAACATGTTCCATATTGTATTACATTTAATACATTTAGGTATTACATATTGGGTAGGGTGGAGCTTTATTAGACATGAAAGTTAGACTGCACAATATGTGCATTGATTCATCTGGACAACTGAAACACTGTTCTTTCAACTCCAGCAAGGTTATTACTGAGTCTGATAACAAACAGGGGACCTGTTCTATGATTACCAGCCAAAATACTAAGATGTGGATCAGCTAAACCAGATTGTGTTGATGCCCAAAACAGAGAATAGCAGTGTTACTTGCATACCAAGCAGCACAACCATGCTTGCCAACAAAGGGACTGAAACAGGAAACATGATCCGTAAACTGCCATGGATGTTCCATTGGACAGTTCATCACAATAGATCTGATAAAAGTATATTTAAAATCTGAAATTCTATGCTATTACAGTTTTATTAGATTTCTAGATCTGTAGATTTATTGTTAATAGTGCATATATGCAAGTTTAAAATTATGCGGAAAATAGAGAACAACAAAATAAAAACTCACACACATTTGACACAAGATATGACTTGGCAAACCCTTTTGGGAGAAAAACCTTGATGGAAGGCGAAGCCGCTCTGCTCTCTTTCTCTGAATGGAAATATGGCTGCGAGTACAAAGAAATATTGTCTGTGGCCAGTGGGTTACTATAGTGCACAAATCCTCTTTGTGTGCTCTATCTTCTATCCCTCTTAGCTATTTTTGCTCAACTATGGAACAAATGCAGTCGAAAGAAATGGAACCCCTTTTCCTCTTAGTGGCACGGTTATAATACAACCCGATAGCCTACTAGTGGTTAGGTTTGACTACCTCAACTCTTAACTAGAGTTACAATATAGACTCTTCTAGAGTCTGTTTCATCATAATCACATGGTTAGCTCCTTTTACATGAATAATGGGGGCTGAAGTGGCATCCTCTTGAATTATGGTGATGAGAATAGAAAGGTCAACTTGTGAGTGACATAACTTTCGCATACAAACTCTGATTGACGTGATTCTTGTACCGTTGGAAAGGTTTCTGTGTAGACTAGGAAAAAAAGGTGCGGCGCTAAACCGACAAAGTTTTACCCCCAAAAAACGTCATTTGATGCCTCAAAATGCTCTTGGAAAGTTTCAGACCCCAATTTGCCAAACTGGGTCTAGGCGGTAAAAATCGTCTTGAGGGTTGATTCCTCCACTTTTTTCACTTTGAAAGCATTTGATGGATGACAAACAATATAATGATCCAATCCGTATCACACCTCCCCATTTTGGGAGGATTTTGGTCCCCAAAAGCTTCTACTGAATGAGGTCAAGAAATTTTTTTTCCACCCTTTCTCTGGTGTACCTTTTAGCTTTGCATGGAAGTTGTCCTTTCAATCCAATCTGCCAAATGTCGTGCTACCCTTGTCTTTTAATTCTAGACCTCTTCTGCAAAATTGTATCTTCTGTCAACTCTGCTTGAGCATCTAGTGCCAAATCATCCATAGAAGGTAGGTCCTGTTCCTCTTCCTGATTTAACATGGAAGACTTAGAGTTTTAAATTCTCTATATTCACAACTTAGCAAATGCACATATATGGTGGTAAACTGATTCGATAAGCATTATCACCCACCTTTTCCAATATCTCGAAGGAAGCATTGATTTTCTTTGCAGACCCCTGAAGCCTCTCCTTGTTCAACTGTAGCCATACTTTGTCTCCCACCTTGAGCGATTTCTCTGTTATACGCTGATCATGCATGGCCTTATATTTCTCCTGTGACTTCTGCAGTGTCTCTTGTACCTATATATGGATCTTCCCGATCTTCTCTATATCTTTTTCGTCCCTCAAGGCGTCCCTTGTAAGATCTTCCCTCACTCCTTGCGGCCCATATGCAATTTCCAAAGGTGAAGGCGAAAAATATCGAAAACAAGTTTTAAATGGGGACTTTCCTTTAGAAGTATGGACTGCTTTGTTGTAACAATGCTGTATATATACCAGCTTTTCATCTCAGGTCTTTGGATGTTTCTGGTTGTATCCCCTCAAAAGTTACACCAAAGTCCTATTGACTACTTCTGTATGCTCATCTGTCTGCGAATGAAATGTTGTAGATCTCTTCAACTTTGTGTCCATTTTCTTCCACAATGTAGTCAAGAATGCACTTAGAAATCTTGTGTCCTTGCCTGAAACAATGCTCCTTGGTATCCCAAAGTGCACCCAAACCTATCCAAAGAACAAGTTTGCTACTTCTTGCTCATTGATGGCCTTTTTACAGGGCATCAGAACACACATCTTGTTGAACCTGTCAACTACCACGAACATGTAGTCATGTCCCTTCCTGGTTGTTGGTAAACCTCCCATGAAGTCCATGGAAATGTTTTCCCAAGGGTGAGTGGGTACAGGTAGGGGATGATATAGACCCTGTTTCATGTTGCTAGTCTTGTTGGTACAACAAATCATGCATCCTCTTATGCACCTAGCCACCTATTCTTGCATCTTGGGCAAATACACATACCTCTATAAGTTGGTCGTGGTCTTCCCTACACCAAAGTGCCCTACAACCTTGGAGGTGTGAGCCTCTCTAGTCAGCTATAATCGCTCGCCTTTAAGAACACATAGCTTATCCAACTTGTAGAGTAACCCATCCTGGAGATGGCTGTCAATGGTGCTATCGCCATCATGCACATGACCAATGACTCTGCAACTGTTGAAGCACCTCCTTGAAGTCCTCATCCTTTGAATGTGCTTCTTTGTATGCATCATGGGTGAATGGCTCCATGTGCAAAGAGTCCCCAAAGCTGTGATCTTTGATGTGGGTGGCCTTGAAAGCATGTCAGCCAACTTGTTTGTGCTTCCCTTCTTGTACTTATTCGCTAAATGAAACTGGTGTTGAAACCCCGTCCACTTGTAATGCTTGGTTTGTTGTAGCTTACCCTGGGCCTGCAAGTACTATAGTGGCTGGTGATCTATGTGGATTACTAGCTCCTTTCCCATCAGATAATGCTTCCACTTCTTCACAGCTTGCACCAGGGCATAGAGCTCCTTGTCGCAGATAGGTTAGTTAAGAATTTCCCCATGAAATACTTCAAAATGGTATCATATAGGCTTTCCTCCTTGCATCAAGACTGCTCCCATAGCATACCCACTCACATATGCCTGCACTTCAAAGGGCTGCTGCAAGTTTGGCAATGCCAAAACTGGCGCTTGACTGATCTTTTTCTTTAGCTCCTTGAAAGCCTTTTGTTGACCCTTTCTCCACTAGAAACCCTTGCAACTCGCTATTAATGGCGTGGAGCTGCTACCGCTGAAAACGAGGCTATGCATTTCTTCAGGTATTGTGCTACGCCAAGAATAATTTATTGTGGGTTTTCCTCTATAGGAGAGGTTTTGGCCCTAGCTAGCATCCTACATCTTGTGTCCTTTTGTTCTATTGATCTTCATGTTTTTATAGTTGTTTGATGATAAGAACACCATAATAATCAAGATAAGAAGAAGCAAATTATAAGTACATCAAGTCAAAGTAAAAGAACATCACAAGCAATTATCAAGTTTAGAGAAATCACGCCTAATCTAGCTGCCCTAGATTTCTCAACAACTACAACACCCTTACCCCACCCAAATTGGCTTATGACGCACTCTCACGTTGGCTTTGATACCAATTGTTAGGATCACAAAATACCAAGAAACGTGGTGGTGTCTAAACTTTAAAGACATTGTTTCTGGGATCTCATTGGCCCCAAAGAACAAACTAACATGGAGTTTTTTAAATAGGCTACATTGGAGATTAATACCATGGACAAAGCCATGGGTTCTCACAAGCTTGAAGCTTGAAAACCACTTGTAACTTTACTGATTCAAGCTTGCCTGAACCACCCTAACACGTGGTTGTAGTGGAGACATGTGGGGAGTAGTAGGCCATAGGAAGAAAGAGCCACCAATTGGGCCAATAGTGGGTCAACAAGGTAGAGCTATGAGCCCATGGAGGAGTGGTCAATGCAGAGGTGACACAAGTGTGAGCCAACAAGGCTATATGAGTGCTAGGAGGGTGCTATACTTTTTATTAAGTGTGTACAAGGATTGTACAAAACAACAATTTTATCAAATTACATCCAGTAGGATTGGTGGAGGTTAATTCTTATAGGAAGAGAGAAACCATACCAATAAAGAGATTGGCAACAAATTTGGATGCCTAAGAGATCAGTTAAAAGCTTTATTATATTTAAAATTCTCCAACATTTGCACAAACATATTGTTGTGCCTTTATTATGTGATTTATAAATGGTACACTAGATCAATAATAACTCCACAACCTAAAAACATTAATTCTTTTAGCCAATAGAAATAGCTATCAAGTGACTCCTTTTCAATACCATGATAATGGAATGTAATAATAAATACAATTGTGAATTCTTTGTATCCATTGAATCGATTTATTCAAAAGTCAATTGAAGAACCTGTTGACCACTACTGGTCAACTACCCATGCAGTACCCCCCCCTTTTCTTTGCAAAAAGGGGCAGCACCTGATCAGCGTGTCCGTGCCATCCAGCAGTCATCAGCAGCTTGATCAATCTAATTGTAAACCCAGTCTGCATGTATTAATTGTAAATAATCTTAGCAGATATGAGTCGTGTATGTGAATTGCCTAGGTGGACCTAACTTTCTAGTGGTAATCTACGTCCCGGAAGGTTTTTTGTCTCACCGATCCATGGATCGGCAGAGTTTTCCTTCAAACCTGACCCCAAAGCCGGGATGGATTTTGTCATTAGAACTTTAGGAGAATCCTAGTGTGTTGATCTGCTAGATTATAGTTGTGTCGCAGAACTGGGTGTTTTGTGAGGGTCTGTATTAAGTGGGTTTGTCCCCTTGAGATGTAAATTGTAAAAAGTCATCATGAAATGTGTCTTGAGGGTTGAAAATGTTTTAAATCCCCTCGTGAGTCCTAAGTCCTAGGTCCTAGGTGATGTTTCCAAAGGCTTAGTTCGATGATCCATTTAAAAAAATAAATAAAATAATAAATAATAAAAAATTTAAAAATTTAATAAAAAATAATAAAAATTTAAAAATTTAAAAAATAATAATATTTTAAGTGAATAAATCGACGGATGAGATCAAGAGATGTCTTGATCCTCATCAGCGGTCGAGATCATTTCTACATGGATCATTCGAACTAGCCGTTGGGATCATTTCCTTTATATAGGGTCTTAGGTGGTCATTTCAGATCAATTGGATCTGTGAGTCTAAGACTGAAGAAGCTCTCTTGTAAATCTGTTTCTGGTTAATAAAGGAAGACTTTGGGGTCCATATCTTGCTGGTGTTACTCTCTTGGAATGCTGTGAGATCATTTCATTTTCTGCATATGTTATTTTCAGCCATTAATAATAGCTTTTTGTAGAGTATTGTGAGCACAAGTATCTTGTTCACTTGCTGGGGTTTGAGTGCTGTTAGGGTTTCTGAAGTAATGGCAGGTATCTCCATTACTGTTTGAGATCTAGCAGCATTTTTGCCCTCTTTGTTGACGGTTGTTTTGAGCTGTGCAGAAAACATTTTCTGAAGGAATTTTGTGGGCGTTCGGGGAAGTTCTCGGCTGAACCAGCCAACTCCCGCAAGCATTTTTTGTTGAGCCCAGTTGGATTTGATCCTGGGTCTATCATTCGGTTTATTTTTCTAGTTTACATGAGAGATTTTCTGAAGTTCTTCACAGTGAAAACCTAAAATTTCTGTTTCTTTGAAATATTTCCGCACTCATTGCTGAATCTGGCTGTTAAGGGGCCAAATTTGTACATTTATCAGCTGTTTTAGGGTTTCAAATTTTTTTTGGATCTAGGGTTTCAAATTTTTTACATTTTTTATTAGGGTTTTGTCTTTTTTGCAGTTGCAGGATCGCCATCAAGGTTGACACGCCGACACACTGTGCATAACCAGCAGATTTCAACGTGATGCATTCTTTGGTTGCTGGCTCTTGAGCTGGCCGTTTTTGTGGGCACTTTCTGGTGTTTAATCTTCAACGTATACCTTGGGGTCTTATCGGACCTCCAGACAACAGCCACGTCCTGCCGTCCTCACCTGTAAAACTGCGTATGGATGCCGTTGGGAAAATTGTGTAGTCCTGCAAACGTTTAGGGTTTTTCCTTCGAGGTCATCCGCAGGCAGAAGCGAGCTCATCTTATCATGCAAATGGTGCTTCACGCAATGGACGTGCTGTGATCTCAAATTTTCATTCTCATTTATTTGTTCTGATATGGCAAGGACGTGCTGTGTGTGAGCATCAGAAATGCTCAGAATCGACCCACTTTCAGTAGCAGACAGTGGAGCTCTAAACCGATTTCGATCAGAGGTAAATCACTCCAGGTAATGCGTATCAGGTATGCGGCTATGGTAAGATCGATTCACGGTTTCTGAGCGTATTGCGTGATTGCCGTCTGCGTATTTCAAGGATGACCAACGATCGCCATTTCATTCACGCACAGTCTCCAAGCCGAGGTTGCAGTGACCAGGTAATCTCTGCACAGGTAAGCGTATTGATCTGCATATAAATCGGTTTAAATTTTTTTGTGCGGACCTGCATTCATTAGTTCCATCAAGCCGCAAGCTGGTTTCTTCTCCTTTACCCATCTGTCTGGTCCGCGTGGCTCTCCTCAATCCCGTCGTGCGTATCTGCGTGGGCATCGAAAGTTTTTCTTTGTTATACGCCGGCAGCAGGGGTTACGGTTCCACTGCGTCTTCCGCTGTCGTAGCCTTGTTTTATCAGACTTTATTTAGGCTTTTTGTATAGTTTCGTTTCATTTTAATTCTCTTAGGATTTAACATATTTATATATATGCTTTACGTAGTTTATGTTTTGACTTGGATTCGTATTTAAGATTTAGGTTTAGAGATAGTTAACGTAGGTTAATTTTATTTGATTTTAATTTAGATTTAAATTTTTTTTTTAGTTTTATTTCATATAGATTTCAATTATTTTTTTTTTAGGACTTAACTTTGGTTAGAATTTAATTTTAGATTTGAATTTAAATTAACATAGATTTTATTTTGATTTTTAATTTACTTTTAGTTTAGGTTTTGTTTTATTTAGATTTTAACTTAGTCTTTTTAAATTTTGCTTTTAAATATAAAATATAAAAAGGTTAAATTTTTGATTTAGATTTGTTTTAGTTAGTTTTTAATGTGTTAGTTTTAGTTTTATTTTTTTTAGTTAGATTTTGGTTTAATTTTAGCTTTTGTTTTAAAAAAAAAAAAAAAAAAAAAAAAAAAATTAAAAAATTTTTGAAAAAAAAAAAAAATATTGGAAATTTTTTAGATCCGGTTATTTTCGGGAATTGTCGTATCTTTCATGCTGAGATCTGAGAATTTTCAAGTCGAGATACGAAATTGATAATCTGGTTAATGATTTGCGATTCTCGTGGTGTTTTAAAGCATTTATCTCTTCAAAATTTTCAGTTGCCGGATATCGTTTTGGTCATGAGATTTAGCTGATACCTTTCGATGACAAATGGTTGCTATTCACGATTTACATTTCTATATCATCCAACAAGTAATCATCTTACCTATAATCTCTTAAGGCACTGGTCTGCTAAATTGATCAAATCCATCGAGTGCTTTTTATATCGTATCTCGTGTCTCCCAACCAACTGGTCGACAGTTGGTCTCATCATCTCACAGGGTCTACCCCCCTTAGCCGCAGGAGACAGGCTTAAACGGAGGGATCGGGGATCAGAGTGACAGCCCCCGGTCTGAGGGTTGTCGTATCAATCCGCGCGACAACAGAACCATTCAATTTTGTGTAAATAATACCATGTCTAATCACCCAAGAAAAAGTATTTTGGTTTAACTTTGATTACACATTTTTATTTCCTCTTGTTGTTGATATTTTTTGTTATCAAATTTTTATATATGATAGATTTAAAGATAGAGTTTGTTTATAAAACTAATCTTTTAATGATTTTTGAGTCTTGAATTTAATGTTTTGGTCTTTGCCCACTTACCATTACGACACATTGTCATTTCACCTAAGCTAAAGTTTTTTGGTTTCATTTTGATTATAAATTCTAAAGTGTTATTTATGTTGTTATATAATGCCTTCAAATATTGAATGTTTGATGATTTAAGAAAACATGGATTTCATTTAGAAAACCCACTTTTTAATGTACTTTAACTCTTGGATGTGTTGTTTTGACCTTTTCTCACCTACCATTAGAATACATGATCATCTTGATTCTCACCTAAGTCTAGGTATTTTGGTTTTAATTTTGATTAGGATTTTTAAATTCTTTCTTATCATTAGGATTTAGTTTAGTGTTACTGGGACTGAACCGAACTGGTTTGAACCGGTAGGTGCAATAGTTTTGAGGCAAAAACCGGTTCAAACCGGTGATTTGAATCGTTTTCGGCCGGTTTGGTACCTAACTGACCATATCACTGAACCAGCTAGATTGGTTCCAGTTTGGTAAAGTCATGTAGAACATAGCAAATTCCTGCTTGTTTTTTCTTTTTCTTTTATTTGTTGTCTTAGCTGAGCACTACCCCACAATAGGTGCCTAATATTCAAGCATATGGTCATACTATTTTTTTTTAACGAGATCGAGTACTATTGTATTATAAAAAAACTGCAAAGAGCAGAGTAAGATACATATATGCTGGAAGAAGAGAGGAAGAGAGGAAACTATATAGGGACGCAGCCCTGGAAGCCTTATAGATTAGCTTAAAGAAGAGAAATTGAAAAAGATGCCTGCTGTATTGTCTTACAAAAATGCCATCTAACAGGCAGACTTTGCAGGTCATTAGATTAACACCAAAATTGGTTGACGGTTTCCTCCATGTGGTCCTCTTGTTGCTGATCTTGCTGTTCTTTTTGACTTTCCTTGGAAGACGCTTCTGCCTGCATGCTTGCTGTGATGGACTGAATGTGCTTAAGTGCCTCCTCTAGGTGCTCACATCTGTCTTGGAGGTTCTCAATTTCCTTCTTGCGCTTCTCTAGTTTCTTGCGTTTGGACTGGCTATCCGCAATGAAGTCTTCACGCAGGTCATTATGGTGCTTCATGAAACGAGAGATCAGGAAACAATGATCTTTGCACAGCGCGCATGCATCATTTCCCAGGACTCTTTCTAGGGGGTTCTCGCGGGGGCTGGCCCTTCCCTGCGCTTCAGGTTGACGTCCCTCTGCCATGTCTGCAAAACAAATAAGAAACGAGTAACCTTGAAAATGACTTCTGGTATACCTGATGTCTTCTTGGAGAGTCGGATTGATTGAAGAGCCTTGCTGATTTCCTTGACGTCTGCTGCCTGAATGAGCTGGAGCGGGACTCCACTGCTTGTTCCCTCGAAAACCACTGATCTCAAAGAAGCCTTCGCACCCTAAATGCTTCTCGGAGTAATGGTGGAGAGGAGGATTAGGAGGAGGAATATAAGGGCGAGGGGGAGGGTTAGCATAGTGATGAAGCTCCAGATATTTCCGAAGTGTTGCAGAGGGGAAATCGGGTAGCAGATTTAGGGATCTCCGATCTCTGTGATCGAGGTGATGAGTGCCCAGAAGAAGCGTGGGACTGTCACGATGAGGGGAAATTCTGAGGTTGAGGAGGGATGGGAACGCCGGCATAATGTTAAAGATTTGATGTTCGCAGGGGAGTAGATCATGGTTCTGACTTTTCCTGGTGGACTCTGCCCTGTGTACAGACAGACAGCTGCCGTCCTTATGGGATGGGTTTTTCATAAGTTCTGATGTTATCTCTGACCTGACCCTGCTGGAGATTGACCGCATTATTTGCGTGCTTATCCGCCTCAGCATTATGCTCCCTTAGTACGTGCTTCAAGGTAGTATTTCCCAAGTGGCTGAGGGTGTCCATTATCCTTGCCTTGATGCGATTGAGAGAGGCTTTGCCAAATTCTTTACCTTTGTTCATTGCTGCTATTAGTATAGCGGAATCTCCAAGGATTAGAGGATCCTGTAGACCGAGCCTGTGTAGGATTGACGTGCCTAAAAGTAAACTGTATGCTTCCGCTTCATTATTGGTTGCTTGCCCGAGACCCCATTCGTAGTAGCTTACTGTGATCCCCTTCTGATCTTTTATTATTCCTCCAGCGCCTGCTTTCCCGGGATTGCTCTTTGATGCTCCATCGAAGAGGAGAATGGGGCGATTCTGAGCTGTGATCCATTTATTTACTTCTTCTTTGTCCCCCCTCAGTTTCCAGTTTTGCCCCTTCTGTTTAATTTTGATTTGGGGGGGAAGATTTTGGGAGTGGCTGAGGTTGAATCTTTTGTACCAATCCATCTCCTCTTTTGTCCATCCCTGCTGATCAGGGAGAGTTATGTGATTCGCGCTGAATGCCTCAGAAATCCCAGCTATGGTCCTTGCAATTATCTTGTCAATTTTAATCTGCTCATTGTTAAAAATATAGTGATTTCTTGCCAACCAGATATTCCAGCAGAGAGTTGCTGGGATACAATTCCAAATTCGAAGAAGATTTCTTTTCCCTTTCTTGCTCAGAGGGTAGTCTTTTCTCCAGTTTCTCTGTAAGTTATTTACATGGCCATTCCTGCTTCTGGAATCTAAAGGACTAAGGAGCTGATTCCAGCAATTTTGTGCGAAATTGCATTGGAGGAAAGTGTGAGGAATGGATTCCTCCTCAGCTTGACAAAAGCAGCAAATTGAGGGACCTTGTATTCCTCTTTTTCTCAGGTTTTCTGCAGTGAGAATTTTCCCTTTTAGAAGGGCCCAATTAAAATGCTTTACCTTGGGTATGCACTCATTGTTCCAGGCTGCCTTGCAGAGGTTCCAGCTAGCACTGTGAGTCTTATCTTGCAGTGATTTGTAGCCCTCTCGCACTGTGAAGTTGCCCCCACAGGTGTCCCATATATAACTGTCCTCCGTCTCTTTATTCATTGGCGCAACTCCTGCTAGAGAGATTTTTAGTTTATGCCATTGATCTTTTAGGTCCAAGGGCAGGTTCACGACCTTCCAATCTGACCAAGCATTTTGGGACCAGGTGGAAATGTCAAATAAGGAGGATATGTTTTGGTTCTCCATCCAAATTTGGAGGGGTCTTAGATCTTGCAGAGATTCTCTGGGACTTGATCCCATGATTCTATCCTGCCATATTTTGACATTTTTTCCGCTGCCCGGTTTCTTAGATACTTGTTCTTTAAAGTGAGGGAGAACTTTTTTAACCAACCTCCACATTGGGGTGCACGGCCTATCCACGATTGAGTCTTGGAGGATGTTCGAGTTTGGGCCATTAAGGTATTTCCTCTTGATAACTTCGACCCACCATGCTCCTTGTCCTGAAATGATCTTCCAAAGTAGCTTGAGTCCCATTGCCTGATTGGATAGGCTCGGAATTTTAACTGACAGACCTCCTTTGTCATACGGAAGGGTGACTTGATCCCAATTGACAAGACTGAACTTCTTTGAGTCCTGCTTTCCTCCTTGCCAGAGGAAGCTTCTCATGATGATTTCCATATGCTTATGGATGCTTGCAGGGGCCATTATTATTGCATATTGGTAGATAGGAAGGCCGGATAGGACCGCTTTGATAAGGATGGTTCTACCTGCAAGATTCAACCAGGAAACACCCCAGCTCTGCAATAAGCCTCTCATTTTCTCAATATGTTTAGACCAGACCTCCGCTTTAATGTGCTCCTTAGCCAGAGGGAGGCCCAAGTAAGAGAAGGAGTTCCAACTTCTTTGGAGGGGAATATCTAGAATTTGTGAAATCCTTTGTTGAATCTGAAGAGGGACATTCCATGTATAAATTTTACATTTTCTGTTGTTTAGCTTTCCTCCCGAGGCTAGGAGGAAGGCATCCAGAGCTCCTTTAAATCTTCTGGCCATCAGGCTTGATGCACCTCCAATCAAGAGAGTGTCGTCCGCGAAGAGGGAGTGATTGAGCTCTTTTGTTCCCCTTTCAATGCGAATTCCCGTGATTTCCTTTTTGCTTCGGAGATTCTCTAGATGAGCACTCAGAGTCTCAGCCATTAGGATGTAAAGAAAGGGAGAGAGGGGGCAGCCTTGCCTTAGCCCCCTTGAACTTCTAAAATAATTACTTGGCCGTCCATTGATCAAGGGTGAGGTCCATGGATTGCTGATACATCCTTTGATGATGTTTACAAAGAGGGGGGAGAAGCCAAATTTAAGAAGGACTGCTGTAAGGAAAGAGTGGTCCACTCGATCAAAAGCGTTAGCCATGTCTAATTTAATGATCATTCCCCTTTCTCCTCTATTGAGGCTGCTATGAATGGCTTCCTGGACTAGGATGACATTGTCAATGATCTGTCTATTTGGGACAAACCCACCCTGGTTCTCAGAAACTAATAAAGGGAGAAATTTCTTTATTCTATTGGCAATAATTTTGGTGATAAGCTTATAAGAGACATTGCATAGCGAAATGGGACGAAATCTATCAAAGGTTTTGGGGTTTGCCTCCTTAGGAATTAAAGCTATATGAGTGGACTTTGTGTTTTCCCCTACTTTTTGGTTTCTGAAGGCGTTCTTTACCATCCTTACCAGATCCTTTTTTATAGTTTCCCAGTGCCGCCTGTAGAATGCAACTGTAAAGCCGTCCGGCCCCGGGGCTTTGTCTTGTTGCATGCTGAAGATGACTTCTCTGATTTCTTCTTCTGAGGGTTCTTGTTCCAGCTCCTTATTGTTCTCCTCTGTGATTTTGCTTTCAAGAATGTTGAGGAAGGTCTCGCTGTCATGATAATGATTGTCTGCTGTTAGAAGGTTCTTGAAATGATTGAATGCAGCCCCTTTTATTTCGTTTTGACCTTTCAACTCAACCCCCGCTACTTCGATTTTATCTATTTGGTTACATGCTCTTCTGAGCTTGATGCTATTATGAAAGAAGGAGGTATTTTTATCTCCTGCCCTTAGCCAGAGGCAGCGAGATTTTATTCTGAGCTCCTCTTCCTCTGCGCGGTTTTGCCTGTAGAGCTCTTTGTAGAGATTCTTTTCTTTTTCAATGTCCTCTGCCTTGTATTGAATTTGTTCCATTTGAATGTGCCAACGCTCCATTTCGTTTAGCAGGTCTGTTTTTTCCCTCTTTTCTAATATTGCTTGGTCCCTGGCCCATTGTTTTATCGCTGTCCTAAGCTGCTTCAGCTTTGTTTCCCAAACATAATATGGTGATCCGATCACTTCTCTTGCCCATTGAGTTTGGATAAGTTGACTGAAATCTTTTTTGAGATCCCAGTTTTTGTTGTACTTAAAAGGAAGAGGGCCGAGGTTTGGGCCTTTGTCCATAGAGAGAACCACCGGTTTATGATCCGATGCTGATCCATGGATTAATTTACTTCGAATTGAGTAGTTTTCGGTTGCCCTTTCTTGAATTAGAAATCTGTCAAGCCGTTCCTTAATGTTTTGAGCACCTATCCTTTTGTTAGACCAGGTATATTTTCCATTTGACAGGGGGATGTCAATTAGGTTGTATAGCTGTACTATATTTTCTAATTTGTCTCTTGAGGGGTCTGAATGATACTTCCCTCCATATTTTTCCTGCACATTCCTTACTAGGTTCAGATCTCCTCCAAGGATCAGTCTGCTGTCTTGTATAGAGGAAATGTCTTCTTCTAGGGAGTTCCAGCAACATGCTTTATCCCTGTAGTGGTTAGGGGCGTAGATGTTATAGATGTGATAGACTTCCTGTGAGCTTTTGTTCTTCAGGTCCGTTCTGATCCACCATGTACATTGGTGAGAGTTGTAGATGTCCCACTTTGTTTTATTCCATAGTGTTCCAATCCCTCCTGATGCTCCATCTGAGTCATTGGATAGTCCTGAGAAGTTTTTGAATCGCTGTGTTTGTTGGAGAAAGTCCTGATTTATGAGTTTGGTCTCCTGAATAAGAAGGATATCTGGCTGCTCCTGATTAAGAAGGTCCTTGATGGCTTTTAATTTTAGAGGGGTGCCCATCCCCCTACAGTTCCAGGAGACCAAATTCATTATTTACCCGCTGAAGGGTGGGATCCTGTCTTCTCCTTTGTTTTCTCGCCGCTGCCTTTTGGCCGTCCCAAATACGAATCCATAGGTTGTTGTGTCCCTGTGGCCATTTCTTTTGCTGCCGTCTCATCCCTTAGCTCCTTGTTCGATTTCCTGCCCACTTTCCTCGGAGGATCTGATTGCTGGTTGGTTTCTTTGGCTTTGTTTCGGGTAAGAATTCTTTCCACTGTGTGAGGAGGGGAGGGAGGGGGGTTTGTGCAAGGAGAGACAGGGCGAGGTGAATGAGGAGGCGAAGGGGGATTTTCGGCAGTTAGGGATTCGAAGGAGTTTGAGGTCGAGGGGATGGTTGAGATGGGAGGGGGCGGAGGCGGGGGTGGAATGCCTGAAGCAGGGTGGGCTGAGGAATTGAGGCCATGGTTTTGAGAGGGTTTCTTCCTTTTGACTTGCTCCCATGGTCCCTCTTGGGGTTCCTCGTTACTATCTATTTCTTTTGATTTTAGCTTATTACACCTATTTGCAAAATGGCCATACTCATGACATACCTTGCATTTGAAGGGGAGTTGTTCGTAATCCAGCTGCTGAATGTGCATCCACTTGTTTACCTTGATTTTGATGGCTTCTGGTAGTCCTTTCCCGAGATCAACTTCAACACAGATTCTTGCGCATGCGTGCATGTTTTCTTTTGGTTCCGATCTATCAATGTATTTTCCAAGAGCATTGCCTATAGCTCTTACCGATTCGTCCGCCCAGCAGTGAAGTGGGAGATGGGGGAGGCGAACCCAGACAGGAACAGCGTTTGGGATATCCATTTCCGGATCAAATTCCGGGGTCCATTTGTTCAGGTATAAGCCTCTTGTATCCATGAAATAGGGCCCATTGCGAAAGATGAGGTTCTTGTCCTCCTTTGATTCGAACAGGAAGGTGAAGAAGCCACGGCCACAAAATCTTATGGCGATCTTGCCTTGTATCATTGGGCTCCAGTTGCGTTCCGTCCATTTCTGAACCGTTCTTGGTGATGGCCAAAGTCCAGTAAACTGGCCAACCAGACCTCTTTCTGCGAGAGCTATTGCTGATTTCATTGGCAAAGCAGGGGGCAAGTCCACCTCTGGCATCTCATCCAGCTTTTTGATAAACTTAGTTTGAGAAGGCCTTGGTCTCAGATCTAAAGATTCAGAGAGCAAAGAGTCAAAAATTTCTTCGTGCTTTTCAGGGCCAAGGGAAGGGGAGGCGGATCCTGCCATGGCAGGCCCGCTGGGAGAGCAGGGGTTCAGGGCAGCGGCGAAGGAGAGACCCGAGGGGGTCCGGGCAGGGTTCAGCTAGGGCGAGGGCGAGGGAGCCCGACCAGGCTAGGCCTGGGGGCTGGGCGGGAGCACGCAGCTTGAGCAGGCGGGGTTCACGGCAGCGGCTCACGGCAGCAGCAGCGCATCTCCCATTCTGTGATCAGAAATAGCAAATTATTATCATTCGCATATGGTCATACTATTGCTGTGCAATTCATGGCAATATTAAATTCTTAAAGTTGGTAATGTTAAATTTTTAAAGTGAAAGTGACATTCTCCTTTATCTTTCATTTTTATCCTTTTATTTAAATTTTTAACATTACAATGAAATGACTCAGGATGTTTGAAAGTGGTTCCGACCTCATTGGATTTCATATGGAGAAAGTAGAATTTTAGATCTCACTTAAAATCTAGTAGAGTTAAGTTTTTCAGAATTTTAGGAATTGCAATGTTTCCAATGGATTTTGTCATGTATGAGGGTATCAAACTAGCATTTAATCAAGAGCACCAATCCCTCTATGTACCTGGATGTTGGTGCCATTGATTGTTGAACTCCTCTATCATGATCCTACTAAAAATGTACCCATCACTCAAACAAAATCATGACTTGACATGGTAAGAATTTGTTATCTTATTTTAATGCTCAGAGGGTGATTTTGATGATGAAGATCCCAATATAGGCAAAGATTTTGATGATATGTAGGTATTTGTTGTAGCATGATTTTTTATGGATGTTAGAGGCCATATAGGTCTTGTGCTTTTATGTATTTTCAGTTCAAAGATGGATTACACTCGATGTTATTTTATACACTCTTACATGCTCTATAAATGAGAATTCTTGCTTATTTGTGTATATATGGTTTGAATTCATATGCATGCACATGAATATATATGGTTTTCTTTAAAATTTGAATATTTTTTGTGTTTTTGGTTGACTATTTTTTTGGTCCGTTTCTTTACCGGTTCTTGGTTCAGGGGTTCTATCGGTTTGATGACTGGTGTAGTTCTGATAACATTGATTGAGTTCATAAGTAGACACACTCAACCTATACGATGAATTTATATTTTTGGTGAGGAGAAGTTTTTCCTTGACCTACTCATTTTTTTCAAAATTGCCAATACTTTGGGTCATCTTAAAATAGGCCAAAACCCTAAAAGACAAAGCTCGACATTGAAAGTTTCCATCAATTAGGTGGACCTACAACTTCCAACAAAATTTCTGTAGGATTTGGGGAAGAATTTCAATAAAAAAGAGATTGTGTTTGTCCAATAATTAACTTACCCCTTTTATTAAATGGAGGCAATTCATAAAATTGGCTTCTAATAATCTGACTCCTTAGAATTTTAGTGGTATTCAACCATATTTCATGTTAGGAAAGTCATTGAATTTAGACATTATTGGTTACACGCAGATCATAACATCCTACAATGGATTAAAAAACCATTCAAACAACCTTTTATTTATTTATTATTATTAATGCAAGCTCTCTTATAATGTAATAACATTGATCCTAACCAATGATCAATCTCTAGTTAATCCATAAACAATTTGTTTATGGTCCACAAGACTCATCAACGCAGATACTTCTGTGGAATAAAAATCCAATTGAGTTTGATGGTCTCTATTTATGTAAAAAATTAACTATCAATGCTATAATTTCGTCACCATGAATGAATGGATTTGCAATTTAATTGTGCATACACAACATTCCAACAAGCTTCATTTTTGTTATGAAAGTCCATATTGGTTAGCAGGCAGAATTCTTACCTATATATAAATATCTATAATTTACATGTGCCTGCACAACAACCTTGTTGGAAATAATACTGAGAGGGGGGGGTGAATCAGTATTATCAAATGCTTTTCAATCTATCTTCCTTATTTATACTTTGAATAATTCTTCAAATATTGATCATTACTTTGTATGTCAGTATCATAAAATAATGAGCAGGAACAAGAAAAGCAAATAGTCACACAAAAGAACACAAGATATAAGGTGGAAACCCAATGTGGGTGAAAACCACCTGCTGCAATATGTCTCTATCTTCTTTCAATTAGAAACTCCTTTTACAATGATTTTGTACTGGTGCAGTCCTTTACCAGTACGCAGGCTACAACCTGCAGAGAGCTACCACCCTCTCTCGTTCTCCAGCTTCTCCTGGAAGGGAGCTACAACCCCCTTAGCTCTTGTACTAGCCAAGATACTAGTACGTAGGTGCTGGCCTACTGAAGGCTACAACCTTCTCTTTCTTCCAGAGACCACGTTTCATAAATTTTCAGACTGGATCCATGAACATCAATCAATCATCAAGTATATCTGCATCAAACAATCGCCTTTTCCCAATTAGCACTGAATCAAGTAAACACTTCTCTGACAGCTGTACCCAGAACACAGTAACAGTAACCACACACCAAATTCTGAACCCAGAATATTGCAGCAATAGACAGAGGCAGCTAGATCATAATTTAAAGATATACGCTACTTCAACAACCTGAAACCTGCGTGTAGATCTATAAAGGATAATTCCTTCTTTCAAATATTCAGACACTAATTAACCCAGATTGTTAGATTTATAGATCAAGCATGCGCCTCATATAACAGATCAAAATCATGCAAAGATACTATTATTCAAGCATAAAGATTATGACCCATCAATAGAACTTATCCTTCTTTATGCGCTAAGGTTCCTCCTTCATTCAGATCCAGATATGCACCATAACCCAATCACAAATATTTCAGATCTAGCACTTATTAGATATTCAATTTATTCGATGATGCTTTGCCAAATGATCTCCTTCCTCTTTTATAGTCTTAGGCCTTCCACAATACCACGGTCCAAAACCATAGGATCAAAAAAACTGTTGGACTAATACCATGAACCAACCATGAAAGTGCGTGAGATCAACACTTTTGGATGCAATACCGCGAGCCAAAACCATAGGATCAAAAACTATAGGACTAATACCATGAACCAACCATGAAAGTGCGTGAGATCAACACTTTTGGATGCAATACCACGGACCAAAACCATAGGATCAAAAACTATCGGACTAATACCATGAGCCAACCATGAAAGTGCGTGAACTTTTCTTTTCATGAAAGGGACTTTTCTCTGCATGAAAGTGCGTGAACTTTTCTCTACATGAAATAAACTTTTCTCTGCATAAAAGTGCGTGAACTTTTCTCTACATGAAATAAACTTTTCTCTGCATAAAAGTGCGTGAACTTTTCTCTACATGAAATAAACTTTTCTCTGCATATAAGTGCGTGAACTTTTCTCTACATGAAATAAACTTTTCTCTGCATAAAAGTGCGTGAACTTTTCTGCACTATAATTTATCATCTGAGATGAGTGGATTGCCATCAAGTACAACATATGTATCATAATGCCAACAAGCCTATCCCTTCAACTTACATTCATATGCTAGTAAGAAATGAAACAATTAGATTGTGTAAACCAAGGAATGGCCATAGACAGGGAAACAACAAAAATTGTGGAAGTTATCATTGTAAACATCATGTGCAAATTTAAGAACAATGGTTTGGTAGAAGAAATTCCCAATAATTCAATCAAAGAATGTTGTAGCAATTGGTTATCTGATACAATGCACATTACATAACTAATTCAAAGAGAGTCCCTACCACAAAGCACAAAGTTTAATAAAAACTGTAAGTTGTGAATTAACTAAAGATAAGTGAAAGTCATAACATGTTGTAAAGTATGTTGTAATAGACTAAAAAATCTAATGTTTGATAACAACGATTCTAACAGATAATGGCAAGAGTTGTAGGTGTGTTCACACAACACCCAAGAACTATCTCATAACTTAGCATTCAATCTAGAATGACAAGCTTGTTACAAGGGAATGGTAATCATGATTCAAAGGTTGAGATCACTATTGAGTTCCACTAACACGACCTAGGCAAAGCAACAATTAATTTACCTGTTAATTAACGAGTGAGTAGAGCACAAAGCTAGTGTTGTAGGTGCATAACAAAAATGAATTTGCATTGGCATTTGCAATTAATAATGAGAACGCAACTAAGAAATTAAATACACTACAAACACAATGGATTGTTTTACCTTGAAAATCCAAATGGAAAAATTGACATTTGGTTTGGATTTCATTTTTTCTCTGAAAACAGTTAAAAGGGCGAGTTATGCATTCCTAAAGAAGGGTTTAATCCATTCTTACTCATTGACAAAAATTCAAGATGGCTTTGACGACTGTTGATAATATTGGTGATATATCGACGATATTCGAAAATATCGCGATATTTTCGGCAAAATGATATATCACCGAGAAAATATCGCGATATTTTCAAAATATCGGCTATGTTTAAAAATTTGAAAAAATTATTTTTTATGCTTGCCGATATTTGCCAATATTTTGCCGATATTTTTGTCGATATTGCCAATAAGATGTTTTCTGGACCCTCGTTGATATTTTGCTGATACCGATATTTTCAACACTGGTTTTGACTCAAAGATAGCCCTCAATATTTGAACATGCTTCTTCTTCCAAGTCCATGTTTTGCTACTGCTGTGCTTCTTCATTTCCTTTCAAGCTCTCTTGCTTTCATCTTCCTCCAATCCCATTCTTATCTATAGTCCCTCGATGACTTCCTCACCCTTATCATGCTTTCCTAGCACACATCAATTTGTAACCCCCTCTATTCAACTAAGTTCCAAAGCTCCCTTACGAGTCTTTGGCATGCATAATTCATTTTTAGAGAGTTCAAAACATAGTATATTCACTCAAAACACACCAACAAGCTTTCCACTCAGGAATGGCAACATTCTACTCACCAATTTGGCACCTCAGGGACTTGTGCAACTTTGATCTCTTCGTGTATGATTGAATTCCTTTGTAAACGATTGGTTCACACCCTTTTCCATTCGTGGGTCTTTGACCCTTCTAGAGTTTTTGCACATTCAATTTTGTCTGCCACGGTACACCTTGACATTTACCTCGGTCTCGTAGAAAATCAACATATCAACTTCAAATTCCAACGAATGTACCCGGCCCATTCTTTACATTGAATTTGAGGCAACATTTCAATTGCCACCCCAACTTCCACAATTATGAGGGTGATTGTTCTAACTACTTGGTCATTCACAATCAATGATCTTTTGGGCAAGAGGGAAAAGGTTTGGATTTGAATTTGAATTTTATGGCAAGCCTTTAGCAAGACAATTTCCTGAATCCCCTCATTGTTTCCCCACTTGTTGTATCCATTGGGTCTAGGAATTAATATCTTTTGTCAATCTACTATAGTTTTATCACTTATACCTCGTTGTTAAGTTTAGGTATGTTCTATGCTTAGATCAATTTATTTCAATTTTCATAGTTAGCTCAACATCTTTTCCAGATTAGCAATCACATCAGCATTAAAGTAAACTGCAGATAGAACATAAACATAAATCGCAGAAGACAAACCAAGACAAGAGGACACAAGATGTGGCGCTAGCCAGGGACAAACCCTAATGTGGGGAAACCCTTGATCAATTCTTTTTTTATGTTCTTCAATAGTTCAGTAGAGAGAGAGAGAGAGAGAGTACATTTACAATAGAAGTCAACACTTTGACTTATGTAGATAAGAGCAGAGATCATCTCTAGGAAGATGATACATGAGATCAGTTGAAGACATGCTGCTTCAATTGATTCTCCAAGGTGACTCCACCTCTCATTGTGCTGCATCTCGTCATTGTTGATTTGGGGTAGCATCGATGTGCTCTAGCCACAAAAATTGGTGGAGAGTGAAAGATCCAGAGTAAACAGCGGAAACACAGCTACGGCAACACAACTACGGCTGTTGAAATAAACCATAAAAAACGAAACATGAATTTATACAAGTCAAACAACGAACTATGCAGCTACAATTGCCTTACAACTCAGACTATGAGTCCAAACACTCTGCATCACCATGGCAAACTACTACTGCTACAATAACATGCAGCTACAGCTGCGTTACAACTCGGACTATGTGTCCTGACTCTGCCCTTGCTTCTATCACTCATTTACATTTATACAAAAATTGAGTCTGTTATTGCCCCTTCAATTCGAAAGGGTTATAGCGGTGACTCCCATTAGGAGTTGAAGGGTCATGGCGGTGGTGCCCTTTCAAACTTGAGCAGGTCATGGCGGTGATGGGGAGGCGGTGTCGAGGTGTAATTATTTCCAACACTCCCCCTTAATTACAACTGACAACTTAACCATGACTTAACAAAACTTAAACATGCCTGCTGGTCTAAGTCTCAGCTAGGCTTACAATGATTCAAAAACTTTGACATCAACTCTTGTGCTGAATTTCTTTTTCCTTTTCTTCTAGATCCTGTATCCTTTGAATTGCTTCATCTTCGTCTTTTTGGTGTGGGTTCCAAATTTCAGTTTCTTCATTTGTTGTTGCAACTCTACCGAAACATAGAAAATCATTTCAGGGTGTCCATGGACGTCCTTTACCTCTTCAAAAATATGTTTGTATGTGGACCACTGCCACATGTCATATTCTATAGTTTGTTCTTCATCATCAATCTTCTGATTATCATTTTGTTGTAACATAAGTTCATAATAAAATTTAATCTCTTCATGGCTCCAATACATGAAAATTTCATTTTCATTTTCAATATCATCCATACTGTCTTCAATATTCATAGCTGCAATTTCTATGCAGGCATCATCAATACATGGTTTTTCAAGCTATGCTCTAAGAAACTTTAATTCTTCTTCATGTTTTGCTGCTTCATCTCGATTGCTTCTAGAATCTGCACACACAAAATCATTTTTAAGTTTATATGAAAAACATTTTGAGAACCATATTGGTTATGTTCATTTTGCTATCGACTGAGAGCTTTCTCCTCTTATTCCTTCTTTAACTTTGTGGATGCCTCGTAATCTTGAGTCTCCACCTTTGCTTCTGCAAATAGGTTTTCTTCCGCTTGATTTTCAGACACAAGTGGGTTTCTCTCACCAAATAACAGCGTATCAATAAGATGTTTATGTTTCATCATCTACAGCCACTTGTCACGAGTTAATTGTTCTTCATCAAATTTAACATTAGCAATTTCAATTGCTGGATCCACTAAACCAGATGCTTCTCCATTGGCAACATTATCTATGCCAAAATCAGCGTCTATTGATAACACACCATCAACATTGTGATCCACTTTCAAGTGAGATTCACAAAATCCTTCATCTCTCTGTAGATTCACTGCTACAGATCCATCTTCATTCTCATCTTCAAGCACTGCTACAACAGACTGAACAACACTACTGTCTTCGACTTGATTACTCCCCATTGCAACAAATTCTGCTTCGAGGATCTCCCATGCTTCATTGGAAGTTGTAGCTTCTGCTACCTTGCACAAACAATTCTCATCCAAACCTTGTTTTATAAAATTTAATGCTAAATCATCACATACTTTATCGTATGGGTTATCAGACCAATGTTCAATTAAGTCTTTTGCTCGAAGAAAAGTAAGCATTCTAATAACCCACAAATCAAAATATTTACCCGTAAACATAGGTGGTGGTAGCAGATCAAAACTACACCAATCAGCTTCCATTTTTTTTCTATCTTCTACTAGACTTCTCAACCTCTTTGCTTTTCCCATTAGAACACTACACCTCTTTGCTTTTTGCTTTTCCCATTAGAAAAGAACAGGTTCCACGCTCAAAGCTTCTCTGCCTTTGCCTTCTTTATCTAGTTGGCAAAACTTTGATGCTGATGCTGGTGGCTTCACAAATGGGTTGAACACTACAAGTTCAACGCTCTTTACTGGGTCGTTACTTCCAAAATGAACTCAAAATTTCTCTACCTTTATTTACCAGTTGTGTTCTTCTTCACAACACAACATTTCAGAAATCAACCTTCAAAACTATGTTGGACAAAATTCCAATGCCAAAGTAAATAGAATTTTATTCAAAATTCCTTCCTTCATATGGGTGTTGCCAAACTATATTACCAGGCCATTTGGAATTGCATATAAAATAATTCCAATGTCGTTCCAATTAAGAAGATAGCAAGCTTGAGCTTCAACGCTTCAACAGCACAAATTAAAGTCAACTTAAGACTTAACTTCAGTTGTAAACACACTGGGACTGAAGGTTACAACCCTACCAGACTTAGACACTAATTGCAACAGGTTCTCCAACTTCTAGTAATTCAACATTCCATGCTTTAATATGTGTGAAATTAAAAAATCATGAAATTGAATAAATTATTCTTGACCATTCTTCTCAATATGAACGTAGCTCTATAGGCTCACGATTCTATTAACCGGCCACACCACAGGAAATGAGCTTTTCTCGTAAGGCACAATTTTTCACCAAAACACTGTGATGCTTGACAAAATTCACCCAAAACAGTGCGATACAAAACTTCGCTGACTTTTACAAAAGCCCAAAAACTCTCAAATAAAAATTCAAAGGTTAAATCTCTGTTCAAACCTTCAACTTGCTGCCAAATGCTTCAACGAAATCAACGCTTCAACCTTCCTGGCAATTCCTTTAACCATACATGTTGGCCGCACACATATCGGCCACTCTACCTCCACACTCCAAATACATGCTTCCTCACACCTGCCGAGGTCGTAGCTCTGTGGAGCACTAGAGATTTTTGCGCTCCACTATGACTGAGTAGAGGTAGCTCTGGTCCCAATCGACACAAAGTGTTGGCAACAGTGTACTTTCACACGAAAGATTGGTAAACACTCAGCTGCTTTTCCTTCACCTTCAAATCGCGACAGTGAACAACAATTGTATTACACTCAATTACTCTGGCTCTATTCGACCAACAACTCTGTAACTCGATTCGACCACGCATAGCGATGGAGTCTCACCCAATAAGTTCTCTTTGGCTTACTAACTGGCTTTGATACCAATTGAAAGATCCAGAGTAAACAACGGAAACACAGCTACGACAACACAACTACGGCTGTTGAAATAAACCATAAAAAACGAAACATGAATTTATAAAAGTCAAACAACGAACTATGCAGCTACAAGTGCCTTACAACTTGGACTGTGAGTCCGAACACTCTGCATCACCATAGCAAACTACTACTGCTACAATAACATGCAGCTACAACTGCGTTACAACTCGAACTGTGTGTCCCGATTCTGCCCTTGCTTCTATCACTCATTTACATTTATACAAAAATTGAGTTGGTTTTTGCCTCTTCAATTCAAAAGGGTTATGGCGGTGGCTCCCATTAGGAGTTGAAAGGTCATGGCGGTGGTGCCCTTTCAAACTTGAGCAGGTCATGGCGGTGATGGGGAGGCGGTGTTCGGTGAGGCGGTGTCGAGGCGTAATTATTTCCAACAGAGAGGCTAAGGCACATGAGATCTCCAATACCCAGAAAGGGCTTGGCAAGATTCTAAATAGTTTGGGAGATATTAAAATAATTAATATTTTTAATGAAGTCCCTAAGTCTAAACTTAGGGAAATTAAAATATTAATGTGAATTAATATAAAACTGCGTTAGAATGGTCCAAAAGTCATGGATCAAGTAGATCTAATCTTAGCCGTTGATTAGGGACTTAATTTCGGCCGTTGATTTGTCAACGAGAAAAGTATAAGAGGAGGCTTGAGGGTCACTTGGAGAACACATCAAGAGGTCAAGATTTCGACTTTCTGGGGCTGGGTTTGCTGAGAAAGTTGAGAGAGTGATCTGGAGTTGCATTCGAGGGGTAGTGAATACAGAAGCAGAGGCAAAGATAGTGTTGGGAGGATCACCGCAACAGCCGGGAAAGCTGGTGCAGAGGGCAGAAGTCGGAATAGTCGGGAAAGCTGACGTAGAGGGCAGAACTCGAAACTGCTGGGAACAACGGAACAACTAGGAAAGCTGAAGCAGAGTGCAGAAGCCGGAACTACCGGGAATAGCTGGAATTGTCCGGAACTGTTGGAATAGCTGGGAACAGCTGGGAAAGCTGACGTAGAGAGCAGAAGCCGGAACTGTTGGGAACCGCCGGGAATTGTTGGAACAGTCGGGAAAGTTGACGCAGAGGGAAGAAGCTGGAATTGCCGAAGCTGTCGGGAACAACCGAAATTGGCGGGAATTGTCGGAACAACCGGAATAGCCGAGAAAGATGACACAGAGGACAGAAGCCGGAATTGCTGAAAATGTTGGGAAAGCTGACGTAGAGGGCAAAAGCCAAAACTGCCAGAACTATCGGGAATCTGACGCAAAGGGCAGAAGAGGCTAACACAGTCCCTAGAGGCTGACGCTGGGCTTTTTCGTGGGGCAGATTGGAGTTGAGGAGTTGCCGGAGTGTTTATCCGGGGTTTTAGTCGGAGCATCTGTCTCCGAAAGAGAGTACTACTGACGAGATTTTTCTCTGTTGGGTGAGCCAGATTTGGCACCCAGATTGTATTTTGAAACTGCTTAATAAATCAAACACTTAGATGGTTGCACCGGTTTTCCCGCACTGGGTTTTTTCGGGGACATTAGTCCAAAAATAACGGTGTCATTTGTGTGCTTGTTTTTGTTTCCTTCAGTGGATGATCTGTAATATGTTGAGCATGTACTTGTGTTTATTTTCAATATTTACATGGTAAATAACTTGTTAATTAATCAAAACAAGTAGGAAGGAATAAATCAAAAAGTACATGGAGGGTTTCTAACTGTTAGACTTAGAAACTTCAACATGGTATCAGAGCGTGGTTGCAAATCATAGGAGAACTGAGGACATCAGCCAAGCAGAGCAGCAGCAGTAGAAAACAGCTGTCCCGAGTGACAGAAGCTGTTCCTAGCAGCAAAACAACAAGGAAGGGGTGACGTAGTGCCTGCGTCATCAAGTTCAGGCCAAGAAGAGGTTGCGCAGAGGCTGAGGGAGGCAAAGACAGGCTCACGTAGAGCCACACAGAGGCCAGAAGGGTTGACGCAGTTGGCTTAGGGAGCTAGTTTGCCGGTGCTGGGACTGCGCAGAGCCTAGGAGCTCTTACCTTCAGGTTGTTGGGGTTTAGGAGGCTCTGGATAAGTTGCAGAGTGGAGCTGGTGGGCTATTGTTGTCAGAACAATACCTAACAGGGCAAGGCCAAGGAGGAGGGAGTTGCTACCGAGGGTTCCTAGTCGAGAAATCCAGATCAGTGGTGCGGTTGCACAGATGATCAGAGTAGGGGGCATCTCGACATCAGCAGAAGGGTTTCCAGGAGGGAAATCGAGGCTCAGAGGGAGTCACATTGAGAACTTCCAAGAGGGAAGTAGAAGAGCAGCGGAATGGCACTACACGGAGTAAGAGACCAGGACAGATTGGACGGAGCCTCAAACTTCGTAGTCTAGAAGGCCAGAATCTTATCCGTACTTGACAGAAATCGTGTCAAGCACTTTGCCTTGAAGATGATAGCGGTCCCAGTTGACCCAACTGACAATGACAGGTATGAGGAAGCAATGGCGAGGGCCAAGAGTATCATTCTTGATGGGGTCAAGGATCATATAGTACCACATATTGCCGAGAAGAATACGACACGGGAGATGTGGGAGGCCCTGACCAAGTTGTATCAGCATACTTCCGTGCAGAGGAAGATGCTCCTAGAAAATCAGCTGCGGTCATACCAGATGCAGAAGGGAGAACAGATCGACACCTTCCTCGGTCGATTGAAGGAGATCCGAGATCAGCTGACTTCCATAGGGGCCACACCAAATCCAGAGTTGATGGTGAGAACAACCTTGAATGTAGTCTCAGAAGACTGGGAGGTGTTTGTCTAGAGCATACTGGGCAAGGCGACCCTTCCAGATTGGGAGGAAATGTGGGCGGCTCTTCGCCAAGAAGAGATCAGGAGGGTGACCAAGACGGGAAGCAACAGCAAGGGGATTAGAATCAAGAAGGAGGAGGAGGTGGATGTTGCCCTAGCATCTGAGGGTAAGCAAGAAAAGCGGAAGAAGAAGGACCTCTCCAAGGTCAAATGCTTCCACTGTGGGGAGCTGGGTCATTATGTGACCCAGTGTCCGAGGAAGAAGAGCAAGGGAGAGGCTTCCGAGACCAAGGCAATGCCAGCAAGGGCAGAGAAGGAAGTGGTGTAAAGTTTTTGTAGATGTTCTATGCTAAGAGCAATTTCACTTTTCTCACAGCAATCATACAAGTAGATAAGCAAAATGCAGATAGAACATATAAGCAGATCTTACAGAAGACAAATCAGAAACAAGAAAAATGTATGTGTTTGTTTCGGCGGTCAACAGGATGCTTCAACCAGCAAAGTCTCCTTTGGTCAGCCAGCCCAGCATGTGTCACAACAGCCCTCCAACCAGTAGATGAGTCAACCCAAGTCAGTTCTACAAAAGTCAACGCTGTCCTGAAAAGTCAACGCAGGGGCAGCAAGCTAAAAGTCAACGCAGCAGCAAAACGGTCAACCCTTTGACCTCGATTTTTGTGCCAGGTAGTATGGCCTTCAAAAATCGAACCTCCCACAAGTTTTCAGCTTGTTTGGACCAAGCGTTGACCAAAGTCAACGCTGGTCAAACTTCTGCGAAACCCTAGCAGCAGAAACCCTAGCAGCAGAAAACCTTAACAGCAGAAAAAATCCTCTTCGTCCTTCCCACGTGTTGCTGAAATTCATCCTCCAGGTAGCTCGTACTTTTTAGGATGAGAGAGGAAGATGTGAGTTGTGTTGTGTTCAAATTCTCTCCAACTTTTCCTGTATATATATATCCATCAATGAGGGTGTGTGACACATCTGTTGGGCATGTGAGCCTACATTACAAAACTGGCTGACCTTTGCACATATAATTTATTAAGAATAATAAATTCAAAATATAAGTTCTGCTCATCGGATTAAGACTATTTTTATATGGATTTTACACCTCTCAGAAAGAGGAATCCAACAAAAATATTAGCCTCTTAATCTGAGCATCAGAACATGGAGTTTGGACCTAGCTGTCCAAATTTAACACTCCCTCTCAACTAGGGAGAACTCCATCTATTAGTGCAATTAACATCGTGAGTCATCCCGCCGAAACTTGCTTTGCTGGCTTCTTTATTTCAGAACAGAAGTGGGTCAGTCACAAAGACATCATTCCCCGACTGACAAATCAGTCCAGAGGTCCCAGACCTCACAAATCTTGATCCCAGATCAAGTGGTTGGACCATGCCATCCTAGATAGAGAGTACGGCAATCTCTGATGCGTCCATCAGTCTTTGCTAATAGTCTCTAGCTTTTCCACACCTCATTGGCCAAATGAGAGGTACTTCCCATGAGCCCTGAACTCAATGGGTAGGATGCATACGGGGCACAGATTAAATGAGTGGTGAACCAGCTCAATAATCACAAGGGTGGGGCAGAAGCATTATGAGTGCTTATAGCTCCGAGAAGCTATCCCCAAAGCCCCCCAGAGCTCCCAGAGCTCATCGTCCAACAGGACCCACATCATAGGGTCTTTCCACGACACCAAGACTCTCATGGAAGGTTAGGAACTTGACCTTCCCCAGGGGCTTAGTGAGAATATCCGCGACCTGCTCATCAGTTCCTATATGATCGAGCCTTACGGCGCCTCGCTGTACCATATCCCGGATAAAGTGGTACCTGATATCAATATGCTTGGATCGGTCGTGGAACACAGGATTCTCAGTCATACGAATCCCACTCTGATTATCACAGAGTATTACAATGGTATCTAGCACATGTTGGAACAGCTCACTAAAGAGCTTCCTCAACCAAACTGCTTCACAACAGGCCATACTAGCAGCAATGTATTCGGCCTCCGCGGTGCTCAAAGCCACCGACTTCTGCTTCCTGCTCATCCATGAGATCGAAGCAGAACCCAGATTGAAACAGCATCCAGATGTGCTCTTACGATCCACCACACTGCCAACCCAATCGGCATCAGTATATCCCCGGAGTATCACACTCCCGGCAGTGTATCTCAGCCCATGGTTTATCGTGCCCCGAAGATATCTCAAAAGATTCTTGGCACCAACCCAGTGAAAATGATGAGGCTCAACCATCTGTTGACTCAAAGTATTCATTGCAAAACATATGTCCGGACGGGTGTTCACTAAGAACATCAAAGCTCCTATGAGTTGACGATACTCAGTAGGATTGGCCAAGATAGGCCCTGCAGCGCTGCCACTCAACTTCTTAAAGTTGAGTTCCATTGGTGTTGACACGGACTTACAGTCCACCATCCCAAATCTTTCCAGAAGCTTCACAATATACTTTCCTTGAGAAAGGAAAATCTCTCCAGGTCTCTGCCAGACCTCTAGGCCTAGGAAATAGTGCATCAGTCCTAGGTCTTTCATCTCGAACTCAGCAGCAAGCTCCATCTTACATTGATGAATGAGAGGGTCATCACCTGTCAGGAAGAGGTCGTCCACATACAGCACTAGAATGAGAGGCTTTCCTTCCTCAACCTTAAAGTAAAGGTTTGGATCAGCATTGCTTCGAGTGAAGCCCAGCTTCATCAAGTAACTATCCATCCTCTCATACCAAGCTCTGGGTGCTTGCTTTAACCCATAGAGGGCTTTCTTCAACCTGCAGACATAAGTGTCTCGATCTTGAACTTCAAATCCCAGAGGTTGTTCTACATACACCTCTTCCTTTATTGCACCATGCAGAAAAGCGGTCTTGACATCCATCTAATGAAGACTCCATCCTTGCGCAGCAGCAAGGGCTATGATGGATCGGATGGTGGTATATCGAGCCACAGGTGCAAATATATCGTCATAGTCAATTCCTTCCTTTTGAGAGAAGCCACGGGCAACAAATCTTGCCTTAAACTTTTCAACACTCCCATCAGATCCATGTTTAATCTTGTAGAGCCATTTAGCGGTGACAACAGATTTGTCCTTCGGTCTCGGGACCACATCCCAGACATCATTCTTCATAATAGCCTCATATTCTTCATGCATAGCATCCTTCCAGACTTGATGCTTGATGGCTTCTTCAAAAGATCCAGGTTCAGATTGTATAATAGTACTCATGGCAGCTAGATACCCTTGGTATCTACACGGCTTCTTGCTTTCTCAGAATGTTCCCCTTGGGGCAGCATGACCCTCAGCATCTTCGAGGGTGTCCCTGAGCCATGATGGCCTCTTTCCTAGAGAAGGGGAAGGATCAATAGGGTCCATTGGCCCTTCAACATCAGGCATAGTCTCATCCTGGGGTTCTTCCAGATTTCCAGGTCTTTCTTCATGGTTTTCTTCAGATCTAGGAAGATCTACTACTTTCTTCAGGGAAGCATCTTCGTCAAAAGTGACATCATGGCTTATCTCTACTTCCCTTTGACCAGGTACATAGACTCTATATGCCTTAGAAGTCTCACTGTAGCCCACAAACATTCCTTTCTTCCCAGTAGCATCCAGCTTACTTCTCTTTTCTTTCGGCACATGAAAATAGACAGGACATCCAAAAATTCTAAAATGTGAGACATCAGGTTTCTTACCAGAGAAAACCTCTTCGGGAGTTTTGGAGTCCAAAGCGGAATGAGGGCATCGGTTTTGAATGTACACAGCAGTATTTGCAGCTTCTCCCCACAGAAACTTTGGAAGACCCTGGTCACATAGCATGGCACGGGCAGCTTCCACAATAGTCCTATTCTTGCGTTCAGCAACACCATTCTGCTCAGGAGTATATGCAGTGGTAGTCTCCCTCTTAATGCCAGCTTCTCTGCAAAAGTCTTTGAACTCATTTGACTCATATTCAGTGCCATTGTCAGTCCTCAAAATCTTGATCTTCTTTCCGGTCATATTTTCCACCAAGGCTTTGAAGGTACGGAACCACATGAAAGCCTCATCCTTCTTCTTCAAGAAGTATATCCAGGTTTTGCGAGAGAAGTCATCAGTAAATGTCATATAGTAAGAACATCCCCCCAGGGATGTTATAGGCAACATACCGGAAAGATCAGAATGGACCAGTTGCAATATCTCAGATGTCTTTGTGACACTTGAGGGGAAAGGTCCCCTTGTATGTTTTCCTTCAGCACAGCCCTTACATACACCTTTATGATTATTTCCAAAATCAGGCATCCCTGTCACCACCTTCCTTGCTTCAGGAAGAGCCTTGTAATGAAGGTGTCCAAATCTTCGGTGCCATAGTTCGGTTTGACGGATAGTATCACAAGTCATAGCTCCCAACGGACTCCCTCCAACCTGGTAGAGTGTACCAACTCTAAAACCAATTGAGATAGCTTCCTTGAAGCTCTTCTTCCACATGAGTACCTTTCCATCAGAGAAAGTTACATTGAATCCTTTGTCTTCCATGGTAGATACAGACACAAGGTTCTTCTTCAATTTGGGTACATAGAGTACATCTTGTAGATGGAGGACTTGTCCTTGAGACAAGTGGAGGGTCACAGTCCCGTTCCCTTTCACAGGATATGTGGCATTATCCCCAAGGATAATTTCTAGATTAGTATCCCTTTCAACCATGTCAGAAAGTGCTTCCTTGAATCCGGTGATGTGTCTTGAGGCACCACTATCGATTAGCCAGACATCCATAGTGTCGGGCGGAGATGCAGCTGAGAGAGCAGATATTAGAATATACTCATTTCTTTTATCAACAACATTAGACTCCTCATACCTGGTATTTCTGGTCCTTTTAGAAGGTGGATGGTTTCCTTCAAAGTGAGCCTTCCTCTTTCCTTTGGATTTGTCATTTCTTTGATTCCCATTCCTTCGGTTGTTGTTGTTGTCGTCACTATCGGGAGAATTCTTCTGGAAGGGGCATTCTCTAGCATAGTGTCCAGTCCTATGGCAGGTGAAACATTTACCCTTCTTCTTTTGAGTCTTAGTCCTTCCTTTGTCCTTGGAACCACCAGAGTTCTTCTTTCGGGAATGAGCAACATAGGCAGCATTTCTTTCATTATCAAATTCCTTCATCCTTGTTTCTTCTTGCATACATCTAGACAGAAGCTCATCAAAGTTAGGGATGGTATTATTGTTGAGAATGGTAGTTGTGAATACTTGCCATTCATATGGAAGTCCTCCAAGTGCGGTGAGAACCATCTCACGATCAGCTATTGTCTCCCCAATAGCTAGCAGATTGTTCCTGGTTTCGGTCAACTTCATAAAGAAAGTTTGAATAGACTCGTCTCGGCCCTTCTTCATATTCTTCAACTTGTTCTTGAGGAATAGCACTTGGTTCACATTGTTTACTCGGAACATAAGTATCAGTTTGTCATACATCTCCTTGGATGTGCCTAGTTCAGATATGTAGGCAACCAGACTCTTATTTATGGATTCCCTGATCAGCAGTTTTGCTCTGATTTCTCCCTTCTTATACTTGTGTTTAACAGCAGCAGAGGCATTTGATGGAGGTTCTTGAATCTTCCCTGTCACATGATCTAGGAGATCATGATCTTCTAATTTGAGATCTAATAACATCTTCCAGGCATGGAAGTCATCACTTCCAGTCAGCTTGTCATTCTCCCTGAATTCAAGCTTAGAGGAATCCATTTCCTTCGATGATGATTGCTATAGATAGAGTTTGTCTTCACCTCAGCTCTGATTCTATGTAAAGTTTTTGTAGATGTTCTATGCTAAGAGCAATTTCACTTTTCTCACAGCAATCATACAAGTAGATAAGCAAAATGCAGATAGAACATATAAGCAGATCTTACAGAAGACAAATCAGAAACAAGAAAAATGTATGTGTTTGTTTCGGCGGTCAACAGGATGCTTCAACCAGCAAAGTCTCCTTTGGTCAGCCAGCCCAGCATGTGTCACAACAACCCTCCAACCAGTAGATGAGTCAACCCAAGTCAGTTCTACAAAAGTCAACGCTGTCCTGAAAAGTCAACGCAGGGGCAGCAAGCTAAAAGTCAACGCAGCAGCAAAACGGTCAACCCTTTGACCTCGATTTTTGTGCCAGGTAGTATGGCCTTCAAAAATCGAACCTCCCACAAGTTTTCAGCTTGTTTGGACCAAGCGTTGACCAAAGTCAACGCTGGTCAAACTTCTGCGAAACCCTAGCAGCAGAAACCCTAGCAGCAGAAAACCTTAGCAGCAGAAAAAATCCTCTTCGTCCTTCACACGTGTGGCTGAAATTCGTCCTCCAGGTAGCTCGTACTTTTTAGGATGAGAGAGGAAGATGTGAGTTGTGTTGTGTTCAAATTCTCTCCAACTTTTCCTGTATATATATATCCATCAATGAGGGTGTGTGACACATCTGTTGGGCATGTGAGCCTACATTACAAAACTGGCTGACCTTTGCACATATAATTTATTAAGAATAATAAATTCAAAATATAAGTTCTGCTCATCGGATTAAGACTATTTTTATATGGATTTTACACCTCTCAGAAAGAGGAATCCAACAAAAATATTAGCCTCTTAATCTGAGCATCAGAACATGGAGTTTGGACCTAGTTGTCCAAATTTAACAAGTGGAGACAGACCATGACTGTGCCATGAGTGCACACACGCCACTTGAGAGAAAGTGGGGAGACATCGAGCTGTAGTCAGGCGGACTACAGGAGATGAGGGGCATGATCCTCGAGGTACCCATCCTCTTGGATTATACCTAGCTATGGGAGCCCCAAAGAAGAGTAGCAGGACTGGCGGATGTCAGAAGAGGCGGATGCAAATGGAGTGACAGAGGGAGCTACAGTGTAGGATTTCCAGGACAGCGTGAGGCAGTAGTGCGAGAAGCACAGGGGTGTTGCAGCAGTGCAGGATGACACAAAGAGGTGTGCAATAGTGCGAGATGCATGGAGTAGTTGCAGCAGCGCAAAGGTCAGAGAGGGAGCACTTGTCAACGACAGAGGGAGCTTCAACATCATGGGGGTCTTTAGCCTAACAGAGAGGTCAGATCAGTTACTTACTTCTCAGTAATTGAGTTGAAGTGCAGTAGTTAGCAGTGGTAGTGCTATAGGCAGCACGATGCAGTATGATGAGAGGGGATGCTCAGCACAGGGACTGATGCCAGATGATTAGGGTGATGCTCAGTGAGGAGTATTGCTAGAGCACAATTCTCACTAAGAGGGAGTGTTGATTAGGGGTAGCGTCGAATGTGCTCTAGCCACGAAAATTGGTGGAGAGGCTAAGGCACATGAGATCTCCAATACCCAGAAAGAGTTTGGGTAGATTCTAAACATTTTGAGAGATATTAAAATAATTAATATTTTTAATGAAGTCCCTAAGTCTAAACTTAGGGAAATTAAAATATTAATGTGAATTAATATAAAACTGTGCTAGAATGGTCCAAAAGTCGTGGATCAAGACAGATCTAATGTTAGTTGTTGATTAGGGACTTAATCTCGGTCGTTGATTTGTCAACGAGAAAAGTATAAGAGGAGGCTTGAGGGTCACTTGGAGAACACACCAAGAGATCAAGATTTCGACTTTCTGAGGCTGGGTTTGCTGAGAAAGTTGAGAGAGTGATCTGGGTTGCAATTGGTGGGCAGTGAATATAGAAGCAGAGAAGCAGAGATAGTGCCGGGAGGATCACCGCAGTAGCTGGGAATGCTAACGCAGAGGGCAAAAGTTGGAATTGCCAGGAACAACCGGAATTGCCGTGAACAACCGAAACTGTTGGAACTACCGGGAAAGCTGACGCAGAGGGCAGAAGCCAGAACCGCCGAGAACGACCAGAACTACTGGGAAAGCTGACGCAGAGGGCAGAAGCCGAAATTGCCGGGAATAGCCAAAATTGCCAGGAAAGCTGACGCAGAGGGCAGAAGCCGAAACTGTCGGGAACAACCGGAATTGCCGAAATTGCCAAGAACAGCCGGGAAAGTTGACGCATAGTGCAGAAGCCGGAACTGTCGGGAACAGCCAGAACAGCAGGGAAAGCTGACACAGAGGGCAAAAGCCAGAACTGTCGGGAACAGCCAGAACAGCAGGGAAAGCTGACACAGAGGGAAAGCTAATGCAGAGGGTAGACGCCGGAACTGCCGGGAACAACCGAAACTGCCGGAACTGCCAAGAACAGCCAAAACTGTTGGAACTGCCGGGAACAATCGAAATTGCCGGAACAGTCGGGAAAGCTGACGCAGAGGGTTTTTTGTGGGGCAGATTGGAGCTGAGGAGTTGCCAGAGTGTTTGTCCGGGGTTTCAGTTGGAGCATCTGTCTCTGAAGGAGAGGTACTTCTGCCGAGATTTTTCTCTGTTGGGTGAGCTGGATTTGGCACCCAGATTGTATTTTGAAACTGCTTAATAAGTCAAACCCTCAGATAGATGCACCAATTTTCCTGCATTGGGTTTTTTTAGGGACATTAGTCCAAAAATAATGGTGTCATTTGTGTGCTTGTTTCTGTTTCCTTCAGTTGATGATCTGTAATGTGTTGAGCATGTACTTGTGTTTATTTTTAGTATTTACATGGTAAATAACTTGTTAATTAATCAGAACAAGTAGGAAGGAATAAATCAGAAATACATGGACGGTTTCTAACTGTTAGACTTAGAAACTTCAACAGTCATCATGCTGCACCTGACCGTGCTGCCCCATGCTGCACCCATCATCACAATGCTGCATCTCATCATGCTTTACTAATCATGATTGTACCCATCATTGTACTGCATCTCCTCTTGCTACACTATGTTGAGCTCTTCATTGCACTATGCTGCACCCAAATGCATGTTGCAATACCTTAGCATATTGTTGCTGCTTCCATCACATCACGCTGCACTATGTGTCACTGTGTTGCACCCCTGTTACTATGCACTATGCTGCACTATCATACAACTGTAGTATACCATGTTGTTGCTTCCATCACAACATGTTGTACCCCTTTTCATTCATTCATGCTATCTTCAGCACCTTACTGTCCCATGTTGCCCGTGCACCTTATTCCATTGTGCTGCACCTAAATATCACTGTGCTGCACTGAAGTCAGACTTTAATCCTCCATGTTGTTGGCTATGGCCTGCGGCCTAGCCCAACAGCAAGACAACCCAACTATCTTTAAATTTTCTCTTGCACACTCAACAATTAAGGTACATGAGACCCCTCCTAAGACTGTGGTCTAGAATAGTGTTAAGGTCTTCCCCATAACTTCAACTTGACTGTGTTTAGGGCAGCTTCAATATAATAACGTACATGACTAATACCTAGAACCAAGACAGCGTAGAGGGCAGCTAGATCCATGACAGCGTTTAGGTCTCTCTTCTAAGTGTGCGTTTTAGGTGGTATCTTCTTTAGGCAGTGTAGCTTCTTCTTACCCAAGACAATAACTATGTCTAGGGCATCTCCTTTCCCCTTAGTCCTGTGGCTAGGGCATTCTGCCTTCATGACTGTGTTAGGGACAGTGTTAGGTCAATTATGACTATGCCTTGATCTTGTAGAGAACAATAATTAGGGCATCTCTTAGCCCTATGTTTCCCGCACTGTTCTTCCAATTATGACAACGTATTAAGATCAGATCAAGGTTCTCTTCTTGTTGTGTTTGAGGGTTTCTTTTAGGACAACGTTAGGGCTTCTCTATAACAGCGTTGAACCCTATCCTTGCTACGATATAAGAGCCTCCTTTTTGGGAAGCGAAGATTCTTCTCCATGAATGTAGATGAGGGCAGCATATAGATCTCTTTGTCTAGGGCTAGGGAAAACCTCCTAGATCAGCATATTCTCTTAGGGATTCTTCCTTGCATTAAAACCCAAACGAATGGAAAGGAAGAGATCACAAGAGAGTTGTGAGTGTGTCCAAATGACTTTCAAGGCACCTTTATTATACTAAAACGTTGAGCACATGTGGGGTTTATTTGGTTGTTGGCTGACCTTGACGAATTGTCCCATGACACAAATAAATTTATATCTCCATGAATACTTATCGGAATCGGATGATCTTTAGATCAATCCTACATCTCTTGATGAGAGGGATCCAAGAAAAATATCAGCTGCCATTAATAAGATGACCCACACGGAGTTTGGCCCTAGTTGCTAATTTTAACACTCCCTCTCAACTAGGGAGAACTCCATTTGCTGATCCATCTACCAGACTGTACTATCTCTGCCATCAGTGCCCTGCACTGCTCTGCTCTGTTGAACCATGAAGAAGAAGAATTGAGCGGAATGTCTCATACCATTCTCTACTGACCCGGAGTCAGTTTTATTGATCCCAGATCAATATCACAAGAGAGTGTCTCAAACCACTCATACTGATCCGAGATCATTTACATTGATCCCAGATCAATGGAGGTCGTCCTAGCATAGGGAGTATGGTAGATACAACAATGCATCCATCTATAGTACTACTATGGTCCCTAACCCCATTTCCCTGCTCATTGATCAGATGGCAGGTACTTCCCATGAGTCCCAGATTGCATGGGTAGGATGCCTAGATAGAAGAACCAATCATCTTGTCCCTAAGTCTCCACGGGGTATCACAGGTGAAGGCTGAGCCATTCACCCTGTACACAATGCACCATTAGGGGAGGGTGAGTCGCCCTATGGTTGTGTGTTGCTCCAGTAGTACCCCAAGCCCCCCGGAGCTCCCAGAGCTCAATGCATGCAACATGCAGGACCCTCATAAGAAGGTCTCTCAATGACTCCAAGTCGTTCGGGAAAGTCACAATTTGAACTTTCCTTGGGGCTTTGATAGAATGTCTGCGACCTGTACATCAGTGTCAATGCGATGGAGTCTCCTCGCTCATTGACGTACCATATCCCTGATAAGGTAGTATCTGATGTCTATCTGTTGGAGCAATCATAAAATATGGGATTCCTCAACAATCAAATCCCCCCCGGTTGACATAGAAGATCACAATGGTATCCATCATGTGTACAAACAGCTCACTAAAGTGCTTCCACAACCAGGCAGCTTAATATGAGATCATACTCGTAGCTATGTATTCGGTCTCGGCGGTGCTTATAGCAACCGACTTCTGCTTCCTGCTCATCCATGATATCGAAGCAGAATCCAAAGAGAACCAACACTTAGAAGTGCTTTTGTGATCCTCCACACTTCTTGGCTAGTCAACATTTGAACAATCATGCAGCTTCACATTTCTGGCAGTGTATCTCAATTCATGAGAGATTGTACCCTGAAGATATCTCAGAAGATTCTTGGCACCAATCTAGTGAGGCTCAATCATTTATCAGCTCATCATGCTAACTGCAAAACATATGTCCGGACGGAAGTTCACCAAGAACATCAATGCGAATGAGTTTATGAAATTCAGAGGCATTTCCCAAATCTGGTCCGGCATCACTACCATATAACTTCTTGAAAGTTAAGATCCTTGAGGTAGTCATGGGCTTGCAGTTTACTCTTCCACATCCGGAATCCAACTGCCTCTTACTTCTGCAACTGAGAGGGTCTGCACCTGTCAAAAATAGGTTGTCCTCATAAGGTGCTAGTATGAGAGGTCTATCATCCACAACCTTCAAGCAAAGGTTTGGATCAGCTTCACTCCTAATGAATCTCAACTTCATCAAATAGCTATCAATCCTTTCATACTATGCCCGGGGTGTTTTACTTCAAGCCATAGAGGGCTTTCTTCCACTTGTATACATGAGATTCCCGATCATGAATCTCAAACTCCTTAGCTTGTTCCAAACCTATGGACTTGCTACATAAGGGGAATGGTCCTCTTGTAATATTTTCATTCGGTACATCTCAGACATGTACCTTCATGCTCTTCTTGAATTCAGGCATCCTTGTCACCATCTGACTCACATCGAGTAGGGCCCCATAAGTAGACCTCCGATGTTATAGATGAGATATTTCAATTAACATGATCCCCAATGGACCATCCTGCAACTTGATACAAATTGCCAACCCTAAACCCATGAGAAAAAGCATCTTTGAAAATTCTATTTTCAAACACATACCTTTCCATCGATGAATGCCACCCTGAAACCTTTGACTTCCATTGATGAAATGGACACCAAGTTCTTGCGATCAAGTACATAAAAGAGATTATGCAAATGAATTGAGTTACCCTCATTCAATTGAGGGGTAGCATTTCCTACACCCTTTCTAGGATAGGTGGCATCGGCTCCAAGTATAATCTCATGATTGTTTCCATCACTTACCAAATTCGAGAGAGCACCCTTCTATCCGATGAAGTGCCTTGAAGCACTATAATCAATAAGCCAGATTCCCATAGAATCTGAAGGAGAGGGCCAATACAAGATTACGCTTCTTTATTTTATCAGAAACAACATTTGATTCTTCATACTTGGGGTTCCTTGCTTTCTTTGAAGAGTCGGCCACTTCCTTGATGATCTGCATTACCTGTCATTCCTCTGATCATTGAAGATGTCCCTGGAATGATTGTTATCATCATCAAGTGATGTGTTCCTACCATTCGGACACTCCTTTGCATAATGGCCAAACTTATTGCAAACAAGGCATCTGCCTTTCTTTCCACCCTTAGATCCAGACTTCCCATTGAAGTGATCTTTAGGCCATTAGAAACTTCCGCTATGCCATTCTGATAATATTCTCTGCTTCGACTTCACCCTTGGTGAATTTGAAGAGGGATGAGAAATCCATTGATCCTTTTGTCCTTTCCCAACTGTCTTTGGCGATTGCTCTTTCCCTCTTGCTTGGGCTTTGTCTTCACCTCAACTCTGATTCCATGTTAAGTTTAGGTATGTTCTATGCTTAGAGCAATTTATTTCAATTTTCATAGTTAGCTCAATATCTTTTCCAGATTAGCAATCACATCAGCATTAAAGTAAACTACAGATAGAACATAAACATAAATCGCAGAAGACAAGCCAAGACAAGAAGACACAAGATGTGGCACTAACCAGGGACAAACCCCAATGTGGGGAAACCCTTGATCAATTCTTCTTTTATGTTCTTCAATAGTTGAGCAGAGAGAGAGAAAGATAGTACATTTACAACAGAAGTCAACACTTTGACTTATCTAGATAAGAGCAGAGATCATCTCTAGGAAGATGATATATGAGATCAGTTGACGACATGCTGCTTCAATTGATTCTCCAAGGTGACTCCTTCACCTCTCATTGTGCTGCATCTCATCATCATGTTGCACCCATCATCACAATGCTGCATCTCATCATGCTTTACTAATCATGACTATACCCATCACTGTACTACATCTCATCATCATGTTGCACCCATCATCACAATGCTGCATCTCATCATGCTTTACTAATCATGACTGTACCCATCACTGTACTGCATCTCCTCTTGCTGCACTATGCTAAGTGCTTCATTGCACTATGTTGCACCCAAATGCATGCTGCAATACCTCAACATCTTGTTGTTGCTTCCATCACATCATGCTGCACTATGTATTACTGTGTTGCACCCCTGTTACTGTGCACTATGTTGCACTATCATATAGTTGTAGTATACCATGTTGCTGCTTCCATCACAACGTGTTGCACCCCTTTTCATTCATTCATGTTGTCTTTAGCACCTTACTATCCCATGCTGCCCACGCACCTTATTCCATTGTGCTACACCTAAATATCACTGTGCTACACCGAAGTCAAACTTTAATCCTCCATGTTGTTGGCTATGGCCTGCGGCCTAGCCCAGCAGCAAGACAACCCAACTATCTTTAAATCTTCTCTTGCACACTCAACAATTAAGGTACATGAGACCCCTCCTAAGATTGCGGTCTAGAACAATGTTAAGGTCTTCACCATAACTTAAACTTGACTGCTTTAGGGCAGCTTCAATATAACAACGTACATGACTATTACCTAGAACCAAGACAACATAGAGGGCAGCTAGATCCATGATGGCATTTAGGTCTTTCTTCTAAGTCTACGTTTTAGGTGGCATCTTCTTTAGGTAGCATAACTTCTTCTTACCCAAGACAGTAACTATGTCTAGGGCATCTCCTTTCCCTTTAGTCCTATGGCTAGGGCATTCGGCCTTCATGACCGTGTTAGAGACAGTGTTAGGTCAATTATGACTGTGCCTTGATCCTGTAGAGAACAAAAATTAGGGCATCTCTTAGCTCTACGTTTCCCACACTGTTCTTCCAATTATGACAACGTATTAAGATCAGATCAAGGTTCTCTTCTTGCTATGTTTGAGGGTTTCTTTTAGGATAGCATTAGGGCTGTTAGGGCTTCTCAATACCAGCGTTGAACCCTATCCTTGCTGCGATATAAGAGCCTCCTTTTTGGGCAGCGAAGATTCTTCTCCATGAATGTAGATGAGCTCAGCGTATAGATCTCTTCATCTAGGGCTAGGGCAAACCTCCTAGATTAGTGTATTCTCTTAGGGATTCTTCCTTCCATTAAAACCCAAACGAATGGAGAGGAAGAGATGACAAGAGAGTTGTGAGTGTGTCCAAGTGACTTTCAAGGCACCTCTACTTATACTAAAACGTTGAGCACGTGAGATTTATGTGGTTGCTGGCCAACCTTGACGAATTGTCCCATAACACAAATAAAGTCATATATCTATGAATACTCATCGTAATCAGATGATCTTTAGATCAATCCTACACCTCTCGATGAGAGGGATCCAAGAAAAATATCAGCTGCCATTAATAAGATGACCCACATGGAGTTTGGCCCTAGTTTCCAATTTTAACACTCGTAGATGCCTTCATAATCAACCTATTGTGCATAATCTTTCCATTTTTCACATGAACATGGCCATCTAAGGTTCAAAGTATATAAAGATAAGAAGTCCAATGTTTCTATGGTTTTATACGTTTTTCTTTATAAAATCAGACTAATGTGCAAAGATTGTAGAAATAAACAATTTCCGTAGCTTCTTTGTCAATCCGTAACAAAATCCAAGGTTGAAGCATAAAAACTAATAGCTTGTAGACTTGAATGTAAAAATACACAAGAGGTATTTGTATATATATATATATATATATATATATATATATATATATGATCAATGTTACAATGAGGACCCGCATATATATACCTAAGCAGGTGTCCTTTTGTGACCGGGTATGTCTTTTAGACATGCTTTTTCATTTAACTAACGACTTCTTAACATAATCACTACTTGGTTACTTAGTTTTTATATTATTTATATTTATTAATTTTGTTATGAATTATATTCATAACATAGCCCCTTCCTTCAGAAGCTTTGTCCTCAAAGCTTGTTGATGAAAGGACTTGATCTCTTATCTACCACGAATGCCACGAATGTCTTCTTTTCACTTGACTGCTAATACTTTCTTCATTTGACTGCGTCATTGGTAGCTCATCTTCTATGATTCGCTGGTAACTCTGATTTGAGTCCAGGGTTATCGATTTTTTTTATTTTTATTTTTTTATTATAACTCAAATATTTTTTTTAATAACTGTATTTTTTTTTAAATATTTTTTTTAATAATAATATTTATTTATTTATTTTTTTCATTTATATATATATATATATATATATTAATTAATTAATTAAATTATTTTAACGTAGTTTATAATATAACCATTAAAACTATTATAACTATGTCACGCAGGCAGATGAACTTGAATATGTATATATCGAACCAAAAACTCGAACGCATCGTTTGATTGTCGACCACACTTGCTGACGGAGATGCCTGTTGATCGAGGGGTTATGCCTCTTGGCAACGGAGCACAAATAAACAATTTTTTTGTCGGCCAACAGACAAAATGCGGATGCATGAGGAAAGTTGAGGCAGCGTCCGGTGGGGTTTTTAATGCCGGTAGGAAGACAACGATGCAGAGCGAATAGGCAGTAGCAGACGATAGCGGCAGACAGGTGATGTGGGGGGGCGATGGCAAAAGGGGTTGCGAAACGGTGGCAGAACTTCAGCGGGGGAAAACGAAGTGCAACGGATGGTAGACGCGGACAAAAGAAGAGGTCAGGGCCAGTGGAAAGCAGGGAAGCAGAACAATGGCAGCAGAATGTGTAACGGAATGTGTTAAAATTCAAATTCTAGTAGGTGATTGTGCGCGGAAGAGCTGAACTGCCACTTGTGTGGTTGCTTTGCAATGCAGGGACTTTGGATCCGTTCTCCAATTCAAAACTGAATTGTGCGCTCTCAGCGTGGATGATTGGGTCATAGATATTGATCCAGAATCGCGCCCCAGGCTCACCCAAGAATTCGTTAAGGAAGTCGAAGCCTTCGACATAATGCCCCACATTATCCATTTCTACTTTTGATATGCACAACAATACATCATTTCTGTTTTCTTGTACATGAAAGCGACACAAGTCACAATAGATTAAAGGTCGACTGTCACCGTTGGGACGTCTTCCGTTTACAGTCAACTCAGCGTTGGGAAAAAGGTCGGGAATGGCACATCTTCCATATAGACTTTTGTAAACAAACTCGTCATTAATCCTACGATTCAACAAAATATAGGTTGGCAACCTCTTTGATTTATCCATAATCAAGTTTCGGGGAGGTTGTGTATTACTGTTTGTTGACCACTACCGATCAACTACCCATGCAGTACACCCCCTCTTTTCTTGGCAGAAAGGGGTAGCACCTGAACGACGTGTCCGTGCCAGCCTGCAGTCATCAGCAGCTTGATCATTTTAATTGTAAACCCAGTCTGCATGTATGAATTGTAAATAGTCTTAGCAGATATGAGTCATGTATGTAAATTGCCTAGGTGGACCTAACTTTCTAATGGTAATCTACGTCCCGGAAGGTTTTTCGTCTCACCGATCCATGATCGGCAGAGTTTTCCTTCAGCCTGACCCCAAAGCCGGGATGGATTTTGTCATTAGAATTTTAGGAGAATCCTAGTGTGTTAATCTGCTAGATTATAGTTGTGTCGCAGAAACTGGATGATTTATGAGGGTCTATGATAAATGGGTTTTCCCCCTTAAGATGTAAATTGTAAAAGTCATGATGTAATGTGTCTTGAGGGTTGGAAAATGTTTTAAATCAATGTGGAAAAAGTCGCTGTCGGGATTAATTCGGCAAGGGTCCAAAAGTTGAAAAACTCGGCAAAGTCGGGAGTTTTTCGAAAAAGTCGGCAAAAAGTCGGCAAAATTAAAAAAACACAAAATTATTCATTTTTTTAAATTTTTTTTAACATCTAGAGTATCCACAACATCAAATAAATGCATTTCCACATAAACATGTAAAGAAAGCTAATATATAATATGTAATATGTATATGAAGTCTAGTGCTGCGTCACATATCAAAATAGTGAATCCACTCCTGAATTTTGAGTCCTGTCTGAGTTTCAACTCTCAAGAGTCAAAATATCAACAAAAAATATAATAAATGTACATCATGAGTCATCTAAAAGTCATCAAGTAATCACTAATCAGTCACTGAGATCCTCTTCCCCTTTTACGGGAATAGGGAATGGCTTTGCCTTTTCCTCTAGAGGAAGAAGACCCTGCCCCTGGGGATACAAAAGGAAATGGACTCAATCGTCCTCTAGAAGCTGATGGAAGAGGTGGCCTCTGTGCTACGCTGCCGCTGCTGCTGCCCACCCTAGATGGTGTCACCTCCTCCTCAGCATCCTCATCTAGCTCTGCTACTGCCTCCTGACCCTGATGTTGCTCCGCCTCCTCCTCCTCTATCTCTAGCTCTCCCTCCTCTGCAACTGCTACATCCTCTAGATCCACACCTAACCAATCCGGGATCGTGTCCAAGATTGGCCTCTCAGTCTCGACTCTCCATGCAGCGGTGGTATCAATATTGTCCAATGAGATGGCTTCCACATCAGTAGGTTTCTGAAGCTGTCTCACCCACAATCGAAGATTGTAGTAGACGTATACCATGTCATTGAGGCGCTTGGATTCCAATCTGTATTAGGGTCATAGATTGTAAATTAGTACTTAGAAAATTTAAATATTAAAATTAATCAAATGAATTCAAAAAATTTAATTTGAAATCTTTTTAGTTTTTACCTGTTGCGCTTTTTGGAGTGTATTTTGTCAAATACACTCCAGTTGTGCTCACACCTAGAGGAACTGCATGTTTGGCTGAGCACTCGAATGGCAAGCTTTTGGAGATGTGGTACTCTGGCACCATAGCTTGTCCACCAAGCATCTACAAGTTAAAAGAAAAATGAGAAACATAAAAAAAAACATTGAAATTCTAAACTTGAAAATTTGAAACAAACTGAAACTTACCTGGCATTTTGGTCGTCCTATTCTTAATAGCCATGTCAAAACAAAATGTGCCACCTGCCATCCTATAGACCTCCATTTCTTTAGAAATCTCCTCACGTTCTCGCCCAGATGACACCATCCTCTCGACACAAGAGAAGAATCCATCCATCACCTCGGCATCAAATCTGAAACCACAAGCATAAGAAAATGCAGGGTTGAGGTAGACACCTGCAGCATGAATGGGGCGATGGAGGGTATTGTTCCATCGCTGATCAATCACTCCCCATATGACCTGTTGTTTCTCCAACCCCTCGTCTCCCTTATCTGCATAATAAGCACGGATGGCTTCTTTGGCCCTATCCATGGCCTCATACAAGTAGCCCATTGTGGGCTTCTCTCCATCAACCAACCGAAGAACCTTTACCAAAGGTTCTGAAATGGCACACACCTCCTCTACTCCTGCCCAAAAGCTCTGATCATATGAAACTAGTCTGCATATGCCCTCTCCCTCCGGTTTGCGGCTAATAGATAAAGAACGCCATTCCGCTGAGAGAAACATGCTCTTCACCTCCCACATAGAATTCAACAGAGACTGAAGAGATATGAAAGAAGTGGCAAATCGTGTAATGGCAGGCCGCACCAACTCTTTTTTGTTGGTGAATTTTCTCATCAAGCTAAGCACAGATGAATGATTATAAATAAATTTTGTTATGCTCTTGGATGATTCAACAATATCCCTCACAGTAGGAATTTTACCTATATCCTCCAACATCAAGTCAATGCAATGAGCAGCACAAGGTGTCCAAAACAAGTTAGGATACCTCTCCATAAGCATCTTGCCAGCTGCAACATAATTTGCAGCGTTGTCCGTTATGACTTGGACAACATTGCTTGGGCCAACTTCCTGAATGAAGAGGTCCAACAACTCACATAATAAACGTGCATCTTTAATGTGGTCAGATGCATCAACAGATTTCATAAACATTGTCCCCTTGGGACAACTAACCAAGAAGTTAAGAAGGGTCCTACCCTTTTGGTCAGTCCAACCATCTGACATGACTGTGCATCCAGTGTGCTCCCATGATGCCCTAAACTCTGCCAATCTAGCAGTGCACTCAGTCTTTTCATCTTGAAGAAGAGGCCCTCTCAACTCTGCAAAGGTGGGGGCTTTGTACCCCGGGCCAACGACAGCAACAGCATCAAACATAGGCTGGTAGAATGGGTTTGTCTTGGCAATGTTGAAGGGAACATCACTCCATAGAAGACACCTACTGACCAACTTGTCAGCTTCTGCCTTTTCCTTTTTTTTCATTGATGATCTAATCCCAGGTTGTGAACCAGTTGCTGTTCTAGGAACAAAAAAAGATGAGATAGAAGGATGAGTACCACTACCCAATGTACCCATGGGTGAGGAAGGTGATGCTGCTGTAGAAACATTGCCACTCTCAATTCCCCCCACTCTTGAGCCCCCTGCAATTTGGTTTCTTAGTGTTGCCCTGGTGTCTTTTCCTTCCTCTTTATCCATCAATGATTGAATGGCCCGTCGGATGATTTCTGGAGTTGTCTCTTTGCAAAGTTCAATATTTTGGCCTGGAATTTGCCCCAAATGGAATTTTAATCTGTTGATGCCTCCTGACATATGCTTTCCACACAATTTGCAAGTCAAATACATTCTATTGACCGCCCCAGTTTCAGGTATAACATCAGGCTCACCAAACTCCCACATAGAATCCAAAATCCTCGGCATTTTGTTTTAAACTTTGAGCTGGAATTTAAAGTTTAAACCTGGGCACAAAAAGAATGGAAACAAATTCAAATCAGCAAATTATAATTAGTAATTTACTAATTTGTATTGCACTCAGAATTTAGAAACAAATTAGTAAATATTAAATAATAAATCATAAATGTATGTACAGTGAACATACTCTGAGCGGCTGTTTTGAAGTTTTGAACAGTTATATAAAATTATAAATATTAAATAACAACATACATAATACATATATAACATACATATATAAATATTAAATACATATTACATACATATTACATAAATATAACATATAACATACATTATTATTACAGTCATAAATATTAAATAATAACAATAAAATAAATATAAATAAATGTAAATAAAAAATTAACAATTTAACATACATATTACAAATTTAAATTTTACATATTATAATTATATAACAGCCGCTGTTTTGAATTTGACTGTTGAACAGTTATATAAAATTTAAATAATAACAATGTAACTGTTAATTAATCTTTGTCACTGTTATTAGCATATACTTCTTTGTACTAATCTGTGTCATTGTTAGTAGCTTCAGTGATGATAACAGGAACTTGCCTGGGCATTATCTTATTTTCTCATTTGTCTCTACCCATCTGTATGAATTCAGGTATTTCAAAGGAAAATGTCAATTGCGGTAGCTGGTAACACAGCCACTAATTAAGTTGAAGTTTGGCATATTGATCCTAGTAAATGAAAGAGAGTATAGGCGGCAGGAAAAAAAACTTCAGCACATCTAAGAGTTATTTTAACTTGAATCAAAAGGAAATTTGTCTGGCACTGAAGACAGTGAGAGCTATTTTAACATGAAACAGCGGCAGTTTGTCTCGCACTCAAGACAATGCCTTGCATGTAAGGGGATTTTGTTTATCCTTTGTCTGTTGGTCCTAGCCCTTTTTTTAGAATGAATATGGAAAATAAAGAAATAATGTCTCCAGATTTGTATCTATGCGTGTATTTGGTGTGAATACACCCCGCTTTCGTTGTAACTGTCCATAATTGTCAGGGAAAGCAATGTAATAAGTCTGTAACATACAATTACATGTAACGTAACAGTTATAAACTTAAATATATATATAATATACAATGTACATAATACATATGTCATAAACCATGGAGTTATAATATACAATGGAGCCGGAGGTACCAAATGGCAAATACATGGAGCCGGAGGTACCAAATGGCAAATACATACCTTGTCACCTTGACGGCGGACGCTTGCGGCTAGCAAATGCACACCCACAACTTCTTCGAACTCGAAACCCTCGTTTCTCCTCCACAGCGAACAAGCCAAAACACAATTAAAAAATAAAACGACGATTTCCAGTTTTTATGCCCGCGGACGAATTTTTTTTAACGCAGCCGATTTTTTGCCATCGACTCCCGATTTAATCGGGAGTAATTCGATTTAATCCCGATTTTTTCGTTTCTTAAAAAGTCGGCAAAAAATCGGCCGATTTAATCCTTTTCTTGAAAAAATCGCGTTTTGGGGAATAAATCCCGATTTTATCGGGACTTTTTCCACACTGTTTTAAATCCCCTCATGAGTCCTAAGTCCTAGGTCCTAGGTGATGTTTCCAAAGGCTTAGTTCGATGATCAATTTAAGAAAATAAATAAAATAATAAAATAAATAAAAATTAAAAAATTAAAAAAATTAAAAAATGAAATAAATAAAAAATAATAATAAATTATAAAATAAAGCAAAAACCCTAAATAATAAAATAATAATATTTTGAGTGAATGCATGCAAAATATTATTTTTAATAATAAGTTAGCAATTTCGACGGATGAGATTAAGAGATGTCTTGATCCTCACCGACGGTCGAGATCATTTCGACATGGATCACTCGAACTAGCCGTTGGGATCATTTCCTTTAAGTAGGGTGCTAGGGGTCATTTCAGATCATTGGATCTGTGAGTCGTGTACTGAAGAAGCTCTCTTGTAATCTGTTTCTGGTTAATAAAAGAAAACTTTGGGGTCCAAATCTTGCTGGTGTTACTCTCTGGAAGTGCTGTGAGCTAATTTAGTTTCTGCATATTTTATTTTTCAGCCATTAATAATAGCTTATTGTAGAGTATTGTGAAAACAGGTATCTTGTTCACTTGCTAGGGTTTGAGTGGTGTTAGGGTTTCTGAAGTAATGACAGGTATCTCCATTACTTTTTGAGATCTAGCAGCATTTTTGCCCTCTTTACTGATGGTTGTTTTGAGCTGTGCAGAAAACCCTTACTGAAGAAGATTGGTAGGCGTTTGGGGAAGTTCTCGGCTGAACCAGCCAACTCCCGCAAGCATTTTTTGCTGAGCCCAGTTGGATTTGATCCTGGGTCTATCATTCAGTTTTTTTTTCCTAATTTGCATGAGATTTTCTGAAGTTCTTCATAGTGAAAATCTGAAATTTTTGTTTTTTAAAATACTTCTGTTCTTATTGCTGAATCTGGCTGTTAAGGGGCCAAAATCTGTAATTATTTAGTTGGGTTTAGGGTTTTCAGTCTTTGTTTTATGCACATATTATTAGGGTTTTGTCCTTCCTTTGCAGGTTACAGGTGCATTTTGTTTGAGAAACGTTTCAAGGGTTTTTTGGAGCAGTATTTTCAAAATTTTAAAAAATTACAGTTGCCGCCATCAAACTCTGTGGGCCTGCACCTGATCAACGCAGAAATTGTTGAGGCTTTATCAAACGGTCGATTTCCAACTGTGCCTTCCTTCTGGACGTCCCCTGTACACAACGCAGTAAAAAGAAATCGCGTCTGCAAATCAAAATCAACCATCTGAGCTGTGGAACCTCCGTCCTACGCTGCCATCCTCTTGCTGGTTACCCTGCATACTCATTCAAATCTCAGTTACAGTTGCCAACGTGTTTCCTTCTGCCACCAAAGTGAAGACCATCAGACCACCTGGAAACCTGGCCCGAAAAGAAATATCAGAGAAGTTTTTCAAACACCACCGTAGTCATATTTTTCTTACGACCGCTGGGCTAATGAGCACATTAAAAGACAGTAAGATTTGATGCATGGGAGATATATCTGTTCTACGACTTACAGCCCGAGCTCCTTTGTCGCTCTTGCCATCGATTTATCTGCACGCAAATTTTACACAGCGGGCCTGGTTCGTTGGTGCGTTCTGGTGTATGCATACCCCTCAGCGTGCTCTGCTCCTCAATCCTTCAACGTATGCCTTTTCCCGTCGCATCTGTAAGCAGTGACGCACCAGTATACCTGCGTTCCGATTTAGCGTAAGGGTTAAACGATTGGTTCGAACAGTTTCGTTTTTTTTTTTTTTTTTTCTTTAAATAGTTTCGTTTTCCCTTTAAAAATTATCGTAGTGTTGCGTGTTTAAATTTTGGGTAACATGGGTCTTGTTTTAGAACTTCATAATTTTTTTTTAGGATTTCGTTTGTAATTAGATTTTTTTTTTTATTGTCTTAGATATAGTAGTTACCGGTTAGGGTTCTTTTTTTTTAAACGCAGCGTGGTGTATTTTCGTTTTTTTTAAGTTTTATATGTGCGTAGTTGCTAGATTTTGTTTTGCTAGCATGTAGTTTGGTTTAGGTTTAAAAGCCTTAGTTTTTTTTAGTTTTAATTATATTTGCTTTATTTCATTTAGTTTAGATTTAGTAGATTTTAATTTTATATTTTAATAGTTTTTAGTTTAGTTTGGTAGTTTTAATTTTCTTAATTTTTGAGCTTTAGATTTAGTTTAAATAGTTTTAAATTTTTTTAGATTTTATTAATTAAAAAATCATAAAAAATAAAAAAATAAATAAAAATAAATTTTGCAATTGCAGTCTTGGCTCGGAAATTACCTAGGTTTCATCTTTTATGCTGAGGCTGAAAATTTTAACGTGGGATTTAATGTTTATCGTGCGTAAAATTTCATTTGAAGATTAACTGCATAAATTTGATCTTTGGCTAGCATTTTGGTGGTTGTCCAAAGCATTCACCCATTTACTCTTTTAAGCTGCTGAGCTATTGAGCCTTTATAGTTATCTTGTATCTGGCAAAAGTTAAGCTTTGATGATAAATGCTTGCTCTGCATGGTTTATATTGTTGCAGCATCTGATAATTAAATGATTAAATATTTACTCCACAAGGCACTGGTCTTTTAACTTTTAAATCCATCTAGTGCTTATCATATCGTGTCTCGTGTCTCCCAGCCCAACTGTTTGGCAGTTGGTCTTCATCATCTCATAGGGTCTACCCCCCTTAGCCGCGGGAGACAGGCTTAAACGGAGGGATCAGGGATCAGAGTGACAGCCCCCGATCTGAGTGTTGTCGTGTCAATCTGCGCGACAACATTTTTTGGCGCCGTTGCAGGGGATCATTTTATTCTCGGCATTTCAACGACAATCATCCTTCTCATTTTTTATCTTTTCATCTGGCCCGGCAACACCAACATTTTTTGGCGCCGTTGCCGGGGACAAAGTTCTTCTGTTCCTGGAATTTCATCGACATTCATCTTCTCATCTTTCTCATCTCTCATTTGAGCTGGCAGATTCAACCTTTGGGGTTATCATTTGGATCTTTTATTGCCTTATTTTTCGCCATATCAGTAGCATCTCTTCGGTTTGTTTCTTGTTTGGGTGGCGACTCCATTTTCTCATTTTTCCTAGACAAGAAGCTTTCCTCATATCTGCTTGTGGTTACTTTTTGGATCCTAGAATCAGATTCATTGTTCAAGTGGCGACTCCACTCCTTTCATCTATTGATTTTCTTGAGCAGAGGTCTCGTTCTATCATCCATTTAATCCCTTATTATTCATCATGGATTATTCATTTAAACCATGTCGTTTTACTGACCGTCGCCATGATTTTCCGGAGGAGGCCATTTCTAAATTACCTATTTTCTCGGGTGGTGATTCAATCGCTGTTAGAAGGCATCTAGGCTTGTTTACTCGCATAATGATCATATATTGTAGACCCCCTCAGTTTAATCATGAAGATATCAAGATGCGTCTTTTTGTCTTTTCTTTAGAGGGTGATGCTTTGAATTGGTTTAACAATTTTCCTAAGGATTCTTTCACTTCTTTACAAGACATTGTTAATGCTTTTAAAGATAGATATGGTTATCTAAACAGCTTGCCTTCTGCCTCTAAAATTGTGCAAAAGAAAGAAAGTAATCCTATTAAAGGTCCAGCTGTTGAAGAAAGATTTCAAGATCAGAATGTGTCATCCACCAGTACTATTGCAGATCAAGTCCATGATAGTGGAAAATCAGGGACAAATGGCAATGAAAAGGAAGAGCAAAAGCAAATTATACAAGAACTAATGCTGCTGGTAAAAAATATGGAGAGCAATCAAAATAATTATGTCAATGATGTGAAAACTTTATGCACACACCTTGAAAAACGTAATAGGGAGATAGAGATTATGCAAAATCAGCATGCTAAAGAAATTGAGGCCATGAAGACTAATCATGAAACAGAATTTAGATTCATGCAAAGCAAAATGTCAAACTTAGAGGAAAATATGGCAACCATGAAAACTGATCATGATAGGGAAATTAATTCTATGCAAAACAAGTTATTAACTATGGATGAAGAAATGACTATCATGACGTTCAATCATAATAATTAGTTAGCTACCATGCAAGCAAATCATAAAGAAGAAATAAACTCCATGCAACATTGCTTGATGAATATAAAGGAAAAGACCGATAAAGTAATAAAAGATATGGAAGAAGACCATGTCAGGCAAATCAATGCTATAAAGGTTGAACACTCTAGTCAGATGGATGCCATTAAAATACAGGTTCAAAAGTTTCAACAATGGTCAAAGGATGAGAGAAACCAGGGGACATCAACAGATCAGGAGCCTTCTCATTTGTTGCAACAAATTCCATCTTATTATGAGGAGGTCATTGGTTCGATTGAAAGATGGTTAATTGAAGGTGATCCAGATAGACTAAAAAATGATAAAGATCAGATGCAGGATAAAGAAAGATATGTCACGCATATCTTACATACTTCATCTGATAGCTTTGAAACAGAAAGTTGCATGTCATCAGTAATACAACCTGCCACAAAGAAAAAGTGCAAGAGAAAGAAAATGAGAAGAAGATTTGATGCATCAGACGGCCGCGAGCAGCTTGATTTTCGGATAGGGAAAAGTCCTACCATATGCAGAATTGGACATGGCACATCTAACAAGCAGCCGACAGATTTTCCTGAAAGCAGGCAAATGCTCAGTATACACTATATTGAACACATCTGATGTCACGGGGCATCCTTTGTATTGTATTTCTAACCCTATTCCTTGTTTTTTTCGCATTTTCATTTCTGTTTTAGGATTAGATTTACTATTTCTAGATAGTTAATAAATGAAGAGATTTTATCTTTCCTGTGCTTAATGTATATGATGATTTTTGGATGGACGCTACTTATGTTTTATTGTGTATTGCGTGGATGCAGATTTTGGATTCTCACATTCCTACAGAGCAGCAACGTGTCCCTAAGTAGAGCCAGATGTTGACCACTACCGGTCAACTACCCATGCAGTACACCCCCTCTTTTCTTGGCAGAAAGGGGTAGCACCTGAACGACGTGTCCGTGCCAGCCTGCAGTCATCAACAGCTTGATCATTTTAATTGTAAACCCAGTCTGCATGTATGAATTGTAAATAATCTTAACAGATATGGGTCGTGTATGTAAATTGCCTAGGTGGACCTAACTTTCTAATGGTAATCTACGTCCCGGAAGGTTTTTCGTCTCACCGATCCATGATCGGCAGAGTTTTCCTTCAGCCTGACCCCAAAGCCGGGATGGATTTTGTCATTAGAATTTTAGGAGAATCCCAGTGTGTTAATCTGCTAGATTATAGTTGTGTCGCAGAAACTGGGTGATTTATGAGGGTCTATGATAAAGGGGTTTTCCCCCTTAAGATGTAAATTGTAAAAGTCATGATGTAATGTGTCTTGAGGGTTGGAAAATGTTTTAAATCCCCTCATGAGTCCTAAGTCCTAGGTCCTAGGTGATGTTTCCAAAGGCTTAGTTCGATGATCCATTTAAGAAAATAAATAAAATAATAAAATAAATAAAAATTATAAAATTATAAAATTATAAAATGAAATAAATAAAAAATTATAAAATAAAGCAAAAACCCTAAATAATAAAATAATAATATTTTGAGTGAATGCATGCAAAATAATATTTTTAATAATAAGTTAGCAATTTCGATGGATGAGATTAAGAGATGTCTTGATCCTCATCGACGGTCGAGATCATTTCGACGTGGATCACTCGAGCTAGCCGTTGGGATCATTTCCTTTAAGTAGGGTGCTAGGGGTCATTTCAGATCATTGGATCTGTGAGTCGTGTACTTAAGAAGCTCTCTTGTAATCTGTTTCTGGTTAATAAAAGAAGACTTTGGGGTCCAAATCTTGCTGGTGTTACTCTCTGGAAGTGCTGTGAGCTAATTTAGTTTTTGCATATTTTATTTTTCAGCCATTAATAATAGCTTATTGTAGAGTATTGTGAGCACAGGTATCTTGTTCACTTGCTAGGGTTTGAGTGGTGTTAGGGTTTCTGAAGTAATGGCAGGTATCTCCATTACTTTTTGAGATCTAGCAGCATTTTTGCCCTCTTTACTGATGGTTGTTTTGAGCTGTGCAGAAAACCCTTACTGAAGAAGATTGGTGGGCGTTTGGGGAAGTTCTCGGCTGAACCAGCCAACTCCCGCAAGCATTTTTTGCCGAGTCCAGTTGGATTTGATCCTGGGTCTATCATTCAGTTTATTTTTCCTAATTTGCATGAGAGATTTTCTGAAGTTCTTCATAGTGAAAATCTGAAATTTTTGTTCTTTAAAATACTTCTGTTCTTATTGCTGAATCTGGCTGTTAAGGGGCCAAAATCTGTAATTATTTAGTTGGGTTTAGGGTTTTCAGTCTTTGTTTTATGCACATATTATTAGGGTTTTGTCCTTCCTTTGCAGGTTACAGGTGCATTTTGTTTGAGAAACGTTTCAAGGGTTTTTTGGAGCAGTGTTTTCAAAATTTTAAAAAATTACAGTTGTCGCCATCAAACTCTCTGGGCCTGCACCTGATCAACGCAGAAATTGTTGAGGCTTTATCAAACGGTCGATTTCCAACTGTGCCTTCCTTCTGGACGTCCCCTGTACACAACGCAGTAAAAAGAAATCGCGTCTGCAAATCAAAATCAACCATCTGAGCTTTGGAACCTCCGTCCTACTCTGCCATCCTCTTGCTGGTTACCCTGCATACTCATTCAAATCTCAGTTACAGCTGCCAACGTGTTTCCTTCTGCCACCAAAGTGAAGACCATCAGACCACCTGGAAACCTGACCCGAAAAGAAATATCAGAGAAGTTTTTCAAACACCACCGTAGTCATATTTTTCTTACGACCGCTGGGCTAATGAGCACATTAAAAGACAGTAAGATTTGATGCATGGGAGATATATCTGTTCTACGACTTACAGCCCGAGCTCCTTTGTCGCTCTTGCCATCGATTTATCTGCACGCAAATTTTACACAGCGGGCCTGGTTCGTTGGTGCATTCTGGTGTATGCATACCCCTCAGCGTGCTCTGCTCCTCAATCCTTCAACGTATGCCTTTTCCCGTCGCATCTGTAAGCAGTGACGCACCACTATACCTGCGTTCCGATTCAGCGTAAGGGTTAAACGATTGGTTCGAACAGTTTCGTTTTTTTTTTTTTTTTTTTTAATAGTTTTGTTTTCCCTTTAAAAATTATCGTAGTGTTGCGTGTTTAAATTTTGGGTAACGTGGGTCTTGTTTTAGAACTTCATAATTTTTTTTTAGGATTTCGTTTGTAATTAGATTTATTTTTTTTATTGTCTTAGATATAGTAGTTACCGGTTAGGGTTCTTTTTTTTTAAACGCAACGTGGTGTATTTTCGTTTTTTTTAAGTTTTATATGTGCGTAGTTGCTAGATTTTGTTTTGCTAGCATGTAGTTTGGTTTAGGTTTAAAAACCTTAGTTTTTTTTAGTTTTAATTATATTTGCTTTATTTCATTTAGTTTAGATTTAGTAGATTTTAATTTTATATTTTAATAGTTTTTAGTTTAGTTTGGTAGTTTTAATTTTATTAATTTTTGAGCTTTAGATTTAGTTTAAATAGTTTTAAATATTTTTAGATTTTATTAATTAAAAAATCATAAAAAAATAAATAAAAATAAATTTTGCAATTGCAGTATTGGCTCGGAAATTACCTAGGTTTCATCTTTTATGCTGAGGCTGAAAATTTTAACGTGGGATTTAATGTTTATCGCGCGTAGAACTTCATTTGAAGATTAACTGCATAAATTTGATCTTTGGCTAGCATTTTGGTGGTTGTCCAAAGCATTCACCCATTTACTCTTTTAAGATGCTGAGCTATTGAGCCTTTATAATTATCTTGTATCTGGCAAAAGTTAAGCTTTAATGATAAATGCTTGCTCTGCATGGTTTATATTGTTGCAGCATCTGATAATTAAACGATTAAATATTTACTCCACAAGGCACTGGTCTTTTAACTTTTAAATCCATGTAGTGCTTATCATATCGTGTCTCGTGTCTCCCAGCCCAACTGTTTGGCAGTTGGTCTTCATCATCTCATAGGGTCTACCCCCCTTAGCCGCGGGAGACAGGCTTAAACGGAGGGATCAGGGATCAGTGTGACAGGCCCCGATCTGAGCGTTGTCGTGTCAATCTGCGCGACAACATTGTTAACATGTTGCCATTACCAGTCGCTCTCATTTTCTGCGTTTCTCGGCAATTTCCATATGTCGGCTTCTGAGGAATGGGATCCTTTTTGTTGCCATACGTAGCTAGGTCCCTCACAACTAGTGGAGGTGTAAATATAATTCCCTAACCCTGGTAGGTGGGTGAGTCTTTTCCAGACAACATTAAACTTTCTTAGATTGAGCACCTGCATATTGTACACATTATGTGGTGCCTTGCGTCTTTCTCTTACAATGCTTGGAGCGAAGACATATAAGCTCTTGCAGTCGCAAACAAACGCTGCATCAAATGGCGCCTTCGGAGGTGGTGGAAGTGCGTTCGCAATGCCACGAGAGAGATTCCACAGACACAAACTCGTCTTTTTAACACAACGCACGTTGTGGCAATCATGTTGGGCACCATCACGTCGCCTATTGGACTTGTGCGGGCACACAAAAACACGCAATACGATAAATTCCCCAGGGAAGACAATAGCAGCCTCGTTATAAACGCGATCATACTCTAATGGAGTATGCGCTACCGTTGAATTGGCCCAGGATTGACTCAACAAGCTCAGGACTGGTCGTTTATCCCATGGCATTGCCCGAGATAATCGAGGAATGACTTACCCGAGAACGACGTCATTGTTGAGTCCACAAACTAAGTCTCTTTTTGCTACCATCGATGTCTGAGATGTCACATCAACAGAAGTTTCTCTGTGATTTTCTTCTGTTGCGTCTAATATGTTCGCAAGATTTTCCATCTTTACTAATGTTATCGGTTGTGTGGGCACAAAGGTGTGTAATAATTATAAATCTCTTTGTTTCTCAAGGTAATCTTCATCCACATCATCTTCATTTGTTGCAAGTTCCAAATTAATATCAGTAGTCTCCACATTGGGGAGTTCTAAATCCAAACATTTTTCAGTGACTCCTGCTTCAAGTTGACTTTTGGTATCCACATAAACTTCTTCTTGTGCTTCACCTTGTTTCGTTTCTTCACTGTCGCTATTATCTTTATTATCGATTTCTTTTCGACATGCTTTAACTTCTGCAAATGGTTTTTCTAAACGCTGAAATGTTTCTTGAATTTTACTAAACTGGTCAACGCATTTAGGACGTGAACATAATGGCACATTGTGCAACAAACAACGTTCAAAGACCCGCATGATTATATTGTGTGCCATGGCTCTGATACCACTGAAGCATAAAAACCGATAGCTTGTAGACTTGAATGTAAAAATGTATATGTGAACAATGTTACAATGAGGACCCGCATATATATACCTAAGCAAGCGTCCTTTCGTGACTGGGCATGTCTTTTAGACATGCCTTTTCACTTAACTAATGATTTCTTAACATAATCACTACTTGATTACTTAGTATTTTATTATTTATATTTATTAATTTTGTTATGAATTATATTCATAACAAAGGTTAGCATGGTTCATGAAGTAGTGAAGCCTACTGAAGCACATGGACAGGTGGCAAAAAGTTCTAGTATGGTGATCCACCTATCTGGTGCGACATAGAAGCAATTAGATAATCACGATAACATGGTCAAACCTTCAGTCAACCTATCGCGTGGCATAAAGAACAGAGCCAAATTGCAGTAGGACTGTTATTTGGTGATGGAACAACTTCAAGCGAGCGAGTTATCTTCTTTAGATCCGGTAAACTAAGGAATAACACAAGAATGATTATGTGTCCATAACACGTCTGCATGTGCATTCCCAGAGTCATCAACGAATCATATTGTTCATTATCGTCCATTTTCTAATATGTAGCAACATGATTCTGAATTGGTTATTTTTGAAAACATTATAAATTAACTTGTTAGACAAGTGAGGGATATACGAAGATAAGCAAGATACAATTCATATCAATTATGTATGCACTGCTATTTTCGATTTAATATAACATTGATCCTTTTGCTGCCACTGTGTATTGATGAATAACTTATATCAATTACAATAGAATTTTTTATGTTTCTTTAACCTCGTGGGTGTTGATTTTTCAAGCATCCTCTAAGCTGATAATTATTTCTTATGATTTCTCTTAGATTTTTTTTTGTGCATTCTTATTCATCATAAAGCAATTACATAGAGGACGTCAACAATAAAACAAAATGTCAGTAGGATTATAAAGAGAACCAAGCAAGAAAACAAACGTTTACCCTGGGAAAACTGACATGGGGAAAAACCCAACAACCTTTTCCTTAGAGAAATTATTTAGTTCAACAAGACACACACCTAGATCTTGTAGTCATTCACAAGGTCAAACTGACCAACAAAGTAGTCTTGGTCAAACCTGGTCCAACTGCCTCCTAGTCAAGTCATAAATTTGTCTGATGAACTTGATCTGTGTTGATTTTTGTAGCTTGGGAGGTACTTCGAGCCTTGAGGATCGAGGGTTTGGAGGAAGGAGCTCCACAAATGAACTTGTGGGCTTGAAACCCAAGCTTGGGGTTTTGCACCCATCGATGTTGGGGACAAAACTATGGAGATATTTCGACATGTGATGGATGAGGATGATAGTACTCGTCGAGAAAAATCCGACGTATCAAAAATAATCTGATTCCGAGTTGTGGTTGAAGAAAAATGAATTTTTGAAGTTAAGATGGGTAAATTTGTCTAATTGGGCAGGTTGGCTTGAGGTTAAAGTAGTGCCCAAAGACAAATTCATTGGAGCCACTTGATGCCTATAAATATAGGTCAAGTGTGAAGCATTTAGACATATCCAAGAAGCATCTTTCATAGTCTACACATCAAGAAAGGAACGTGAGTGCAGGAACGCGAGTGCAGGAACACATGAGTGCAGGAACACGCGAGTGCAGGAATGTGAGTGCACACAACGCGAGTGAGGGCTGAGCATGTAGCAGACTGCACCAGGGTGACGCAGAAGCTGAGCAGGGCTAGGTATGTATTGTATTGATGTGTTAAGGTTGAATTGATGCTAGTGGATGGTGTCCTAGGAGAGGACAGATTGGAAGTTTGTTAGCAGACACAAGGAAGGGTTTCCTAGATGGTTAGATGCCCTAACCAAGAGCAGATGTTACAACAAGGATTGGTCACTCGTGGATTGTTAGAGGGCAGCGTAAGAGTGGACCAAGTGTGAACGTGATTGGGCATTTATGGTCTACTGGAGGACAACGTGATAGTGCCCAAATTGGAGCCTAGTGTGCACCATCTTCATGGGCTTAGGTGGTTGCTGGAGTGGCAGTTGTTGAGTTCATGGGTCTGATCAATCAGGAGCAGTGTGTATAGCCCTATACTTGTGTGTGGAGAAGGACATCTACAGTAGATGATGGGCAATCCTCCTAGCCCGTGTTCATTGTGGGAGATGGACATCTTGCAGTGACAAGTGGCAACCCTCTATGCCCTTTGTTAGTCTTCATTGTAGCAGCACAGGAAGACTATAGTGGGTTGAGATCCATGAGTAGCTGAGGAGCAGTAATGGGCAAATTCAGAGTTGTTCACAAGTGGAGTTGTGAACAACTCGATAGGAGTCTCGATGTGTTGATGCATTGTTGGAAAAACAATCAACTAGTGAGCATATTGACAACTGAGGTACAATAGCCAGATGGTCTTGGAGCATTGATACAGGCAGGAGCTACAGATCGGGGGCCGAAGGACCAAGCAGGTACAAGGTACGACCGAGACAACTGTGAGGAGCTCTACATCAGCTAGACGACCAAAGTATCTTGTTGAGGGTAGATTGGTTGTTGATGGACTGACACCAAGCCCCAATTTTGTGTCTTGTATTAGTGGATATATAAGGGCCATTATCCCTGGCATGGGAGCCCTACACTGTTGTATTATATGTTGATTAATATAACGAAGTTGGGTTGAAAATTGTAAAAAGTTGTCCATATTTTGTGCACTAGTAGATTTATTGTTGTTTTATATTCCGTTGTGCAAAGTAGTATTGTTGCGATTCTTGGTTTGGTAGCGTCAGATATTTTAAGACTATTCTAGACCCAAGGTCGTGGGAAAACAACATGGTTTCATAGTGTATCTGAGCTACTTTGAGGAACAATGAATTAGAGTGTGCATAGCGAAGGAACTCAGAGGGAGTTGTGGTTGTCTAGATCATGGAGCAGAGGGCTCAGCTGAAGACATGGAGATGTGGTCTTGACTCGATTGGCAACGAGGTTGGTTTGGAGTTCTGGTGGATTGGTGGTGAGCCTGGTGAACAACAATTTGTTGTAGTACAGGTTGTTGATCATGGACTTCCTACGACTTGTCATGGACGGTTAGGACAACTCGAGGATTGCTTTGGCATAGACGAGATCAGGTTGATCAAGATGGCTTCATGTGATGGAGTACAAGTTGGTGGGCTAGAGTCTTCATCGAATCGTGATGTTGCATATCTGAGATTGGAGGGATTTACCCAAGCGGTAGTTGATCCAAGAGGATGAGTGCTTATAAGATTGAACCAATGGAGATCGTGTAGGCTTAGAGGGAGTCTAGCCTCAGAGGGAGCAACCCTATGGAGGTTTGGGATCCTCAAGTTCAGATGTGATAAAGCAGAGGTGATACCACTCAAACTAGCAGGGGCCCTAGAGGAGATTCCTAAAGGGAAAATGCTAGGCCAGGGCAACAAATGGAGACTTAGCCCATTATCACCTCAGCTAAGGCTCCCTTCTATTTACAAACTTTCACTGATGAGAGGAGACCCAGTATATTATGGAGTCACTGATGAAGGATAAGTCAATGAAATGATGTGGAGTGACCCAAATAATCCCTTTCCTGGAAGAGTTAGAAGGATAGAGCTTGCTTGCTTTCTAAGCAAGGTACAATGTCTTCTAAGGAAAGGAAAGGAGGATTTGAGGGTTAGGTTTATGGGATATGACTTATGAAGGAATTTCCCAATACCTAAAATCCTTATATGAAATTGATATCCCAGACAGTGTTTTACAACCCGGCCGAGTCAACTCGGAAACGGTCGTTTCGAACCGAGCCGACACCCAGAACTATGACTCGGCCAGCAACCTGGCTCGGTTGACCGAGTCAGCTATGACTCTGACTCGGCCGAGTCATAGCTGACTCGGTCAACCCGGCCGGGTCCGTATTGACTCGGCCGAGTCAATGAAACCACGGCTGGGCAGCGTAAAACATGATTTTAATTCACTTTTTTGGTGTTTTTTGGTAAAGTTAAATAGGGTTTGTGGATTCCAAAGGGTAATGGTAAATTGTTAAATGCTTTTGGGGTCCATTTCCCCCTCCCAAACTCTATTTAAGACAGCCAAATGCTCTCATTTCACTCACAGCAGTCTTATGCATTTGAGTGAGAGTCTTCTTTGAGAGTTAGTGAGCAGTTCTTGAGCTTGTTTTGGAGCAGCAGTGAGGAGTCTTGGAGGAGCATTGTAGCTGGAGTGAGGAGCTTCTTGGGCAGCCATTTGGAGTAGCATTGAGGAGCTGATTCTTGGAGCAAGCTTGAGGAGGCAGTTTGTGCCTGGAGGTATTTTTTTCCACCTCTATAAATCTGTTTTTACTTAGTAAATTTTAGGTGCATATCAAGAAAGCTTAGAGAGTGTTTTTAGTCAAATAAATGAACATTGAATCAATTTTTTTTTTTTTCATTTTCAGATTGTTTTCCTAGTCAAAAAATGGCACCTAGAGCAAAAGATCCTGCTTGGGCATATTTTGAAATGGTTGATAGTCAGATGTGTTGCAAGTTTTGCCATAGGAAAATTAAGGCAGGTCCTGGGGGGATTCATAGGCTGAAACAACACTTGGCAGGGATTAAAGGCCAAATTACCGCATGTCCCTCTGATCAAATTGAGGAGATTAGAAAGAATTTGGTGGAAAGCTTTGAAAAATTTAAAGAAGAAAAGGCTAGGCAAAAAGAGATACAGGCTGAAATTGGGAGGAAGAGGGAGATACAAAGAATGATGGCTACCAACCCCCAATATGATTTTGAGGGTTCTTCCTCTATCCCTCAAACTGATGCATCAAACCCTTTCCGTTATGTTCCTCCCTCTTTTGCTTCTGTTCAAGATAAGGGAAAGGGTAGAATGAAGGGTGATGTGACTATCAAAAGTTATTTCACTCCCTCAGGCTCCTCTCCATCAGATGCACATGGTCCTGAAGTTAGTAAAGGTCTTGCTCAGCCCACTTTAGATGACCATTGGAAGAAAGAATTGAGGGAGACTGCTTGTGACTACATAGCTAGATGGTGGTATGATGCTGATATCCCCTTTAATGCTGCTCGTTCACCATATTATGAGCCTATGTTTGAGGCCATACATGCTGCTGGAAAAGGCTTCAAAGGCCCTACTATGCAAGAGCTAAGGGAGTTTCGTTTGCAGAAAGAAATTCAATCCATTAATGAGTATTTGCAAGAGTTCAAGGAATCATGGGCAAGAACAGGGTGTACCATCATTCAGATGGATGGACTGATCAAAGAAACCGTACCATCATAAACTTTCTTGTCTTCTGCCCACAGGGAACCATGTTTTTAAAATCAGTTGATGCATCTGATAAAGTAAAAGATGGCCACTTGTTGTTTCAGCTATTGGATGAGGTTATTGAGGATGTGGGGGTGGCTAATGTTGTTCAAATCATCACAGACAATGCCTCTAACTATGTTCTTGCTGGTAAACTGTTAGAGGAAAAACACAAGACCATCTTTTGGACCCCATGCGCTGCACATTGCATAGAACTCATGCTTGAGGATATTGGAAAATTAGATTGGGTCAGAAACACTGTAGATAATGCCAAAAGCATAACAAAATTTATCTACAATCATACATTGGTTTTGAGTCTCATGAGGAAACACACTGGAGGCAAGGATATTATTAGGCCTGCCATCACTAGATTTGCTACACATTTTTTGACATTGCAATCTATGCTTTCCCAACATAGAAACTTGCAAAAGATGTTTTCCAGTGATGAATGGAATCAAAGCAATTGGTCTAACAAACCAGAAGGCAGAGAATTGAAAAGGAAAGTCCATGATGAAACTTTTTGGAGAAAGGCAGCAGAGATTGTGAAGCTTGCTGAGCCACTAGTTAAGGTGTTGCGGTTGGTGGATGGGGAAAGGTTGGCTATGGGCTTCATTTATGAGGCTATGGATCAAGCAAAGGAGCAAATAAAGACAGCATACAAGGATAGAGTGGCAAAGTATGGGCCCATTTGGGCAATCATTGATGAAAGATGGAACAATCAACTCCATCGCCCTATACATGCAGCTGGGTATTTTTTGAACCCACGGTATCATTATAAAGCTAAGGAGTCAGGAGCTTTGAGGGGGGAGGTCAGAGATGGACTGGTTGATTGCATTGAGCGCATGATCCCATCGGAGTCTGATCAGCTGAAGATAAATCAACAGGTCACATCCTTCAGCAATGCAACAGGTACCAGGTAAACAAAAATTTCAATTTCTTAATGGTTTTACAGTTTTACTTTTTTTATTAAAGACTAAAGTTTGTTAAATCATTTATAATTTGAAAGTTAGATATAATTTGTAATTTTGTTGAGCTTCAGCCTTCATCTAACTCATAATTCATTACACTCCTATGTTTTTTGCAGCACAATGGTGGGAGGCCTTTGGTGGCCAGTGCCCTGAATTGCAAAGGTTTGCAATTCGTATTTTGAGTCAAACTTGCAGTGCATCTGGGTGTGAGCGCAATTGGTCTGTCTTTGAGAGGATTCACACAAAGAAGAGAAACCGTTTGGAGCAAAAACGGTTGAATGATCTAGTTTTTGTCCAATACAACCTTCGGCTCAGACGGAACCAATTGCTGAACAAAAGACCTGATTCAGATCCCATTGTGTTGGAAGACATTGATCCAACATCAGATTGGGTAGTGGAGAGTCGTCTACCAGAGTTTGATCCTGATGAGGATCTTGATGAACTTGATGTTGAACATCCACTGCAGCCTGTTCAGTTGAATGCAGATCCCAATCCACCAGCCTCAGTCTCACAGCCAGCTAGTAGGACTCCAGTTGTAGGTGCTTCCTCTGCTCAGCCACGACAGAAGCGCAGCCGCATTTCTACTCTATCTCAGCTTGCATCTGCTGCACAGCCTAGTGGTACTGGCACCACTTCTACAATTGCAGTTGGAGACGATGATGATGAGGAGGAGCCATGGGGCCCCTTGTCTGACTCTGATGATGATGATCCAGAGATTGGTCGAGATGATCTTGGCTCCTCTGGCAGTAGCTACTAGCCTCCTTGGTTATTTGTATTTTGTTTTGACTCTTGAGTCTTTGATCATGTATGACAGACTACAGTTGACTATGTATTGCCATTGAGTACCATTTTGATATAATGGATTGGTTCATGAGCCTACTTTGATCATATGTTGTCTTCCATCTATATTATAATGCTGTGTGTTTGGAAACATGAATGAAAATCTTTAAAATATTTAAAATTATGTTTTTTTATAAAAAAAATAAATATTTAATGTATTTTTTACAACAACCGAGTCATTGAAATCGAGCCGGCCGAGTCATTACCGAGTCGGAGTCGGAGTCGGAGTCGATCCTCGGCCGAGTCGGAGTCGGAGTCGGAGTTGTAAAACATTGATCCCAGATGGTTCTTGAAGAATTGTCTTTTCAAAGGAACGGGACCACATGGGACCAAGTGGACCACATGGGACCAAGTGGACCACATCTAGGGTAGGGGAGAAGAGTATGGAAACCAATGATTATCTCTAACTTGGACAAGATATGGAAATGGATCAAAGAAAGAGTATCCAATTAAAGGTTTGAATTTATCCAATAAGGTACTAGCCTTTGGGGATGCTAGGGCAAAGTTTGATCCCGAAGTTAGGGCTTGGATTTTCTCACAAATCCACCATCGGAATGGCCTCAAATTTGAAGGAGGGCTTGAGGAAACACCTGTGTAGGAGACCCCCAAAGATCGAACTTTTTGAATGGGTAGTTTGCCGGTAAAACAATGTCCTAGGTGACCCCACTTGGCTAGACCTGGAGAAAGGTGAAAAAGATATGTTTTTAGGTGACCACCTCTTGGTAGACTAATGCCTTAGTCTTGGGAGAATGGAGTCTATGATGAATCTGAGTGAGGATCTTTGATTTCTAGGAATTTACAGGGTAAGTTCTTAAGATAGAACACCAAAGGACACCGCTCACAAACAGATCACAGATCAATACACCAGTATTCTTGACGTGGTTAAAACCCTCAAAGAGGGAAACAGTCCATAGCCTGAGCCAACGCGACCACTTCAGGCAATTTATTAATAAAAGAAAGAAAATTTACATAAGTTTCTCTCATGAACGGTCACCCTACAAATGACCCTCCATGCTCTTTAAATAAAGGTCATGGACCAATTGGGTGTTAAGCCACAGATCAAGTGTCGGTAATATCGAGGAGAGAATAAACCGTCGAATCACTTCATGTCTAGAACATATTGTAACCGTCGAATTGTAAGTTACAAATGTACATAGTAAAGAAACAAACTTTACCTAACTCCACACTAGACCAAGTTATACTTAACTATTTCCTATGTGTCGGAATATCCTAACATCCCCCCTTAAGAACAACTTGGGATAGGATTGAAGGATGTACAAATATGACACAATAGGAGAAGGAAGGAGGCATTAGAACCTATCCCCCCTTAGTGACAACTTCCTGAACTCCAATCATAAATCGAAGTTTAGTAAACTCTGCCTCTGTGAGAGCCTTTGTAAAGATGTTTGCAACTTGATCATCAGTTGAACAATATTGCACTTTAAGAACATGGTCATGAATGAGCTTTCTGATGAAGTGCATGTGTAGTTCAATGTGTTTGCTGTGCTAATGTTGGACTGGATCTTTGCATAGTTGAATGGCATTTTGATTATCACACCAAAGTGTAGTCGGATGTTGCTACTGAAAGCCAAACCCTGACAGGATCTGACGAAGCCACAGGGCTTCCTTACGAGCTTCTATGGGGCCACGATACTCTGCTTCTGCTGAAGAAAGAGAAATGGCACTTTGTTTCTTGCAAGCCCATGTAATAGGTTCAGAACCAAGTGTAAAAACATAACCTGCAGTAGACTTCCGATCATCAGGGTCACCAACGCAATCGAAATCAGTGAAACCAACCAATAGAGGAGATGCTTTTGCACTGTAATGAATCCCAAACTGAATTGTACATCGAACATAATGAAGTATTCTTTTAGCTTCTTTCCAATGAATTTCAAGTGGGTTTCGCATAAACCGAGCAATAAGGCGAACAACAAAGGAAAGGTCAGGACGTGTATGGGTCAGATACAAAAGTTTTCCTACAAGCTGACGGTATAAGGTAGCATCAACTTCAGGGGAAGTACAAGTCACTGAAAGTTTGGCTCCAGACTAAAAGGGAGAATGGGCTAGCTTACAGTCTTCCATGTGAAAGTGGCGTAGAAGATCACAGGCATACTTGGACTAGGAAAGGGAAATACCTTCCTTGGATTGCAAGACTTGAAGACCAAGAAAATAATGCAAGTGTCCTAAGTCTGTCATTTCAAACTGTTTTTTAAGGCTGGACTTCACATGGTTTATAAGGTTGGGATCACTACCAATAAGGATAAGATCATCAACATAAAGAACAAGAATGATAAGAGACTTACCCACTTTCTTAGTGTAGACAGTATTGTTAGAATGACACCTAGAAAAGCCAATATCTAAAAGAAAGCTATCCATTTTGGCATACCAAGCCCTAGGGGCTTGTTTGAGACCATAAAGGGATTTCTTAAGCCGACATACAAGGCTGGAGTCTGTTTGTATAAAGCCAAGAGGTTGTTCCATATAGATTTCTTCACGCAAGTCCCCATGCAAAAAAGCAGATTTAACATCCATCTGATGGACTTCCCATTTGAAAGAGGCAGCGAGGGAAAGAACAAGGCGGATAGAGTTCATTTTGGCAACAGGGGAGAAGGTTTCAGTAAAGTCAATGCCTTCAACTTGTGAAAAACCCTTAGCAACAAGACAAGCTTTATGTTTATCAAATTTTCCATCTGGTCCATACTTGGTTCTGTAAATCCATTTGCATCTAACAAGTTTTCATCCCTTTGGAAGAGGAACAAGATCCCATGTATCATTTGCCAATAATGAACGATATTCTTCATTCATAGTTGCATCCCAATCTGGATGGCCTGAAGCTTCTGCAAAGGTGTCAGGATCATAATTCGCTAAAGCTTGAGCCAGTAAAGAAGAGGCTCTATTGAACTGAGAACGTGTACGTCGTTGATCTATAAGATCACCCTCAAGAGCACCTGCTACATCTCGAGTAGCACGGACCCATTTTGGAAGCTGAGGAGCTGAAGGAGGACCCTCAGAAGGTGGGGTAGGATTGTCATCCTCGCTGTCATCATCTGAAAAAGAAATATTTTCAGAAGTAGAAGGGATAGAAAGAGGTGGCACATCCGCCGAACTAGGCTCATAGGCCAATATATTTTCAGCAAACTTTACATCTCTTCTAATGATAACATTTTTGGACTTAAGTGGAATATGTCTATATCCTTTGACAGCTTCAAGATATCCAACAAATTTTTCACTCTTAGGTTCTAAACCTTTATGTTTCTCATCTGGAATATGGGCCCATGCTTCACTTCCAAAAACATGAAAATGACTTACATCTGGTTTAATTGAGCTCCATGCTTCTTCTGGACTGATATTCTTTAAAACCTTAGTAAGAGTGTGATTTACTATGTAATTTGCACAGTTAATTGCTTCTGCCCAAAAATTAAGACTAAGTCCTTTAGATTGAAACATACAATTAGTCATTTCCTTTAAGGTGCGATTCTTCCTTTCAACTACACCATTTTGTTGTGGAGTATATGGAACAGTATGTTGCATTTTATTCCATGCTCAGTGTAAAAGTTGATGAATTTGTTGTTAACATATTCTCCGCCATTATCAGATCTTAGCTTAAGAATTTGATGTCTAGATTGTTTCTCAACAAAGGCCTTAAAGACCAAGAACATGTTAAATACTTCACTCTTGAGTTTTAAGAAGTATACCCAAGTGCGTCTAGAGAAATCATCAATGAAAGTTAAGAAATACTTGTAGTCTGATAATGAAACAACTGGAAGTGGACCACATAAATCACTGTGCACACGCTGTAAAGGGCTAAGGCGTGCCAAGAGGCACATTTTTCAAAATTATCATGATGATGTTTTCCGAGTACACATCTGGAATAAACACCATCTCTGCAAGATACCATAGGAAGACATGTCACCATATTTTCTTTACATAGATTTTGAAGGGAGCGATAGTTTAAGTGACCAAATCGCTCATGCCAAATTTTGCTCACTTCATCATTATGTGCAAAAAATTACCGAGGGAAGAGTTGATGACCCAAAGTTGTTAAACTTATATAACCTTGTAGAATCATCAGCAATGCCAGTAGCTAAAATTTGTTTAGGATCTCTTAGGTCCTTAATTACAACATCATGAGGTGAAAATTCAACGATTTTAACTTCACCTGAATGAGTTATCTGATATATATATAGAAGGTTGCAGGATAAGGTTGGAACACAATACATCATTAAATTAACCATTGTTTAGATGAATGGTTCCAATCCCTACAACACTAAGAGATCTATCATCCCCAACATATATAAGTTTGGTGTTACAATCATTTAAAGAAGAAAACATGGCTTTGTTTTTGGCCATGTGATAGGAAGCTCCAGAATCAATGAGCCACTCATGAGAATGAGAAGAAGAAGATACATTTAGTGCATAACCAGACCGAGATGCTTGACAACCACATGCAGAAAGTGCTATTTCTGAAGATGAAGTTGAAGTTGAAGAATGCTCCAAATTGATGTTATGCTTCTTCATTGTTGCTTCCAAGGCTTCCATCTTCTTAAATCATTTGGATTCTAAGTGACCATCTCGATTACAAAAGTTGCAATGTCTATCAGTCTTCTTCCCTTTGTTTTTATTTGCCTTATCATTTTGTTGAATAGATTTTTCATTTTGAGACTGAAATTGCTTAGGACCATTCTTTTTAGGATACTGCTTCTTAGGATTCTTTGAATTTGGTTGTTGCTGGGCAGCTAAGGCTTTCTTAGAAGAGTTTCCAAGATTAAGAAGACCAAGATGTAAGAGTTTTTCTTGTTCTCTTATTAGAGAATCACAAAAAATGTCAAAAGAGGGGGACTTGTAGTCTTGTCCTTGAAAAATAAAGGCTTCTCTAGTAGAATGGAAGGTGGAAACAAACACAGAGTAGGCTAGTTCCAACTTAGTAAGATGGAATAGATAAGGCTACAATCTTCTTTCTTAATCTTAACACCTTATAAGAGAAGTCTAAGGGTCTTGAAGTTGGACAAAAAGTCTTCAATGGAAGAAAAAATTATTGCGGTTCAACGTAAGTAACTCATTTTCGAGCTGATGGGCTCTAATTTCATTTTTAATTCCAAAAACTTTAGTGAGTTGTTTCATTAGGGGTATCAACTTCTACGATATGAAATCTAAGGTCTGGAGAAATAGACATCCCTATCAACCCACAGGCTTGATCTTGCCTATTTTCCCATTTGGCTGCCTTATCTTCACCTTTAGGTTTAGTTTCTTGGCTTGAGGCTAGTTTGTAAAGACCTTTACTTCTAAGTAAATCCACGATGTAGGACCACCATTGGAAGTAGTTGGTGTTGTCAAGAATAACATGGCATGGACTTTCCATTTTAACAGAAACTGAAGTTGTAGATGCTGAAACTAACTGTTCCAATGGAAAGATCTCGAAAAATTAGGTCGATTAAAAAAAAACGGTTCTGAAAACGACTTTTAGATGAAGAAGTTATGGCTTTTTGAAGAAAAGTTGTTGAAGATGTCGATGAAGTGCGTGAATGTGCGGAAGTGAATGCTAATGTTATATTTAAAAAAAATCCCCTTCCCCCTTTTCCAAACTGAACCTAATTAGCTCACTTTAAAAAAATGATTTTATGTGACCCACTTTTATAAATAAGTGAAAATCACTTTTACAATGGTACTTTATGAGCTACCCACTAAATTGTAACTTAAATAAAAAATAAAGAGACTTTAGAATTATAAGTGACTCACTTTTTATAATGGGTGAGAACGCTTTTACATAAAATAACTTTAAAACATAAGTTACATGTGCTTTTTGAAAAAATAACTCAACAAAAAGAAAGACTTGAATCCAAGACCTTATTCTCATAAAGTAACTTTGGACCAAGTGAGCTAGTTTAAAAGGTTACTAATTTTTGGAAAAAAGGAAGAGGTTTTTTTTTTTAGTCACTGAAACTTTGGGGTGCATGCTTAAAAAAAAATCTTTTTCCCTACAAAACAATAAACCACACAACCCAACACGGACATGCAAAAAAAGCCAAACCTTATGGCTAGAAGTTAGCTTTTGTCTGAAATTAGATATTTTCCTCAATGTTTTTGATTTTCCAAGATCACACTAAGGCACTACGGAAAAGAGCATACGCATGAAAAAAATCTTTCCTTTCTGTTTCTGATTTGCCTAGATCGCACAGAGTCGCGAGGCAAAGAGTATACACAAAATTGAAAGGTATATAAAATAGAAAGCTAAATAAACTGAAGTAAACAGAGAGATGAATAATTAAAACTGCAAATAAACAATGTATACCTCCAGATCTTAAAAATGACATAGTTAGGGCTACTGGAAACTTTTTCGCATAAAACGAAAGGGGTTCCTCACTGGAACAGATGCTCTTAACACAATAGAGTAATCCCCTTGGCTTAAAAATAGTTAGAAACAGTGGATCTAGGAAACGACAATTGAATGCAGTTGTACCGGCTTCAGATTTGGATCACCAACGGATGCGGCCCTCAAATAGCTTTGATACCATGTAGGAATTTACCGGGTAAGTTCTTCAGATAGAACACCAAAGGACACTACTCACAAACAGATCACAGATCAATACACCTGTATTCTTGATGTGGTTAAAACCCTCAAAGAGGGAAACAGTGCACGGCTTGAGCCAACGTGGCCATTGCAGGCAATTTATTAATAAAAGAAAGAAAATTTACATAAGCTTCTCTCATGAATGGTCACCCTACAAATGACCCTCCATGCTCTTTAAATAGAGATTATGGACCAATCGGGTGTTAATCCACATATCAAGTGTCGGTAGTACCGAGGAGAGACTGAACCATCGGATCACTTCATGTCTAGAACATATCATGACCGTCAGATTGTAAGTTACAAATGTACATAGTAAATAAACACACTTTACCTAACTCTACACTAGACCAAGTTATACTTAACTATTCCTATGTGTCGGGACAAGGAATATCCTAAAATGATTCCCATTCAAGGAGGCCTTAAGACCACTTCCCTAGCATTCTAGGTCAAGGAGAAGCAATCTTGCAACTTTTATAGTTCGATGTGCAAAGAAAATGGTTTGTCAAGGTCAATTCGTTGATAGAATTACCCCTAGGAGATTTCGTTCACATTACATGGCCCATACATTGAAAGATGCTATAATAAAGAAAATTCCACAATTTTAAGCAATAAATGCATGCAACAATTAGCCCTAGAAATAGTGAAAATCTCGGTCCAATGTATATGACAAAGTAAAACAAGAGTAACATTTAAAGCACGTACTTACATGTTACAGAATATATCCAACCATCCACAATTGACAAAAGAGAAGCTTCAAGAGAAGATAAACCAATATCCACACATCAAAATTCATCCATAAAGCTCCAATTCATCCTCTAGAAAAAATGGGAAATTCTCAAGATAGAGAAAAGATCCAATCCAAAGTGATAATGAGCAAATGAACTCATCTCACTTGTATTTATACACAAGTTAGGAGTTCGAATTAGCATCCTTGGCCTACATAAGCCCCAAAAATAAAATAATGTTCTAATAATTCAACTTTTAGTGACGAACCCACCAAACTAGCTCATAAATGAAAGAGTAAGCCTCTCAAGAGGTCAAATAATAAAATATTCATGCTGTAGGGCCCTCTAAGAGGCCTAATGAGGTCCATGGGTGCCATTATGAAGAATAAGACCCTCAAAAGCAGTGGACAAGGGGTTTACCCCTTGTAATAACCTATGGTGCTCCAAATGACATGTGGGGGCGCACAAGTGTCCTCATGGATCTCCAAACAAATTGAAGATGCATGTAGATCGTCCATAAGGGCTAGGATGATGGAGTAGGTGATGCCACATCATCGTGCAAGTTCTGAATCATTTTCTAAGTCTATGGTGCAACTCTGGGGCTAGCTGGGCATGATGGATCATGTGCATCTTCCTCGTGCAATAAGTGAACCACGAGAAACCTTTGAATGACTGTGGGGATCCATGGAGTGTTGTATGCTACTGTGGAGGCCCATGGCTCTCAACACACACCCTACATGTGCCAATGTAGCCGTTTGGAGGATTAAGACCTTGTATATGGAGACCAAACCCAAAATGGAGATCATCTGCAACCTTGCATAAGATCCAATGCACCCCTTGGCCTTCTAGTACAACAAGTCATTAGAGAAATCGAGCAAATGATTTTTCCAATCATGGACCACAGGTGGGGACTTCATAATCGTTGCCCTTCCATAATGGGCTTCGGGATGTGCCAATGTCTCCTAAACTCCAAATGGGGTTAACCAAGTATCATATTAGGTGGTTTCTACTTCTAAAGGGGATAATATATTCAAGGTAAATCCATCAAAAGGTAGTGACATGTGACAGATAGGTGAATAAAGTAGGGGAGGAGAAGGGGTAGCCCTAGGCCACACGCTGGGGTACAAGGGTAGCTAATAAAAGGAAAGTCCACACTTGGGTTTATAATGTATAGGAGGGAGAAATTGTGGTACATGAGGTACGCTGACCTTGATTTTTCCTTCCTTCTTTATATGCCTTTTGCCTTTTTATGATTTTATTTGATTAACTGCTCGAGGCTCAAAGGGTAAGAGCATGATGTATAACATATAGCAGTGAATACCTCCTTTTAAGGTAGGGCAGTTCATTGCCCACCAGGGGTTGGACAATCATGGGTTCCTATATGATGAAGGAGGTTCATAAAACCTATAGGAATCAGAGTGGTGGCCATGATGATGGGGTAGAACTCATGTATTGGCTTTTTCCCATGTGCTAAATGTGTTTGTCCTGGCCATCTTTTGCATTTTGTGGTACATTTTCCTGTTGAATGTGGCCAAATATGCTTTTATCTTTCTTTTTAGCTGCATCAACCTTTGGGCATCATTCCAGGCCATGACCTAAGGTGTGGGCAAGGCGGAGGGGCGAGCTAATCCTATGTGGGCCCAGGTGGGAGAGACGATGAATGGGGTAATAACGAGATGATGAAGGGTGTAATAATGAGTGGAAAGGGGGTAATATAAGCAGACAAGGGAGCAGAACCATGCAACCAAAATCAGTTTTTTGTGATATACCATCCTTAAAGCCAAATGGTCAGTAAAAGAGATCCCACGGGACTAGAATGAAAGGTTAATATCCAAAAGGGGTCTAGGGGACAAGGGCATAGACCTAACCCATTCTTTTTGTCGAATCCCCCCATTAATCCATACCCAAAAGTGTCAATGATAAGCAAACTGCAATACTCAATTACCAAATGACAAGGCATACCTTTAGGTTCAAGAGGCCCACCTTCATACATATGATCATGGCAGATGGGCGAGGGACCACATGGTTGGCTCAAGTGGCGAAGAAAAGGCACAATGAGCTAGTTGGTGGCTGCAAGGGGTTGTTGGTTATTGGCTAAGGACCATCTTGGAGAATTTTTTTCTCCTAGGCATATCACCCACAAAATGGTGGGTAACATCTAGCTCCAACTAGGATGTGATCTCTCGAAGAAGTGGGTGAAGCTACTCGGACGGGAGATCACGACAACTCCAACAATCTCTTGGTTACCGTAGACCTGTCACCTGCACAAGTAATAGATGGAAAAACATGGGGCAGCATGCTTTCGCAGTGTCTCATCATCGCACATGCTATATGTTAGGCCATAAAATCAACAAAAAATTAAATATGCAAATATGCATCTATCTACCATGAGAAATATCATATGAGGTTAGCTCTAATGCAAAATCAACATGCGATGCATCCTACTGTAACATGCATAACATACAATGTCAAGTGCTAGGTATAATCATAGACCCAATGCAACCAACATGTCAATTGATCAATATAAGAATGCATGCTTCCATGATTATTTTTGCAATGGACTTGGCAATACAAATTGGAACAATGATATGAGGGGTTGTCAGGGACGGAGGTGGGAAAAGAAGAGACCCACATGCATAGAAAGGAACCCTGGACGAAGGAAAAGACACTAGTCGAGAGGATTAGATTTGATCCTCCAACCAAGAGATGGAAATTGCAATGACCAAGTATATGAGATTTTTATGAAGAACTATCTCGGCCCTATCATCCTTAGGGTAAGAAGCAGTGAAAGACTCAGACATGTTTAGGATGATACTATTTTGGTCATTGGGAAAACAAGAATTGGACCCCTCATCATATTTGGGGAAAAACCATGATTCTTGGTCCTTCATAGGGGAAAGTAGCTCTTCATCAAGGCTAGGGAAATGAACATCATCACAAACATCTATTTCGAGGGAAGGGGAGGAACGCTCAAACATGAAGAAAAACCCTTTATTGGTGGCATGGCCTAGGGAAGCATCTTCCTCAATTTCTTCTATATTAGAGTCATCATAATTTCCCACATTCTTGAAAGGCTCTTCTTTGATTGAATCATCTTGAAACATAAAGAAGAGACCTTTCCAACCACTAGGAAGGGTTTCATAAGGATCAACATTGTTATTTAGAAGGGGCAGGGCATATTCTTCTTCCCTGAGCTCATTCTTATGGACTTGAGAAACCAGGTCTTCATTTCTATAACCATACCCAATTCCCCAATCAACAGCCCAAAAGTCACTCGTACATTCTTCGTTTATTCGCCTATCATGATCTTCCTCATAATCCTTCCATTCTTCACTATATTTTTGGTGTTGGTTAGGATGCCATTCATTCTCTTCCTTAGATAGGGAGGACCTTTCCTCCTTCATCCGTTCCTGAAGAATGATCTCCAAGGTATTTACTACATGATTTTGATAAAATGCCTCAAGAAGAAGGTCATCGGTAGGACTCTCTTTATATTCACTCTTTGTGTTATGAAGCCTTTCTGATTGCTCACAATAGTGGGAGAAAATCTCTTGGGAGTTATATGTGGCCATCAGTTTCCTGCAAGACCTTTCATATTCCATCATCCATTCTTGCAATGTCTGAGGGCTCTCAGGGTTGAGATCTTCCTCATTATCCATGCTTTCCAAATCATGAGTCTCTCGTTTGGCACCATCATCAAAGTATGCATCAATAAGAGACTCTTCCTCAAGCTTAAAACCATATTCAATAACTTCCTCCTCTCGAAGGGCTATATCTAACATTTGGGATATGTCTTCATGAGATTGGAAACTCAGCCCTTCATGCAGCAAGAAGTGCATAGTCAACATTGGAAGAGTAGGAATCCTTTTAGGTTTACATGACTTAAGCCAATCGGTACTTGGGGCAATGGACAAGACAAACAATTCCATTTGGTCACAAGGTTGAGTTATATTTTGCTTTGAAAGGTACCTTATGAACCTTACCATGTGATTGGCTGTCGAATGTGGATCCCCATCGAACATTGGCATATTTTTCATGGATTTCGATGAAGGATATCTTGGGGTTCTTGTCATATCTATGTCGGTAATATATGTGGTCAACATGTTGTTGGGTCCTTAATGACACGGGATTCGCCAGGGTGAATAAAATTGCCTTAACAAATGTTTGCTTCACCCTACAAGCATTGAATTTGAAGTTCAATGAAGAACTAAGGCTTCGTTCTTCCAATGGAGTCGCCAAATGATATATCAATAATGTTGTATGGGGAACAAAGTATATGTTTCGTGTCCCCGGCAATGGCGCCAAAATGTTACTGCTCAAACTAGTAGGGGACCTAAAGGGGATTCTTAAAGGGCAAATGTTAGGGCAAGGGCAACAAATGGAGACTTAGCCCACTATCACCTTAGCTAAGGCTCCCTTCTATTTACAGACTTCAACCGATGGGAGGAGACCCAACATATTATGGAGTCATTGATGAAGGATCGGTCAATGAAATGATGTGGAGTGACCCAAATAATCCCTTTCCTGGAAGAGTTAGAAGGATAGAGCTTGCTTGCTTTCTAAGAAAGGTACAATGTCTTCTAGGGAAAGGAAAGGAGGATTTGAGGGTTAGATTTATGGGATATGACTTATGAAGGAATTTCCCAATCCCTAAAATCATTATATGAAATTGGTATCCCAGATGGTTCTTGAAGAATTGTTTTTTCAAAGGAACAGAACCACACAAGACCAAGTGGACCCAATCTGGGGTAGGGGAGAAGAGTATGGAAACCAATGATTATCTCTAACCTAGATAAGATATGGAAATGGATAAAAGAAAGAGTATCTACTTAAAGGTTTGAATTGATCCAATAAGGTACCAGCCTTTGGGGATGCTAGGGCAAAGTTTGATCCCAAAGCTAGGGCTTGGATTTTCTCACAACTCCACCATCTGAATGGCCTCAAATTTGGAGGAGGGCTTGAGGAAACACTACAGCAAGAGACCCCCATAGATCGAACTTTTTGAATGGGTAGTTTGCCGAGAAAACAATGCCCTTGATGACCCAACTTGGCTAGACCTGGAGAAAGCTGAAAAATATATGTTTTTAGGTGACCACCTCTTGGTAGATTAGTGCCTTAGTCTTGGGAGAATGGAGTCTATGATGATTATGAGTGAGGATCTTTGATTCCTAATCAAGGAGGCCTCAAGACCACACTTCCCTAGTCTTCTAGGTGAAGGAGAAGCAATCTTACAGCTTTTATACTTCGATGTGCAAATGAAATGGCTTATCAAGGTCAATTCATTGATAGAATTACCTTTAGGAGATTTCATTTACATTACATAGCCCATACATTGAGAGATTCTCTAATAGAGACAAAATTCCACAATTTTAAACAGTAAATGCATGCAACAACTAGCCCTAGAAATAGCAAAAATCCCAGTCCATTGTATATGACAAAGTAAAACAAGAATAATATTAAAATCACGTACTTACATGTAACAAAATATATCCAACCATCCACAATTGACAAAAGGGAAGCTCCAAAAGAAGATAGATCAATATTCACACATCAAAATTCATCCATAAAGCTCCAATTCATCCTCTAGAAAAAGTGTGAAATTCTCAAGAGAGAGAAAAGATCCAATCCAAAGTGATGATAAGCAAATGAAATCATCTCACTTGTATTTATACACAAATTAGGAGTTCGAATTAGCCTCCTTGGGCTACATAAGCCCCAAAAATAAAATAATTTTGTAATAATTCAACTTTTGGTGACAAGCCCACCAAACTAGCTCATAAATGAAAGAATAAGCCTCTCAAGAGGTCAAATAATAATCTATGCATGTCGTAGGGCCCTCTAAGAGGCCTAATGAGGTCCATGGGTGCCATAATGGAGAATAGGACCCTCAAAAGCAGTAGACAAGGGGTTGGCCCCTTGTAATAACATGTGGTGCTCCAAATAACATGGGGGGCCACACAAGTGTCCTCATGGTTCTCCAAACAAATCAGAGATGCCTATAGATCATCTGCAAGGGCTAGGATGATGTTGTAGGTGATGCCACATCATCGTGCAAGTCCTGGATCATCTGCCAAATGTATGGTGCAACTGTAGGGGCAACTAGGCATGATGGATCAGATGCATCTTCCTCGTCTAATAAGTGAACCACGTGCAATCTTTGAACGACTGTGGGAATCCATGGAGCGTTTTCTGTTGTTGTGGAGGCCCATGGCTCCCAACGTACACCCTACATGTGCCAATGTAGCCCTCGTATAGGGAGAACAAACCCAAAATAGAGACCATTTGCAATCTTGCATTAGATCCAAGGCATCCTTTAACCTTCCAGTACAACAAGTCACTAGAGAAATCGAGTAAATGAGCTTACCAATCATGGACCAGAGGTGGGGACTTCATAATGCCTTGCACTTACATAATGGGCTTCAGGATATGCTAATGTCTCCTAAACTCCAAATGGGATTAACCAAGTATCGTATTAGGTGGTTTCTACTTCTAAAGTTGTTAATATATTCAAGTTACATCATTCAAAAGGTGGTGACATGTGACAGATAGGTGAATGAAGTAGGGGAGGAGAAGGGGTAGCCCTGGGCCACATGCTGGGGTACAAGGGTAGCTAATAAATGGGAAACCCACACTTGGGTTTATAATGTATAGGAGGGAGAAATCGTATATGAGGTGTTCAGACCTTGATTTTTCCATCCTTCTTTATATGCCTTTTGCCTTTTTATAATTTTATTTGATTAACTTCTTGGGGCTCAAGGGGTAAGAGCATGATGTATAAGATATAGCAGTGAATACCCCCTTTTAAGGTAGGGCGGTTCATTGCCCACCAGGGGTTGGGACAATCATGGGTTCCTATATGATGAATGAGGTTCATAGAACCTGTAGGAACCAGGGTGATGGCCATGATGATGGGGTAGAGCTCATGTATTGGCTTTTGCCCATGTGCTAAATGTGTTTGTCCCAACTATCTTTTGCATTTTGTGGTACATTTTCCTGTTGAATGTGGCCAAATATGCTTTTATCTTTCTTTTTAGCTGCATCAACCTTCGGGCATCATTCCAGACCATGACCCAAGGTGTGGGCAAGGGGAAGGGGCGAGCTAACCCTATGTGGACCCAATGGAGGAATGTGGACCTAGGTGGGAGAGATGATGAATGGGGTACTAATGAATGGAAAGGGGGTAGTATAAGCGAATAAGGGAGCAGGACCACACAACCAAAATTGGGGTTTCCCGTGATAATACCATTCCTAAAGCCAAATGGTTAGTAAAAGAGATCCCATGGGACTAGAATGCAAGCTTAATACCCAAAAATGGTCTAGGGGACAAGGGCACAAACCTAACCCATTCTTTTCGCCGAATCCCCCCATTAATCCATACCCAGAGGTGTCCATAATAAACAAACTACAATACTCAATTACCAAATGACAAGGCATACCTTTAGGTTCGGGAGGCCCACTTTCAAACATGCGATCATGGCAAATGGGCGAGGAACCACATCGCTGGCTTAGGTGGCAGAGGAAAGGCTGTCGGCTAACGACCATCTCGAAGAAAATAATTCTCCTAGGCATATCACCCACAAAATGGTGGGTAACAAGAGGCATTACCGAGGTTGTAGGGTTCATTCTACAGGGTATGTTGCAATGATGGACCCTAGATGGGTTAGTGTCGCCAATGATGATGGTTACTTCGTAATCTTGGAAGTACCTCCCTCGCTAAGAGGGAGTGTTGATTTTTGTAGCTTGGAAGGTACTCCAAGCCTTGAGGATCAAAGGTTTGGAGGACGGAGTTCCAAAAATGGCCTTGTGGGCTTGAAACCCAAGCTTGGGGTTTTTTACCCATCGATGTTGGGAACAAAACTATGGAGAGATTTCAACATGTGATGGATAAGGATGATAGTACTCGTCGAGACGAATCTGACACATTGAAAGTCATCCGATTCTGAGTTGTGGTTGAAGAGAAATGAATTTTTGAAGTTAAAATTGATAAATCTGTCTAGTTGGGCAGGTCGACTTGAGGTTAAAGTAGTGCCCAAAGACAAATTCGTTGGAGCCACTTGATGCCTATAAATATAGGTCAAGTGTGAGGCATTTAGATATATCCAAGAAGCATCTTTCATAGTCTACACATCAAGAAAGGAACGCGAGTGCAGGAATGCGCAAGTGCAAGAACGCGAACGAGAGCTAAGCATGTAGTAGACTGACGCAAAAGCTAAGCATGGCTAGGTATGCATTGTAATGCTGTGTTAAGTTTGAATTGATGCTAGTGGATGGTGTCCTAGGAGAGGACAGTTTGGAATTCTGTTAGCAGCCAAGAGGAAAGGTTTCCTAGGTGGTTGGATGCCCTAACTAGGAGCAGATGCTACAAGGACTGGTCACTCGTGGACTGTTGGAGGGCAGCGTGAGAGAGGACCAAGTGTGAAACTGATTGGGCATTTATTGTCTGCTAGAGGAAAGCGTGATAGTGCCCAAGTTGGAGCCCGGTGTGCACCATCTTCATGGACTTAGGTGATTGCTAGAGTGACAGTTGTTGAGCTCATGGGTCTGATCAACCAAGAGCAATTTGTGCAGCCCTATACTTGTGTGTGGAGAAGGACATCTACAACAGATGATGGGTAGGCCTCCTAGCCCGTGTTCATTATGGGAGATGGACATCTTGCAGTGATAAGTGGCAGCCCTCCGTGCCTTATTAATTAGTCTTCATTGGAGTAGCGCAGGAAGACTATAGTGGTTTGAAGTCCTTGAGTAGCTGAGGAGCAATAGTGGGCAGATTGAGAGTTGTTCACAAGTGGAGCTATGAACAAATCGACATAAGTCTTGATGTGTTGATGCATTGATGGATGAACGATCAACTAGTGAGAAGATTGACAGCCGAGGTTCAATGGCCATGGACTTGGAGCATTGATAGAGGCAGGAACTGCAGATCGTGGGCTAAAGGACCGGGTAGGTACAGGGTACGACCAAGGCAGCTGTGAGGAGCTATACATTAGCTAGATGGTCAGAGTATCTTGTTGAGGGTAGATTGGTTGTCGATGGACTAGCACCAAGCTCGAGTTTTGTATCTTGTATCAGTGGATGTATGAGGGCCATTTTCCCTGCTATGGGAACCCTAGATTGTTGTATTATATGTTGATTAATATAACAAAGTTGGGTTGAAAAGAGTAAAAAATTGTCCATATTTTGTGCACTAGTAGATTTATTGTTGTTTTATATTCCGTTGTGCAAAGTGGTATCGTTGTGATTCTTGGTTTGGTAGCACAGAGATTTTAAGATTATCCTAGTCCCAAGGCCGTGGAAAAACAACAATCTTGTTAGGTCTGCTAGGGCCAAATTTCAGACTGCTCCTACACCCAATAAACTCAGTGCTGCAACTCTAGTTCACCTCAAAAATTGGCCTTACAGTGTCTTAGAATTTTGTCCTTATTTGCCTCAAGAATTCATCCTTCTTCATCAGAATAGTACTTCAGAAACTCGTCCTTCTTCATCAGGTATGTGCCTCAGATTCGTCTTGTCTTCATACCTCAGATGATCTGAATTGTTCTTGCATAGAGGAGATTTGAATTGTGTGTCAAATGATGGAGGACGAGTGTCTTTATATAGTGTTCTTCCTTGTCCAAAGGGTGCTTGTTTGACTGGGGCCGACTTGGCTTCTTTGACACTAAAATTCAAATGTCAAAAATTCAAATTTTCTCTTTTTGAAAACCGACATGAAGAACATGTCATATATTCTCTTTTTGATAAGGTCGTGAAGAACATGCCTTATTTATTATTTCAAATACATCAAGATTTAAAATATTAATTATGAAGACCAACCATAGCTACAAAGTTCAACACTCCCTCTTAGCTAGGGAGGTATTCATAATGACTATCTAGATGATCTCATGTTGACAAATTTCTCTAAGAAAAAGTTATAACAAGTCCAATTACCATAATTTGGTCAACAATTGTACACATGGTAAAACAAGTTACCATAATATGGTCAACAACTGTAACACATGATAAATCAATAGCATCAATAGGTTACCATAATCTGGTTAGCAACTATGACACATGGTAAACCAACAACATCAACAAATTATCATAATCTAGTCAACAACTGTGACACATGGTAAATCTTTAGCATCACTAGTCAGCATGATTTTGGCCGGCGCCTCTAACCCATGGTATACTTGTTGATTTTTGTGTAGCTCTTGGAGGTACTCCAAGCCCTAGTGTTCAAGGGTTAGAGGTCAAAGCGCCACAAATGGGATTGTGGGCTTGAGGTCCAAGCTTGGGGGTTTTGCACCCATCGTGATTTGGGCTAAACCCATGATGAAGATACGACATATGATAGATGAGGATGATAGCTCTTGGCGACACGATTCTAACGCAACGAGAATCATCCGATTTCGGGTTGTCGTTAAGGAGTTATAAATTTTTGAAGTTATATGGTGGGTTTACAATGTGAATAACAAGGTCGGCCTAAGGAGTTTTAGGTACTTGATAGGTTGGCATCCCCTAGAATATGACGTTTTGGAGCCATATTATTGAGTATAAATAAGAGGTGAGCATTAGAGCATTAGGCCATCCTTTTGTGAAGCGCATTCTCAAGAAGAGAGCTTGTTGGAGAGATTATCTTATGCCCTAGCCGCAACAAGGAGGAGGAAGGAACAACGCGGAAGATGGACTATCTTAAGAGTCATAACTCATTGTTTTGGGGGTTTGAGTTGCTGGTAGAGGGGTCGGGGTCTCTTGGAGGAAGGCCGAGTTTGTTGGGTAGTATTGTGGATCTGTTTGAGGGCTAAAAGGGGGTTGTTTTGGTGGGTTGTTGGAAGACCACAACCAGCAGAGGTAGGCCACAGGCCTAGCCTCCCAAAACAGACCTGTGTTGAGTTGTTAAGAGCTGCCATATGCCCAGAACAACAACTCACAAGAAAGGCTTTACTCCTTTCCTAGGCCGCAGTAAATTCAAGGTTGTTTTGTGGGTTGAATGAAGGGTTGTTGCAGCAAAAAACGTCCTAACCAGTCACAGTAAAAGAAAGCAGGTGCAATAGACTTAGAGGGCAGCGTGTGGAGAAAGCGTTGGGTCATAGTTTATGACCAAACTTGGATCAGTTGATGGACATTTGTAGGAGACCTTAGGAGTTGCTTGGATAAACCCATGTGGACTGTTGGGAAGTCTACTAAGAAGCCAAGGTGACAGTAGGCACATCAAGAGAGAGGCAAGAGGACATCATCGAAAGGAGTTGCAGATGGACTCTTATATGATGAGTTGATGATGTCCTAGGTGAAGGACATATTGATGTGCCCAGATTTGTGCAATAGCTCCTCTATTGCAGAAGCAAAGGGCAGATTGGTGAAGTCTGTGGACAGCCGTGTGTAAGGGTCTCCTAGGTGTGGGGATGCCCTAACTAAGTGTAGATGCTACATCGAGGAATTGGTCTCTCGTGGACTGTTGGAGGGTAGCATGAGAGAAGACCAAGTGTGGACGAGATTGGGCACTTATGGGTTGTTGGAGGACAACGTGATAGTGTCCAAGTTGGAGCCCGGTGAGCAACACCTTGATGGACAAAGGTAGTTGTGAGAGAAGCAGTTGTTGAGCTCAAGGGTTGATGAACCAGAGGAGCAGTTGTGGAGCCCGAGACTTGTTTGTGAAGAAGGACTTTTACAATAGATGATGGGCAGTCCTCCTAGCTCATGTTCATTGTGAGACATGGACATCTTGCAATGATAGGTGGCAGCCCTCTGTGTCCTATGCTGGCCTTCATTGGTGCAGCGCAGGAAGACCATAGTGGGATGAAGTCCCTAAGTAGCTGAGGAGCAGCAGTGGGCAGTTGAGAGTTGTTCACAAGTGGAGTTGTGAACAACTCGACCGGAGTCTCAATGTGTTGTGGCCTCGATGGATGAAGACGCAACTAGAGAGCAGATTGGATAGCTGAGATTCAGTGGCCAGGTGGACTAAGAGCATTGATAGAGGCAGGCACTGCAGATCAGAAGTCGAAGGACCGTGCAGGTATAGGGTACGACCGAGGGGAGTTGTGGAGTCGACTACATCAGCTAGATGGTCAGAGTATCTTGTTGAGGGCAGATTGGTTGTCGATGGACTAACACCAAGCCCCGGTTTTGTATCTTGTACTAAGGGCCATTATCCCTAGTACAGGAGCCCTAGACTGTTGTTAATACAACAAAGTTGTCTATGTTTTGTGCATGTGTGATTTACTGCTTTATATTTCCATTGTGCAAAGTAGTTTATGGTTGATATTCTTGGTTTGGTAGCATCAGTGATTTTAAGACTCTAACCTAGACCCAAGGTCGTGGAAATTCAACATGGTATCAAAGCGTGTCTGAGCTACTTTGGAGGATAGTGAATCAGAGTTTGCACAACGAAGCAACTCAGAGGGAGTTGTCGGTGTCTGGATCATGGAGCAGATGGTTCAACTGGAGACATGGAGATGTGGTCTTGATTAGCTTGGCAACGAGATTGGCTAGGAGTTCTGGTGGATTGGTGGTGAGCTCGGTGAACAACAATTTGTTGTAGGGCAGGTTGTTGATCATGGACTTCCGTTGATGTGCCATGGATGGTTGGGACAACTCAAGGGGTTCTTTGGCATGGACGAGATCAGGTTGATCGAGATGGCTTCATGTGATGGACTGGATATTGGCAGGCTAGAGTCTTCATCAGCTTGTGGTGTTGCATATCTGAGATTGACGAGATTTGCACGAGTGGTATTTCATCCAGGAGGACAAGTGCTTGCAGGATTGAGCCAGCGGAAATCGTGTAGGCTTAGAGGGAGTCTAGCCTCAGATGGAGCAGCCCTGTGGAGGTTCAGGATCTTCAGATTCAGATGTGATGAGGCAGAGGCACTACCGAGATTGTTAGATTCATCTACATGGTACGCTGCGGTGATGGATGCTAGATGAGCTAGTGTTGTTGCCAAATGATGATGGTTACTTCCTAGTCTTCGAAATACCTCCCTCGCTAAGAGGGAGTGCTACTTTTTGTGTAGCTTGGGAGGTACTCCAAACCTTGGTGTTCAAGGGTTGGAGGTCAAAGCACCACAAATGGGCTTGTGGGCTTGAGATCCAAGCTGGGGTTTTGCACCCATCGTGATTTGGGCCAAAACCATGATGAATATATGATAGTTGATAGATGAGGATGATAGCTCTCGGCGAGACGATTCTAACGCAATCAGAATCATCCGATTCTGAATTGTCGTTGAGGAGTTATGAATTTTTGAAGTTATATGGTGGTTTGCAATATAAATGTCAATGTCGGCCTAAGGAGTTTTAGGTATATGATAGGTTGGCAACCTCTAGAATATGATGTTTTGGAGCCCTCTTATTGAGTATAAATAAGAGGTGAGTATTAGGCCATCCTTTTGTGAAACGCATCCTCAAGAAGAGAGCTCGTTGGAGAGATTCTCTTCTGCCCTAGCCGCAGCAAGGAGGAGGAATGAACAATGTGGAAGAGGGACTATCTTAAGGGTCATAACTCACTGTTTGGGGGTCCGAGTTGCTAGTAGAGGGGTCGAGGTCTCTTGGAGGAAGGTCGAGTTTGCTGGGAAGTATTGTGGATCTGTTTGAGGGCTAAAAGGCGGTTGTTTTGGTGGGTTGTTGGAGGGCCACAACCAGCTGAGGTAGGCCGCAGGCCTAGCCTCCAAAAACAGGCCTGCGTTGAGGTGTTAAGGGCTTCCATATACCCAGAACAAGAACACACAAGAAAGGATTTACCCCTTGCCTAGGCCGCAGTAAATTGAAGTTTGTTTTGTGGGTTGAATGAAGGGTTTTTGCAGCAAAAAAATCCCTAACCAGTCACAGTAAAAGACAACAGGTGCAACAGACTTGGAGGGTTGCGTGTGGAGAAAGCATTGGGTCATAGTTTATGACCAGATTTGGATCAGTTGATGGACAATTGTAGGACCTTAGGAGTTGTTTGGAGAAACCCACATGGACTGTTGGGATGTCTTCCAAGTAGCCAAGGTGACAACGGGCACATCAAGAGTGAGGCAAGAGGACATCAACAGAAGGAGTTCCAGGTGGACTCTTGTATGATGAGTTGATGATGTCCTAGGTGAAGGACATATTGATGTGCTCGGATTTGTGCAATAGCTCCTCTATTGCAGAAGCAAAGGGCAGATTGGTGAAGTCTGTGGGTAGCTGTGTGTAAGGGTCTCCTAGGTGAGGGGATGCCCTAACTAGGTGTAGATGCTACAACATGGACTGTTGGAGGGCAGCGTGAGAGAAGACCAAGTGTGGATGAGATTGGGCACTTATGGGTTGTTGGAGGACAACGTGATAGTGTCCAAGTTATAGCCCGATGAGCAACACCTTGATGGACAAAGGTAGTTGCGAGAGAGGTATTTGTTGAGCTCAAGGGTTGACGAACTAGAGGAGCAGTTGTGGAACCCGAGACTTGTGTGTGGAGAAGGACTTCTACAACAGATGATGGGCAATCCTCCTAGCTTGTGTTCATTGTGGGAGATGGACATCTTGCAGTGATAGGTGGCAGCCCTCTGTGTCCTATGTTGGCCTTCATTGGTGTAGCGCAAGAAGACCATAGTGGGCTGAAGTCCTTGAGTAGCTGAGGAGTAGTAGTGGGCAGTTGAGAGTTGTTCACAAGTGGAGTTGTGAACAACTCGACTGGAGTCTCAATGTGTTATGGCCTTGATGGACGAAGACACAACTAGAGAGAAAATTGGATAGTCGAGATTTAGTGGCCAGATGGACTTGGAGCATTGATAGAGGCAGGAGCTGCAGATCGGAAGCTGAAGGACGGGGCAGGTATAGGCTACGACCAATGGGAGTTGTGGAGTCGACTACATCAGCTAGATGGTCAGTTGAGGGTAGATTGGTTGTCGATGGACTGACACCAAGCCCCAGTTTTGTATCTTGTACTAAGGGCCATTATCCCTGGTACAGGAGCCATAGACTGTTGTATTATATGTTGTTAATATAACAAAGTTGGGTTAAAAATTGTAAAAGGTTGTCTATGTTCTGTGCATGTGTGATTTTACTGCTTTATATTTCCACTGTGCAAAGTAGTTTATGGCTGAGATTCTTGGTTTTGTAGCGTTAGTGATTTTAAGACTTTAACCTAGACCCAAGGTCGTGGAAATTCAACATGGTATTGGAGTGTGTCTGAGCTACTTTGGAGGATAGTGAATCAGAGTTTGCACAGCGAAGCAACTCAGAGGGAGTTGTCCGTGTCTGGATCATAGAGCAGAGGGTTCAATTGGAGACATGGAGATGTGGTCTTGACTGGCTTGGCAACGAGATTGGCTAGGAGTTCTTGTGGATTGGTGGTGAGCTCGATGAACAAGAATTTGTTGTAGGGGAGGTTGTCGATCATGGACTTCCGTTGATGTGCCATGGATGGTTGGGACAGCTCGAGGGGTTCTTTGGCATGGATGAAATCAGGTTGATCGAGATGGCTTCATGTGATGGACTGGATATTAGTAGGCTAGAGTCTTCATCGGATCGTGGTGTTGCATATCCGAGATTGACGGGATTTGCACGAGTGGTATTTGATCCAGGAGGACAAGTGCTTGCAGGACTTAGCCAATGGAGATCGTGTAGGCTCAGAGGGAGTCTAGCCTCGGAGTGAGCAGCCCTGTGGAGGTTCGGGATCTTCAAATTCGGATGTGATGAGGCAGAGGCACTATCGAGATTGTCAGATTCATCTACATGGTATGCTGCAGTGATGGATGCCAGATGGGCTAGTGTCATCGTCGAATGATGATGGTTACTTCCTAGTCTTCCAAGTACCTCCCTCGCTAAGAGGGAGTGTTGATTTTTGTGTAGCTTGGGGGGTACTCCAAGCCCTAATGTTCAAGGGTTGGAGGTCAAAGAGCCACAAATGGGCTTGAGGTCCAAGCTTGGGGGTTTGGCACCCATCGTGATTTGGGCCAAATCCATGATGAATATATGACATGTGATAGATGAGGATGATAGCTCTCGGTGAGACAATTTTAACGCAACAAGAATCATCCGATTCTGAGTTGTCGTTGAGAAGTTGTGAATTTTTGAAGTTATATGGTAGGTTTGCAATGTGAATGTCAAGGTCGGCTTAAGGAGTTTTAGATACTGGACAAGTTGGCAACCCCTAGAATATGACGTTTTGGAGCCCTCTTATTGAGTATAAATAAGAGGTGAGCATTAGAGCATTAGGCCATCCTTTTGTGAAGCGCATTCTCAAGAAGGGAGCTCGTTAGAGAGATTCTCTTGTGCCCTAGCCGCAGCAAGGAGGAGGAATGAACAACGTGGAAGAGGGATTGTCTTAAGGGTGATAACTCACTGTTTTGGGGGTCTGAGTTGCTAGTAGAGGGGCCGAGGTCTCTTTGAGGAAGTTCGAGTTTGCTGGGAGGTATTGCGGATCTGTTTGAGGGCTAAAAGGTCGTTGTTTTGGTTTGTTGTTGGAGGGCCGCAGCTAGCTGAGGTAGGCCACAGGTCTAGCCTCCCAAGACAGGCCTGCATTGAGTTGTTAAGGGCCACCATATGCCCAGAACAACAACTCACAAGAAAGGCTTTACCCCTTGCCTAGGCCGCAGTAAAAGCAAGGTTGTTTTGTGGGTTGAATGAAGGGTTGTTGTAGCAAAAAAAGCCCTAACTAGTCACAGTAAAAGATAGCAGGTGCAACAAACTTGGAGGGCAACATGTGGAGAAAGCGATGGGTCATAGTATATGACCAGACTTGGATCAGTTGATGGGCAGTTGTAGGAGACCGTAGAGGTTGTTTGGAGAAGCCCACGTGGATTGTTGGGAAGTCTACCAAGTAGCAAAGGTGGCAGCAGGCACATCAAGAGAGAGGCAAGAGGACAACAACAAAGGGAGTTGCAGATGGAATCTTGTATGATGAGTTGATGATGTCCTAGGTGAAGGACATATTTATGTGCCCAGATTTGTGCAATAGCTCCTCTATTGCAGAAGCAAAGGGCAGATTCGTGAAGTTTGTGGGCAAACGTGTGTAAGGGTCTCCTAGGTGTGGGGATGCCCTAACTAGGTGCAGATGCTATAGCATGGACTTGGTCTCTCGTGGACTGTTCGAGGGAAGTGTGAGAGAAATACCAAGTGTGGAAGAGATTGGGCACTTATGGGTTGCTGGAGGACAACGTTATAGTGTCCAAGTTGGATCCCGATGAACAACACCTTGATGGACAAAGGTAGTTGCGAGAGAGGCAGTTGTTTAGCTCAAGGGTTGACGAACCAGAGGAGCAGTTGTGGAGAAGGACTTCTACAACAAATGATGGGTAGTCCTCCTAGCCCATGTTCATTGTGGGAGGTGGACATCTTGTAGTGATAGGTGGCAGCCCTCCATGTCCTATGTTGGTCTTCATCGATGCAGCGCAGGAAGACCATAGTGGGCTGAAGTCCCTGAGTAGCTGAGGAGCAGCAGTGGGCAGTTGAGAGTTGTTCACAAGTGGAGCTGTGAACAATGTGACAGGAGTCTCAATGTGTTGTGGCTTGATGGGCGAAAGCACAACTAGAGAGCAAATTGGATAGCCGAGATTTAGTGGCCAGATGGACTTGGAGCATTGATAGAGGCAGGAGCTGCAAATCGAAAGCCGAAGGGTTGGGCAGGTACAGGGTACGACCGAAGGGAGCTGTGGAGTCGACTACATTATCCAGATGGTCAGAATATCTTGTTGAGGGCAAATTGGTTGTCGATGGACTGACACCAAGCCCCAGTTTTGTATCTTGTACTAAGGGCCATTATCCCTGGTATGAGAGCCCTAGATTGTTGTATTATATGTTGTCTTTGACTCCTGCCGAAACCCTAGGGACACACTCAAACCATTTAAGTAATTTAGTCCTATTTTTGCTCAAATTGTACATGCAAGATGCGACAACACTCAAGATTGGGGTTGTCACTCTGATCCCCGCCCTCTCTGTTCTAGTTGTCTTTCTACAGCAAGCTATGGGGGGTAGTCCTTATGCAATGTGAATATGGGAGACTTGTTGGCAACCAACAAGACTAGGATACACAATTGAATGGCCTTGCAACTTGGTTAATTTAGCAAGTTAAAGATTAAATTAGATTTATCTTGAAAGACCAATGCCTTAATGGAGTCAATTACTTGCTTAAGATAAATTATTTACCAAGTCACTGGATGAATAGTTGTTGCTTTAAATATGCTTCACTATCCTATATGAAATGCAAATCTTACAATCTAAGTGAGATGTAGAATATTGATTTATTTTAAACTATATGTCTATCTAAGTGTATCCTTCCTCTCAATAATTTTGAAGCTAGTCTCTAGAGTAGGTTGTGAGAGAGAAACCAAGGGGAAGCAAGCTATGGCTTGATTAACGATCCCTCCCCTTGAGTTCTAACCACCTGATGCCTTCAGTGTTGCAGAGACTGTGGCTCTGACGACTGCAAGGTCACCATGTTAACCACTAAAGAGGTTCTAGACTTCACAAGCTGGGTGAGAAAGGTCTGTCTATCTTTCTATAGACCAAGCTTATTCTTGGAAGTAAGTTAATTAATGCGCAACTAGGCCTAAGATGCAAGTGCAAAGTATGAGTGAAGACCTTTAAGGTGAGATTATTAAGCTCTTAAGTACTTGAAAGACAATGATACTCAATCTAGAACAATGAAGTACTTAACAATGAATTAATGACAATTGCCACCAAAAGAGAAAGTGCTCAAGATAAACAGTGCCAAAAAATGTTGCCAATATACCAATAGACAATTGCTTAAGAAATAGATAAGATCAATGCTTCTTAACTCAATTAGCAACCTTCAAGATTAAAACATTGGACCACCAATATGCCAATTAGATACAAGAAAGGGCTCCTTATGGACACAATTAAATCTCTTATCACAATTATGATTAAATTCAATTAAGGTGCTTTAAGAGTGACTTAGATTACAGATCCACAAGAGCTATTAATGAAAAGCAATGCTTCCACTTATCAATGATATCAATGAGAAACAAGAGCATTAATCACAATGTCACTCAGAGAAATTATTCAATCTCATTAAACACTTGTCAACTTAATTAGAGCACTTGTTTGTTAATGCAATATGCTAATGCAAGAGTGCAAATGGATGCCAATGATGCAAGAGAGGCAGAAGTACAAAATGGATTAGCCGAAAGACATATGATTGCAGCAATAAAAAAAAATATCACCAAATTCCACTAGAAAACAATTATTTAACAAACACAAGATGCTAGGAACAAGAGCCAAGTGGAATTAGATGGCTTTCAACACTTTTTCCACCACAGTAAATTTTATATCAGCCTTTAAATAATTATGACAGTCTTCAAATAATGACCAAATATGCCAATAAATTCAAGCCCAAATGATGTCATGATAAAATATGCTTGTAAATTTATTATTATGCCAAGATTATGTTATTTTATCACTGCTGTAAGTGAATTTATATGGCTGTAGCAAACATATCAGATCTGGAAATTAACTTACAGTCATAAAATATTCACTTATATGAACCCAATTTGACTTAAGATCAACTCTTGATGCCTTAGGTGAATTATTAGTGGATTTAGACTTGATTTTAAATGTGTTATACTGTTATCACAAATGCTTTAGAATTTTAAAGAGGACAGTGATGAAATGAGAGGGTTATAGAGCAAACCAATAGGCCTAGTGGCCTTGTAGGTGGTTAGTGACGCTTCCAATGAAATTGACAACATGCAACCACCAAGTTAGCTCTAAAACTGCTGCAAAACCAAATGTTAGAGATGAAAAATCAAATCAATGACTGAATAATAGTTGAATGAGGGCTAGAATGAGAGGCCAGGGTTAGGAAAGCCCCAAACTAGGGCTAAGAAGGGCAAACAAGGGCAAAAATGAGGGAGAAGAAGCCTTAGAAGGCCACGACAAGGGAGATCAAACCCCTAAGGGCTGACATTGGGCAAGAAAAGGCCCTACAAGGGCTAGCGGCCCTTTTTGGGCTGTGGCTAGGGCTTCAAGGGGGGCCAAGGGGCAAAGGAGGCTCCCCAAACCCATGAGGAAAGGGAGGCTGGGGCCTCTTTAGGACTACGACTAGGGAAAACAAGGAGGGTGAAAGGGAAAGGAGGGCCCAAAAGAGCTGATGACAAGGGAAAGAGGCCCCTAGGGCCTACGACCTTAGGGAAAAAGGCCACCAAGGACTGCGGCCAACCCTAGAAGTGTTGGAAAATGTAACTATGTTTTGTCTTCAATAATGTACTTGAGTCATCATGTAATGTATTTGTCAAAAGACTAAAGAAAATAATTTATTATTATTATTGTGACTTATTAAAACATGGGTTTCATGCTTGGGTCACCTTGTTTTAGGTCAAAGTTCCCATTGAGGACTTTTGGGATTTATTATGTCTATAGAGTCATTGTACATTTAAAGAGACCCTTCTTGGGCTTTTGAATCATGTAAAAAGGTTAAGTATTGAGTCAAATATAAATTATGTAACCTCCACACCATGTCGGCGTAAGGGAAGATCAAGTTGGCCTAAAGAACCTATTCGACCCCACAAGAAGCCTAGAAAAGGAAGCTCTTCAAATTCATTTGGAGCATCAATCTCACACACAAGTCCAAATTCTCTTCTAGCTGGGAAAAAGTGCGAAAATCTCTTGTAGCTGGGAAAAAGGTGTGAAGTTTGTTGTTGTAGAGCCGAAGTGAATGCAAGTTTGGGGAATTCTAAGGAGAGAAGGAAAATCGAAATTTTGGTGTTTCTCTTTCTCTATTTTGTGTCTTGGATTGGGAGATCGAAGTCTTCCAAGTTTCATTGTTGTCGTAAGTGACTATCTAGTCTAAGTTGTTGGAAAGAGGTTGAAATTTGGGACGCTAACTTGGTGTGGAGGGAAGGTCCGGTCTTGGTCGAGGGTGAAGAATCTCAAAAAATACTATTGAAAGGAAGAATTATCTTGAATTGGTATTCCCATCAAGCGGGGTTTTGCCCTGGCATGTGCCTACATCTGGTGTCTATTGTTTTATGTGCTGCTACTTTTGGTAATTGCTTGATGAACTAAAGAAAGAATATATAAAGAATCGTAATAATAAGAATTATCACAAGTAATTATCAAGAACAAGAAAATATTTCTGCCTTATTATTTTCTAACATGGTATCCGAGCTTTGGTGAAGAAGGAAGAAAAAGGCAATCTCAAGCACTTGATCCATTCAAAGGGACTATCTCAGGGAAAGAGTCTATTATATTCAAGAAATATGTCTAACTCAATCAAGGGTGAGAACAAACTTGAAGGAGCCTCTAACTTTAGGTCCTGGAAGAAGAGGATTGATCTAATCCTCGAAAAGAACAAAGTACTGGACTTGGTAAGAGGAAATGTAAAGAAGCCTACAGAGGAATCTAGTGATGCCGACAAAGTGAAATACAGGGAATTAGAATTGGTGGCCATGACTCTTATGGTAGAAGGGATAAAGGACAATCTTGTCCCATTCATAGCTAACATCAATCATGCTCAGGAAATGTTGGAAGCCTTGTCGAAACTAATTACTATTAAAAATATTGGTCAAGTAGCAAGTTTGAAGAATGAGCTAAGGACTATGAAGATGACTAAAGAAGATATTGTGGCAACCTTCTTTGTGAAGATAGCTAGACTCAGGGATGATCTCTTGGCCATCGATGAGATTGTTCCAGACAAAGAACTTGTGATCACTGCTCTATTAGGATTACCACCCTCTTGGGGTGCATTTGCTGCAGGTCTCAATAGTTGGAAGGTAGCTCCCACCTTTGAAAAATTATGGATCGCTTGCAATCAAGAAGAACTAAGGATCTCTATGGTTACCAATCCTGAAGGAGTATCAAATGCATACATTGCTCATCATAAAGGAAAGAGATCGAAGGGACCAAGGAAGAAAGTTGACATGTCTAAGATAGAGTGCTATCAATGTCATAAGAAGGGTCACTACAAGAGTGACTATCTCGAGAATCCAAAGAATAAGAAGAGAGGAAGGGATCAATCCAACTTTGCTAAAGAAGGAGACTCAAAGAAAGTCAAACCCGAAGATCCCAACATTAGGGACTTACACTACTAAGTCCTTTTCTGATAGCTTTAGATATTTTGTTTTATGAGTTTTAGAATTTATAGGTTTTTAACTTATTTCATAAAAGACATTTTTATATTATTTTTATAAGTTTGTAGGTATCCCTCAAGCTTTGGAGGGAGTCCCCAACAACTATATAAGATAAGTATCTCATGTCTTTTCAGCTTTTGTTTTTATGTACTCATTTAGTTTTGATTATATTAAATACTAATCAACTTTCTCCCTCTATTGTCTTGATTAGGAAAAACATCTGCGAGAAGGAGGACCTCTCACGACAAGGATAGTCAAGAAACAAAGGTATGGTTTAAATACATTGATTGAAAGGATTAGTCATTTGATAATCTATTACTAACTTTGGTATGACTTGTTGCTTTGAATCTCAGTGATTCTTGCTTTGTGTGATTCATCACTTGATAAATCTACCCACCCCACTCATATTCTTGATTCACTATGTAGAACCCTAGACAGATTCTAGAAAACCCTAACCGAAGGGTATGCTAATGTGAATGTCTAAAACCCTAAGCTAATTAGGGATATTGTGAAATGCTATTTGGAGTTCTTTATTGATAATGTCATGTTTCGGAATTTGGTATGATCGGGAAATCCTAACTTGTAAGGGTTGAATGATAAGGTCTCAAACCCCAAATCTTTGAAGTCTTGGTGATTGTTGATATTTCTACATTGAAACCCTAGTCTATTAGGGTTTGGTGGAATGTGTAAGCAAGATCCTTACATTGTCTTAAGAATGATTTCCTTCGTATGTGTGTGTTTCACTGATCAAACCCTAATGTAATCAAGATAGTTGTGTGTCTAACTCTTATTGATCATTGTGAAGTTGGGTTTGACTAACACATGATATGAAATATATTGGCATGATGATGAAATCTAGGCATATATATATATATATATATATATGTCCTTTTGGTTGAAAGCCTAACTTGGCTTAGGTGAGATGTATCAATGTTGTTGGGCATATGATATGCTTATGAATGTTTATGAATTCCTTAGATATATGTGTTGACCTAGTCATTGATGGTCATGAGCTTTAGGATTTAATGGAAATCCTTGTCTAAAATTCTAGGATGATGATATATGGAAATCTAGGGTGTTGTAGCTAAACTCTAGTGAAGTTAAATTGTCTAGTATGTGTGATATAACAATATGAAATCTATTAATTTATTAAATGATTGTTGAAAATGAAAATCTAGGGTTTTGCAGTTAAATCCTAGTAGTAACATTGTCTAGTGTGAAATGTAACAATTTGAAATCTATGTATTTGATGCTTGTTGAGATTGTGAAAATGGAATTCTAGGGTTTTGGGGTTAAACCTTAGTCAAATCTTTAAAATATGATGATTTGAGATTTGTGTAAGTGGAATTCTAAGGTTTTGGAGTTGAACCTCAGTCAAAGTAATCTTTGTTGAATGTTGACAATATGATAATTTGAGATTTGTGGAAGATTTTTGAAATTTAAGTTTTGGATCAATTTGATGATTGATCGGAAATCTAGGGTTTGCAACTAACCCTAGTGGACGTCGGTCAGGTTAATGACTAACTTGTGACTGACTTTGATTGATTCTTTTGTATGAAATCTAGGATCTGTATGAATCCCTAGTGAGAAGTCTAACATATGAATTTTGAAAGATTGTTGGATGCTTTATTGTTTCTAGGGTTTTTTATATGTTGTAGGAAGGTACACCATACCTTTGGAAGACACATTGAAACCCTAGATGGAATGAAAGTTATTTTGAAGTAGTATAGGGTTTATGACTAAGTCCCTAGCAAGATGATGAAGAATATATGTCTCTTGTTTGTAATTAAGTTTGGATTGAAATGCATCCGTGATTCTGATATGGCTAACTTCACGCTCTTATAGATTTGGTTGTACTTGTTATTTAAGTTGTCCAGGTACACAATCTTCAACTTGGTGAAGATGCTCGATGTGACAAGCATGATGAGGATGATAATAACTCTGATGAAATGGTTGGAAGCCGTGAAAGATTCTCCAATGCCGAAAAGAAGAAGTTGATCTCCCGAAGGAAACCTGCATAGAAGAAATCTCCCTAAGATTAAGAGGGAGTCTGGATGAAGAGGTGCTTCCTGTTTGAGAGGGAGGGCATAGCTTGGTTTTGATTAAAGAATGTATTTCGAAGGATATGTTGTTGGATGAGAAGTAGGAAAGGAAAGGATATAATTAAGGAATCTTATGTTAAAGATTCAATGAATAGTCCTATTGAGTTGAGGAGCAACATCTAGAACGACCCCAGAGGTTTGTATTTGATTATGCACATGCGAAAATACACTATTGATTGGGGTTGTGTTTGTACAAGGGAATTTCTCGATGATTTTGATAGCAGGTTGGTTACCGATCAGTTTGATCGGGAGAGATTTGTGGTCCTTGATTTGTTGGATCAAGCGCTGTTGAGGCTTTGTGAGTGAAGCATTGCCTCGGAAGACATCTGGCTGACACTTTGTGTTGATATCAGGGTCTTGAAGTTGGAAAGGTGATGTTGGTTATTGAGCTATGTTTTTGATACACGCTTGGATTTTTAGGTTGGTGATTAGCAAGTAAGCCTGATGGTACATAGAGGGGCTGAAAGCTTGAGTCCATATTAGTCCCACCTAAATAAATTGCGTTGGTCAGGAATCTAGTCCATGGCATTGCGGTGCCTAAACTATTGAGTGACAGTTTCGATAGATTGCCCTAGTCAGGAGTCTAGTCCATAGCATCGTGGTGCCTAAAGTTCTTCATGGTTCATATAGTTTGAGATCTTCCATTATATTTTTACATTATGAATACCTCCCTAGTTAAGAGGGAGTGTTGGAAATAGTAACTATGTTCGGTCTTCAATAATGTACTTGAGTCATCATGTAATGTACTTGTCAAATAATAAAGAAAATAATTTATTATTATTATTATTATGACTTATTAAAGCATGGGTTTCATCCTTGGGTCACCTTGTTTCAGGGCAAAGTCCCCATTGAGGACTTCTAGGATTTAGTTTGATTCTATAGAGTCATTGTACATTTAAAAAAACCCTTCTTGGGCTTTTGAATCGTGTAAAAAGGTTAACTATTGAGTCAAATATGAATTATGTAACCTCCACACCATATCGACCTAAGGGAAGATCAAGTCGACCTAAGGAACCTACTCGACCCCACAAGAAGCCTATAAAAGGAAGCCCATTGAATTCATTTGGAGCATCAATCTCACACACAAGTTTGAATTCTCTTGTAGCTGGAAAGAAGTGCAAAAATCTCTTGTAGCTGGGAAAAAGGTGCGAAGTTTGTTGTTGGAGAGCCAAAGTGAATGCGAGTTTGGGGAAGTCTAAGGAGAGAAGGAAAATCGAAATTTTGGTGTTTCTCTTTCTTTGTTTCGTGTCCTGGATTGGGCGATCGAATTCTTCCAAGTTTCATTGTTGTCAGAAGCTGCCAGTTGTTGTAAGCCGCTGCCTAGTTGAAGTTGCTGGAAAGAGGTCGAAATTCTGGGACGCTGACTTGGTGTGGAGGGAAGGTGTGGTCTTGGTCTAGGGTGAAGAGTCTTAAAGAATACTATTGAATGGAAGAATTATATCGAGGGGGGTTTTTCCCTGGCATGTGCCTACATTTGGTGTCTATTGTTTTATGTGTTGTTGCTTTTGGTAATTGCTTGATGAACTAAAGAAAGAAGATATAAAGAATCGTAATAATAAGAATCATCACAAGTAATTATCAAGAACAAGAAAATCTTTTTGCCTTTCTGATTTTCTAACAAGAAGGGGTTGCGGCTAGGCTAAAGGGAAGGTCGAGAGCCTAAAAATCCCTCTAGGGCTCACGACTAGGCAAATGAGGGAGAACGGCTAGGCCTAAGGGCCTAAAAAAAAATTCAAACCCTTGGAAACACAAAAATTTGCCATAAATCATTGCAAAATGTTGGACGACTTCCTTTCTTAGGCTGGACGTTGAGCTTGGAGGAAGCTGGGGAGGCTAGATCTTACCCTCAAGGGCCTAGATCAACCTTCCTTGCTTGGTTGAATAGCCTAGAAAAATTTGTTGCTTCAAACCCTTGAGCTATCACCTACAAAAATGAATAAAAGAATGTCAAACCCCAAATATATATACAAAAATATAAAACCCCAAATACCCAAGTGCTGCAAAATAAAATGGGTTAGAAAATTATTTACAAATGTACAAAATTTACAAAAATAATAATTTTGGAGAAATTTTTTTTTGAATAAATAACAATTGATGAATAATTTCTAAAATTGATATTGGCCAAAACCCTCCTGCAAAATCAATTACCACAATGAAATCTCAAAGCCCAAACGTAGTAAGCTCTTCCCCACAGTCTATGAACTTGGAGCCCAAGGGCTAGTGTATCTGTAAATTTCTATAATTTTCTCAAAGTAAAATTGTTAGATCATATGGTGAACCAGATCACCTAAGATAGCATGTACCAATAGAATGTTCTTATCACCGACAAATGTGTTGGACATTGGACAAAAGCAATGCTCCCTGTGTGTTTCGTGACATGGACTAACCGCCTTTCATGGATCCTTATCTCTGGCGATGCAATCGTTAACTAACGCCTGTGGGTTTTGGTCTAACAACAATCGTGATTCCCAACCAGTGGTATCAGAGCGTTGGTCACGAGTTTGATACACACCTGATTCGCGTTGGGGGGGAGATTGTTGGACATTAGATAAACCAATGCTCGTTGTGTGTTTCGCGACATGGAACAACCGCCTCTCGTGGATCCTTATCTCTGGCAATGCAATCATTGACTAACCCCTGCGGGTTTTGGTCTAACGACAATTGTGATTCCCAACAAAATGAAATAACAATTTTTTAAACAATATTCAACACAATAGAGGATCACACATAATTAACACATGCCATAGATCAGCAGAAGAAGAACACCATCAACTGAAACCCAAAGTCTTTCTATTATGATAAAATAATGTTCCTAGCAGAGCAGCAACTCAATGTTAATGTTGCAAAATTACATCATCCAAAGATATGAAATAGAAAGCTCAATAGCTTCCTTATATAAAGAAGCCCCTCCAAGTGGAAAATAATGGCTAGTTGGCTTGATCCTTGTCAAAATAATCTCAACCGTTGAAAATAACTTAATCATCTTTTAATCTCCGCTATCAAATTTTAAATTTTGAGGAAAAATTCGAAATTTTCTTAAAACCCACTTAATTAACCCAAAAATTAATATTTTGGATTAATTTCCTTAAGAATTTGATTTTGACTTAACCACCAACGTCCAAGGGCTCAAATTTTCTTAAAATATTCATTTTTCCCTTGGTGGGGGGCCTCCAGAAATTGGCTTCTCTTTGACCTACGATTTTTTATTATTTTCCACATGGAGAGAAATTAATTCCTTTATAATTATTTTTTAACTCAAAATTAATTAATTTTTTGGGTTAGGATTTTAATTTAATTTAGTCAGAAAAATTAATTAATTGACACTAGAGGGAATTTAATGATTTTTCCACCCTCAAATATTTTTAGCCATGGTTTCTGATTGCAAAGGACCATGCACTAAAACAAATTTACATCAAATAATTACAGATTCAACCTTTGAAAGGGGAAAAACACATTTACAAATAGACCCTTATTAATTTACCCAATTCTGCGACACAATATGATCTAGTATGAAACCAAGTGTGCTTGTAATAAAGTAATTTAGCCAATGTGCTAAAATTATTCTCAATTACACTTTTACAATAGACTCGATATAACACTAGGACTCACCTAAGACTTTATGAAAGAATTCCACCCTAGCTTTGGGGTTTAAGTTGGAAGAAAAACTATACCGATTATCCATGTTTAGAAACACACATAATTCAGTGAGTTTAAAAAACTTTCTAGGATGAAATCCTTTGCCAAACTCAGAGGCTTACCTAGGTGATGTTACATAATTAAATGGTCATACTAGTATCATTTACAATACAACTTAGAAAAATTGGGTTTACAATGACATAATTGTGTCGATTGATGACTTTGATCTTCGAAAAGTTTTCTTCACATCTTTGTATTCTACTTCCTTGGACTTTTGACAAAGTGTGGTCAACAGGTCCCAAATCCAAAGGCCACACTCTACCTGAGTAATTCCGGGCTTGATGGTAAATGAGCTCACTCACCTATTTGGAGAGTATTTTGAGATTGATGTTGAAAGGAACCCACTCAACTGAGTGATTATGGGCGTCTAGGGCCATTCTTCCTAATTTCAATCAACATTTTTTGACACAGGAAGAATGACTGTCCTCTGCTGGACCATTCTGCCTAATCTGGTCTACACAGTTGACATAGGGAGAATGTTTGTCCCCGATACTATCACTCTGAACCATTTTCCCTTATCTTGGTCAACCTGACCCAAGGAGAATGACCCTCTTGCTGAGAGAGACATTCTCAATTACTCTAGGCTTGTCCTCGAAGTATATAGACTTCATACCGAGACAGAGGCTTTGTCAGCAATCTGCTTGACTGTAGAATAGTACTGAAGCCACACCACTTTCTCATGTCTCGGTACTAGATCTCACTGTGCTTTGACCTGTCATCGTGGTCATCACCTAGACTTGATCAAGGCAATCCTGTAAGTAGCCTTTGAAGCCTTGTTGCTTCTCAACTCGTCAATCTGACTACAATATGCTCAACCTTTGCAATGTTGATTTCTGGTAGCATTGGATGTGCTCTAAGTCTCAAATTTTGTAGGGAGGCTTGGGCACATGTATTCCAAAGAACCCATAATGTGTTTTGAGAAATTCCACCCGGAGACAATTTTATTAAAATAATTAATTATTTTTACTAGGTCCCTAAGTCCCTAAGTTCAAACTTAGGAAATTAAAATAATTTATGGGTATTAATCTAATTGTGTGTGTAACTTCTAGAAGAAGACGAGGATCAAGCAGAAATGATCTTAGCCATTGATTAGCTTCTAATTTGGGCCGTTGAATGTCAACAAAAATATTATTTAAGGAGGCTTGAGGGTCATTTGGAAGACACATAGAGAGTTGATCAGTGAGATCAAATTACTGAAGCTAGAGGCAGCGCAGTGATTTCGTAGTGATCGCGCAGAAGGGCAGAGAGAGTTTTGGTTGGAGGATCTTCTCCAGAGCCAAGAATACTTGGAGGAGAGGCAGAGAGACACACATAGGAGGCAATGTAGTTGGCAGAGAGGGTGATGCAGAGCCAGGAAGGGCTCACGCAAGACCCACGCAGAGCAGCGCAGAAGCCTTCCACGCATAGGTCTGAAATTTGCTGAGGAGGCTAATGTTCTGAGTCGGGAGGGCTAGAGTCAGCTCTTGAGAGCAAATCAATTCCTAGCAGAGGTGACGCAGTGCCTTGGAGGCTTACGCAGGCCCATGCAGGGGCAATGTAGAAGTAGTCGGGGAACTCGTTGGTTTAGCTGCCGGATCAGCCGGGACTTGTAGTGTAGACTGAGGTAATCTCACTAATTTCTTCTGCTAAGTGATATTCTTTGTACTGAATTTTCAACAAGGCATCCAGAGGTTGTATTCAGAAATAACTTCTGCTTAATAATAAAAACCCTCAGATTTGCTACACCCGTTTTCCGCATTGGGTTTTTTCGGGGACGTTTGTCCAAAAACAACTGTGTCATTTGTGTTGTATCTCTCTATTATTCAGTTTCTTGTTTCAGCATATTATTTTAAATGGTGTAGGCTACAGTGTATGTATTTCAATGTTTGTCGTAGGAAACTGCAAATAACTTGTTCATGTAAATCTAAAAAGTAGGAGAAATATCATCAGTTTTCACATGCAATACTGAGTGTGATAGTGTGAAAATTCTATCACTGCAACAATTGATTTACTTTTCCTACTTATTTCATCATAAGTTATTCAATGAAATTACTTCAACAAACATTAAAATAAATATTGTTGCAGATATCACACTGTAATACAGAAACAAACATATGCACACATTGACATAGTGATTTTGGACTAATGTCCCCGGAAAAATCCAATGTGGGAAAACCGGTGCAACAAGGGAGATTTTATTATTCAACAATTTTCGAGCACAACAAAGTGCCAAACTGGCTTACCCACAGATATACAAATTTCCAACATTTATGACCTCTGCGTCAGCCTGAAACCCTTTGCGTCAACCTACTGAGACTTTGCGTCAACCTATTGAGGCTCTGCGTAGCCTCTCTGGCCTTCTGCATCACTCCTGTACCTCTTTGTGGATGATGCAGGCCACCCTGGCTCTGCGCAGTCTCTGCTACCTCTGAGTGGCTTTCTCTGGCTCTGGATCTGCCTCTGTGCTGATCTCCCATCTTTTTGTTCCGTACTTGTTGCCTCCTGGCTGCTCTCCAAACCACTGGTTCAATTTCTCAGCAAACCCTGCTCCAAAAATTGAACTGACTGGTGTCTCCCTTAGTGTGTTCTCGAAGTGACCCTCAAGCCTCCTCTTATATTTTTCCCGTTGACAAAGCAATGGCCGAGATTAAGTCCCTAATCAATGGCTAAGATTAGATCTGGCTTGATCCATGTCTTTTGGACCATTCTAACTCAATTTCATATTAATACACATTAATATTTTATTTTCCCTAAGTTTAGACTTAGGGATTTCATTAAAAATATTAATTATTTTGATATCTCTTGAACTGTTTAGAATCTGCCCAAACCCTTTATGGGTATTGGAAATCTCATGTCCCCCAACCTCTCCACCAAATTTCTTGGCTAGAGCACATCCGATGCTACCCGAAATCAACACTCCCTCTTAGCGAGGAATGTGCTCTAGTAATACTCATTGAGTATCACCTTGATCATCCGACATCGGTCCCTGTGCTGATGTTAAGCCTCCCTGCTCAACATCCTCTGCACTGTTGCATCCTGTACTGCTACCCATGACTCTGCTACTGCCACTGATGCATCTATACGACAGCTCCCTTTGCATCTGTGCTGCTGTTGGTCCTTTCTCCCAACACTGTATTCGCACTGCAACTCCCTTTGCATCTGTGTTGTTGCTAGTCCTTTCTCCCAACACTGCATCTGCACTGCAACTCCCTCTTCATTCGTGCTGCTAACACACTACTTCTAAAAGGGGTTCTTTACCATCCCCTTCTTTTCCCTGAAGTAGTCAAATTTTGACTTTCCAAGGGCCTTGGTGAGGATATCTGCCACTTGTTCCCCTGTAGGAGTGTAGCTCAACTGTACAGCTCCTCGTTGGACACAATCTCTGACAAAGGGACACCGGATATCAATATGCTTTGACCTATCATGGAATACTGGATTCTCAGAGTTTGATGCAACTCTGATTATCACACATGATCTTGGTCGCCTCCATATTTCTTCTGAATAGGTTTACTAGCAGTTTTCTAAGCCATAGGGCCTCACACGAAGTTGTGATTGCTGCCATATATTTTGCCTCAGACGAGCTCAGAGCCACAAACTTATGTTTCCTACTGCACCAGGAGGTCATTCTTGATCCATTGTTGAAACAGTACCCAGAGGTACTTTTTCGATCCACTGAACTTCCTGACCAATCTGCGTCAGTAAATCCACTCAATCTGATATACTTACCCTTGGTGTATAAAATTCCACAATCAATTGTTCCCTATAAATACCTGAGAACGTGTTTGGCTGCTACCCAGTGAGTCCTCTTTGGTTCCACCATGAACTGATTGAGGGTTTTGACAGTGTAGCAAATATTTGGCCTGGTATTGACTAGATACATCAGGGACCCTATGAGCGGTCAGTATAGGGTGGGATCGACATCCTTGTCTTCTGATGCATCAATCTTCTTCTAGTTGGTGATCATTGGCGTAGCCATAGGTCTACAGTCTCCCATCCTGAACCTTTTCAGGATTTCTGTAGCATACCTCCCTTGCCCAAGGAAGATTTCTCCTTTCTGCTACCAAACTGCCAACCCTAGGAAATAGTGCATTCGTCTTAGATCCTTCATATCGAACTCTGTGGCTAGATTTTTCTTGAAGTCCTCAATGAGTCTGGATGATCCTGTCAGGAAGAGATCATCCACATATAATACCAAGATAAGTGGCTCGTTCTCTACGACCATATAGTAGAGATTTGGATCCGCGTCACTCTTAACAAACCCCATCTTCTGCAAGTAGCCGTCTATTCAACCATACCATGCTCTCGGTGCTTCCTTCAGCCCATACAAGGCTTTCTTCAGTCTGCATACATGAGACTTCTTCTCACAAGTCTCAAAGTCTGGTTGTTCAATGTATACATCTTCTTCTATTACCCCGTTCAGAAATGTCGTCTTGACATCCATCTAATGGATCTCCCATCCCATCTAGGCTGTAAGAGATATCATAGTTCTAATAGATGTATACCTAGCTATCAATCTCCTTTTGAGCATACCCCTTAGCCACAAACCTGGCCTTGTACTTTTCAACACTGTCGTCCATAGCATATTTGATCTTATAGATCCATCTTGAACCTACCACAGATTTGTCTTGAGGCCTTGACACCACCTCCGAGACATCGTTTACCATTATGGAGTTATACTCCTCCACCATCTCATCTAGCCAGACCTGATGCTAAGCTGCCTCCTTGAAGCTGGCAGGCTCCCCATCCTGAGCTACTAACGCCTGATACCTGTCTGGTTGTTTTTTCTCTCTGTTACTGTTCCTTGGCTCTCGGATGAAGTTCTCTGCATCACGTAGAATTTAACGAAGTTCCCTGCTGGTTCTTCCTCTGCCAACAGGTGCTTTTGTTCGCTCCTCCTCCTCATCCTGAGAATTTTCCTGATCTGAGGAAGAATTCTTCACATCCATTGGTTGAAGAGGCATGACCAACGGATCCTCTTTCAGCTGCGCCTCAGAAGGCATTTCGCGAGATCTTTTAAAAGCTCTGTCCTCAATGAACTTTACATCTCATTGTACTACTACCTTCCTGCTTCCAGAAAGGTAGATTCTATATGCTTTAGCGTTCTCGCTATATCCTACCAAATACTCGTTTTCTGTAGTCTAATCCAACTTCTTCCTCTTTTCTTTGGGTATGCGGCAATATGCTAAACTCCCAAATATCCTGAAATGACTGACTTCAGGGGTCTTGCCAGTGAAGACTTTCTCTGGAGTAATCTTGCCCAATGCCCAATGAGGAGTCTTGTTTTGAATGTAGACAGCTGTGTTGCATGCTTCCGCCCACAGGAATTTTGGCATATCCTGATCATACAGCATGGCCCTAGCTGCTTCTATAATCGTCCTGTTGTTCCTTTCTGCCACCCCATTTTGCTTTGGATTGTAGGGAGTTATCCACTCTCTTCTGATGACCTCCTTAGCGCAATAATCAGTGAAGCCCTTATCGACATACTCCACCATTATCTGAGCGCAAGACTTTTATTTTCTTACCTGTCAGATTCTCCACTAGAGCCTTGAACTCCTTGAATCGACAAAAAACCTCATCCTTGGTTTTCAGAAAATAGATCCAAGTTTTCCTCGAGTGGTCATCAATGAAGGTAAGGAAATACTCGGCACCACTGAGAGCTTTGACGGACATAGGTCCGCAGATATATGAGTATATCAATCCTAGTACACTCTTGGCCATATAGTCGCTCTTAGGAAATGCTGCCTTGGCATACTTTCCTAGAGCGCATCCCCTGCATACGTCATCTCGTTCTGTACTTAGATGCGGAACTCCTGTTACATTGCTCCTGAGAATTCTCAGAGCTCCATGGTGCAAGTGATCCATCCTTCTATGCCATAGTTCGTTCAAGTCTTTGTCCTCATGACTGCCTATTAGTGCCATTGGAGATTCTAGTTGTAATCTATACAACCGATTACTTTTGATCCTGATCTGCACTTTCTTGTTCCAGCTCGGGTGTTTGACGTATACCTTTTCCTTGATGAAGTAAACGTCACAGCCCTTGCCTTGTAGTAGTGACACAGAAAGTAAGTTCATTCCCAATGCTGGTACATGCAGCACATTTATGGCACGGAACCGTTCTCCTGGTTCTGTCTGAAAAACTATGGTACCCTTTCCTACTAGAGTACACTTTACCTTGTTCTCCATGGTGATCTGAAAATTCATTTTCTCTTCTCGATATTCCGAGAAACACTCCCTGATTCCCGTCATATGCCATGAGGCTCCACTGTCTATATACCATACTTCTGATGATGCAACACTAATCATGCATGCCACTTCTTCTTCTAACCTAGAAGCCAGCATAGAGAAATCAAAATTTCTCTCTCTTGTGCAATCTTTTGAAAATATGCGTGAGTCCCCTGAGGTGGATGCCTATGCATCGTGGTCTCGACCCATAACTGATTTTCTCTTTCTGTCTCTGCTTACTTGCTCTGATACCATGTGAAAATTCTATCACTGCAGCAACTGATTTACTTTTCCTACTTATTTCATCATAAGTTAATCATGAAATTACTTCAAGAAACATTAAAATAAATATTGCTGCAGATATCACACCGTAATACAGAAACAAACATATGCACACATTGACACAGTTATTTTGGACTAATGTCCCCGGAAAAACCCAATGTGGGAAAACCGGTGCAGCAAGGGAGGATTTTATTATTCAGCAATTTTAGAGTACAACAAGGTGCCAAACTGGCTTACCCATAGATATACAAATTTCCAGCACTTATGACCTCTGCATCAGTGTGAAACCCTCTGTATCAACCTACTGAGGCTATACGTCAACCTACAGAGGCTTTGCGTAGCCTCTCTAGCCTTCTGTGTCACTCCTACAGCCTCTGCGTGGATGACGTAGGCCCTTCTGGCTCTGCGCAGTCTCTGCTGCCTCTGCGTGGCTTGCTCTGGCTCTGTGTCTGTCTGCCTCTGTGCTGATCTCCCGTCTCTCTATTCCGTACTTGCTGCCTCCTGACTGCTCTTCAGACCACTGATTCAATTTCTCAGCAAACCCCGCTCCAGAAACTGAACTGACTGGTCTCCCTCAGTGTGTTCTCCAAGTGACCCTCAAGCCTCCTCTTATGCTTTTCTCGTTGGCAAATCAACGACCGAGATTAAGTCCCTAATGAACGGCTAAGATTAGATCTGGCTTGATCCATGTCTTTTGGACCATTCTAGCACAGTTTCATAATAATACACATTAATATTTTATTTTCCCTAAGTTTAGACTTAGGGATTTCATTAAAAATATTAATTAATTTAATATCTCCTGAACTGTTTAGAATCTGCCCAAATCCTTTCTAGGTATTGGAGATCTCATGTGCCCCAACCTCTCCACCAAATTTCGTGGCTAGAGCACATCCGATGCTACCCAAAATCAACAGATAGATGGTTGCTTCTTGCTCATCCAAGAAATCATAATGGAGCCCAAACTGAAGCAATAATATGATGAACTCTTTTTGTCTTCTGCACTCTCTGAATCTGTGAATCCTTGCAATTGTACTTTACTGTTTGAGGAATATGTCAAACCATAACTCACTGTGCCATGACCAACTATACCATGTTGGTACTCCCACACATGTTGAGCAACATGCCTTGCCTCAACCATAAACCAATTTGCTTGCTTCACTGGATCCATCACCACAACTTTTTTGTTGCCTTGAGTGGGTGCTCCCTCTCACACTGAAACATATCCTGCTATGGTAATCCAACCTGCTCCCTCTGCCACTGTTGTTTTCATATCAGCTATCTAGCTTGACAATGTCAATGACATTACATAATCTCAAACTCAGAGATCAACCCCCTTTGAAGCTAAGATAAGGCTCTCTGACTATGCCCTCTGTTACAGAAGCAATTCTTTTTGCCACAATTGCTCCCTCAGGCACATGAATCCTTATGCTTTTGTTAGAGACAAATCATATAATAATAAGATCGACCAAGACTCGTCAGATATTCATCGAGCCCTGTTGACCACTAAAGTTGCATATGAATACTTGTCAAAAACTCCATGACCAGAGCACCCTTCGAAGCATTCTAGAACCATCATATCAAGTCAGAATTCCAGAATTTTAGAGCATTCTTCCACTTCTTCTCATCAGTCTATTGTCTAGATTTCACAGCATTGCGGGGATATTGTAAAAATGATTCTATTATGATGAAAAAGAGTCATGTAAAAGGCCTGGGTAGCTTAGGACTTTACTAACAAGTGAGTTCACTCTAGGGAGTTTTTTTCTTAGCTCATTATTTGTGTTTTTCAACACTTATAATCAGTTAAGTTTTCTCCCAGATATACCCCAAAGCTAGAGTGCGCCTTGATAGTAAAGTCTTAGGTGAGTCCTAGTGTTTAGAGTCAATGTATATTACCATACTATATCATCTCTAATGTTTCGCAAAATTTGGTTGAGTCCAAGTGTCAAATTTTAATTGTTAAAAATTCCTTGTTGGCTGAGATTTTCTATGTAAATTTGATATATGATGTAATAAGTGTTGTCTAGAGAAGTTGTAGGGGGTATGAGTACTCAAAATTAGACCTCTACACCTCAAATTTCTATTTAGACACACTTTGAGGGTGGAAAAATGATTATTTACCCCTCAAAACCCAATTTTTATAATTTTTGGCAAAAATTGGCAAATAAATTGGCTGGAAAATAAAAATTGGGAGAAAATAAAAATTATCTCCAAGTGGAAAATGATAAAAAATGAAGTGGATTTTCCCATGAAGTGAATTCAAGTCGAAAGGTGATGGAATCTCCACTAATCAAGGAAAATATCCACCAAAAGGAATTCGATGGTCCTAGCTACAACAAATGGTCCAGAAAAATGCACTTCCTAAGGACAATAATTTGAGTTCCAAATAAGTGATGGGGTTTTAGTTAAGATTTGAATTGGAGTGAGTTCTAAAGGTGGTTCAAACCACTCCAACAATTAATTTCCACTACACCAAGTTTACTAAATGTGCAAAACATCTAGTCTCCTCAATATTTGTGGAAGGCAAAATAAGGTTTACGATTTTCTTGCTTGGATCTAGACGTTTCTCCTTTGGACCAAGACTTTTTCACTTGGAGATGAATCCTCAATCAAATTTTTCTATTCAAGAGAGCCTTTGGCTCTTCATTGTAAGATGATGTATTTCTTGAGCTACTGGCTAGCGAAGCTCTGCAATATTGAATATTCTTTTGAGTAATAAGAAAGACTTTGGGGGCATATTCTTTATGGTATTATTCTTCAGCTCTTTATGGTAATATTATTCTAATTTTTATTCGCGCTTAATGCTCTACATTATTTGATCTCTAACTTGTTAGCTTCTTATGCCATTTTTCAGATTAATTTATGCAAGTTATCTTGTGTTTATTTTTGGGTTGGAGAACCACTCTAGATCTAGAAGCGCTAGTGGGTTTTTGGTTGAACCCCTAGTCTTATTTTTCATTGTGTAGTCCAATCCCTTGTGGATCTAACAATATCTTTAAAAGTGTGTAGAGATCTCTATTTTTCTGAAGCAGATCTTGAGTGTGGGGTAAGTTTTTGGTTCAACGAACCCACTCTCAAGCGGATAAAGGTTGAAGAATCCATATCAATTTTCCTTAAGGGCTTACCAAACGATTTTTTGAAGAGTGAGTTTCTCTGCCATCGCTTGCAAACATCATTAATATTAGTTCAGATCTGTTTATTTTATGTGCTTTTACTGGTTCAATCTGACTATTTAGAGCTTATTTAAAGGGTTTTCTCTTTCTAGCTTGCCCAAGAGTGGAGGTGTCCTCATACTCTTGTGGTTAGCTTTTGTATTTTTATGTATATTTTTCATTTATTTTATGATCTAGCTTTTTCTTGCTTCAGATCTGATCTCTCTCTCTTTTGGCCTCCACGGTCCTTTGTGGAAGTTAAAGGACTTTTTGGGAGATGTCTTCAAGAGATCTATAGGTGGATGGCATGAGGATTAGCAAATCTACAATTTTTTAGACCCTTTCCACCCAGATTTTCCTTTTGGAGGCTAGATGACTAGGGTTTGAAGTTGATTTTGAAGAGATTAATTACGGGAGATTTGAAAATCAGCATATCTACACTTGTGAAGCCTTCATACTCTTGGCCGCTAGCATAAAAAAGGGTTTCTCTCCCTCTTGTGCAAAAAGATTCTCCTAAAGCTTGGACATCCATCCTTTTGAGTGAGATTTCTTGAAGGAAAATCAAATTTCTCATTAGGAATTTTCTCATTGTAAATTTTGTAAATGCATTGTCAATAATTTTTTCAATTTCCTTATGTTTTGAGGAAGGGTATTCTCTCTTTGAAATCCTTGTTGTAAACCCTCCTCTAAATCTTAAACCCTCTCTTTCTCTACAAGAGGGTTTCTCTTCAAGTAATAATAAAATAAATTTCTTCTGGAGGGAGCTTGGGATTTTTCCCATGGTATCCCTATCTCCTCATTTGGTAGGAGGACCTTAGATGGTTAGTGACTAATTCTTTTTATTTTCTTTTGCTAGGTTAGTTTCTTGCATAATTATTCATCTAATTACCAGATCTAATCTCTAATTTGCATTTTTTCATTTAGCTAATTAGCACATTGAAGTATATTAATTTTAAAAGTTTATTTACTAGCCTAGATCTGATCTATTTGTTGTTGATATAACTTGTTCTATTGCTGGTATATCAGTCATCTTATTGTTTATTTCATTGTTTAATTAGTTTTCATTTCACATCTAATAGTTTCAAGCAAGTGTGATATTACAATTGAGCTATAATTAATTAATTGATTCATAAACAACTTTGTAATTTAACACTTGCATTAACTTGTTCTATTTCACTTACAATTTTTTATTATCTAAAATTTACCTCCAAGCATAAGCTTGGTTGATAGACATTTAGGAAACTTCCTCAACTGTCATTCAATCTCCCAAAATTTGAGTTTGGATGAAAGGTTAAAACACATGACCTCGCAGTTCTCTTGTGTGGCTAGGTCCCTTGTAGGAACGAAGGCATGCAGGTTGTCTTGAAGTCCTAGGTGGGTATCGTTAATGAAGCCATTGCTTCCTCATCCTAGCCTTCTTGCAACCACCTACTAGTCCTTACCAAGTTGAAGGAATTGAGGGGAAGTCACACCTTTGAATAGATATATAATAAAATCTATGAATACCACTTTGTTCCACACACTCACATAAATCTTTGTTTCATTTTTTTGTTGCATACAATTGGTTATTGTACAATTTTTGGATTGTGAGCTTATCATTTACTTGCAAGCATCTCACTTAATGCTCTTGTACTTGTCTATTTCATTTTCATGCTCATGTTAGTTGTCCTTTAATGTTATATCATATTTGAGCATCTCTCTTTAAAGTACAAGCTTTATTCTCTTGCAAGTTCTATTTCAATCTTGTTGCTCATATCTCAAAGTTGTTTATAATCTATTGTGGTTTTGATTCACTAACATGTGTTTTAACATTTTTCTTGCAACTTTCCATTTTTGCAACTTGTAACTTGAGAACTATATTTCATTGCAAGTATCATAATTTCATTTTGAGCATATTTTTCTTGCAAGTATATTTGGCACTGGTCTAATCATAACTTGCCTTGCAAGATATCTTGTTGAATATAATTGATTTATCTAAATTGTTGATTCTTGTATGCTCGTAGACATTTATACTTGCTTATCAATTTCCTTTGCTTTTCAAGTTATATTTCAAGTCTACTTAATTAATTCAATAATTATCTCCTAGACCTTGTTATTCTTAACAATTTTTTCTTTAGAGTTTTCGTTAGGGACCACCCCCCTTGGCTTAGGTAGGAGAAAGTCTAAATGGAGAGAGTTGGGATCAGGTGACAACCCTTTCTCTGAGTGTTGCCACAAAGCACACACCTTGTGGGGTTGTGGATTTTTCCCACATTTCTGGGTGTGCATTTGCATGGACAACAAACCCAACGTGTTTGCTTGTGATCGTACAAAGCCTTCTTCAATCATGAGACTTCTTCTCATGTACCTTAGAGCCCCGAGGTAGCTCTATGTACATTTCTTTTTCCTCAATTACTCCATTTGAGAAAATCGATCCCTGCATCCACCTAGTGCAATTTTCAAAGAAATGATAATAGTTTTAATAGAAGTGTACTTGACAACTGGAATAAACATCTTGTCATGATCCTCTCCTTCTTTCTGAGAGAACCTTCTATTTTCAACTCTTGCTTTGTACTTATCTATGCTGGCATATAAGTCATCACTGACTTCCTTTAGACACAACCAAGGTATACTACCCACTCCTTTTGAGCTTGGATCTCATTAGTATAATATTTCTCTTAACACAAATTACAAATTCTTGGAGAGTCCTTTTGTCACAGGCTTTGCTTTGTTCTTCCACTACTTCCATCTACTGCCTAAGTCTTGGCAACCTTTCTTATGTACCTACATTCCGCACTAGGAGGTCATGGAAGAATAATTACAACCTAGCAAAGGATACAAGAGATTAACTAATTTGAGGAATGTTTGCTCCCTCTTGATCTTAGCCTTCTTGTGTCCACCATACAAATTTATCATCGATCTCGTCCTCATCATCAATGTGATGTTATTCCTTCCTTACATGAGCTAGGGTTTCTTCTTTCAGCGGAAATGTGGGTTTCTTCTTTCAACAAAAATGTTAATCTAGGTTTAGTTCTATGGTTTTGTCTAGGGTTGCGAGGGAGCGCCCCCCTCCCCCCCAAATCCACTACTGAAGTGCACTCCGCTCAAGAATGGATTCGGAGTAGAGCGGATTCCAGGAGCATGCTCCCTTAAAAAAATAACTGCTCTTTGGTTTTTAAGGAGTGAATGCTAGAGTGGTTGAGGAGTGATCACTCCCTGATCGCTCTTATTCGCTCCTATCGACGTAGGCCATGCGATTGCAAAATTTTTTTGAGGGAGGGGACGAGGGGCCAAAAGAAATAAAATCCCCTCCTCCCCTCCCACAAATGCACCATTTGCTTTGTGTTGAGAGCAAGAGAGAGCAAGAGAGGGCTTGAGAGGAAGATTGAAAGGAGCAAGGAGGTGAGTGAGAGGGTTGCTTGGGAGCTTGAGGAGTTTGAAAGGGAGATTGGAGCTTGGGATTGAAGGCACCATTGGAGAGCCAAAGAGGTAGGGTCTATACTCTAATCCCATTCTTTTTATTTTTCCATGAATCCATGTAGCAATAGCATTTGTGTTTTTTATATGTCCATTGTTGAATGAAAGATGTTCTCTTCTCTCTTTCCCATTCCCATTCCTCCTTCATTTTATTGCAGGCAAGAAACTATAACTCCACCAAACATCATGGCTATATGGCTTGGCATTCTCTTGATGTTGGTTCCTTTTTTTGTTATGATGGTGTTGGGGAGTAGAAGAAGGGGTGATGAAGAGGATGAAGAAGTGGGTAGTGGTGGATATGAAAACCCTAGAGAGGAGTACCAAGAGGAAGAGGAGGAGGAGGATAATGAGAGTGGAGATGATGAGGGAAAAAACCAAAGTAGACCAAACCCCCTTGTGGAAATATGTTAATAAGCTTTTAGGAGGGAAAGGGGGTGGAACCACTAAATTTACATGCCTCCATTGCAAAAACACTTACACGGGTTCATACACTCGTGACAAAAAGCGTCTCTATGGGAAAATGGCATGGGATGGAGATAAACAAATAGGAATCAAAACTTGTGGAAGTGTGTCACAAGTTCAAAGAGCCAAATACACAAGGGAAGAGGAGGAAGCCCAATACAAAACTAAAAGATCAAAGGGTGACTTTGAACATGACACCACTAGCCCACAATCACATAGACTAAGAACTCCATCAGCATCCACCCATGGTAGTGGATATGGAGGCATAGGCAGTGGCACAAACATCCCTTTAAGGTGTAGAACCATATCAGAAATGCTTGATCAAGGGTGTAGGGATGATGTGGATGCAAAAATATTTTGGTTTCTCTATGCATGTCAGATACTATTCAATGTTCTGCATTCACCTTATTGGCATGAAATGGTTTTCACCATCAATGATGCCCCTAAAGGATACAAGAGCCCTGGGTATGACAGAGCTAGAACCAATGGACTTGATCGTGAAAAAGCCAAATTAACACATGCTTTGGGTAAATTCACAAATAGTTGGAATGACTATGGGGTATCCATTGTATCTGATGGCTAGACAAATGTCAAAGGAAAGCCATTGATAAGTGTTCTTGGTGTGTCTGCTTCTGGTGCAGTCTTCCTTTCATCACATGATTACTCATACAAGTTCAAGACCACCATTAACATTCCAGAACCATTGATTCAAACAATTGAAAGTATTGGGCCATACAATGCCATCCAAGTCATCATTGATAGTGCTTCTAATTGTAAGGCAATGGGAGTAATCATTGAGGATAGATACCCCAACATTTTTTGGTCTAGGTGTTTGATTCACACAATGAACCTTTTGATGCATGACATTATTAAGATCAAGGAACCTCAATACGAATGGATTGGTGACTTGTACAAGAGAGGCAAGAGAATGATAAAATTTATTACCGGTCATAGCAATACCCATGGGCTTTTCCGTAGTCGCAAGGTTGGAGCTATTGAAGCTTGGGAAGACTAGATTTGCTAGCTATTACCTCACCTTCAGGCGCCTTTTGAAGGTAAAAGAGTCATTGGCTAGCATGGTATCAAGTGCACATTGGCAGGTATTAAAGGACAGGGCTCCAACTGCAACTGACAGGGAAGCTTTTGATGATGTGGAGGTGACTGCTCTTGATGGTCAGTTTTGGGCAAGTGTGAGGGATGTTTTGCAATACACCAAGCCCATTTATCGCATGATTCATTTTGCAGATACAGATGCACCAGTGATTGGGGAGGTGTATGAGCAGATGGATAACATGTTGGGGCAAATAAAAGATATTGTTCAGCCAAAAGATCCCAATTTGTATGATCATATTTACAATTTTGTGTGTGCACGGTGGGATAAACTTAATGTTCCACTACATGCCTTGGCATATATCCTTATGCCAAAACACTACTCTCCATCTTGGTTGGGCAAACCTGCACCTGGGGGTGGGGTTAGGACCAAACCCCATACAGATCCAGAGGTACAAAATGGTTATATGACAACATTAGACAAGCTAGTCCCTAACAAGGAGGAGTGTGCTAAATTGCATGGAGAATTAGGCAAATACTTCACTAGCACTGGAGTGTTTGGTTCTTTGCATGCAATGGAAGATAGGGATAGATTGGATGTTGTCACATGGTGGGACATGTATGGCGGCTAGGGACTTTTGGCAAAATTGGCAAAAAAGTGCTTTCACAGGTTGTAAATACTTCTTCTGCAAAGAGGTGTTGGAGCACCTATAGCTTCATCCATAATGTGAGAAGAAACAACCTCAATGAAAATCGGGCAGAAAGCTTGGTTTTTGTGCACTACAACTTGAGGTTGTTGACACATTATTGTGAGTGGGCTTGTGCTGATATATCATATCTGACTTGGGACAAAAACCCAGAGGAAGATAATTTGGAGGATGGAGCTATACATCTAGAAGAATTGGAAACAAAACTTTTGAAAGATGATGATGAAGCAAGTGCAATAGCAGCAACCATGCCACCCCCATCATCCTGCGTCAATGTTTCAGTTCCATAAGCTTTGTTGTCACCACCTCCATCTACATCCTCACGTGGACGTCATGTGCCTTCTGGTTTTGGTTTTGGACATGGTCGTCCGACTATGTGGGAGGAGACTCCTAGTAGACCACGAGCTTCTCATAAATTAGACATTTCTCGTGGCAAGAGGCCCAAGCAGTAGATAATAAATTTACTTGTCTTTTCTAGTTTCTAGTAGTTTTAACTTTTTATAATTGTTGACTCTTTCATATTTATTATGAAATACTTTGTGAACAATATATGACAATTTAAGTTCGACTTTGAACTTTGAAGTTGGCAATTATAACTAATTGGTAATGAATTATGAATATGATGCTTCGTGAAAGTTGAACTTTGAAACATTTCATTTCATGTTAGATATTCTTTGTTATAGTTTGGTTACTTGGTAATGGTAATGGTTACAAGAAAAAATTTAGTGATCAATGATGACAAACATTATATATTGAATTTTGAAAGCTTGAAACTTGATTAATGAATCTTCAATCATGAAACTCGATATGTTGTATGTTACTAACTTGTGGACATGGTTGGTGAAGATTATAATTTCTAGATGATTGATATTATATGGTTTAATCCATGTTTTAATGGTTTTTATATCTAATTCATCATTCTACATGCTTTTGTTGACATATATGCATCAAAATATATATTATATAAAAATTCGCTCCCCGATTCACTACCGACCTAGGAGCTTTTGAAAATGTTGCTTCCCGCTCCCATTTCTATTTCCGCTCCCTCTCATGCTCCCAAGCAGCCCTAGTTTTGTCCATAAACCCTAAGGCTTTCTTATCCAAGCCTTTTTAGCCAACTATGGTTTTCAAACCCTAGATTTCCAATTTTCATGTCCAAATGTCAAAACCCTAGAGTCGATATGCTCTTTACACATGAGATGAATTCCATTCTTGTAATCAATCAATCAAAGGATGTTTTGTCCAGTGATTATCCTTGACTTCTCCAAACCAAGTAATTCGGCTTCCTCACAATCAACAATGTTTTGTCCTTAGAGGCTTGGACTTCATTTCAATGTGCAAGGAATGGACTTCATCATTCACAAAATAGATCTCAGCACTTGAATGCCCATAACAGTAGATGTGATATTTTCCACAACAAATATATATGACAAAAACACTTTAAAGTTTAGATCTTTGCAACAACAGATCCGTTTAAGAACTTCAATCCAACATGTCTTCAATTGTTTATGTTCTTTGCCTACTAGGAGAGCTTTTAAATTTGAAGAGAGACTCGGCCTCTTTTTCACTTGATATCAATGTATGCTTTTTTCAAAGGCATGACAAAGATCATTTCCTTCTTGCCTTGGTGTGCAAGAAATAGATTCCAAGATTGAGCGTCCATATAGAGTATTTAATGCATCTCATAATATTGTCATTTGAAATATCAAGATGGATTTCCTTTTATAGATCAGTAGGTGTGTCTAACAATATTTCTGTATATATGTGAGTGGTGTGACTCCTTCAATAGTCATCATAACTGCTCTTGATGGTTTCTTCAAGGATCCCTAACAAATCAAACTTTTGATACATTCTTATGATCACAGCTGTGATACAAGATTTTTCAACCAAACATTTAAGTGGTTGATTGACCTAGTTGAGGTCTATGAGAATGTTACCAAAGTAAACTTTTGATCCCAAACGAGGTTGTAAGTAAATTGATAAAACATATCAAATATTCTCAAGTCTCAAACTTCAGACTTTGGCAGAATTTTGCTGGTCTTTTTCCAAGACCTCATACTCGTTTTGAACAATTCATTAATGTAATGTGCTTTGCATGGAAATAATGTGCTTTCCTTGGAACCAATATGTAATATGGAAAAGATTAGCCATAACGGAACTTCCAAAGCATTCTGCTTATAAGATTTCAAAGGAATATATTATATAATCAAACCAAGTCTTGGACCGTCATTTGCACAACCCAGAATTTGATCTCCAATCATTCTTTGAATAATCTTTGCATGTAACAGCATATGGAGCAAACTTATTTACTTTCTTCATATGGAGTTGTAATAAAACAAGACTTCAAAGATCATATGTTCACCTTGACTGGCCTACTGAGGCATTTAGACTTATAGTTCAAGAGTTAAGGGCTTCTAATCTTCCTGTCGTTGATCCTGAGGACACTTTCGGCCTCCTGTAACATCCTGAGGCTTTTTGGCCTTTTGCAAACAATTGTCTAAGGCTGCTTCGTCCACTCCCCGAGGTTCTCGGTCCTTTGTCATAGAGATATAGTATACTTGTGATCATGTTAGTACAAAACATCACACATTTATGCTCAAGACTTCTCCTTGTAAACAATTTATGTTCCAATGACTGTCTTATGATACGCCAATCAAATCACAGAAGAATTAAACGCCAAAAACCAATTGTAGGCTGATTGTGATATTTGTTTAAACCACTCAACCGTCTATCATTAGTCCTGCGGTCCTCGTACTAGTCTGAGATTTAAAACTTAAGTTTTGGCCCTACTGCAACATGTTCTAGGCCTTCTCTGAACATTATCACAATTCTCAAGAATGAATCCAGCAATATAAATCTCGTCTTCATAAGAGAGGTATGAAACTTCAGTCTACCTGAGGTTATTTGATTTAACTGAAATAGATTGATGGCATTTGGCCTTAGGACTTTGACCTTTAACTCAGACCTAGAACATATTTGTTTTTCATGGATCGTAGGTTACAAGAGAACAAATCTATGCATCTTGGAATGTTTGCAACCTTTTGCATCCAGAATAGTACTAGGGTTTTAGGGCTAGAACAAACTGTAGTAACTTGAAATAGACCAGCTTCTTTCAAGGCTGTTCTTTCACCAAGCTTTGATACCATGTTGATTTTTCAAGCATTCTCTAAATTGATAATCACTTCTTATGATTTCTCTTAGGTTAATCTTTTTATGCATTCTTATTCATCATAAAGCAATTACACAGAGAGGATGTCAACATTAAAACAAAATGCCAGTAGGATCATAAAGAGAGCCAAACAAGAACACAAACATTTACCCTAAAAAAACCCACATGGGGAAAACCCAATAGCCTTTTCCTTAAAGTTCAATAGGAGACACACCTAGATCTTCTAGTCATTCACAAGGTCAAACTGACCAGCAAAGTAGTCTTGGTCAAACCTGGTCCAACTGCCTCCTAAATTTACCCACTGAACTTTAAATCTGGAAAGCAGAAAAACGTACTCTTTTTATAATGATTAGGTTGTTAAGTATTCAATTTTTCCTCTTTCTCATTGGTTTACATTTTGGGTTTTCTCTTCCCATGTCTTATTGGGTAAGTTCAAATAGTTTTGTTTTGTTTTTATATTTTATTCCCTACTATCATGAAATTACTATTCTATGGCAATGTTTCTGAAGTCCTAATTTTGTTTTAGTTTTATATAATAAAAAAAACACCAGTTATACGACAAGGTAAAATATGAATAAAGTCTAAAGAATCGTGTTTGCAAATCCTCACTATATAACCGAAATGCCAACAAAAACACCCAGATGAACTCTAAATAAGGCTCAAACATTGGGAACTAGAACTATACTTAAGGCTCAAAGATGGGGTATTAGTTCAGCAGGCAGCAAGGTTATTTCATAATATTTTGCAATCGATGACTTGAATTCTTCAACTAAGCAGTCAAACTTCATTTTAAGAATCGGTACATAGTTTTTAGGTTTCAAAATAATCTTCCTCTAGATATTAAAGTCACAATTTTTTTTTATTTTTCTTGAAGTCCAGGGAAAGTTGGTATCATGATTTAATGCTTCTTGGCAATGAACAGCCTATTCTTGGACTGCGCTGATCAAAGCCCAGAGCCGTTGAAGAATTATGCCCATCTTTAACGTATACAAGCTGCTTGTCATACTGCCTCCTTATCCCTATGTTGAGGAATTAATATCCATCTCTTTAATATATAGAAGCTGATTCTTTGCATATTATCTACTTGTGGTATACATCAATTGTATATGCATTTGGAATGCCAATTAAATTCGATTTCATGTTCTTTACCGTTTTGCGTTTTTGCTCTTGACCACTAAAAAGTAAGATTAAACAGTAACAGCCTGGTGAAGGTCACAATGAAAAATTAATATGTAACAGAATTAAGTAATGCCTTACGATAATTTTCAATTAAGAAAACAAGATACTAGTCAACAATCGCCTATGGGCAAATTGCTTGATTTTTTTCAAAATTTTATTTGGTGGCATGGTAATTTAAGGGTCTACAGCAGAAGCAAACAAACGTGTTACAAGGAAAATACCAACATTCACTTTAATCAACTAAATTCCACATCAACCAACCAAATTTATTAACAGAAAGATACTTCAGTTATAATTGTAATGAAAATCATTTCATACATCATCATCAAATAAAATCCTAGGATAGCAAAATTTGTTAACAAAAAGATGCCTAATTTAAAATTTTAGTGAAAGTTGTCTAATACATCATCATTAAGCAAGATTTTTTAAAGTTCGGCATTTATAGTGTTTGAGAGCCAAATATAATTGAAGAAATAACAACGTGGAGTGGTATAAGCCAAATATAGAAGAGAATTCGCTGCATTCTGTGAAATTAATTAATAAATGGGCGGTAACTTGAAACTTCTCATCATAAGAATATATATATATATATATAATCTAAATTTAAGGTTACAGTTAAGTTAGACACCAAATTGGTGTATGAGGCTCTCTTGTTTCTTTGTTTGTGCGACAATGAAAAAACACATTTTCTTAACTAATGAGTTCATATGAAAAAGTATAATAAACATTGCAACATTTTCGACGACATGAATATTAAACAAAAATATAACATAATTTCAACAAATATAGTTTTGTTAAGATGGACATAACAGATTGTCAATATATGACATTAATATTAAACAAAAATATAACAAAATTTCAACAAATATAGTTGAAGTTCTGTTTTGTTAAGATGGACATAACAAATTGTCAGATGGGACTGGTGATGCAAATGACAACGCACAATGTTATATAACGTTTATTTATTTGACTTCAATCTGGCCAGACGAGGTTGGGACAAGTCGAATCACAAAGGTATGGACAGTCAATATACTTGACAGCACTTCTACAGAAAAACCAATCTCCAGCTGCTTCTGCAATTGTCTGTTAGGGAACAAAAGCTTAAATATCTTGGAAATTCTATCGAAATACTTGTCTGGACTAACTTTACTGATAACTTTGGAAATAATTCTGGAAAAATTCATATAATGACACACCTTCGAATTTAATCTTGGAGAACTAGGTGAGTGCCACAGATCTTGCACATTTGTCTGGCAATGTGCATAGCATGAATTGATAAACAGCCCTCCAGTTTTCGATCTCGACACTGGTTTTAGTGCCTTCAACATTTTCTTTCTCAATCCTGTTCTCAATAACAAAGTAGAATAGATTATGTTACATTCCAGTAGAAATGTTTGGTGTTACCGGAAAGAAGAGGCCTGGGTATAGCAGAAATTAACCTTCTATTAGTTTCAGTTGCCATGGAGCACAGTTCGTGATATTCATCTTGCACTCGTGCCAATAGTTTTTCGGATCTGCTGAAGTAGGTACCAGAACGAGCCTAATCTGTAGAAAACATAATACCAGCCATACAAAGTATTAAATCACATTCAATATATCTTATACTGCAGAGAAAACGAGTGGAAGGGCCAGAAGAAGTTCTCTGTATACCTGCAATGGATCATATCCAGCACTGACAACAAGAAGTGGCGTTTTGATCAACCGTAACTTTAGGAGATATTGTGGAAAGAAACACTGGCATTTTATATCATCAAATGTTGGAAGGATATGCGTTGAGAAAAAACCATCCTAACAGAACTTCAAATGAAAAAAGCTTTTGAACTTTGTAGTACCAGACTTGCAGGATCCAATTTTGATGTGCAAGCAGCTGGCAAGTGCTTTAAAGATCCCTACAATACAATATTAAATTCAAGAATGAATGGAATAAAAGCAAATTATTTTAAGTAGATTATAGCGAAGAATAGGTCTGTAAAGAGAAGTTATAGGATATGTACATGAAGAGTGATGACTTCTTGATACATTTTTCTTAACTGATATACTCCCGAAACGTCCTTCCTGCACCATTTACAAGGCAGCCATGTCTAAATTAATTTATCAAACTTCTGAATATGCCTAAATCGTGGAGTACAGAACAAATATCGACCTGCGTGATTCAGATAAAATCTTATTGAGCACATACGTATCGATGAAAAATCCAGCGTCTGGCATGCACTTGACTTTAGCACTGCTAGGCAGAAGATTGTGAAAATCATCGCAGTAAAAAAATGCAGATAGGCCACCTACTGAACAGCCTGTAAGCAGAGCCTGCAACCGATGACTTTAACAAATCAGCTGACAACCCACATTTCGTTTTCATAACATAAAGAAAGTTAGGAGAGCGTGCCTGCTCAGCTTTATCCATTCCCTCCGCCAAAAGTTCTTCCATTACAGCCTGCCATATCCTTTGGCCCCTATAATGAAGTTTGGTAACCTGAAACACTGCTTATTAGGAAGGAATATTGAATTGCTATTTCAAACTTTCATACCCAACTAAATCCCCAAAAGTTCATCAATTTCAAGCAAAAATTTGTTCCGAAAAGAGCATTTCAAAAGCCTGCTAACATATTGAAGCCAGCATACCACGTCTACCTCCTCAACGTCTCCAGTGAATGACGACCCGTCACAGTATCTAACCATAACGCGGTTCCAATTAGAGAAATCTGTCAAACAGATTTCCTTATTGTCAATGGAACTTACGAAGAGGAAATTTATACTCACATGCTTTAATATCTAGACTTGAAATACCTGGATTTTGTGATTGTTGGTTATTTAAGATGCCAGAAAACGCTATTGCTTTTCCCATGTATAGAGAAGAACCTAAGGAAGAGTTAGCACGTTCCAAACATGACTGTATGTCGTTACACAATCCCCCGCCCTGCATAGAAATTCGCACTAAATATGACTTCAATCCTAGTAAATCAGAATCCTAACACATTACCCTGTTTCTGATTAATCTTTACTCTGAATTGATTTTGATATGTAGTTTGTGAACAGCTAACAGCTGCCAAAACAACAAACCACGTTAACAGAGAGCACCGATATTAAAACAAAAAAGGCCACCTTGAAAACCACATGGATATAGAAATAGAAGACCAGGAGAAATGACTTGCCTCCATGTGAACTAACCAGCTATCTGCTCCTGAGCCAAGTCCCCGGTCTAAATGGTAAGCTGGTGGGCTTCCATCTAAACAAACTGTAATCAGAAACGAACCAATGAGATTTAGTTGCATTGGAAGAGCCTAAAATTGGAAAAAAAAACATATATCCGCTTACCAGCTCCTTTGGATACTGCATTGTTCAGCACAGTGATGTTTACTAAAAGAGTTCCATTTGACGAATCAACATCTGATAACTCCTTCGTTGCTACAGATCCCTGGGTATGGAGTGTATTGGCTTCTATTCTCAGTGCCATGGTCAGAAGATTCAGTGCAATAAAAAATACAGAGTTTACGGATGCCATATTTGCAGTTGCAATGCCAAAGAAAATGTTCAAGGTTAATGAAGCAGCGTTTTACGGTTTTAGTAGAGAAGTGACAACAGAGGCAGCTTCCCCCGACTCACGCAGAAGCCTAAGCTCCCATGTTCAAAGTGTCAAACTTAGTCAATGGTGTAAGACTGTACTAAATAGCAGGCAGGAACCAAATTCAAGTGCTTAGCCTTTACACAGCAGGTGTGCGACAGTGATAAATAGTTGGCTGTACGCCAAAGCCACATAAGATATATGCACTGTGGTGACGGTGTTTGATATGGTACTCAAATAGCTCTATACCTTGTATCTGGCAGATAAAGAATTGTTTAAATGGCAGTTTGCTGATCAAATTGCAATGTTGAATCCTTGTATCTGGCAGATGAAGAATTGTTTAAATGGCAGTCTGCTGTTTAAATTGCAATTTTGAAGCCTTGTATCTGGCAGATGAAGAATTGTTTAAATGGCGTTTTGCTGTTCAAATTGCAACTTTGAAGCCTTGTGTTCAGCAGATGAAGAATGGTTTAAATGGCATTTTTCTGTTCAGATTGCAATATTTTCATTATTTTGAGAGATTTATCCTCCTCTTTTTCTTTTTCTTCCTTTTCCAAATAGGCTTAAACTGATTCCAGATTACATAATATTAAAAAAAAATTGTTAGTGGTTTGTTAGATTGAAAATCTAATAATCATAGAAGTTAATGTTTCTTATCTCAAATGTTCATATACTAATTGGATAAATGGTCTACTGACCAATATTTCTTTATGCAGTAAGTTATACCAAGATATTGGTAAATTCCAACTAAAGTAGAAAAACCAAAAATTAATAACAACCATAAAAGTTAATGTCTTTTATCTCAAATGCCCATATACTAATTGGATAAATACAAATGATCTACTGACCAGTACTTCTTTATGCAATAAGTTATACCAAGATATTGGTAGATTCTAACAAAAGTAGAAAAAGGCCAAAAATTAATTGAAATCCTCCAACCACAAAAAAACATGGAATTATTAATAGTGTCTAGAATAGATGAATTAACGAGAGATGCAAAATTTGATTTATGGAAATATTAATAGTGTTTAGAATAAATAGATTGACTAGAGATGCAAGATTTGATTTATTGCAGAACTGCTCCTCACAACAAACTAGTTCTTTGTGTTCTTCCCAACCAGCAGAGTTTCAGAAATTCATATTTTTAAAATTATAATTTAAAATGGCTAAAATTACAGCTTACATGTTACTGAAAATTCTGACCAATGTTTCAAGAGTAAAAACCAAACACCATCAAAGATATTAAATAAATGATAAATACCATTATGTCAACATGACAAGTTGGACTGTATACATTGCAAGCATACTGGACATGGACAAGGTTGTCTCCTCTTTTCATTATAGTTATCCAAAACTATAAGCACATATCTGATCAAACTAATCCTCATTAAAATTCATTATCAAATGATTTGAAATTAGACGCAAATGTAATATAAATTTTATTTGAAAACAAATTTCTTGGTAATTTCCATCGAAAAATCCCCTTTTATTTTGGCTGGCTTGAAAAGGACAAATTATTGACTACTTTTATGGCATTAGCACATGGGAATATATGTACTATAACCACCTTTTTTTCACTGGACACTGGAGCTTGAATTCGAATGGACTCCAATCTCTTAAGAAGACAAGTCCAAGATATGGATTGAATAGTGTGATAAAAAAAGCAGGTCAAGTCAATTCTAAAAGCAAGTCAATTCATTTTTATTCAGAATTATATAAAAATAATTTAAAAAAAAAAAAAGTGAAAAGAGAAAAGATAAAGAGATATTTTAAAAATTATGTTAAATCCTGTATTGAAATATATTTTAAGTTAAAAATAATTAGTAATTATATTAGATGTTGTAAAGAAAATGATGTAGGGTATAAATTCAAAATATATTTTATATTATAAAAAAAACTATTCTATAAAATATTGATCCATCCATAACCGCGGCGCTTCTTTTAATTATTCCTCTACAGGAGAGGGCAGGGAGGACAGGGATGAACGAGAAATGTATATTTAATAAAATTTATCGGTGTATAAGAACATAAACTTCAAAATATATATAGTGAATGAAAAATTACTCTGCATTGAATATCATTCCATACATAGTAGCAACACCTCCTTTAATTATATCTTAAGAACATAAACTTCAAAATATATCATATATAGTCAAAGAAAAATTACTCTGCATTGAATATCATTCCACTTCCACCCATAGCAGCAACACCTCCTTTAATTATATCTTTATAGGAAAGGGTATAGATGAGAAATGTATATTTAATCAGATCTCTCAAAAACATAAACTTCAAAATTTATTATATATTATCCAAAAAATTTACTCTGACTAATATTAAGCAATTTGATTGAAACAAAAAGGTTTATTTATCCTTCCTGTAAATATTTTGCCAAACCCTATTTCCATTAAAAATATGGTAATAAACTAAACATAATCTTTATCATGAAGAATGATTTATTCACCTGGTCTTTTCAAATATTGATTAAACTCCATGCCCGATTGGAGACCTTTAATCAGCTATAGAGGAAACACAGATGTTGAGGGAATTCTGTGATTATATGTCAGTTTTACTCTCGGGTGTTAAAACTCCAAACAACATACGAAGACGAAACGTTAAACTGTAAAATAATAAGAAAAAATAAATACACATCAAAAAAAACCATAGAAACATAACCAAAAAAACCAGAAAAGAAACTAAAAAAAATCTAACATAACCAGAGAATGGAAAAAGCAGTAAGCCTGATGAAAAGGAGACTCACAAATAAATAAATAAAAGGTGAAACACAAATGCAGGGATGTAGGGCAGGGCATAAGAAAGCACACCTCCTTACAATTACAATTGCATGACAAAGACACGAATACAATTTTAAAAGAAAGCCAATTATTATTACAATAAAATTGAATTGAGTTTGAATTTGAAGGAAGAATGTCCAACGCCAACAGTTACATAGACGAATGGGTCCAGACCTGTTTGGAGCCCACAGCAAGATACAAACAAAAGAAGTGTGGTGTTATTTACGCGAGTGCATGGTTCAACTGTGGGGTTGACGGTTTACACCCTCCCTGTCCAGATTTGATCTCTAATTTGCGTTGTTGTTCAGTGATTATGTGTATATGATTGATTGATGTGATGTATATATATGTAACAATTTGTACAGATTGACCTAATATAATGATAGCCACCCCCTTTAAACAAAAAAACCCTTTAAACAAAAAAAGAACAAAAGAAGTGTGGTGACATGTTGGGAAATCTGCTTTTTTCATCCACAGATGGCAAAAAGGAAGATACTTGCTTTTTTCATTCATAAATGGCGGAAAGGAGGATTCCTACCTTTTACACTCACAAATGAAAAAAAGGAGGATGTCGTTGCATATTGGTCTCCACGTTTTTGACTATAATTACATTGCTCTACAAACATAATATTGCAATGAGTTGAAATTTACCTCCGTTAGTTTCAACTCTCTTTAGTTCCTCAACTGTCTTTAGTCTACAGGGTTGGTAAATAAGGAAAAGTTTTGTCACGTCGGTGTCTACAGTGTTGCTAAATAAGGAAAAGTTGTGTCACATCGAAGATGCGGAACTGGAAAATGTGCATCTTGTGGAATATAAAACGGTATGGATGGGACTTAACACAATTTCGAAGGCCTATTCATGAATTGCTATCTATGATCTTTGACTATTTCCATTGATATTACATATGTACATTAGTAGTCCAGATTTCTGTTAAAAATCCTTGCCTCCGTCGAGATTATTTTCCTTAGATCTTCCCTGACTCGATTGATTTTTCTCTTTGTTGATTGAGTAGACTGTTGTTATGCCTGAATGTCATGGTGATGTTGGTCTCTGTTAAACCACCTTCGTTTCGGAGAAATTGAATGATGCTACCCTTCTCCCGAATTGGTTGAGTGCTGAAAGTGGTGATGCTTTGGTTGGGTTTGGGCTTATGATTTACACTGTATAGGGTAAGCGACGCCCCCAAGAATTGCAGCAGAAATATATGGACATGAAAAGGCTTCCACTACCGTCAAACAGTACAGGATCATTACAGAAAGCATGACATCCGTTGTGCTTCTGCTTCTGCGACCCTCTAAATGATAACTTCCCAGAGTTTAGAGTTCTATTAGGGATCCCTAAAATGCAAATGGAATCCCTATAAATTTGAAAACTTTCCTGAGTTGAACCCAGTGCCAACCAAGGTGAAAGATATGTAACTGGTCTAAAGGCGCAATAAATAGTTTGAATATAAAAATACAATGTAGTGTTTTCCACCAAGCCTGATCCTCTTGGTAAATGATAAAGGCAGCGTCATTCACAAAGTGATCATTGATTTGTTTCACCAGGCTAGGGTCCATGAGAGGGATGCCCTTCATGAGGATATCATGAGGATACATTGTAGGGTCCATGAGAGGGATGCCCTTCATGAGGATACATTGTAGGCACAAAATAGATTATGAACTTCGATATTTTGAATGGTTTGAAGTAAGAAAATAGGTTACATCAAGATTTCATGCCATATTCTTACGACAAGCTTTTCTTTCCATTGGCATTGGGATAGGGTGGTTTATAGATTTTAGTGCATGGGCTTATTATTCTAGTTAATTTGATTTAATTAAAGAGAAGTATGTGAAGTGGTGCCAACTGCCCTATTTATAGCAGAACAAAGTAGAGCAAAGGTCACCCATATGTGTCTTCTACAAATATGTCTTGATATCAAATCGCCATGTGTACAACAGTTATTATGCTTCTTGTCAGTGTTACTGTTGTGATTCACGGTTCAGTGTTAGCAACAATGGCTTGAATCCCCGCCATAACGTGCAAGGTGACTCTATATCTACAGATCTACGTTTCATCCCTCATTTCTTAGGCGAAATAACGAGAAATTAGCTTCAAAGCATAGTAGAGCAAAGGTCACCCATATGTGTCTTCTACAAATATGTCTTCAGATCGAATCGTCATTTCCACAACAGTTATTATTCTTCTCGTCAATGTTATTGTTGCGATTAACGGTTCAATGTCAGCAACCGTGATGTAATATCCCTTATCAGGAATATTCCTCAAACACAAGCAAACTCCAACCAGAGATGGACTGGGAGAGCATTTCCCAGATATGTCGCCTCTGAAAAGAGGACGAGATCTGGAGGCTACCTGGCCCTTTCCAGACTCTATCTAAGAGTATAGGAGAAAACACACAAGTGGTATAGTAGTCGGGAAGCTCAAAGAGATAAAAATAACAATGGTGCAACATATAACAATATAACCATGAGATACTCAAGAAATGCAGAGAGAAATGCTAAGCCATTTTATTATACTGAGTAATAGAATGAGTACAGGAGGTGATCAGAAAGATGGCACCTCAACTTGCATAAGGCAAGAGAAGAAATACACTCAGAATAGCAAAGGAATGGCCTCTCTCTGAACTGCGTCCAAGCTGCTGGAGAACTGTCGTGTTGCTGCTACAACTGGAAATCAAATGAGGAAATGGGGCTATTCCCCTCCTCAGAAAATGCTGAAACTCTGGAATCGGACTCTACTCAAGAAACCCAGAAAAGCCCAGAAAGCTTTTCTGAAATGGCCGACCCCCGAAAATAGCCCCCTTGAGGACCCACGCAGTACCTCAAGGCTCTGCGCTGCCCCTGAAATAAACCCACCACAACTCTGCCTAAAACTCAGCTAAAACCCTCCAATATGCAAGCGTTGATTCCCTGCTCAACCTCCCAGCACAAATCCCCCTTCAAAACCTCAATCCAGAACTCCTGCCAGAAATAACTGGGTCATCCCTTTCAAGACTGCAAAGTCATCTAAGATGCTCAATCCTCCTGCCAAAATGTTGATGAAACTACTGCAGAAATACTGATGGAAATACCTTGCCCGAGCAGGCACTCAAAGTCCCCTGGGGCTAAGGGTGAGATCTCCGAACGGAGACACTCAATGCACTAAATAGTGCTGCATACTAGCTAAATAGCCAGCGTGCTCTAAGTCGAAGTGACTAGCTCAAATGCACATAATCGAATGCCAAAATGAGGAGGCTCCTCTCTCCTTTATAGCATTGGCCTCTCTCAATCCCAATGCTCACCTCCTCCAACTTAGCTTTCCTCTTGCCACGTGTTTCTCACCATCTGCGCAGCCACTCCATGTGTCTATGTGGGCCCCTCCTCTACGTGGTTCTTTGGCCCCCCTTGGCTCACCTTTTAAGTTACAACGTTGTGCTACTAGGGAGTGTCTTTATTCATGAAGTGAGTATGTCCCCCTTTCCTCACCTTTTTATTTATAAACAGCTATACAAGGCAAAATTGAGCAAAATCGAATATTCCAATTAGCCATGGCTAATTAGGAATATTACAGTCTCCCTTGGCAAAATGTTGCTTGTCCTCAAGCAACTGAAGTGATGGATGCTGCAAGATCTTCTCACTCTCCCAAGTGGCATCCTCATCCGGTAAATTCTTCCACCTCACCAAGAATTCCCGGACTGTCCTGCTCCGCAGCTGCCTCTCCCTGGTATCAATAATAGCCTCTGGATGTAACACCAAATGCCCCTCATCATCCGTGGGTGGTAGCTCATCTGTCACTGTCACAAGTTGCCCCAATGCCTTCTTCAGGCACGATACATGAAAAATGTTATGAATCTTCCTGCCTTGGGGCAGCTCCTACTCATATGCAACCTATCCAATTTTGCGTATCACCCTATATGGCCCATAAAAGTGTGGCTTGAGCTTCTCAGCGCCCTTCTGCTTCAATGATGACTGTCAGTATGACTATAATCGTAGGTAGACCAGGTCCCCTACCTCAAAATATCTCTCCACCCGACCCCTGTCAGCATACAACTTCTGCTGGTTCTGTGCTGTAACCATATTATCCTTGAGAGCTCGGAGAATATCCTGACTCTCTTGGATCCAAATCTTGGCTCTCGGAGCCTTGCTAGCACCAAACATCACGTCAGCAAAAGATAAAGGATGATATCCATACAAAGCATAGAATGGTGACATACCGATGGACATGTGATGTGTAGTGTTGTAGCAGTACTCCCCCAGATGCAACCACTTCAACCATGCCCTCTGCTGCCCACTGACATAGTTATGCAAGTAGCCCTCCAGCCACTTGTTAACTATCTCTGTCTGCCCGTCCGTCTGTGGGTGATAACTGGTACTCGGTGTCAACTCCGTCCCCACCAACTGGAAAAGCTCCTGCCAAAACCCGCCCATGAAATAACTGTCCTTGTCACTGATGATGGTCTTAGGAAGACCATGTAGTCTGAAGACCTCTCTGAAGAACAGCTCGGTCACCTGTGCTGCTGTGTAGTGTGCGGATATGGCGAAAAAATGTGCGTACTTTGTCAGTCGATTAACGACGACAAAGATACAATCTTTGCCCTGCACCATGGGCAACCCTGTGATGAAGTCCATCGAAATACTCTCCCATTTCCCCTCTGGAATGGGAAGAGGCTGCAATAATCCTGCAGGATGGCTCATCTCCCCCTTGTTCCTCTGGTAAACATCGCACTCCTGGACACGCTGGAGTACATCCTCCTTGAGGCCCTTCCATGATAACCTCTCTCTAATGGCCCTGTAGGTTTTGGTAAATCCCTGATGACCTGCCAATGGTGAATCATGTGATGCCTGAAGTATCTTCTTCTTGAGCTGGGACCCCTCAGTCAAGAAGATCTAGTCCCTGTAGTAGATGATCTCATCGACCACCCTGTACCTGTCATCCACCACTTGCCCATCTAGAACCTCACATGCAAATCTTTCCTTGGAGTACTCTACTAAGAGTCAAGCCCTCCAGTCTGCGTCCAAGCTTATAAGAGATAACGTGGCTGGCCTACGTGAAAGGGTATCTGCTACCACGTTGTTCTTAACCTTGACCTACTCGATGTCAAAGTCATATGCTTGGATCTTTTTGATCCACTTCTGCTGCCTCTCCTGTAGCTGCTTCTGCTCCAAAAAGAACTTGAGGCTGTTGTGATCAGTCCTCACCCTAAACCTGTTACCCACTAAATACTGTCGGTACTTAGCCAATGCATGCATGATGGCCAACATCTCCTTGTCGTATATAGAATACAACCTCTTATGTGGAAGGAGCTTCCGGCTCTTAAAGGCTATAGGGTGACCTCCCTGCATCAACACTGCGCTGGTCCCCTCTCCCGACGCATCACACTCCAAAACAAATGGCTGCGTGAAATCCAGCAACGTAAGCACTGGGCAGCTGCTCATAACCTCCTTGAGCTTGTTGAAGGCTCGCTGCACTGTATCCAACCAACTGAATGCCCCCTTCCTCATCAAATCTGTCAAGGGTGCAGCAAGCTGTGAGAAACCCTTGACAAACTTCCGGTAGTAAGTACAAATGCCAATGAATCCTTGAAGTTCCGTCACGTTTCTCGGCTTCGGCCAATCTCTAATGGTCCTGATCTTCTCCTCATGGACCCTCACTCTGTCCACTCATATGATGTGTCCCAAGTATAACATCTTCGTCAACCCGAACTCACATTTGGAGAGCTTGGCATAGAATTGTTTCTCCTCCAAGATGCGCAATACTATCTCGATATGTTGGAGATGCTCCTCCCAAGTCCTGCTGTAAATGAGGATATCATCAAAGAACACCAACACAAACTACCTTAAGTGACTACGGAAGATGTGATTCATGCAAGACTGGAATGTAGCTAGGGCGTTGGTGAGCCCGAAGGGCATCACCAAAAACTCAAAGTGCCCATAGTGACACCTGAAGGCGGTCTTGGGAATGTCCTGCTCCCTCACGTGAATCTGATGGTACCCAGATCTCAAATCAATCTTTGAGAAGAACCGTGCTCCTCTCAACTTGTCCATCAACTCATCGATCCTGGGTATGGGGTATCTGTTCTTTAGGGTCTTCTTGTTCAGGGCCCTGTAGTCAATGCACATCCGCAAGGTGCCATCCTTCTTCTTCACCAACACCACGGAAGAAGCAAAAGGACTTGTGCTCGGCCAAATGTGCCCAAGAGCCAGCAACTCCTGAATGGCCCGCTCAATCTCATCCCGATAGGCCTTGGGATGCCTATAGGGGGTAGTAATCACTGCCTGTATGCCCTGCTCAAACTCAATAGTGTGCTCAAACCCCCGATCCGGTGGCTGTCCCGGCGGAATCTCCCCAAATACTATGGCATACCGGTCAAGGATGGACTATATCTCCGGGTGCACTGTCTGCCCTGTAGTCCCTGTCTTTGATGCACACAGCGCCACTGCCCACTCTATGTCTCCCTTCCGGAACACTGCCTCCATCCGATGAGCCGAAACAGTATGAGGCAGATATGTATGTTGTCCCCGTATCTTCTCATGCCTCCCTGTCTTCTCATCATCCCACTCCATCTCTAGGGTCTTCCAATCTGTCGTGACCTTCCCTAGAGTGATGAGCCACTGAACACCCAGTATCATGTTGGTGTCCGGAATATCGACCACGAAAAAGTGGTTAGTCAATGTGTAAGTGCCCATCGTCATGGATAACTCTGGTACATAACGTGTACGCACCATGGTCTGATCTCTTGGGACCAAAACTGAAAACCCATCGAAGCTCTTTGTCTGTATACCTCTCCGCTCAACCATCTGTGCATCGATGAAGTTGTGGGTTGCTCCACTGTGAACCAAAACTGATACTCGCTGGCCACGTACTGTCCCCCGTACGCGCGGCGTCAAATACTTGGGAACTCCTTGCAATGCTGCAAGGGCTCCTCCGGTAGGTGCAAAAGCTGCACCACCCGCTGGTGGTGGTGGAGGTGGCAAATGATCCTGTGCGGATTGCCTCCACATCTTCCTCCTCATCCTCTTCCCCACTGCTCTTGGAGAAGACCTCAATAAAATGTGCTTTGCCAGCAGCACATCTATGTCCCGGTGCCCACGGCTCCTGATAGGTGAAGCACAACTGCTTCTTCTTCAACTCCCTCCTAGCATCATCATCAATCTGTACTCGTCCTAGATTCCCCTTCGAGGGCAGAATCCTCACATCCTTCCCCTTAGGCTAGAAAGCCTGTCGCTGGGGGTAAGGTGTTCGGGTCCTGGGTAAGACATCCTGTAAGTCCTGGGTCCTGCTAATAACATCCTGAAGGGTGGCTGGTCTAACGGATTTGACTAGACCTCGAAGTGGCTCTGCTAACCCCTCAACATACATTTAAATCCTCCATGCCATGGACAAATCTGGCACCATCACTGAAACCCTCAAGAAATCTGAAATGTAAGTCTTTGAGCTCCCACTCTGTTTGAGCCTCGTCAACTCCACAAAGTGTTGTTCTGAATCCCTCCGGTCAAACCTCTCCATCAATCTCCTAGTGAACTCGGCATATGTCGTCACTATGGAGTGTCCAAGTGTAACCATCCCATGGAACCACCAATCCTGGGCCTCGCCATCCAAATGTAATGTTGCCACCTTGCTGGCCTCCGTCTCTGACATCTGGTTAACCTGGAAGTAAATGTCCAGCTTCTCCACCCAAGATTTTGCTGAACTGTTTGATGAACCATCAAACGTGGGCAAGTGGAATGTACTAGCTGCACGGTGGGTGTCACCATCATGATAATGCCGGTACCCTCTGTGATGGTTGCGGGGTCTACTATCCCGCTGGAGCTGAAGAAAGTCTCTGAATGAGAGAGCCTCCCTAAACTCCTGCCCATAGGCCTGGTATTCTGCAAAATAATCGCCCATATGACCGGGCTCTACCTCATGCTGGGCTCCGGCCCCTGTGTCTGCTCCTAAGAAAGTGGGCATGGTAGAGCGTGTAGGGGCATGTGAGGCCACAAGCTGAGTAGAATCACGCTGCTCTGGAAAATGGTGGGATGCACCCGATCCCTCACCAACCTGGAAAACCCGTGGGCTCTCACGTTGTCTAGCCTCTACTACCGTGAATCTATGCCCCATCACCTCAATCTGCTTCAACAGATCCTGTACTGATTTGAGGAGCATGTCCGCAAATCTCTTCCCGTCATCATCTGCCATCGAATCCTCCTGCTCTGCGTCCACCACAAGCTCCTTATGTTCTGCGTCCACCACCGGCTCCTCCTGTTTTGCGTCCACCACCAGAACATAGTCTCCCTCTCCGTAAGTGTTCTCCAACCTACGCCCAATGTCTCTATATCTCCTACCTCTGTAACAAATGTAGGGCTTTTCCTCCGGTGTCATAGATTGCTAGCTCCACAGGCTGAGCCAGATCTATGCTCTGATACCACTGTAATATCCCTTATCAGGAATATTCCTTAAACACAAGCAAATCCAACCAGAGATGGACTGGGAGGGCATTTACCAGATATGTCGCCTCTGAAAAGAGGACGAGATCTAGAGGTTACCTGACCCTTTCCAGACTCAGTCTAAGAGTATAGGAGAAAACACACAAGTGGTATAGTAGGCGGGAAGCTCAAAGAGATAAAAATAACAATGGTGCAACATATAACAATATAACCATGAGATATAAGTAGATACTCAAGAAATGCAGAGAGAAATGCTAAGCCATTTTATTATACTGAGTAATAGAATGAGTACAGGAGGTGATCAGAAAGATGGCACCTCGACTTGCACAAGGCAAGTGAAGAAATACACTCAGAATAGCAAAGGAATGGCCTCTCTCTGAACCACGTCCAAGTTGCTGGAGAACTGTCGTGCTGCTGCTGCTACTGGAAATCAAATGAGAATTTGGGGTTGTTCCCCTCTTCAGAAAATGCTGAAACTCTGGAATCAGACTCTACTCAAGAAACCCAAAAAAGCCCAGAAAGCTTTTCTGAAATGGTCGACCCCCGAAAATAACCCCCTTGATGACCCACACAGTCCCTCAAGGCTCTGCGCTGCTCCTGAAATAAACCCACCACAACTTTGCCTGAAACTTAGCTAAAATCCTCCAATATGCAAGGGTTGATTCCCTACTCAACCTCCCAGCGCAAATCCCCCTGCAAAACCTCAATGTAGAACTCCTGCCAGAAAGAACTGTGTCATCCCTCTCAAGACTGCGCAGTCATCTAAGATGCTCAATCCTCCTGCCAAAATGATGATGAAACTACTGCAAAAATACTGATGGAAATACCTTGCCCGAGCAGGCACTCGAAGTCCCCTGGGGCTAAGGATGAGATCTCCGAATAGAGACACTCAATGCACTAAACAGTGCTGCAGACTAGCTAAACAGCCAGCGTGCTCTAAGTCAAAGTGACTAGCTCAAATGCACATAATCAAATGCCAAAATGAGGAGGCTCCTCTCTTCTTTATAGCATTGGCCTCTCTCAATCCCAAGGCTCACCTCCTCCAACATAGCTTTCCTCTTGCCACGTGTTTCTCACCATCTACCCAGTCAATCCATGTGTCTACGTGGGCCCCTCCTCTACGTGGTTCTTTGGCCCCCCTTGGCTCACCTTTTAAGTTACAACGTTGTGCTACTAGGGAGTGTCTTTATTCATGAAGTGAGTATGTCCCCCTCTCCTCACCTTTTTATTTATAAACAGCTATACAAGGCAAAATTGAGCAAAATCGAATATTCCAATTAGCCATGGCTGATTAGGAATATTACAAATGAAGGGCTTGAATCCTGGCCAGAGCGTGCAAGGTGACTTTGTATTTGCAGATTTACGTTTCATCCCTCCTTTCTTATTCGAAAACAACAAGAAATTAGCTTTAGCAAAGAGAAAATCATAAGATAACAAAGAAATTAGCTTCAGCAAAGAGAAAATCATAAGATAACAAACAACCATGTACATGAAGTGGAACTTGGTTCCTTTTCCTTGGCAAAACCCACCGTGAACAAATGTTTATGGGTTATAATAATTTTAATTTAAAGATCAACAAGTTGAACGGTTACACAAATCAAGATTTGGTTAACAGTTAAATAGTGTGATCTAATGGTGGAAGTACTCTCAATCATCTAACAATAGATTTGATAGTGCGAAGGAGTATAGAGTGGTAGCTAGGGGAGTTCTTCTCAAAGGGAAACGCTTCACGACATAATTATACTATTGCAGTCATATTAATAAAATGATTGATGTATGTGGATTATTATGATTTTTTATCTCTTAAAATTAATGACACTGATTGATATACGCAAGATGGAAAATGACATTGATCGTTGTATATCAACCACTTTATTAATGTGGTTGTACTAGTTGATGGTCAAGGTGCATGGGGAAGATTAGTAAACCATGGTTGATTATAGTTAACTTTAGTTTACGATGGTTAAATATGATAAAGTTATGGTTGAGAAGTGTGCAGTATGGTCAAAAAATGGTTGACTATTGTTGACCATGTTTGATCATACATGTTTCCAAATGCCAATGAATCCTCTAACTTCCGGTAGTAAGTACAAATGCCAATGAATCCTCTAAGTTCCGTCACGTTTCTCGGCTCCAGCCAATCTCTGATGGCCCTGATCTTCTCCTCATGGACCCTCACTCCGTCCACTCCTATGATGTGTCCCAAGTATAACATCTTCGTCAACCTGAACTCACATTTGGAGAGCTTGGCATAGAACTGCTGCTCCTCCAAGATGCGCAATACTATCTCAATGTGCTGGAGATGCTCCTCCCAAGTCCTGCTGTAAATGAGGATATCATCAAAGAACACCAACACAAACTTCCTTAAGTGACTATGAAAGATGTGATTCATGCAAGACTGGAATGTAGGTGGGGCGTTGGTTAGCCCGAAGGGCATCACCAAAAACTCAAAGTGCCCATAGTGACACCTGAAGGCGGTCTTGGGAATGTCTTGCTCCCTCACGCGAATCTGATGGTACCTAGATCTCAAATCAATCTTTGAGAAGAACCGTGCTCCTCTCAACTCGTCCATCAACTCATCGATCCTGGGTATGGGGTATCTGTTCTTCAAGGTCTTCTTGTTCAGGGCCCTGTAGTCAATGCACATCCTCAAGGTGTCATCCTTCTTCTTCGCCAACACCATGGAAGAAGCAAAAGGACTCGTGCTCAGCCGAATGTGCCAAAGAGCCAGCAACTCCTGAATGGCCCACTCAATCTCATCCCGATAGGCCTTGGGATGCCTATAGGGGGTAGTAATCACTGCCTGTATGCCCTGCTCAAGCTCAATAGTGTGCTCAAACCCCCGGTCCAGTGGTTGTCTCGGCGGAATCTCCCCAAATACTATGGCATACCGGTCAAGGATGGACTGTATCTCCGGGTGCACTGTCTGCCCTGTAGTCCCTGTCTCTGATGCACGCAGCTCTACTGCCCACTCTATGTCTCCCTTCCGGAAGACTGCCTCCATCCGATGAGCCGAAACAGTCTGAGGCGGATATGTATGTTGTCCCCGTATCTTCTCATGCCTCCTTGTCTTCTCATCATCCCACTCCATCTCTAGGGTCTTCCAATCTGTCGTGACCTTCCCTAGAGTGATGAGCCACTGAACACCCAGTATCATGTTGGTGTCCGGAATATCGACCACGAAAAAGTGGTCAGTCAATGTGTAAGTGCCCATCGTCACGGATAACTCTGGTACATAATGTGCACACACCATGGTCTGATCTCCTGGGACCAAAACTGAAAACCCATCGAAGCTCTCTGTCTGTATACCTCTCCGCTCAACCATCTGTGCATCGATGAAGTTGTGGGTTGCCCCACTGTCAACCAAAACTGATACTCGCTAGCCACGTACTGTCCCTCGTACGGGCAACGTCAAATACTTGGGAACTCCTCGCAATGCTGCAAGGGCTCCTCCGGTAGGTGCAAAAGCTGCACCACCCGCTGCTGGTGGTGGAGGTGGCAAACGATCCTGTGCGGCATGACTACCTCCTGCCTCCACATCTTCCTCCTCATCCTCTTCCCCGCTGCTCTCGGAGAATACCTCAATAAAATGTGCTTTGCCAGTAACACATCTATGTCCCGGTGCCCACGGCTCCTGACAGGTGAAGCACAACTGCTTCTTCTTCAACTCCCTCCTGGAATCATCATCAATTTTTACTCATCCTAGATTCCCCTTCAGAGGCGAAATCCTCACATCCTTCCCCTTAGGCTGGAAAGCCTGTCGCTGGGGGTAAGGTGTCCGGGTCCTAGGTAAGACATCCTGTAAGTCCCGGGTCCTGCTAATAGCATCCTGAAGGGTGGTTGGTCTAGCGGATCTGACTAGACCCCGAAGTGGCTCTGCTAACCCCTCAACATACATGTAAATCCTCCGTGCCATGGACAGATCTGGCACCATCATTGAAACCCTCAAGAAATCTGAAATGTAGGTCTCTGGGCTCCCAGTCTATTTGAGCCTCGTCAACTCCACAAAGTGTTGTTCCGGATCCCTCCGGTCAAACCTCTCCATCAATCTCCTGGTGAACTCGGCATATGTCGTCATTGTGGAGTGTCCGAGTGTAACCATCCCATGGAACCACCAATCCTGGGCCTCACCATCCAAATGTAATGTCGCCACCTTGATGGCCTCCATCTCCGACATCTGGTTAAGCTGGAAGTAAATGTCCAGCTTCTCCAACCAAGATTTTGCCGAACTGTTTGATGAACCATCAAACGTGGACAAGTGGAATCTACTAGCTGCACGGTGGGTGTCACCATAATGATAATGATGGCACCCTCTGTGATGGTCGCGGGGTCTACTATCCCGCTGTAGCTGAAGAAAGTCTTTGAATGAGAGAGTTTCCCTGAACTCCTGCCCATAGGCCTGGTATTCTACAAAATAATCGCCATATGACCGAGCTCTGCCTCCTGCTGGGCTTCGGCCCCCGTGTCTGCTCCTAAGAAAGTGGGCATGGTAGAGCATGTAGGGGCATGTGAGGCCACCTGCTGAGTAGTATCACGTTGCTCTGGCAAATGGTGGGATGCACCCGATCCCTCACCAACCTGGAAAACCCGTGGGCTCTCACGTTGTCTAGCCTCTACTGTCGTGAATCTCTACCCCATCACCTCAATCTACCTCGACAATTCCTATACTGATTTGAGGAGCATGTCCGCAAATCTCTTCCCGTCATCATCTGCCATCGGATCCTCCTGCTCTGCGTCCACCACAGGCTCCTTATGTTCTGCGTCCGCCACGGGCTCCTCCTATTCTGCGTCCACCACCAGAACACAGTCTCCCTCTCCGTAGGTGTTCTCCAACCTACGCTCAGTGTCTCTGTATCTCCTACCTCTGTAAGAAATGTAGGGCTTTTCCCTCGGTGTCATAGATCGCTAGCTCCACAAGCTGAGCCAGATCTATGCTCCGATACCACTGTAATATCCCTTATCAAGAATATTCCTCAAACACAAGCAAACTCCAACCAGAGATGGACTGGGAGGGCATTTACCAGATATGTCGCCTCTAAAAAGAGGACGAGATCTGGAGGCTACCTGGCCCTTTCTAGACTCTGTCTAAGAGTATAGGAGAAAACACACAAGTGGTATAGTAGCCGGGAAGCTCAAAGAGATAAAAATAACAATGGTGCAACATATAGCAATATAACCATGAGATATAAACAGATACTCAAAAAATGCAGAGAGAAATGCTAAGCCATTTTATTATACTGAGTAATAGAATGAGTATAGGTGGTGATCAGAAAGATGGCACCTCGACTTGCACAAGGCAAGTGAAGAAATACACTCAGAATAGCAAAGGAATGGCCTCTTTCTGAACTGCGTCAAAGCTGCTGGAGAACTGTCATGCTGTTGCTGCTGCTGGAAATCAAATGAGGATTTTGGGTTGTTCCCCTCCTCAGAAAATGCTGAAACTCTGGAATCGGACTCTACTCAAGAAACCTAGAAAAGCCCAGAAAGATTTTCTGAAATGGCTGACCCCCGAAAATAGCCCCCTTGATGACCCACGCAATCCCTCAAGGCTCTGTGCTGCCCCTGAAATAAAACCACCACAACTCAACCTGAAACTCAGCTAAAATCCTCTAATATGCAAGGGTTGATTCCCTGCTCAACCTTCCAACACAAATCCCCCTGCAAAACCTCAATCCAGAACTCCTGCCAGAAAGAACTGTTTCATCCCTCTCAAGACTGCGCAGTCATCTAAGATGCTCAATCCTCCTGCCAAAATGCTGATGAAACTACTGCAAATATACTGCTGGAAATACCTTGCCCGAGCAGGCACTCGAAGTCCCCCGGGGCTAGGGGTGAGATCTCTGAACGGAGACACTCAATGCACTAAACAGTGTTGCAGACTAGCTAAAGAACCAGCGTGCTCTAAGTCGGAGTGACTAGCTCGAATGCACATAATCGAATGCCAAAATGAGGAGGCTCCTCTCTCTTTTATAGCATTGGCCTCTCTCAATCCCAAAGCTCACCTCCTCCAACATAGCTTTCCTCTTGCCACGTGTTTCTCACCATCTACGCAGTCACTCCATGTGTCTACGTGGGCCCCTCCTCTACGTGGTTCTTTGGCCCCCCTTGCTCACCTTTTAAGTTACAACGTTGTGCTACTAGGGAGTGTCTTTATTCATGAAGTGAGTATGTCCCCCTCTCCTCACCTTTTTATTTATAAATAGCTATACAAGGCAAAATTGAGCAAAATTGAATATTCCAATTAGCCATGGCTAATTAGGAATATTACAAACGAAGGGCTTGAATCCTGCCAGAGCGTGCAAGGTGACTCTGTATTTGCAGATTTACGTTTCATCCCTCCTTTCTTATTCGAAAACAACAAGAAATTAGCTTTAGCAAAGAGAAAATCATAAGATAACAAAGAAATTATCTTCAGCAAAAAGAAAATCATAAGATAACAAACAACAATGTACATGAAGTGGAACTTGGTTCCTTTTCCTTGGCAAAACCCACCGTGAACAAATGTTTATGGGTTATAATTATTTTAATTTAAATATCAACAAGTTGAATGGTTACACAAATCAAGATTTGGTTAACAGTTAAATAGTGTGATCTAATGGTGGAAGTACTCTCAATCATCTAACAATAGATTTGATAGTGCGAAGGAGTACAGAGTGGTAGCTAGGGGAGTTCTTCTCAAAGGGAAACACTTCACGACATAATTATACTATTGCAATCATATTAATAAAATGATTGATATATGTGGATTATTATGATTTTTTATCTCTTAAAATTAATGACACCGATTGATATATGCAAGATGGAAAATGACATTGATCGATGTATATCAACCACTTTATTAATGTGGTTGTACTAGTTGATGGTCAAGGTGCATGGGGAAGATTAGTAAACCATGGTTGATTATAGTTAACTTTAGTTTACAATGGTTAAATATGATAAAGTTATGGTTGAGAAGTGTGCAGTATGGTCAACAAATGGTTGACTATGGGTTGACTATTGTTGACCATGTTTGACCATGATTAATTGTAGTTAACCATGTTGACCATTATTGAACAAAGATTTGACCATGTTTGACCTTGGTTGAAAATGGTTGGCCATATTGAACATGGTTTACTATGTTGTCTATTGTTGAAGGATGGGCATGAATGGCTGACAGATGTGTCAGTAAATGAACCATGTCTAGGAGTATTGGTTGGCAAGGATAGGCCTAGCTGTTAATAGTCAGACTTCGAGAATAGGTTGCCTGGTGCCAACAAACATTGGGGTGAGCGATTGAATTATAAAGGAAAAGGTTGGGCACACAAATGGAGCTAAGACAAGACACTAAACAAGCAAGGTCCTAAGCCATGGTAAGTTATTTAGAACCTGCAACAGCAATGGTTTCACATTGTAGCTACAAGAGATACTGCAAGGGGATGCGACGAGAGGTAACCGCTCAAGGTGGATGGTGAGAGTCTCTTCATGATAGAGACTTGTGGGGGTAAAGGAAAAGAACAACAACCTCCAAAAATTCTGCAAGCATTGAGAGAGAGTGTGGTTGGGTTGTGTGGGGAGGCGTTGTCACTAGAAGAGCTCGAGAAGAAGGTCAGGCAGCATGCTGGGGACATGGGTTGTGCATATCTACACCATTGACTAGGGTAGGAGAAGCCACTGTCGCTATAGAAGGGCCATGGTGCATTAAGAGGATATCCACTTTGGGTGACAACCATCATAGGATAGTGTTGGGTTCGTGGAGAATAAACAAAGGGTATAATGTTATGATCACAAAATACCAAGAGAAGTGGTGGTGTCTAAAGATGTTGTTTCTAGGATCCCACTGGCCCCTAAGGACAAATAAACATATATTTTTTCAGCCTTTAAATAGGATACATTAGAGATTAATTCCATGGACAAAAGCATGGGTTCTCACAAACTTGGAGCTTGAAAATCGTTGGTAACTTGACTAAGTCAAGCTTACCTAAACCACCCTAACAATGTCCCCCTCAAACTTGACTCAAGGAGATAAACCTGGTTCCAATCACTTTCTATAGGTGCCCATATAAAGTTTCCATCTACTAGATTACAAGGGTAACTAGTCAATGTATATGCTAGCTATCTAGGAGACCTTTTCACGTACATAGTTCATAAACTATCTGACTTGAGATCTCACATTCCCCCCCTCAAGCTAGGATACTAGTACACCTACCACCCTGGTACCTATTCAAGTGGCCCATTCCACAACTTGATGACTCCATGTGCCACTGTGTGAAATTTCCACGATTGCAATAATTGGAATTGAATCTTTTATCTACTGCAAATTATTTGTTTTTAGAATTTTAATTCAACAAATAACGATTAATTCGTTATTGCAATCTTCACAAATAAAATTCAGGAACTCAGAAAATAATTTACACACAAAAAATTGGAAACCAATATTTTGGACATTAATATTTTGGACAATAGTCCTTGGAAAAATCTAATGTGGGGAAAACTAGCGCAATAGATGAGAGTTTATATTATTAATTCTTCAACCATTTAAGAGTACAATGATCTGCTTGCCTCATGATGGCAAAGGTCTAATAAATAATAATCTCTAGAGATAAATTCTCCTCTACAAACCTAGAGGACCTCCTCCAACAAATTCGCACTCCCTTCTGGCACTCGCACTATTGCCCATAAATGTGCACTGCTTGCTCTAGATAATTTGCACAAGCTCCGGGAAAATGTCCATGCAAGTAAAATTGCCTCCCTCTGCCTCTTGAAGCTACTCGCACCTCCTTTGACAATTCTTCCAACAAATGGAAATGGAAATATTGCTTCAGCTATGCGCATTGGATAAGCTGGCTAACTCGCACTATTAATTTTGTCTCCTCCTGCAGATAAAATTGGCCTCTTTTTCTGTCATTGTGGCACTGGAAAATTTGCGGAAATCCTCTTCATAATTCTCGTCCCAAATCCTTGTTGTCGGTGTCTCCCTCTGCTTCAGCTGGGCCTTTGCTAACTCTGCAACTTGGTAAGTCAAACGGCTCAAGTGTCTCTCCAATTCCATCGACTTGCTCTTATAATCTCTCGTTGAGCAAGCAATGGCCATCATCTAATCACAATCGATGGCTAAGATCATCTTGACTCCGTCAAGTGACTTTTCTAGAAGTCTCTAGAGCAAAATCGATTTTCCTCAATTATGATATGATTCAATTGATAAGTTTTCCTAGGTTAGATTTAGGGAAATTTTAATGATTGACCAATTAATCTAATTGAGATATTTTCTCGCAAAACCTTTTATGTGTATTGGAGAAAATGTATTCCCTAGCCTCATAGACACCATAGAGACTAGAACACTTGTCTGTTGCCTCCCTCTTAGTGAGGAAGGTGTTCTCCACTACTCCCATCTTGTCCCTGAAGAAGACAAACTTTGCTTGACCAAGGCCTTCGTGAGTATATCTACAACCTGTTGATCTGTGCGAGCATGTTGTAGTCGAATTGACCCATGTTGCACACAATCTCTAATGAAGTGGTACCTTATGTCAATATGCTTCGACCTATCATGAAACACTAGATTCCCAAAGAGCTTGATGCAACTTTGATTATCATAATAGATTGTAACACCCTCCTCCCACATCTGCCCAAGTAACTAGCCAACCAGGGTAAACATGAGACAAGAGGCTACTATGATTGGATTCGACCTCCTATGTGACCTTACGAAAGTGGAATCAATGGAAAAATCACACACAATCATCCAACATCAGCTTCAAAATTCTCAAGGGACATGTCGACCACTCAGAAAGCTTGTCCCTGGGTCCCACTAATGTTCTGGATCTCTTAGGCCTCATTTGCTCTCATGCTATAAGCAAGGGAGCGACTAGAAACCCAAAGTCTCTCTCATGGGCTTGCCTATCAGCGACCAGAGACTAAAATTGCCGGATCTATGCCAGCGACCCCGGGATTTAAAATACTTTTTCAAGCCCAGAGCCTAGGTCACTGCCCAGAATGGAGTGATAGCTTAACATTAGTAAAAGTACAAGGAAACAATGATGCAAAAGCATTAAGCTAAACAAGACCTTAACCAGACCCCTACTAGCCATGACAAGCATTTCGTCAAACATATCATCAACATGTAACCTACAGGTGTAAACAACAGAATTAAGTGTAGGGGTCTCATACTTATATGAGAATTGTTATGAACCATTGTTCCCTCATGTCATTTTCTGCATTATCATCTATTAGGTCATAGACACATTATCCATTCATATATAAGTAAAAACATGCTGAGAGCCATACATAGTTGTTGTCATAAAACATACATCTAACCAACATATTAGGAACATAAATATCATAAACATATCAACCATAAAAATCCACATATACATTAGTACATTTCCACCTGACCATAGATTGGTTGAGCCAAGTCTCTCTTCAACCAATCACCCCCGTGCCATATTCCAAGCATGAATGTGGGACTCATAGAACACAAAAAAAACACCAACAAGCATGGATGCCACCGGAGTTCTCCACTTACACCGTGAGGAATTTGAGTGCCTCCTAGTCTCTTAGGCTTTACCGCAATCCACAGTTTGATCTAGGGATCACTGGGCCCTACACCAAGACATACTCTCGAGGTTTTACCGTACATCCCATCCCGGGACTACTAGGCCCTACAACCAGACATACTCTCCAGGTTTTACCATACATCCCATCCCGAGACTACTAGGCCCAATGAAGAGAAAATCCACCTCTTGGCTTTACCGTATATCTCGTCATTCACCGGCAAGGATTCCTAGGTCCGTTGAGGTACACAATCTGGCTTTGTCGTAACCCACAGTCTGGTTCAGGGGTTACTAGGCCAGTGGCTTTACCGTGATCCATAGTCCGGTTCAGGGACCACTAGGCCATGTGTTTGTCTGTTCGGAGATCCACCTAGATTCGAATCCAATCCATCCATCCCACACTAACCGAATGTGAGAACCCATTTCATCAAAGCTACTAGGAAATGGCAAGGCTAGGCTGAAGAACACTATCCCACCTAGAAAAACCCATGCCATGATAGAAAAGAACCATATGTAATCCCATGCGTGCCAGATATAGCAAGGAAAATACACATGCAAGTCGATACCTGCAATGAAGCCTATTGTAGCTACTTGATCCTACTTGGTCTTTACTTCCTCTTTCCTTCTTTGCCTTTCTTGCTCCAATGCTAAAGTACTCCAAGAAACTCTAAGTGTCCAAGAGTGTGAGAGAGAGAGAGAGAATAATGAGAGAGCTCCAAAACTCAACTGATAAAAAGGTTACCAACTGATCTTCAAAAGCCTTTTTATGAATGAGGCCTCTATTTTCTTCATTTTCCATTATTTTCCTTCATTTTTCTCATCACATGCAACCTGTGACCTTTCACCTCCTTTTTCTCCTAATTTCCATTATTTTCATAAATAATTGTGCCAAAAATGCCATTTTACATTTCCAAAGCCTTATGCATTGCCTTTGCCAATTTCCTTAACCATCAACAACCAAATGAACACCCCCTAGGATGTCTTGCCCAATATTCATCTTGGAATAAGTGTCCTATCGATCGTGGTTATTGTTTTTAACTTTTATTACATGGAATTTTCACCAGGGCTGTTACAAAACCCTCCCCCTTGGGGGACACCGTCCTCGGTGTTCAACCACACATATACCTCAACAACTTGCTGAAAGAAGACATATTGCTCATGGAGCTTTATAACATAGTTCAATGTAGTATTTACAATGAAATACCTGCTCAAAACAAACATCATGACAACATATCGCATACTAGAGATTTATAACATAACTCATTGTGGTATTTACAATGATCATCCTGCTGAGTGTTAACCCACATGACATCATAACCTCATGATAACATACCCACATGATAGCATAATAACATGACAACATAATCATAATGACATGACACCCATACCACACAATGGAGCTTTATAACATAGCTCATGGCGGCATTTACATCCATATACATATGTACATATAGCAACATCACCAAAAATATATACCAAAACATATACCAAACACCATATCAAAGCATATACCAAAACACCATATCAAAGCATATACCAAAACATCATATCAAAGTTGCTTTGCCTCAACCGGAAAACAATGAAGAATACATAGCCCACATCTGATCCGCTATCTCCCATGTAGCTTCATTGGGCCCAAAGTGCTTCCATACTTTAACTTGCTCGATTTTTCGGTTTCGAAGCATGAGCACCTTTTTCTGCAATATACATTGAGGCTCCGACTAGAATTCTCCATTTGGTTCCACCTATAATACAGGTCAGTCAATCACATGATCAACATCCTTAACATAATTCTTAAGCAAAGATACATAAAAAAAAATCATGGACTTTCACTATCAGAGGCAGTGCAAGTCAGTAGGCTACTGGCCCAATCCTCTTAATGATATTGAAGGGTCCACAAAACCATGGTGCGAGCTTGTCACTTGATCCAATCTGCAAGGAGCTCTTCTTCGATTTGATGCGCAAGTACACATGTTCCCCAACCTGGAACTCCTTGAACAACTTGTTCCTATCTGCATAACTCTTATGTCTATCATGTGTTGGCTTTTGATTCTTCTTGATCACCTGCATTTCTTGTTCCATGTCTGCCAACATATTTGGTCTAATCAATACCCTGTTAACCGGATCACTTCAATTGATGGGAGTGCTACACCTCCGCCCATATAATGCCTCAAAAGGACTCATCCTCAATGACTCCTAATAATTGTTGTTGTATGCGAACTCTACCAAAGGGAGATACTCTTCCCACTTTCGTTGCTAATGCATCACATACATCCTCAACATGTCCTCCAATACCCTATTTACCCTCTTTGTTTGTCCATCTGTCTGCGTATGATATGTTGTGCTGAAGGCCAACTCTGTGCCCAAACCTGCAAATAACTCCTTCCAAAACTTGGAAGTGAACTTCGCATCTCTGTCTGACACAATCTTCTTCAGAACATTATGCAGTCTAACCACATCTCTGATGAATACCTTTGCCACATCGCTAGTTGAGAATGTAGACTTCACTGGAATGAAATGTGCAACCTTTGTTAACCTGTCCAGGATAACCATGATGAAATCATGTTGTTTCATTATCTTAGGCAACCCTGTGATGAAGTCCATGGAAATAACCTCCCATTTCCATTCTAGGATATCAATCAGCTGTAGCAGTCCACCTGGATGTTTACACTCTACTTTCGCTCGCTGACAGTCGAAACACCTCGCCACAAACTCTGCTACATCTTTCTTCAAATTTGGCCAATAGTAGAATCTCTTCATCGATGTCAGTGTCTTCTGATAACCTAGGTGACCCGAATATGGTTTCGCATAAAACTCCATTAAGATCACCTTACTGAGCTCATTTTTATCTGACACATATATCCTGTCTCAGAACCTAACCAATCCATCCACTGTAAGACAATAATCCATACCCTGTGCACCTAAACCTATACCAGTACCTGCACTTGTACCAATACCTGTACTATCTCATGTACCTGTACTAGCACCTGCTGTAACCTGTGCACAATCTCCAGGTACCTAACATCCTGCTGACCTGCCCGCAAGATCCTATCCTGTAAGTATGTCCAATAGGAGCTCGTAGTTGCCAAGTGATGTAACTGTACCCATTTGCTGAGAGCACCCTATTCTCTTTACCTTTGATGTACTTGATCTTGAAATCAATCTCACTAATCATGGCCAACCATCTAGCCTGCCTGGCATTCAGATTCGACTGGTCAAATAAATGCCTCAACCCAATGTGATCACTCATAAGTACAAACCTCCTGCCAAGAAGATAATGTCTCCACATCTTCAATGCATGTATGATCGTTGCTAACTCAAGATCATGTGTAGGGTAGTTCTGCTTATACTCATTTAGTTTCCGGGTCTCATAACATACCATCTATCCATCCTGCATAAGAACTCCACCGAGCCCTCTCTTGCAAGCATATGTGCATACCACAAACTCTTTGTCTGAATCTGCAATTTGTAGCACTAGTGCATGTGTCAACAACTGCTTAAGTTTCTCAAAGCTAGCCTTACACTCCTCTGTCCATTCAAACTTCTTACCTTTTATTTGCAATGATGTGATAGGATAAGAAATCTCGAAGAAGTTCCTGATGAACCTCCTATAATATCCTTCCAGACCCATGAAAGATCTCACCTCATCCACGCTCTTAGGAGCTACCTACTCCATGATGACTCTTATCATCTCTAGATCTACTGCAATGCCTTCCTTGGAGACAACATGTCCCAAGTAGTGTACCTCAGTCTGAAAGTAACTACAATTGTTGAGCTTAGCATACAATTGATGCTCTCTCAACAACCTCAACACTGTTGATAAATGCTCGGCATGCTCTTCCTCATTTTTAGAATATACCAGTATATCATCAATGAACACAATAACAAACTTATCCAAATATGGATGGAACACATTATTCATCAAGCACATAAATGTAGCTAGAGCATTAGTTAAGCCAAATGGAATGACAACAAACTCATAATTCCCATACCTGGTTTTGAACGCACTCTTGTAAATGTCCTCCTCTTTGATGCGTAACTAATTCTATCCGAATCTCAGGTCGATCTTCGAGAACACTGCTGCTCCCTTCAGCTGATTGAACAAGTCATCAATCATCGGTAAATGGTACCCGTTCTTGATAGTCACTTTGTTCAACTGCCTGTAGTCAATACATAGTCTAAGAGTATCATCTTTCTTTTTCACAAACAACATCGGTGCACCCCAAGGTGATACACTTGGCCTAATGTATACCTTGTCCAACATTTCCTTCAACTGCAACTTCAAGTCAACCAACTCAGGTGTGCTCATCATGTAAGGTGTTTTTGATGTTGGAGCTGCCCCTGGCACTAACTCAATAGAAAATTCTACCTCCCTATGAGGTGGCAACTTTGTAATGTCCTCAGGAAATACATCTTGAAACTGCTGCAAAACTGGGTACCTATTCAACACATCTGCATCCTCAACCTCCTTACCCTTATCACTATAAACGTGTACTGCAAATAACATACACCCTTTCCTGTGGCTATGCTTTGCTTGCATAGTTTTCACCATTCTAACTGATGTGGCTTTCTTCTTACCCTATAAGATTCTTGGTTCTCCATTGTCATCAACACACTCAATAGCTTTGTCATAGCAATCTACGTTGGTTCTATGAAGATACAACCAATCCATGCCCAACAACATGATGTATGATCCCAACGGTAGTACATATAGATGTGTTGTTGTAGGCATACCATTCAAATCAAATGCACAAGCTCTTACCCAATGATGCACTCGCTTCTTGGTACCTGTAGCCAACTGCATTAACAAGACTCTACATGAAATTCTTTACTCAAACCACACTTATCCACCAAGTTAGGACTAACATAGCTATAATTAGATTCAGGGTCAATCAAAATAGAAATAACTTGATCATAAAGCTTACTGTCCATCTCAATGATAGATGTCTGGTGTTTTGCATGCCTATTGTCTGCTGATGCATACATAAGTGGAATAATATGACCAACATCCCCAACGGTTTGCGCCTCCTATTCACTATATATCTGAGCCTTGCCACCCTGATGTTGCGAACAATCTCTCCTAAGGTGTTCCTTACCACATGTCCAAAACTCCAACCAACGAGTGCCCTCACCTCTATGTTGTTGTTGCAACCCATGTCCCTGTCTAGCTACATTGAACTTCTTTTGCGGTGCCATGTTTTCTTTCCCATCTGCATTCTGAGGCCTTGTTCTCTTAGGATGTCATTTACCTCTACCTTTGTCTCTTCCCTTCCATCCATGCTAAGATTCATTCTTATGCTTTGACTGTTCATAGCAATGCTTCAATTTCCCAATGACTTCCTTAAGTGACCGAGGCTCATCATACTTAATCTGATCTCTAAATGATAATGGAAAACCACTGACAAATCTCTGAACTTTACCCTTCTCATAAGTAAGATATGGTACATACCTCAATAGCTCCAAAAACTTGGTCGTGTACTCTTTTTCTGTCATTGATCCCATCTTTAGCTCATAGAATTCTTTATCCTTACTATCGTAGTACCTCTCTAACAAGTATTTCTTCCTGAAAGCCTCTTGAACTCCCGCCAACTCAAGTCATCTGTCCTGATATCTCTAACCTGTTTAACATCTTCCCACCATATGTCTGCTTTACCTTTCAAGTTGAAGATAGTTATTTTGAACTTCATGTTATCTGTGTACTCATGCAACTCAAAGAATTTGTTCATCCCAAGTATCCAAGCCTCTGCCTCTTCCGGCTTCTTCATGTCTCCATCAAAAGTAGGTCGTTTTGCTTTCTTGAATTCATCCGGCAAGTATCCCCTATCATTCCTCTTGTAAGGATGATAGTGATGACGATCATCATGTCTATCAGAACCAGAACTAGAATAGTACCAGTACTCATCGCCCCTCCTATCCGGAGTATCCATCAACATGCCATCTCTCACTGTGTCAGATTTATCTAATTTGTGTCTACCAGGAGACCTACTGCCATATGCCCCATTAGTTCCATCCCCATGTCCATGGCTAATCTGGAGTGGCCCTTGTTTCTGTAAGTCTGACAAACTCTGAAGAAGTATATCATTAACCTCTGCTTGCTTCTCTTGTGTCTGTATGATCCATTCATTATCTGCCTTATAACTCCTTATATCTTCCTTCATACTTCTCAATGTAACTGCCAAATCAGAAGAGTTCCCAACACCATACCACTCTTTGAATTCATAGGGAGAGTCTTTGTAGTCAACCATCTTGCTAGCCATTTGATCTCTTTCGTGCAATGCATAATATGTCAGATAAACCAAATCACAATAAATCAGCATACCTTAGTATAGCTCGAGGAGGATACCTTGTCCATAAGATCGCCAAATCAACGTGATACATGTATAACATAAACATAGTAACATATGCATATACACAATAAATGTATCAACACATAAACACCACTCTAGTTAGGGTCCAGTCATCAATGCAAGGCCATATCAACAATGCATGTTATGACCTCATGTATGACAACAACCATTACTCTATTGTACACATTGCCACATGCAACCAACAATATGCATAAGCAATGCCTAACCAACTACACATACGCATAAACGCATGTAGTCGAACATAGGTGATCAATTCCTGTAATCAACCTACAAGACTGATACATGTACTTAAAACATACAAGAATGTAACCTAACATACAAGGATGTAAGTAGGTGACATAAAATCAACATGTAAGCGACATATAACCATATACAACCAGTCATATACTCATGACAAATGCATTCCACAAAATCAATATCAAATTTTCCATGGCAACATTACTACAACCATAATCAATCATCAAGAAAATGCAACAAGCACATGGAATGCAAGTGTAAGAGACACACATGCAACTAACATGCATGCATGACCAACACACACTGCCCATCCAGTCTAAGGGTTGAACCATGCTCTGATACCACTCTGTAACACCCTCCTCCCACATCTACCCAAGTAACTAGCCAACCGGGGTAAACATGAGACGAGAGGCTACTATGATTGGATTCAACCTCCTATGTGACCTTAAGGAAGTGGAATCAACGGAAAAATCACACACATCCATCCAACATCAGCTTCAAAATCCTCAAGAGACATGTCAGCCACTCAGACAGCTTGTCCCTAGGTCCCATTAATATTCTGGATCTCTTAGGCCTCAGTCGCTCTCATGCTATAAGCAAGGAACCACCAGAAACCAAAACTCGCTCTCACAAGCTTGCCTACCAGCGACTAGAGACTAAAATTTTCAGTTTTATGCCAGCAACCCCAGGATTTAAGCCACTTTTTCAGGCCCAGAGACCAGGTCACTGCCTAGAATGGAGTGAAATCTTAAAATCAGTAAAAGTATAGGGAAACAATGATGCAAAAGCATTACACTAAACAAGACCTTAACCAAATCCCTACTAGCCATGACAGGCTTTTCGTCAAACATATCATCAACATTTAACTTGTAGGGGTAAACAACAAAATTAAGTGTAGGTATCTCATACTTATATGAGAATCGCTATGAACCATTGTTCCCTCATGTCATTCGCTGCATTATCATCTATTAGGTCATAGACACATTATCCATTCATATACAAGTAAAAGCATGTTGAGATCCATACATAGCTGATGTCATAAAATATACATATAACCAGCGTAATAGGAACATAAATATCATAAACATATCAGCCATAAAATCCACATATACATAAGTACATTTACACATGAAAATCAAGGGAACGAATTTCTCATTAATGAATGCAATGAACCAACCAAATATGGGACTACCATGTTCCACCCGACCATAGATTGGTTTATCCAAGTCTCTCTTCAGCCAATAACCCCTGTGCCATATTCCAAGCATGAATGTGGGACTCATAAAACACACACAAAAAAACACTAATAAACATGGATGCCATCGGAGTTCTCCGCCTACACTGTGAGTAATTTGAGTGCCTCCTAGTTTCTCAGGCTTTACCGCAATCCACAGTCTAATCCAGGGATCACTAGGCCCTACACCAAGACATACTCTCCAGGATTTACCATACATCCCATCCCGGGACTACTAGGCCCAATGGAGATAAAATCCACGTCTTCGCTTTACTGTATATCCCGCCATTCACTGGCAAGGATTCCTAGGCCCATTGAGGCACACAATCTTGCTTTACTGCAACCCACAATCCAATTCAGGGGTTACTAGGCCAATGGATTTACCGTGATCCACAGTCTGGTTCAAGGACCATTAGGCCATGTGTTTGTCAGTTCAAAGATCCACCCCACTTAGCTTCGAATCCAATCCGGCCATCCCACATTAACCGAATGTGAGAACCCATCTCATCAAAGCTATCAGGAAATGGCAAGGCTAGGCTGAAGAACACTGTCACACCTGGCAAAACCCATGCCATGATAGAAAAGAACCACATGCAATCCCATGCATGCCAAATCTATCAAGGAAAATAAACATGCAAGTCGATACCTGCAATGAAGCCTGTTGTAGCTGCTTGATCTTGCCTTTCCCTACTTGATCTTTGCTTCCTCTTGCCTTCTTTGTCTTTCTTGCTCCAATGCCAAAGTGCTCCAAGAAACTCTAGGTGTCCAAGAGTGAGAGAGAGAGAGAGAATAATAAGAGAGCTCCAAAACTCAACTGAAAAAAAGGTTACCAATTGATCCTCAAAAGCCTTTTTATGAATGAGGCCTCTATTTTCTTCATTTTCCATTATTTTCCTTCATTTTCCCTCTCACATGCAACTTGTGACCTTTCACCTTCTTTTTCTCCTAATTTCCATTATTTTCATAAATACTTGTGCCAAAAATGCCATTTTTCCTTTCCAAAGCCTTAGCCATTTCCTTTGCCAAATTCCATAGCCATAAACAACCAAATGAACACCCCCTAGGATGTCTTGCCTAACATTCAACTTGGAATAAGTGTCCCATCGACCTTGGTTATTGTTTTTAACTTTTATTACATGGAATTTTCACCAGGGATGTTACATAGATACTGGTCGAATCTAACCGCTCATCAAACAAACCCACTAACACCTTCCAAAGCCAAATAGACTTGCATGTGGCCATGCTAGTTGCCATGCATGTTGCCTCTATAGAACTCAATGTAACAAAATTCAACTTCCTGCTGCACCAAGAGATAACCACTGATCCAATATTGAAGCAACACCCTGAAGTGTTATTCTGGTCCACTAAATTGCTTGCCCAATATACATTTGTATATCCACCTAAACTGACGCCATCACCTCAGGCATATCTCAAACCATACTCGACTATGTCATGCAAGTACATCAAAACATGCCTCGCTATTGTCTAATGCACCCTCTTTGGCTCGACCAGGAACTGACTGAGAGTGTTGACCGTGAAACATATGCCTAACCTTGTGTTGACTAGATATATAGGAGATCTGATGAGTTTCCTATACAAGGTTGGGTCCACATCTACATCCTTTGAAGTATCTATCATCCTCCAGTTAGTAATCATAGGCATGGACATGGGTCTACAGTCCCACATCCTAAAACTATTCAGGATCTCTATAGCATATCTCCCTTGCCCAAGGAAGATCTCCCTATCCGTCTGCCATACCTCCAATCCTAGAAAGTAGTGCATCAGTCCCCAATACTTCATCTCAAATTCAACTAAAAAGTCCCTCTTGTAGTCCTCTGTGAGCCTTGATGACCCTGTTAAGAAGAGATCATCCACATATAAAACTAGGATGAGTGGCTCACACCTTACCATCAGATAATAGAGGTTGGAATCTGCTTTGCTCTACACGAAGCCCATCTTCTACAAGTAGTTGTCTGTCTAACCATACCATGCCCTTAGAGCTTGTTTGAGCCTGTATAGTGCTCTCTTCAATCTACACACGTGTGTGCCTCTCTCGTGCGTCTCAAAACCCTTTGATTGTTTGATATACACCTCCTCCTCTATCATCATATTAAAATATGTTGTCTTAACGTCCATCTAGTGAATCTATCATCCCATCTGCATTGCTAGAGATATCACTGCTCAAATAGAGATATATTTGACCACTAGTGTGAAGGTCCCCTCATAATCTATGTCTTCCTTTTGTGCATACCCATTGGCCACGAACCTCGCCTTGTACTTCTCTACAGTCTAATCAATTTTGGTGCATTTGTCCTCCCACACATTGACAATATGTTATACCACCAAAGATCCCGACGTATCCGACCTATGGTTTCTTCCCTGTGAAGACCTACTCTCATGTCATTTTCCCCAATGCCTTATGAGTAACCTAGTTATGTATGTACGTTGTTGTGCTACATGCCTCTGCCCATAGAAACCTAGGAATATCTTTGTCATACAACATAGTCTTTGTTGCCCCAAAAATTGTCTTGTTCTTCCGCTCTGCTACTCCATTCCGTTGTGGATTATATGGACCTATCCACTCTCTCATGATGCTCTCTTTCACATAAAACCCTGTGGAGTCCTTATCTATGTACTCGCCTCCATTGTTTGTATGAAGTACCTTGCTCATTTTTCTTGGCATGTTCTCCACAAGAGCATTAAGCTCTTGTAAGCGACTGAAGACCTCATCCTTGGTCTTCAAAAAGTAGATCCAAGTCTTCCTCGAGTAGCCATATATGGAGGAGATGAAATACTCGTACACTCTGAGAGATCTAGTGCACATAGGGCCACAAATATCTGAATGTATACCTTGTAACACACCATCGGCTCTACTATCACTTCTTGGGAACAATGCCTTAGTGAACTTCCTAAGGATGCACCCCCTGCATATGTCATTGTGTTTTGTGCTCAGCTTTGGAACACCTGTCACAGTCTCTTTTGTTGGGTTGTGTTAGATTCTTTCCACGACTAGCCGACGTAGTTAACCAGGGGGTTAGAGGGCCCTTTGTTGCGCCGATTGTGTAGTGGGGGGGAGGGGGGGGGCCACAAGGGGTTTGAGAAGTACCCGTAACCCCACTTTATGGGGTCCAGGGCAGCACCCCAGAAAATTTTGGTTTTGGACCCTATGTTAAGTTGGGTGAACCCACCTAAGGTTTTGTGCATGATTTTCGCACATGTTTTTTGGACGCGATGTGTTGTGGGGGAAAGTATCCAACTCGGAATGACCCTAACCCACTCTAAGGGTGACAGTTCCTTAGCAACAGCTGAAAGCAAAGCTATCTAAAGTTTCTTCTTTATGACATGCAAGAGATAAAAGGAAGAGATCCACTTACCGATGTCTTGCGCAAATGGTCGATCCAATCTCCTTTGATTGCCGCTTGCTCCCAGCTCCAAGTCTTTTCACGGGCCCAGCTACACGAGATCCTGCAAACAAGACAAAGAAAGGAAACTACAAGAAGCATGCATTCATAATCGATTCAAGGATTAGCATAAATCAAAGACGCAAGTAAGACAATACACCATTGAAACACATGCGAATAGAAGAACCTCAAAAGCTTTATTAATATATGGAAGTAAGGTTCAGGCGGTGATACAACCATGAGAGGTCCAATCCAGCATCACCTTCCCGACGGAGAGAAATCTCTTCTTCACCTCCCTCAAGCAATCACCCAATGCTCACAACTGTAAACCAACAGCAATTCTTTGCACTAAATTCCGGCCTCCTGATCCCATGGGATGAGATCCTTATATAGAGTTTTGGAGTGAAGATAAGTCAGCTTGATGTGTGACTTGTTGTCCTCTTCAACTCCAGTTGTTCTTCAGTTCTTCACTTGGAGTTTCTGTCTTCCACTTGGAGTTTTAGAAGCTCTTAACTCATCATTAGGCGAATCTTATCATCAAGTGTCTTTTTAGAAGCTTCCTGGGCACTGGCACTTTGAGAAAAAGATTCCTCCACATGTCCAAGTACGCCCAACGCAGGTATCCTTTGTTCTACTTGCTATGCAACGCAGGTAGCCTTTGTTGTACCTGCTATGCAGCGCAGATGCCTAGTGGAGCAGCTGCAATGATCCAAAACTGACCTGTTTTTGAGTGTTTTTCAGTGGAGAACTGACTTGCAGTGCTGTGGTTTGCTGACCTTGTTCCTCTAAGGGTAAGAACAACTTGTTTAGGGACTTTGGATCCCTTAGATTATTGACATTTCATGCTCTATGCTGTAAGGCACAAAAATGTCTATAACAGTTGCCCCCTAAAGTATGAGGTCGTTTATCGGGTGAAATGCTTTATTAGGAGGATCCGAAGTTCATTCAATCGTCGGGAGGTGACCTGTAACAAAATACAATACAATACATTATCTTTTCATACTTTCTTTTCATGATCTAGCTGATGCGGGCATTTCCCATGCTCAGCTTTATAAATACATTTGTTGTACATAAACAGACGATCGTCTGATAGTAGACTGATAATTCTCTGCTTTTAATTATCATCCTTTTAGTAGGATGATCATCTGCTGCACATGTCTATGTTTTTATCTCCTGAATATATATCGTAGCCCGGATGGATGAAACTAGATCCGGGGTCTTCAAACTTCCGATCTTCACACTAAGTACAAGTCGATCCATGTGAGAATTTCTTGGAGTTGAACATGGAAAGACATCGCTTGATTACCAGTCAATAATGTAAACTGTTAACAAGCGCGAGAGGAATCACCGATAATGATGATGACCCTCAAGGTACTGCAGCACAATTCATGTGGCGTGAATATAGGATCCGACATCGAACACCACGCAAAGTCTCCCGGTCGAAGGTCATTAATGTATACCTATCGCCGGAAGTGAGAAACTTTCCATTGAGGCATGCAAGCTTCAAAGTACTGAGGGGGTGTTCCTAGATCAACTTCTTGGATGGTGAGCTGATGTCGACAAGAAGCGATCCGTCAAAGGAGGGCCTTAATGAATCCCACATCAGTGACACGGAACGGAACTAGTGATGATGGTGAAAACGATCTGTGAAATATGATCCAGGGTGGCGGTCATGGAAGGATGAAAGATGATGTATGGTAGTGGATGGGACCCGGTTGACACTTTCTGAATGACATCTCTTGAACATATCTCGACACTGATGTGATGGATCGGTAGCATTACCCCATTTGGATGGTATGGCGAGACCATGGTGAAGGGACCGGTGAATGATAATAACCCAACCCGATATTTACGGAGGCAAAAGTGTCATGTTCAAGAGCGACTTGCTACCATTAAGATTTGAGGTTCTTCCCAATTTTTCCCCAGTCATTTCTGACCAGTACCTCTTTATTTTTGTCAAGCTTGAGGAGGATAACATATGCTTGTTCTATAACCTGCCCTTCGGGCAAGCCCATCGCTATGTTTTAACGAGCCTAACGATGGGGAAACTCGTTCTCGTCTAAAGACAAGTTTGTCGCTATCTAATATTTTTAACGAGCCCAGCGACAAAGACAACTCGGTCCTTTTCATTTTTAGAGAGTCTGAAAAGGGTACATAAAGTGGACTCCAGGGGTCCTTTTTCGTCATCTAATCCCTTAAGTCCGAAAAAGTATAAAACAATACAGAAGGGATGAATGTTTGATATCTTTATCGAGCCGAACTAGACAAGCGCTCGATCTTTTTGTGCAATAATCCCTCAGGTCCAAAAAGATTAAAATCTAGAGGAGGGATAGCTCTTCCGGTCCTTTTAACGAGCTGGAAGGCCAAAACTCGGCAAACTTTTCATATTTTACGAGTCAGTGAAAAGAGCTCAAAGAAGACTCGTCTTTTGAGGAACGAGTGATAAACAGGGATAGCAACAGATTCCAGGTACAGGTTGGAATTTTCCAATCACGGCAGTATTACAAGGATGGCTAGGTGAAATCACTCTTCGCAGCTGTTCCTCAAAATAGGTAAACAATCAAGTGGATGTGAATGATCGGCCAAATGAAAAGTGGAGGTGACGGTGCACAAACACGACCAAGGCTTTTATGGCTGATGAATTTACGGTCTCAAATGGTTATTTACCGGTTCATTTTTCTTAATGAGCTTGAACACTGGGGGGAAGCCTGCTCACATGTGTGTTTATTTTTTAACGAGCATGAACTCTTGCGAAAACTGCTCGGTTTTGCGTTTATTTTTTAACGAGCATGAACTTTGCCAAAACTGCTCGTTTTACCAGTCATAAAGTAGGAAGGTCTCGTGTGAGATAGCTATTTTTTATGGAGCTTTATCTCACGAAGCTATGCTCCATATCCTCTCTTTATGCAAGTTGGGTATCAGCTAATCCTACGAGTTTAACGGGTTAGACCTACAGGTTTAAAGGGAGGATCTAAAAAACTAAAAAACAAAATAGCCGCCCGTGCTTGCATTCCAAGAGGTTTGCATGCCCCCAGGTGTAAGTCTAATTTCAAGGTTATCCCTCAATTTGCAGGTAAAACATTTGTTTTACCGGGAGAGGCCTACCTCTTTCTGGTTACCCAAAGATTGTTCTGTTAATTATTTTAAACAGAAACTCTCTTCGGCGATGTCTATCATTAGGTTATCCAAAGATGGTTACAATTTGTTGCAACAATAGAATCTCTTTCTTTGGAGGCTGCCCCTACTTATCCTCTAAAACATTTGTTTTAATGGGTGAGGCTTGCCTTTTACCCAAAGATGGTTACTACTTGCTGCCGCAAACGGATCCCCTTCTTTGGTAGAGCCTACATATCTAGACAAAGGTGAATGACCTTTGTCAAACAAGTAACCTTGACAAAAGAATCCTATTCTAGAACAACCCCACTCCTAACAGCCCTTTCTGAGATTCCCAATCTCTCTTTGTCTTCTTGTCCTTCTCCATGAAGATGGCTCAGAGGAAGATTCTCAAAGATGAAGGGGGGGATGGGGTACGGACTAGTCATATTCTCCCGCGGAAATTCTACTTTACACCCAAGGTTTTTTCTGCCTCCAGAGCAGACCAGGATGCATGCCCCCTGGGCTCCTGCGTTCCTTTCCCGAATCACTCGCATTCATCAGGAAGAAGAACCGGGGGAAGAGACCTTTCTTGATCGAAAAGACCATTGAGGATAGGTATGTGACTATTCGCGATGCGTGATCCCGGAAATGAAAGTTGGTCTACGAGCTTGACCATTCTTCCTTCGTGTGGAAAACACATTATTCGAAAGAGTGAGGAGACTATTGCTTCCATGCAATATATGTAGTCTCGTCCAAGGAGTAGGTTATAATCCAAGGGTCCTTGGACGACCATCAAATTCATCTTGACGGCCTTCCCCTTCAAGGTAATAGGCACATTAGGTAGAATCCCTCATGGTCGACTGGTTCCCCTGTCAAAACCCGAGAGACGCCTTGTCTCGGGCAAAAGCGCCGGGCAACCCAGTGCTTTCCAAGCAATAGAGGACAGGATACTCACAGATGCCCCTTCATCAATGATAGTTCCAACCATCACCATTTTGTATATTTGGACTATAATTCTAAATGGTATACTGGCTGGTAACCGGGGTCTGCCTAGTTGGTTCCAATCAAAGGACACAACTAGGTTGCTTGGTGGTGGGACCGAATATACGGCCGGATATGATCCTGACGATGCTCCTTCCTGCGATAAAGGAGTGGGCGCTTTGCCCAGATGCTCATCAGAATCGGAGTTGACGAAAAGAATATGGACGGTGTCATCCTTATTCTCTTCGGCGGGGGTGTCAACTGAAGATGAATCCTCAGTGACTGTGGTGTTTGAAGATGAAACTTCTGAAGGGAGAACCGGGTCAACTGCCGTTTCGACCTTTGGACTTTCGTCCGGTCCGGATTCAGTAGGTTCACTTTCAGTGACTGACACTTTAGCTGGCCCTCTTAGCAAGACAGTTGTATTTTCGACCAACGAAGGACCTGGCGCGAGTTTTTGATATCCAGGAGGAAGTAGCACCGGTGCCACCGGTTGATCTTCCAAAACTCTCTTTGCCTCATCTAAAAAGGGACAACGGCGAAGGGTGTGATAGCCTTCACACAGTTCGCAGGGGAATCTCATCCCTCTTCGTCGTCTGCGACCTTCACTTTCGTTGGTCAACGGTAAGCATTCAACCTGGTTGTCAAAGGTTGACGCTTCCGAATCGTGCAAATGAGGGGACCAGTCCCTTAGTATCCGGGGAATACTGGGACAATCACGGTGGAGGTGGTCTCCTCTACATATGACACATGGCGATTTGGACCCGGTCCGTGCTGTGTGTGGGTTTTCGTTAGATGCCTTTTGCTTGCCCCCAGGCGCCTTTGGCTCCTTTTGCTTCTTTTCTTTCTTCTTCTTTTCCTTCTTCTTTTCTATGGGAGCTCCGCTTTTGGCGGCTTGACCTTTCGAAGAAGAAGGATCGGAGGAAGGCTCATAAGAAGTGGAAGGCTGGAGGGTAGCTCTAGACTGGTCTAACTGTTGAATCGACTGTTCAGGAACCGTGGTGGTCTGAACTACAGCGGTCGAGAATAGCCAAATTGGCAGGCCAATTGTCAGTCCTGGAAGCGACAATGTGGCCATGTGGGGTGCACCAACTTCTCCCCAAGAGGAGAAAGGGCTAGGGGTCCCATGCTGTGGAATCCCTTGATTGGTGTGTTCCATGTTCTCAACCTTAAGATCAACGTAGGAATTAGGGGTGATTATGTTCCGTTTAAGATGAATTTTATATGACGACGCTTTTAGACACAACTTGCTTTTTCACTTTTTAAGAGTCGAGAAAAAGCTAAAGATGACTCTAGTCTCCTTCGATGTATTAACGAGCCCGAAGTGACAAATGCTCGGATGGACTTTTTCAGTTATAGAGTTTGAAAAAGGCCAAAAGAAACTACTCTGGAGTTCTAGGCAAGGGTGTGCCAAACCTTTCGCGAAACCACAGAATACGTTTTACGGTACGAGTGGTCGATCTTCGTGAATGCTATGTTCACTGCATCGCGATCAGTAGGGCGGCCGACACGGCTTCCTATGGATAAAGGCTTTGTTCCTATAGGGGTCCCCCAATATACGCGACGGTACGCGGGGGCACAAGTCCATATTAGTGCTATCGTCCCTCAGGAGGAATCACCCACCTTCGTAGAGATCAACAGTCACTATGTTTAACGACGCCGGTTCACGTCTCTACCTAGACCTCTACTGTGTTTCGTTATGTTTCAAAGCGTTGTTAGATAAATTCAGTTCTTTTTAGGTTGATCTTGCTTAGCAGTTTGCCTTTACGGATCACCACGTGATGTATGATACAACTCCTAAATGCAGTCTAAGAATGATAAGCAAGCTTTTTCAATTCTTTCAACTTATGAAAACCTTAACTACTGAAGGAAAAGAAAGACATCATCTTTTCAAACAGATCATAGAGCACACACTGATGCACTTTTCCTAAATCAACATGCAAACTGTCAAAATGCACATGCACAATGCAAGTATTTCTTTTCTTCTTCCTTAATGTTGATGTATTACAAAAAGAAAGATGTTGTATAATTTTGAATTCAATTTCAAGCGAACGCAACAAGTGTTTGTCCAACAATCAAAAGAACACCTTAAGATTCACTCGTTTCAACACAAGAAATACTGAAATTCGAACCATATAACGAAAGCAAATGCTCAAGCAGCTATGAACAACAATAAACTAACTCTTAGAATCACAACGACACTTTCTCACAGGTCTAGATTCAAGAGGTCATAGCAAGACTAGTTCACTTTCGCTATGGGAAACTGTGAATGACAGCAAGAAATACAATAAGAACAATCACGGTTTCTTCATACAACTGAGGCAGAATGAAGGCAAAGAGAAGTGGTTTCAGCTGGGTATACAGGTTGACAACAGGCTGCAAAAACAATACTGAAAACTGGGCAACAGACAGTGGGGAATCCCAGTTGCACAAGGCAAAACTGGATCAGCGCAGGTGCTGCACTGTCAATCTGAGATGCAGCGCAGGTAGCCCCTTCGGGACCTGCGTTGCAGTGCAGGTAGCCTTTGTGGCAGCTGCACTGATGAGACAAGTCACGTCTCTCTCAGATTCCGGGTCACAGTTTGCTAAAAAATGAGCGGTTTTTGGCCAAATCAGAAGCTGTCAGTCAAGTATACACTAGAGGATGATTAAAGGAAGATGAACACTATCACAAAGAGCTAAAAAGAGTCCTTGTGGATCTGCTCTTCGAATCATAAACAGGCCCAGCACTGGGCTAGAGTAGATGCCCTCTACTTTGCATTCGAAGGACTCGCATGCAGTTCGATTCGGTACTCTTGTTTAAGAAATGAATAGCAAGAAACACAAGCTACCAACAAGACACGATCCCCAGCGGAGTCGCCAGTCTGTTGTGGGGGAAAGTATCCAACTCGGAATGACCCTAACCCACTCTAAGGGTGACAGTTCCTTAGCAACAGCTGAAAGCAAAGCTATCTAAAGTTTCTTCTTTATGACATGCAAGAGATAAAAGGAAGAGATCCACTTACCGATGTCTTGCGCAAATGGTCGATCCAATCTCCTTTGATTGCCGCTTGCTCCCAGCTCCAAGTCTTTTCACGGGCCCAGCTACACGAGATCCTGCAAACAAGACAAAGAAAGGAAACTACAAGAAGCATGCATTCATAATCGATTCAAGGATTAGCATAAATCAAAGACGCAAGTAAGACAATACACCATTGAAACACATGCGAATAGAAGAACCTCAAAAGCTTTATTAATATATGGAAGTAAGGTTCAGGCGGTGATACAACCATGAGAGGTCCAATCCAGCATCACCTTCCCGACGGAGAGAAATCTCTTCTTCACCTCCCTCAAGCAATCACCCAATGCTCACAACTGTAAACCAACAGCAATTCTTTGCACTAAATTCCGGCCTCCTGATCCCATGGGATGAGATCCTTATATAGAGTTTTGGAGTGAAGATAAGTCAGCTTGATGTGTGACTTGTTGTCCTCTTCAACTCCAGTTGTTCTTCAGTTCTTCACTTGGAGTTTCTGTCTTCCACTTGGAGTTTTAGAAGCTCTTAACTCATCATTAGGCGAATCTTATCATCAAGTGTCTTTTTAGAAGCTTCCTGGGCACTGGCACTTTGAGAAAAAGATTCCTCCACATGTCCAAGTACGCCCAACGCAGGTATCCTTTGTTCTACTTGCTATGCAACGCAGGTAGCCTTTGTTTTACCTGCTATGCAGCGCAGATGCCTAGTGGAGCAGCTGCAATGATCCAAAACTGACCTGTTTTTGAGTGTTTTTCAGTGGAGAACTGACTTGCAGTGCTGTGGTTTGCTGACCTTGTTCCTCTAAGGGTAAGAACAACTTGTTTAGGGACTTTGGATCCCTTAGATTATTGACATTTCATGCTCTATGCTGTAAGGCACAAAAATGTCTATAACACGATGGTTTTTCGGTCCATGGTTTTGGACGCGATGGTTTTTCGGTCCATGGTATTAGATGCTTCAGCATGTATAAATATGTATTGTAACATTGAAAGGAACATAATGAAAAAAATCAAGCTGGTAGCCCCGGTTTTGGGATCTAGGGGAAAATCTCTGTGTATATGTGTTTTGTGTGTTATGCTCTCGCATTGTTTATTTTATGTGTTTTAGAATTCGTATGCAGGTAATTTCTGTACGGGGTTAAAACCTACATCTTAGAGCAACCTGAGTGCTCCATGGTGTAGATGTCCCATCCTCCTATGCCACAACTCTCCTAATTTTGTACCACCGCTACTGCTACTACTCACTAGTGCCTTTCGAGAATCAAACTGCAACTTGTAGAGCTTGTTGCTCCGAACCCCAATCTATTTGACCTTATTCCAACTCTTTTGTTTAATGTACACCTTTTTCCCCACGAAGTACACGCCATAACCCTTATCCTATAGTGCAAACACTGAAGTCAGGTCCATGCCCAATCCTGACACATGCAACACATTTGTAACACTGATGCTCTTGCCTGGTTCCCTCTAAATGTTGATGGTACCACTCACAACTAGAGTATATTTAGTATTGTTTCCCATCTATATCTGGAATCCCATCTTTGTGTCCTTGTAGTTGGAGATGTAGTCCCTAACCCTCGCCATATGTGTTGATGCTCCACTATCTATGTGCCATACATCCGTGGATGTGGAGCTAGAGAGGCAAGCTATGAGAGCGAATTCATCTTCCAACTTGGAAGAAAAATCCTCAATTTCCATTGAAGTTGCGGTATGTTTCCCCTTCTTTTCCTTCTTCATGTTCGGACATTAGCTAACATAGTGACCATGTTGACGGTAACCAAAACATTTGACCTTTGACAGGTCCTTCTTTTTCTGCTCCCCTTTCGAGCCTTGTCCCTTACGGGGACCCTTTTTCGCTTTTCCTTTTCCTGCGAGAGTGACATTCTCTTGTTCCTCCTTCACCTTCACTACCTTGCGACTGCGGTTGGTGCCATTGACTAAGCTGAGCCTCAATTATTCTTGAGTGAAATCACTCCATAGCCAATCCCAATCTAGAAGCTTGCCGTGCCCAGAAATCCCCTAGATGAACTCGTCATTACTCCACTTCTCTCGAACTATAGTGAGTTCATCTCTAACTGCAACGAGTTCATATCTGACAGACTGAATTCCAGTGAGATAGGAAGTTACATCTTCACCCTTGTTCATCTTGATGGTTCTCAGCCTTTCTTTGAGGATAATTTTCTTGTTCTCGGAAGGATCCTAGTACACTTTAACGATGGCATCCCACATCTCCTTCATTGTTCCCTTTTTTTGTGATATGTGTAGCTATGTGATCTCTAACTCCAACAAGAATCATCCTCTTTGCTTTGGCGTTGTTCCTCTTGTACTCGTGAAATTGAATGGGATCTACCGGTACAACAATAAGTGTTGTAGAAACCTCCTTCAGGCCATACTCATCCAATAGAAACAACATCATGGCCTTCTAGACCCATCCAACCTATCGTGATCTCTCAATCTTATTGCGACCATCTCGGGAAAATATGCAAACTCAAATAAACTAGAAAAATCTGAAGAAAATCGAATTGGGTGAAACCCTCATGTGCTTTATCTTCTTGGCCCGGTGCTGATTTACCACTGTCAACCCTTTGTGCCTAAATCAACTTTTATACCATGTGAAATTTCCATGATTGCAATAACTAGAAGTCTTTTATCTACTGTAAATTATTTATCTCCATAACTTTAATTCGACAAATAACGATTAATTGACTATTGCAATCTTCACAAATAAAATTCAAGAACTGAGAAAATAATGCACACACAAAATATTGGACACCAATATTTTTGGACAATAGTCTTTGAAAAAACCCCAACTTGGGTAAAACCAATGCAAGAGATGAGGGTTTATATTATTAATTATTTAACAATTTAATAGTACAATGATTTTCTAGCCTGATGATGGCAAAGATAGGACAAATAATAATCTGCACTTGCAAAATAATCTCGAGATAAAAATTCTCCTCTGCAAACCAAGTCAACCTTCTCCAGTGAAATCACACTCCCTTCTAGCACTTGCATTGCAGCCTAGAAATGTGCACTGCTTGCTCTGGAGAATTCACACAACCTCCGGGAAAATGTCCCTGCAAGTAAAACTACCATCCTCGACCTCCTGAAGCTACTCACACCTCCTCTGACAATTCTTCTGGTAACTGGAAATGTAAATACTGCTTTAACTATGCTCACTGGATAAACTGGCTAACTCACACTATTTATTCAGTCTCCTCTTGCAGATAAAATAGGCCTCTTTTCCTATCATTGGGACACTAGAAAATTTGTAGAAATCCTCTCTGGAATTATCCTCCCAAATATTTGTCGAAACCCTTTCTACCTGTGTCTCCCTCTACTTCAATTGCGCCCTTGCTAACTCTGCAACTTGGTAAGTCAAACTGCTCAAGTGTGTCTCTCCAACCCAATCAACTTGCTCTTATAATCTCTCATTGAGTAACCAACGAACATGATCTAATCACAACCAATGGTTAATATCATCTTGACTCCATCAAGCGACTTTTTTGGAAGTCTCTAGAGAAAATTCAATTTTCCTCCATTAATTTGATTTAATTAACCAACTTTCCTAAGTTAGACTTAGGAAAATTTTAATAATTGGCTAATTAATCTAATTGAAGTGATTTCTCACAAAAAATTTACTGGGTATTGCAGAAAATGTGTTCCCTAGCCCCTTAGACACAATAGAGACTAGAAAACTTGTCCATTGCTACCAAAATATAACGCACTACACTACATGTATGCTTGATCAAAGTATTAAGGCCTTACAACAATGCGTGCTCTTGCGTAACATGTATGCCTGAACAATAGGTCTTACAACTTTGTGGGGATATATACTTTTCTATGGTGGGATTTCATAACTTGGACCAAAACTCTTAGGGTGTTTACACATCACACACGTTGGGTCCTTCACTATCCTCAAACCATTGACTTCATCTTCATTTTTTTGTCCATACGACCACTCTCTCGCTACATATCTAGCTTTGTTGATCCATATATTGACCTGGCCTTTCAACATTATTTGCACTCACCAAATCCACATGTTCTCTCATCGACACAACTTGCACCCTTTTAATGAGCTTCATTCACTTTTGCCACAACCACTGTAGCCTTGTGCTGCACATGTGCAATCTTGTCCCGACATCACACATTCATGCAACACACCACAACACCCTTACTCCACCCAAATTGGCTTCTAACACACTCTCACGCCGGATTTGATACCAATTGTTAGGATCACAAAATAATGAGGGAAGTGGTGGTTTCTAAACTCTAAAGAAACCATTTCTAGGATACCACTGGCCTCGAAGGACAAATTAACATGGAGTTTTTCAACCTTCAAATAGGCTACATTGGAGATCAATACCATGGACAAAACCATGGCTTCTCACAAACATGGAGCTTGAATATCGCGGGTAACTTTACCGAGTCAAGCTCATTTTAACCACCCTAGCACATGGTTGTAGTGGAGACCTGCGAGGAATGGTAGGCCATAGGAAGAAAAAGCCACCGATTGGACCAGCAATGGGTCAACAAGGTAGATCCGTGAGCCCATGGAGAAGTGGTCAATGCAGAGGTGACACAAGTGTGAGCCAACAGAGCTATATGAGTGCTAAGAGGGTGTTGTAATTTTTATTAAGAGTGTACAAGGATTGTATAGAACAAAAATGTTATCACATTGCATCTAGTGGGATTGGTATAATTCAATTCTTAGAGGAAGAGAGAGGACCACACCAATCAATAGATTAGTAGTAAATTTGGATGCCCAAGAGATCAGATAAAAGCTTTATCGTATTTAGAATTCTCCTACTTTTGCACAAACATATTGTTGTGCCTTTATAATGTGATTTATAAATGGTTCGCTAGATTAATAATAACTCCACAATCTAAAAATATGTAGTTTCCAATGGTTAATTCTTTTAGCAAATATGAATAGTTATCAAGTGGGTCCTTTTCAATACCATGATAATGGAATGCAATAATAAATACAATTGTGAATTCATTACATCCATTGAACCAATTTATTCAAAAATCAATTGAAGAACCATTCCATTTTGTTTAAATACTACCACAGCTAATCACCCAAGTCAAAGTATTTTGGTTTAACTTTTATTACGCATTTTATTTCCTCTTGTTGTTGATATTTTTTCTTATCAAAATTTTATAGATGATAGATTTAATGATATGGTCTATTTTAGAAAACTAATATTTTAATGAATTTTGAGTCATGAATTTAATGTTCTCACCTTTTGCACCCTTACCATTAGAACACATTGTTATTTCACCAAAGCTAAAGTATTTTGGTTTTATTTTGATTATACATTCTAAATTATTTTTGGTGTTGTTATACAATGCCTTTATAGCCTTATTGTTTGATGATCAAATAAAAATAGATTTTTTAGTGCCTTCAAACCCTGAATGTTTGATGATCGAAGAAAAGATGGAGATAATTTAGAAAACTCACATTTTAAGCGATCTATTGTTTTGACCTTTGCTTACCTACCATTAGAATACATGATCATCTTGATTCTCACCTAAGTCAAGGCATTTTTTAATTTTGATTGTGATTTTTAAATTCTTTCTTGTCATTATAAGGATTGAGTTAATAAGTAGACACACTCAACTTATATGATGAGTTTATATTTTTGGTGAGGTGAAGTTTTGCCTTGACTTGCTCATTTTTTTCAAATCTTTTGGATCATCTTAAAATAAGCCATAACCCTTAAAGACAAAGTTCCACATTCAAAGTTTTGATCAATTAGGTGGACCCACAACTTCCAACAAAATTCCTATATGATTTGGGGAAGAATTTGAACAAAAAGGAGATTGTGTTTTTCCAATAATTAACTTACCATTTATTATTAGATGGAGGCAATTCATAAAATTGGATTCTAATAATCTAACTCGGAATTTTAGTGGTAGTTAAACCATATTTCATGTGACGAAATTCATTGAATTTAGGCATTATTGTTTACATGCATATCATAACATCCTACAATGGATTAAAAAGCCATTCAAACAACCTTTATTTTGATTTGATTATTAAAGCAAGCTCGTTTATAATGTACTAGCATTGATCCTAACTAGCGATCAATCTCTAGTTAATCCATAAACAATTTGTTTATGGCCCATACATCTCATCAAGGCAAATCCTTCTATGGAATAAAAATGCAATTGAGTTTGATGGTCTCTATTTATGTAAACAATTAACTATCAATGCTATAATTTCATCACCGTGAATGAATGGATTTGCATTTCGATTGTGCATACACAACATTCCAACAAGCTTCATTTTTGTTATCAAAGTCCATATTTGTAAGTAGGTTGAATTCTTACCTATATATATGTAATTTACATGTTCCTAAAAAACACTCTACCCCTTCAACTTACATTCATATGCTAATAAGAAATGATACAATTGGGTTGTGTAAACCAAGGGATGGCCATAGATAGGGAAAAAAACAAACATTGTGGAAGTCATATTGTGTAAAAATCATGTGCAAATTTAGGAACAATTGTTTTGAAGAAGAAATTCCCAATAATTCAACCAAAGAACGTTGTAGCAAATGGATATCCAATACAAATGCACACTACATAATTAATTCAAAGAGAATCCCTACTACGAAGCACAAAGTTCAATAAAAACTCTAAGTAGTGAATTTTAAAAATAAGTGAAAGTCATAACATGTTGTAATAGATTCAAAAATCTAATCTTTGATAACAATGATTCTAACATGCAATTTCAAGAGTTGTAGGTGTGTTCACACAACACCGAAGAACTATCTCATAACTTAGCATTCAATCTAGAATGACAAGCTTGTTACAAGGGAATGATAATCATGATTCCAAGGTTGTTACCACTACCGAGTTCCACTACCTGCATGACCTAGGCAAAGCAACAATTAATGCGCCTGCTAATGAACAAGTGAGTACAGCACAAAGCTAGCGTTGTAGGTGCATAACAAAAAAGAATTTGTTTTGGCATTTGCAATTGATAATGAGAACAAAACTATGAAATTAAATACACTACAAACACAATAGATTGTTTTACCTTGAAAATCCAAATGGAAAAATTGACATTTGGTTGGGATTTCATTTTTGCTCTGAAAATAGTGAAAAGGGTGAGTTATGCATTCCTAATCAAGGTTTTAATCCATTCTTACTCACTGACAAAAAACCAAGATGGTTTTGACTCAAAGATAGCCTTCAATCCTTGAACATGCTTCTTATTCCAAGTCCTTCATGTTTTATCGTTGCCCTGCTTCTTCATTTCCTCTCAAGCTCTCTTGCTTTTATCTTCCTCCAATCTCATTCTTATCTACAATCCCTCAACTATTTCCTCACCCTTATTATGCTTTCCTAGCACGCATCAATTCGTGACCCCCTCTATTCAACTATGTTCCAAAGCTCCCTTATGAGTCCTTGACATGCAAAATTCATTTTTAGAGAGCTCAAAACATAGTATATTCACTCAAAACACACTAACTAGCTTTCCACTCAAGAATGACAACATTCTACTCACCAATATGCCACCTCAAGGACTTATGCACCTTTAATATCTTCATGTATGATTGAATTCCTTTGTAAACAATTGGTTCACACCCTTTTCCATTAGTGGGTCTTTGACCCTTTTAGAGTTTTTGCACATTCAATTTTGTCTACCACTGTACATGTCGACATTTACCTCAGTCTTGCAATAAAATCCACATATCAACTTCAAATTCCAACGAATGTACTCGGCCCATTACTTCTATTGAATTTTGAAGCAATATTTCAACCGCCACCCCAACTTCCACAATTATGAGGGTGATTGTTCTAACTACTTGGTCATTCACAATCAATGATCTTTTGGGTGAGAGGGAAAATGTTTGGATTTGAATTTGAATTTTATGGAAAGGCTTTAGCAAGGCAATTTCTTGAACCCCCTCATTGTTTTCCCACATGTGGTATCTGTTGGGTCTAGGAATTAGTATCTTTTTGTTAGTCTACTACTCTAGTTTTATCACTTATACCTTGTAGATGCCTTCATAATCAACCTATTTTGCATCATCTTGTCATATTTCACATGAACATGGCCATATGAGCTACAAATGTATATAGAAGTAATAAGTCCAATATTTCTATGGTTTTATGTGTTTTTCTTATAAAATCATACTAATGTGCAAAGATTGTAGAAATGATAATTTTTGTAGCTTCCTTGTCAATCCGTAGCAAAATCCAAGGTTAGCAAGGTTTTTGAAGCAGTGAAGCCGACTTAAGCACATGGATAGGTGGGAGAAAGTTCGAGCATGGTGATATGCCTATTTGGCACGACAAAGAATCCATTGGATGATCACGATGGCATTGTCAAAACTCCAGTCAACATATCATGTGGCATAAGGAACAAAGCCAGATTGCACTAGAATTGTTACTTAGCAATGGAACTTCCTTGAAGTGACGGAGTTATCTTCTTAAGATCTGGTAAACTAAGGAATAACATGAGGATGATTATGCGTCCATAACACGTCTTCATGTGTATTCATTGAGTCATCAACGAATCATAGGAATAGAATTTCAAAATTGTAATTGGACACTTAATTATTGTCCATTTTCTAATATGTAGCAACATTATTTTGAGTTGATTATTTTTTAAAACATTATAAATTAACTCGTTGGATAAGTGAGTGATATAGAAAGAAAATCAAAATATAATTTAGATTAGTTATGTATGCACTACTATTTTCTATTCAATATCAAACATTGATCCTTTTGCTGCCACTGCATATTGATGAATACTTTGTATCGATTGCAATAGAGTTTTTTGTGTTTCTTTAACCTCATGCAATCACTTGGAGGGACCCCTTGTGGACGTGTGAGACATCTGTAGTCTAAGTATTTTATTTTTTCTTTATTTTTACTCTATTCTATTACAACAAATACTTTGTCTTAGGTTTCTAATCGTTACTTTCTTCTCTTCTAAGTCCTAATCAAGCGTTTGAAAATTATAAGAAAACACAAAAAGATTCACTTATAACTATTTACATTTATGCATTCGTAGGATAAATTTATCATTTACATCATTTTCACTTTACATACATACTTGTGAGGACAGTTCACACAATTTTGTAAATTATATTCTCAAATTATTTTGAAATTTTAATGCTTTCATAGAACAACCTTTACATTGTTTTTCATAGAGCAACTTTACGTTCCTTCATAGATTATATTTCAGTGTTTGCTTTAATAGATCAGTTTTGAATGCTTTTTATGCTTTTCATAGAACAAAATTTCTTGCTTTCATTACGTAAAAACTCTTTCTTTCATTAAATAGGATTTCCACGCTTTCCTAGAAGAAAATGCTTTTTTTTCATAGTTTAGATGTTAAAGCTTTCCTAGAATAAGTTATTTGCTTTCATAATTTAGATTTATATACTTTCCTAGAGTAAAATTTCATGCTTTCATAGATTAGATGTGTGTGCTTTTCTTAGAATAAATTTCAACCACTTTCCTAGATTATATTTTATTTCTTTTCTAGATTAATATTTTCGTCACTTTTCATAGATCAAGTATTTCATTTCATGTCATTTTACACGCTTTCATAGGCTAATATTTCATTTCATGTCATTCATAGAATATGACTTTCTTTCATTATGATTTATTTCCATTAGAATTGAAAGCTAAACTCCTATCATATATTCTATCGTATACTTCACAAGTTTACTTACTCATATTGATGATTTAATGTAATGAAATTTAAAGCATAATTAAATTGAATGACATTTTTGGCATTGTTGTTAGGGAAGTATACATAGCATTTAGTTTTTAATTTAGATTGATTTTTAAATTACGTAACTCTGGATAGGGGGAAGCGTAAGATGAGAGGTAAGAATCGGTGCATCACATTGTGATGTTCCTCCTAACCTTAATTGTTGAATTAAATTTCATTTTTAGTTGCATAAGTTAAACTTCATTCATTTTAGAATGGATGCATAGGGAAAGAGATTCAAGAGGCAGATTTGTTAGAGGAAAAACTTCAATTCCACAATCACCTACCACCCCCACTAGATCATATGGTGTAGAAAGAACCATGTCATCATCCACATCACAAATTCCTTCTTTTGCAAGTAGAAGAAGGCTTCCTGAGGTATGACGCTATGAAATTGGGACTAGATAAGAACCAACCTCTTCAACATAAGGAGTTGTAGATGAACCAACATCTTCAATTGAAGCTGTTATTTTTCTTTCTTCAACATGAGAGCAGCTTTTTGGATAAGAACATGAAGTGCCAACTGAAGGATGAGAAGAAGAAGGAGGAGGAATTTTCTTTGGAAGACCAGTAATAGACGAACTAGAAGAAGGAAATCCGATTGAAGAACGTTATTACCTTAGTTATGAGGAATCAATCGCAGAAGGTGAAGTAGAAGTATTCCCTCCTCCCAATGGACATGGAACAATGTTAGGAGGAGGAGGAGGTGAAATACCACTACTTGGAGGTGGCAAAGGAGGAAGAAGACTACCTCCTGGAGGTGGAAGAGGTGGCAAAGGAGGAAGAGGAAGAGGTGAAGATGGAGATGACGACAACGAAGGAGATCCTTTTAGGTTTCCTATTCAAGATACTAATATAAATGTTAATATGAAGAACATCTCTCCATATGTACTTCCCAACTTCCATGGTATGAGATCGAAAGACCCAGAAACCTTTCTTTTTGAATTTGAAGTACTTTGTAGATCTTATGATTACTTACTTGATGCTCAAAAATTGAAATTGTTTCCGACTATATTGAAAGATGGAGCTCTTAAATGGTTTTTGGGATTAGGTACTAACTCTGTAAGATCATGGGATGATATGAGACAACTCTTTTTAGAAAAATATAAAGATTATTGCATACAACATGATATTAAAGAGGAAATCTTTAAAATGAGCCAAAAAGAAGATGAGAATCTTGAGGATTTTGTAGAAAGATTTGTGTATAATGTTAAAAGGACAAAATTACATAAACTAGGATTTGATACACTAAAAACCCTTTTACTTAGAGAAATCAAGGATGAGTGGATTGATATCCTTAATCTAATGGGTAAAGGGGATGCATCCAAATTATCATTTGAAGCAATATGTAAATTGTGTAAGCACATATCAATAGGAAGGGAAAATTATTGCAAAATCCCTCGGGATCTAGCCATAACAAGATTAAGTAAATCAACATCAAGATCGATAAGTTAAGCTGAACTTGGAAATTTTCTAGATAACTTTAAAACAAACATTCTTGACAATATAAGTGAATAAAATAGCTATGTTAAGACTGCAAAACAAGCGAAAAGTTGAGAATGATACTTTATTTATATTTTGTCCTAGATGTAGGAAGAAGTATCCATTACAGGAATGTCTAATTGATAACATTGAAATTTGTATCATTTGTGCATAAACACATGCTACAAAGGATTTCCCATCATTACAAGGAATGAAAGTAGCCTACCAAGAAGATAGTGGAGCAAATCAAACACCAAAAGAACTCTGCTTTGTGGGTACAAGGAGACCTTGTCAGCCCCGAAAATCAGGTATGATGCAAGATCGTAACCAACAATTTCAAGCTTATCCACAACAATCTCAAAATAATTGGAATACACCATTTCCTTGGCAACACTGGCCACCCTAAATCTAAAAGCAAACTTGGGAAAGAGGTTGGAAAGTATCTTATGGAAGAAATCCACAATATTACCCTTCTTTCCTGCAATATCCTCAGTATCCTATGTTCCAATCTCAATACCATCCACCTTCACCACAACCTCAATTGCACCCACAATTGACTTCTAGTCAACCTTTTCCATTACCACCTACCCAACCACATCAAAGACCCACTCAACTACATTCACAATCGCTTCCAAACCCAACACTAAAGTCAACCAGCGCACTTACAGTGTTGAGATACAAAATTTCCAAACATAGATGATAGCTCGTCTTAATTTGAATGATATCCATATTAGATCAAGAAGAGTTTTACAAAAAAAGGATTCTCCTGTTGTCATTGAAGAGAAAAAAGAGGATGAAATTCATGATAAGGAAGAGATTCCTGACAAGGAAGAAATTCCTAACAAAATAGATGACACAAAAATAAGAAAAACTCCTACTCTAGCAAAACAACATTCTATATCTTTAGAAAACTCCCCTTTATAGAGAGATCAAAAATAGATAAAGATGTAGAAAAATGATTGATTTTTCCAAATTATGATATGCTAGATGAGTTACGAAATATTTGCATTAAATTTTCTTTACTACAACCGGTAAGTGATATTCCAATTTATGAAAAACAATAAAGGAGTTATGCATTAAAAAGCCAAGAAGAAAAATTAAAGAATTTCAAAAGATTCAACTCATTGGAAAAATAACATAAATCATGATGGGAAAGATTAACATAGAAAAATATCTAGATCCAGGAAGTCCTATCGTGAAAATTCACATTAATAATGTTGCAATCCCAAAGACATTAATTGATCTAGGTGTAGCAATAAATGTTATGACTAAAAGCACTATGGATGAACTACAATTAACGAATCTTCAATATACACCCATTGTATTACAATTAACAGATATATCTACAATAAAACCAGAGGGTATATTAGAAGATGTACTTGTATCCTTATATTCTTGGGAATATCCAGTTGATTTTATGGTATTAACACCAAAAACCAATTTAGATGGTCATCCATTGATATTAGGAAGGCCTTGGTTAGCCATGACTAATGCATTTATTAGCTATAGATTTAGTGACATGATAATAAATAGCAATTCAACGAAAAAACTTACATTAGATCCTCTAGTAAGAGCAATTACTGAATTGAAAATGAAGAATGGATTGATGATGACGAGGAAGAATATGAAGATGTGCAACTTGTTCTAACTATCTCACAAGCAATGTCTTTTAAGAAAGATGATTAAGAAAACCAAATAATGCAGCTTATGAATAATTGTGTTTTTTTTCAATATCTTGAAAAACAAAGTTATCGTGTAAATATGTTAGCAAAATGTTTTCAAGGAAATTGTAACATTGGATATTTTTCATCGCATCACTCTATGCTATCACTAAATTCTATGGAAAATTTTGACAGTAATCCTATAGAAATTAGTCCAGTAAAAACATTTTAACAATAACTTGGAAGAGTTTCCCACGGGGCTTTGGATTGATGGTGAATGGGTGCGCTGTTAAGGCACTCCTTGCGATAGGTCACCGGTTCAATTCCCCGTGGGTGCTTAGTTTAGTCTTAACATAGAAAAAAAACAATAACTTGGAAGAGTTTCAAAAAGAACAATTCATCAAATGTTGCAAAAACAGTCCTCTGCCTTTGCATTGGAATACACGGATATGAAAGGGATTAATCCTAACACTTGCATGCATCAAATATACATACAAGAGAATGTTAGACCCATTAGACAACCTCAAAGAAGGATGAATCATAATTTGAGGGAAATAGTGAACGAAGAATTGCAAAAATGATTGAATGTAAACTTTATCTATCCAATTTATGATAGCCAGTGGGTTTCACCATTGGCAATTGTGCCAAAAAATAATGGTAAGTGGCGCATTTGTATAGATTACAGGGAACTAAATAAAGCCAATTTAAAAGATCATTTTCTATTTCCTTTTATCGATCAAGTCTTAAACACATTAGCAATGAAAAATTATTTTTCTTTTCTTGATGGCTTCAATGGTTATAATCAAATTCAAATAGCACCAAAAGATCAAGATAAGACTACATTTACATGTCCTTGAGGAATGTATGCTTATAGAGTACTTCCTTTTGGCTTAGGTAATGCCCCAACCACATTCCAGAGAGTAGTACTAGTTTTTGTTTTTTTTTTGTTTTGTTTTTTTTTTTTTTTTTTTTTTTTTATGACTTGATTCACGATTGTGTTGAGGTATATATGAATGATTTTACAATATGTGGAAATTATTTAGAAAAAACTTGAAAAATCCTTATTAGATGTCAAGAAAAAACCTTTCTTTTAGCAATGAAAAATGTTTTATGATATTTAACGAAGATATTTTTTTGGAGCATCACATTTCAGGTTCCAAAATTAAGTGGATTCAACAAAGGTTTGAAGTCATTACCAAAATTTTGGTACCCAAATCTCAAAAGGATGTAAGAAGTTTCCTTGGCTTTATAATATATTATTGAAGATTCATAGAAAATTTCACAAAAATAACTTCGTTGTTTTTTAATTTGTTCACCAAAGATTGTGAATTTTATTGGGATTCTTCATGTAAATTAGTTTTTGATTCATTAAAAAAAAAAAATGAAGCACCTATTTTAATAGGGCCAAATTGGTCCCTCCCATTTCTCATTTCTATAGATGCTTCAAATACATCTTTAGGGGTTGTGCTTGGACAAAATGATTAACTTCTTATGCATTTTATTATACAAGTAAAAATTTAACTCCTGCAAAGTTGAATTATATAGTTACTGAAAATGAGTTTTTAATAGTAGTCCATGCCATCAATAAGTTTAGACATTATATCAACGGATGCAAAACTTTTATTCATATTGATCATTCTACCATTAGATATCTAATGAATAAACCTATAACTAATGGTAGAATTACTAGATGGATTTTACAATTGCAGGAATTTAATATCACTATATTGGACAAACCTAGAAAGAAAAATATAGTTGTTGACTTTATTTCTAGGATCTAAAATACTAATATAATAGTTCCTATAGAGGATAATTTTCTTTATGAACATATTTTTGAAATTTCTATCAAATCTCCTTGGTTTGTAGATATTGCTAATTACTTCGCAACATGAAAGTTTTCTCCTCAATTATTAGCTAAAGAAATGCAAAAGTTATTAGATTCAATACACCATACTTTTGGATAGAAGGAAAATTATATCAGATGTACCAGATCTAATCATCAAAAGGTGTGTACAAGAGGATGAAGTACTTGATATATTCAATGCATGCCATCATGAGCCTTGTGGAGGACATTTCACTGATAGTAGAATTGCATGCAAATTTCTTCTCTTTAGATATTATTGGCCTTCTCTTTTTAAGGATGACAAAGAATATGTCAAGACATGTGACAATTGTCAAAGAATGGGAAGACCTATTCAAACAGATGAAATGTATCTACAACCTCAGGTATTGATAGAGCCATTTGAAAAATGGGCTATAGATTTTATGGGTCCAAATATTCCAGCTTCCAAGCAAAAAAGGTACATTCTTGTCTATATTGATTATGCCACTAAATGGGTAGAGGCTAATCCATTAAATTTTGCTACTAAAAATGTTGTTGTAACATTTCTTTTTAAGGATATTTTTACTCGTTTTGGTGTCTTAAGATAAATTGTTATAGATTAGGGTGCACAGTTCACACCCAGGCTTGTTCATAAGATCATGAAGTAGTATAAAATTAGACATCACAAGTCTATTCCATATCTTCCACAAGCTAATGGACATTGGAATCAACAAATAAATTTCTTGAAGCCATTTTGACTAAGGCAATTCATTTGCATTGAAAGGATTGGGCAGATAGACTTCTAGAAGTACTATGGGTGTATCAGAGCACATGGAAAAATGCCACAGAAGTACTCCTTATGAGCTTGTTTATTGAAAGAAAGTTCTACTTCCAATAGAATTCCAAGTGGAGACATATAGAACAGTAGCAAAGTTGGGGCTAGATCTCTCTGAAGCCCAAGAGAAAAAATTGGCACAACTCAATGAGTTAGATGAAATCAAACAATATGTAATTCAAAGGAAAAATATCATTCAACAACAAAGGACAAGATGGCACGACAAATTCATCCAAATCAAGAAGTTCAAACCAGGTGATTGGACCATTTTATTTTATTCAAAATTTAACGATTTTCGAAGGAAATTCCAAACATACTTGTTAGGCCCTTATGAAATAAAAGTTGTTTTTTTATAATGGAGCAAGAAGAATCAAAACTATTGACTAAGAAGAAATTACTTTTCTTGTTAATGGGCATAGATTAAATCTCTATCAAAAGCCCCTAACAAGAGAAGAATTAATTCAAAAAATTTAGCAGAGTACTGAGTTGAAGTTGGTGGAAAAAGGATATATATATATATATATATATATATATATATATATATATATATATAAGAGAAGACATCAAGTAGCATTTGGTGATGAAGGAGAATAACTGAGAAAGTTTTTTGATAAGGAATCATTTTAAGGAAATATCAAAGGAGGAAGAAAAAAATGGCCCAAAAAGAAAAATAATAAGAGGTAGGGTTTCATTTTCAAACCCTAACCCTATAGATGAAAATACAAGGTTAAGAAAATATCAACGTAAGAAACAGAGGAAATTATGCTCATAGAATCAAAAAATCTGACAGAAAACCCAATATTAGAAGTTGAATATGTTCTCAAGGTCGACGAAACCCTAACTCCTGAGCCTGTTGAAAGGGAGAATCATCAAAGTCAAATCATGTAGAAAGGAAAAATAAAGAGTCAAAATGATAAAATAAAACTCAAGCAGACAATCTCGGAACTAGAGATAAAATCAAGAAGAGCAAACAAGAAGGCTCTAAAGCAAGTTAAACACAATGTTGCCATTATACCTGTTCCAGAGAAGAAAGGAATTAAAAGGAAAATTTTCGAGGAAAAAAACGATTTGTAAGAAAGGGTTATAAGAAATATGACAAAGAAGAATAGCCTTGTCTCTACTAAAATTTTAGAAATTTCAGAATTGGAAAAGTTTGAACTACCACCAGCAAGGCTAGCAAGGGAAAGTTCAGAAGTTGAAAAATACAAAAAGTATATGACTATGTTGATTCCCCGAAGTAGGAAGTACATAATGAAAAAGTAAATGAATATCCTCCCATTCCTAAACATTGTTTTAACAATGATATTCTAACACCTTCAATCCATAGTCCAAAACAATGTAATTTGATTTTCAATATCTATGTGGAAGAAGATAATATTAGAACTTTAAAAGAAGAAGTGGTTGAATTGGAAGTTTTAGAGAGGCAAATAAAAAAGGAAATGAAATCCCTAAAGGGAAACTTCACAAGATGCTCAAAAGGATGCCATCACTGGTATCATAAAAATTCTAGGCTCAAGAAAATTAACTAAGAACTCCACTTGAAGATCAAAAGTTTGAAGGAAAAAATGCTAATGATAAAATCAAGATGGTCTTTTGCTAAGGAAAAGAAGGAGAGCCAAAGCAACTTGGACAGTATGATCCAAGCATCTAAGATCATACTCTGAATCAAGAAGCTAGCATAATTTTGCAATTTTGCCAAAATGCATGTGGACATGCAATATCCTAATTGTTGGGGAATGTTGGGTATATAAATTAGTATCATTTTGTCAGTCTGCTACTTTAGTTTTATCACTTATACCTTGTAGAAGTCTTCATAATTAACCTATTTTACATCATCTTGTAATTTTTCACATGAACATGGCCATTTGAGCTAGAAAGGTATATAGAGGTAATAATTCTATTATTTCTATGGTTTTATTCGTTTTTCTTTATAAAATCATACTAATGTCAAAGATTGCAGAAACTGACAATTTCTATAGCTTTTTTGTCAATCCATAGCATAATACAAGGTTAGCATGGTTCCTGAACTAGTGAAGTTGACTTAAGCACATCGACAGGTGGAAAAAATTTCTAATATGGTGATCCACCTATCTGATGCAACAAAGAAGCCATTTGATGATCATGATGGCACGATCAAGCCTTCAGTCAACCTATCGTGTGGCATAAAGAACAAATCCATATTGCACTAGGATTGTTATCTGGCAAGGGAATTGACTTCAAGTGAGTGATTTATTTAGTTATCTTCTTCGTATCCAACAAATTAAGGAATAACATGAGGATGATTATGTGTCCATAACACATCTTCATGTGTATTCACTGAGTCATCAACGAATCATAGGAATTGAATTTCAAAATTGTAACTAGACACTTCATTATCGTCCATTTTCTAATATGTAGGAACATAATTCCAAGTTGGTTATTTTTGAAAACATTATAAATTAATTCGTTGGACAAGCGAAGGGTATACAAAGATGAGTAGTATAAAATTCATATCAGTTGTGTATGCATTATTATTTTTATTTAATATCAGACATTGATCATTTTGTTGCCACTGCATATTAATCAATAACTTGTATCAATTACAATAGAGTTTTATGTGTTTCTTTATCCTCATGCGATCACCTAGAGGGATGCCTTGTGGACGTGCGAGACATCTGTAGTATAAGTCTTTTATTTTTTTCTATATTTTGTCTCCATTTTTACTTTGTTTTGTTACAATAAATACTCTGTCTCGGATTTCTAATCATTTCTTTCTTCTTTTCTAGGTTCTAATCAAGCGATTGAAAAATATAAGAAAACACAAAAAGGTTCACGTATAAGCATTCATAGGATAAATTTCTCATTTACAACTTTTTTACTTTACAATCATACTTAGTTCATACACTTTTGTAGATTATATTCCAAATGCTTCCATAGAACAACCTTTACATTTTTTTCATAGAACAACTTTACATTCCTTCTTAGATCACATTTCAATATTTTCTTTAGTTTTCTTTAGTAGATAGTTTTTGAATGCTTTCTATGCTTTTCATTAAACAAACTTTCCTACTTTCATTAGGTACAATTTTTTGCTTTCATTAAATAAGATTTCCACACTTTCCTACAAGAAAATGTCTTTTCTTTCATAGTTCAAATGTCAAAGCTTTCTTAGAATAAGCTCCCTTCTTTCATAAGTTAGATTTATATACTTTCTTAGAGTAAAATTTCATGCTTTCATAGATTAGATGCATGTTCTTTTTCTTAGAATAAATCATGAATAAATTTCAACTGCTTTCCTAGATTATATTTTATTGCTTTTCTAGATTAGCATTTCCATCACTTTTCATAGATCAAGTATTTCATTTTATGTCATTTTACACACTTTCATAGACTAATATTTCATTTCATGTTACTCGTAGAATAAGAATTTATTTCATTACAATTTATTTCCATTAGAATTGAAAGCTAAACTCCTAGCATATATTGTGTCATATACTTCACAAGTTTACTTTCTCATATTGATGATTTAATGTAACAAAATTTAAACAATAATTAAATTGATTGAAAGTATCAAAGTCCATATCAGTCCTTGTATGTTCCCAAACAATTGTTTCTATATATTTATTAATCAAGCATTTAGATTACATATACATTATTCCTGGATTAATCCAATTCATCTTTGTCACAATATTGACACTTCCATGCTGCATAGGCAACACAACACCATTATCATAATAAATTAAATTAATTATAAATTAACTTGAGGGGCCAAGATGGGGATTTCACAACCTTGTACAATAGATGGAAGAAAATGATAAACTTTATTAGAAATCGTAGCATGGTCCACCACATTTTCGACAATTACTCTGAGTTGAATCTACTAGAGATTACAAAGTTCAAATGCTAGACATTACCTCACCTTTGGATGATTTTTGAAGATAAGAGAGACATTGGCTAGTATGGTCTCAAGTGATCCATTGAAGGTTTTGAAAGATATGGCTTGCATCCACATCTAATAGATATGATTCTAGGAGATGTAGGACATAATGCTTAATGGTTAAAGAATTGGTAGGGATAAAGTAATTATAAGTAAAAAAACTTAATTTACTTTTAGTATGCGAGAGATTTGTAATTCCTTCACTACATAATATGGAGTTTATAGATAACATGTGAAATAATATTATTGATATTATAAGATGAGTAATTAATTCCATCTCAAGGTGCAAACCTTTCCTCAAGTTTTGCACTCAAAAATATGTTTGCATCTTAAGACATTTGAGCCCTCTCAGCGCTTGGTAGGATCATAAATTAAGATGGATTTATGTTGTTGTAAAATTAAGGTGGAAATTGAAGTATTTTATTTATGGCCGCCATTGATTTTTTTTTGTTATTACTAATTTTTAATTTGTTGATGCAAGTATTATTTTATTATTACTGATGATACGAGACAACATCTCCCTCATACTATGCTACCAACACAAAAGATTATAATTTTATCCACAACTACTTATTGCTTTTCAACATGGAGGAGATATCTAATTCCTTTACTACTCAATATGGAGGTGATACATGACATTTATAATAATATTGATATTACACCCTACCATTAAGGAGATGTGTAATTCTTCCTACACTCAACTTAGAGTTGACATTTGATATTTAAAAATAATAATATTAATAACACATTTTGTTAGCCATAAATAAAATATTTCAATATTCATATTAACTAATATTTCAATGCAATTATATATATATATATAGAGAGAGAGAGAGAGAGAGAGAGAGAGAGAGAGAGAGATAATTTTTTCTTTTATTAATTTTAACCAAAAAGAGAAAGAGAAATCAATGCACACCTTATGCAGTATAATTTTATCAGCTTTATATATATATATAAATATATATAAAATATATATAGAGAGAGAGAGAGAGAGATATAGATATATATATATATAGAGAGAGAGAGAGAGAGAGAGAGAGAGAGAGAGAGAGTATTTGAAAGTAAAAAATGTTTTTGAGATTTGAGGCCTCTGCGATCTGAGTTCCGTTGGGAATTTGTTTTCAGATCCATCATATGAGAGTTTGGAGTTGTCTATTTTTCAAACCTGCTCATGAGGTTCATCATCCTATTTATTACTACCTAGCATAATCATATTTTTTCACATTCTCATCCTGATGATGAACCTCATTAGCAGGTTTGAAACGTCGGTAACTCCAAACTCCCATGTGATGGATTCAGAAAAAAATTACCAACATTAAAAAATGTCTTTTCCAGTTCTTAATAACAGAGAGAGAAAGAGAAATTTCTTATCTAGTTGTAACAAAAAATATTGATTGGAACAAAAGCATGAGAAACCTCAACGTGCTTCCTCACATTTCATGGATGGAAAACTGGGTAAATCATCGGTATTGATTATGGGGCCTCACCCCAAGGGAATCGAAGAGAGTCGAACCGATGATCAGCAACAATAAGCAACAATATCAAAGAACTTCATGTCTAGTTGTAGACCAGTTGAGTTAACCCTTAGAGCTATATATATATATATATATATATATATATATTTCAAAGGAATGAGTGGTGATTGATATTAATAAAAAAACCTAGTTTTTAGGCCAAAACCCTTACATAGCTCCTCATGTTCCACACTGATACTATATTCAGAAGCCTAAAAAACTTCTAACCTATGCTTATGGCACTACTTGCCATATATTATAAACAAGTGCGTGTTGTAAACTTTGCAAAAAACTCCTAACATCAAAATATACCTACATAACATCAAAGGATTATAAAACATAATAAAAGGTTTCGTAGCTAACTATTGGAAGAATATTTGTTATTGTTGTCAAAGTAAGCACCAACTCAAGAAGATAACTGCATAGGATTGTAAAGGGCTTTGAGCCCTTTCCAACAAGCATTTGGATGCCTCTTCATTCCTCCAAATTAAAGAGAAATGATTTTTTCAAAGAAAAAAATCCATATTTTGCCTCCCAGGACAAGTTGGGTTTTTTATGATCAAGTCGACCCTCCTCCCAACAAATGTGTAGGTTCATGAATTATTGACTAGTATAAATTAGAATCTTCTAATTCAAGGGAAGAAACCAACGTTCATCATGAAGAAAAGCCTAGAATTTTTGCTAATATCCTTAAAAGATCTTATCATTCTAACCTTGCAGGAAACAAAGTTCATCCAAGAAATGAGAAGCAGCGCCTTCTTGAAAGGAATATCTCATCAATGCAAGATTATCCTAACAGGGATCAAACTATTTTCCTTGGTCATTGTTTCTTTTTTTTTAATTTTGGTCACCATAAAAAACATTTCTAGGCTTATGGGGCTAATCATCAAAAAAAGATTGTTGATCCAAAGAACCAAGGCCAAATCATGACTTATAACTCCTTTGTTCCTCTTTAAAAGCATAGTCTAGAATGTTACAAATGCAATAATCCAGGCCATATAGCACAAAATTGTCCTCTAGAGCAAAGAGAGAAAGTTTGGAGAAAGAAAATTGGAGAAACTACCTTTGAGAATTGCAATATGACTTTATGTGCTTAGAAAAAGGAAAATCAATGATTCGTAGATAGTGGATGTTCTAGGCACATCACAGGTGACCATAAAAAGTTCATCTCAATATGCAAAGAAAAGGATGGCAATGTGACCTTTGGAGATTATGGATCTGCTAAATTGTTGGTGAAGGCATGAGTCTCATCAATGTCGAGGGAAAAAAACAAAATTCATTATACTTTGAAGGACTCAAGCATATTCTTCTATGTGCCAGCCAAATATGCAATTAAGGACATGATCTCATCTTTCGTTCCAAAGACTGTGAGATAAGGAGATCATTTCGACAAAAAATAGTAGTAAGAGGAGTACGAACAATAGATAACGTATACATTATTAATGAAATTCAAGAAAAGAGATCTTACATGAGTCAAGCAAATGAAAGCTAGTTGTGGCACAAGCATTTGGGACACCTAAGCTTTGATAACTTGGTGAAGATTAACAAAACTCAAGCAGTAAGAGATATCCCCAGAATTTCAAAACCAACAAATGTTATTTGTGCACCATGTCAACATGGAAAGTAAACCAAGACCAACTTCAAATCAAAGGAATGTTTGACATCAAAGCCTCTAGAAATCATTCATGCAAATTCATGCAGTTCAACCATAACTCCAACTCTACAAGGAGAAATGTAATTTATTTTATTTATAGATCATTATACTAGAATGATGTGGGTATTTTTCATAAGTTATAAGTCAGAAGCGCTAGATTGTTTTAAAACTTTCAAAGCGACGATTGGAAATGAAAGTAAGTTGAAGATCAAATTCTTAAGAACAGATAGAGGTGGGGAATTTACCCCAGGATAATTCAATGGATTTTGTCAAAAATATGGAATCAAAAGGGAACTTTTTGTTCCTAGGAATCTACAATAAGAAATAGTAGTAGAAATAAAAAAAAAGATTTGTACAAGAGATTGCAAGAACAATGTTGTTAGAAGCTGATTTACAAGCATAATTTTGGAGGGAGGTAGTTGGCGCAACATCTTGAACAAAGCTCAACATTGGGTAACAATTATAAAACTCCATATGAATTATGGAAAGGAAGGCCTGCCTCTATGAAACACTTCTAAATATTTGAAAGCAAATGTTATATGGGGCCTTTGATTTAGTCATTTGTAATGACTTGACTAGATGGGCAAAGTCTAGTAATTTCACTGGCAATACTTACAATGGAGCAAGTGTGGTAGATTATGTAATTTGCTCGCATGCTTTGTGTGAGAAAATGGAGGAAGTTTTGGTTGGAGATCAGGTGTGGGACTTGAAATCAAATCACAAGCCAATTTATTTATGTTTCTCTTGGATTGGAAAGAAGCAATTAGAGTCAAAAATTCAACATGTCCAACAAAATCTCCCACAGGGTAGAATTCTTTTGACCCCAAAAAATTGTAATACCTTCAAAATGATGTTGGAGAGGCTCTTCGAGAAGGAGAAAATTACATTTCACAGCCTTCATAGTCATGAATTAACACATTTAATTCAATGTGCACTTGCAAAGTGCAAAAGAGCAAAAATTAAGAACTCTGAAACAAATTTCTTTCCGGTTAATGTTTGGTTTGACGAGGAATGCAAAAAGGCAAGGAGAATGTTGAAAGAGTCAAACAAGGATAACATAAAGCTCAAAGCTTACAAGCAGTTATTAAGCAAGAAAAAAGGTTGATTTCATGGTTTCAAGGAGGGAATAACTAAACTTCCTTGGGAAAAATAACCCAAATTATTTTGGAAGGAGCTCCACCCAAAAAAGATACAAATTGGAAATAAAATTACAACTTCTAAATGGTTTGACTATGCAAGACAACTCTATGAGTAGATTCCCAAGGTTGACCCTCCCCCCTTGGTCAACACTGATACTAAACCCTTCACGTTACAAGAGGTAGAGATGGGTATCAAGAAGTTGGGTGTTGGAAAAACAAAAGACTTAGTTGAACTCCAAGCATAATATCTAAAGTGGGGTTCAAAGATTCTTGCACCTCACATTACAAAAATCTTCAACAACATCATACAATAGGGGCTCCCCACAGATTGGACAACTAGTCTGGCAATACCTCTTTTCGAGAGCGATGACATTAATAATCCCTCCAATTATAGGACCATCACGATAAACCCTTTGTTTGCAAAGCTATTTGGGAGCATGCTAGAAAACAAAATTAGCAAGTGGGCAGAAGAAAGAGATAAGCGTGCTAAAGGGAAAGCAGGTTTTAGACCTAAACATTCCACAGTTGATCATTGTATAACTTTAAGACACATCATTGAAAAAGTTTGGGAGAAAAAGGAAGAAGCCTTTTGTTGCTTTGTTGATTTTAGAAAAGCGTTTAACTTAGTTCCTAGGGATAAGCTTTGACACAGAATGGAGGAACTTGGGGTTCCTAAACATTTGAGAGCAGTTGTGCATAGGCTGTATGAAGAGGTGAAAGTCGAAATTAGAACTTCAGCAGGAATTTCTGAAAGTTTTAGAAGCAATACGGGGTCAAGCAAGGTTGCCCACTATATCCTACCCTTTTTGGTCTATATATCGACAAGCTTGAGGAGTGGTTAAATTCACAAGGGGATGATGGTATCTATTTGGGAAAGTTTGTTATAAGGCTTCTTTTGTATGCAGATGACCTTATTCTGATTGCTAAATCAGCTCTTGGTTTGCAAGAGCACTTACTATCCCTTGAGCATTTTTGTAGAAGTGTGGGGATGCAAGTCAATATCAGCAAAATGAAAGTAGTGGTTTTCTCTAAGAAAAGAAAACATAACCAGCATAAGTTCTACTTTGAAGGCAACATTCTGGAAGAAGTTGCAGATTACAAATACCTCAGAATTGACTTCAACAAAAATCTAAGCTGGAATGGTTGTAGAAAGAAAAGAACTTTGGGGGGTTGGAAAGCATTTTATGCTTTTCAAAATAGGTGTAGAGAGGCAGAGTTACGGGGCTGGAAAGCCACTCAAACTCCTTTTGGGCTTCTAGTGATTCCGGTGATTCTCTATGGTTGTGAACTATGGGCCAGCAGTACATCCGACATCCAATGGAGACAAATTAAGAAAATTCAGAATCGTTTGATTACAAACAAATTTAAGATCAAAAGTGCAGTTCCTTACGCTATCTTGTTAAGTGAAACAGGGACTGCTCCTATTGAAGCAATTGCTATGGTGCGAGTCATAAGGTTTAAAAAAAATTGAGCAAATGGAAGAGGGTAGATGGCCTAAGGTTGTCTTTAAGGATAGATTGTGCAAGAGCAAAAAAACTTGGATGCAACAAAATAACAAATGGTTTAGTAAATGGGGTGTTTCCTTGAACGCGTGTCCCATAAACAACAAAGAGATAAAAAAAAATTATGGAAAAGTTCCACAAGCGTACTTGGGATAAGGAGCTAGGAAGAAATAAACAATACTATATTGAAGTGTTTAATCCCACTCATAGTCATCAACCAAAAGCATACATAGAGGCCAATATCTCTTGGAGAGCCAAAATTCTTATTGCTCAGTTAAGGACTAATTCTCATCAACTCCATTGTGAAACAGGGAGCTGGAAAAGGCCAAAGGAAGTGTGGGAGGAAAGAGTATGCATTTTTTGTTCTCCCAGAAAAGTGGAAACAGAAAAACATTTCATTTTAGAATGTGAGGCCTTCAAAGACAACATGGAAAGTTATGCAGATATGTTGACAGCTAGCCCTTGGGATAATATATTTAGCAAGGGGTTTGTCGAGAAGTTGGGAGCATTTATTTTGAAGCTTCACAGAAAAAGGGTCGAATACATCAAGCAGATGAAGAAGCAATATGTCCCATAGGCTATCTTTAGCCACGTGGACGTTAAAATAATTTCTTTCTTTCTTTCTTTATTCTATGAATATTAATGTCAATTCACTAAGGAAATTTGATTCACATGTTGACGAAGGAATTTTCCTTGGATACTCATTAAGAAGCAAGGCCTACAATTGCTACAACAATTATTTGTGAAAGATAGTTGAAAGCATCGATGTAAAGATAGATGATGCTTTTCTTGAAAAATAAGTAGTCCAAACCAATGAAGAAGACCCTATCCTTGCAAATCTGGAGGAAGGTATTGCAAAAGAAGAGAAGGAGCTAGAAAATCAAAAGGAGGAACCATCTCAAACACCGTCAAAGTTAAAGTTTTTACAAAACATCATCCAAAAGACCAAATCATTGGAGATGTGGATGGAGGAATACAAACTCGAAGAAAGATGACAAACAAACCAAAAAGGAATGATATTTCCTTGCTATCCACAATAGAACCAGAGAATTTCACTCAAGCAAGGATCCTCACTAGATATAAGCAATGGAAGAAGAGATGAACCAAATTGAAAATAATGGAACATGGGAATTAGTACCTCGTCCAAAGGATAAGAATGTCATAGGAACCAAGTGGGTGTATAAGAACAAAATGAATGAATATGGACAAGTCATTAGAAATAAGGCAAGATTGGTGTGCAAGGGATACACTCAAATTGAAGGAATTGAATTTGAAGAGACTTTCACTCTTGTTGCCAGACTAGAGGCTATAAGGATGTTTTTAGCATTTTCTTGTTCAAAAGGCTTCAAAGTGTATCATCTTGATGTGAAGTCAACCTTTCTAAACAAAGATTTCAAAGAAGAAGTATACATTTAATAACGAGAAGGGATTGACTTGTATGAAAATAAATACTTTGTATGCAAATTAAATAAGACACTATATGGATTAAAACAAGCTCCAACAGCCTGGTATGCTAAACTTGATCATTATCTTCAACAACAAGGATTCAAGGAAGGAGTTGTAGGAAGAAACCATTACATGAAGATGGACATAGACAATTTGTTAATCACATTGGTATACGTGGATGATTTGATTTTTGGCAGCAACAATGATGAGATGAGTCACAAATTTGCCCAAGAAATGTCAATGATTGGAGAGTTGTCTTTCTTTCTTGGACTTCAAGTAACTCAAATTGATGTTGGAATGTTCATAACACAAACGAAGTACCTCAAGGAGATGCTTAAGTGATTTTGGATGGAATAATGTGTTGTTGTTAGCACACCTATGCTTATAGGTTGCAAGATGAGTAAGGATGATGAATCCCATACAGTGGATGCAACTCTCTAATGATCAATGATTGGAGGTTTTTTATATCTGAGAACTTCACGACTAGACATCATGCAAGCAGTAGGAATAGTGGAAAGATTCCAATCAATCCCTAAGGAATCTCACATGCTAGCTGTAAAAAGAATATTCAGATACTTGAAAGGCACGCTTGATTTTGGAATATGGTACCCTAAGAGCACAAATCTTACCTTGACAACATATACTAATGTCGATTGGGCAGGAAGTGTTGATGATCGAAAGAGTACCGGTGGGAATGCATTCTTCTTAGGAGACTATCTTGTGTCTTCGCTTAGCAAAAAACAATCATCTATATCTCTCTCCAAAGTTGAAGCCAAGTATATAGCATTAGCATATTGTTGTACACAAATCCTATGGATGAAGGAAGCCTTGAAGGATGTCAATATAGAAACAAATCAACCTATCACCATCTACTGTGACAATCTCAAGGCAATCAACCTCTTAAGGAATCCAATCATGCATTCAAAAACAAAACATATCCCAATCAAGTAACAACTTCTCCTAGAACAAGTTGTAGAGCAGAACATCAAAATGGAATATGTCAACACTAAGGAACAAATTGCAAACATATTTAAAAAACCCCTACCTTGAGAAGCATTTGAATATATTTGTTAAAATATGGGGGTCATCTCTCTTGCATCCAATTAGAGAATCCCTTTGTTATTGATGTCAAAGGGGGAGAATTTGATAGGGGGAGAAACATCATGACAAGGGGAATAACATGATGACAGGGGGAGTAGCATGAGGACATTGTTTCCATCAATAACAAAGGGGGAGATTGTTGGAAGAATATTTGTTATTAATGTCAAAGGAATCACCAAATCAAGAAGATAATTACATAGGCTTGTAGAGGACTTTAAGCCTTTTCTAACAAGCATTTTAATTCCTCATAATTCCTCCTTGTTACAGAGAAATGATTTTTTCAAAGAAGAAAATCCATATTTTTCCTCTTAGGACAAGTCAACCTCTTTATGATTAAGTCGGCCCTCCTCCCAATAGACATTTTGATTCATGAATGATTCATTAGTATAAATTAGAATCTTCTCTCCTCCATTCGACCCTTAACTTGTTTGAGAAAAGAACAAGAAGCATACAAACCTAAGGCAAGAGTGAAGAGGTTCATATCTCATGAACCTAAGAGCAGTTTGAATGAATTTTTTTGGGTATTGTTTTTGTTATAGGTTAACTTTATTTGGTGAATTTTCTAAGCATGTTCTGAGATATTTTTGAAGCAAATATGGTGTCTAGAATTCGACCCTTCATGAGGCATATAATTCAACTATTGTTGAAGATTAGAACTTGGCCTCTTAGTGACATAACTCAACTCTTGTAAAGGATAGTTTCGGCTCCGTGGAGTGACATACCTCGGCTATGTGGAGTAACAGTTTTGACCTTGTGGAGTGACATACCTCAGCTCTATGGAGTGACAATTTCGACCCTATGGAGTGTACGTACCTTGGCTCTATGGATTGACAGACTTCGACCCTATGGAAAGTTAGACCTTTACCATAATTTTGACCCTATATTGGCTCAATACCTCTGACACTATTTCAGTCTACCTAGACACATAATTTCTCCCTGATTGGTGATTATTTTTTAGCTCAATCTAAACCAATTTGAAGGGTCTTGAGATCATTGTTGAATTGGATTCTAAAAACAATATTTGGAGCTTCCTTGAAGAAATTTTGAAGCCATATTTGAAGAGTCCTTAAAAGCAGTCTTTGAAGTGATTTAGGAGAGGACCTTGAAGAGTCTCTAGAGAAACCTTTGTAACATAATTTGGAACAACATTGTTGAATACTTTTAAAGAAATTTTTGAAGTATTATTGAAGCCTTCCTTGAACCAGACTTAAAGTAGATTTGGAGCAGTCCTTGAAGTATTTGTTGGAGTAGCCTTTGGAAGCCTTGTTGTATCAGACTTGAAGCATTCTTGGAGTAGGTTTGAGAAGACTTTGTAGACCTATTTTGAAGTGTATTTGAAGCTTATTTTGGAGACATCTTGCAAAAATTGATTTTGAAGTTTATTTGGAAAGGTTGGAGCCTAGGAAGATTGGAGTCCTCATTTTTTACCAAGTTGGTGCTTGGATTTGTTCAAGGTTGGAGCCTTGAAATAGTCAGAGAATTTGTTGTATAGGTTGGATCTTGAATTTTTGTGAAAGTGGATTAGAGTTCTCATTATTTTTGTTAGTAAAATTATTTTATTATTCTACTTATGTTTCTAGTTTAAATTGTGATAAAGTATTAACTTTCATAATATAACAATTGAAAGAAATATTGATTCTCCCCCCCTCTCAGTATTTCTAACACTAACATACCTACATATTTAGTTATCCCTTGAAAATTTGGTAGTAAACCTTGGTCTGTGGTTCGTACCCTGTGGGCTCTCTTGATGTTTTTCTTTTTCTTCGCCAATTCTTCAATGGTTGCATCCTCCTTTGGGACAAACTGAGCTCCAATGGTGAAATTCTCTTCATCCTTTGCCAAACTGACACCCATTGTAGCCAACTATGTTCTCACTTCAACTTGGAACTTCTCCATTTTGATTTGCAAAAGTGAAAATTTTGTGTCCGTTAACAATTGGTAAGTTTTCCTTTCTTTCTCTTCAACTACATTCCTCTATTGCAGAACATTCAACATCCCCTCCACTACTTCTAAAAGCCTGTCCAAGAACTGATTCGATTTCTCCTATTCATTCCAGTAATTGAATGGCCCAGGGTTCACCATGGCAGGGCTATTATGTATGGCCCTTATGAAGCTAATTCGCGGCCCACATACATGAGCACTTCGAACTGTTGCAAGCTCATGACTTATAATACCATATTCAAAAAAACATAACTCACTTTATATGACACTTGTTCATATGTCATTTTTTTAAAATTAATCAATCTAACTAAAATGGCAAAAAGAGCATAAATACTTTGGAGATAAAACTCAATTTTTGATTTGTGCATACTACTATAACTAGCATTTGCACCTAATGTTGCAAAGGAAACGTCGTAAGGCATAGTGTGTGGAACAATATTGAAATGTGAATGGGCTTTTATGAAAGCAAGGGTCGATGATAATGAGTTTGAATTGAGGAAGCCATGCCGAAAACCCTATTCGGGGGTTAAAGTGGCTATGAAATGGAAAAAAAGTAGTCATAAATATCCATTGAACTTGTTTAGATACCTTAAAGATTGCCTAGTTGAAGGTGAAGTTAAACAAATGAATCCAGGCGAACAACAACTAGGTATCCATATTGATATACAAAATTTTAAGGATAGGTACGTTAATCTTTTCAAACAACATTCTAATGTATTTGCCTAGAAATATGAAGACCTTAAACCATATCACATTGTTATGAACTGAATCCCTGCCAGGATATATTCCTTATGACGCAGAGAAGCTATAGGTGGTTGATAAGGAGGTGAAAACAAATGCTTGGGCTCATGAAGGAGCTCTGTATTGTCCTCCAGCCCACACTGTTCCTATGCCTATTATATTCCATGGCAACATCGTACTCTGGCATTAAGCAGAATGAATATATTAGAATATTTAATGGATATATAACCATTTAGCCTTGGGTTTGGGATACGTTGGTTGTTGGTCTCTGGACCTACAAGTTCAGTGATCTGCAAAGAGAGACTGCTGCAGCGGCAATGGGGGAGGTAAAATGTCTGCCTTCTGCATTTAGATTCATATTGCTTTCATGGCTGCCTGGTTTTGGTTGAATATTTTTATTTTTCTATATTTGTATCATATTTTGCTTTGATGCCAATGTTTACAGGAGAAGAAAGAGGAAAATGGTGCTGCTGCTGAAAAGAAAGTTGATGAGAAGCAGTCTGAGGCTGAAGCTAAGCCTGAACCTATTGTTTTGAAGGTTGACATGCACTGTTGTATTTTTGGATTGAAATTGTGTAATATTTTTTGAAACATTAATACTCCACTCATCATCAAGAATCAGAATGTGCAATATTTTTTGAATAGTCCCCTCTCATCATAGATTAGAAAACATAAAGATGGGTAGTAAGTGTTAGGTAGATCTGCCTAAATCAAACACACATTTCATGCACTTTGGTCTTTCTGGTCTTTCATTTATGTAGTTCTGCTATGTTATAGAATCTGATTTCAGGTATTCTAGACCTTTTGATCTTTAGAATACAATTTGAGTTCATGATATCTAGATTTGGTTATAAACCTTTGCTATACTCTCAGCAATTCAGGTATATGTGGATTTGGTTATAGAACTTTGCTATCCTCTGATCAATTAAGGTATATGTGATGTATATATAAACATGCAGGAGTGGAACAACTTGAGGTCGATATGCAGCTCAACAAGGTGACTGTGAAGGGAAATGTGGATCCTCTAAAATTACGTGAAAGAGTGCAGAGGAAGTCTGGAAGGAAAACTGAGCTCATATCTCCATTGGTACTGCCCAACAAAACAGAGGAGAAGGAGAAGATTAAAACAGAAGATATAGCTTTTAGACAATGATTTTGAAGCTCTTCCAACTTTGGAACCAAATGAATGCATATTTCCTTTGGACCTCATGTGGAAGAGCAGTATTAGTAGTTGAAGATATGGAGCTCGAATGTAACGACACAATTACTTATCATAAAATTATGCAGTTTAAGGAGCTCTGTATTGTCCTCCAGATGTTAATCTTTTTTTTTTTCTCAGTAAGACTACTCTAGGTAATTATATTATGTGCAAAGTAACATTACATGCAGTGAAACTAGTTTCCCATGGCCAGCGATGGCACTGTGGGTTTGCAGCTAGCATTAGCTTACATTTGTGTTCAAGCTGCCTCAAAACCTCATCAAAATTCACCATTTAACTTTGACAATGCCCTCGCAGGGGCGACCTTGGACATTTGCAAACTCCCAGAAAATACTTAGTGACTGAATCAAAAACAGAGAAAGACCTACAGACAAATTACCAGGCCCATTCAAAAGCATACATTTTATCCCATGCATAGTAAGCGACCGAGACAGAAGACCGCAAAACAGGACCTGAATAGAAGATGGATGGTTGAGCTACTCCTCTAGTTCCATCTCCTCCGGCGCCATCTCCACGATCGGGACCCATCCATAGACATCCTGGGGGTCTGCCTGAACTTCTCCCACTCTGGACGTTGATGCCTCCTGCGTCTGAGTTTGGACGGGCGCCTTTCCTTTTGCATCTGTCGCTTGTCCCTCAGCCTTGTCCGTCTGGTTCGCAGAGGGCAATTCTCTACTACTTGACCCAGCATGGTCCTCCTCTGCGTCCCTGACGAAGAGGACTGAAATGTGGGCATTAAGATTTCCCAAATTGAATACGGCGGTGCCAAATGCTGGAAGCGCTGGCGGTCCTGGCGGTCCCTCATTCGGATTGCTGGAGTCCAAGAACTGAGATGCTTGCAGGTGGGGAGTTCCAACTCGGCGATAACAGTAACAGCAGCAACAATGGTGGTGTGCATCTGCTGCTGGAGGGCGAGAAGATCTCCCACGACCAGATCCTCTTCTACATGGTTGCCGTTCTCTTGTTCTGGCCATGTTGACGAAGGAACTGGTTGCTCGAAACAGAGCTTCCACTTCACGGTTCCAATTCCCAGCACCGGCAGGTGGTGCCTTGCTATCTCTCCCTTGCAATGCGGGTGGTTTAGAGTCCCCAGAGTCTGCCAGAAGGCAGAGAATGTTCCAGCACGTCTGCACAGCGAGCTGGTCTTGCTGAGAATGGCGCAGCACCACTCTTGCTCCCACCTTAATTCCCATGGCGTGCTCTTGAAACTTGAGCGCCATGAATGCGCTCTGCTCTCACCGCCTACCACCATAAATGTCATTAAGGAATGGAGCAAGAGCTCCTTCATTTATTCCTCCTGTGTCATGTCTTTCATTCCTCCACGGGCTGGCTCGTGGCAGCTCTCGCTGGCCATGTGGCAGCTCTCGCTGGCCATGTGGCCTTGCCATAACACTTGTACCATCACCCGCATCCGGGTCTCCAGATGTTAATCTTTTCAAACAACATTCTAATGTATTTTCCTAGAAATATGAAGACCTTAAACCATATGACATTGTTATGAATTGAATCCCTGCCAGGATATATTCCTAGAAATATGGCGTGGTATTAGGAAAACAAATAAAAGGTTATGAGCAAGCTTACCTTCCATTGAAGAGTATAACATGGGAAAGTGTTGAATCAATCCTTGCAAAACCAAATCCAGTGGAGAAAGCAAACAATGTGTGAAGATACAGTTTTTTGTATTTATCATAAGCCTCAATGTTCAATTCAAACTCTGGTGTGATATGAAGACCTTAAACCATATCACATTGTTATGAACTGAATCCCTGCCAGGATATATTCCTTATGACGCAGAGAGAGGAAAATGGTGCTGCTGCTGAAAAGAAAGTTGATGAGAAGCAGTCTGAGGCTGAAGCTAAGCCTGAACCTATTGTTTTGAAGGTTGACATGCACTGTTGTATTTTTGGATTGAAATTGTGTAATATTTTTTGAAACATTAATACTCCACTCATCATCAAGAATCAAAATGTGCAATATTTTTTGAATAGTCCCTTCTCATCATAGATTAGAAAACATAAAGATGGGTAGTAAGTGTTAGGTAGATGTGCCTAAATCAAACACACATTTCATGCACTTTGGTCTTTCTGGTCTTTCATTTATGTAGTTCTGCTATGTTATAGAATCTGATTTCAGGTATTCTAGACCTTCTGATCTTTAGAATACAATTTGAGTTCATGATATCTAGATTTGGTTATAAACCTTTGCCATACTCTCAGCAATTCAAGTATATGTGGATTTGGTTATATAACTTTGCTATCCTCTGATCAATTAAGGTACATGTGATGTATATATAAACATGCAGGAGTGGAACAACTTGAGGTCGATATGCAGCTCAACAAGGTGACTGTGAAGGGAAATGTGGATCCTCTAAAATTACGTGAAAGAGTGTAGAGGAAGTCTGGAAGGAAAACTGAGCTCATATCTCCATTGGTACTTCCCAACAAAACAGAGGAGAAGGAGAAGATTAAAACAGAAGATATAGCTTTTAGACAATGATTTTGAAGCTCTTCCAACTTTGGAACCAAATGAATGCAGATTTCCTTTGGACCTCATGTGGAAGAGCAATATTAGTAGTTGAAGATATGGAGCTCGAATGTAAGGACACAATTACTTATCATAAAATTATGCAGTTGAAGGAGCTCTGTATTGTCCTCCAGATGTTAATCTTTTCAAACAACATTCTAATGTATTTGCCTAGAAATATGAAGACCTTAAACCATATCACATTGTTATGAACTGAATCCCTGCCAGGATATATTCCTAGAAATATGGCATGGTATTAGGAAAACAAATAAAAGGTTACAAGCAAGCTCACCTTCCATTGAAGAGTATAACATGGGAAAGTGTTGCACCAATCCTTGCAAAACCAAATCCAGTGGAGAAATCAAACAATGTGCGAAGATACAGTTTGTTGTATTTATCATAAGCCTCAATGTTCAATTCAAACTCTGGTGTGATATGAAGACCTTAAACCATATCACATTGTTATCTAAAACTCTATTGTCAGCTAGTATGGTAATATTGACTAACTTTGCCTGTGTCACAAATCATATAAAAATGGATTTCAGTTAGCTCCGTGGTCCTTGGAGAATAATAATATATACAAATGTCATCCATCATGGCCTCTCAATGGTCCAATTACTTAGCTAATTGCAGACCTGTCTTGAAGCATTCTATATGATGCCACTTTTATTACAAGGATGCAGAAATTAGATTTTAGAATGCGAATTGTGCTTCAACGTTACTTTCATTCAAGCTGCATTTGTGCCAGTTATGTCTTTTGGACAATTATGGTTATTCTAAATGGTAATGCTGTGTCAAGTAGTATGTGCTAGCATTTTTATTTTTATGATGAAAGTTGCATATTATGTCAGTTTAAACAAGCATAATCTGATTTTCATGCTACACTGCAATTTTTTTTATAGGCATTGAATTGTTTTTCTGCAGAGTATCCAGAAGTCTGAATGCCCTAAAGAATTGGAGCCAGTAGACAGGAGGGTTCCACTACATGTCAATCTGATCAGGAGGGATGAAGACTGTCCTGTATGTTTTCATTCCATTGCCCAATTCATGGTGTGCTAGTTTTTCTAAGGTTATGGTGTTCATGCATGTGCTGTTATAATAATTGTGAAATGAGGGAATTTAGTTGTTTCATACATTGTTTTAATGACATTTAAACTCGATAAAGATCAAATCACTATCCTAGATATATTGTCTGTGTGTCAAACGTCAGTGGCTTTGCAGCTGTTGAATTTTTTTTCTGTAATCGCTATCGCTTATTTTATTCTTTTTCAAATTTATTAGTAATATAGTAGCTAATGCGGTCAGACTCATGATCAGTAAAATATATGTAAGCTTAATTTTCTAAATTAAATGTATGCAGGTCCGAGATCCAACATATGTGCCTTTTCAAGGTTTAGGCAGAACACTCGGTAGCTCCAGCTCATCAGCTCCTGAGCTTAGTGCCCCTTCAACAGTACAGCCAACTACTGGTCGGTGTTCAGAAGGTCTCACAGTGGATGATTCTAAGCCATCTACATCTATTCAACTTCGCTTATCTGATGGGACACGCATGGTGGCTCGCTTCAATCACCATCACACAATTGCTGATATACGGGCATTCATTGATGTTGCAAGGCCTGGAAGTGCTACAGCATATCAACTACAAGCAATGGGTTTCCCTCCAAAGCCATTGAATGATTTGATGCAGACCATAGAAGAAACAGGACTAATCAATTATAGAATTTAGACTTATGTGATCCATAGTATGTATGAGAGAATAATTTCGGCAAAATCACATAAAAATTATTCGTCGACGCGTTTCGAACCAACTAGTGTGGTTCATCATTAGGACAAGTTGAAGATCCAATCTCAGCGGCCGGTTAAATAGGGACAGCAGGCCATTCCAACAGCTATATTTTTCCGAATAACATATAAGCAAGACCTCTAACAGCTAGAGGTCTTGCTTATCCATTATTCGGAAAAATATAGCTGTTGGAATGGCCTGCTGTCCCTATTTAACCGGTCGCTCAGATTGGATCTTCAACTTGTCCTGATGATGAACCACACTAGTTGGTTCGAAACGCATCGACAAATAATTTTTTATGTGATTTTGCCGAAATTATTCTCTCATAAGGACTAATCAATTCTGTTGTAATACATAAATTTTAGTTTGTTAGTCTCATTAAGGAAAACTTGAAGATTTTGACATAATGGCAAATCATGATTAATATCTTGGTTATTAAATCCTTGTAAAGATTGGTGCTAAACTGTATGCGAATATGCAAATTGGTTTTGTTCATTTCCTGCATTGTCAACAAGTTGTTTCTCCCATCTCTGGAGTTGTAATCAATTTAATACTGCTTTATTTCCGTCCCTAATGGTTACTCCATTATGCTATAGAATCCTTGAGAATAATCTTTTATAAGAAATTACAAATTACAGGCGCTAATGACTGCTGCCAGCTTCATGCGGTGTAAAGCTTCCACACAATCTATGCACAGCTGTTTTGGATCCCTGATCAGATCCGAAGCTGTGATTATCACCAGTGTCACTTTTTCCATATAACTCTGAAAGTGTATAGTTAGTGACTGCAAAAACCAGCACAACAACATCAACAATTCAATCAAATACTGATATTTATTAATAAACTGTATTCTCAGAATGGAATTCAACATCAACGATTCAATCAAATACTGATATTTATTAATAAACGGTATATCAAGAATGGAATACAAAGAAATACTTCTTCATTCATATGTCATACATGAGGGTGTCCAGACACCGTGGGAATCAGATGAACAATTGGGTGACCAAAAAATTCCACCTCCTCCACTAGTCCAACTATGTTGGAGAATGAAATGCTTGTGTGTGAGATCATTCTGTATGTCATAGCAGTGGCCACCTGTTCACCATTATCATCATTAACCCCAACTTTAAATTAAATAATGATATTTATTAATAAACGGTATCTCAGAATGGAATCCAAAGAAATACTTCTTCATTCATATGTCATACATGAGGGTGTCCAGACACTGTGGGAATCAGATGAACAATTGGGTGACCAAAAAATTCCACCTCCTCCACTGGTCCAACTATGTTGGAGAATGAAATGCTTGTGTGTGAGATCATTCTGTATGTCATAGCAGTGGCCGCCTGTCCGCCATTATCATCATTAACCCCAACTTTAAATTAAATAATGATAATATTACAGTAACTTTCATGAAGATGTGTATAGATTTTCATACCTTGACACCTGCAAGCTTCGTCACTACTTTCGCACTTCATAGATTTTAAAGAACTTCTAAAAAAATCCATAGCAAAGTTTGCCAGAATAGAGCATTATTGCAAAGAAAGAATCTATAACTGGAAAAAGTAAGAGGGGAAGAGAATGAGGTACATGGAGTCCTGGAGCAGGCCTTGTATTCACCAAAATTGTTGAACGCACTCGCAGATTCGATGGAAGATGTTGCTTACCATCAAATTTCCTGTCTTCTGGTTTTGATTTTGAGATTCCCTCGGCCTGGGCCTCTTCAAGTTAAATAGGGAATTACAAGATTCAGAAGGCGCTGGACTCTGCATCCTCCGATCTAATGCGCAGAAAATGAATCTGCCAGAGGGGAAGAGAATGAGGTACATGGAGTCCTGGAGTAGGCCTTGTATTCACCAAAATTGTTGAACGCACTCGCAAATTTGATGGAATATGTTGCTTACCACCAAATTTCTTGTCTTCCGGTTTTGATTTTAAGATTCCCTCGGCCTGGGTCTCTTCAAGTTAAATAGGGAATGTCAAGATTCAGAAGGCGCTGGACTCTGCATCATTCGATCTAACACAGAAAATGAATCTGCCAGAGCGGCCTGGAGGGATCTAGGGGAGGGGCTGTCGCCAAATTAGCTACATGTTTCTTCACAAAATCTAGACTGCAATTGTCCGCCTCTGTAACCAATTTGTAACTATTTCCAACGAATTTGTAACTGTTTTGATCAAAGGGTTTAAGTTTTTGTAATCGTCTAAAATCTAATCGTATGTCATCCAAGGATGAAAGGTAGGCAAAAAGGGGAATGGATTTCAGAGGGGAACGCCTGACGGCGTAAATATTCTAGAACATTTTGTGGGGGTTAAATCCACACCATCCGTCTAATTATGTTGATAGACATGTCTATTTTGGAATAGACATTTAATTCATTAAATAAAAAAATTCAAGGAAAATTTTAGGGGCTAATTTTCTTAGGTAGGCTAATTTTTCATGCTTTCTAAAAAAAAAAAAAAATCACTAATTTCCATTTTTTCTAAAAACGATTTGCCCAACTTTTATAGTATAAAATTAGTTTACTTAAAAATTGTCAATAAATTATAGAAACTATATAAATCATTAGAAATTTGAGTAATTTTACAAATATATTACTAAACATTTTACAATTTACATATTAAAGACTTGTAAGATTCACAAAGCCTTAAAAACTTTAAGATGAATTTCCACTCTTAAACTTTTTCCTAAATGTCATATGAACAAGTAGCATATAAAATGAGTTATGTTTTTTTGGGAATTTGGTATTAATAAGTCATTGTAATGACCCATGGTATTCTAACAAATCTTATTTATAAATTAAGAATCTCCATGATAAAGTGGCACTGAAACTCCATGGTTAATAATCTCGTAATATGTTTTTTTTAATTGTATATATGTTTAACTTATATATTAATTCTTTTTTTAATAATACTAATAATATTAATAATTGTTATTTTAAAATAAAGTTATAATTTAGCTAATTTTTATAATTTTTATAATTTTAACAACTTGAGATGTATGATAAAGTAAGTGTTTTGATGCTTATTATGGATTGATGCATATTAACATTTAGAAACCATTCAATTTATATGGCTATAGTAGTAGTTAGTAAGACACTTTGCATTATTGCTTCAAAAAGTTACATTGTTAGTGATTGTATGCCTCTAGTCTTCCCAATGGGAAATTAGACCAAGGGCTTAGATTTAAAGTTTTGAGGTTATAGAGACCTCTCCAAACTATAGTGTCACATAAACAAAAAAATAACACATACATTGATTGGGCCAACTTCTAATTTGCCATGGCTTGACTAGATAAGAGACATTGCAAAAAATATAAGAAAAAACTGGAAATGCATAGGGATTACCGTGCTGAGTTGTTTTCTTTAAGGGCTTGTTGAGAACCAGTCTCATTCCCAAGGAATGAACTATTGGTGCATTTGATGAGGAGAATATTCAACTTGTGTTCCAATTCGTCCAACTTCTCCTCCAATTCTACTAGTTTGAAAGCATTTTCCTGCTAGGCATTGTTGTTGTTTGTAAGAATGCACCCAATGAGGACTTTTATATTGTAACAACCATGGTTAAAAACTCATGTAAATATATATAAGACCATGGATGATGAGACATGTATTCCAAGCTGAATGGTGGGGGAAACATCCTAGCGGGTGTTCATTTGGTTTAGTATGGCTAAGGAAATTGGCAAAGACAATGACTAAGGCTTTGGAAAAGCAAAATGACATTTTTGACACATTTATTTATGAAAATAAAGGAAATTAGGAGAAAAGGAAGGTGAAAGGTGACAAGTTGCATGTGAGGAGGAAAATGAAGGAAAATAATGGAAAATGAAGAAAATAGAGGCCTCATTAATAAAAAGGCTTATGAGGATCAACTGGCAAGCTCTTGGCTCAAACTTGGTCAGTTCAGTGTTGGAGCTCTCTCTCATACTCTTGGAGACTTAGAGTTTTCTTGGAGCACTCTTGGTGAGTGTGGCATACTTGGAGTCTTGGAGAAAGAAGGCAAACGAAGAGCAAGAAAGCACAAGAAGGCATCAGGATCAACAACTACATCAGATTTACTTGCAGGTACCGAGTTGCATCTCTGATTTCTTCACTAGTTTTGGCATGCATGACATATGTATGTGGATTATTGGTTGTGATCTGTCATTGACATGGAGGATTGTTTAGATTGACAATGGATTGCCTAACCTTTTCATTTCCTGGATAACCATGGTGATTGTGGGTTTATTTCCTTGTTTTGTTTTGGTTGGTTCTCATGTTTCCTTAGCTTGGGTTGAGTTATTAGTTCTTGGAGTATTGGTTGGACAAATGCTCTGGAAGCTCTATAATGGCTTGGGTAGAGTTACTAGTCCCGCAGCCTTGGTTGGAAAAATGCTCTGGAAGCCTTGTATCAACTTGGGTTGAGTTACTAGCCCTGGAAGCCTTGGTTGGACAAATGCCCTGGAAGCCCTTAGTGGGTTGAGTTACTAGTCCCGGAAGCCCTGGTTGGACAGACGCTCTAGAAGCCCAAAAAATGTTGTGGGTTGAGCTACTGGTCTTGGAAGCCTTGGTTGGACAAATGCTCTAGAGACTGACGACAACCGTGGGTTGAGTTACTAGTCCTGGAAGCCGGGTTGGAACAAACACTCTAGAGCCCTGGATGGCTGGGATAGAGACCGATCTAATGATGGTTTTGTGATGTTCGACCGTGGGGTGGAATCATTGTTTGATGGGTTGAGGTGGATGGCCTTTGGAAGCCCTAGATGAGTTTTGATTGATGTGTTCTATGAGATCCCACATTCATGCTTGGAATATGGCACAAGGGTGAATGACTGAAGAGAGATTTGGATCAATCATTCTACATTTGGGTGGAACGTGGAAGTCCCATCCCAAGTTGGATTTTGCATCATCATTAAGATGTTATTTCACTTGGTATTTCTATGAGAATTATACTAGATTATATGAGGTTTATATGGTGCTAAGTTCATTGGTATTTCTATCCCTAGTATGATGGTTATATATATGCTTTATGACAAAAACTATATATGGCTCTCATCATGTTTTTACTTGTAAGTGAATGAATAAGGTATCTATGACCTAATGGATGGAATGACAATGAATGTATTGAGGAACCAATGCTTCATGGCGAATCTCAGATAATTATGAGACCCCTATGCTTAGATTTGTTCTTTACACCTGTAGATTACATATTCCTGATATGTTTGGCAAAATGCCTGTCATGGCTAGTAGGGGTGTAGTCAAGGTCTCAAACAAGTATTTGCTTTAGTATTGTCATTTCCAAGTTATTTTACTATTCTGAAGAGATGGTCCAATTCTGGGCAGTGACCTAGGCTCTGGGCTCAAAAAAGTGGCTCAAATCTCAGGGACACTGACATAACACTAACTAAATGAGTCCCTGGACGCTAGTAGGCAAGCCTATGAGAGTGACTCTAGGTTTCTAGATGTTTTCATGCCTATATCATGAGAGCGTTTGAGGCTTAAGTTTATTGAGAAGAGTCTTTAGCGAAAATCACATCATAATTCATTTTTCGACGTGTTTCGAACCAACGAGTGTGGTTCATCTTCAGGACGAGTTGAAGAACCGGATCACTGCTGCATGTTAAATAGAGATAGCAGGTCATCCAACAACTTAAGTTGTCCAAAAGCTCAGTGGGGACCCAAGGGTAAGTTGTCTAAAGTGTTGGGCTAGTTTCTGAGGGCCCTACAGTTGATGTTGAATGTCTGTATGGTGTGTTTCCATTGGTTCCACTTCCTTAACGTGACTTAGGAGGTCGAATCATATCACAGTGGCCTCTCGTCACATGTTTACCTTGATTGGCTGGTTGCTTGGGTAGATGTGGGAGGAGGGTGTTACATATATGACAATAAAACATTAATTTCATGCATATTGCGTAGAATTTTGAAGTGCCCACCACCAGGTCGACGACTAGAACACTTAGACGTTGAAATGGAAACCTCCAGTGAGAAAGGAAACAATATCCATGAAATCCAACATAATCCTGATATAGTTTGGAGCATGCCTTGGTATGCTTTATATTTCCAAGTTCAATAATATCTATCTTTCTAGGAGGTTGAATGTAGTATTCAATGTATAGGGATGTAATGCATTGCTATGGATTACACCTATCATTGTGTAGCATGCCATCGAATTTGTGATGAGAGACTTCCATGATTACCATCTCCTTGAAATATTACACAAGAGTACCCTTATTAATGCAATCCATCATGCATAGAGGAGCACATATCACTGCCACCTTCCACCATAGTATCAACTTGTGCGACATAGTAACAATGTGGTGTATAGCCTGATGCTGGGTTCTTAACTCCATCACTGTGTGAGCCATCGAAGTGACTTGTGGGCATGCAACACACTAAGTTGCTTGCATGTTGTGGCATTTGCATAATTGTCCTTTCATCATGTCAGGGTGGGAGGAGAAGGCTCACATTATTACACCCTCCGTGGATAACATGGTTGTACTAGTTATTAGGTAGATAACATAGAATATTCTAGCATATTCTTAGTAGTATTCACAAATCAAAGGTTGGTATTTATCTCCAAAGTAGTTATGCACATTTTCTCCTTTTAATTAAATTAATTAATTAAGAAAATACCATTTAAGTGTTATATGAAATGAGTTATGGTTTTTTAGGGCGTGTGGTATTGATAAGCCATAATATTGGCCCATAACATTTACAAATTAAGAATTCCAATGGTAAAGTGAGTGTGAACCTCCATAGTTAAGAATCTTGTTAAATGTTTCTTTAAATGTATATATGTTTAACTTATAAATTAATTCTTTTTTTAATAATAATAACTTTTTAAAATAAAATTATAATCTATTTGATTTAAAAAAAAAAATTAAACAACATCATATGTACCATGAAGTAAGTGTTTTGATACTGTCTATTTTGGAATAGGGTTTCTAGAATTTTAATTTAATTTTAAATAACTATTAGGTGGATGGTAGGGATTTAATATTTTTAGTAGTATTCACAAATCAAATGTTGAAATATATTTTCAAAGTAGTTATGCATTTTTTGCCCTTTTAATTAAATTGATTAATTAAAAAAATGTCAATGAATAAGTGTCCTATGAAATGAGTTATGGTTTTTTGGACATGTGATATTGATAAACCCATAATATTTACACATTAAAATCTCCATGGTAAAGTAAAGTTGAATCTCCATAGTTAAGAATCTTGTTAAATATTTTTTAAATGTATGTATATATATATATATATATATATATATATATATATATATATATATATATATATATATATATATATATATATGTTACTTAATAATAATAATAATAATTTGAAATAAAGTCGTAATTATTTGATTTTTAAAATTTTAACATCATCATATGTATTATGAAGGAAGTGTTTTGATGTTTATCATGGACTAATGCTTATTTATATCGCTGCATTGGCATAGGTCTTTTAAAATTTTAATTTAATTATCAATAACCATTAGGTGGATGGTAGGGATTTGGTTTCCAATGAATATTCTAGCATATTTTTAGTAATATTCACAAGTCAAAGATTGAGATTTATCTCCAAAATAGCTATGCACTTTTTGTAGTTGTAATTAAATTGATTAATTAAAAAAATGTCATTAAAACAAGTGTCACATAAAAAGAGTTATGGTTTTTCAGGCATGTGCTACTTATAATCTATGATATTGTAACAAATTCTATCTACACATTATGAATTTTCATAATAAAATGTGGGTGAATCTCCATATTTAAAATCCTTGTTAAATTTTTTTTTTTTTCCAAATTATATACATTTAACTTATATATTAATTATTTTTATAATTAAATAATAATAATAATAATTTGTGGTACAATTATAATAATGATAATAATAATTTGTGATTTTTATGTTATTTTTTATTTTTTAATTTGACAACATTAAATATAGATGGTGTAATCTAACTTATAAAGGAAATAGCCATTTTCATTGGATGATACAATTTTAATTAAGATTGTAACTTTTTTGTTATTTAAAATATTTTTTTGAATGTATAAATGGATTCAACATTCTTTAAAACCTCACTCGAATTCCACTGATTAAACAACTTAAACTCAAGTTTTTAAAAAATTTGTTGGAATTTAGTTATAGTTAATCATAAAAAAAATACCCTAAGAAAAATTTATTTCTTCTATAAATTAAATTACACCAATATAAAATATAAAAAAATAATTTTATAACATCTATATAAAATTTCCAATCAATTTAATTTATATAACCATATTAATTATACCATTTTAATAATTAATATTTATAAATCTAATAAATTTATATTCGAATTAAATAAAAATGGTTTAAAAAACACAACCAAACAATTTCCAACAATTTCAATCAAATAAATAAATAAATTTTGAACAACTAACTTGCACGGTAATACCAATTTCAATCAAATAAATAAATAAATTTCGAACAACTAACTTGCACGGTAATACCATGTGCGTAGTGTATAGAAAATCCCAAGTCACATTGAACCATACTTCAAGAGGCTTCACAATCTCATCTGGTTCACTCAATCTATACGAGCAGAGAAGAATGGAGTAGTCTACCAGGCGGAGGAATTGCCCGGTTTCCGTCGCCGCCCGGAAAAACTTCCGGCTCCTGCCGCCAGCAATTCCTCGGCACTCCCCCACACACTCTGCCACCCTCCGCTGCCTCCGCCCAGCTCCGCCACCCTCCGCATTAATGTCGACGACTGACAAGTTCGTGATAGACATTCCGATTTCCATCGCGTCTTATCGCCGTGAAGTTAATTCACCATGGAATTTGAATTCGGAAATAACCCACGAGCTGCTCCTCACCAATTCCTCCACCTGGGTAGACTACTCCCTGCCATTCAACTTCACACAGAAGCCAATCCCATGAATCCAGTGAACGCTCCTGCCATTGTCTACCACGCAGACTCTTTTACTCATGTCTCTCTCTTGCAAGCTTGCATTCAGAAAAACGATTTGTGGAGAGAGCAGCCATGCTGGTGTTTACCTCTGGTCTGAACCCCTCTGAGGGTAATGGCAAGGTCGTTTGTGTCATGGATGCGTCCAGTTATGTAGGTTTGTGGATTGTTTAGGGCCTTCTGCAATGAGGCTATTCAGTGCACGCCACTATGCAGAGAGACGCTAGTATGTTTATTTATTGAAAAGAGAACAAGATTTTGTAGTTTCTTGATAAATTTCACGTTAAGATGAATCTATGAATTTAAGATTTTAACCCAAGTTTGATGCATTACCTTTTTTTCAAACCCCTAAGAATAAATATAGGAAAGTTGCTCCATCCCATCCCTATTTTGAATTCCCAGTCACCTTGAAATTGAGATGAAGGTTTTCACATTTCTTTTTAATTGAACTTATAGTATGTTGGCATTCTTCATTGATGATTTTAAATGGTGGCAGGCAAAGTTGAGTCTCTCAGAAAATTGCATGGGGATCAATTGCAGATCTTCTATGCAGACGTCTTGGATTATCACAGCATTACTGATGCGCTCAAGCGCTGTTCTGGTCTGTTCTATACCTTTGAACACCCTCAGAGTGTTGCAGGTTATGATGTAAGTTAGTGAACCTTTGAATTAAAGATTTGGGAATTTTGGTATATGTATTAGAAGGGTTGAATATTGATAGATGTGGACTTGTGTAATACAGGAAGTGATGGCAGAACTTGAAGTACAAGCAACCCACAATGCACTGGAAGCATGTGCTCAGACCGAGACCATTGAGAAAGGTGTGTTCACTTCTTCTATGGTTGCAGCAATTTGGAGAGAAGATGGAGACTACAAGGTTAATGCCCTTGATTAGAGGCATTGGAGTGATGCAAATCTTTGCAGGAAATTGAAGGTCTGTATATATAATTTTTAAATGACAAAATGTTAAGTTTAGTATACAATCTAAGTAAAGTGGACTGATTTATCACCTTTTCCTTTTAACTTGTTAACGATATCTAACTGAATGGTATGTTCGATAGTGTTGGTCTGATTAGTTGCTTAATCTAGTAAGTAACTCAAAAGTTTGCATCTAAAGCTGCTTTGATCAGATTAGTTAATCTAATAAATAACTTCAACATTTTCATCTACAGTTGTTCAAGGCCAGCTACAATAGTAGTTTTCCAAGGCAATGGAATCCATGATAGTAGTATATTTAATATGAGCTAAACATGTCATTTGTAACAATTGTATCTAGGTGGGGAAAAGCATAATTGCTCCTTCCAATCTAAAGAAATAAATCCAATTGACTCTTTCATATTTTAGTTTTTCCACCATCATTTTACTAAGCTATACAATGCATCTTGCTTCAGCCTTCTCTCAGTCCATGAATCCATATCCAATTAGCTTTTGGCTTTTTGAAATTGCTCAAATGATAATACATGCTACATATTCATCTTGCTTCTCTCAATCCACGAATCCATATCCAATTAGCTTTTGGCTTTTTAAAATTTCTCTAATGATAATACATGCTACATATTGCAGATAACCCTGGAATAATCCATATACAATTGATCTTTTGCCTCTTAATATTGCTGAAGTGATACCACATCATAGACAACAGAGTGCATATATCTTCTCTATATGCAACAATCCATATCCAATTCATTTTTGTCCTTGAAGTTGCCCAGGTTATAAATTCATCAAATAATGAGAAAGTCTAGATATGTAACCTTTGTCTAAATCTTTGTGCATACAGAATCAGGGCTAAAATGGCTTTGTGCTAAGTATATATATTTTTACAGAGAGAACCTAAATACATTGTGGTGCGGTATTCATCATTTTTTTGAAGGGGTATATGTATAAAATTTGGGTGTTTCTCAAATATTGTGGAGTTCAAAGCTGTACAGTTTAATAACATTGTTCCGAACCTTGCAGTGATCTATGGTATTATGTTCTAATTATACAATATTTCATGTTCACAGTTGTGGTACGCATTAGCCAAGACACTATCAGAGAAGGCTGCATGGGTGATGGCCATGGACAGGGGGTTGAATATGGTGACAATCAACTCACCTCTGATTGTGGGACCTGGTATCACATACAAAAGCTCAGGATCTACCGTTGCATATCTTAAAGGTGAGGGTGAGAGATCTGCATATCAAATAGACTCTGCTCTAGAACGTACAAATATGGTATAGTAATCCCTTGGAGAGGATCTAATCTATGGAAGTGCAAAATATTAGCTAGTTTATTTACAGTGGCTAGTCTTTGTGATCGCAGGGGCTGCACAAATGTATGAGAAGGGCACTTTAGCTAGTGTAGACATAAGGTTTCTAGCGGATGCACATATATGTGCTTATGAAGATCCATCTGCCTATGGGAGATATATATGTTTCAATCAAATAGTCAGTAATGCAGAAGATGTTGTCAATTTAGCACAGAGTTTGCAACACCTGATACCGTTCCCTGATAGGTACAGAGCAATTAATTATTCTTCAGATATTAAAATCACTGAAGATTCTGTATCTTCAAGATTTAAATTGGGTTGCTTACCTAATGATATTTTATCTTAGCTATTATGTCACAATGAAATTAATCATACATAGATATTGTCCAAAGATAGTCATGAATTCATTATTTATTTGATTTTCATAATTTGGTAACAGATTTGAAGACTCCACGGTTTGCCAAGAGCGTCTGAGTAATAAGAAGTTGACTGGATTGATGGTTGGATATGGAAACCGTGCAACCCTAAGCAGCGAACTATAAGGGAAGGGGGGGGGATTTTCCCCATGTTATAGCTTAACAACAGCCATCAATGAGGGGCACAAGAAAACTTGGGGAGTTTACATGTTCAAACTATATCCATTTTTGTACATAATGTAATGTAAGTTTCACTTCAAGGTTTGTTGGATAGTTGGCAATAAGTCGATTTCCTTCACTACGAGCACCAACCTTCATTTGATAGTTGGCAATTTCCCTAAGTCGATTTCCATAACGACCAACATTAAAGTTTAAGCATGTGACTAAGCTCTCTACCATATGAATTTTTTTTGGTTAATTTCTGAAGTAAAGTCAAATTCATGATTCCTTGCAAGGAAAAGTGAAAGCAAGCTTTGTTGATGCGTTGTTTTGTGTGTGAATAAAAAGTGGATACCTCACACTCTAGAATTGTTTTATCATTATGAAAGTTCAGCCTGTTTGTTTTACCATTATGGGAAGTTACACTTTTTAAGCATCAATTGTGTTATGAATGGAATGGGAAGTTACACTTTTTCTGTTTTATGGAGTGTGTAATGTTCGCTTATATGTGGAAATTTTGTTACAGGAGGGTTGTTTTTTTTGTCTGTCTCTATATTTTCTTATAAATTGATAGCATCTTTATATATTAGGATGGTAAATTCTTCAATTACAAGATAAAAAATAGAACACTGCTCTGCCTTGGAAGATCGAACTTTTATTTTTAATTTTTTATTATTTAAAGGATGGAATGGATTCGGTTTTTGGAGCTAATGGAAGGTAAATTTCCATTTCTTTTTCTAATGTATTTGGGTTTTGGTTCATTAATATATTTTATAACATGAAAGAGAAGCTTCTTAATTAAATAAAAAACAAACTATTTATATATCTTATGAATAATTTTTGTTAGGATTAAAACAAACTCTACAAACATTCTCACTTTTTTTTTATAATTTTAAAGTTATTAATTTTTATTTTATATTTGTCAATATTTTAAATAATTTTTTATTATTAAAAATATATGTTTAAATATATAAATAAATTCACTTTTTTTAAAACTAATTGAGTCTACTTGCTTTCTAAGTAGTTTTTACTTTCAAATATTTCTCCATAAATTTGAACTTTTAGGTTTCAGGAACATTAAATTCACATAAAGTAACTAATTCACATTTCACATCTCAATTATATAAGAATATATTACTTTGTTAAAAAAAAAAAATTAGGATTGATTAATTTTTTCACATATATCTTGAAAATAAACTAAGGGAAAGATAAGCACTAGTTTTATTTTTTAGAAGGGTCCCATTTATTTAGCTTTATTTTTAAAACTAAATAAAAAGAGGGGTTGTTGCTGGCCACAACAGGGCCATAACTCTTACTTCCTTTTACTTGCATCAATTTCCATTCAAAGATAGAGATACCATTGATACAATTTCAACATTTTCCATTTATTAATAGAAGTTTAATTCCACTATATCTCTGTGTTTTGGTTATAAATATGTGTCGTTCCCTTCATAAATTTGAATCATTACAATCAAGTGAAATCTCTCAATACTCGATGACTAATTTAATCTTTAACTCTTTCCTAACTTGACCATCGTGTGGACATCATTAACCTTAATTACATGTGAAAACCCTTAAGACAAGATGTATTTCTTAGGATTCTAAATAGGGTGCAAGTGATGATGGTGAATGTGGTACAAGGGAAATGATGTTTCAAGAGTTAGAGATTATTTTTCTTTTTCTCTTTTTATATGCTTAGTTCTTTCTTTCCTTCTTTTTAATGGGGTTGGGAGAACCTGGGTTTTATAGCAAGGTGGCATGTCTCGTGCATGATGTGACTTTAGTTACTTCTACCTTGAGCATTTTTTTAGCTCTTTGATTTTTATTTAGACATTCTTATACCTAGTAATTTTCCTTTTTATTTTGAACCTTGCTACAATACATATGATAACTCAAGCATGGAAGGAGAAGTGATGATAATGCATGAAAATGTTGATGAAGTGATGGGGTGTGCAAAATGAGTAGGGAAAATGATGTAAAACACCTACCTTGGTTTCTAGTAGTTCAACTTGATTCATAAGGTGATACATTATCTAGAGGTAAATTATGAACAAACCATGGTACAACATGGTAAAAGACAAGAATTTAAAGTGTTATGAGCCAGTATAGAATATACCAATGATTACCATATATCACAACCCACATCCAAAAAGCAACATCATCATGTGTGAGAGGACGAACATAGAGTGCATCACAGTTTGGTATAATCTCTCTCCCCCAAACACCTGACATCACAAGGGTTAGCTAAGTATGTTAAAAACATCTCTAACAAATGTCCATGGAAATTCCATAGATCTCATTTATGGAACTGTTGGTTCTGATACAAAACACAAGTGAATTGATTCTCTAGCTACCTCAGCAAGTCAAAGGATAACAGGAACAAAGCAATAAAGAAAAAAAAAAGATGACTTGGAGAACTTGGGAGTCAGACATGGACAACAATATTAGCAGGACAATAAACATCATTGATGATATGTCAAGATTTGCCAATTATATTCAACAATGCAACCAATCATTGAATCTGGTTATTGCTGAAATGGCAATTTCTTTGAAAGTTACATTTCATTCCTCACTCATCCAAATAGGGAGACTTCTAAGTCCACCAAACAGCATGTTAGCAAAACAGGACTATTGCCAAGATGTAATATCAAGGTCACTCCTTTTCTTGTCATTCTAATCTCATCAAAGACACTAACTTTCGAGGGCTCTCCAAACTGTTTAGAATAAACAATTTATTCTAGTATAATCAACAATGTATTTGGTTTAGCTCGTAATGCTAAATGTATCATTGAGCTGGATCTGAAACTCCCCAGCTTGCATGTTGGGCCAGTAAATGTATTCATGTAACTTTGCCACTTCCATGATTACCATGGACAATCTTTTAAAGACCAAGGGGAGAAAACGAGTGCTAGGAAACTTCTCCAAGGTTTAACATATGTTGATTGCAGGATTGATGAATTTCTTGTTGTAGTTACCCTAGAGGAGATTCAAAGCACACTTGTAGCAAGCACCATGTGACTAGATATTTTTGGATCTATATTTATTCCTTTGCCACGACAAGGAATAGACATTTTTTCCCTCATAAGTCGGCCACCTCAGAAGTTGCATGATACAGTTAGGGCATGTCATCTCAGTGATAAGTCTGAGGTGAATTAAATAAAAGAATGGTATCTAAGCCTGGTAGCAATTTAACAAGGTATCCATGACTCGACGTCTTGCAGAGTGAATGAGAAGGCTGTTGACTGGAGTTGAATTATTTGACAGTTATGATAACAATTTCATTGGTTTGATTAAAACATGTTGAGTGAAAATGCTTGCTCCTTGTCTTAAGAATGAAGCTTATCTTTACGTTTTGAACAATGCAAGGTGGGTAGAGGGAATTCATATCTCTAGTTTTGCAGACCACCTGGGCTTTTGATTGAGGGAAGTATGGAAGTCGTTTGCTCTATAAATTAAAGTATGCTCCTCATTTTTGCATACAGCCTTGAAAACTAGATCAGAACATACCCTGTTCACTTCATCTCTGAAAACAATCTCTATAACCTCTTTGGTCATGTATGTCACCTCTCACCCAAAAGGAAGGCATGCACCTATTTGTTGACCTCAATCCAACTGCATCCAGGAGTTTTTTTAACTCCTCTGACTTTCATTATTTTTCTAACCTTTTCAATGTCACGCCATCTACCAGCCATAGCATATATGTTTGAGAGAAGCACATAAGGTGCAGCATCTCTCACATCCAACTCAAAAAGGTGTTTTGCCACAGATTCTCCTAACTCTATATTGTTATGTATTCTGCAGGCTCCAAGAAAACACATCCAAACAGATGCATCAAGTTTGATTGGCATTTTATTGATAAAGCCTTCTGCTTCATCTAGCTGCCCAGCACGGCTAATTAGGTCAACCATTCAGCAGTAGTGCTCCATCGCAGGTATGATGTGATAATAGTCCCTCATGAAATTGAAGTATTGAAGGCCCTCATAGACTAGGTCTGCATGACAGCAGGCAGACAAAACACAAACCGTTGTGATATGGTTTGGTTTTACATCACAGGCTTTCATTTTTTCAAAGAGTGTGATGGCCTCACTTACATAGCCATGCATGGCATATCCTGCAATCATGGCCATCCAACAGACAACATCTCGATGTCGCATCATGTCAAACAGGTGGCGTGCATTGTCTAAGCTACCACATTTTGCATACATGTCTAATAGGGCAGTGACCACAATGAAATCCAGCTGAAAGCCATTTCTAATTATTTGTTCATGGATTTCTACACCTTGCTTCAAAGATGCCGCAGAATGAACACTGGCAAAGATTTTTGTAGTCGGCTTCACACTCGCGAGTTGCATATCTTTGAAAAGCTTCAGGGATTTTTCCCCCGAACCATTCTGTGCATAACCTGCAATCATTACTGTCCAAGATACCTCATCTCGTAATGGCATTTTATCAAATAATCTACGTCCCACTTCTATACTACCGCAACTTATATACATGTCTATCAGGGCACTCTCCACAAAGGTATCAAACTGCAATCCACTACTAATTATTTCCTTGTGGATCTCCATAGCATGATCCAATGCTGCCAACTTTGCACATGCTGAGAGAACACCAGAAAATGTTTTTGCTATCGCCTTCACATCAGCCCATTTCATTTGTTGGAAAAGCTTCAGGGTTTCCTCGGCACGCCCATTCTGGGAGTACTCTGCAATCATCACCATCGAGGATATGATGTCTCAGAGATTCATTTGGTCAAATACTTCACGTGCCTTGTCCATTTTCCCACATTTTGTATACATGTCTAATAGAGAATTGCCCATAGATACCTCAGATTGGAATCCCCTTCTATTTATTTCTTCATGTACCTCCATACCCTGTTTCAGAGCTCCCAAATTGGCACATGCCAGGAGAATACATTGGAATCTCTTCGAGTTTGGCTTCACACCTGCCATTTGCATTTCTCATCAAAGCTTCAAGGCCTCCTCATCCCAGCCATTCCGCGTAACACCTGCAATCATCACTACCCACGACACGGTATCCCGTTTACGCATTTTGGCAAACAAATGGTGTGCATCTTCTACACTCCCACATCTTGCATACATATCTACAAGGGAACTTTCAACAAAGACATGAGACTGGAAACCACATCTGATTATTTCCCCATGGATTTCCATACCCTGTTCCAGATCGGCACATCCCGGCAGAACACCGGCATATGTTTTGGAGTTTGGCTTCATACCCACAAGCCACATTTTCTTGAAAAGCTCCATGGCCTCCTCTGCCTGCCCATTCTTCGCATACCCTGCAATCAACACTGTCTAGGATACGACGTCTCATTCACACATTTTGTCAAACAGATAGCATGCATCCTCTATGCTGCCACATTTTGCATACATATCTATCAGGGCATTTGCCACAAATACATCACTCTGCAATCTGCTTCTTCTGATCTCTTCATGAATGTCCGGTCCTTCTCTGATGTCTGCAGATTCGGTGCAAGCAGGGAGTACGCGGGCGAATGTGAACTTATTGGGTTGGACGCCTTCTCGCCGCATGAGGAAGAACAACCCTAAACCCTCGTGGGATACCCTCTGCCTGGCATAACCCGCGATCGTCACAGTCCACGAACATACATCACGTTCGGGTATTTGATCAAAAACTCTGCGAGCATCCGCCAGGCTCCCACATCTGACACAGATGTTGAGGAGAGTGTTGTGTAAATGTGTGACAACTGTAAATCCTCTTCGAGTGATTTGTGCATGGAGTAATTTGCTCTCTGCCAAATTGTTTTTCCGAATGCAAGCCTGCAAGAGAAAGACATAGGTAAAAGAGTCTGCGTGGTCGACCATGGTAGGAGCGTTCACTGGAATCATGGGATTGGCTTCTGTGTGAAGTTGAATGGTAGGGAGTAGTCTACCCAGGCGGAGGAATTGGTGAGGGAGCAGCCGGGTTATTTCCGAATTCAAATTCCATGGTGAATTAACTTCCCAGCGGCAAGATGCGATGGAAATCGGAATCTCTATTAGGAACCTCTCATTCGTCGACATTAATGCGGAGGGTGGCGGAGCTAGGCAGAGGCCGCGGAGGGTGGCGGAGGGCTGAGGAATTGGCGGCGGCTGGAGCAGGAGGTTTTTCCAAGCGACGACGGAAACCCGTGAATTCCTCCGCTTGGGTAGACTACTCCGAGAAGAATGGTTATTGAAAGTTCTGGAGGTTTCATGGTGGCCTCTCGAAAAGAAATGCAGGCTCAGACATGCTAATGTGATTTGTGGCATTTGTAAGTAATTAGGGATCTTTGCATTGAACCATATGCAGCTGATCATCTTGTCTACTCATTGATTCAGCAGAAAGATCATAGGATCCTGCTATAGTCTGAGGAGGAGTCGGCCTTGTCAGAATTCTTCTTAGCTAAAGCGTTTACTCCTTGTTCATTTGCCAAGCTGCTATTATTGAATCCAAGAAACCTTGGCTTTTTTCTGGCCCTTCTATAACTGTTGAGTTTTTAGATTTTTGTCCTTTCTGATATCTCCAAGTTTTGGTGGTCACCATGAAGAGTTGCAACTTGCAGGATGATCCGAATTTAAACAGGAACGCAATAAAACACAGAGATAACCATAAACACAAATATGCAGAGGAAATAATACTTCACTTCATTAATGTAAAATACTGAAATATGCTTACAAACAGTAATGGAAATAAACCAGCTAGGGCGATGGTAGCTTATCTCTGAGAAGAGATGTGATGGCTACATGCCTCTGAACTGTCTTACAATGAGGCTCGAAGGCCTATTTATTGTTGAGAAACAATGGAAAACCCTTAACATTCCAAAACCTAACCCTAGAAGATGAAACGCCAAACTATGGGTCCCGTTTGGGTAAATTGGTACATCAACTTCCCGGGGTCGTAACTTTGGCATACGATCTCCGTTTGACGCGCATGATAGCCCGTTGGAAAGATCTCTCCGAGGACTACGACGAAAAAGACAACTTTTTATTTAAAAAATCGCGGAGTAGATTTCCCAAAAAACGTCGTTTAGGGCCTCAAAACGTCTCCGGAAGTTTAGGACCCGAAAAACTGCTAAAAATAATAAACTACGCTATAATTAAGGAAACTGAAAATGTTGAGAGGAACAATGGTGGGGGTCCAGGTGGACTTGGCAGGTGGCCACCAATATCCACCTGGATCATTCCTCCCCCCTTAGGAAGCAATGGTCCCCATTGCGTTGAGTTCCTCCATGAGATGGGGAAACTTTTGCTGAACTTGGTCCCTGGTGAGCCACTTGCCATTGTGAAGGAGTTGGCCTACTTTGACAAATTGATACAGTTGAATATTCTGTTGGCGAGTATTCTTGATCTGTGTTTCCATGATTCGATCAGTTGTAGCTTGTTCCATGCAATCTGAAATTAATTCTGTGGCTGTGAGCTGTTCTGCAATGTCGGATGTATCTAGCAATGGTGGAAAGTATGGCTGAAGGCTGTCCACATTGAACACCAGGTGCAGGCCAAGGAATGGGGGAATGCTGAGTTCAAATGCATTGTCTCCCACAGCCTTAGTAATGGTGTTGGGACCATATCGGAGTGGTCTCAGTTTCCGATAGGCTCCAATAAGGCGTTCCTTTTGTAAATGCAACCAGACTTTGTCACCCACCTGGAACTTGTGTGGAACTCGATGTTGATCATGTCGTTGCTTGAACTTGGCATTTGATTTCTCCAGAATGTCATGGACCTGCTGGCGAATATGTTGGATGTGCTCAATGAAGCTGGTCGCCTTGTTTGTTTCGGACTGGACATGAGCCGAATCTGTGTGAGTAGCTGCAAATGGCATGGCCACATCAATGGGGCATAATGGCTGGAATCCCAAGCCCACCTGAAAAGGGTTGTGGCCAGTGGAGCTGTGAAGAGCTTGATTGTAGCTGTGCTGAACATAGGGGAGGCTCTCGTCCCATGTGCGTGGATGCTTTGAGTTGTACATGCGCAGAATGTGTACAATCATCCTATTGACAACCTCTGTCTGGCCATCAGTTTGAGGATGGAAGGCGGTGGACTTAGTGAGTTTGGTGTCCAGCATTGACCAGAGACTGGACCAAAATGTATTGAGGAACCGACTGTCCCGATCTGAGATGATAGACTGTGGGATCCCAAAGTGCACCCACACTCGTTCAAAGAAGAGTTTAGCAGTGGCTTCTGTTGTGATGTTCTTCTTGCAGGCCGCCATGATGGCCATCTTCGAGAACATGTCGACGACTACAAAAACACAATCATTTCCATGCTTAGTGGAAGGAAGGTCGGACATGTAATCCATGGAGATGGATTCCCAAGGTTGGCTAGGGGTAGGCAGTGGGGTATAGAGGCCTTGCTTCTTGATGGTCGGTTTGGCAATGGCACAGGTAGTACATGATCTAATGTACTTCCCAACATCCTGTCGAAGATTCGGCCAATAGAAATACTTTTGCAACACTGCCACTGTTTTCTCGACCCCGAAATGACCAGCAGCTCGACTATAGTGTGCTTCCCAAATCACCTTGGCACGCTCGCTTGAAGGAACACAAAGGTGACCCAGATGGCATAACAAGGCATCCTGGAGGTGAAAATCTGGAACATGCCGACCCTCCAAGAGTGTCTGGTATGTGTGGCCGAATTCTGGGTCACTTTTGTAGAGATGTGACCAATCAGAAGTCTCGTGCCCACAAGAGTTGAGCACAGTGGTTAATGCCATGATCGGTGGTCGACTGAGGCAATCTACAACATTATTGGTGCTGCCCTTCTTATACTTGATATTCAAATGGAACTGTTGCAGGTATGTAGACCACTTCTGATGGCGATCATTCTGCAATTTCCCTTGGGTCTGTATGAACTGCAGGGGTCGGTGGTCTGTGTGGATGACCGTTTCCTTCCCCAAAATGTAATGCTTCCATTGTCGACAAGCCTGCACAATGGAATACATCTCTTTATCATACGTGGGATACTTCCGGACTGTGTCTGAAAGTGTTTCACTGTGATATGCCACTGGATGCCCGTGTTGAGTAAGGACTGCCCCAATAGCATAGTCAGAGGCATCTGTCTCGACCTCAAATGGTTGTTGTAAATCTGGTAACGCGAGCACGGTTGCTGTGCAGAGTCGATCTTTCAACTCTATGAATGCCTTCTGTTGGGATTCGGACCAAAAAAAATTCGCTTTCGCTCCTCCCTTGGTGACTTGACTCAAGGGCCAAGTGATATGAGAAAACCCCAACACGAACCTGCAGTAAAAGTTGGCAAGACCTAGGAAGTTGTGGAGCTCTGTCAGAGTGGTTGGAGATGGCCAATCCCGAATGACTTGGATCTTGGCTGGATCCACATGCACCCCCTGTTCATCAATAATGTATCCCAGATATTGAACCTGGGTCATGCCAAAAGTGCATTTCTCCAAATTGGCATATAGCTTGTGTTGCCGCAGTGTTTGGAGTACCTGTCGGACGTGGTGGAGGTGCTCTTCCCAACTTTGGCTGAAGATCAGAATGTCATCCAAGTATACCACTACAAATGAGTTGGTGAATGGACGCAAGATGTCATCCATTAGCCTCATGAAGGTTGCAGGAGCATTCGTCAATCCGAAAGGCATCACCAACCATTCGAAAAGGCCCTCCTTGGCTTTGAAGGCAGTCTTCCACACATCAGAGGGTTCGATTGGCACTTGGTGATATCCTGACTTCATATCGATCTTGCTGAAATATTTTGCCCCCTTTAGTTGGTCCAGGAGGTCATCAATCCGCGGGATCGGGTACCTATTACGAACAGTGATCTTGTTCAGTGCCCGATAGTCAATACAGAGTCTCCAAGTCCCATCCTTCTTCTGTACCAACACGATTGGGCTCTCACAAGGTGATGAACTCGGACGGATGTGACCTTTCTGCAGCAGCTCCTGAATCTGCCTCTTGATTTCATCGTTCTCCAGAACGGAGCACCGATAAATTGGTCCATTGGGTAGCGGTGCACCTGGAGTTAGATCGATGGAGTGCTTGACCTGACAGTGCAGAGGAACCCCTGCAGGGGAGGTGAAGATGTCCTCGTACTCTGCCACGACCTTGTCCATCTGTAGCTGTCGTGTAGAGGGGCCTTGTCTGGAGGTCATGGCCACCGTCTTCTTCTTTCCTTGAGGGCGTATCATCAGGAAAAAAAATTTCCCAGTTTTGGAAATGAGCTTACTGCATTGTTTTGCAGTGATCAAAGAGATGGCGGTAGGCGGTGCTACCTCTGGTATCCTGTACAACTTATTTCCCAATGTAATGATAACAGCACGGGGCCTTGATTCATACACAGCATGTCGCTTCCACAAGTATGGTTGCCCTAATAATACATCACAAACTTCAAGGGGAGCAATGTCACACAATACCTCATCCGTGAAGGGCTTGATGTTGTATGGAAGGCGACACTGCTGGCTCACGCGAAGATCCCGTCCTTGGTGAAGCCACCCGATGGTGTATGGTTGTGGATGTGCTGTGGTCGGTAAGCCCAACCGCTTCATGACCTCTGCCGAAATGAGGTTCTTTTGGCTCCCACTATCGACAATGAACTGTAGTGGGGAGCCTTTTACCCACATTTGGGAGTGGAAGAGACGCTCCTCCTCCTCTGGATCTTCAGGTTCATTTTTCTAGATCTTGGCAGTAGCAATAGACGCATTGGGATCCGCATCAATGATCTGCTTCCCTTTGTCATTCCCTTTGTCGAGTTTAGACTCAGAGTTGGAACATGCATCTGATTCTGAAACCTTTAGCTCATCCACCAGTGACTGCTTGGCTCGACACTCACTTGTGTTGTGAGTGGAGCTCTTATGGAACTCACACCATTTTCCTGTGTCCTTTTTTGGCTTTGTGGCGCTGTTCTTTGCTTGCAGCTTTGGCGGGTTGTCTTGGGCTGTCCCGCCTTGGATTTGTCCTTTGTTATGTGGTTTAGGGGCACCTTTCCCTTGCTTCAGATTCGCAGATCCAAAGTCGTGCTTCTTTTGTTTAAACTTCTACTCGATCTTAACAACATATCGGTATGTTGTGCCAAGCGAGGAGATGTTCAGGAATTCTATTTCTTCTCGGATGTACTTGTGCAGGCAGCCGTGGTATTTGAGTATCAAATGCTGCTCTGTATCCTTGATACCCAACTTTGTGCGAAGGGTATGGAAAAGATTGGTGAACTCCGACACATCTTGGTCCCTTCCCTGCCGTAGCGTGGTCCACTTTATGTATTCATCCTCATAGGTTCCGACAGGGTAGTACTGCTCCTTGATGGCATCCCGGAATGAATTCCAAGTGGGTGCAGCTGAAAATAGTGAGTCGGTATTTTCATCCTTCTGCTCGCAGTAGGTTTCCCACCAGTCCTTGACGTGGGGGGCTGCTTTGAGAAGAGCGAAAACAATCTTTTCCCGACTCGAAAATTCATGAACAGAAAAATAACCCTCTAGCAGATTTAACCATTTATCTACGGCACCGGCATCTATCTGACCCTCGAATATGGGGATTTCAAAATTAACTTGTACCTTAAAGGGCGTGGCATTTCCAGAGAAGCTGCTGGAAGCCGATGCGTCGCTTCTAGGTAGCCGCTGAAGGATCTGGGCAAAGTTGTCCATCATCGTGTTCCGTTGTCGCTCGAGGGCTTCTTCGAGCAAGATTTTGATAGGATCTGGTGCCCCCTCGTCTTTCTTCTCATCCGCCATGGGAGGCCGTCGGGATTTGCAAGGCTGGTCTTACAACGGTTCGACCAGTTCAAGCCCTAACTCCTTATATTCCGACCTCGTTGGGGACATGCAAAGAAAAACAGAGAAAAAGCAGACCGCTCTGATACCACTGATCCGGATTTAAACAGGAACGCAATAAAACACAGAGATAACCATAAACACAAATATGCAGAGGAAATAATACTTCACTTCATTAATGTAAAATACTGAAATATGCTTACAAACAGTAATGGAAATAAACCAGCTAGGGCGATGGTAGCTTGTCTCTGAGAAGAGATGTGGTGGCTACATGCCTCTGAACTGTCTTACAATGAGCTCGAAGGCCTATTTATTGTTGAGAAACAATGGAAAACCCTTAACATTCCAAAACCTAACCCTAGAAGATGAAACGCCAAACTATGGGCCTCGTTTGGGTAAATTCGTACATCAACTTCTCGGGGTTGTAACTTTGGCATACGATCTCCGTTTGACACGCATGATAGCCCCTTGCAAAGATCTCTCCGAGGACTACGACGAAAAAGACGATTTTTTAATTAAAAAATCGCGGAAGTAGATTTCCCAAAAAACGTCGTTTAGGGCCTCAAAACGGCTCCGGAAGTTTAGGACCCGAAAAACTTGGCAGGTGGCCACCAATATCCACTTGGATCACAGGAACATCCGTAGCCGGCGTGGCCATTCGAGGACCAGCCTATGGAATTATGGTCAGTATTTGTGCTATTATATCTTGTTTCTTTTGTTCAATAGAGTTCTATGCAATTGATCTCAGCGGTGTACTTCCCTTTATTTTCAACATCCATCTTACCTGCTCCTCTTACGTTTTAGATATCTCAATATAGCCACTTCCCTTGGTGGTATATTTTGCCGAGCAATATTTTGGCGTCTGATCTGCCCCTGTCTGCCTTGTCTCCTTACATTTTCTATTGGTTTGAAGCTTGCTATTACTGGACCACGGAGGAGAGATCAGAGGGCTAAATTTACGACATGAAGAGGTAAAGAAACCCAAAAAATTTCTTTAGGCTTTGAATTATATTCTTTGATTTTTGCCCCAAGTAAAGCGTCTCTATCGATTCTCTTGTTACTATGAAAAATTTACTGGCAAGATTCAAGGCTACCTTGGGTTGCAAGTTTTAAATCACAAATCACTTGTTTCGTTGGCAGTTTGTCTATATCTGTGTGTTTGTTTATTAGCTATTTGTTGAAGTTCATGTGTAATTGCATTGAGGTTGGTAAATTTTGTAGAACATGCTTGCAACAATCAGTGTCATTATTAACTATCTACCGTAAATTATGGCAGGTAAGCCTATTTATACAGTGAATTTCACAATAATCACGTATAGCCACAGCATATTTTTATTGCAACTAACTTCATGGTAAACATGATCTGTAGAAAGAGCTCCAGGCCTTGCAACTTGTAAATGGTTGTTGGGACCCCGAAAGTTACTGTCAAAATACGGATGTCTAATAAGCTTCACCCTACATACTCAAATCAAAATGAGAAGGCATGTATCTTTGGCTATAGTTTGTAACAATGTTGTGAAAGACGTCGTGATAAACATATTTCATATTGTATTACATTGTCATACATCTTCCAAAACTTTTAATTTATATCTAGTAATTATATTAATTGTAAATTGTATCCTCTTGTGAATATTTTGTCCTTTTCTTTTTTCTTTTTAAATCTCAACAATTAGGTATTGTGTTGGGCTAGAGCTTTGTTGGTGGACATGAAAGTTACACTACACAATATGTGCGTTGATTCATCTGGACAACTAAAACACTGTTCTTTCAACTCCTACAAGGTTATTACTAAATCTGGTAGCAAACAGGGGACCTATTCAGAGGATTACCAGCCAAGATACAAAGAATTAGATCAACTAAACCAAATTGTTATGATTCCTAGAACATGGCATAGCAGCTGTGTTACTTGAGTACCAAGCAGCACAACCATGCTTGCCAACGAAGGGACTGAAGCAGGAAAACAAATTGGTTAGACTGTCATCAATAGAATATCTGCAAACATAAAGTTTAACTTAGTTTCTGTTCTTATTATCTTGCATGCATTTTGTTGTCGCGCAAAGTGTCTAGGCATCGCGACAATGCTCAGAGTAAGGGTTGTCACTCTTAATCCTTACTCACTCTGTTTAGACTCTCTCCTAGGCATGTCAAGGGGGGTAGTCCCTAAGGTAAATGGATGATAAAGCCTGTGGATCACAGGCTCTAGGAGATTTAAATGATGGACAACTTGATGAATCTAAATGATTAAATCAGATGAATAAATTAAACTCTAAAGTAACCAAGACATGACCACAAAATAGAAACAATTATAGACCAGTGCCTTCGATATTTGAATTAACAAGTTATCCAGAACGATGAAAAGCGACAATCATAAATAATCCATATGCAAGAAATTCTATATTTAAAATTATTTTCGATGACTGCCCAAATCTAGATTTAATAAATTTTCTTCAACAGCCAAATATGATTAAAAATGTTTATCGTACCTTGACCATAGGAAAATCATAAAAATTGCATTTAACGACCAAATGACACTAAGGAACTTTAGGCTAAATTTTTTTAATTATTCCTTAGGAATTTAATTTAATGATGGGTTAAAAAATCAAAATTTTTAATAGGCCATAGGCCACATTAAAAATTCTAGAGTTTAAGCACAAAAAACCATGAATTTTATTTTAAATCCTTAGTCACCAAATTTAGATTTATGATTTAAAGTTTTTTAATTTTATATTTTTGAAATGTTTTTTGATTTTAAATATTTTAGATGTTTTTAGACTTTTGAAATTTTATATTTTTTTAGATTTAAAATTTTTAATGTTTAGGATTTAAAAAAAATAATAATAATAAATAAATAAATAATAATAATAACTAGTGTTTAGGATTTTTAGATTTTATGATTTTTTAATTTTGGAAATTTTTCAAATGTATTAGATTTATTTTTTTAAGATTTTCTAATTTTTAAGTAAAAAAAAATCATAAATCACAGAACAAAATGAAATAAACAAAACAAAAAAAATGAAAATCAAAACACCTATGCTAACCCTAACTCAAATCATAAATATATACATAAAAAAATATAGGCAAAGTTTAGAAAAATAAAATAAAATTTGAACTAAATAAAAGTGAAAACTAACCCAACCCATCTGCATACACAATAATAAGAATAATAAAATCGAATGAGTTTGAGGGTTTGCTGTTGTGTGTGTGCAGGTCTGAGTGGTGGAAGCTGAGTTTGATGGTTTGCTTGCAGGTATGCGGGAGACGTGGACAGTTCGAATTAGGCTTGGAAGAGGGTTCGATTGAACAGCCGGAGGAAGGTTAGGCAAGGTGGAGATGGCTGCGGAGTGTAGCAGTTTGGACTGCGTGAAGGAGAGTTGACTTCTGTGGGTTTGCGCGGAGAGGAGTTTGGAAGCAGCGAGCTGGACAGAGAGGGACGGTAGCAAAGAGGTGTGGAGCAGAGATGGATACGCAGCAGCAAGGAGAGAGCCAAGCGAGGGGTATGGCAGCGCTGAAGTTGCGGACAACAGTGAGGAGAATGCAGGTTTGAAAGCCTGTGTGAAGATGGGAGCTCGATGGGGAGCTGATGAAAAGACTAAGCAGCGAGGGTTTAGAGTCAGCGTGAGAGGGATGGAGGCTCAACGCTGCGGGTTGATGAGCATAAGGGTTTGAAGCTGGAGGCAGTGAAGGTGGACAACAAGGGTCTGGTCAAAAAACTCACGAACAAACCCAAACTTTTTCCATATTTTTTTTTTTAAATTTAAAACCCAAACTCAAAAAATAAATTTCAAAATTTTCCAAAAACCATCAAAAAGGACCTCGAAATTTTCTGGAAAAGAAGAATATAGCAGAAAATTGAAAACCCAGGCAGCAAACCAACCAGTAAAAGGGGTGGCCCAAAACCTCTTTAAATCCACCAAATTTTCTTAAATAATTTGCATAAATCTTAATTAAAATTTTAAATCCTTCTGCTTCAGATTCGCCTGATGAAACCCCCACAAATTTTCAAGATCCGAAAATAAATAAATTCCCTGCAAAAAATGATGCTGATGAAAATAAAAAATCTAGATCTTACCCTCCAGGGCCTAGATTTAGACTTTGCACAACTTTCAGCTTTAGATCTGTAGCTGCAACACCCAAATGATATACACAATGACCCAAAACACTAAAACCTTGAAAACCAAAGTTGGAAAACTAAAATTAATTACATATCTATGTAGAAAAATGCCAAATCTACTAGATCTAGGGAGTGTGAGTTCGACTCCGCTCCCAGATCTGATGATCTGAGGCTCTCAACAGCCGGATCTAACGATTTAGCACAGGAATTTTTATTTTTTTTTAATTTTAGAGGAGGTACTAAGCTCAAAACCCTTCATGCATCACGCATAAAAATATCTTATGATAAGCCCGGGATCAAATTTATACTGGGCTCTCCAGAAAACACGGATTAGGAGTTGGTTGGTTCAGCCGAGAACTTCCCCGAACGCCTGATGATCTAATAATCAAGGATTTTTCTGCAAAACTCAATTCAGTCGTCAACATAGAGCGAGAAAATGATAATAAAATTCATATTTAAAAGAGATACCTGCTATTATATTCAAAACTTAAATTATCATTCAAACCCTAGTGACTGAGCAAGATACCTGTACTCAAATCACTCTTCAAAAGCTACTATTAATGGCAAAAAAAGAAATTACGCACGAAAATAATACATCTTACAGCATTTCCATGAAGAGTAACACCGACGAAATTTAACCCCAAAGTCTTTCTTTATTGCTCATAAAAAAGATTACAAGAGAGAGCTTTTCGCTTAGTACACGATTAAAAGATCGGATGATACTCACTGACAAATGACCTCCTATTTAAAGATAAATCCTCCAATGGCTAATTTGAGTGATCCTTGTCAAAGTGATCTTGACCGTTGATGAGGATCAAAATTTCTTTTAATCTCATCCGTCGAAATTTTAAATATTGAGGAAATTTCGAATTTTTCAATTAAAAGCATTTTAATAAATTCAAAAATTAAAGTTTTGCATTTATTTCCTCAAAATTTTGACTTTGACTTAACACCAGGGACCCAAGGCATAAAATTTAGCAAAATAATCAATTAACCTTAGTCCCTGGACCTGTTAAGATTTAATTTTTTTAAAGGACCCACGAATTTTACCTCTGGAAAATTTAAATTTACCTAGGACCTAGGACCTATGAGGGGATAAATTATTTTTCTAACCCTCAAGACACTTTACATCATGACTTTTACATTTTTTACATCTCAAGGGGAAAAACCCATTTGCAAAAGACCCTCACAGACTACCCAGTTCTGCGACACAAATATAATCTAGCAGATCAAGCAATTTGTAATAAAATAACCTAACCAAATAGTTAGGATTATTCCCAAATCACTTTTACATAGACTCGATCTAGAACACTAGGACTCCCCTAAGATTCCAGTGACAAAATCCATTTCGGCTTTTGGGGTAAGGCTAAAGGAAAACTCTACCAACCATCCGAGAATGGATCAGTGAGACAAAAAACCTCCCGGATTGTAAATTGTCACACAAAAAATAGGTTTACCTAAGTGATTACACACACGACACGGATCTACTAAGATTATTTACATTATACACATGCAGACTGGGTTTACATTAAAAGATGTTGATCAAGCTGATGATGATTGTTGGACGGCACGAACACATCGATCAGGCGCTATCCCCTTTGTGAAAAAGGGGGTGTACTGTTATCGATTGTTGACATGTAGTGGTCAACATTTGGCTCTACTTGGGGACACATTGCTGCATTGGAGGAATGTGAGAATCTGGAATCTGCATCCACGCAACACACAACAAAACATAAGTAGCGTCCATCCAAAAATCATCATATAATGTTAAGCACAGAAAAGATATAAGCTCTTCATTTATTAACATGAAAAACACAAATCTAACTACAAAATGAAACACTAAAATAAAAGGGAATAAGGTTAGAAATACAATACAAAGATGCCCCATGGCATCAGATGTGTTCAATATAGTGTATACTGAGCATTTGTCTGCTTTCAGGCAAATCAGTTAGCTGTTTCGCGGATGTGCCATGTCCAATCTTGCATACGGTAGGACTTTCTCCTATCCGAAAATCAAGCTACTCGCAGCCATCTAATGCATCAAATCGCTTTCTCATTCTCTTTCTCTTGCTCTTTTTCTTTGTGGCAAGTTGTATCATTGATGACGTGGAACATTCTGCTTCAAAACTCTCAGATGAAGTATGTAAGATATGCGTGACATGTCTTTCTTCATTTTACATCTGATTTTTATCGTTTTCAATTTTATCTGGGTCACCTTCAATTATCCACTTTTCAATGGAACAAATGACCTCCTCTTAATAAGATGGAGCTTGTTGCAGCAGATAAAGAGGCTTCTGATCTGTCGACATCTCCTTGTTTCTTTCATCCTCTTACCGATGCTGAAATTTCTATACCTGTATTGTTATGGCATCCATCTGGTTAGAGTGTTCAAGCTTCATAGCACTAACTTCCTTGGCATGGTTTTCCTCCATGGTCAATAACTTATTCTGAAGACATATCTGACCAGCTTCCACATCTTTTATTACTTTTTCATTCTCTTCTTTCATGTCCATGAAACAATTTTGCATATAGTTTATCTCTTTCTTATGATTCGCTTGCATGGTAGCCAACTGATTATTATAATCGAATGTCATGATGGTCATTTCTTCATCCATAGTTAATAACTTGTTTTGCATAGAATTAATTTCCCTGTCATGATTAGCTTTCATGGTTTCCATCTCCTTATCTCGCTTTTCCAAGTGGGTGTATAAAGTTCTCATATGTAATCAGTTACATTTTTTCTTGATTAAGCTCCATATTTTTTACCAGTTGCATTAGTTCTTTTATAATTTACTTATGATTTTCCCTTTCATTGTCGACACTGATTTGATAACTTGTTCCTGTTTTACCACTATCATGGATTTGATCTGCAACGGTACAGGTGGATGACACATTCTGATATGGAGAATTGTCTTGAAATCTTTCATTGACAGCTCGATCCTTCACAAGATCACTTTCATTCTGTTGCATAATTTTAGGGGCACAAGGCGAGCTATCTTGATAACCATATCTATCTTTAAAAGCATTGACGATGTCTTGTAAAGAAGCGAAAGAATCTTCAGGACAATTATTAAACCAATTCAAAGCATCACCCTCTAAAGAAAAGGCAAATAGACGCATTTTGACATCTTCATGATCATACTGGGGAGAACTACAATATATGAGCATTATACGAGAAAACCTGCATAGATGCTTTCTAACAGCAACTGAATCACCACCCGAAAACAAAGACAATTTATGAATGGCCACTTCTAGAATATCATGGAGAACATCAGTAAAATGACATGGGGTAAAAGAATCATCCATGATGAATAATGAGGGACCAAATGGATGATAAAGAGAGACCTCTATTCAAGAAATTCAAGAGATCCACAATAAGGGAGCTTCTAGTAGAAATTCTTGTATAAATGAAAGAAATGGAGTTGCCACTTGAACATGAATCTAATTCTAGGATCCAAAAGGCAACAAACAACCGGATATAAGGGATTGCTTCTTGTCTGAGAAATAATAAATGAAAGAAGTGGAGTCGCCACCCAAACAAGAAACGAACCGAAATGTCCAGGTGCTAAAAGTGTAGATGAAACGATTAACGAGATGACGGAAGATAGGGTGATGAAAAGATCAAATGACACCAGGAAATGTTGTGCCGCTTGACAGGCTAATGAATGATGGAAAAGATGAGATGATTAAAACGATGTCGAAGAAACCAAGGACATAAAAAACTTTGTCCTCGGTGGCAATGCCAAGGAGTGTTGACTTTGCTGGCTCGAATGAGATATGAGACAGATGAAAAATGAATGTCGAAGAAATGTCGTGAGGACCAAGGACAGAAAAACTCTGTCCCCGGCAACGAAGCCAAAAAATGTTGTCACGCAAAGTGTCTAGGCACTGTGACAACGCTCAGAGTAAGGGTTGACACTCTTAATCCTTGCTCACTCCATTTAGCCTCTCTCCTAGGCAAGTCAAGGGGGGTAGTCCCTAAGGTAAATGGATGATAAAGCTTGTGGATGACAGGCTCTAGGGGATTTTAAATGATGAAAAACTTGATGAATCTAAATGATTAAATCAAATGAATAGATTAAACTCTAAGGTAACCAAGACATGACCACAAGATAGAAACAATTATAGACTAGTGCCTTCGATATTTGAATTAACAAGTTATCCAGAACGATGAAAAGCGACAATCATAATAATCCATATGCAAGAAATTCTAAATTTAAAATTATTGTCGCTGACTGCCCAAATCTAGATTTAATATATTTTCTTCAACAGCCAAATATGATTAAAAATGTTTATCACACTTTGACCATACGAAAATAAAAAAAATTGCATTTAATGACCAAATGACACTAAGGAACTTTAGGTTAAAATTTTTTAATTATTCCTTAGGAATTTAATTTAATCGAAGGGTTAAAAAATTAAAAAATTTAATGGGCCATAGGCCACATTAAAAATTCTAGAGTTTAAGCGAAAAAAAAAAAAAAAACCTTAATTTTATTTTAAATCCTTAGTCACCAAATTTAGATTTATGATTTAAAGTTTTTTAATTTTATATTTTTTAAATGTTTTTAGACTTCTGAAATTTTATATTTTTTTTAGATTTAAAATTTTTTAATGTTTAGGATTTGAAAAAAAAAAAAAAAAAAAAATTAATGTTTTGGATTTTTAGGTTTTATGATTTTTTAATTTTGGAAAATTTTCAAATGTATTAGATTTTTTTTTTAAGATTTTCTAATTTTTACGTAAAGAGAATCATAAATCACAAAATCAAAATGAAATAAACAAAACAAAAAAATTGAAAATCAAAACACCTACGCTCACCCTAACTCAAATCATAAATATATACATAAAAAAAATAAACTAGTCAAAGTTTAGAAAAATAAAATAAAATTTGAACTAAATAAAAGTGAAAACTAACCCAACCCATTCGCATACACAATAATAAGAATAATAAAATCGAATGAGTTTGAGGGTTTGTTGTTGTGCATGTGCAGGTCCGAGTGGTGGAAGCAGAGTTTGATGGTTTGCTTGCACGTATGCGGGAGATGTGGACAGTCTGAATTAGGCTTGGAAGAGGGTTTGATTGAACAACCGAAGGAAGGCTAGGCAAGGTGGAAATGGCCGCGGAGTGGTAGTAGTTTGGACTGCGTGAAGGAGCGCTGACTTCTGCGGGTTTGCGTGGAGAGGAGTTTGGAAGTAGCGAGCTGGACGGAGAGGGATGGTAGCAAAGAGGTGTGGAGCAGAGATGGATACACAGCAGCAAGGAGAGAGCCTAGCGAGGGGTATGGCAGCATTAAAGCTACGGACAACAGTGAGGAGAATGCAGGTTTGAAACACTGCATCAAGATGGGAGCTCGATGGGGAGCTGATGAAAAGACTAAGCAGCGAGGGTTTAGAAACAACATGAGAGGGATGGAGGCTCAACACTGTGGATTGATGAGCATAAGGGTTTGAAGCTGGAGGCAGTGAAGGTGGACAACGAGGGTCTGGTCAGAAAATTTAGGAACAAACCCAAGCTTTTTCCGGATTTTTTTTTTTTAAATTTAAAACCCAAACTCAGAAAATAAATTTCAAAATTTTCCAGAAACCCTCAAAAAGGACCTCAAAATTTTCTGGAAAAAAAAGAATACAACATAAAATTGAAAACCCAGGCAGCAAACCAAAAAAGGGGTGGCCCAAAACCTCTTTAAATCCACCAGATTTTCTTAAAGAATTTGTAGAAATCTTAATTAAAATTTTAAATCCTTTTGCTTCAGATTTGCCTGATGAAACCCCCACAAAATTTTCAAGGTCTGAAAATAAATAAATTCCCTACAAAAAATGATGCTGATGAAAACCAGAAATCCAGATCTTACCCTCCAGGGCCTAGACCTAGACTCTGCACAACTTTCAGCTTTAGATTCGTAGCTGCAACACCCAAACGATATACACAATGACCCAAAAAACACTAAAACCCTGAAAACCCAAGTCAGAAAACTAAAATTAATTACAGATCTATGTACATAAATGGCAGATCTATCAGATCTATGGAGTGTGATTCCGACTCCGTTCCCAGATTTGATGATCTGAGGCTCTCAACAGCTAGATCTAACGATTTAACACAGATTTTTTTTTTTTTTAATTTTAGAGGAGGTACTAAGCTCAAAACCCTTCATGCATCACCCATAAAAAATATCTTATGATAAGCCCGGGATCAAATTTAAACTGGGCTTTTCAGAAAACACAGATCGAGAGTTAGTTGGTTCAGCCGAGAACTTCCCCAACGCTGGATGATCTAATAATCAAGGATTTTCCTGCAAAACTCAATTCAGTCGTCAACATAGAGCGAGAAAACGATAATAAAATTCAGATTTAATAGAGATACCTGCTATTATATTCAAAACTTAAATTATCATTCAAACCCCAGCGACTAAGCAAGATACTTGTACTCAAATCGCTCTTCAGAAGCTACTATTAATGGAAAAAAAAAAAAGAAATTACGCACGAAAATAATACATCTTATAACATTTCCATGAAGAGTAACACCGACGAAATTTAACCCCAAAGTCTTTCTTTATTGCTCATAAAAAGATTACAAGAGAGAGCTTTTCGCTTAGTACACGATCAAAAGATCGGATGATACTGACTAACAAATGACCTCCTATTTAAAGATAAATCCTCCAACGGCTAGTTCGAGTGATCCTTGTCAAAGTGATCTTGACCATTGATGAGGATCAAAATTTCTTTTAATCTCATCCGTCAAAATTTTAAATATTGAGGAAATTTCGAATTTTTCAATTAAATGCATTTTAATAAATTCAAAAATTAAAATTTTGCATTTATTTCCTCAAAATTTTGACTTTGACTTAACCCCAAGGACCCAAGGCATAAAATTTAGCAAAATAATCAATTAAGCTTAGTCCCTGGACCTGTTAAGATTTAATTTTTTTAAAGGACCCACAAATTTTACTTCTGGAAAATTTAAATTTACCTAGGACCTAGGACCTATGAAGGGATAAATTATTTTTCTAACCCTCAAGACAATTTACATCATGATTTTTAAATTTTTTATATCTCAAGGGGGAAAACCCATTTGCAAAAGACCCTCACAGATTACCCAGTTCTACAACACATATAATCTAGCAGATCAAGCAATTTGTAATAAAATAACCTAACCAAATAGTTAGGATTATTCCCAAATCACTTTTACATAGACTCGATCTAGAACACTAGGACTCCCCTAAGATTCTAGTGACAAAATCCATTCCGGCTTTGGGGTAAGGCTGAAGGAAAACTCTGTCGAACATCCAAGAATGGATCAGTGAGACAAAAACCCTCCCAGAATGTAGATCGTCACTAGAAAAATAGGTTTACCTAGGTGATTACACACACGACACGGATCTATTGAGATTATTTACATTATACACATGCAGACTGGGTTTACATTATAAGATGATGATCAAGCTGATGATGACAGCTAGACGACATGAACACATCGATCAGGTGCTATCCCTTTTGTGCAAAAGGGGGTGTGAAAAAGGGGGTGTACTGCTATGGGTTGTTGACACGTAGTGGTCAACGTCTGGCTCTACTTGGGGACACGTTGCTGCATTGGAGGAGTGTGAGAATCCAGAATCTGCATCCACGCAACACACAACAAAACATAAGTAGCGTCCATCCAAAAATCATCATATAACGTGAAGCACAAAAAAGATATAAGCTCTTCATTTATTAACATGAAAAACACAAATCTAACTACAAGATGAAATACTGAAATAAAAGGGCATAAGGTTAGAAATTCAATACAAAGATGCCCCATGGCATTAGATGTGTTCAATATAGTATATACTGAGCATTTGCCTGCTTTCAGGCAAATCGATTGGCTGTTTCTCGGATATGCCATGTCCAATCCTGCATACGGTAGGACTTTTTCCTATCTGAAAATCAAGCTGCTCGCAGCCATGTGATGCATCAAATCGCTTTCTCATTCTCTTTCTCTTGCGCTTTTTCTTTGTGGCAAGCTGTATCACTGATGACGTGGAACATTCTGCTTCAAAATTCTTAGATGAAGTATGTAAGATATGCGTGACATGTCTTTCTTCATTTTGCATTTGATTTTTATCATTTTCAATTTTATCTGGGTCACCTTCAATTAACCACTTTTCAATGGAACAAATGACCTCCTCAAAATAAGATGGAGCTTCTTGCAACGGATAAAGAGGCTTCTGATCTGTCGACATCTCCTTGTTTCTTTCATCCTCTTACCGATGCTGAAATTTCTGTACCTATATTGTTATGGCATCCATCTGGTTAGAGTGTTCAAGCTTCATAGCACTGACTTCCTTGGCATGGTTTTCCTCCATGGTCAATAACTTATTCTGAAGACATAGCTGACCAGCTTCCACATCTTTTGTTACTTTTTCATTCTCTTCTTTCATGCCCATGAAGCAATTTTGCATATAGTTTATCTCTTTCTTATGATTTGCTTGCATAGTAGCCAACTGATTATTATAATCAGATGTCATGATGGGCATTTCTTCATCCATAGTTAATAACTTGTTTTGCATATAATTAATTTCCCTGTCATGATTAGCTTTCATGGTTTCCATCTCCTTATCTCGCTTTTCCAGGTTGGTGTATAAAGTTCTCATATCCTTAACGTAATCAGTTACAATTTTTTCTTGATTAAGCCCCATATTTTTTACCAGCCGCATTAGTTCTTCTATAATTTGCTTATGATTTTCCCTTTCATTGTCGACACTGATTTGATAATTTGTTCCTATTTTTCCACTGTCATGGATTTGATCTGCAACGGTACAGGTGGATGACACATTCTGATATGGAGAATTGTCTTGAAATCTTTCATCAACAGCTCGATCCTTCACAAGATCACTTTCATATGTTGCATAATTTTAGGGGCATAAGGCAAGCTATCTTGATAACCATATCTATCTTTAAAAGCATTAACGATGTCTTGAAAAGAAGCGAAAGAATATTCAGGACAATTATTAAGCCAATTCAAAGCATTACCCTCTAAAGAAAAGGCAAATAGACGCATTTTGACATCTTCATGATCATACTGGGGAGAACTACAATATATGAGCATTATACGAGAAAACCTGCATAGATGCTTTCTAACATCAATTGAATCACCACCCGAGAACAAAGACAAATTATGAATGACCACTTCTGGAATATCATGGAGAACATCAGTAAAATGACATGGGGTAAAAGAATCATCCATGATGAATAATGAGGGACCAAATGGATGATATAGAGAGACCTCTGCTCAAGAAATTCAAGAGATCCACAAGAAGGGAGCTTCTAGTAGAAATTCTTGTAGAAATGAAAGAAATGGAGTCGCCACTTGAACATGAATCTAACTCTAGGATCCAAAAGGCAACAAACAATTGGATATAAGGGAGGGCTTCTTGTCTGAGAAATAATAAATGAAAGAAGTGGAGTCACCACCCAAACAAGAAACGAACCGAAATGTCTAGGTGTTAAAGTGCAAATGAAACGATTAACAAGATGACGAATGATAGGGTGATGAAAATATCAAATGATGCCAAGAAATGTTGTGCCGCTTGACAAGCTAATGAATGACAGAAAATATGAGATGACTACAACGATGTCGAAGAAACCAAGGACATAAAAAACTCTGTCCCCGGTGGCAATGCCAAGGAGTGTTGACTTGCCGGCTCGAATGAGATATGAGACAGATGAAAGATGAATATTGTGAGGACCAAGGACAGAAAAACTTTATCCCCGGCAACGACGCCAAAAAATGTTGTCACATGAAGTGTCTAGGCACCGCGACAACGCTCAAAGTAAGGGTTGTCACTCTTAATCCTTACTCACTCCGTTTAGACTCTCTCCTAGGCAAGTCAAGTGGGGTAGTCCCTAAGGTAAATGGATGATAAAGCCTGTGGATCACGGGCTCTAGGAGATTTAAATGATTGACAACTTGATGAATCTAAATAATTAAATTAGATGAATATATTAAACTCTAAGGTAATCAAGACATGACCACAAGATAGAAACAATTATAGACCAGTGCCTTTGATATTTGAATTAACAAGTTTGTTATAAGGCTTCTTTTGTATGCAGATGACCTTATTCTGATTGCTAAATCGAATTTTGGTTTGCAAGAGCACTTACTATCCCTAGAGCATTTTTGTAAAATTGTGGGGATGCAAGTCAATATCAGCAAAAAAAAAGTAGTGGTTTTCTCTAAGAAAAAAAAAAACCAGCATAAGTTCTACTTTGAAGGCAACATTCTAGAAGAAGTTGCGGATTACAAATACCTCAGAATTGACTTCAACAAAAATCTAAGTTGGAATGGTTGTAGAAAGAAAAGAACTTTGGGGTGTTGGAAAACATTTTATGCTTTTCAAAATAGGTGTAGAGAGGTAGAGTTATGGGGCTGGAAAACCACTCAAACTCCTTTTGGGCTTCTAGTGATTCCCGTAATTCTCTATGGTTTTGAACTATGGGCCAGCAATACATCTGACATGCAATGGAGACAAATTGAGAAAATTCAGAAGCGTTTGACTACAAACAAATTTAAGATTAAAATTGCAGTTCCTTATGCTATCTTGTTAAGTGAAACAGGGAATGCTCTTATTGAAGCAATTGCTATGGCGCGCGTCATAAGGTATTTAAAAAAAATTGAGCAAATGGAAGAGGGTAGATGGCCTAAGGTTGTCTTTAAGGATAGATTGTGCAGGAGCAAAAAAGCTTGGATGCAACAAAATAACAAATGGTTTAGTAAATGGGGTGTTTGCTTGAACGCATGTCCCATAAACAACAAAGAGATAAAAACTTTTTTTATGGAAAAGTTCCACAAGTGTACTTGGGATAAGGAGCTAGGGAGAAAGAAACAGTGCTATATTGAAGTGTTTAATCCCACTCATAGTCATCAACCAAAAGCATACATAGAGGCTAATATCTCTTGGAGAGCCAAAATTCTTATTTCTTAGTTAAGGACTAATTCTCATCGACTCCATTGTGAAACAGGGAGCTGGAAAAGGCCAAAGGAAGTGTGGGAGGAAAGAGTATGCATTTTTTGTTTTTCCGAAAAAGTGGAAACAAAAAAAAAATCTCATTTTAGAACATGAGGCCTTCAAAGACAACATGGAAATTTATGCAGATATGTTGACAGCTAGCTCTTGGGATAATATATTTAGCGAGGGTTTGTCAAGAAGCTGGGAGCATTTATTTTGAAGCTTCACAGAAAAAGGGCCGAATACATCAAGCAGATGAAGAAGCAATCTGTCCCATAGGCTATCTTTAGCCTCGTGGACGTTAAAATAATTTCTTTCTTTCTTTCTTTCTTCTATGAAGATTAATGTCGATTCACTAAGGAAATTTGATTCACATGTTGACAAAGGAATTTTCCATGGATACTCATTAAGAAGCAAGGCCTACAAATGCTACAACAATTATTTGTGAAAGATAGTTGAAAGCATCGATGTAAAGATAGATGAGGATTTTCTTGAAAAAGAAGTAGTTCAAACCAATGAAGAAGACCCTATCCTTGCAAATCCAGAGGAAGGTGTTGCAAAAGAAGAGAAGGAGTTGGAAAATCAAAAGGAGGAACCATCTCAAACACCGTCAAAGTTAAAGTTTTTACGAAACATCATCCAAAAGACCAAATCATTGGAGATGTGGATGGAGGAATACAAACTCGAAGAAAGATGAAAAACACACCAAAAAGGAATGATATTTCCTTGCTATCCACAATAGAACCAGAGAATTTCACTCAAGCAAGGATCCTCACTAGATAAAAGCAATGGAAGAAGAGATGAACCAAATTGAAAAGAATGGAACATGGGAATTAGTACCTCGTCCAAAGGATAAGAATGTCATAGGAACCAAGTGGGTGTATAAGAACAAAATGAATGAATATGGACTAGTCATTAGAATTAAGGCAAGATTGGTGTGCGAGGGATACACTCAAATTGAAGGAACTGAATTTGAAGGGACTTTCACTCTTGTTGCCAGACTAGAGGCTATAAGGATGTTTTTAGCATTTGCTTGTTCAAAAGTCTTCAAAGTGTATCATCTTGATGTGAAGTCAACCTTTCTAAACAAAGATTTCAAACAAGAAGTATACATTGAGCAACGAGAAGGGATTGACTTGTATGAAAATAAAGACTTTGTGTGCAAATTAAATAAGACACTATATGGATTAAAACAAGCTCCAACAGCTTGGTATGCTAAACTTGATTATTATCTTCAACAACAAGGATTCAAGGAAGGAGTTATAGGAAGAAACCATTACATGAAGATGGACATAGAAAATCTGTTAATCACATTGGTATATGTGGATGATCTGATTTTTGGCAACAACAATGATGAGATGAGTCACAAATTTTCCTAGGAAATGTTAATGATTGGAGAGTTGTCTTTCTTTCTTGGAATTCAAGTAACTCAAATTGATGTTGGAATGTTCATAACACAAACGAAGTACCTCAAGGAGATGCTTAAGTGATTTGGGATGGAAGAATGTGTTGTTGTCAACACACCTATGCTTATAGGTTGCAAGATGAGTAAGGATGATGAATCCCATACAGTAAATGAAACTCTCTATAGATCAATGATTGGAGGTTTTTTATATCTGAGAACTTCACGACTAGACATCATGCAAATAGTAGGAATGGTGGCAAGATTCCAGTCAACCCCTAAGGAATCTCACATGCTAGCTGTAAAAAGAATATTCAGATACTTGAGAGGCACACTTGATTTTGGAATATGGTACCCTAAGAGCACAAATCTTACCTTGACAACGTATACTAATGTCGATTAGGCAGGAAGTGTTTATGATCAAAAGAGTACCAGTGGGAATGCATTCTTCTTAGGAGATTGTCTTGTGTCTTCGCTTAGCCAAAAACAATCATCTATATCTCTCTCCAAAGCTGAAGCCAAGTATATAGCATCAGCATATTGTTGTACACAAATCCTATGGATGAAGGAAACCTTGAAGGATGTCAATATAGGAACAAATCAACCTATCATCATCTACAGTGACAATCCCAATGCAATCAACCTCTTAAGGAATCCAATCATGCATTCAAAAACAAAACATATCCCAATCGAGTAACACCTTCTCCTAGAACAAGTTGTAGAGCAGAACATCAAAATGGAACATGTCAACACTAAGGAACAAATTGCAAACATATTTACAAAACCCCTACCTTGAGAAGCATTTGAATATCTTTGTCAAAAGATGGGGGTTATCTCTCTTGCATCCCATTAGAGCATCCCTTTGTTATTGATGTCAAAGGAGGAGAAACATCATGACAAGGGGAATAGCATGATGATAGGGGGGCAACATGATGACAGGGGGAGTAGCATATGAGGACATTGTTTCCATCAATAACAAAGGGGGAGATTGTTGGAAGAATATTTGTTATTAATGTCAAAGGAAGCACCAAATCAAGAAGATAATTACATAGGCTTGTAGAGGACTTTAAACCTTTTCTAACAAGCATTTTAATTCCTCATAATTCCTCCTCGTTACAGAGAAATGATTTTTTCAAAGAAGAAAGTCCATATTTTGCCTCTTAGGACAAGTCAACCTCTTTATGATTAAGTCGGCCCTCCTCCCAATAGACGTTTTGATTCATGAATGATTGATTAGTATAAATTAGAATCTTCTCTCCTCCATTCAACCCTTAACTCGTTTGAGAAAATAATAAGAAGCATACGAACCTAAGGCAAGAGTGAAGAGGTTCATATCTCATGAACCTAAGAGCAGTTTGAAGGAATTTTTTGGGTATTGTTTTTGTTATAGGTTAACTTTATTTTTTGAATTTTCTAAGCATGTTCTGAGATATTTTTGAAGCAAATATGGTGTCTAGAATTCGACTCTTCATGAGGCATATAATTCAACTATTGTTGAAGATTAGAACTTGGCCTCTTAGTGACATAACTCAACTCTTGTAAAGGATAGTTTCGGCTTCGTGGAGTGACATACCTCGGCTATGTGGAGTGATAGTTTTGACCCTGTGGAGTGACATACCTCAACTCTATGGAGTGACAATTTTGACCCTATGGAAAGTTAGACCTTTTCCATAATTTCGACCCTATATTCGCTCAATACCTCTGACACTATTTCAGTCTACCTAGACACATAATTTCTCCCTGATTGGTGACTATTTTTTAGCTCAATCTAAACCAATTTGAAAGGTCCTGAGATCATTGTTGAATTGGATTCTAAGAACAGTATTTGGAGCTTCCTTGAAGAAATTCTGAAGCCATATTTGAAGAGTCCTTAAAAGCAGTCTTTGAAGTGATTTAGGAGAGGAACTTGCAGAGCCTCTGGAGAAACCTTTGTAACATAATTTGGAACAACATTGTTGAATACTTTTAAATAAATTTTTGAAGTATTATTGAAGCCTTCCTTGATCCAGACTTAAGGCAGATTTGGAGCAGTCCTTGAAGTATTTTTTGGAGAAGCCTTTGGAAGCCTTGTTGTAGCAGACTTGAAGCATTCTTGGAGTAAGCTTGAGAAGACTTTGTAGACCTCTTTTGAAGTGTATTTTAAGCTTATTTTGGAGACATCTTGCAAAAATTGATTTTGAAGTTTATTTGGAAAGGTTGGAGCCTAGGAAGATTGGAGTCCTCATTTTGACCAAGTTGGTGCTTGGATTCGTTCAAGGTTGGAGCCTTGAAATAGTCAGAGAATTTGTTGTACGGGTTGGAGCCTGAATTTTTGTGAAATTGGATTAGAGTTCTCATTATTTTTGTTCATAAAATTATTTTATTATTCTACTTCTTATGTTTCTAGTTTAAATTGTGATAAAGTATTAACTTTCACAATATAACAATTAAAAGAAATATTGATTCGCCTCCCCCCCCCCAGTATTTCCAACGCTAACATACCTGCATACTTAGTTATCCCTTGAAAATTTGGTAGTAAACCTTGGTCCATGGTTCCTACCTTGTGGGCTCCCTTGATGTTTTTCTTTTTCTTCGCCAATTCTTTAATGGTTGCATCCTCCTTTAGGAAAAATTGAGCTCCAATAGTGAAATTCTCTTCATCCTTTTCCAATCTGACACCCACTGTAGCCAACTATGTTCTCACTTCAACTTGGAACTTCTCCATTTTGATTTTCAAAAGTGAAAATTTTGTGTCCATTAGCAGTTGGTAAGTTTTCCTTTCTTTCTCTTCAACTACATTACTCTATTGCAGAACATTCAACATCCTCTCCACTACTTCTAGAAGCTTGTCCAAGAGCTGATTCAATTTCTCTTGTTCATTCCAGTAATTGAATGGCCCAGGGTTCGCCATGGCAGGTCTATTATGTCTGGCCCTTATGAAGCTAATTCTTGGCCCACATACATGAGCACTTCGAACTGCTGCAACATGTGCTCGAAGAAGAAAGGCAACAAGTAATATGACTCTCCCACTGTCATTCATCCACCACCAACTCTGACTAGAGCTCTCAACAACAAAGCATTATAAATGTCGGTATTGTCATCACCATCCTTATTATAGTTTAGTCTGGCTCTGATCTGACATCTTGACACCATTAATCGCAAGATTCCTGAATCCATATTTGGATTGCGTCTAGCGTGGGATGAATTGTGATTAGGGGAGTGCAAGTAATTCCATTCTACTAAAAAATGAATGCAGTAGCAAGGTCGAGGCCCTTCCCACCTTGATATTCTAGTTCATAGAATTAAATTTTGTTGCCACTTGTGTGAGCGTTGAGATCAAGTTGACTACCAAATGTTATAATTGCTTTGACATGAGTACCACCTTGTTAATATTTATGATTGTAGCATTAATTTGAGTCACCAGTCCTTCTTTGCAAGCTCAAGTGTATGTGCCTGATTCCTCTAAGATCGCATTTGATCATACAAATAATTTCCTTCAACTAAAATTTGGCCTTGTGTTTTGCTCGAACCACCTTTATGGTTTGAATTATGCCTTGGGGGATTACCTGTAATTTTCATGGTAAGGGAAAATTTATAATTTTCCTATTATCCAATTCCAAGGACCCTTGCTCTAGCATAGTTCCTTTGTTTTCTAATTTGTCAGCGATTGGGTTCAATTGTCTTAACACATGAAAAATTCAATTCACTCAACTTGCCTGACTTGAAGCATAATCCTTTGTAATAAAGAAGGGAGGGCAGAGTTTTGCCATCCTTTTGCTTTGTACACTTGATGAATAACAATCAATGAGTCTCTAATCATCGTGATTTTGAGAATTTTCTTGCTATTACTAGTTCTAGTCCCTACCATAGAACTAGGTATTCAACTTGTTTATTGGTTGCATAACCTAACCCTCAAGTATATTGAGTCTATGTTTTTTCATCGGGACAAATGATAACCCCTCCTGCTCCTGCCAACCTTGTCAAATATGTATATATTTATAAGCAATTAAAAATAAAATAATGTTTTAGTTAAAACAATTTATTGGTGTGTTGATTAAAATGAAAGAGATGTTTAATTCCTCCTTTGCTAAGTGTGGAATTAACACAAGGTGTGTGTGTGTGTGTCCCTCTTAACCCATAGATCTCAGAGGGATCAAATCTTTCGAGGTGTAAAACTTTTACACTCTAAGACACTTATAAATCCAAAGTTAAGATGGATTTATTTTGATAATTTAAAATCGAAATCAAAATCAAATAATTACATTTTGAAATCAATAATGTAAATTTATTAAAAAAAAAGTTATTTTATTTTATTTTTGTTTTATTATTATTATTATTATTATTAAAATTGTAATTTTTTGTTATTAAAATTACAATTTTAAATATATAGATAGACCTAATTTCCTAAAACACTTTTAATTCATAGTTACGCCAATAGGTGTGTCTAATTGGGAATATGGCTTCCAAAATTTTAATTTTTAATAACATAGCCATATAAATTAAATGGTTAGTAAATATTGATAGGCATCAACCCATATTGAGCTTAAAAAAGATCAACCCATACTAACTATGGAGATATACCCCCACTTTACGATGGTGATTCTTAAATTGTAAATAGGCTTTGTTATAATACCATGTGCCAACATCATGACTTATAAATACCACATGTCCAAAAAAACATAACTCACTTTATATGACACTTGTTCATATGCCATTTTTTAAAAATTAATCAATCTAACTAAAATGGCAAAAAGAGCATAAATACTTTGGAGATAAAACTCAACTTTTGATTTGTGCATACTACTATAAATATTCTAGAATATTTTGTGGGGGTTAAATCCCCACCATAAGAGGGTGATAGACATGTCTATTTTGGAATAGTCATTTAATTTATTAAATAAAAAAATTCAAGGAAAATTTGAGGGGCTAATTTTCTTAGGTGGGCTAATTTTTCATGCTTTCTCAAAAAAAAAAATTCACTAATTTCCATTTTTTCTAAAAACGATTTGCCCAACTTTTATAGTATAAAATTAGTTTACTTAAAAATTGTCAATAAATTATACAGGCTATATATAAAATCATTAGAAATTTGAGTAATTTTACAAATATATTACTAAACATGTTACAATTTACATATTAAAGACTTGTAAGATTCACAAAGCCTTAAAAACTTTAAGATGAATTTCCACCCTTAAATTTTTTCCTAAATGTCATATGAACAAGTAGCATATAAAATGAGTTATGTTTTTTTGGGAATTTGGTATTGATAAGTCATTGTAATGGCCCATGGTATTGTAACAAATCCTATTTATAAATTAAGAATCTCCATGATAAAGTGGCGCTGAAACTCCATGGTTTATAATCTTGTAATATGTTTTTTTTTTTTTTAATTGTATATATGTTTAACTTATATATTAATTCTTTTTATAATAATACTAATAATATTAATAGTTATTATTTAAAATAAAGTTATAATTTAGCTAATTTTTTAAATTTTAACAATTTGAGATGTATGATAAAGTACGTGTTTTAATGCTTATTATGGATTGATGCATATTAACATTTAGAAACCATTCAATTTATATGGCTGTAGTAGTAGTTAGTAAGAAACTTTGCATTATTGCTTCAAAAAGTTACATTGTTAGTGATTGTATGCCTCTAGTCTTCCCAATGGGAAATTAGACCAAGGGCTTAGATTTAAAGTTTTGAGGTTATAGAGACCTCTCCAAACTATAGTGTCACATAAACAAAAAATAGCACATAAATTGATTAGGTCAACTTCTATTTTGCCATGGCTTGACTAGATAAGAGACACTGCAAAAAATATAAGCAAAAAACTGGAAATGCATAGGGATTACCGTGCTGAGTTGTTTGCTTTAAGGGCTTGTTGAGAACCAATCTCATTCCCAAGGAATGATTTATTGGTGCATTTGATGAGGAGAATATTCAACTTGTGTTCCAATTCGTCCAATTTCTCCTCCAATTCTACTTGTTTGAAAGCATTTTCATGCTAGGCATTGTTGTTGTTTGTAAGAATGCACCTAATGAGGACTTTTATATTGTAACAACCCTAGTTAAAAACTCATGTAAATATATATAAGACCATGGATGATGAGACATGTATTCCAAGCTGAATGGTGGGGGAAACATCCTAGCGGGTGTTCATTCGGTTTATTATGGCTAAGGAAATTGGCAAAGGCAATGACTAAGGCTTTGGAAAGACAAAATGACATTTTTGACACATTTATTTATGAAACTAAAGGAAATTAGGAAAAAGGAAGGTGAAAGGTCACAAGTTTCAAGTGAGGAGGAAAATGAAGGAAAATAATGGAAAATGAAGAAAATAGAGGCCTCATTAATAAAAAGGCTTCTAAGGATCAGTTGGCAAGATCTTGGCTCAGACTTGGTCAGTTCAGTGTTGGAGCTCTCTCATATTATTATCTCTCTCATATTCTTGGAGGCTTAGAGTTTTCTTGGAGGACCCTTGGTGGGTGTCGCATACTTAGATTCTTGGAGAAAGAAGACAAACGAAGAGCAAGAAAGCGCAAAAAGGCATCGGGATCAGCAACTACATCAGATTTACTTGCATGTACTGAGTTGCATGTTTGATTTCTTCACTAGTTTTGGCATGCATGACATATGTATATGGATTATTGGTTGTGATGTGTCATTGACATGGAGCATTGTCTAGATTGACAATGGATTGCCTAACCTTTCAATTTCCTGGATAACCATGGTGATTGTGGGTTTATTTCCTTGTTTTGTTTTGGTTGGTTCTCATGTTTCCTTAGTTTGGGTTGAGTTATTAGTTCTTGGAGTCTTGGTTGGACAAATGCTCTAGAAGCCCTATAACGGCTTGGGTAAAGTTACTAGTCCCGTAGCCTTGGTTGGACAAACGCTCTGGAAGCCCTGTATCAACTTAGGTTGAGTTACTAGTCTTGGAAGCCTTGGTTGGACAAATGCTCTAGAAGCCCTTAGTGGGTTGAGTTACTAGTCCTCGAAGCCCTTGTTGGACAGACGCTCTAGAAGCCCAAAAAATGTTGTGGGTTGAGTTACTGGTCTTGGAAGCCTTGGTTGGACAAATGCTCTGGGGTCCAACAACAACCGTGGGTTGAGTTACTAGTCCTGGAAGCCGGGTTGGAACAAACACTCTAGAGCTTTGGATGGCTAGGATAGAGACTGATCTGATGATGGTTTTGTGATGTTCGACGGTGAGGTGGAATCATTGTTTGATAGGTTGAGGTGGATGGCCTCTAGAAGTCCTAGATGAGTTTTGATTGATGTGTTTTATGACATCCCACATTCATGCTTGGAATATGGCACAAGGGTGAATGACTGAAGAGAGATTTGGCTCAACCATTTTATGATCGGGTGGAATGTGGAAGTCCCATCCCAAGTTGGATTTTGCATCATCATTAAGATGTTATTTCTCCTCGTATTTCTATGAGCATTATACTGGATTATATGAGGTTTATATGGCGGTGAGTTCATTGGTATTTTTGTCCCTAGTATGATGGTTATATATGTGCTTTATGACAACAACTATATATGGATCTCATCATGTTTTTACTGGTAAGTGAATGAATAAGGTATCTATGACTTAATGGATGGAATGACAGTTAATGTATTGAGGCATCAATGCTTCATGGAAAATCTTAGATAAGTATGAGACCCCTATGCTTAGACTTGTTCTTTACACCTATAGATTACATATTCGTGATATGTTTGGTGAAATGCCTGTCATGGCTAGCAGGGGTGTAGTCAAGGTCTTAAACAAGTATTTGCTTTAGTACTATCATTTCCAAGTTATTTTTACTGTTCTAAAGAGATGGTTCAATTCTAGGCAGTGACCTAGGCTCTGGGCCTGAAAAAGTGGCTCAAATCTCGGGGATGTTGACATAACACTGACTGAATGAGTCCTTGGACACTGGCAGGCAAGCCCATAAGAGTGACTCTGGGTTTCTAGATGCTGTCATGCCTATATCATGAGAGCGATTGAGGCTTAAGTTTATTGAGAAGAGTCTTTAGCGAAAATCACATCATAATTCATTTGTCGACGCGTTTCGAACCAACAAGTGTGGTTCATAGTCAGAACGAGTTGAAGAACTAGATCATGGCAGGATGTTAACTAGAGAGAGCAGGTCATCCAACAACTTAAGTTGTCCAAAAGCTCAGTGGGACCCAAGGGTAAGCTATCTAAAGTGTTGGGCTAGTTCCTGAGGGCCCTGAAGTTGATGTTGAATGTCTGTATGGTGTGTTTCCATCGGTTCCACTTCCTTAACGTGACTTAGGAGGTCGAATCATATCATAGTAGCCTCTCGTCACATGTTTACCCTGATTGGTTGGTTGCTTGGGTAGATGTGGGAGGAGGGTGCTACATATATGCCAATAAAACATTAATTTCATGCATATTGCGTAGATTTTGAAGTTCCCACCACCAGGTCGGCGACTAGAACACTTAGACGTTGAAATGGAAACCTCCAGTGAGAAAGGAAACAATATCCATGAAATCCAACATAATCCTGATATAATTTGGAGTGTGCCTTGGTATGCTTTATATTTCCAAGTTTAAGAATATCTATTTTTCTAGGAGGTTGAATGTAGTAGTCAATGTATAGGGATGTAATGTGTTGCTCTGGATTACACCTATGATTGTGTAGCATGCCATCAAATTTGTGATGAGAGACTTCCATGATTACCATCTCCTTGAAAGATTGCACAAGAGTACCCTTATTAATGCAATCCATCATGCATAGAGGAGCACATATCACTGCCACCTTCCACCATAGTATCAACTTGTGCGACATAGTACCAACGTGGTGTATAGCGTGACGCTGGGTTCTTAACTCCATCACTGCGTGAGCCATCAAAGTGACTTATGGGCATGCAACACACTAGGTTGTTTGCATGTTGTGGCATTTTCATAATTGTCCTTTCATCATGTCAGGGTGGGGGGAGAAGGCTCACATTATTACACCCTCCGTGGATAACATGGTTGTACTAGTTATTAGGTAGATAACATAGAATATTCTAGCATATTCTTAGTAGTATTCACAAATATAGATTATTCTAGCATATTCTTAGTAGTATTCACAAATCAAAGGTTGATATTTATCTCCAAAGTAGTTATGCACTTTTTCTCCTTTTAATTTAATTAATTAATTAAAAAAATACTATTTGAATAAGTGTTATATGAAATTAGTTATGGTTTTTTAGGGCATATGGTATTGATAAGCCATAATATTGGCCCATAACATTTACAAATTAAGATTTTCAATGGTAAAGTGAGCGTGAACCTCCATAGTTAAGAATCTTGTTAAATGTTTCTTTAAATGTATATATGTTTAACTTATAATTTAATTCTTTTAATAATAATAATAATAATAATAATTTTTTGAAATAAAATTATAATCTATTTGATTTTAAAAAAATTCAAACAACACCATATGTACCATGAAGTGTGTGTTTTGACACTGTCCATTTTGGAATAGGGTTTCTAGAATTTTAATTTAATTTTAAATAACTATTAGGTGGATGGTAGGGATTTAATATTATTAGTAGTATTCACAAATCAAACGTTGAAATATATTTTCAAAGTAGTTATGCATTTTTTAGGCTTTTAATTAAATTGATTAATAAAAAAAAATGTCAATGAACAAGTGTCCTATGAAAAGAGTTATGATTTTTTTGGACATGTGATATTGATAAACCCATAATATTTACACATTAAAATCTCCATGGTAAATTAAGGTTGAATCTCCATAGTTAAGAATCTTGTTAATATATATATATATATATATATATATATATATATATATAATAATAATAATTTGAAATAAAGTCAAATTTATTTGATTTTTTAATGATTTTTTATATTTTAACATTATCATATGTATTATGAAATAAGTGTTTTGATGTTTATCATGGACTAATGCTTATTTATATTGCTGCATTAGCATAGGGCTTTCAAAATTTTAATTTAATTATCAATAATCATTAGGTGAATGGTAGGGATTTAGTTTCCAAGGAATATTCTAGTATATTTTTAGTAATATTCACAAATCAAAGATTGAGATTTATCTCCAAAATCTCTATGCACTTTTTGTCATTGTAATTAAATTGATTAATTAAAAAAATGTCATTAGAACTGTTAGCGCTTGAAATTTCACCTAGGCTGAGATAGACAAATCTCAAGGCTACATCAAACCATTACACCTCGTAGCTAGCCCTACGAGGAAGGAGAAGGCTCTCTCCGGTCAGACTCAAGGTATTTTCTCAATGGGGTGAACTGACCAATTAGGATCAAAGATATTAGGCTAGTAAACTGATGAGGAGGGTTGATTTAAAGTTTTTGGGGTTTTTGGTGGCAATTGGAGGGAGTGCAATTCAGGGTGTGGGGATTGAGCTCAGTTTTTGCAGGTGGGTCTTTGGGGCAAGGAAGGAGTTTGTGCTGATGCCTTAAGCTGAGATGGATGATCAAGGAAGAAAGAGAGGGAGCTAAAGAGGGCAAACAATGACTTTGAATCCTCTTTAGACAGTGGAAAACATAAATATTAAACAAAATTGAAAGCTGAGCATGGCATGCATGAATTCAAACTTTATCACTTCTTTTGTTTAATTAGCAGCAATAGAATAAAAGATGGAACACATAAACACATTTACAATGACAGGTAGGAAACACACCATCAACACAATAATCCACAAGAATCCACAATGATGTCTGCAAAACCCTGGCCTTCCTTTTCCTCAAATTGCAGAGATACAAGTAAAATATACAATAGAGCTTCTCCCTCAAGAAGCCAACCATGAAAATGAGTAAGAGAAGGCATAATATAGATCATCTAACTCCTTTCCCCACCTCTAGGGGTCGAGCTCAGCTTCCTAGGAGCAGTTTGAACTAATTCTAAACTAAGCACTAGATAATAGGCAATCAAAACAACTTGCCTCTAAAACTTAGGTAACCCATCCATGCATTTAATATTCACTATTTACATCAAGGAAACTTCTAGAAGGGTTAAAGGAGAGTAAATGTATCCATGTGCCATGAAAATTATCCAAAAATCCATCATTTACAAGCATTAAGAGTCAACCATAGTAAAAACTGAGTTTTGCAGGCCGAAATGGTCAAACTGGCAAAATTTCCCTGAGTGGTCGCGCCCCTGCCTTGGAGTGGTCGCGCACATTGGCAGCTGTGTTTGAGGGCCTTCCTGGTGTCCAAATCAGGTGCAAGATAGCTCATTGGAAAGGTCTGTGAGTCTACTTTCCAACACAACTGGAATTTCTGAATTTGGAGTTGATTTGACCCCTCAAACGTCATTTCTCCCAAGACAGCTTTCTGCAACTCAAAAAGTGGGCAGAAAGTCAAAATTTGCATGTATTTTAAGCTTTTGGAGGCCCAAATCTCCATAAAAACTTGACCCCATGCATAGGCAAGTGTATTTTTGCATGACAATTCCAAAAATGCAAAGTTTTTCTCATTCTGAGCTGTCCCCCCGAGTGGTCGCGCGCGGGGTGAGACCACTCCAACGGCCAAAACCTGTAAATTTCTCAAAAATGTCAAAAATGCTCCAAAACTTCTCAAATTTTTTGGTTATGCTGCTAGAAGAAGGCTAGTGAGTATCATGGTGAGTAAGAGAGGCCTCAGCCAAGATACGGAAAGGGTTGGTCTTCTTCTTCCTCTTTTGGGCCTCGGACAACTTCCTTTGGAGTATCTTCATTTTTGCCTTACAAACTTGTAACCTTGCCCAGTAATGGTTCTTCATGTTTCGTAGCAGCCCTTTGTCCTTGTTGGCTTTCTCCAACAGTCTCTCCAAGTGTGCATTCACACGAATAAGCATGGACTCCCTCTCCTTGGGCAGCAAGTCACCGGGCCTCCTACGGTTCAAGCCTCTATTACCGCGGATCCTCCATAGCTCATCAAGTTCTTTCTCCGCCTCTAATTGTCTGTTGCGCTGCTCCAGATAAGTGATGGTCCATTGAGCCATTTGGAGCTTCTGCTGCAACACGAGGTTCTCCGCCTCTCTCTGTCGGATGATCTCATGCAAATCTGAAGTGAGGGAGCGAGCATCAAGGTCAATGAAATCATGGTGTGTATTGCCAACTCTCTCGTCCTCGACCATGGGCTGCTTTCCCTCCGGTACTGCCTCTGCTGATGAAGAATGCGAGGCCCCTTCCACCTGGTGTGGAGATAATACTCGCTGATCTGAAGAAGATGACGAGACCCCTTCCACCTGCTGTGGAGAAAATACTCGTCGAGCTGCTGCAAATAAGGTCCTAGGACCTCTCTGATAGGTGACCCGAGGTGAAGAAGCCATATGTCTCGGAACAATAATCTCGGGCTGGTGTGATGGACCTCCCTCCTCATAAATGGTCTCTGGCTCTGGCTGTGGCTGTGGCTGTGTAAAGAACTCACGGGAAATGAAATCTGCCCATGAAATGCCCTGCTGACTCAGCTGATGGGAAACAATGAGCTGGATAAGACCATGATGGCACAAACTCCTATGCTGCTGAGCTGGGGTCTGCCTCTGAAACACGGACACCATCCTCTGAATGTCCTGGAAAAAGTAAACCGGGATGTTCATCATCCTCACCCGGGTAAAGTGCATCAACAGGCGAATGTGACAAGCAAAGACTCGTGAAAACCTTCCCTCGCATGTGAAGTAATGCATGATAAGCCGCATGATAGGAGCATACTCCCTCCGGAGGAATCTGAAAGGAAAGTTCCCTGACAAGTTATGTGTGAATGCTGGCCTGACATATGGCTCAAAATAGACAAAATCCAGCCACTTGCGCTTTGGCCACACCTCACCCACATTGGGTATCACGGTAGCCTGTGAAATCACCTCTGGGGAAAACACAAAATTCACCCCTGCAAGAGTGACCTGCCCATCATGAAGGTGCAAAACAAATAGTCGAGCCAACTCCCTGTGGTGCTGAATCTGGGCAAGCCTCTCACAAAACTGAAAACATGACATGTACTGGAAACAAGTCACTGCCAAAAGGCATGCCTGTAATTCTGCTAAAGATGTGGGCTCTTCTCTCCTATGATGACCACCTTTGCCACCCCTACGAGGCCTCTGTTGTACCTCAACCTCCGTAGAAGAAGACCGGTCATCACCTTGCTCATTAGTTTCAGTGGTTGACATGATGTTATTGAGCAAGGTGGAGAAAATAGGCAAAATTGACTGCTGCCCTGCCTGCAAAATGCTGAGAAGTATGCTGTTTTCAAGGGGAAAAACCATGAGGGAAATGTTAGGGGAGGGATTTTATCATAAGGAATGGGAAAATATATAAAAACAGGGAACTTTTAAGGAATAATTCACACAATGTCAAACATGTTATCCCATCTCTCATCATTGGGAAATCATTTGCAAAGACATATCTTTATTAGGGAAAACATGTAATAGGGTCACCAAGGGAAAGGACAATACAATTTTCAACAGGGGGTAAAGGATAGCATGATTACAGGGGTATAAGGAAACAATGATAACTAGCATCAACATATTGCTTTTCAATTATGTCCTTTGACTGTACATTTTGAAACATACTCTGTTTTTCCAAGGGACTGATATGCTTTTGATGCTAAGGGGCAATAAGGGATTAATTTGCATTTGTCATAAGGGGAGGGGAAAGGCTTTATCTGACAAATTCAAAGAGAAAGGAGATATATTGCATCTAGGGGAATAGAAGGAAAAAAGATACATAGGTTTGGGTCTGGAAACACATCAATCTTCCTTTACAAACAGCATTTCAAGGCAACCTGTCCTTTAACAAATAGGTACAGCTGTATTTACTTTGTTTTTGTTATGAATAACAGCCTCCTTTTCACTGTTTTTATGAGGACTATACACAGCAATAAGTTTCTTTTGTCTTTGCAATAACTTGGCTACACATAGTAATCTTTTTTCTCTGTTTTTTTGTCCTTTTGTTTTAGTATTGCAATTGCTCTTTCATTTTCACATCACTATTTGATCTTTGTTGTGGTTTTACATATTTTTATAATGATATTGCTGTGGGGAATGAATTAGGGTTTTGGGACAGATTTGTATAGAGGGTTTAGGTTTTAGGGATGCATATGAGAGGGATTAGGGTTTTAGGTGTAGGGAATGGGGAATTGAGATTCATTCTTTGCAAATGAGATGAGATTGAGACACATGATGACAAGTGTAAATCTAATAGGAGTAATGGAGGGAATAAAAAGGAATTAAAAACCTTGAAATCAAACATAACCCTAGCAAAATTGCCTACAAGAACAAGCAATCACTTAACCTATTTCTCTTCATAATTTTGATGATAAAAATGCACAAACACAAGCTCATCATCCTTATTTTCAACATTCAAAACATTTGAGAGGCCTACCTTGAGCAATTTACAAGTCACAAGGCAATTCGAGTGAGTTTGGGCCGGTTCTGCAATTTACAGCTTGAGTGGTCGCGCGCAGGGTTGGAGTGGTCGCGCGCAGCTCGAGTGGTCACGCCAGTGTAAAATTTGCACTACGGAGGAGGGCTCGAGTGGTCGCGCACCGCCCAGGTGGTCGCGCACCCTGCCCGAGTGGTCGCGCACCAGAGAAACTCTCCAATTTCACTGCAATTCGACCTCCTTCACTATTTTCGCCCTCTTGCTCCTCTTTGTTAGCTCATAAAGGCATAATGAAATGTTTAGAGGGAAATTTAGCTCTTGTAGGTTGAATTTGAAAAAATTTAAATTATAAAACCCACTCTCTAATGTTCTATTTTGACATTCACTTTTAACACTGCTTTTTGAGTTGCTTTGTCCTGAATTTAGCTTTTGAGGCGCTTTAACTTCATTCTTTTTGCAGGTTGACCATCTGATGGACTCTGGCGAGGAGACCAGGGTTATTGCCAGCATTTTAAAGACTTTTGAAGATTTTCCTTATTTTTTGCAAATTTCACATGACCTTGGGTTTAAAAACAGGGTTTTTAAATCCAAGGTATAAATGAGCTGTACCTGATGAAAAATGTTAATGAAGCATATGTACATACCTCCTTCTGGCTTGCTGGGGACTATTAGACCTCTGACTCATGACCTTGCAGTGATTTTTGACCAAAACACTAGACCTAAGACTTGGGACTTCAAGACAAAACAAAACAAGTATGACACAAGCTTAATACCTGACATGACCTGATGCAGCAAAGCCAAGAAGGGGACAAGGACCAGCTCCTCCATCAGTGTTATGGCATGCCTAACGGGATGCAAAACTGACACTGATGAGACACCTACCTATGCATATGCAAAGAGCTTTTGATCACCGATGGAGGGCTCAAGACCGACACTAACATTGGCTCCAATGGGGATGGTAGCTCCTTGGAGGTGCCAAAAACCTTAGACCTCTGGGAGAGCAGACCAGTGCTTTATTCATTGGGCAAATGGAGTCAACTTGTACAGACGTGACCAAACTTGAAATGACTTTATTCGACTTGGACTATAAACTGAAATTTTCGAAGGACTTTGACTCAAACAAACTAACTTTTGCAGAAAATAAACAATCTGAAAACTTCACACCAACCAATCCTCACCCTCAGAATTATAGCCTTCACCGCGGGCCCCAAACTAAGGATGAGAGATCAGTTCACACTTGATGTAATGAAAGGAAAACGGTAATTACAATGAGGATGATTAGAGCAGCATTGCTCAAGCATGATATCTTTTCAGAAGCCGGCCATTCACCGACCCACCGGGACATTCATCACCATTCAACTCTTTGAGAATGAAAGCATTGGGACCACGATATGCAGCAATCTTATAAGGACCTTTCCACAAATTATCAAATTTACCGTGCTTACCTTTGTCCTCATTTCGGGCATCCCACCTCAAAACAACATCCTCCAGCTGAAAGTTTTCCGACTTTGCCTTCTTGTCATAGATTTTCTTGATACGCTCTTGCAACCTTAAAGAATTTTGGAGAACCTCTTCCCTTGTTTGCTGTAAGTGAACCATTTGATTGATTCGCCTTTGCATTGGATCCGGATCTTCTCCCGCTTCTTGAAGCAATTTCGCGACCGGTACACTAAGTGATGTTGGAAACACCGCATCAATTCCATAAACAATCTCAAATGGCGACATGCCAATGGACTTCTTTTGACTCACCCGATCAGCCCATAATGCATTTACCAATTTCTTGTGCCAACTTTTCTTGTTAATTTCCAGCATCTTCTTGATAATGTTCACTAGTGACTTATTTGACGATTCGGCCAGCCCATTGCCTTGCGGATGATAAGCAGTGGAGTGCCCCAAGCTGATGTTATACTTATAGCAAAAATCAACCATCTTATTGGACTTAAAGGCTGCTGCATTATCTGTGATTATTTTGAATGGACAGCCAAAACGTGACAAGATATTATTTTCTAGAAAAGAGATGATTACCGAATCTGTGGCCTGCCCGGTGGGAATTGCCTCTATCCACTTTGTGAAGTAATCAGTGGCAGTTAGGATCCATCGATGCTGCCCGGATGATGCTGGGTGGATTTCGCCAATAAAATCTAAGCCCCACTGTTGAAATGGTGCGCTGATTTCTACCGGTTTGAGAGGCAATGGCTGCAACCTTTGTTTTCCTTGGAATATTTGGCATTCATGGCAGCTCTTCACTGCTTTGTACACATCAGAAAATAGGGAAGGCCAATAGAAACCAGCTCGCAAGATCTTATTGGCTGTAGTTTTCCAAAACAAATGACCTCCACAGTCGCCTTTATGGAAATCCTCTACTGTTGCTTTTGCTTCCTCTTCAACCAAACAATTCAGCAAGATGCCACCGGGATCTTTCCAATAAAGTGCAGATTTCATAATACAAAACTTAGCAGCCTTTAGCTTTAATGTTCTTGCTTTGTTTCTTGAAATTCCAGGAGGTGCGGATACATTTTGCAGCACATAAACTATATCAGCATACCAAGGAGAAGTAATAAAAATATCCGATACCTGAACCGCTGAATTTTCTTCATTACCATCGGATAAGGCAGCAATCAAGTTGATGTCAAGGGCATGGAGGTTTGTTTCAGCCATCAATTTAGCGAGACCTTGTCCTTTAATCAGCTTGGTGGGCTTGATTTCAACATCATATTCTAAAAGAGCAGCAATCCACTTACCCCTCCTACCTTCCGGCTCCGTTTGTACCAAGACATCTTTTACGGCTGCACTAGGAACATATGCCAATACATGAGAGTTGAGTATGTATACCCGGAAATATTTCAAAGCTTTAATCAGTGCCAACGCTTGTTTCTCAATGATGTTATAATTTAGCGCCCCATCTCTTATGATTCGGCTGAAAAATGCAATTGGCCTCTCAACTCCTTCTCTTTTTTGCATTAATACGGCTGCCAATGTATGCTCAGAAGCAAAAGAAAACAAAATGAAATCCTGAGTATAATCGGGGCTGATCAAGGTTGGGGCTAAAGACAAGATCATCTTGATCAAATTGAAAGATTTGACCGCCTCCTCGGTCCATTTGATCTCGCTGTCCTTCCGAAGCATATTGGTTATCTCTCTAAGGTGCTCTGCAAGGTTAGGAATGAAGCGGCGCAGAAAATTTAATTTGCCATTAAAAGATTGTATTTCCTTCTTGTTTCGGGGCTGCTCTAGTTGCTGAATTGCTTCCACCCGTGCAGGATCAATTCGAATACCATCTTTGGAAATGATATGTCCCAGCAACTTGCCTTCACCCATGGCAAAAAGACTCTTTTTTGGATTTAAAGAAATGCCATATTTTCTGCATTTTTGGAAAACTTTCGTCAAATGAAATAAATGCTCTTCATCTGATTTGGAAAATACGGTTAAGTCATCAAGATAAACAACTAAGAATATATCCTTTTCATTGGCAAAGGCCATATCCATAGCTCGCTGAAATGTGGCACCCGCGTTCTTCAACCCAAATGGCATTTTGGCATAATGAAATGTTCCCCAAGGCGTAGTGAAGGCTGTCTTATCACGGTCATCTTCATGCACTAAAATCTGATTGTAGCCGGAGTATCCATCTAGCAATGACATCCTTGAGGCACCCACTACCCGCTGCAATATGTGGTCCATTTTGGGCAGCGGATAGTTGTCCTTGAGAGATACTTTGTTCAAATTTCTGAAATCTATGCATAAGCGTATTTCACCGGTCTTCTTTCTCACAGGCACTAGATTGGAGATCCAATCAGAAAAGCGAATAGGAACTATAATTCCGGACTTGTAGAGCCTATTGACTTCCTTCTCAATCAAAGGCAACAACTTGGGATTGATCCTCCGCAACTTTTGTCGAAAAGGCTTTTGATTTGGCTTTATGGGGATAGTATGTTGAATAATGCTTGTATCATAGGTCCTTAAATCTGAATAATCCCAAGCAAACACATCAGAAAATGATGACAATAATCTAATGTATTGATTCTTTACCTTGAGCGGCAATGCTTTTGATAATTTCACCATCTTTGGATTCTCGGCTGTCCCAAGATTCACATCTTCCACACCTTCTTCTGTTGGCATCAAAGTTGGCTTGCAGGCCACATCATCTTGATCAAAAAGTTCCTCTAAAGGAATTAACCCTTTAGGAATATAATTGTCTTTCAGCTGCAAAACATCCATTTGATTTACTCCTTCAGGCTCCATGTCTATTGAGATTTCTTCGAATTTACCTTCTCCATGCAAGAAGTCTTTGATTTCTTCGTCATCTTGGAAGACTTGCCAACACCTTTGATTATCCGGGATTGTAGGGCGATGCTTCACATAGATTTCGAACTTGTTGCTTGAATTCATTGGTATTTTCAAATTACTTGCTGCTTTTGCCAATGCATCCGCAACACCATTTTGAATCCGGGGCACACATGTCAAAGTATGTTCAGAAAATCTTTTCAGGATATCTAAAACAACATTTCTATAAGCTCTCATACGTGGATGTTTGGCCTGAAATTCACCTTTGACTTGTTTGATAACTAGTTCGGAGTCGCCATATACTGCTATTTTCTTTGCCTTTAACTTCAGAAGGATTTTCAAACCAGCAATAAGAGCTTCATATTCTGCCTCATTATTCGAGCAATCAAATGCTAATTTATAAGAACATACTCGTACCTTGCTTGGAACTCGATCTTGGGCTGAGAATGGACTTCGAATCCACACACCAATACCAGCACCATCGCTGCCCACTGCACCATCAAAATCCATAGTCCAAAGACCCTCTTCATCATCTTCTAAGTGCTGAAAATCTGATGTTGTTGCAGACATGATTTGCTGCCCATTTGTTTCAGCGATTGACCTTATGACAGCAGTCCTTTCTTCACTTTCCGTTCTCAATACTTCTCTGAAATTTTCTGGAACGCCTGGGATATCTTCTACCTGAACTAGCTGACTATCTATATCATTTAAATTTTCCGCAAACAAAACAAAAGATTCTAAATCTGTTTTTACATAATTTACAGGATGATTTACTGGCTTTTCCTTGCTAGTAATCATATACTTCATCTTTTTCTCTCGATACACTTTCCTCATTTTTCCAAACACCGGAATAGTAGCATATGAAAAATCCAGCTGAAGAGTACCTTTGAGCTTGGATCCCCATGACCTTGAAAGCAGCATGCCAAATCGTGGAGGAATGTCCGCCACTACCACGTCCATCAATAGGTTCTTTGCTGGAATTTGATCCAGACTAACAACCAAATCTTTAATCAAGCCAATACATCTAACCCGGCTGGAATCAAATGAATATAGGTCATGGTACTTTCGAGTAATATCAAGCCCCGACTTCTCCATAATTGCCTTGGGCATTAAATTGTGTGACGCTCCCGAATCAAACATAGCATTATGAAGCACATAATCATGAATTCTCAAGCTGATATAGAATGGAGGAACCTCACTCTCGGGGGACTCACCATTTAGAGCTGGCCCAAAGATCAATTCCGGCTGGTCATCCTCTACGTTCACCGCATCTAACATTGGGTCAATGTTGAACACTTTAGAAATTTGTGTACGATATGTACTGTTCTTCATGACTTTTGTCAATGGAATGGTCAATTTCAGTTTTGCAACTTCATTCTCAATGCTGAATGCTTGACTCTTTTCACCTTCCTTTGCCGGATTGTCTCGTTTTTCTGCTCTATCTTTGGGTACATTTGATGGCTGATCCATCTTGTTTGCTGGAACTGTTTGAGTTGAAGAAGGATCCATGACTTCTTTACCCTTTCTCTGTGGAACAGCAGCACCATTGTTTGCCAAGTTTTCTGCCCTCTTTTGAATCGGATGTATGGGAATTGTCCGGTTTCTCAATTGTCTCTGCTGTCCTTGCTGAGCTGATAAAGCGTGTAAGTAACCTCGTTGATACTCTTCCGACTCTTCTTGAAGTACAACATCATTAGATAGAATGTAATGCTCATCTTGAGGTGTATAAGCATTACTTACCAGCTCTTCTTCTTCCGTGATGTATGTGGGCAGATCATCGGGAGTGAAAAAATGATTCTCTTCACCAAGACCTTCACCTTCATCTTCTGATTCTTGAGTGACATAGTTTTGCTGAAATGGGGGTTGGATTGGCTGCTGCACGGTAGCCTCTTGTGCTCGTGTTTCCCGCTGCTTGATTCTATATTGGGGCTGCTGTTGTTGACCTCTGAAATTTGGGTTTCGAACTTGAGGTTCCGGTTTGCCAAGACTAAGATTTTGGAGTGCCTTTTTCATCTCCTCAACTGTACGAAGAACCTGAGAAGTGGATGCTGCCTCTTCTTTGATTGTGACCTTCTTCTCCGCTTTCATTCTTGCCCTTTTGTCATTCAAATTAGCCTCCACACTGACTGCAATTTTCTGCATTTCCTCCAAGGTAGGAGGATCTCGGTCCCGCAGTGAGTAGGCCATCTCCGGATCGAAACCATCCGGGAACTTAAGAAATGCGGACTTTCTTGATGGTTTCAAATCATCGGGTATAGCGTTATACACTGAATTAAATCTGATGATATAATCTTGAACTGACTCACCCGGATTTCGCTTGAGGTTATTGTACTCGGCATTGATTTGCAGCGGGTCTTTTCTTATTTCCCATCGGTCCAAGAATTGATTCTCGAGTGCTTCCAAGGTGGTGATGCTGTTAGCTGCCAACCCTCTGAACCATTTTCTTACTTCTCCGGCAAATGTTTGCACGAACAACCGCATGGTAACATCTTCTTCATCTAACTCATATAGATCAAAGAAAGTGGACATTTTATCGATATGTTGCTGTGATGTAATACTTTGCGGAGTGCCATCAAACATGGGAATTTTGCTTTGATAGTCAGCTGGCATGTCATGAAGATTAGCAGGCAATACAAGTGGGGCAAACCGGGCTGCCATTTTTCTTGGTAATGTAGGTCTTGGAGTAGCAGGCGGAGTAGTTGTGGCAGTACGAGGAGTAAGAGGAGGAGAAGTAGTATGTGAAACCGAAGGCAAAACAACTGTAGATGGGGGATGAGTAACTATGGGAGTGACGGCAATATAAGGGGGATTGGCCTGTTCATGCGCCGTGATAGAGGATCCAATATGACCAGAGATATTTTCAAGGAAATCAGCAAGAGTTGTAGCTTGTACACGTGTCTGGAGATTCCTCAAAATGAAATTTTCAACTAATTTATTATGCCTCTCGAATTCAATAGCAGCTGCAAAATCAGGATTAGGAACTAGAGTAGCAAGTGCACTTTCAGATTTAGCTTTAAACAACGACAACTCAAAACTTTCATCGAAATCAAGATCTTCAAGATACTCAAAAATAGCTGGGCATGAATTAGATCTAACAATTGGTCTTGGAGCAGTAGCCAGCTTGTTTTCGCGAATAGACTAGGAAAGGAAAAACCGCTCAGCCGTATGGAAACTCTTAGCCTATCATCCGAAGCTTAGAGTCCATAATGGTACTGGGATAAATATGTCACTGAAGTGAGGGTTTCAGAAGCTCACGGAGATTGACTGAAGCAGCGTTTATCTACTAACGCTGATGTAAAACAAGAGCGTGTTCAAAGGCTACCTGGCGTAACTTCAGGCTCCGTCTAAGACTTGCGAAACACACACATCAACATACAAACAAGTTTGTTATCCCCAGTATGGTCGCCACTATGTTAGCGCTTGAAATTTCACCTAGGCTGAGATAGACAAATCTCAAGGCTACATCAAACCATTACACCTCGTAGCTAGCCCTACGAGGAAGGAGAAGGCTCTCTCTGGTCAGACTCAAGGTATTTTCTCAATGGGGTGAACTGACCAATTAGGATCAAAGATATTAGGCTAGTAAACTGATGAGGAGGGTTGATTTAAAGTTTTTGGGGTTTTTGGTGGCAATTGGAGGGAGTGCAATTCAGGGTGTGGGGATTGAGCTCAGTTTTTGCAGGTGGGTCTTTGGGGCAAGGAAGGAGTTTGTGCTGATGCCTTAAGCTGAGATGGATGATCAAGGAAGAAAGAGAGGGAGCTAAAGAGGGCAAACAATGACTTTGAATCCTCTTTAGACAGTGGAAAACATAAATATTAAACAAAATTGAAAGCTGAGCATGGCATGCATGAATTCAAACTTTATCACTTCTTTTGTTTAATTAGCAGCAATAGAATAAAAGATGGAACACATAAACACACTTACAATGACAGGTAGGAAACACACCATCAACACAATAATCCACAAGAATCCACAATGATGTCTGCAAAACCCTGGCCTTCCTTTTCCTCAAATTGCAGAGATACAAGTAAAATATACAATAGAGCTTCTCCCTCAAGAGTCCAACCATGAAAATGAGTAAGAGAAGGCATAATATAGATCATCTAACTCCTTTTCCCACCTCTAGGGGTCGAGCTCAGCTTCCTAGGAGCAGTTTGAACTAATTCTAAACTAAGCACTAGATAATAGGCAATCAAAACAACTTGCCTCTAAAACTTAGGTAACCCATCCATGCATTTAATATTCACTATTTACATCAAGGAAACTTCTAGAAGGGTTAAAGGAGAGTAAATGTATCCATGTGCCATGAAAATTATCCAAAAATCCATCATTTACAAGCATTAAGAGTCAACCATAGTAAAAACTGAGTTTTGCAGGCCGAAATGGTCAAACTGGCAAAATTTCCCTGAGTGGTCGCGCCCCTGCCTTGGAGTGGTCGCGCACATTGGCAGCTGTGTTTGAGGGCCTTCCTGGTGTCCAAATCAGGTGCAAGATAGCTCATTGGAAAGGTCTATGAGTCTACTTTCCAACACAACTGGAATTTCTGAATTTGGAGTTGATTTGACCCCTCAAAAGTCATTTCTCCCAAGACAGCTTTCTGCAACTCAAAAAGTGGGCAGAAAGTCAAAATTTGCATGTATTTTAAGCTTTTGGAGGCCCAAATCTCCATAAAAACTTGACCCCATGCATAGGCAAGTGTATTTTTGCATGACAATTCCAAAAATGCAAAGTTTTTCTCATTCTGAGTTGTCCCCCCGAGTGGTCGCGCGCGGGGTGAGACCACTCCAACGGCCAAAACCTGTAAATTTCTCAAAAATGTCAAAAATGCTCCAAAACTTCTCAAATTTTTTGGTTATGCTGCTAGAAGAAGGCTAGTGAGTATCATGGTGAGTAAGAGAGGCCTCAGCCAAGATACAGAGCGGGTTGGTCTTCTTCTTCCTCTTTTGGGCCTCGAACAACTTCCTTTGGAGTATCTTCATTTTTGCCTTACAAACTTGTAACCTTGCCCAGTAATGGTTCTTCATGTTTCGTAGCAGCCCTTTGTCCTTGTTGGCTTTCTCCAACAGTCTCTCCAAGTGTGCATTCACACGAATAAGCATGGACTCCCTCTCCTTGGGCAGCAAGTCACCGGGCCTCCTACGGTTCAAGCCTCTATTACCGCGGATCCTCCATAGCTCATCAAGTTCTTTCTCTGCCTCTAATTGTCTGTTGCGCTGCTCCAGATAAGTGATGGTCCATTGAGCCATTTGGAGCTTCTGCTGCAACACGAGGTTCTCCGCCTCTCTCTGTCGGATGATCTCATGCAAATCTGAAGTGAGGGAGCGAGCATCAAGGTCAATGAAATCATGGTGTGTATTGCCAACTCTCTCGTCCTCGACCATGGGCTGCTTGCCCTCCGGTACTGCCTCTGCTGATGAAGAATGCGAGGCCCCTTCCACCTGCTGTGGAGAAAATACTCGTCGAGCTGCTGCAAATAAGGTCCTAGGACCTCTCTGATAGGTGACCCGAGGTGAAGAAGCCATATGTCTCTTAACAATAATCTCGGGCTGGTGTGATGGACCTCCCTCCTCATAAATGGTCTCTGGCTCTGGCTGTGGCTGTGGCTGTGTAAAGAACTCACGGGAAATGAAATCTGCCCATGAAATGCCCTGCTGACTCAGCTGATGGGAAACAATGAGCTGGATAAGACCATGATGGCACAAACTCCTATGCTGCTGAGCTGGGGTCTGCCTCTGAAACACGGACACCATCCTCTGAATGTCTTGGAAAAAGTAAACCGGGATGTTCATCATCCTCACCCGGGTAAAGTGCATCAACAGGCGAATGTGACAAGCAAAGACTCGTGAAAACCTTCCCTCGCATGTGAAGTAATGCATGAAAAGCCGCATGATAGGAGCATACTCCCTCCGGAGGAATCTGAAAGGAAAGTTCCCTGACAAGTTATGTGTGAATGCTGGCTTGACATATGGCTCAAAATAGACAAAATCCAGCCACTTGCGCTTTGGCCACACCTCACCCACATTGGGTATCCCGGTAGCCTGTGAAATCACCTCTGGGGAAAACACAAAATTCACCCCTGCAAGAGTGACCTGCCCATCATGAAGGTGCAAAACAAATAGTCGAGCCAACTCCCTGTGGTGCTAAATCTGGGCAAGCCTCTCACAAAACTGAAAACATGACATGTACTGGAAACAAGTCACTGCGAAAAGGCATGCCTGTAATTCTGCTAAAGATGTGGGCTCTTCTCTCCTATGATGACCACCTTTGCCACCCCTACGAGGCCTCTGATGTACCTCAGCCTCCGTAGAAGAAGACCGGTCATCACCTTGCTCATTAGTTTCAGTGGTTGACATGATGTTATTGAGCAAGGTGGAGAAAATAGGCAAAATTGACTGCTGCCCTGCCTGCAAAATGCTGAGAAGTATGCTGTTTTCAAGGGGAAAAACCATGAGGGAAATGTTAGGGGAGGGATTTTATCATAAGGAATGGGAAACTATATAAAAACAGGGAACTTTTAAGGAATAATTCACACAATGTCAAACATGTTATCCCATCTCTCATCATTGGGAAATCATTTGCAAAGACATATCTTTATTAGGGAAAACATGTAATAGGGTCACCAAGGGAAAGGACAATACAATTTTCAACAGGGGGTAAAGGATAGCATGATTACAGGGGTATAAGGAAACAATGATAACTAGCATCAACAGATTGCTTTTCAATTATGTCCTTTGACTGTACATTTTGAAACATACTCTGTTTTTCCAAGGGACTGATATGCTTTTGATGCTAAGGGGCAATAAGGGATTAATTTGCATTTGTCATAAGGGGAGGGGAAAGGCTTTATTTGACAAATTCAAAGAGAAAGGAGATATATTGCATCTAGGGGAATAGAAGGAAAAAAGATACATAGGTTTGGGTCTGGAAACACAGCAATCTTCCTTTACAAACATCATTTCAAGGCAACCTGTCCTTTAACAAATAGGTACAGTTGTATTTACTTTGTTTTTGTTATGAATAACAGCCTCCTTTTCACTGTTTTTATGAGGACTATACACAGCAATAAGTTTCTTTTGTCTTTGCAATAACTTGGCTACACATAGTAATCTTTTTTCTCTGTTTTTTTGTCCTTTTGTTTTATTATTGCAATTGCTCTTTCATTTTCACATCACTATTTGATCTTTGCTGTGGTTTTACATATTTTTATAATGATATTGCTGTGGGGAATGAATTAGGGTTTTGGGACAGATTTGTATAGAGGGTTTAGGTTTTAGGGATGCATATGAGAGGGATTAGGGTTTTAGGTGTAGGGAATGGGGAATTGAGATTCATTCTTTGCAAATGAGATGAGATTGAGACACATGATGACAAGTGTAAATCTAATAGGAGTAATGGAGGGAATAAAAAGGAATTAAAAACCTTGAAATCAAACATAACCCTAGCAAAATTGCCTACAAGAACAAGCAATCACTTAACCTATTTCTCTTCATAATTTTGATGATAAAAATGCACAAACACAAGCTCATCATCCTTATTTTCAACATTCAAAACATTTGAGAGGCCTACCTCGAGCAATTTACAAGTCACAAGGCAATTCGAGTGAGTTTGGGTCGGTTCTGCAATTTACAGCTCGAGTGGTCGCGCGCAGCTCGTGTGGTCGCGCCAGTGTAAAATTTGCACTGCGGAGGAGGGCTCGAGTGGTCGCGCACCGCCCAGGTGGTCGCGCACCCTGCCCGAGTGGTCGCGCACCAGAGAAACTCTCCAATTTCACTGCAATTCGACCTCCTTCACTATTTTCGCCCTCTTGCTCCTCTTTGTTAGCTCATAGAGGCATAATGAAATGTTTAGAGGGAAATTTAGCTCTTGTAGGTTGAATTTGAAAAAAATTAAATTATAAAACCCACTCTCTAATGTTCTATTTTGACATTCACTTTTAACACTGCTTTTTGAGTTGCTTTGTCCTGAATTTAGCTTTTGAGGCGCTTTAACTTCATTCTTTTTGCAGGTTGACCATCTGATGGACTCTGGCGAGGAGACCAGGGTTATTGCCGGCATTTTAAAGACTTTTGAAGATTTTCCTTATTTTTTGCAAATTTCACATGACCTTGGGTTTAAAAACAAGGTTTTTAAATCCAAGGTATAAATGAGCTGTACCTGATGAAAAATGTTAATGAAGCATATGTACATACCTCCTTCTGGCTTGCTGGGGACTATTATACCTCTGACTCATGACCTTGCAGTGATTTTTGACCAAAACCCTAGACCTAAGACTTGGGACTTCAAGACAAAACAAAACAAGTATGACACAAGCTTAATACCTGACATGACCTGATGCAGCAAAGCCAAGAAGGGGACAAGGACCAGCTCCTCCATCAGTGTTATGGCATGCCTAACGGGATGCAAAACTGACACTGATGAGACACCTACCTATGCATATGCAAAGAGCTTTTGATCACCGATGGAGGGCTCAAGACCGACACTAACAAGAACAAGCGCCACATGAAAAGAGTTTTGGTTTTTTAGGCATGTGCTACTTATAATCTATGATATTGTAACAAAGTCTATCTACAAATTATGAATTTTCGTAATAAAATGTGGGTGAATCTCCATATTTAAAAATCTTGTTAAATGCTTTTCCTTTTTCTTTTTCTTTTCAATTATATACATTTAACTTATGTATTAATTATTTTTATAATTAATAATAATAATTTGTGATATATATATATATATATATATATTAACAACATTAAATATAGATGGTGTAATCTAACTAATAAAGGAAATAGCCATTTTCTTTTTTTGATCAAGTGAGAGTAGGTCCTTCTATTAATCTATAAAAAAATACATAATCTACAAAAGGCAGCACAAGCTACAAAGGAGTTGTGGCCCACACCACTGCTTATCCAAGCGAGTGGAGAAAAAAGGGACAAGCCGCCCTTAAGGCGCCAAGTGGGACAAACGGTGAAATAGAAATCGTATATCCACACTACCGAGCCACACAAAACCTTTGTTGACGGGGCCCACTGTGCCAAAGGCCCACAAAACAATGCCAAGTAACCACTCTAAACCGCCAAAGAAAATGAAATCCCGAAGAGCATGCGATCAACGTTCAAAGATCCAACGGTCAAGAGGCGAAATCAGGTTGCCACAAGCTAAACCTTTATCCATTCAAACGGACCTGAAAAGAAAAATGTGCCAACTCTCTAATCCATTTCGGGTCCGGATGGAGAGATAAACCACGAGCAGTTTATCCGCTCGAAATCCATTGGATGCAAGGAATCCCAAAAGGTCTTTGCAACTAGCCTGAACCTTATTTGCCATTACGGACCCGAAGCAAAAATAAGTCACCACCTAAATGAATTTCGGGTCTGTTTGGAAACTTAACTGTCTTGCAAGTTAACGCCCGAAATCCATGGGATGACTGCAATCCCGTCAACATGCCCACACATTAACTAAGCCAACGCCCAAAGAATTAAAAGGCCACATTCAATGTAATTCGGGTCCAAATCTAGACTTAACTTGTATGTAGTTTCCCGCCCAAAAACCCTAGGATTATAGAGATCCCGCCCGAAAACCCTAAGATTATGAAGATTCCCGCCCGAAAACCAAAGGCAAACTTTAGTCGGGCGCTTGACATCCTGCTTGCACTTAACCATATGCTACTTCCTCGTATGGACCGAAACACTTCTATTTCTATCAATCTTCACTCTGTTTATTTCTCATGCTCTGAAAGTACTCCCTGCCTAATGTCGCCTATCTGTGACAATCTTCCCGCAATCGTCCATGGGGAGTCCCCATCCAGTCATATCTTTTATTGCTTTTGGAGCAGAGTACTCCTTCGTTTGCTAAAATATCTGATAACCTGTTGGTTGTTCGGCACACATGAACAAAACTGAGGGTTCTCATGGTTCGCAGGTGGGATTGAATATGTTGATGGACCTACAATAACCTCTAGTGTTTCGACACTTTCTCTGGTGAAGAGCCATTGCAAATTTTCTTGACCGAATTAATTATCAATTCAGAATCAGCTTCAATGATGGTATTATGTAAATTTGATTCCATCAAGATTTCTAGGCATTGCTCAAGGGCCATGAGCTCTGCCATATTATTAGTGGTCTTCCCCAAATGACTGTGAAAGATGGCTTTTATGAAACCCTTTTCATCTCTTATTACTCCGCCATATCCAGCCATACTAGGGTTGCCTTTAGAGGCGCCATCTATATTGCATTTCATAAAACCAAGAGGGGGAGGTTGCCAAAAGTCCTTTTTAGTTGTTATATAACTTACAGTCTTGTTTGTGCCCTGGGGGAAAAGCCCCTGTAGGCCCAAATGAAGAAGAATCTGCTCATCCTGGTGTTGAGGTTGGTTCTCAGGGGGTTTCTTTAGACAGGTTCCTACAGTCTCTTTGAGTTGTCTTATGATTTGAGCCATGATGCTATGGGATGAACCCATTCTGTTCTTGAAGATCCTGTTGTTGCATTCTTTCCAGACATTCCAGATTAGAAAGCCTGGAACCATAGCCCAAGCTTTGTTGATTATTTCATTTTCAGAGAAGTTTCTCCTCCAATTCCTCAAAGTGTTGGTGATGCTGCAAATGTCCTTGTCCGTTTGTCTAAAGATTGAAGCCACCCAATTCCACAAGGTGGAGGTGAATGGGCAGAGGTTGAGTATGTGTTCCATTGTTTCTTCTTATAATTCACATAGTTGGCATCTAGATGGACTGACTATACCTCTTTTCTAAGGGTTTTCCCAAGTCATAATTTTTTTATGTTGTACCAACCACATGAAAAGTTTGATTTTCATCCAGTTTTGGTTCTGCCATAGGTCTTGCCATACCTTATCAGGGTTTGGAAAGTCAAGACTTAGGGCCATTCTTTTGGCTTCTCTGAGGTTAAAGTTGCCTTCAATGTTTTTTCCCCATCTCAGTTGGTCTGAAGATGTTGATGTCAGAATCTTTCTCTGTTCCAAGATAACTGCTAGAGTTGCTGCCTGGGGCTTCAAAGGGGAGTCATCACTGTACACCAGGTTCTTCCATATTCTCCATTTTCCATCGCTTCTATCCTGATCCCAGAAGTCCTTTACCCTGAGTAAACCTTTGTTGTTAGTATCATTCTTGAGATTGGCAAATTCTTCTCTTAACAGGTTAGGTTCTTGTTGCCAATTGTCCTCCCAAAACCGAGCTAGGTTTCCATGTCTAATTTCCCAGAAACTATGTTTCTGAGAAATGACTCTATTCTCCCAAGCTTTGTTCCAAGTGTGAGAGCCTTTGATGAGCCTAAACATTCGAATGTGCTCCCTTTCTTGCCAATTATTTGCATATTTTTGTTTCCATACCTTGGCCCAAGGGGTAACTGATTCCTTTAACCATCTCCAGCATAGTTTTGCCCCTAAAACCTTGCTTAGGGTTTCAAGGTCATCAAGTCCCAAACCTCCATGTGTCTTAGGTTTACAAATCTTTTCCCAAGCTATCAAAGCCCATTTCTTTTTCTCTTCCCCTTTGCCCCAAAGAAAATCTCTTTGGATATTCCTGATGTGTTGCACAACTCCTTTAGGAGCTGGAAGGGCTGAAAACATGAAGATGGGGATAGTTTGTAGGACAGCTTTTGTAAGCACTAGCCATCCTGCTAAATTCAGAGACCTGTTTGTCTATTTCCGGATTTTGTCCTAGAGTTTATTAATAACAGGCTCCCAAACTGCCTTGCTTAGAGGTTTATCTATTAGAGGTATTCCCAAATATTTGGAGGGTAGTTGATCTCTTTGAAAACCTAGAATTCTGGTGAGGTTTCTCTGAATAGCAATGTCAGTATTAAAAAAGAAAATCTTTGATTTGGAAAGGCTTACCTCTATACTCGCAGCCATAGCAAAGTCGTTCAGGATTTGCTTAAAGGCAAGAGCTTCCTTGACTGTGGGTGTACCCTGCAGCATGGTGTCATCCACAAATTGTTGATGAGTCAAGGCATCCCCATTCAGGGTGAGTTTAAGACCCTAGATTTTGCCTTTTGAGGAAGGGTGAGAGCGGATCTCCTTGTCTGAGTCCTTTCAAAGGCTTAAATGTTTTGGATGGTGAGACATTTAGGAGGATTGAAAAACTTGAGGTGGTAACAAGGGCCATTACCCATCTTATCCAGTTATGGTCAAAGCCATATGCTATTAGTACTTCTCTGATGTATGCCCAGCTTAGCTTATCATAAGCCTTTTCTAGGTCAAGTTGTATGATCATACCTGCCTGCTTATTGCTCTTGAGTGAGTGAACCACCTCATGAGCTTGAATGATGTTATTTAGAATTTGTCTTCCTTCCACATATCCAATTTGCTCCTTAGACACAAGAGTTGGAAGAAGGGGCTTGAGCCTGTTTGCAATTATTTTGGAAATAATTTTGTACACCACATTGCATAATGCTATGGGTCTAAATCTATCTGGTGTCATAGCATTTTCCTGCTTTGGAATCAAAGATATGAAAGAGGTATTGAGCGCCTTCAAAACAATTTTGTTTTTCCTCGAGTCCTCCACCACATCGAGGATATCTTGCTTGACTATTTCCCAACATGCTTTGAAGAAGTCGACATTGAAACCATCCAGACCTGGAGCTTTCCCATTTTGCATCTCTTTGATGACTTCGCTGACCTCCTCTTTTGTCACTGGTCTGTTAAGATTATAATTGTCTTCTCTTGTCATAAGCTTAGGAATGTGCTTTGTGAAGTCATTGATGAATTGTGATCTGTCTATGAGAGGCTCCTCTGCTATTCTTTGGAAATGTTGAACCAGCACAGATTCTATTTATTTGTGGGTGTTGAGCTGATTTCCTTGAGTATCTTTGAGTTTTGAAATCTTGTTATGAGACCTATGATCCATGGTAGACTTATGAAAAAACCTTGTATTTCTTTCTCCTTCTTTTATCCATTGTACCCTCGATTTCTGTCTCCAGAAGATCTCCTCTTGCTTGCATAAGCCTTCCCATTCCTATTGAAGAGAGTCAGCTTGTATTTTACTTTCCTCGGTGAAGCCATCTGAGATGTGGACCTGGTTAATTCCCTGTAGTTTCCGTTCAACTACTTTTTTGGCTTCGAAGATATTGCCAAACTCATTCTTATTCCAATCTTTCAGCCTGAGTTTGATGTGTTTCAATCTTTGATGCAGAAGGAACATTTTAGTTCCCTGAACGTGCATATCTTCTATCCACCATTTTTCAATATTGTTGATGAAGTCAGGATGAGTAAGCCAAATGTTTTCAAACCTGAACGGTTTGTTTCTCGGAGTGCCTATAAAGGAAGCTTCTAGTTGAATAGGCCAGTAATCCGAGCCTCCAAAAGGGAGGATTATAGCCGACAAGTCAAGGCCTGTGAGGATGAGGTCCCCATAGATAATGAATCTATCTAGTTTAGAGGAAATTTGAGAAGCCCCTCCCCTCTTAGTATTCCAGGTGAAGGTTCCATTTCTAGTCTCTCTATCCACTAGCCTCATGTTGTTTATGAAGTCCTGAAATGCTATGGAATTTCTGCCTAGTGATTTGGTCCCACTTTTTTTTTTTTTCGATAGAGATCTGATCATATTAAAGTCCCCTCCCAGGATCTAGGGGATAACCGGATATCTTTCTCTTAGCTTCTCCAGTGAGGTCAGAAGCTTGAGTTTGTCTTCAAGTTTTTGTGGACCATAGACATTTGTGATCAAATAAACTTCCTTATCACCCAAAGGTTGGATAACCACTGATAGGTAGTTCCTGGATGCTTCAGCATCTAGGATTCCAAGTTTCTGGGGGTTCCAAAGTGTGAGAATTCCTCCTGTTGTGTTATCTGCTTTCACTTCTAGATATTCATACTTAATAAGCCATTTGCTATGTATCTCTCTTATTTTATCTATTGAACATTTTGTTTCCTGGATAAACACCATATCTGGTTTTTCTTCTTTCATTCTATTGCTGAGATTTCTTTGTTTCCTTTTACTTCCTAGACCCCTAATATTCCATGTTGTAAGCTTCATTAAGAAAGATTTGTAAATGAGTAACTGGTAAGGTCTTTCATCTTACCTGAGTTGATCATGAGTTTTCCACACTCTATCAGCAACTCATTCTATCTTTTTCTTCCTCTTTTTCTACCTAGGTTCTTGGGAGCTTGTCCCCTTGTTGCCTCCATCGTTTTTACCCCTCCGTTGTCCTGACTATCATGGTTTCTTTTGACCCCAGAACCCTTAGCCTGAGATCTCCAGAGGAAGAGATGTTGTACTTTGTTAAACTCCTCTTGAGGTAGCGAATCCACCCCTTTGGTAGTTCCTTGCTCCAGGAACTTTTCTAGATCGAGATGCTCCCTTTCAAGAATTTCTTGCAGCTCATGATCCTCCGTTCCCACTTCGCTTGGGGTCATCTCATGGTCCTTGTCAAGTTCCATAGTGCTTGGCAGATCCTCCTTTTGTTGGCTGTTTTCCGGTCTATCCTCCATGCTGTCATCCTTTTCCTTCTCTGTAGGACTGTCCTCCAGTATCTGGTTCACTCCCTTGTTCCCCTCTTTCTCTTCTAATATCTTGAATCTATTCTGACTAGGCTTCTTTTCCTCGTTGCTTTTCTTCTAGTTCTTTCTCCCTCCTTTCCCTCTGCCTCCCACTTTGGTAAAACCTTCAGTATCTTTCCCTGAGGTGGCTTTAATACTGCTCTCCATTTTGTTTAAAGGGCAGTCTCTGAAGAGGTGCCCATGTTCATGGCATTTGCGACATCTGAAAGGGACATGCTCGTAATCCACTGCCTGCACCCATTCTTCATCATAAACTTCTAGAATTATTTCATCCGGTAGAGCTCTAGAAAGGTCCATTTCTACGCATATTCATGCAAAGGAGGTGTATTTTCCGCGCAGTGTGGCATCTGATATTTTTAAGAAATGCCCTAGTTTATTACCTATGGCTTTTAAGGATTCTGGCAACCAATAATCTAAAGGTAGGGAGTAGAGTCTTATCCATATCGGCACTGATGTGAATGTCTCTCGCTCTGGGAAAAATTCATCACCCATGGTAGTATATAGAGGCTTGCAGCAACATAGAAGTATGGTCCTCCTTCGAACAATCTATCTTTATCTTCTAAATTTGTGAACACTACAGAGAAGAAACCCTTGGATCCAAGGTGCAGAGTTATTTCTCCCTTAGGTTTCCAATGGTTCTTTATCCATGCATGCAAGGCCTTCTCCGTTGGCCATAACCCCATAAGCCGCCGTGTGATCCCCATGCGTCTGTAGCGTTGGATCACTCAACACCACTCGAGGTGTGATGGTTGACCTAGGTTTACATGGTCCTGTTAGATTCCTTTTGTCATTATTCTAACTGTCTCCTCCTATGCTTTTCACTCTTCTGTCTTCCCTTGTGATCTACTGTTTCCCTGTTTTTCTCTGTCTATACTACCGGTTTTTGCTTCCATTGGCTTCTTGAAGCGGTTTGAGACTGCATGACTGTAGGAGGGAGTGGAACTCCCCCCCTCTCGCCCCTCCATGGTGCCCAACACTGATACCCTGCTTCAAACCCTAGTCCTGCGCGTTTCCCAGTCTTCTTCGCCGCACTTAAATAGCCATTTTCATTGGATGATACAATTTTAATTAAAATTGTGATTTTTGTTATTTAAAATATTTTTTTGAATTAGATTCAACATTCTTTAAAACCTCACTAGAATTCCACCGATTCAACAATTTAAGCTCAAATTTTTAAAATTTTTTGTTGGAATTTGATTAAAGTTAATCATAAAAAAATTTATTTCTTCTATAAATTAAACTACACCAATATAAAATATAAAAAAAAATATTTTTAAAACATCTATATAAATTTTCCAATCATTTAATTTATATAACTATATTAATTATACCATTTTAATAATTAATATTTATAAATTTATATTAGAATTAAATAAAAATGATTAAAAAAACACAACCAAACAATTTCAATCAAATAAATAAATTTATTCCAAACAACTAACTTGCAAATAGATTCAACATTCTTTAAAACCTCACTGAATTCCATCAATTAAACAATTTAAGCTTAAATTTTAAAATTTGGAATTCCATCAATTAAACAATTTAAGCTCAAATTTTAAAATTTTTTTGTTGGAATTTGATTAAAGTTAATCATAAAATTTCTTCTATAAATTAAACTACACCATTATAAAATATAAAAAATATTTTTAAAACATCTATATAAATTTTCCAATCATTTAATTTATATAACTACTTAACATATTTATATAACTATATTAATTATACCATTTTAATAATTAATATTTATAAATTTATATGAGAATTAAATAAAAGTGATTAAAAAAACACAACCAAACAATTTCAATCAAATAAATAAATTCATTCCGAAGAACTAACTTGCACGGTAATACCGTGTGCGTGGTGTATAGAAAATCCCAATTCACATTGAACCATACTTCAAGAGGCTTCACAATCTCATCTGGTTCACTCAATCTATACGAGCAGAGAAGAATGGTTATCGAAAGTTCTGGAGGTTTCATGGTGGCCTCTAGAAAAGAATTGCAGGCTCAGGCATACTAATGTGATTTGTGGCATTTGTAAGTAATAAGGGATTTTTGCATTGAAAGATCATAGGATCCTGCTATAGTCTGAGGAGGAGCCGGCCTTGTCACAATTCTTCTTATCTAAAGCGTTTACTCCTTGTTCATTTGCCAAGCTGCTATTATTGAATCCAAGAAACCTAGGCTTTTTTCTGGCCCTTCTGTAACTGTCGAGTTTTTAGATTTTTGTCCTTTGTGATATCTCCAAGCTTTGGTGGTCACCTTGAAGAGTTGCAACTTGCAGGAACATCCGCAGCCGGCGTGGCCATTCGAGGACCAGCCTATGGAATTATGGTCCGTATTTGTGCTATTATATCTTGTTTCTTTTGTTCAATAGAGTTCTATGCAATTGGTCTCAGCGGTGTATTTCCCTTTATTTTCAACATCCATCTTACCTGCTCCTCTCACGTTTTAGATATCTCAATATAGCCACTTTCCTTGGTGGTCTATTTTGCCGGGCAATATTTTGGCGTCTCATCTGCCCCTGCCCGCCTTGTCTCCTTACATTTTCTATTGGTTTGAAGCTTGCTATTACTGGACCACGGAGGAGAGATCAGAGGGCTAAATTTACGGCATGAAGAGGTAAAGAAACCCAAAAAAGTTCTTTAGGCTTTGAATTATATTCTTTGATTTTTTGCCCCAAGTAAAGCGTCTCTATAGATTCTCTTGTTACTATGAAAAATTTACTGGCAAGATTCAAGGCTACCTTGGGTTGCAAGTTTTAAATCACAAATCACTTGTTTCTTTGGCAGTTTGGCTATATCTGTGTGTTTGTTTATTAGCTATTTGTTAAAGTTCATGTGTAATTGCATTGAGGTTGGTAAATTTTGCAGACCATGCTTGCAACAATCAGTGTCATTATTAACTATCTACTGTAAATTATGGCAGGTAAGCCTATTTATACAGTCAATTTCACAATAATCACATATAGCCACAGCATATTGTTATTGCAACTAACTTCATGGTAAACATGATCTGTAGAAAGAGCTCCAGGCCTTGCAACTTGTAAATGGTTGTTGGGACCCCGAAAGTTACTGTCAAAATACGGATGTCTAATAAGCTTCGCCCTACATACTCAAATCAAAATGAGAAGGCATGTATCTTTGGCTATAGTTTGTAACAATGTTGTAAAAGATGCTGTGATAAACATATTTCATATTGTATTACATTGTCATATATCTTCCAAAACTTTTATTTTTTATTTAGTAATTATATTAACTGTAAATTGCATCCTCTTGTGAATATTTTGTCCTTTTCTTTTTTCTTTTTACATCTTAACAATTAGGTATTTTGTTGGGCCAGAGCTTTGTTGGTGGACATGAAAGTTACACTGCACAATGGACAACTGAAACACTGTTCTTTCAACTCCTGCAAGGTTATTACTAAATCTGGTAGCAAACAGGGGATCTATTCAGAGGATTACCAGCCAAGATACAAAGAATTAGATCAACTAAACCAAATTGTGATGATTCCCAGAACATGGCATAGCAGCTGTGTTACTTGAGTACCAAGCAGCACAACCATGCTTGCCAACGAAGGGACTGAAGCAGGAAAACAAATTCGTTAGACTGGCATCAATAGAATATCTGCGAACATAAAGTTTAACTTAGTTTCCCTTCTTATTATCCTGCACGCGTTTTGTTGTTGCGCAAAGTGTCTAGGCACCGCGACAATGCTCAGAGTAAGGGTTGTCACTCTTAACCCTTACTCACTCCGTTTAGACTCTCTCTTAGGCAAGTCAAGGGGGGTAGTCCCTAAGGTAAATGGATGATAAAGCCTGTGGATCACAAGCTCTAGGAGATTTAAATGATGGACACCTTGATGAATGTAAATGATTAAATTAGATGAATAGATTAAACTTTAAGGTAACCAAGACACGACTACAAGATAGAAACAATTATAGACCAGTGCCTTCGATATTTGAATTAACAAGTTATCCAGAACGATGAAAAGCGACAATCATAAATAATCCATATGCAAGAAATTCTAGATTTAAAATTATTTTTGTTGATTGCCCAAATTTAGATTTAATAAATTTTCTTCAACAGCCAAATATGATTAAAAATGTTTATCGCATCTCGACCATGGGAAAATCATAAAAATTGCATTGAATGACCAAATGACACTAAGGAACTTTAGGTTAAATTTTTTTAATTATTCCTTAGGAATTTAATTTAATAGAAGGGTTAAAAAATCAAAATTTTTAATGGGCCATAGGCCACTTTAAAATTTCTAGAGTTTAAGAGAAAAAACCCTGAATTTTATTTTATTAAATGTTTTTGGATTTTAAATATTTTAGATGTTTTTAGACTTTTGAAATTTTATATTTTTTTAGATTTAAAACTTTTTAATGTTTAGGATTTTTAGATTTTTAGATTTTTTAATTTTGGAAAATTTTCAAATGTATTAGATTTTTTTTTTTTTTTTTAGATTTTCTATTTTTTAAGTAAAAAAAAAAATCATAAATCACAAAATCAAAATGAAATAAACAAAACAAAAAAAGTGAAAATCAAAACACCTACACTAACCCTAACTCAAATCATAAATATATGCATAAAAAAATAAACTAGGCAAAGTTTAGAAAAATAAAATAAAATTTGAACTAAATAAAAGTGAAAACTAACCCAACCCATCCACATACACAATAATAAGAATAATAAAATCGAATGAGTTTGAGGGTTTGCTGTTGTGTGTGTGCAGGTCCGGGCGGTGGAAGCTGAGTTTGATGGTTTGCTTGCAGGTATGCGGGAGACGTGGACAGTTCAAATTAGGCTTGGAAGAGGGTTCGATTGAACAGCCGGAGGAAGGCTGGGCAAGGTGGAGATGGCTGCGGAGTGGTAGCAGTTTGGACTATGTGAAGGAGAGCTGACTTCTGCGGGTTTGCGTGGAGAGGAGTTTGGAAGCAGTGAGCTGGACGGAGAGGGATGGTAGCGAAGAGGTGTGGAGCAGAGATGGATATGCAGCAGCAAGGAGAGAGCCAAGCGAGGGGTATGGCAGCGTTGAAGCTGCGGACAACAGTGAGGAGAATGCAGGTTTGAAAGACTGCGTGAGGATGGGAGCTCGATGGGGAGCTGATGAAAAGACTAAGCAGTGAGGGTTTAGAGACAGCGTGAGAGGGATGGAGGCTCAACACTGCGGGTTGATGAGCATAAGGGTTTGAAGCTGGAGGCAGCGAAGGTGGACAACGAGGGTCTGGTCAGAAAACTCAGGAACAAACCCAAGCTTTTTCTGGATTTTTTTTTTAAATTTAAAACCCAAACTCAGAAAATAAATTTCAAAATTTTCCAGAAACCATCAAAAAGGACCTCGAAATTTTCTGGAAAAGAAGAATACAACAGAAAATTGAAAACGCAGGTAGCAAACCAGAAAAGGGGTGGCCCAAAACCTTTTTAAATCCACCAGATTTTCTTAAAGAATTTGCATAAATCTTAATTAAAATTTTAAATCCTTCTGCTTCAGATTTGCTTGATGAAACCCCCACAAAATTTTCAAGATTTGAAAATAAATAAATTCCTTGCAAAAAATGATGCTGATGAAAATCAGAAATCCAGATCTTACCCTCCAGGGCCTAGATCTAGACTCTGCACAACTTTCAGCTTTAGATTTGTAGCTGCAACACCCAAACGATATACACAATGACCCAAAAAACACTAAAACCCTGAAAACCAAAGTCGGAAAACTAAAATTAATTACAGATCTATGTACATAAATGGCAGATCTACCAGATGTAGGGAGTGTGAGTCTGACTCCGCTTCTAGATCTGATGATCTGAGGCTCTCAACAGCCAGATCTAACGATTTAGCATATAAAAATTATTATTTTTTGAATTTGAGAGGAGGTACTAAGCTCAAAACCCTTCATGCATCACCTAGAAAAATATCTTATGATAAACCCGGGATCAAATTTAAATTGGGCTCTTCAGAAAACACGGGTCGGGAGTTGGCTGGTTTAGCCGAGAACTTCCCCGAACGCCCAATGATCTAATAATCAAGGATTTTCCTGCAAAACTCAATTCAGCGATCAACATAGAGCGAGACAACGATAATAAAATTCAGATTTAATAGAGATACCTGCTATTATATTCAAAACTTAAATTATCAGTCAAACCCAAGCCACTGAGCAAGATACCTGTACTCAAATCGCTCTTCAGAAGCTACTATTAATGGCAAAAAAGATTTTACACATGAAAATAATACATCTTACAACATTTCCATGAAGAGTAACACTGGTGAAATTTAATCCCAAAGTCTTTCTTTATTGCTTATAAAAAGATTACAAGAGAGAACTTTTCGCTTAGTACACGATCAAAAGATCGGATGATACTGACTGACAAATGACCTCCTATTTAAAGATAAATTCTCCAACGGCTAGTTTGAGTGATCCTTGTCAAAGTGATCTTGACCGTTGATGAGGATCAAAATTTCTTTTAATCTCATCTGTCGAAATTTTAAATATTGAGGAAATTTCGAATTTTTCAATTAAATGCATTTTAATAAATTCAAAAATTTAAATTTTGCATTTATTTCCTCAAAATTTTGATTTTCACTTAAACCCAGGGACCCAAGGCATAAAATTTAGCAAAATAATCAATTAACCTTAGTCCCTGGACCTGTTAAGATTTAATTTTTTTAAAGGACCCACAAATTTTACCTCTGAAAAATTTAAATTTATCTAGGACCTAGGACCTATGAGGGGATAAATTATTTTTCTAACCCTTAAGACACTTTACATCATGATTTTTACATTTTTTATATCTCAAGGGGCAAAACCCATTTGCAAAAGACCCTCACAAACTACCTAGTTCTGCCACACAAATATAATTTAGCAGATCAAGCAAATTGTAATAAAATAACCTAACCAAATAGTTAGGATTATTCCCAAATCACTTTTACATAGACTCGATTTAGAACACTATGACTCCCCTAAGGTTTCAGTGACAAAATCCATTCCGGCTTTGGGGTAAGGCTGAAGGAAAACTCTACCGACCATCCGAGAATGGATCGGTGAGACAAAAAACCTTCCGAAATGTAGATCGTCAACCAAAAAATACGTTTACCTAGGTGATTACACATACGACACGAATCTGCTGAGATTATTTACATTATACACATGCAAACTGGGTTTACATTAGAAGGTGATGATCAAGCTGATGATGATAGCTGGATGGCACGAACACATTGATCAGGCGGTATCCCTTTTGTGAAAAAGGGGGTGTACTATTATGGGTTGTTGACATGTAGTGGTCAACATCTGACTCTACTTGAGGACACGTTGCTGCATTGGAGGAATGTGAGAATCCAGAATCTGCATCCACGCAACAGACAATGAAACATAAGTAGCGTCCATCCAAAAGTCATCATATAACATGAAGCACAGAAAAGATATAAGCTCTTCATTTATTAACATGAAAAATACAAATATAACTGCAAAATGAAATACTGAAATAAAAGGGCATAACGTTAGAAATACAATACAAAGATGCCCCATGGCATCATATGTGTTCAATATAGTGTATACTGAGCATTTGCCTGCTTTCAGGCAAATCGGTTGGCTGTTTCTCGGATGTGCCATGTCCAGTCCTGCATACGGTAGGACTTTTTCCTATTCGGAAATCAAGCTACTCGCGGCCATCTGATGCATCAAATCGCTTTCTCATTCTCTTTCTCTTGCGTTTTTTCTTTGTGGTAAGCTGTATCACTGATGACGTGGAACATTCTGCTTCAAAACTCTCAGATGAAGTATGTAAGATATGCGTGACATGTCTTTCTTCATTTTGCATCTGATTTTTATCGTTTTCAATTTTATCTGGGTCACCTTCAATTAACCACTTTTCAATGGAACAAATGACCTCCTCATAATAAGATGGAGCTTGTTGCAGCAGATAAGGAGGCTTCTGATCTGTCGATGTCTCCTTGTTTCTTTCATCCTCTGACCGATGCTGAAATTTCTGTACTTGTATTGTTATGGCATCCATCCGGTTAGAGTGTTCAAGCTTCATAGCACTGACTTCCTTGGCATGGTTTTCTTCCATGGTCAATAACTTATTCTGAAGACATACCTGAACAACGTCCACATTTTTTGTTACCTTTTCATTCTCTTCTTTCATGTCCATGAAACAATTTTGCATATAGTTTATCTCTTTCTTATGATTTGCTTGCATGGTAGCCAACTGATTATTATAATCGAATGTCATGATGGTCATTTCTTCATCCATAGTTAATAACTTGTTTTGCATAGAATTAATTTCCTTGTCACGATTAGCTTTCATGGTTTCCATCTCTTTATCTTGCTTTTCCAGGTGGGGTGTATGTATAAAGTTCTCATATCCTTGACGTAATCAGTTACAAATTTTTCTTGATTACGCTGATTAAGCTCCATATTTTTACCAGCGTTTGATAACTTGTTCCTGTTTTTCCACTGTCATGGATTTGATCTGCAACGATACAGGTGGATGACACATTTTGATATGGAGAATTGTCTTGAAATCTTTCATCGACAGCTCGATCCTTCACAAGGTCACTTTCATTTTGTTGCATAATTTTAGGGGCACAAGGCGAGCTATCTTGATAACCATATCTATCTTTAAAAGCATTGACGATGTCTTGTAAAGAAGCGAAAGAATCTTCAGGACAATTATTAAACCAATTCAAAGAATCACCCTCTAAAGAAAAGGCAAATAGACGCATTTTGACATCTTCATGATCATACTAGGGAGAACTACAATATATAAGCATTATACAAGAAAACTTTCATAGATGCTTTCTAACATCAACTGAATCACCACCCGAGAACAAAGACAATTTATGAATGGCCACTTTTGGAATATCATGGAGAACATCAGTAAAATGACATAGGGTAAAAGAATCATCCATGACGAATAATGAGGGATCAAATGGATGATAGAGAGAGACCTCTGCTCAAGAAATTCAAGAGGTCCACAAGAAGGGAGATTCAAGTAGAAATTCTTGTAGAAATGAAAGAAATGGAGTCGCCACTTGAACATGAATCTAATTATAGGATCCAAAAGGCAACAAACAATCGGATATAAGAGAGGGCTTCTTGTCTGAGAAATAATAAATGAAAGAAGTGGAGTCGCCACCCAAACAAGCAACGAACCGAAATGTCCAGGTGCTAAAAGTGCAGATGAAACGATTAACGAGATGACGAAAGATAGGGTGATGAAAAGATCAAATGACACTAGGAAATGTTGTGCCGCTTGACAGGCTAATGAATGACGAAAAAGATGAGATGATTAAAACGATGTCGAAGAAACCAAGGACATAAAAAACTCTGTCCCCGGTGGCAATGCCAAGGAGTGTTGACTTTCCCAGTTCGAATGAGATATGAGATAGATGAAAGATGAATGTCGAAGAAATGTTGTGAGGACCAAGGACAGAAAAACTCTGTCCCCAGCAAGGACGCCAAAAATGTTGTCGCGCAAAGTGTCTAGGCACCGCGACAACGCTCAAAGTAAGGGTTGTCACTCTTAATCCTTGCTCACGCCATTTAGACTCTCTCCTAGGCAATTCAAGGGGGGTAGTCCCTAACATAAATGGATGATAAAGCCTGTGGATCATGGGCTCTAGGAGATTTAAATGATGGACAACTTGATGATTCTAAATGATTAAATCAGATGAATAGATTAAACTCTAAGGTAACCAAGACACGACCACAAGATAGAAACAATTATAGACCAGTGCCTTCGACATTTGAATTAACAAGTTATCCAGAACGATGAAAAGCGACAATCATAAATAATCCATATGCAAGAAATTCTAGATTTAAAATTATTTTCGCTCACTGCCCAAATCTAGATTTAATAAATTTTCTTTAACAACCAAATATGATTAAAAATGTTTATTGCACCTTGACCATAGGAAAATCATAAAAATTGCATTTAATGACCAAATGACACTAAGGAACTTTAGGTTAAAATTTTTTAATTATTCCTTAGGAATTTAATTTAATCGAAGGGTTAAAAAATCAAAATTTTTAATGGGCCATAGGCCACATTAAAAATTCTAGAGTTTAAGCGAAAAAAACCCTGAATTTTATTTTAAATCCTTAGTCACCAAATTTAGATTTATGATTTAAAGTTTTTTAATTTTATATTTTTTAAATGTTTTTGGATTTTAAATATTTTAGATGTTTTTAGACTTTTGAAATTTTATTTTTTTTTAGATTTAAAATTTTTTAATGTTTAGGATTTTTAATTTTTTTTTTTAATGTTTAGGATTTTTAGATTTTTATGATTTTTTTAATTTTGGAAAATTTTCAAATGTATTAGAATTTTTTTTCAAGATTTTCTAATTTTTAAGTAAAAAAATCATAAATCACAAAATCAAAATGAAATAAACAAAACAAAAAAGGTGAAAATCAAAACACCTACGCTAACCCTAACTCAAATCATAAATATATACATAAAAAAAACAAACTAGGCAAAGTTTAGAAAAATAAAATAAAATTTGAACTAAATAAAAGTGAAAACTAACCTAACCCATCCGCATACACAATAATAAGAATAATAAAATCGAATGAGTTTTAGGGTTTGCTGTTGTGCGTGTGCAGGTTTGGGCAATGGAAGCTGAGTTTGATGGTTTGCTTGCAGGTATGCAAGAGACGTGGACAACTCGAATTAGGCTTGGAAGAGGGTTCGATTGAACAGCCGGAGGAAGGCTGGGCAAGGTGGAGATGGCTGCGGAGTGGTAGTAGTTTGGATTGCGTGAAGGAGAGCTGACTTCTGCAGGTTTGCGTGGAGAGGAGTTTGGAAGTAGCGAGCTGGATGGAAAGGGATGGTAGCAAAGAGGTGTGGAGCAGAGATGGATACGCAGCAGCAAGGAGAGAGCCAAGCGAGGGGTATGGTAGTGTTGAAGCTGCGGACAACAGTGAGGAGAACGCAGGTTTGAAAGACTGTGTGAGGATGGGAGCTTGATGGGGAGTTGATGAAAAGACTAAGCAGCGAGGGTTTAGAGACAATGTGAGAGGGATAGAGGCTCAACGTTGTGGGTTGATGAGCATAAGGGTTTGAAGCTGGAGGCAGCGAAGGTGGACAACGAGGGTCTGGTCAAAAAACTTAGGAACAAATCCAAGCTTTTTCCAGATTTTTTTTTGTTTGTTTAAATTTAAAACCCAAACTCAGAAAATAAATTTCGAAATTTTCCAGAAACCCTCAAAAAGGACCTCAAAATTTTCTAGAAAAAAAGAATACAACAGAAAATTGAAAACCCAGGCAGCAAACCGAAAAAGGGGTAGCCCAAAACCTCTTTAAATCCACAAGATTTTCTTAAAGAATTTGCATAAATCTTAATTAAAATTTTAAATCCTTCTGCTTCAGATTTTCCAGATGAAACCCCCACAAAATTTTCAATATCTGAAAATAAATAAATTCCCTGCAAAAAATGATGCTGATGAAATCCAGAAATCTAGATCTTACCCTCCAGGACCTAAATCTGGACTCTGCACAACTTTCAACTTTAGATCTGTAGCTGAAACACCCAAACGATATACACAATGACCCAAAAAACACTAAAACCTTGAAAACCAAAGTCAGGAAACTAAAATTAATTACAGATCTATGTACATAAATGGCAGATCTATCAGATCTAGGGAGTGTGAGTCCGACTCCGCTCCTAGATCTGATGATCTGAGGCTCCCAACAGCCAGATCTAACGATTTAGCACAGAAAAATTATTTTTTTTGAATTTTAGAGGAGGTACTAAGCTCAAAACCCTTCATGCATCACCCATAAAAAATATCTTATGATAAGCCCGGGATCAAATTTAAACTGAGCTTTTCAGAAAACATGGATCAGGAGTTAGTTGGTTTAGCCGAGAACTTCCTCGAACACCCGATGATCTAATAATCAAGGATTTTCCTGCAAAACTTAATTCATATCTTATGATAAGCCCGGGATCAAATTTAAACTGAGCTTTTCAGAAAACATGGATCAGGAGTTAGTTGGTTTAGCCGAGAACTTCCTCGAACACCCGATGATCTAATAATCAAGGATTTTCCTGCAAAACTTAATTCAGCCGTCAACATAGAGCGAGAAAACGATAATAAATTCAGATTTAATAGAGATACCTGCTATTATATTCAAAACTTAAATTATCATTCAAACCCCAGCGACTAAGCAAGATACTTGTACTCAAATCGCTCTTCAAAAGCTACTATTAATGGCAATAAAAGAAATTACGCAAGAAAATAATGCATTTTACAACATTTCCATGAAGAGTAACACTGGTGAAATTTAACCCCAAAGTTTGTCTTTGTTGCTCATAAAAAGATTACAAGAGAGAGCTTTTCGCTTAGTACACGATCAAAAGATTGGATGATACTGACTGACAAATGATCTCCTATTTAAAGATAAATCCTCCAACTGCTAGTTCGAGTGATCTGTCAAAGTGATCTTGACTGTTGATGAGGATCAAAATTTCTTTTAATCTTATCCGTCGAAATTTTAAATATTGAGGAAATGTCAAATTTTTCAATTAAATGCATTTTAATAAATTCAAAAATTATTATTATTTTTTTTTTTTTCAAAATTTTGACTTTGACTTAACTCCAGGGACCCAAGGCATAAAATTTAGCAAAATAATCAATTAACCTTAGTCCTTGGACTTGTTAAGATTTAATTTTTTTAAAGGACCCACAAATTTTATCTCTGGAAAATTTAAATTTACCTAGGACCTATAACCTATGAGGGGATAAATTATTTTTCTAACCCTCAAGACATTTTACATCATGATTTTTACATTTTTTACATCTCAAGGGGGAAAACCCATTTGCAAAAGACCCTCACAGACTACCCAGTTTTGCGACACAAATATAATCTAGCAGATCAAGCAATTTGTAATAAAATAACCTAACCAAATAGTTAGGATTATTCCCAAATCACTTTTACATAGACTCAATCTAGAACACTAAGACTCCCCTAAGATTTCAGTGACAAAATCCATTCCAGCTTTGGGGTAAGGTTGAAGGAAAACTCTGCCGAGCATCCGAGAATGGATCGGTGAGACAAAAAAACTCTTGGAATGTAGATCGCCACTAGGAAAATAGGTTTACCTAGGTGATTACACACACGACACGGATCTGCTGAGATTATTTACATTATAGACATGCAGATTGGGTTTACATTATAAGATGATGATCAAGCTGATGATAATAGCTGAATGACACGAACACATCGATCAGGTGCTATCCCTTTTGTGAAAAAGGGGGTGTACTGCTATGGGTTGTTGACACGTAGTGGTCAACACGTTTCACAACGGACCCTACACGTTTAGCAATAAGCCATACTTCATTTTGTTGTTCAACCTGAGCGTATTCACATAGTATTAGATGATTTAGAGCAAGCTCATTAACAAGTTAAATGTGCCATCACTAACATACAAAAGCCTGAATAATGACAACATAAAAAAATGTGCACAACATAGATCAATCACAGTGATTGACAACTGAAGAAAAATGCATTTTGGGTAAAACACTCCATGGATAAATTAATGAGGAGAAGAATAGATTAGAGTGAGTTTATTGACTCATCTTGCGTGTTAATCTCGGCAGCAAGGGTCTCACCATCTGTATTGTCAACTTCGTTCTGTCTGTGTCTTGCTATGACAACATTTCTCTTATTCCATTCTACATTCTTTTAACTGCAGTCTTCTGCTCTCTCTCTCTCTTGGTTTCTTCCTCTTATATTGGTTTGTGTGCCCTCTTTTCTTCCTCTTTTTCTCCTGCCAATTTCTTTCCATCTTCTAAAAACCCCACTGAACCCTAACTGTCCATTTCCGATGGTTTATGCATGACTCTGCCGCCATCATAGCATGAATGCCCACATGGCTTTATTTTCCCTTTTTCACAATTGCTTCTAGATCTGACTACAAGATTGAACCTCCCATCTTTAGGTTGATGCCCCCCATAAATTGGCCTCCCATCTTCAACCTCCTTTTTCACAATTGCTTCTAGATCTGATTACAAGATCAGACCTCCCATCTTTAGGTTGATGGCCCCCATTAACTGGTCTCCTAACTTCAACCTCCAGGGGTTTAACCTGGGACCTGTGGGTACTGGATCTTGTGCTCTGGTGCTGGTTTTAGCTCAAGTTCCCACTCTAGCTCTTGCTTAGGTTCCAACTCCAGCTTTCCCAATGTAGGGCAGCCATGGTTGTTATGGAGGTAGCTTGTCCCTGTAGACATTAAATCAACAATATATGAAGTTGCAGAGACTTAACTCGCCAATGGAGCAGTGGATATTTTGGTCTGGGGTGGAATTCGTTGAGGTCACCTTCCTCTTCTGTTTTGATTATGTTATACTTTCCTTGAAGTGAAATTGTTGTCAACGCAAAACATACCTCATATGCCTGTGGATAACTCGTGTTATGGAGGTGCAAACGCCCAAGCTGCATTCTAATCTTCTCTTTATGGCCTGCCAAAACTGTAATACATACTCCAATCTTTAGGATTTCTGCAATTCGCCTGAGCATACTTTCTAGCGTAAATACTAAAATTCATTAGATTTTGACTGTGATCAATTCAATAACCGAGATATTGTTGGGGATAACGCTCCAATAGCAATTGGATCATGTTTTAGAGTGAAAACAACATAAGTTTAGTGCTGATACATGCATATTTGCTGTAGGTTAATGAGTTAAAATAGTGCTGTTTGTTTGTGTACAGATTGGATTGTTTCAGTAGGACTCTAGTACTCTGATTGTATATAATAGATGTGTATGTGAATAGAGAAATTAGATAGGTTTTATGTGTATCTCGTCTTTGTATTGCTGCATTTGTAGTTATTTTAACGTGTCTCTAGTTATTCAAACATGGTATCAGAGGAAGTCTAGGCGTGACTACTTCATTGAACTGCCTAGGAAGATGAGACTTTGAGATGTAACCCTTCTTAGGATAAATAAGAGTAGATTAGATTAGACTAACATAGGATAGAGTAGAGTGTTTCTGCAGTTGAATTTCTCTATTAGTCTCTGTGTGAAGAAAGTTTGAAGTAGCTTTCTTTTTTGGCTGAATAAAGCTAAGTTGCACTGAAACAGATACGGCAAATTTTCAAAAAAATTGGATATGATATGGCAAGGAAACAACGCGCGTACACACAATATTTCATATTCATATTACCATTCATCTTTTAGAATCTAGATTCTATATCTAAAAATACATAATCATCATCAATTCAGCATAAACATCGTCATCATCATTAATTATTATTATAACATTCATGATTCAACATATCATCAAGATTCTGTTTCAAATTTCAATCATTAACATGACAACATCATCACCAAAATTAATAATGCACACTACATGGTACAAAGTACAAAATGAACTATGAGTGACAGTCTACTATCATATGGAAATGGCATATTATGGTATTCAGTGTTCATTGTTCAAAATTTTCAAACACCATCATAAGTTACATTTACATATCATCAAATATGCCTTCATCCATGTCATTAAGATGCACATCCTCTCCAAGAGTGGGAGCATTGCTGCGATGTCCACTTGAAGATTCAACTATTGGTGCCTCCTCATCAAACAAAGTCATATGAGACATGACATTCAATGTCATATCCAAGTCAGGCAACTCTGGTTCCACATCCCATAGTTTGGTGGGCTCAAGTTTGTATTCGTCACTCTTGTGTGACAAAAGGCGAAGGTTTGAATGAACTTACACTATTTCCTCAGCCTTTTTGGAGCCCAATCCGTTTGACTTCACCGAATGGATGAAACCATATGTACTCCAATTCCTTTCTGCTGAAGAGGAACTAGCAACCCGTGACAAGATCTTGATGGCTAATTTTTGGATATGTGGAAGTTCCCCACCATAGTAGTTCCACCAATCAATTGGACTTAATCTAGTCTTGTCCCACATAGAATCAATATCAATGCCCAAACCCTTTGATCCCACAAAATGAGCAAACTTTGAATGAATCCGAATCCCAATTTCAAGATCTACAAAAAGCTTTCTAAAAGCTTTTTTAAATCCTTGTGAGACTTCTGGGTCTTTGTTTGGTGCGGTTCTTTCTGGATCACTTAGCAACTCTGCAGAATAATATTTGGATTCACTGCATAGATCAAAAGGTGCAATGGGGGTGGTCATCTTGTTCCACCTTTTGGTCAATATATCTTTTATTTTTTTGTAAAAGACTTCATTTGGGTCCTTCTCCTTGGCATTTATAACCACCCTTATCTTATCTATCATGGAGTCAATGCCTTCATACACCTCTCCCAAATTAGGCATATCCGTGTCAAACATGCGGAGAAAATCCACAATTGGCTTAGTAAATGCCAAGAGGTACTCCACCTTATCCCACCATTCATTATCAACAACCAACCTTTTCACGATCTGTGCTCTTTCAGATTGGGATTGCCTCCATTGATTCCAAAGAGAACTGCATACCATTAATTGTAATACTTCTTTCACTTGCATAAGCCTTGTTAAGACTATGATGTGAGAGGCAAAATGAGTCTCAACAACCTGCAAGTGCCAAATTCCAATGTTTCAGTAAATTAAAAATCATAATTGATTGAATACCTATTATGATTCCTGAATCATGACATTTGAGAATCCAATTAACATATTTGAATTTAGAGTCATAGAAATTAGAATTTATGAAATAAACTTTAAATTTTAGGTACCTTAAAGAGCTCCAACTTCACAAATTCCTTGTAAATGCCTTGGGACATGTGGTGGTTTGTGATGAAGGCTGGAATTTCTTTGGCCTCTTCAAAAATAACTCGAATCCACTCAATTTTCTTCCCCATCTTGTTCAACATGGGGTTCAATGAATGTACAACACAAGGGGTCCAAAAGATGTGTTGATATTTGTCTTCAATAATTAGGCCGGTTGCTCTACACACAGTTGCATTGTCAATTATTACCTGGACAACATTTTCTGGCCCCACCAATTCAATTGCTTCAATCAAGATGTCAACCATGAATTGGGAATCTTTCTGCTGCCCCTCACAATCCAATGCCTTAAAAAACATTTCTCTCTTTGTGCTTTGAGCAATCACATTAATCAAAGGCCTATTTCTTTGATCTTTCCATCCATCAGAAATGATGGACACCCCTAAAATGCGCCATGAATTATGAATGGGGCTTAATTTAGCCTCCAAATCTAACTTCTCAACACTCAACAATGTAGTGTGGACTTTCTCATATCTAGGGCTCTTGTATCTTTTTGGGGCTTCATTCATTGCTTTGATCATCTTTGCCCAGTAATGAGATCGCACAAGGTTAAAGGGAAGGCCATTTACATAAATGCATTGACCCATAGCTACATCTACCGTCTTTCGAGCATCATTATTACAACTCTTTTCAAGTGGCCCAAAATTAGACTGCTTTGAATCAGCGTTGCTAATTCCATAAGAGGGAAGTGGAGGCTTTGATGAAGATGATCCCAACTTTGTTGGTTGTTTGAATTGAGAGACAAGATTTGCCTCATTTGCCTTAGCGTTTGCCTCATCTTGTTCTTTCTGATATTTTACAAGTTTTTCCTTGCTTAAACTTTTTCCCTTTGTTCCATTCTCTTTAGGTGGGCCAATGCATATTCGAATTCCATTGCCTCTTAACTCCAGTAAATGTGTTTTAACCCGGGTGTATGATCCCTTAAACTCCTTTTGACACTCATTTCAAACCCATGTCAATGATCCCCCTCCTTGGATCTTCCCTACAACAAGTACATATTTCCATGGTGGTGACTTGGATCAACTTTAGAGAGAGATTCAATTTCTTGTTCCTCTGCCTCATGAATGGATGAACTTGAAGTTGCCATGATGATGATGTAAATGAAGTTGCAGAATGAAATTGACAAATTCTTTCAAACAAAAAAACAAATTAAAAAAAATTGAACAGAAAAGCATTGAACACTTTAGTAGCTAATTAAACAAAATTTTAATCAAGCATAAGAAATCATTATAGTTGGTTGGTACTAAGAAATATCTTGTGATAAAAGCAAACAAAATTACAGAGCGTTGGTTGGAATTGCATAGAGCTGGTCAAAATAAAACTCGTGGTACTAGAAAGTTGAGTAAGGATTTAATTGAAATGCTCATACATCTCTTCTCTCTTTCAAGCAAGCACTTGTTCTATGAGTTGCTCAATCTCATTATAAGTGTTCATGTTTTCTCTTTCAAATACCACCCTAGCTCTAGGGTTTCAGCTTTCAAGCAAATAGACACTTAGAAGTAGAAGGCAAAGGCAAGCTAAACAATTGTCTTCAAACATGTTTGAACTTTGAACAGGTATAGGGTTGCTAAGTATGCAGTTAGTGTTTAGCAAGGCTTAGAGGTTACAGTCATAGTGTGATGAGGAAGCCATTATAAAAAACTGCACTCTGTTATTAATGATCCATGTCACCCAAGTGAGGGTAGGCAGCAACAAAGTGGGCTAATTTGCTAAACTAATGGTGAAACATGTAAAGAAACTAATGGCTGCTAATGCTATGTCTAAGGTCCAAATCAATATAATATGTAATAACTTGGAAAATATCTTTGCATGAGCAAGGTGACAGTCCTCACGTGAAAATCAAAGGTGTTTTGTTTAAAAAAAAATCCATAAAATCTATGACAATTTAAACAAATATGAAACATTATGTAGATTCCACTTTTTTAAATTCCTTCGACTATAGTTTTCTTGACATTCTGATTCTCTAAACTAATGGCTGCTAAGTCATATGAGACATGGCTAGTTGCTAAACTAATGGCCAGTAAAGAAATCGAACTTCGTCATGTTGAATATGAAAACCAAATCCACAAACAATCAAATAGAATCAAATAAAACAATAAAAATACCAATAACATGAAGTTGGCCTTTGGAAGTTGGTCATCAAAGTTTGCAAGTAGAAACCTCAAAGAGATGTGTACTAAGTTGATGGACTAGTAGTGGTCTCCAACTTCCAGCGACTCCAAGTAGCCGTAGGCTAGTAGCGAGTCCTCCAACAATGACTGGAGTCTCGACTCTCAAGCAACGACTCCAACGACTCCTCCAAGCTCCAATAATGGCTCCTCCAATAGCTTTCAAGTCTCAAGCAGTGACCGACGACTCCTCCTGGCTCCAAGCCCCAATAGCAAATGAAATGATTCAATGAACGAATAGAAGGGGGACATCATGAGTAAAAAGTTAAAACCTAAAACGCGGTGATTTTTAACCAAGGGAAAACCTTTAAAAGTTAAATCCGTTCTCAGCGTGGTTCTTTTTGCGCGGATCCGTTCCTGGCGTGGGTCTTTATGCATAGATCTGTTTCCGGAAATCTAGATACGAATCACACGGATCACAATTTTCTTGGATCCGTATCCGGATTTTCGGAAACAAATCTAAACTGTTTAATTTTCTTGATACGACACTGAAAGCGGATTTTCTGTTTCCGAAAAACCTGAAATGATTTTCATACATTTCAGTACCGTTTCGAACACGTTTTGTAGCTAGATCCATTTTTGATTCAACGAATGGCATTTATGGAGGTTTTGCTCAGCGTTTCTGATAACTTAGGAATAAAGAGGTGAGTGGAACTAGAGCATAGCAAACTATATGAAGATGGCTCTGCATTGCAAAGGGAGCATATCTAAGAACATATTGAGCACTACAGAATGGATGTGCATCTATTGATCTGCTGTGGGAGTGTGCTCTGTGAGTTCACTCTTGGGGTCACATTGAACAAAAGAACCACGGATAAGAGAATAAGGTTCATTGTGGGTTGGCCAAGAAAGAATATGATGGCAAGCTTGCCCGTACTGAGCTCCCACCCATGCCATATGACAATTTTGAAGGAGCTACAGTGAAGGTTTTACTAAGCCCCTTGTTTGGTCAATGCATGAGCCTACAAGTCCATGAATACAACTGCGAGAGTTAGCCATCATTCCGAAGGAGTGCTGCCATTGCCAAAATTGACTTGTAGGTGCTAGTTGAAGAAAGGCATTGCAGAAAGGATATTTTAATCCTAGAGTGAATAAAAGGAAATTGCATTACTACCCCAAAAAAGGGTGGCAGTGGATGAATCTCTTGAGGTGATGCAGGAGTATCTATCTTGCACATTTTCTTAGTTTTGGTTCTATTTTGTAAATTAAAAAGAAATTGTAATGCAGTGAAATATTTGTTGTCCTTTATGAATTTTTTCAACCGATTGGAATATGAAGCATTGTAAGTTGGAATTTGAGTGGTTAGAATAGTTCTATGGCCCGAAAGCCAAGAAGCACAACCATAAATAAGAATATGAATAAGCAAAGGGGCTTTTGCGTTCTTTTGATTCAGTTTGTGTAGTGTGGAATGACCCTAGATTTCAGATACCTATGCATAAGGTCTATGAATGTAATAATGGAGACCCAATAGCCTGGCTAGTTTGTTTAATAAATAGTGCAGATTTGTTGTTGTGGTTATGCTTACTATTGTTTTATTATTATGGTGTAATTATGGCTGTTTTCAATTGAATTGTAGAGTGTGGTGGTTGTCAAGAAAATTTGTTCCATGTGCAATATTGTAGGGGGTTATGGTTTTTTTATATCAAGTGGTATCAAAGCAAGTAGAATCTCAAGGGATTGGAACTATTAGTGCAAAGCCTCACTAGGAAACTTAAACAAAGTGCAACAATGGGAGTTGTCACCACTGCCACTTGAGCAACAACTCCCCTCATTTTAGTGATGGACATAGTCCAACACAAAGGGGGATTCCCTAGTAGATCTTTGGGATCAAATAATCCAATTACCTTAAGTTAAGTGCCCCCTAAGGATTCAACACTGATTTCCACCCAAGGATAAGAAAAAGAATTAGTGTTTAGGGTGGATTAGAGAGCAAATTCAAGATTTTGAGTTCAGAGATTCTTATGGCTCAATCTAAAGAGGCTCAAATAGGTTCCCAAACATACACAATCAATAAATTACACTTGGTTGTCGTAAACTAGCTATTTAAATCAGAATGTGCAACAATACAATAATTTATAACAACAACAAATTTAGCCCTAGAAACTATGATTGTAAAATATAAAATGAGGGCCAAAATTATGAGAAAATAAGAAAATAAATTACAACAATTTTCTATGGCTAAAAAGGCATGTAACAACACTCAACCCTAGACGTCAGCGACTCAGCACTAATTAATGACTAGAAATTGCACTTAAAATGTAACTTTTACTATTGAAAATTTAGCGAAGGAAGGTCTTTTGGCTTGTGCCTTAGCTAGTAAAGACTTCAAATTGTCTTTCTCTAGCATGAATGCAAATTCATGAGATAGACTTCAGTGTGATGAGTTGATTTTCAGTTTGTTGGAATGGTCATCAATAAAATTGCATGCGTAGTGCTGGAGCTTTAGTTTGTTGGAGTCTTCTTTAGTTAGACTACACGATGAGGTGGCAGAGAAAAATCCAGTTAGGATGAGTTAAGGCTTCAGAGACGAGTGAAAAGAGGACGAGTTAAGTCCTTAGTTAACTCAGTTCACTATTGAATTTCCTTGAAATTCTGGTAGCTGCTTGAATGAACAATCTGAAACTATTTTTCTTTTCACAAAGACACTAAAATTCTCAACAATAGAAGCGTCAAAATTAAACATAGAGATAAACACACAATTACACAAGAGACAATAATTTTCTAGGGAACCCAAGTGGGAAAACCTTCTCCTTGTTGTGGTATTTTATTGATAGAGTATATAGATCAAATACAAGGCAATTGTCTATTGAGAACAGGGTTGTTCTCCTACTAACCTAGTCTAGACCTACTATGAACCTTACTTGATCACAACTCCTATCCATTGCGCACAACAAACCCGAAATCCTTGCGCACTGTTACCCACCATTTTGTGGGTAATATCCTTGGGAGAAATTTTTTCTCCAAGATGGTCCTCAGCGAGTAGCCAACAACCCCTTGCAACCATCAACTATCTCATTGTGCCATATCTCTGCCACCTGAGCTAGCCATGTCGTCCCTCGACCATCTGCCATGATTGTATGTTTGAAGGTGGGCCTCCCAAATCTAAAGGTATGCCTTGTCATTTTGAAATTGAGTATTGTTGTTTTCTTATCATGGACACTTCTGGGCGTGGATTAATTGGGGGATTCAGCGGAAAGAATGGGCTAGGTCTGTGCTTCTGTCCCCTAGATCCCTTTTAGGAATTAACCTTGGATTCTAGTCCCGTGGGATCTCTGTTACTGACCATTTGGTTTCAAGGATGGCATTTCATGGGAACCATGATTTCGGTTGCATGGTCCAGCTCCCTTATCCACTTATATTACCATCTTTCCACTCCTTACTACCCCATCCATCATTTCTCCCACATGGGTCCACATTCCTCCATCGGGTCCACATAGGGTTAGCTCGCCCCTTCCCCTTGCCCACACCTTGGGTCATGGCTTAGAATGAATCCCAGAGGTTGATGTAGTTAAAAAGAAAGTTAAAAGCATAAATGACCACATTCAACAGGAAAAATACCAAAAATGCAAAAGATGGTCGGGACAAAAACATTTAGCACGTGGGCAAAAGCCAATACATGAGCTCTACCCCATCATCATGGCCATCACCCTAGTTCCAACACGTTCTATGAGCCTTCTTCATCATACAAGAACCCATGGTTGTCCCAACCCCTGGTGGTCGATGAATCGCCCCACCTTAGAGGGTGGAATTCACTGCTATATCTTGTACATCATGCTCTAACCCCTTGAGCCTCGAGCAATCAATCAAAGAAAATCATAAAAAGACAAAAGGCATATAAAGAAGGGTGAAAAAATCAATGCCAGGGCACCTCATGTATCACGATTGCTCCCTCTTAGTCATTATAAACCCAAGTATGGGCTTCCCTCTTATTAGCTACCCTTGTACCCCAGCATGTGACTCAGGGCTGCCCTTTCTCATCCCCTACTTCATCCACCTATCTGTCACATGCTACCACCTTTGGATGGATGTACCTTGACTATATTATCCCCTTTAGAGGTAGAAACCACCTAATAGGATACTTGGTTAACCCCATTAGGAGTTTAGGAGACATTGGCACACCCCGAAGCCCATTATGGAAGGGCAGGCCATTATGAAGTCCCCACCTGTGGTCCATGATTAGGTAAGCTCATTTACTTGATTTCTCTAATGACTTCTTGTACTGGAAACCTAGGGGACGCATTGGATCTTATGGAGGATTGCAGATGGTTTTCATTTGGGGTTTGGTCTCCCTATACAGGGTCCTAATCCTCCAGAGGGCTACAGTGGCACATATAGGGTGTGCGTTGAGAGCCATGGGCCTCCACAACAGCAGATTGCACTTCATGGATCCCTATAGCCATTCAAAGATTGCTCGTGGTTCACTTATTGGATGAGGAGGATGCTCTTGATCCATCATGCTTAGCTGGTTCTAGATCTACACCATACACTTGGAAGATGATCCAAGACTGATATGATGATGTGACATCTCCTACATTATCATCCTAGCCCTTGAGGGCATGCTACAACCATCTTCGATTTGTTTGGAGGCCCATGAGGACACTTGTGTGCCCCCACAATCATTTGGAGCACCACAGGTTATTACAAGGGGCCAACCCCTTGTCCATTACTTTTGAGGGTCCTATTCTTCATTGTGGCACCCATGGACCTCATTAGGCCTCTTAGAGGGCTCGACGACATGCATAGATTATTATTTGTCCTCTTGAGAGGCTTACATTTTCATTTATGAGCTGGTTTGGTGGGCTTGTCACCAAAATGTTGTATTATTAGCACATTATTTTATTTTTGGGGCTTATGTAGGCCAAGGAGGCTAATTCGAACTCCTTAGATGTGTATAAATACAAGTGAGGTGAGATCATTTCTTATTATCACTTGACTTGGGATTTCTCTATCTTTAGAGAATTTCACACTTTTTCCTTGGAGGACTATTTTGGATAATGGATGAATTTTGATGTATGGATTTGGGCTATTTCTATCTTGGAGCTTCTTATTTTCAAATGTGATGCTGGTTGGATGTTCTCTCTAACATTGTAAGTGAAAATTTAACGTTATTTTATTGTTGCTCCATACATTTGAATTGCACTATAATTAGGGCTAATTGCTGCATGTATGGAATGTGGAATTATGTGTCTATTTAGCTTATTCATTGTATGGGCCATTGTTAGATGAATGAAATCTCTTAGAGATCATGTTATCTTGATAATATTGCACCATTTGTATGAAGTATAAATGCTTGAAAGTCACTTTTCTGCTCTTTCCCCTAACATTGGACGAAGTTGACTTTTGGAGCCTCCTTGAACAAGAAACTAAATCTTTCTTCATTATTATCCTTGACTCCATATTCCCAAGTGAATTAGGCACTGGTCCCTCAAAAAGGGTGATCATTTTAACCCTCTTTTTACCCCTTTTCCCTTTCTCCCTAGGTCTAGCCTCATTAGGTCATCTAGGGCATCAATTTCCTAGGAAACTAGCCACAAGAAAACTTCGATCTCCTAGATACAACTGCGTTGGTGGGTCCCCTTGCTCTCCTCCAAATTTGAAGCAATTCAAACGGTGGAATCTCCGGATATCTCAAGCCCTAGCTCTAGGATCAAGTTTTGCCTAGGTGTTCCCAAGGCTAGAACCTAGTAGGATCAATTTGACATCTTTGGAAGAAAATCCTTGTTTGGTCCTTTCCCCTCACCTTGGCCAGGTTAAGAACATCATTGGTTGCCTAATATCCATCCCTTAACCTGGGCTGGGTCCACTTGGCCTTGTGTGGTCCCATTCTTCACCAAAACCTATTTATCAAAGACTACTCGAGAATCCAAGTTCTCAAAAGGATTTTAGGGATTTAACAACCTTCTTCATAGGTCTTATCCTTCTACCTCAACCCTCCAATCCTCATCCCCTTTCCCTAGAAGATCAAGTCCCTTGCTTGAAGAGCAAGCAAGCCCTATCCTTCAAACTCTTTTGGAAAGGGAATCATTTGAGTCACTCCGCCCCTTCATTGATCTATACTTTATAAGTGATCTCCCAACTACTGGGTCTCCTCCCATTGGTGAAAGTTCGTAAAGAGTAGGGAGTCTTAACTGTGGTGACAATGGGCTAAGATTCCATAGGTGCCCTTGACTTAGCAGTTGTCCTCATAGGAACCCCTTTTAGGTCCCCTGCTAGTTTGTGCTTTAACATGTACTAGCCTCTCTTCTTGGCTCCTAAATTCATGTGCATAGGACCTTTTATTTCGTAGCGCAAATCCATCAATCTATGTGCACTTGGTACTATTGTCTTGTTTCACAAACTCGAACACAAAACAATTGATTGAATTCTATGCCTTCGTCCTCCCTTTATGCTATTTGATCATGCTATAATTGGAAAAATTAGAATTAGAAAATTACAAATTTGGAATTGTAGTTTTGATCGACTTCGTTAACTGAGGTCGAATTGAACTCTTTCCAATCATGACTTTGAGTTTATAACTCGTCCTTGCCTCAATCTAAACTGAAGCTCTCAACTTGTCTTATCCAAATTCGAGTTGCCACTTGGAGACCCAGTTAACTGACCCTCTAGCTGCATGCATGAATCTGCTAACTCGTTCATCTTCATGAACTCGTTCTTGACAAAAGGAAGACACCTCATGGCCTAAGGCACAAGTTAAGAAGGACCTTCTCTTGCCACTATTTTCAACACTCCCTCTTAGCGAGGAAGTTGCTTATGGAGGAACCTCGTCCACTTGGATATGTCTCCAACACTACCACGTTCTTCGCTGCTGCAGCTGCTCCCTCTAAACTAGAAACCATCCCTGCTTTGTCCTGCAAAATCTGATTTGAAGACCCGTTCTTTCCAACCATGCTTTGCAAGTCCATCACTTCAGTCATAAGTGCCATGTACCTTGTGTACCTTTGTGGCTGCTCCTTTGGCTGAAGGTGATACTGGAAGATCTAACTCTCTTTTGATCTCTGTTAAACAAATCTTTTGCCCACTTAGCTTGAACTCTCCCTACACTGGGAGTCGCTAATTGAGTGGGTGCCTCCACTCGCCTTGGGCTAAGCTCTTCCTCATCCTGCTAGTTGGCCCAACTTCCAGCTAGCCGAGACTCAAACTGAGACACTGGCTGAGACTCCATCTTGAGAGCTCTATCCTGCTCTCGCTCAACCATCGCTTCTCTATTATGAGAACTTCCTGCCTTGCTGCTCAAGGTTGTGCTTGTCTCTACTTGGAACGAGATTCTTCATCATCACACCTATGTGCTTCTTACATCCAGAAGCTAAGTGTTGGAGGTACACCTTACCTTTGCTGAAGATGACATCATAACCCTTGTCCTCAAGGGTAGCTACTGAAACAAGATTCTGCTTTAATCTTGGAACATAGAGGACATCTCTGAGATGAAGAGAATTACTTGACTCCCTTTGAAAGTTGACAGTACCAACTCCTCTAGCTACATACATACCATCATCTCCTAGCTCGATCTGAAATTGCATGTCCTTCTCCTTTAGGTGGTTGAAGTTCTTGTTCTCGGTCATGTGGAAGGATGCTCCTGAATCAATATACCATACAATGCTATCTACCGAGCCTGCCATGGCTCATGCAAGCTATCAATGAGAAATCTTTCTCGAACTGGGCAGAAAATGCATCTACCTTTGCTGATGTAACTACATGATCCTTACTGGACTCCTTCTGCTTAGGACACTTAGTGGCATAGTGTCCAAACTCATGGCAATGGAAGCACTTGATCTTGCTTAAATCATTCTTCTTGCCCTTATGACTGGACTCAACCACTCCTTAGCCCTCCTTGCCCTTGGCCTTGTTGCTCTTGCCTGCTAGGGAAAAGTTCTCCTCGTACTCTGTGTTCATCGATCTACCATCTTTGGTCCCTCTCTGGATCTCTTCTTGAACACAGTCAGTCCATAGCCTTTCCCAATTGGGAAAATTTTCTCTGCCACTTACTACATCTTGGAAACCATACTAAGATTTGTGAAGTCCTAGAAGAGCAAAACTCACAAGGTCATGCTCTGGTATAGTCACACCCACGCCACCCAACTCGTCTTGTACTTGAGTGAACTTTGACAAATATGTGATGATGGGCTCTCCAACTCTCATCCGGATACTCCTTAGCTTCTCCTTAAGAGCAAGTTTCCTAGTATCACTGGTACTCTGATATAGATCTTAAATAGTTTTGAACATCTCAAAAGCTGTCTTCTTCTCATGGATATGAGGAACTATATGATCTTTGACCCCTTCTAGAATAATCCTCTTGGCCTTGATATCATTCTTAGTATGTTGGGTCAACTGTTGGGGATCTTGTGGTGGTGCTATAACACTCTTGACAAACACTCCCACCCCATTATCCTCCAATACTATCATGATCCTCCCTTTTCATGGAACGAAATTAGAGGCTCCCTCTAAACAATGGTTTGATCTCAACCCTTGGAACGCTATTCTGCTTAACCAGAGAACTCTCCCCCACAAACTGATCTTCGTTGACAAATATGTGATGATGGACTCTCCAACTCTCATCCAGATACTCAGCTTCTCCATAAGAGCAAGTTTCCTAGTATCACTGGTACTCTGATATAGATCTTAAATAGTTTTGAACATCTCAAAAGTTGTCTTCTTCTCATGGATATGAGGAACTATATGATCTTTGACCCCTTCTAGAATAATCCTCTTGGCCTTGATATCATTCTTAGTATGTTGGGTCAATTGTTGGGGATCTTGTGGTGGTGCTATAACACTCTTGACAAACTCTCCCACCCCATTATCCTCCAATACTATCATGATCCTCCCTTTTCATGGAACGAAATTAGAGGCTCCCTCTAAACAGTGGTTTGATCTCAACCCTTGGAACGCCATTCTGCTTAACCAGAGAACTCTCCTCCAAACTGATCTTCGTCCTCCACAAATATGATTAACCATGCTCTTCAAAAAAATGCCCTCTCAACTGTCACAAGCTTGCTCTGTGTTGATAGTACTAGGGCACCCCAATCAGGCCGCCCACTAACAATAACAAGTCTGCCCACTTGTTCTTTGTACTTAGGGCATCTTCTAGCAGCCCACACAACAATGAATCCTCACATGTTTCCACTGTAACTTAGGACCACTCTCTGTTGTCCAAAATACACAGAACAACCCTCCACACGTCCTTGCAATCATCAACTAGGGTCACCTTTTGTGCAACTGTATGTTTACTCCACCTCGACCTTTTTAGTATTCTTTGTGGTCACCTTAAGCATCAGGATGGCCCTAACCAACGACCACTACAGACCATACAATTATGTGTTTACCCCAATATTGAACCTTTTAAATCTGCGCATCACTAAGAGGAAATTCGACCCTTAAACCAACACTCAACCAACACACAATTCAACTACTTTAAGGGACTCAATGCTCCTTGATGCACTAAAATAGCTCCGCCCTAATCACAAGAATAAACCACAATCTTATTCACAAAATACCAGCCCAAACACTTGTCTATTCTGCACAGAAAATCTGCCCTAATCACAGAGTAAACTCGGCCTCATCTTCAACTATCCTAGCACAGATAAATCACAAAATACTCTTCTCGCAGCTGCGACCTTTTCTTTTGAGACTAGACATCCACTTTAGGCATGTTTCACACATGATGAATTGCCTTGGATCTACTAATCAACTTGGTGCTGGTCTTTATACGGATATGCGCTCTAATACCATGTGGAATCTCCTTGAAATTTTGCTAGCTGCTTGAATGAACAATTTGAAACTACTTTTCTTTTCACCAAAACATGATTTCTCAACAATAGAAACAACAAAATTAAAACACAAAGATAAAGACACAATTACACAAGAGACAATAATTTTCTAGGGAACCCAACTAGGAAAACCCTTTCCTTGCTGTGGTATTTTATTGATAGAGTATACAGATCAAATACAAGGCAACTTTCTGTTGAGAATAGAGTTGTTCTCCTGCTAACCTAGCCTAGACCTGCCCTGAACCTTACTTGATCACAACTCCTATCCTTTGCGCATAAACAAGCCCAAAATCCTTGCACACTAGCCTCTCTTCTTGGTTCCTAAATTCATGCGCACAAGGCCTCCTATTTTGTAGCGCAAATCCCTCAATCTATGTGCACTTGGTACTCAATAATACACACACCACAAGCAGGAACTCACACACAATTCTTGTGCACTGTCTCACAATCCTGTGAGCTATTATCATGTCTTACAAACTTTAACACAAAACAATTGATTGAATTCTATGCCTTCGTCCTCCCTTCATGCTATTCGATCATGCTATAATTGGAAATATTAGACAATTACAAATTTGGAACTGCAATTGTGATTGACTTGGTTAATTGAGTTCAAATTGAACTCTCTCCAATCATGACTTGGAGTTTATAACTCGTCCTTGCCTCAATCGAAATTGAAGCTCTCAACTTGTCTTATCCAAATTCGAGTTGCCACTTCGAGACCCAGCTAATTGACCCTCTAGCTTCATGCATGAATATGCTAACTCGTTCATCTCCATGAACTCGTTCTTGACAAAAGGAAGACACCTCATGATTTTTCTTGACTAAGGCACAACTCAAGAAGGACCTTGTCTTGCTACTATTTTCAACATTCACAACTAGAGATAATCAAGGAGCAACTCGAGCCAGTTAACTAAGAGCTAGTCCAAGTGTAACTGAGACTTGCTCTAGTTAACAGGGAAAAGGAACTCGTTGCACTTGTGTGAACAACCATTCAAACTTGGCCTTCTTGCATGGATCGAAAGTTTATTAAGGCAGGAGAAGGACAAAGGCACAATGATTGATGATTCTTTGTTGATGGTATAGTGCATTGGTTGAGGAGCAAAGATTAGGAATTTGAGGAGCAAGCCGAGACTAGTTTCAGTAGGAAACAATTGTGTGAGTAGGCCAAGATCAAAAGGTAGGGCCAAGAGCAATTTCTCAATGCTGAGAGCAGTGACAGTCTAAGAAAAATTGGTGGAGCTGAGATTAGTGAGAACTTGAAGAAAGTCGAGAGCTTTCTTAGAGGCTATTTGTTGGCTGCAGTAGCAAGGCATTGAATTGTAAAAGATTTATTTGTTCAAAGAACAATCGATAAGAAGACCATAACAAAGAAAGCAGGTTTTCCCATTTGGGTTCCTTGGGTAAAACATCGGTGTCAAATTTATGTGTGTGCGATTGTTTTTATTTCAAGTATTTTTTGTTGCATGTTGAATGTTAAGAAACTCTGTATCTTGGTGAAAGTTAAACTTGGTTTTAGTTTTAGTTGCCATTGATTTTTCAGTAAATTCATCTAAGTAGTCGTAAAGTTTCAAGAAAATTAACATTTACTTGTCCCAATTCCGAACAATTACTAATCATATGACATTGATTTCCAAGTCAATAAACGTTGAAAATGTATGGTTTTGTTGTAAATAAACCCTAATTTACCCTAGAACAAAATAAGAAAATGATTTTTAGGGTTCTAAGAATTGTGACAAGAGTGAAGACTAGTGCCTTCTTAGTCTAGGGCTAATGGACTTTAGGAATATATAAACTTAGGGAAACTTTAGAGTATAAATAAGATTCAAAAGAATTAGGGCAAGTTAACATACTTACCCTATGGTTTGAGTCAAGGCTCTTAAATTTTCAAAGATAAATTAAGGGAAGGAGCAAAGATAGATTAAGGGATGGTGGATGTGAGCCTGGAGGTTGGAGGCTGCTAGGGTTTGATATGAGGACCTGAAGGGTACCTGGAGACCCCGAAAGGCAGTAGGAACTTTTGGAGCCACATGACTCTAAGAATATCCTTTTCCGGCTAAGTAGGATGCCTTGGAGGTGGTGGCACAGCCCGAGGGACTGTTAAGTGGAGAGAAGGGTGTGCATTATTTAGGTGCAGGTTGATGGGGGGTGTGAGCTTGTAGGTGGAGGCAATTGGGTTTGGTACCTTGGCCGATTGATGGTAACCTAGATTTGGGTGAGTTGTTGCCCATGGAGTTGAAACCCCAGTTTAGGGGTCACCCATTGTTGAGAGAAAATGAACAACATGGTCCATGGCTAGGAGGAACGTTGAAGGTTTGTAGCGAGTTGGTGAAAACAAAAAGATAAATGTTTTATTTTCTATGTTTATTTATATTTTGTTGCTATAATTCATATATTTATCTAAAATGTATATGAATCATAATTTAAGAATCATATTTGTGCTAAAATATGTTAGTGCATAAGTATTGCATTTAGCATGCATTTTACCATGCCATAATTTCTTAGAAAAGGTAATTTTTCAGAATATAGGTTACTATGGTAACATATACAAAATTAGGCCTCAATTGGTGGCTATAATTAAAATGAACGGGAAAATTATTAGAAAACCTAGGGTATGGAGTGCCATAGGTCTACATGCTCTGCGAAATGTACCAATAGATGACCGAAATGATCTAACAGTGGGTTGGGGACGTTATAAGTGGTGTTGGAGCCTAGGGTTATAAAACTCGGGCCATATGGGTCGACAAATTCATTGTAAGAAAAAGCACAGGTTGTTGGGAAACTTTTTGACAGAATTTGCAGGGGCTAGAGATGGATGGAATTCTCAATTTGAGATGAGATCCATGTGAATGATAAATGTAAAGGATAAAATTATGATTTCAAGCTCGGAATATGTGGTGTGACAGAAAAATTTTAGTAATGGAAATGCTAAAATTTGCACAAACATAAAATTAAAAAAAAGATGAGTATTATTGACAGAAAAGAAAAGTATAAAATAATAATAATAATAATAATAATAAATAAATAAATAAATGGTGATGTCAGTGATAAGGTGGTAGTGCTAGGTGGTGACTTAGTTGGCAAGCGAGGATGCTAGGTGGCGGCTTAGTTGGCAGGCGAGGAGGCCAAGTGGTAGACCTTGGTGTGACTGGTCACCATCGGGTGGATGTAGTGCGATGGAATGTGGTGCCTTTCAATGCACGATGCACACCACATTCGTTGATTGCAAGTAATGCGATCTATTGGATCTGTTAGGCGCTTTTTGTCTCGTTTAACAACTAGTAAGTTTCTACCCGATATGTATATTTGTCGTTCGATGCGACAATCTTGAGTTGTTAGATCCATTGGGTGGATGGCGCCATAAACGACTGTGCAAGTTGGAGCCTGATGTGGTTGTGGACTATTGATCTCGTTTGATCATGGCCGTCATATCTATCAGGGGTGTAACTTTGCTTTATTCCCCGTGCAAGTTGGAGCCCAATGTGGATTGTGGGTTGTCGATGAAGGGAGATCTCAACCGTTAGATCCATCGTGTGCACAACTCGTCGTAAACCTTTGCACATGTTTCAACACGATGTATATTTAGGTCGTTAGATCAGGGAAACCTCAATTGTTAATCCATTAGGGGTGTAACTCCCCGTAAACCTCCATGCATGTTCCAACACAATATAGATCTAGGTCGTCTGATTGAAGAAATCTTGGCCATTAGATTCATGGGGGGGTAACTTGTTGTAAATATTCGTGCATGTTTTAGCCTAATGAGAATTTGGGTTGTTGATCTACCTGAAGATCAACAGTCAAATTTGCGAGGGAGCAACTCGCCTGACATGTGGAAAAGTGGGGAATGGACCACCCTGCATGTCGCTGTATCCAATCAATCACTGCGATGTGGAAGGACCCACGTGGATGATGAGGCCTAAGTGGGGACCATCATGCAAAAAGAGAAGGTTGCATGCATGCCGAGTGTTCAAGGGAAGCTATGCATGCCAATTTGAGTTCAGTGGGAACTAAAAACCCAAATATGTACAAGCAGTTACTTTCCAAGGAAACAAAGGCACACAAGGAGGTTTGAATGTCTGAAGATAGATACAGAACATAGTTACAGGAGGATTTGATTGGTCCATGGGAGTAAATCATGCCAATTTGAGTTCAGTGGGAACTAAAAACCCAAATATGTACAAGCAGTTACTTTCCAATGAAACAAAGGCACACAAAGGAGGTCTGAATGTCTGAAGATAGATATAGAACATAGTTACAGGAGGATTTGATTGGTCCATAGGAGTAAATCAACCAAATTTTCAGTAAAATTTTCTGAATTTTTGCTAATTTTTCGAGTCATCTGCTTGCAGAGCATTTTTAAGGGCCTAAACGATGTATTCAGGTAGCGAAAAAGCACGACAACTACTTGTATGCAACTCGAATAAAAGAGTTAAGAGAGAGCTTTCCAAAGACATACTATAATAATGAAGCAAAGTTAATATGAAAGAGTTATGATTGAAACAATATGAAGGGAAGACAAGGTTATGGTCATAATGAAAAATTTAATATGTAACAAGTACAATGCTTCGTGATAATTTTATTTAATAATTTTTTTTTGAAATATTGTTTTTATTTTGGGTTGTATTAGGGGAATTGGTAGACCTGCTTATTACCAAGGGGGCCTAGGGTCAAGTTGAAGGGACAGCCCCTAACTTCCGAGCCTAAGGAAACCACCCACAATCACGCTAGGTCGGTTAACCGAGTTTTGAACCTAGGTGGGGTCCCAATTTTTGGTCAACAAATGTTTTCCGGTGTGGAATGTTCATCATTTGGCATAGTCCGATAGGTTAAAAGTTAAAACTCTTGTTTTCCATGTAACAAATTACCTCACCGTCCAACTTGTAGGTAAAGATAAGATATTTCACAGGGCTATACAACAACGAGGTTCAAAGACACAATCTCAATAAACATGTCACCTATGAGAATCAAACTTGGACAAGGGGATAACAATCATTCCTCCCAACCACCCAAGATAAACCCAATTATTTTTTTGAAATATTATTAAGAGATATGATAATTTAAATAAGAGATATGATAATTTGAATAAAATCTCGATTATAAAGTAAACAAATATGTTATACCGAACATAATAAAACCTCACTTTAATCAATTAAATTCCACTTCAAAACCTCACTTTAATCAATTAAATTCCACTTCAACTAACTAAATTTATTAATAGGAAGGTGCCTAATTTAAAATTTTAATGAAAATCATCTCAGATCATCTCATTCATCATAATTAAGATCGATCTTTGCACACCGACATTTATTAATACAGAGATACCTTATTTAAAATGTTAACGAAAGTCATTCCATACATCATCATTCAGTAAGATCTTTCTAACTTCCGAATTTATAGCGTGTGAGAGCCAAACATAAATAAAAAAAATAACAGTGTGGAGTGGTGGAGTGTCAAATATACACTAGGGTTAATTAGTAAATTGGGTTTGGAATATGTTTCAAAATTGTTTCTGTTTGGTAAAGACATCTTGTAAGAGTGAAAGCTTGTTCTTTTATGGACCACCAACGGGGTAATTATAGGTGGCGTGGTTTTCCCTAAATAACAGTGATGAGTCAATCTGCATTTACGGATAGCAGCCAGTGATGGCTGTTCCCACTGTTGGTTTGACAAATGAGATATGATAGGTTTTCTCTCTCTCTAAAAAAAACTAGTAAATTAGTAAGATTTAAAACTAAATAACATATATGTGGGAGAAAATCAACAATAATGAGTGTAACATATATGTGGGAGAAAACCAACCATAATGAGTGTTGCAACGTTTTAGAAGACATGCATATTAACCCAAAAATAAAAATAAAAAATTTCAACAAAATAATATATGTGGGGAAAACTATAACGAGTGTTGCAACATTTTAGAAGACGTGAATATTAACCAAATTTCAACAAAATAATATATGTGGGGGAAAACTTTAAAGATGGTTGCAACGTTTTAGAAGACGCGAATATTAACGAACAAATTAACCAAATTTCAACAAAATATTCTGAATAGTGAGGTTCTGTTTTGTTCTTAATAGATGTACTGGTGATGCAAATGACAACGCATAATGGTACATAAACGTTACTTATTTGATTTCAAGCTTCCCACACAAGGTTGGGACAAGTCGAATCACAAGGATATGGACAATCAATATACTTGACAGCACTTCTACAGGAAAACCAATCTTGCCAGACAAGGTTGGGACAAGTCGAATCGCAAAGGTATGGACAATCAGTATACTTGACAGCACTTCTATCGAAAAACCAATCTCCAGCTGCTTCTGCAATGGTCTGTCAGTGAACGAAAGCCTAAGTATCTTGGAAATTCTCTCCAAATATTTGTCTGTACTAACTTTACGGATAACTTTTAGAAATATTATTGGAAAAATTAATATAACCTTTGAATTTAATCTTGGAGAACTAGTTGAGTGCCACAGATCTTGCACATTTGTCTGGCAATGTGCATAGCATGAATTGATAAACAGCCCTCCAGTTGTCGCTCTCGACACTGGTTTCAGTGCCTTCAGCATTTTCTTTCTCAATCCTGTTCTTAATAACAAAGTAGAATAGAATAAGGAATAAAATAGGTTTCATCACAAACTTGGAATTCCAGGAGAAGTGTTTGGTGCTGCCAGAAAGAAAAGGCCTGGGTATTGCAGAAAGTAACCTTCCATTAGTTTCAATTGCCATGGAGCACAGCTCTTGATACTCATCTTGCACTTGTGCCAATGGTTATTCGGATCTGCTGAAGTAGGTATCAGAACGAATCTAATCTGTAGGAAACATGTGAGCCATACAGAGTACAAATCACATTTAATATATCTTATGCTGCAGAGGAAATAAGTGGAAGGGCCATAAGCAATTCTCTGTATACCTGGAATGGATCATATCCATCAATGACAACAAAAAGTGGCGTTTTGATGAACCGTAAGAGATATTGTGGAAAGTAACACTGGCATTTTATATCATCACAGGTTGTAAGGATATGCGTTCAGAAAAAACCATCGTAATGCAACTTCAAATTAAAGAAAATTTTGAACTTCATAGTTACCAGACTTGCAGGATGCATTTTTGATGTGCAAGCAGCTGGCAAATGTTTTAAAGATCCCTACAATGCAATATCAAATTAAAGAATACAGCTAATAAAAAATAAAAAACAATTACTTTAATGAGATTATAGCGAAGATTAGGTCTGTAAAGAAAAGTTCTAGGACATGTACATGAAGAGTGATGACTTCTTGATACAGTGTTCTTAACTGGTATACTCCCGAAATGTCCTTCCTGCCCCATTTAGAAGGCAGCCATGTGTAAATTAATTTATCAAACACTTGAATATGCCCAAATTGTCAAGTGCAGGGCAAATATCGACGATCGGATTTCAGATAAAATATTATTGAGGGCACATACGAATCAACGAAAAATCCACCATCTGACATGCACTTGACTTTAGCATTCCTAGGCAGAAGATTATGAAAATCATCGCAATGAAAAAATGTAGATAGGCCACCTACTGAACAGCCAGTAAGTAGAGCCTGCAACAGATGACTTCAACAAATCAGTTGACAACCCACATTTCATTTTCATAACATAAAAGATAATTAGGAGAGCTTGCCTGTTCAGCTTCATCCATTCCCTCTGCCAAAAGATCTTCCATTACAGCTTGCCATATCCTTTGCCCTCTAAAATGAAGTTTGGTAATCTGAAATACCGTTTTGTTAGGAACCAACATCGAATTGCTGTCTCATTTGACAAATTATCTTTCATACCCAACAAAATCCCAGGAAGTTCACCAATTTCAAGCAGAAAATTGTTCTAAGAAAACATTTTAAAACATATTGGAACCAACATACGGCGTCTACATCCTGAACGCCTCCAGTGTATGCCGATCCATCACAGTATCTAATCATAACGCGGTTCCAATTAGAGAAATCTGTCAAACAAATTTGCGCTAGTGTCAATGAAACTTATGAATAGTAAATTTATAGTCACATGGCGTTAAACTCTAGACTTGAAATACCTGGATTTTGTGATTGTTGGTCACTTAAAATGCCTGAAAATGCTATTGCTTTTTCCATGTACAGAGAAGAACCTAACGAAGAGTTAGCGCGCTCCAAACACGAGGATATGTCGTTACACAGTCCTCCGCCCTGCATAGAATTTTCGCAGCAAAACTGACCTCTGTCTTAATAGATCGGAATATTGGCACATTACCCTATTTGTCAGCAACCTTTACTTTGAATTGATTTTAATATGTACTTTGTGAGCAGCTAACAATTTCCAATACGAAAAACCACCATAACAGAGCATTGCTGGTCTTCATACTTGTTCCGATTCTCATCACTATCAATGTCACACGATCATTGTCACTTATTCCTATTCCCATTCCCATCACTATCATTGTCACGCTTCTTCATATTTGATTCTAACCATTATCATTATAACTTTTAAGGTATTTTCTCAGCAAGTTTTACTCAGAGTTGATTTTAATATACACTTTGTGTGCAACTAACAATTTCCAATACAAAAAAACCATCATAACAGGCAGCTAACAATTTCCAATACAAAAAAACCATCATAACAGAGCATCGCTGGTCTTCATACTTAATCTGATCACTATCACTATTGCCCATTGCTGGTATTCATACTTAATCGGATCACTATCGCCCATCGCTGGTCTTCATACTTAATCCTAGCCTACCTTCATACTTCATTCCAACCACTATCACTATAACTTAATCCTAGCCTACCTTCATACTTCATTCTGACCACTATCACTATAATTTCTGGTGTTTACATATACATTTGCCGTGGATTAATGGATTAATAAAAAAGATTTGAACCTTAGATCTTATGATTTACATAACACAACTTTACTATATAACTATAACTTGTAGGTTTTTACATACGCTTCTTCAATGGATTAATAAAAAAATTTGAACCCTGAAAGTTATAACACAGATCCACTATTACTATAACACTATTACTATAACTTCTAAGTGTTTATATATGCCCATTCTATGAGTCCTTTCCATGAGTTAATAAAAAGATTTTAACCTTGAATCTTATATTTTGTTGCATAACACTTGAGATACAGTTTATGCGGATGACACAGCTTTTCCAATTCAGTTGTCCGGTGGCTAACAACAATGATTACCTTTAAAACCAGGTGGATATATAGAAATAGAAGACGAAGAGAAATGACTTGCCTCCATGTGAACTAGCCAGCTATGTGCTCCTGAGCCAAATCCCCGGTGTAAATGGTAAGCTGGTGGGCTTCCGTCTAAACAGACTGCGATCAGCAATGAACCAGGGACATATTTAGTGCATTTCAAAAACCAAAAATGGACAAAAGCATATAAACGCTTACCAGCTCCTTCGGCTACTGCATTGTTCAGCAGAGTAATGTTTACTAACAGAGTTCCATGGGACGAATCAACATCCGGTAACTCCTCTGTTGCGACAGATCCCTGGGTATGCAGTGTATTGGCATCTATTCTCAGTGCAATGGTGACGATATTTAGTGCAATAATAAATACACAGTTTACCAATGCCATGTTTGCAGTTCCAATGGCAAAGAAAATGTTCATGGCTAACGAAGCAGCGTTTAATAGGAAACTAACAACTGAGGCAACTTTCCCCCACACACGCAGAAGCCCAAGTTCCAAATATAAGTGGATAACCTAAGACTCTAGGTGTGCCAGAAGGATAAATAATTTACCGTGAAGCTGAAGCAGCACAAGGTATCTTTACTGTGTTTCCCAACTCTGTACAATCACCATATAATATAGTAGTAAAGCTGTATTCTATTGGTTATAAGTTTTGGAATTTTTTCTGGGTAGAATGTCTAAAAATTCAGTAAAAGAATTACAAATTTGAATGGTAAATTCTTCACAATCCAACAACTCATTTAATAAATATAATTTATTATAATTTAATTATATAAAAAATACTATACAACTGTTAAGGTATTGGATATGGGCAAGGAGATTAGATATTGGATATGGACAAGGTTATCTCCTCTGCAACTTCTTTTCCTAATATATGCAAATCAGGTTATCTTCTCTGCAACCCCTTTTCCTCATATTTCCTATTATATATATATATATATATATGAATTTCCTATTTTATATATATGAATGAGTGAGAAAATTTATCTTTATAATCTTTATTAAAATTTAATTTCAAAAGATTCAAAATATTTTTTTTATTATAATATAACTTAATAAAATATTTATTATATTTAAAACCGGCAAATAGAATATGTAATTTTATTTAAAAACAATTTGTGATTAACTAATATAAATTGATAAAATACTTATTAAATTTGGAGCATGCAAATAGAATATGATATTTTATTTAAAAACAATTTCTGCTCAACCACCATCCAAAAATCTATTGTAATATTTTGGACTGTTTCGATTGGCTGGCTTCGAAATGACAAATAAATAATTGGAGGATACCTGCTCTCAGCGTCTTTTCCCATGGAGACTGATGGTTGAATTGAATATAGTAGTGTGATTAATAAAGCATGTCAAGCCCATTTAAAAAAAGCAACTCTATTTAATATTATATCGGCACCCAAATCAATAAATTATTTCGGCATTAAAACTTTAATTAAAAATAATATAATTATATTACTTTAAGATTTTTGTTTAAAATTATATAAAAGTAAATTTTTTTTTTTCAAAAAGTGTTAAATCACCAAAGTTTCCTATATTAAAAATAATTTCAAAATTAACTTAAATTTGAAATAATTTCAAAATTAACTTAAATTTAAAATAATTTTAAAATTAATTTAAATGGTTTTTTTTGCCATAGTTTAACTAGACTGCTTTTTTTTGCCCTGAAAATTATGGACATTCTGGTAATATTTTGATTAAATCTGGCACGAATTTGTCGAAATCCTAGTTATAGCTGTCAATCTTCAATATTTTGTGTGTCATCGAGGTTTTTGATGGTGCTGAATCCATTTCCACCATCAAAAACATGATTCAAACACTACCATTGCATGATTTTTTGAATTTTTTTTGCCCCGATTCCGACCACTTTTGGCCGTCCGAACAATTCCTCTGCGTCCAATGTCTTCAAGGACTTTATGATACTGGAAAGGAAGGGGGAGGTTTGGGAGTCTCACCGGATCGACATGGTAGAAACTGTTGAATTTTGTAACTATGGTTGATCTTCATAATGTATATTTGGCCCTTGATGTATTTATATTGATTATTGTAAAGCATATTTTAAATATTTTAAATTATATTTTGAATCAAGTCCCATTTGGACTTTTAAAAGAAGAAAATTTGAAATTTTGACTTTGAAATTTTTGGCTCCAAGTTTGTCAAGTTAACCTCCCTCCAAGTCAAGTCGGCCTAGGCAGAGTCACACCCATTTGATTAAGGCAAAATTCTATAAAAAGGCAGCTCAACCTCCTCCTTAAGGCACCAATTCACACTCTTTCAAGAAGACAATTTCTGGGCATCCTAATGAAGATCAAGAAGGACAAGGAGGATGAAAAGAAGGATGAAATACATCTCTTTCTCTCTCTCAAGCTTGCACATGAGGATACTCTCTCTCTCTCTCCCTCTCTCTATAGTTCACATATTTTCGGGCAGTTTCTATTGCATGGGTTGAAATTTCTAGGCAGTTGTCGGGGACCGAAATTCTAGGTTTGTGGCTGTTGCAAGAGGGCCGAAATTTTGGGCTAGATCAAGTAGTGTGAAGTGCTGAATCAGGTTGAGAAGTACTACTTGGAGGGTTTGACCAAGTGTGACCTAGTTAATGACTATAAGGTCTAGGTGTTTTTTGTTGATTGAAAAGGTTGTTGGGTTATTCCTCCTTCTGAGTTTTCCTAGGTTAAATCTTGTGTTCTCTTTGTGCATTGTGATCTCTACTATTCTACTATTCTTGTATGATTGAATTTATGAAGTATAATTGCTTAATGATATATTGAAACAATTAAAAGAAGATCAACATCAAAAGTAATCAGTTTTTTTTTGTCAGAAATATTGTCCTAGTCTCTATTGCACTTTTTTTTTTAGAAATATTGTCCTAGTCTCTATTGCACTCAGAAAATCAACATGGGATCAAAGCTTTGGTGAAGGAAGGAACACTAAGATCACCTTTGAAGAAACCCTACTTTGAGATCACTATTATTGAAGTTCTTCCAAGACTTTTATGAAATTAGAGAACAAGTTAGAAGGAGCCTCAAACTTCAGAGCTTGGAAAACTAGAATCGATTTTATTCTTGCAATGAACAAAGTTTTGGATATTGTAATAAGGAAGGTTGTAGAAGCAACAAATACCGAGGAAAAGAGAAGTTCAAGGAAGATGGCATTATTTCCATGAGCGTCATTGTGGATTCCATTAGAAATAGTTTAATCTTGTATATTGCAAAGCTTGATACTTCCAAGAAGATGTATGATGCTTTAACTAATATATTTATCATCAAGAACTTTGGTCAAGCCATGAGCTTGAAGAATGAGCTTCCTGATATAAGGATGACAAATGATGACATTGTAGCTTCATATTTTGTAAGAATCTCTCAATTAAGAGACCAAATACAAGCAATTGATGAAACCATTTCTGAGAATGAACTTGTGACTACAACACTCAATGGTCTGCTTAGAACGCAAGACACATTTGCAGCATGTATAAGTAGCTGGAAGGAAACTTCTTCATTTGAACAACTATGGACTTCTTGTGCTCAAGAAGAATTGAGGCTTACAACAAGAGATATAAAGGAAGAAGCTTCTGAAGCATTTGTACCTCGTTTCAAGAATAAAGGAATGAAAAAGTTTGGCTTTCAAAACAAGAAGTTAGGAAGAAGATCACCTCCTCCCCAAAGGAAGAAGGATATGTCGAAAATTCAATGTTAAGGTTGTTAGAAATTTGGACATTATAAAAGAGTTTGTCTTGAGAAGGCTAATAACAAAATGAGAAAGGGAAAACAACACATCCAAAGAAGTCTAGACATGAAGAATATTTCTTTTACTTTTCTGCTCTAAAAGGTTCCATTGCAGATGATGATGATATGTGGCTGGTAGATAGTGGTGCATTAATTCATATGAATAGAGATCGTGGAAATCTTACTAGCAGGATGGAAAGGAGGCTATCCCAAAGACTAGAGCTTGGAGACAACCTTAGTTATGCAATCAAAGGAGTTAGAAAGGCATCCATTGAGTTGAAATTTGGTAACAATGTTCATCTCAACAATGTTCTATGCATACCGGGTTTGAAAAATATAAAGGAGATAGAATAGCCTTTGTGGCTTGCAAAGTACTTTTATGGCCCAAGGACTCTAATATAGTTGATACTAGTCATTGGAATTCGTGAAGGAATATTGTATAGGCTCGTGAGTAAACCAAATCAAGCCCTAATACATGATGAAATCAATCCAAGTGAACTATGGTATAGTAGATATGGCCACCTTCACTATAGAACATTACTTGGATTAAATCAAATAGTTTAAGGCATCCCTGAATTGCAGATAGATCATGAAAGTGTATGTAAAGGGTGTGCTCATGGAAAGAATATCAAGAAACCATTTCCAAGCAGTGACAATAGATCTAAAGAAGTCTTGGATTTGATTCACTCTAATGTATGTGTTCCTATGCTTGTGAGATTGTTTGGAGGTTTCTTATACTATGTGATGTTTATTGATGACTTCTCTCATAAGACATGGATCTATCTCATGAAGACCAAGGATGAAGTCTTCACTAAGTTTCAAGAATTCAAAGCTAAAGTGGAAAACTTGACAGGTAAGAAGATCAAGATTTTGAAACCTGACAATGGAGGGGAGTACACCTCAAACGAACTTGTTGCCTTCTGTAAGAAAACCCTGATTAAGAGGGAGCTGATTGTTCTCTACAATCCATAATAGAATCGTGTGACAGAATGAAAGAACAAGTCCATTGACGAATCTATCAATGTTATGATGCATGATTGGGATTTGCCAATGTTCTTATGGGGAGAAGCATTATTGACAACTGTATACATTCAGAATATAAGTCCGCATAGAATTCTATAAGATATGACTCCTAAAGAAGTGTTTTCTAGACGAAAGCCAGAGGTTGGACATATGAAAATCTTTGTTGCCTATTTACATCCTTGTTCTTAAGGATAAGAGGAACAAGCTATAACCTTCAAGAAAGAAAGACATATTTGTTGGTTATAATGAATCATCAAAAGCCTATAGAATCTACATTCTAGAGTAGCGATGTATTGAGGTCACCTTTGATGAGAAGGCTGCTTATTGGAAGTCTAAGGAAGTTTCCATGGACTCCCTCGAAGAAGTAAAGCATGAGGCTTCTAAGGAAGAATGTTCAAGTTCTATAGAATGTCCAAGAGAGGCAGAAGGACCTTGTGAACTGTTAGAACCGGTTGTTGTTCCAGAAATCAAGAAGAGACCAACATTGCTTAAATCTAGATTGGAAGAAACAGAAGGACATGTAGCTCCTAATGGCACATCTAAAGAGATTAATAAACCTAAAAGGTTTTCTAGCTATGCAACCCTTATAACTAACCTTATTAATGCAAAACCTTCCACTTATGAAGAAGCAACTAGCCAACAAGTATGGAAGGAGGTTGTGAATGAAGAATACCAATCCATGATGAAGAATGATGTCTGGGAGGTTGTGCCACGGCCAGAAGGAAAGTCAATTGTGACTTGCAAGTGGATATACAAGATCAAGCATGTTGCAGATGGAAGTGTCGACAAATACAAGGCACGATTTGTGGCTAGAGGGTTCTACCAAAAAGAGGGACAAGATTATTATGAGACCTTTGCTCCAATTGCAAGGTACACCTCCATTAGATCTATTATTTCTCTTGTTGCTTCCTGATTGAGCAAGAGGTGTACATAGAACAACCTCAAGGTTTCGAGGTGCATGGAAAGAAATCTCATGTTTGTAGGTTAAAGAAGGCCTTCTATGGACTCAAGAAAACTCCAAGAGCTTGGCATGCTCAAATTGATAGCTATTTGTTGAGACCGGGATTACCAAAAATGATCTCAATCCAAACCTTTATTTTAAGGTTGTGAATAATACACCTATGATCTTATTGCTATATGTTGATGATTTGTTTTTGACAGGTGCTGAGCCTCTCATCATTCAGTGTAAAAAGTAGTTGGCCTTTGAGTTCGATATGAAGGATCTTGGTTTGATGCATTATTGATTGGGATTAGAAGTATGGCAGAAACCTGGTGAAGTCTTCCTTGGTCAAGGAAAGTATGTTATTGAAATCCTTCAGAAATTTGGCATGATATACTGTAAATCCATGCATACTCCCATGTTGACTAACATGAAGAAGTTAAGAGGCTATGAATCTAGATTGGTAGATCCATCTATGTACAAGCGATTGATTGGCTCATTGATACATTTGGTTAACAATAAACCAAACATTTGCGTTGTGGTGAACACATTGAGTCAGTGCAAATTGGAACCAAGACATGAGAATTAGATTGTAGCAAAGAACATTTTGAGATATCGTTGTGGTACAGTGAAATATGGTTTGAGATATGTCACAAATAAAGGTGTATAGCTTTAGGGATATATAGATGCTCAATGTGCAGGAAGTGTTGATGACATAAATAATACTTTAGGGGTATTCTTCAGTTTAGGCTTCGCTATGATATCTTGGATGAGTAGGAAGCAAAGATTTGTTGCACTCAACATTGCAGAAGCAAATTATATTGCAGCCAATGAAGCATATACAGAGTCAGTATGGCTTCAAAATTTGTTTGTAGTACTGTTCGACTAAGAGCTAGAATCAATTGTGATAATCAAAGTTGTGTGAAGCTTTTAGAGAATCTCGTGTTCCATGACATGTCGAAGCATATTAAGATCAAATACCACTATATCTGAGACATGGTACAAAGGAGAGCAATAAGGTTCTAATACATCTCCACTGATGAGCACACAACTGATATTTTGACGAAGCCATTGCCCAGAGAGAAGTTTGCGTACTTTAGAGATAAGATGGGGGTTTTTGAGATTACCCCTCACTGAGAGGGAGTGTTGATTTGATAGCAACATGGATGGACATTCTCCTGATAGGGAGAATGTTCCGAGAGGCCCAAAGTGCTCCCCATGTAGGGTTGAGTGAGTGCCTCTCGGTAGACCTGATTAATCACCATGAAGGGTTGAGTAAGGTCTAGACCCAATCACTCACCAAGGAAGGGTTGAGTGAGGTCTCTCAACATCAAAGACCCTATCACTTGCCAAGGAAGGGTTGAGTGAGGTCTCTTGATCCAAATTGGATCCTAGAACACTCTCTAAGTTTTCATGAACTCTCGAAAATTATGCCAAAGGCTACAAGTCTTATAAAGATCGAGCTTATCGGAGATATCCTCGTAACAGTTGCAATTTGTGATCATCGCAAAGCAACGAGGACTGTCGGTCAAGTGCGCAGACCGTCAGCCCATGGTAACGTGCGCTATCGCAAATTAGCAATCCAGAGGCCATTTCAAGGAACGAGGGTAGTTTCAAGTCGCTAATCGCATATCGCAAGGCAAACCCCTTAAAGAAGGAAGGGTCATAAGCCCCCGGACCCGAAAAATCATAAAATGCAACGGATATCGTTCCGATTCTATCAGAAGCGGGGTCCCACAAACGCCGGCGGGATATCTGAAGGGCTTTGAGCAGTAAGTGGTTTCAACTGAGTTCCGCTCAATGCCATATAACGAGTGCCACACATCCGACGGAAGAGAGAGAAAATCGCTCACATCGGATGGCTAAACATCATGTTACTTATCGCCCGATATGGACAATGATCGTAGGATCTAGGGTTCCCAGATCAACGACGGAGACGCGTTCCGATGGATGACCATATTTGACGGGGTCAACAGGGATAGTTGTATAGGATTTGAAGTCCGACGTGGACAATGTGTTGGCAGAAGGTCGTGTTTCACAGGCATTCTTGGATTTAACGGAATAAACGGTCATGTCCAAGAGAACTGACACTCAGTTCGTTATGAAATAGGTGACCACCTCCCTGTGAAGCGTTATACAGTGATGATTATGCAGAACAGAGGGATTCAAATGGACAAAGGCAGGGGAACCGAAACGCTGGGAAGTGGAAACGAATAGTCAGAAAGCAGATAGGTTTTAAAGCCACGAATTGACAGAGAGAGCAGGAGGCAAGTTAAGAAAGCAAAAAATAGAGAGCAGAAAGAAGAAGCCGAGCTGACCTGCAGAAGCAAAGGCAGCATCGAGCCAGAATTAAGATAGAGCTAGAGAGAGTCAGAGAGTCTGTGTACTCCAGAGAAGGCTTGAGAGGTTTAAGCGAACTCCTTCGTATATGCCTGTCATGTATTGAGTCTTAGATTGGACTCATACCATTGTGACCAATAGAGGTCAAGATTTAGTAAGGAGAGTTTGTGTACTCCAGAGACTTTGGGGATCCAAGTACAGTCTTGCTGATTTATATCTGTTGTGTGAGACTCAAATTGAGCTCACTGTTGTAAAAACTTTGCTTTGAAAACATAATAGAGAGGCCACCACTGAAGGCTGAACCAAGAGACGTAGCCCAGGAGTGTTGGGTGAACTCCTTATTAAACTACTTGTCTTTATATGTGTTGCCTGTTGTGTTTTCTTTAACTGCTTCATTGCCTATGTATTTCACAATCTTATCGATCTGTTGCACTAACATAGGCACATCCATGCACATGAGTCTGTAATACCTTATTGTTTATCTTAAATCAATTACAGATCAAGTGGTATCAGAGCTTTAGGTTGCTAAGGTTAGACAAACTTTTGTTGGACTGTTAGTGAATGATAACTAGATCAAAGCTTAAACTAGGAGGAGGAGAATTGACCGAATTTAACCCAGAAATTGGTAGAGTCTATACTAGGGGGAAAATGTCAGAAAAAATTCCCTTGGAATCAGACCCTTAGTTCATGGACAGTTTCTTGACTATGAGAGCCATGGTAGACGAAATGTATAAAGAATTTAAGAAAGGTAGAGATGAAGATTCATCAAACTCCAAACAAGATAAAGGAGCAGAAGAATCTCTCCTCAATGACCATTCTAAGGGCAAAGGGAAAGAAGAAAAACTTCCCACACCTTCTAATAGCCCCGAAAAAAAAAAAGAAAGACATCTTTCATTAAATTAGATGCTAAATTTGATTTGCCAATATATGATGGAGAGTTGAATGCGGAGAAACTAGATAATTGGATTAGACAGATTGATATGTATTATAGGGTGCAGAGCATTGATTCAGACAAAAGTAAGATTCAGCTGGCCAGCGTATGCCTTGGAGGCACTGCCTTGGTATGGTGGGAAGGCAGGACACAAACTGACATGAAGAAGCATGGTAAAATCCTTTCTGTCTGGAGTGAATTTGTTTTTGCAATTAAAAAACAATTCTATCCACTAGCTTATATGCAACAAGCTATGATGAGTTGGCAAACTCTTCGCCAATTGAGAGGGCAAAGTGTACAAAGTTACACCCAAGAATTTAGAAAAAGAGCTTTGATTCTAGGCATTCTTTAGACTCACCTAAAACTTGCTGAAGTATATAGGTGGTCTACATAGTTATTGGAGACATACCATTCTCATGTTTAATCCTACTAGCATAGATGAAGTATTTGTTCAAGCTACACATCTAAAGGCTAGAGGCAAGAATGTGAACCTAGAAGTTGGGGGATCATCAAAACCCACTGCAAGCAAGAACAAGGAAAAGAGAAAGCAGAAATGGAAAGAGAGGAAGGCAAATGCTGTACAAAAGACCAAACCTTCGTGCACTCACTGCAAGAAGGATGGGCATGATGATGAACATTGCTAGATTCTGCATCTGGAGCTGAAACCCAAGAAGTACGATGGCAAAAAGAAGAAGACTGCTGTAGCTATTTAGAAGGATTTGGGGTCAGACTCAGGGGATGAAACAACAATCACAGCCACAGGTATAAAAGGTAAAAATTCTGAAGCATCTACTAGTAATTCTGCACAAACTATTGATAGTGAAGAAAATGAGAGAAGAAGACATGAGCTTTTTCATATTAGAGTTATTTCCAAGCATCAAAAGATTGATACTTTATTTGATAGTGGTTCACAAGTAAACTTAATTTCTGAAGCAATTGTAAAGAAACTGGGATTACTAACCACACCTCACAAGAAGCCATATCCATTGGGTTGGTTATGTGATAAAACAAAGCTACAAGTGACTAGACAATGTAAACTTAGGTTTGCCATTGGTTCATCATTTGTAGATGAGGTTGAGTTAGATGTAATTCCCTTGGATATATGTGGAATTGTTTTGGGAAGTCCTTACTTGTATGATAGAAAAACAATTTTCTATAGAGCTGAAAATAAGTATCAACTCATTAAAGATGGAATTGAATATATTGTAAGAGCTCATAAACTCAAGAATAATTATACTCTCATAAACTTAGGGCAGATGAAAAGAATTGTAAATTTATGCAAACAATTTTTATTGATGGTTGTAAAGGAAAATAAACTTGATAAAACCAATGTATTTGAAGGCTGTAATACTAAACAGTGAGCTGATTTAGAAAAAGTTGTTTCAGAATATGATATACTATTTTAAGAACCTAAAGGTCAGCCACCCAAAAAGGAAATAGTACATGATATTAATTTGCAGCAAGATGCTCCATTGCCTAACATCGGAATGTACAGGTTATCTGCTTTAAAGAATGCAGAAATCAAGAAGCAGGTACAGGAGTTGCTCGAGAAAGGGTTCATAAAACCTAGCACATCACCATGTGGGTCTCCAATTGTTTTGGTGAGAAAGAAAGATGGCTCATGGAGAATGTGCATTGATTACCGAGCACTGAATAAGATAATGATAAAAAACCGTTATCCCCTTCCTCACATAGATGATCTATTAGATCAGTTGAAAGAAGTTGTTTACTTTTTCAAGTTGGACTTGCATAATGGTTACCATCAGGTCAGAGTTGCAGAGCAAGATGCATGGAACACTGCTTTCAAGACAAAACATGGATTGTATGAGTGGTTAGTTATGCCTTTTGGCTTAACTAATGCTCCTGCTACTTTCATGAGAGTAATGAATGATGTACTTAGGCCTTTTATTGATGATTTTGTCATTGTATATCTATATGACATTCTTATATTTAGTAAAACATGGGAAGAACATTTGAAGCATGTAAAGCAAACTCTAGATGTTTTGAAAAGAGAAAATCTTTATGTTAAGCTATCAAAATGTGAATTTGGCGAAACATCTTTGAATTATTTGGGTTATATTGTAGGGGGTGGTGAATTGAAGATAGATCCCTCTAAGGTTGCAGTCATTATAAAATGGCCTAAATCCAAATCTTCTACAGAAGTTAGAAGCTTCCTAGGAGCATCACAGTATTGGAGAAAGTTTATTGCTAACTTTTCCTTGATTGTAGCTCCCTTACATGTTTTAACATGATTGAACAGGGTGTTTCAATGGGGAGGCAAATAGCAGAAAGCCTTCGACACCTTAAAAGAAAAGACTAGTACAACACCAATACTAGCATTGCCCGATCTTCAAAGACCATTTGAGATTGAAACCGATGCCAGTGACTATGCCATGGGAGTAGTGTTGATGCAGCACGGTAAATCCATATGTTATCATTCTGAGACATTTAATTATGCAGTAGTTAATTATCCCACATATGATAAAGAATTGTATGCATTAGTACATAGTGAAAAACTGGAAACATTATCTAATGGGAAAAGAGACAATTATACATACTGATCATTAACCACTTCAATATTTACACTCACAAACTAAGTTGCAGCAATCAAGACACTATAGGTGGATGGGTTTTCTACAACAATTTCATCTTGTCATCAGATATAAAAAGGGCATACACAATAAAGTTGCAGATATGTTGTCCAGACCAATCATAAATGCATCTACTATACTTAAGCATAACTCAGTAATGCATGAAAGCTACATTGAACAATATGCTCAATATATAGACTTTAAAGATGTAAATGAAACTTTAAGTCGTGGCAAACAAGTAGAAGAATTGGATTATCATGTTAAGGACAAAATCTTGTATCATTTTGGAAAGTTATGCATTCCTCAAACCGAAAGAGTAAAGATGATTCGAGAAGTACACACTTCTCTAATGTCAGGTCACTTTGGTGTAAGTAGAACAGTTGCACAACTGCAAAGATTTTGTTATTGGCCAAGAATGCATGAAACAATTTCTAGATATGTAAGAGGGTGTACCATGTGTGCTAAAAGCAAGCCCAACAATAGAAAACTGGGCTTGTACACTCCACTACCAGTTCCTTCTCATCCTTGGGAAAGTGTTTCCATGAACTTTGTTGGGGGACTACCTAAATCTAGAAAAGGTCATGACTATTTATATGTTATTGTGGATAGGTTAAGCAAAATGTGTATTTTAATACCTTGTAACAAACAGATTATAGTTGAACAAATATCAAAGTTGTTATTTCAGCATGTATGGGTTCATTTTGGATTACCCACTTCCATTGTATCTGATCGAGATTCCTGATTTGTTGGGAAATTTTGGTCGAGTCTGTGGGAATTGATGGACACCAGACTAAAGAAGAGCACAACCTTTCATCCACAAACAGATGGCCAAACAGAGGTGGTCAACCCGACAGTGATCCAGTTTCTTAGAGGCTATTACAACAATCATCCCAAGTTTTGGGATGAACATTTGTGTTATGTGCAACATGCTTACAATCGGACTAAACATTCTTCTACACAAAGATCTCCTTTTGAGACCTGTTTTGGTTTTATACCTAGATCTCCCTTGGATTTTGTCTTTGGTAAAGACATAGCGGTTGATGGACACAGTGATGTGGACAAGGCAACCAAGTTCATTGAACAAATCCAAGAGTTTCACCAGGCAGTACAGGAACAGCTGGAAAAGAGCCAAGCCAAGTACAAGGCAAGGCATGATAAGCACCAGAATGAGCATAGTTTCCAAGTTGGTGATCAAGTCTGGCTGTATATCAGCAAAGACAGAATGCAAGGTGAAGGTAAGAAGCTGAAGCCAATAAGGTATGGACCTTTCAAGATACTTGAGAAAATCCATGAGAATGCTTTTCGCCATGATTTGTCAGCTTACATGCACATCTATTCAGTAGTTAATGCAGAAAACTTGAGAATGTTTGAACCTTCATTGATTGAAGATCTCGAAAAGCAGAGTCAATTTCCTTCTATTGATGATCTGTTGCTTGAATATCTCAATGAGTTGCAGGAAGATACAGTTCTGGACACGAAGGTGAGAACTACACGTAGAGGGGATGTTGAGTACCTTAGAATTGGACTCAAGGGTTCAAAACCAAGCAGTGCAAGATGGATAGAAATTGGGCAAGCGAGGAATCTATATCCTCACTTGATTGATGCTTAAAAACCAACTTTCGGTGGTCCAAAAGCTTTTTCAGTGGGAAGGCCGTGATCCAAATTGGATCCTAGAACACTCTGTAAGTTTTCATGAACTCTCCAAAGTTATGCCAAAGGCTACAAGTCTTATAAAGATTGAGCTTATCAGAGATATCCTTGTAACAGTTGCAATTTGTGATCAGCGCGGAGCAATGAGGACCGTCGGTCAAGCGCGTAGATCGTCGGCCCATGGTAATGCGCTATCGCAAACTAGCAATCCAGAGGCCATTTCAAGGAACATGGGTATTATCTGATATGCAATTAGCGACAAGTTGCTAATTGCATATCGCAGGGAAAACTTCTGAAAGAAGGAAGGGCCGTAAGCCCACAGACTCGAAAAATAATAAAATGCAACAGATATCGTTCCGATTCCGTCAGGAGCGGGGTCCCACAAAAATTGGTGGGATATCGGAAGGGCTTCGAGTAGTAAGCGGTTTCAACCGAGTTCCGCCCGATGCCATACAGCGAGTGCCACGCGTTTGGCGGAAGAGAGAAAACCGTTCACATCGGACAGGTAAACATCATGTTACTTATCCGCCCGATATGGACGATGACTGTAGGATCTGGGGTCCCCAGATCAACGACGAAGACGCGTTCCGATGGATGACCCGATTTGACGTGGTCAATAGGTAGAGTTGTATAGGATTTGAAGTCCGACATGGATGATGCATTGGCAGAAGGTCATGTTTTGCGGGCATTCTTGGAATTAATAGAATAAACAGCCATGTCCAAGAGAACTGACACTCAGTTCGTTATGAAATAGGTGGCCACCTCCCTGTGAGGTGTTATACAGTGATGATTATGTAGAACAGAGGGATTCAAACAGATAGAGGCAGGGTAATTGGAAATCCGGGAAGCAGAAACGAACAGTCAGAAAGCAGATTGGCTTTAAAGCCACGAACTGATATAGAGAGCAGGAGGCAAGTTAAGAAAGCAAAAAACAGAGAGCAAAAAGAAGAAGCTGAGATGACCTGCAGAAGCAAAGGCAACATCGAGCCAGAGTTAAGACTGAGCCAGAGAGAGTTAGAGAGTCTGTGTACTCTAAAGAAGGCTTGAGAGATTCAAGTGAACTCCTCCGTATATGCCTGTCATGTATTGAGTCTCAGATTGGACTCATACCATTGTGACCAATAGAGGTCAAGATTAAGTAAGGAGAGTCTATGTACTCCAGAGACTTGGGGGATCCAAGTACAGTCTTGCTGATTTATATCTGTTGTGTGAGACTCAAATTGAGCTCACTGTTGTAAAAACTCTGCTTTGAAAACATAATAGAGAGGCCACCACTAAAGGCTGGACCAGGAGACGTAGCCCAGGAGTGTTGGGTGAACTCCTTATTAAACTTGTTGTATTTATATGTGTTGCCTATTGTGTTTTCTTTAACTGCTTCATTGCCTGTGTATTTCACAATATTATCGATCCGTTGCACAAAATAACATAGGCACATCCATGCACAGATCATCTCTCAACATCAAGACCCAATCACTAATCAAGGAAGGGTTTGAGGCCTGTAGAAATTATGGTGTAGATTTGCAAATGCTCATGAAGTTTTAATCAAAATCACAAGACACAAACCTACTCTACTGCTCCACAGAATTCAATTCAAAATTTGGAAAGTCAATCACAAACATGCAATGAGAAGTAACACACTTGAACACAATATTTTTCTAGGGTAAAGCAATCTGCTAAAATCCCCCATGCCTGCTTGCATTAATTTGATGAATAAAGATGTATTACAATTGCTAGCTCAATCTGAACTCAACCTGCAAGTGGATAAGCTATCTCTCTGCTCACTAAGAAGCTCTGACCTAGAATTAGTCAATTTCAGCCTCTAATTGAGCCCCTATTTTGTTGCACAATTCTGAGGAAATTAGGCCCCTATTATTTAGGAATTTCCTCCAAAATGATTGTGTAATCCCCAAGGTTGATCATGTGACTGCATGCAACACATGTACACTCAAGACTAGTCTACAACTGATGTTACACTGCCTTGGAATCTCCACCACAATTAGGGAACTCGAATTCTTTATATGCACTAGCAATTTTGGGCTGATTGATCAATTAAGTAGATGACCACTGAGTTAGACTGAAGTCTCACTATACAATTGACCTTCCACTAGTTCCTCCAACAGTTGAAACTAGTTTAACTGAAAACAAGTTGAAATAACTAACCTTGATTGCTACAAATTAGCAATCACACATGCTTAACTGAACTTCAAGCCCTCTAACTCGAATTTACTGAGTAAACAGGGTGATAAAAACCATGCCACACAAGTTAACTGCATCCAAGTTGTCTATTGATGTGGAAATTTGAATTTTCTCAATTTGACCAAGGCAAAATCAAATTGAGACTTTCTTGCTGCATTTTTCAACACTCCCTCTCAATAAGAAAGGGATTATCAACCACCTCTATCTTGCACCTGTGGAACTCGAGCTTCCCTCTTGACAAACCCTTTGTCAAAATGTCAGCATCTTGTTCCTCAGTTGGAATGTATTGTAGCAACATTATTTGCCTCTGCACATAGTCCCATAAATGGTGATATTGGATATCTATATGCTTGGATCGATCGTGAAATACAGGATCCTCAGAGAGCTTGATGCAACATTGATTATCATAGTAGATCACAGTTGGATCCATCGTTTGACCAAATAGTCCTGCAAGTATCTTTCTCATCCAGATCGCCTCACATGTTACTTGACTTGTAACCATGTATTCTGCTTCTACTGAGTTGAGCGCCGCAAATCTTTGCTTCCTGTTGTACTAGGAAACCGTTGCAGACTTAACACTGAAAATTCAACCTGATGCGCTCCTCCGAGTGGATAGACTCCCTGCCCAATCCACATCTTTGAAGCCACACAACTTCACTCCCTTTGTCTGTTTGTACCATAGTCCAAACTGGGTAGTGCTTTTGAGGTATCGTAAAACATGTTTAGTTGCCTTCTAATATAATTTGGTTGGCCTAACCATCACTTGGTTCAACTGGTTGATTACATAGCACTTATCTGGTTGTGTGTTCACAAGATACATTAGTGAACCCACTAACTATCGATCAATGGTAGGATCCACTTCTTCACCTAAAGTGGCATCCTCCTTCCTCTAGTTTGTCGCTAGAGGTGTCTCCATGGGTTTATAACTCTCCATGCGAAATCTCTGTAGTATCTCATTTGCATACTTGCCTTGAGACACAAATTCTTCCCCATCGCCTTACCATACTTCCAACCCGAGGAAGTAGTGCATGAGACCCATGTTCTTCATTTCAAATTCCCTTGCAAGGTCCTCCTTGCAAGATCTGATCAACTGCTCATCACCAGTCAAAATCAAATCATCAACATATAAGACAATAATAAGCAATTTTCCTTCTACCAAGATGTGATAGAGGTTTGCATCCGCTCCCCTTTTGGTGAAGCCCAAATTAGTGAGTTAACTGTCAATCCTGGTGTACCAAGCACGAGGTGTTTATTTGAGACCATACAATGCTCGCTTGAGTCTGCACACTTGAGACTTTTGATCAAATGTCTCAAAACCTCCCGGTTGCTTGATGTACACCTTCTCCTCAATAACCCCATTGAGAAATGTTGTTTTTACATCCATCTGGTGGATCTTCTACCCCATCTGTGTAGCCAATACAAGAATTGATCTAATGGATGAGTAACTTGCTACAGGAGCAAATGTCTCCTCATAGTAAATTCCCTAAACTTGAGAGTATACCTTGGCCACAAATCTAGCCTTATACTTCTCTGTGCTTCCATCTGCTGCATGCTTAACCTTGAAAATCCATCTCGAACCCATAACTGATTTATCTGCCGATATTGGGACCACTTCCAAACATTGCTCTTTACAATGGATTCGTACTCTTCCACCATTGCTTCAACCCATACATGTTGCTTTGTTTCTTCCTCGAAAGAGGATGGCTCAGTCTCTACAAGCTAAGTCATTAAAGCCATGTAGCCAATGTACCATTCAGGTGAACTTCTCTACTTGCGCAAATTCTAAGGAGCTCCCACATTCTCCCTCGTGTCCTTCACAAGTCTATCAACTTCCCTGGTTCTTTTTCTACCTTCTCTGGATGGTTCTGCTTGAGTGGATGACTCCACTCTTTTCTCCTCAATTTGTGGTTGCTCCACAACTTTCTGAGGCTCCTCCTTTGGAGCTAAAAGCTTCTCTTCTGGTGGTATCTGAAGCTCCCTCTTAAGAGAGCACCACATCACTTTCTCCTCATTAAACTTCACATCCCTTCACACAAATGTCATTTTAAGGGAAGGTAAGTACACACAGTAGTTGTGAGGAGTTTCTATGTAACTCACAAATACCCCCAACTCTACTGTCGGCTCAAGCTTCTTCCTTGATTCTTTGGAGACATGGCAGTAAATAGAGGCTCCAAAAATTCTGAAGTGTGACACATCCAACTTTCTCCTCGAGAAGGCCTCTTTCAGTGTAATCATACCAAGAATCCGATGAGGACTCCAGTTCTGCAAGTAGACTACTTTGTTGCATGCCTCAACCCACAAATGTAGAGGTAGGACTTGGTCATGTAACATAGCTCTTGTTGCCCCCACAATGCTACAATTATATCTCTCATCCACCCCTTTCTGCCGTGGGTTGTGGGGTGCTGTCAGCTCTCTTCGAATGCCTTCTTTCACACATAAATTTTTGAATTCATTCAAAACATAATCATCTCCATTATCGCTCTTAAGAGCCTTCACCTTCTTGCCAATTTCTTTCACAACCAATGCCTTGAATTCTACGAACTTGGAGAATGTCTCATCTTTCTTCCGCATGAAGAAGATTCAACACTTCCTTGAGAAGTCATCAATAAAATTGACAAAATATTCATGTTTAGTAGTGGAGGTTGTTAAGAAAGGTCCACAAACATTAGAGTGGATCCTTTTTAAGACTGCATGTGCTTTGTTGTCCTGATCATGGGATGTGGATTTTGTGTACTTCCCCAAGGTACATACTTTGCATACATCCTACTACTCAAGTGCTCATTTAGGGAGGTCAGTGGTTATTTGCTGCATAATCTTCAAGGCGCCATGATGCAAATGGCTAAGTCTTCTGTGCCAAATTTCACCAACATCGCGGCTATGCGCTTTCTCCGCCTCACTGCTTAATGCAACACATTCTTCCACATCTAGCTTATATAGGTTCTTCACACGAACCCCGATCCGCTTCACCTGTCCCATGGCTATGTGTCTCAAGAATGCTTTCCCTTTGCTGAAGATCACATAATAACCATGGTATTCCAAAATTGCAACATAGATGAGATTCTTCTTTAGGCCTGGAATGAACATGACATCCTTGAGTCTGAGAGGGGAGCCCGACTCCCTCTAAAACATGACTGCACCAATCTCGGTTGTGCTGTACCTTCCGTAGTCCCCCAGCTTGATGTGCATCTGGAGATCTTTCTCCTCCAGATCACTGAAAAAGTCTCTACACACTTTCATGTGGAACGATGCACCTGAGTCCAAGTACCACACGCTCCCCATCACTGTGTTGGCCATGCATGTGATAAGGGTGAAGTCAAGCTCGAACTATGAAGCCAAAGCTTCACCTGCTGCTCCTCCTGAGGTCTTCTTGCTCGACTTTTTGTGTTGACAGTTCGTGGCATAGTGCTTGAATTCATGACAATTGAAGCATTTAATTTTGGATAAATATTTCTTCTTTCCCCCTTGGTTGGATTCTAGTTTGGTTTGGGATTTCTTCCCTTTTGCCTTCTTTTCCTTCTCAACCAATGCACTTTTTTCTTCATCCTCGCCCTTAGATGAAGTTCCATCTCTGGTATTCCCTCTTATTTCCTCCTATACCAAATCGTACCACAAGCGTTCCCAATTCAGTAATTTCTCCCTCCCGTTCAGTAAATCTTGGTAGCTATGCCAACTCTTGGGAAGGCTTAGAAGGGCTAGGCTTACCATTTCATCTTTTATAACATTAACACCAACCCCTCCAAGCTCATCACAAACTTGTGTAAACTTGCTCAGATACTGTAGAATAATGTCATTCTTCTGCATGTTAATATTTCAAAGTTTATCCTTGAGTGCCAGTTTCCAGTGGTCGCTGCTATTTAAAATAGATCTTTTAGTGCTTTCCACATTGTGTAAGGAGTTTCTTTCCCATGGATATTTGAGACAATGTGGTCTCGCACTCCCTCTAAGATTATTCTCCTTGCCTTGGCTGCATCTTTCTTTCATTGAGCTAGGTTCTGGGCATCATCTGATGCTAGTTTTGCAATGTTTGTCTTGATATATTCTAGCAATCTGTTGTCATCAAGCACTGCCTCCATGTGATCCTTCCATGCAATGAAATTAGAGTTGCCTTCCAAGGCATACTCTAGTCTCAGTCCGTTGAAGGTCATCTTCCTAACTCTAAAGAGATCTTGCTACACTGAGCTGCAAATTCAAACCTCCTAAGAAACAACTTTGAAATTCCCGTTCTAATGTGAATCCAACTCTGATACCATGTAGAAATTATGGTGTAGATTTGCAATTGCATACGAAGTTTTAATCAAAATCACAAGACACAAAGCTACTCTACTGCTCTGCGGAATTCAATTCATAATTTATAAAATCAATCACAAATACGTAACGAGAAATAACACACATGCGCACAATATTTTTCCAGGGGAAAGCAATATACTAAAATCTCCTATGCCTGCTTGCATTAATCTGATGAATAGAGATGTATTACAATTGCTAGCACCTGCAAGTGAATAACCTATCTCTCTGCTCACTAAGAAGCTTTGACCTAGACATAGTCAATTTCTGCCTCTGCTTGAGCCCCTATTTCCTTGCGCAAACCTTGAGGAAATTAGCCCCCTATTATTTAGGAATTTCCTCCAAAATTATTGTGCAATCCCCAAGGTTGATCATGTGACTGCATGCAACAGTTGTACACTCAAGACTAGTTTACAATTGTTGTTAAATTGCCTTGAAATCTCCACAAGTGGGGAACTCAAATTCTCTGCATGCACTAGCTATTTTGCGCTGATTGATCAGTTAATTGGATGATCAGTGAGTTAGACTGAAGTTTCAGTGCACAATTGACCTTCCACTAGTTCCTCCAACAGTTGGAACTAGTTTAACTAAAAACAACTTGAAATAACTGACTTTGATTGCTACAAATTAGAAATCACACATGCTTAACTGAACTTCAAGCCCTTTAACTCAAATTCACTGAGTAAACTAGGTGACACAAGCCATGTCACACAAGTTAACTGCATCCAAGTTTTCTGCTAATGTGGAAATTCAATTTTTCTCAATTTGACCAAGGCAAAATCAAATTGAGACTTTCTTGCTGCATTTTTCAAGGTATTTCAACAATGAGGGCCAGATTGCTTCTTACGAGGGTTGAGTGAGTGCCTGCTAGTACTCCCTAAGAGGTTTGAGTTATTATCTTAGCATTTTGGCTTAGTGAGAGGCCTAGAGATTTAAGGAGAGGCCACTTTGAAAGAGTGAGTCTTGATATGCTGATGATAAGCCATGGGTTAGGTACCAACCGAGATATGGCTACTAGTGAATGTTGATGGTAGATGATGATGCTGATGATGATTTATATGACCTTTTCTTAGAGAAATTTGTCAACTTGAGAACATATATTACATTCATTATGAATACCTCCCTAGTTAAGAGGGAGGGTTGAATTTTGTAACTATTGTCGATCATCATAATGTATATTTGACCATTGATGTATATATGTTGATTATAATAAAGCATATTTTAAATGCTAGAGTCAAAAGAAAATTATATTTTGAGTCACATTTGGACTTTTAAAAGAAGAAAATTTGAATTTTGAATTTGAAATTTTTGGCTCCAAGTTTATCAAGTTAGCCTCCCTCCAAGTCAAGTTGGCCTAGGCAGAGTCACACCCATTCGATCCAGGCAGAACACTATATAAAGGTAAGTCGACCTCCTTCTCAAGGCACCAATTCACACTCTCTCAAAAAGATAGTTTATGGGCATCATAATGAAGATCAAGAAGGACAAGGAGGACATATTATGTCTCTCTTTGTCTCTCTCAAGCTCACACATGTGGACAAATTATCTCTATGTACTTCAAATATTTCTAGAAAGTTTCTATTGCAAGGGCTAAAATTTCTAGGCAATTGTTAGGGGCCAAAATTATGGGTCTCTTGTAGTTGCAGGAGGGCCAAAATTTTGGGTCAAATCAAGTAGAGCGAAGTGATGAATCAGGTTGGTGTTGGACATTGGGTTCAATTCTCCCCACACGTTTTGTGACATGGAATAACCACCAATTGTGGATCCTAACTCTAGCGATTGTAGCAAAGACTAATGCCTATATGCTTTGGTCTAATGGAAATAGTGATTCCAACAAGTGGTATCAAAGCGACAGGTTTCGAGTTTGAAACTCACATGGCTCGTTCTGGGGGGGAGATTGTTGGACATAAGGTTCAACGCTCCCCGTGTGTCTCACGACATAGACTAATCGCCTTTCGTGGATCTTAACTCTGGTGATTGTAGCAGAGACTAATGCTCGTGTAACACCTTACTCCCACATCTACCGAAGTAACCAACCAACTGGGGTAAGCATGTGACGATAGGCTACTATGATTGGATTCAACCTCTTAGGTGACCTTAAGGAAATGGAATCGATGGAAACACATCATACATACCTTCCACATCAGCTACAGGACCCTTGAGAACCACCCCGACACATCTCGTAACCAACCCCTGGGTCCCATTGTGGTTTTAGAATGATTGACCTCTGGACACTCCCATGCTATGGGCCTGACAATGTCCAGGAGGCTCTAGACACTCTCATGACAAGGCATGCCAACGTCTAAGGACTATTTTGCTTAGTGTTGTGCCAGCGTCCCCAGGATTTAATCCACTTTTCCAGGCCCAAAGCACATGTTACTGCCCAAAATTGAATGACACATTTAGAACAGAAAGATACCAATGAAGCAATGATGCAAATGCAAACACTTGAACAAACCCTTAACTGGACCCCTACTAGCCATGACAAGCATTTCGTAACATATCAAAATTATGTAATCTACATGTGTAAACAACAATTTTAAGCATAAGGGTCTCATACTCATATGATAATCGCCAAGAGACATTGATGCCTCAACACATTAACTGGAGTTTCATCAATTAGGTCATAGATACATTGTTCATCCATTTACAAGTAAAAACATGATGAGAGCCATATAAAAATACTGTCATAAAACATATACATAACCAACATAATAGAAACATAAATACCAAGGAAATCATAACCATATGATCCACATATAAACCAATATAATACTCATAGAAATACAAGGAGAAATAACTTCATATTGATGATGCAAAATCCAAACCCGAAATGGGACTACCACATTCCACTCGACCATAGAATGGCTGAGCCAAATCTCTATTTAGCCATTCACCCCTGTATCATATTCCAAGCATGCATGTGGGATCTCATAGAACATATAAATCCAAAACCATCCAGGGCTTCCAGAGGCCATCCACCTCAACCCATCAAACAATGATTCCACCTCACGGTCGGACATCACAAAACCATCATCAAATTGGTCTTTACCCAAGCCTTCCAGGGCTCTAGAGTGTTTGTTCCAACCAAGGCTTCTAGGACTAGTAACTCAACCCACAACTTATTTCGGGCTTCTAGAGCATTTGTCCAACTAGGGCTTCCAGGACTAGTAACTCCACCCACCTAGGGCTTCCAGAGCGTTTGTCTAACCAAGGCTTCTAGGACTAGTAACTCAACCCAAGTTGTTACAAGGCTTCAAGAGCATTTGTCCAACCAGTGCTTCCAGGAACTAGTAACTCAACCCAAGTTAAAGCAAACATGAGAACCAACCAAAACAAAACAAGGAAATAAATCCACAATCACCACGGCTATTCAAGAAATGGCAAGGCTAGGAAAATCCACTGTCAATCCAGGCAATCCTCCATGCCATTGATAGATCACGACCAATAAACCACATGCATATGCCATGCATGCCAAAACTAGTGAGGAAAACATACATGCAACTTGGTAGATGCGAGCAAAACTCGTTGTAGCTATTGATCCCGATGTCCTCTTGCACTTCCTTTGCCTTCTTGCCCTAAAACTACAAGTGTGCCACACCCTCCAAGAGTGCTCCATGAAAAATCTAAGTGTCCAAGAGTGAGTGAGTGAGAGAATAATGAGAGAGCTCCAAAACTGAACTGTCAAAAAGGTTACAAACTGATCCTCAAAAGCCTTTTTATCAATTAGGCTTCTATTTTCTTCATTTTCCATTACTTTCCTTCGATTTCCTCCTAACATGCAACCTGTGACCTTTCCCCTTCCTTTCTCCTAATTTCCATTATTTTCATAAATAAATGTGCCAATAATGCCTTTTTGCCTTTCCAAAGCCTTAGCCATTGCCTTTGCCAATTTCCTTAGTCATTAATAAACCAATGGACACCCACACTAAGATGTCTTGCCCAATATTCAACTTGGAATAAGTGTTCCATGAACTGTGGTTATTATTTCGCCTTTATTAACTTTTATTACATGGAATTTTCACGAAGGCTGTTACGGAACCCACTCCCTTAGGGGAACATCGTCCTCGGTGTTCAACAACACATATAACCACAAGATTGTTGTAAGCAAAACATACTACTGATGGAGCTTAAACTTAGCTCATTGCAGTTTTTGCAATGATCAACCTGCTGAGAAGCAAACCAACATGAAAATAAAACAAACATGACATCATAATGACATGAAACCCATACTTCTTATTGGAGCTTTATAACATAGCTCATGGCGGTATTTACATCCATATACATATGCACATATACCAAAACATCATCAAACATGTACGAAAACATATACCAAAGACATATACCACAACACCATTCTAAAATTGTTTTGCCTCAACCGACAAACAATGAAGGATACATAGCTTGCATCTGAACCACCATCTCCCATGTAGCTTCATCGGGCCCAAAGTGTTTCCGTTGAACCTTAACTTGATTGATTGCTCGGTTTTAGAGCATGAACACAATTTTCTGCAATATACAGTGAGCCTCTTGTTGGAATTTTCTATTTGGTTCCACATGCAATACAACTAGTCAATCACTTGATCAACATCTTTAACATACTTCTTAAGCAATGACACATGGAAAACATCATGGAAGTCGATAAGCTACTAACCGAATCCTCTCAATAATATTGAAGGGTCCACAAAACCGTGGTGCCAGCTTAGCACATGATCCAATCCGCAAGGAGCTCTTCTTTGGTTTGATGCGCAAGTACACCTGTTCCCCAACCTGGAACTCCTTGAACAACCTGTTCTGATCTGCATAGCTCTTCTTCCTATCCTGTGCTGCCTTTAGATTCTTCTTTATTACTTGCATTTCCTGTTCCATGTCTGCCAACATGTCCGGTCCAATCAACACCCTATTAACTGGATCACTCCAACTGATGGGAGTATTGCAACTTTGCCCATACAATGCCTCAAACAGACTCATCTTCAAAGATTCCTGATACCCATTGTTGTAAGCGAACTCTACCAGTGGAAGATACTCTTCCCACTTTCGTTGCTGATGCATCACATACATCCTCAACATGTCCTCCAATATCTTGTTGGCCCTATTTGTCTGTCCATCAGTCTGTGAATGATAAGTTGCACTGAAGGCCAACTTTGTGCCCAAACCTGCAAACAACTCCTTCCAAAAATTGGAAGTGAACTTTGCATCCTTGTCTGACACAATCTTCTTTGGAACTCCATGCAATTTGATCACATCTCTGATGAATACTTGTGCTACATTGCTAGCTAAGAATGTAGACTTCACTGGAATGAAATGCGCAACTTTTTTCAACCTGTCCACAACAACCATGATGGAATCATGTTGTCTCACTGTGCTTGACAAACTTGTGATGAAGTCCATGGAAATGACTTCCCATTTCCATTATGGAATTGCAATCATCTGTAGCAGTCCACCTGGATGCTTACACTCTACTTTCACACGCTGACAATTGAAACACCTAGCCTACTACATCCTGTTGAAAAGTGTAACTAGGTTTGGTCTTCATAATGACATGTAATTGTGATTTTATGTAAAGAGTTGTAAAGAAGAAACATAAAATATTGTAATGTTTGCATCATGGGTTTCATGAGAAAGAGATTTTATTTTTGAGTCAAGGCTCCCATTGAAAGCCTTTAGGAATTTTGTCATCTAGTCATAAAAGAATAAAAGAGTCGTTGTCATGTAATGAAGTCATGTTACACATTGTAAAGAGTAACACTTGCATATGTAAAGTATTCCTCCAAGACCTTGTCACTAGCCCTCTTCAAGTCGACCTACAACAAATGGAGCGATATAGAACATCATGTTGGCTCTTCCTAAAGTGATCATCCGACCTGAAGGACATGAGACAATGTGTATATATAGGCACACTCGGCCTCACTTAGAGGCAAGCAATTCGATGAAGAGAGGTGCGAAGAAGAGCCTATAAGAAGTAGTGCAAAGAAAGTACTGCAAGAAGAAGTGCGAAGAAGGGATAACGAAGGAAGGATCCTTCTGGGGTTTCTGTCTTGGTCATATACTCTCCCACATGCGAAAGAAGAAGGACCGAAGGCATCGAGAGAAGATCGAAGTAGAACTTGTTGCTGCATTAAAGAGACCTTGTTTGGGCATGGATTTCGTAATAAGGAAACCAAGGAAAAACACTATTCTAGGGTTTCTGATCTAGGGCCAACCTAGGAGACCGAGTTTCTTTGGGTAAGCCGAGAAGAGCAGTAGAGATTGAGATTCTCTAGAGGAAGCCGAGAAGGGCAATGTGGAAGGATAGAGACCGAGATTCTCTAGAGGAAGCTGAGAAGAGCAGTTCAAGAGAAGAAGGAAGCCAAGAAAGGGAAGATGCAGAACATCAAAGTTAGTGACAAGGGTCTTGGAGGATTCTAGAGTCAAGGGTCTTTGTCATGGTCTTGGCATTTGTCAATTGAAGATCTATAAGAATAATTTTCTGAATGGGTTTTCCTCTCAAAGAGTGAGAGGTTTTGGCCCTAGTTGACAAGCCTACATACTGTGTCTCTTGTATTCTATTGTTTATTTGGTAATTGTCTTGATGAAAAGAACACATTGATAATATAATGAAGAGAAGATCATAATACATGAAGTAAAAGCATATCACAATCAACTATCAAGATGAGAAATCTCCTAATCATTAATGCCCTAGATTTCTCAACATGGGATCAGAGCTTAGGTGCTAAAGTCAAGAAGGGGCATTTAATCAAGAAGAAACACAAGAGTCAAGTTTCAAACAAGGAGAAAAGCAAGTCAAAGGACACCAAGCAAGAGATCAAGATCTTCAACATATCGAAACCCTAGATCAAAAATTCTACGCTAGCAAGAAGTCTTGAAATCATACTCAAGAAGGAAGCAAAAGGAAAGACCAAAACCCTAGAAGCAGTTTCAAGATTGTCATGTAAACAAGGCTAGAACATTCAAGAAGGAGTGTGAAGCAAACTCTCTCTCAACCCTTCAAGAAGTAATCTTCTGTCAACATCAAGATTAAGGAGGAAGCAAGCAACAAATACTCAAGTAAGTTTACTACTTCATCTGATACAATCAAAATGTCTTTTTGCAAGGAAAGCAACAAATTGGTTGGGGCTGCAAACTTCCTTGCATGGAAGAAAAGAACAAACCTAAATCTCATTGAGAATGAAGTCATGGACCACATCAAAGGGTTAATAACTCAACCTCCCAAAGAAGATACTCAAGCACATGCTAGATTCATGAAGGGGGAAGTAAGAGCCCAAAGGATTCTTATAGAATCCATCAAAGACTCTCTCATCCCATATGTATCAAAATTAGACACTGCAAAATCTATATATGACAAATTGGTAGAGTTATTTTCCGTAAGTACTACTAGAGAAGTAATCTCTCTAAGGCAAGAACTCTACAAATTAAAGATCTCAAGGGAAGAAGGAATAGCCTCATATTTTATGAGGATTTCTGAGATAAGAGATCAACTTCAAGATCTGGGTGAAATAATTTTTGACAAAGAAATGACCACTGTAGTACTGAATGCACTACCGGAGGAATGGGGCAAATTCACTTCAAGTATCTATGGGAAGAAAGAAGCCACTCCCTTTCAAGATCTATGGTCATTATGTAAGATCGAAGAAACCAAACTGAAAGCAAAGTCGGATGTAGGAACAAATGATCAGAATCAAGCGTATGCTACTATGTCAAGAAGAAAAGGAAAGTTTGGAAAATTTGGTCCTCAAAAGAAGAAGAAGAACATGGCTAAAGTATAATGATATGGATGTCAACAATATGGGCACTATTGAAGAGATTGTCCTAATATTAAGAGGCACAATAACAAGAGGAATAAGGAAGAAGCTCATATTACTGAAGAAATAGAAGAGCCTGAGACAAAGAAGCCTAAGAAGGAGGAAGTGATAAATCTCTACTATGACTAAGAGAATCTCCTTCAATAAAAGGTACTCTTCTATTGTATTATAGATAGGAAAATTTGTAAATAACATAGGATGCATCATATTAGAGAATGACTGTTAGGTCCCTATACTATTAGTGTAACCCCTTATTGTTATTGGTACAACCCCCTTCTTATATTGTTGTGCCCATGTAGTCCCCATATTGTTATTATTGTGCCCCATAGAAGCCCACTATTGTTATTATTGTGCCCTTACATTATTATTGTTATGTCGGCTCTGATTATATTATGACCCCTTGGACTCCTATATATAGAAAGGAGGCTTTGTCATTTGTATCATCCAAGAATTGTTCATTTGTGTAATGTAAAGGAGGTTGCCCCCTCGAAGAAGCTTATTTCTAAGGCATTCATCTATCTTTTCTATCTTTTTGTGAGCTGGTTTCATAACATTTGGTATCAGAGCTTTAGCATTCTAGGGTTTTGCTGCTCCAAACAGGTCATCGTGGAATTTTCACTATAACTCTTTTTTTGCGATGTTTTGGAAGCTAAAGAAAAACCCATTTGAAAAGAAATCACGCTGAACCTTGGGTCCGAATTTCAAATCTTATTGTGCTATAGTTTCAGAGATATGATCTGAGGAATTTAGGGTTTTTGCAAGCTCCAGAATTTAATCTAAAACAGGTTATCGTGGAATTTTTGCTATAACTCTTTCGCTACAAAGTTTTAGAAGCTCAAAGAAAAACCCATTTGAGAAGAAATCGGTTAGAACCTCGGCTCCGAATTTCAGATCTTGTCGCGCTATATTTTCGGAGATATAATCTAAGGAAGTTAGGGTTTTTTTAGACCCCCGAATTACATTCTAAACAGGTGACCGTGGGAAAATCATCATAACTTTCTTTCTGAGCATCAAATTGAATTTTCGTAATAAGTTACAAAAGGAGGAAGGACTATAGTTTTTCAGGTATCATTTTCAGAATGTAAGGTTGAAACAGGGACCCGCGACACGTCATACAAGTTCGCTCTACTGAACCAGTCTATACTCAGGTCATCGTGGGAGATTTGGCATAAATCTTCATTGGAGAATCTAATCTTGATCAGACTTTCGGGATTAGAAAGATTACTCAGAGGGTTACTGCAAGAAGAAATTTCAGAACTTAAAGATTCGAAAGTACAGAGTTATAGTTATTTCAAGATCGATCTCCTAAAATCAAGAAAAAGCGAGATGGGGAAGTTTGATGGCAAGGATCCAGTAAATTGGATACTACAGATGGAGAAATATTTTGATCTACTTGGTGTACCATTGTTACAAAAGGTATGTATTGCATCTAATTATTTAGAACCGAATCAATTTTTATGGTATAAAGGGCTTTGTTCTCGTAAACCACTTGTCACGTGGTCAATTTTCACGGAAGAAATGATAGCACATTATGAGGTTACAAAGAGAAACACCTTCTTTAGCCAATTGATAAATCTCAAACAAAAGTGTTCAGTGGCAAAGCACATTGAGGACTTTCAAAATTTAAATACAAGGGAAAATGATATTCCAGAGAAGCAGAAGATTGATGTCTCCATAGGGACTTTAAAGGATAACATTCAACATGAGGTTCGTCTTTGGGAACCTGATTCATTGGAGAAGGCATTTAGGTTGGTAAGAAAAGTGGAAAGAAAAATTATGGAAACAAGGAATTCTACCCCTCACAACTATAAACATGGAAGTGTTGATTCTCCTAGCCTTACACAACCTACAAGGGTGACACCACAACAATTGGAAGAAAAAAGAGCAAAAGGACTTTGTTACAATTGTGATAAAAAATACATTAAAGGTCATAAGTGTGCTGAGAAGAAATTATTTTACATTGATTGTGAAGAGGAGGAAGAAAAGGATCAAGAAACATCAAAAGAAGAGGATATACACCATGAACCAACCCCAGAGAAAGAAGAAATGAATCCGACCATATCTTGTAAAGCATTGGCAAGAATTAGCACTCCTTAAACTCTCAAGATAGAAGGACATATAAATAAAAAAGGGTTCAAGAAGTGAAAGATCACATTGAAAAAGAAGAAATGAATCCGACCATATCTTGTAATGCACTGGCCGTAATTACCACTCCTTAAATTATCAATATAGAAGGACATATCAAGAAAAAAGATGTTCAAAAAGTGAAAGATCACATCGAGCATCAAGAAATGAATTTGATCATATCTTGTAATGCATTGGAAGAAATTACTAGTCCTCAAACTCTCAAGATAGAAGGACATATCAAGAAGAAAAATATTCAAGAAGTAAAAGATCACATCGAGCATCAATGACCTGAATTGGATCCATCAAGAACTGTCAAAGAACCATGACTGTATCAGGTCAGGAAAAATCTTTAAAAATTCCAAAACAGCGATCAAAAACACTTTGAACCAGTGGCAATGGCAACCAATGTGGAACGACGAGGACCTCAGTCAAAGCGCGTTGACCAAGGCCCATGGAGACTGCGCAGGAGGTCAAAGTAGCCCCTGGGAGCCCCGGATCGGGAAAAGGAGGTGGATTTTGATGCGTGATTAGCGCTGGGTGAACAATGCCAAAATGGAGGAGCCTTAAGCACTCGGTCGCGTCGAGAGCCGGAGAACCGCGGGCGGAAAAACGAAAAGCGCTAACGTACAAAGGCGGGACCCGCGCTCTGGAAAACCGGTAGTATTGATCGGGGTGCCCACAAACGGTAAGAGGTTTTGGAGAAAGCGGAGCGATCCCACTCAACGATCGACGCATGGCAAGCGGAGGTGAGAGAAAACCGCCGTTGATCGCGTGTTATCGATCGAGCAAGTCAACCGCGCGGGACGTGCGTATGGCGTCGGATTTGGAGGCCCCAGATCGGACGGCTGAGATCGCGCCCGATGGAGGAAGCGGAATCGACGAAGGAATACGCCGCAATTTGTAAAGATTTGGAATCCGTTTGACCGCCACGGTGGAGGAAAGACTTCATCCACGACGTAACTGAAGAAACGAACCGACGAAGCAGGCTGGCGCTGTTTAGAGGAGGACATGTGGCCACTTCCTGAGCGTTCATGATGACGCCGAACAGGGAACTCCAAGCACAACTGTAGAAGGTGAATCGGCAGTGGCGAAAGAGGAATTGAATAGGCATGAGTTCAAATGGCTAAAAGCCATGAACAGAGATAGAATACACAAGTCAAGTCGGAGAACAGTCCGAGAGACGAAGAAAGAAGACAGAGAGACCAGAATCCAAGAGGAGGACGGAATACATAGAGAAAGAAGATAGTGAAGCAAAAGCAGAAAGAGGATAGAGGGCCAAGTTGACCAACGGCAGCATCGAGCACCAGAGATCTTGAGAGATTCAGGCCATCCCATAGAGGAATCTTTCCAGACTGAGCACCACATTTGGCTCTTTCCACTGTAGACCAGAAGGTCACAGAGCTGGTAGGAAGAAGAAGAGTCTGTGTACTCTAGTGGCTTGGGGAATCTAAGAACCAGGGAAAATTTTAAGAACCCCCCCCAAATTTATAAATATAATAATTGGGCGAATCTCCATGGTATATAGGAAAAATGGAAGGCGATTTTATCAATAATATAATATGTATATATAATTTTCTGGCGAATCTCTCACCAGGCATGGCGAATATTTTACTCAATTATAAAATCTTGTAAGAACTTGGCAAGTCTTTCACTAAATAATAAAACTTTGTAAAGTCCTAGTGAATTTTAGCATCGTGAACTCTTAGAGAATTTTTTGAAGAAGTATAAAACCATATATGATAAGAGCCACATGGTGGCAATATCACTATCTTTTTTCACATTTCCACGACATGGAACTTGTCTATAAAATTATAAAAAAACCAACCAGGAACAGGAACAACTCAAATGCTTTGTGAGAGCTAGTCTAGAAAAAAGCAACAAATAACATGTCGGCAGAATTGTTCATCGGTGAGCCGCTATTTCGTGGGCAATCTGTAAAGGAGTAGTTGGATATCATATTTCCAAATCCGAGAAAGCCTTTCCCATCCCTCACAAGATTTGTTAAAAATGTTGGGTGTCTAGAAGGTGTGGATTTGCTGAAACAAATGTTACAAGTGGATGGAAACAAAAGAATAACAGCTAATGAAGCTTTGCAACATCCATACGTTCAGTCCTACAGGACTATAAACAGCTGCCATAAAGATTAAAAATGGAAATCAGCTACAAATCTCTTGATGACAACACTATCAAGATAGAGGCCGATGCTCTCTTAAAGACAGAGCTGCTGGAAATGGAAGCAGGTGCTATGAAGCTGACACTAGTAAAAGATGGGACAACACAGCTTCCCATAGTGCATCCCACTCTGGGACAATCAGTTTTTTGATGTTTTGCAGAGTGGGTTACAGTCTTGCAACTTGTTTTGGATTTGTCACCAACCTGATGTTTTGCTTCTAATTTATTTTCATCTGGTGATAAACAAAGTGTCAATCTTTTCTCAGGATAAAATAGTATTCTTTACAGACATATTAACTTGGCTGAAAAGTCCAGGACAATATGAACAGGACAACTTCCAGATTTTTTTGAAGATTTCTCCTATCAATTTACTGTCGGAGGGTTTTCTGTGATTTCTTGCACTTCTGAAATTTAATCAAATTTCTACTTGAAATAAAAGTTCAGAAGAGACTATATCACTAATTCTAAACACACATAATTGAGAAGCCGATATGAAGCATTGTTTTTTTGGGTGTGTTACAACTTTGGTGACCATGCAGCTCAGTCATTGCATGTTCAGTTTGTAACTCCACCTTGAAAGAGTGAAATGTGTGGTGTAGGATAAGAAGCTCTCTGTTAAGGCACAATTGTTTTTCCCCAAAATTCTAATATCTAGATTCTATCTTGTTCATGTCTGTGTCAGGTGATGTTTCTTTTCATGTGCATGTGTTTAGTCAGATATAAAATACTCAAGTTCTCACCAGCCTGGGCTACAGTGGCCATTCTGATGATCTATTTCATACTCATTGCATTTTTCTAATAAAATGACATTATATTCATTTAAATTATGTGATTGAAATAGGGATACAAGAGCTTATTTGTATTTGAAGGTCTATAAGGCAGAGTATAAGCTCACACCAATCCTTGTTATTCTCTGCAAGAGAAAATCAGTTTCTATTTCACTCCTCAATAACACTGACTAAATCTCAGTTTGAAAATCAGTTAAATTAAGAAGACTAAATCCCAGTTTGAAAATCAGTTAAATTTAGATGAAATTACTCATTCAAAATCATTTGGATGAGGAAATTGTCAAATAATTGTAAGTTGTCGTCTTAGAGAACATGAAGGGAGCACATTCGTCATATTCTACCAACTGCAACATACCTACCTTCAATGCACTCTCTGTAAGGACCATAACGGGAGCAAATGTGGACCCATGTACAAATTTTTACTGCCTTAGGGTTTGTTTCGTCCTGTGACTACTAGGTTCGTTAGTCCTTCACATAACTCTCGAACAAAATGAATCCAAGAGTGGAATATAGACTCTTTACACGCAATTTATTTTCTAGAAAGTCTATACAGATAAATGAAAGTTGCAAGTATAAGAATTATGCTTCAAAAATGAATTTTCTTGTGTAGTGAGCTATACCAAGGGTATGCTTTTGCAAAGTTTTATAACAGAAAAATTTGTCAAGAGGAATTTATTAAGGAAATCTCTTGTTAGAAATGAAATCCAGTTGAGTTGAGATAAAGTCCATAGTTACAAAGAAGTATTGTTGTGGAAAGCAATTCCACTATGACATTCCTGTACATTTTAATACAATATAAAAGGAAATTGATGTGATTTCCAAGCTACTTGAATCCATTGAACACAGAGAGAATCAGTTGAGAACTGATGAATGAACATGGAAATCGATGTAATTCCTAAGCTACTTGAATCCATTTTGAACACAGAGAGAATCAATTGAGAACTGATGAATGAACATGAGCTGAAGCAAAAGGACACTATCATTAAGCTAGTCGACCCTGAAATTGAAGAAAATGATCATGTCAAACAAATCTACTAGCAGTGTACTAATAACGGTAAAATCGACTTGCAAGAAGAAAGTAACTTAAATACCACATTTGTTGGAAAATGAAATCAATCAACATCTAATCTTCTTCTGGAAAAAAACTAAAAGAGCTTTATTTCACTTTGAATTTCAAATGCTTGTTAAATGATCAAGTGGTAGTTGCAAAGAACAACTCAAACTGGGTGATATCAAAACAAAATAATTTAGTATTTCCAAGACAAAATAACATTACTGATGTATCTTTGGATTCCATGAAAACAAAGCAATTTGATGTATTGAAATGATATTAGGAGATTAGTAAAGAGGATCAAATTAAGTGATGTTATGGCCATACCATTGTATCCATTTACGCTTCGAGCGAAGAGACTCAGCAACCCCAAGAACATCGAGTGCCCTCCAAGAAAAAGTAGTCCTTGTGGTTTGTAGAGAGTCTTCACACTCTAACATCGGGCTCTTCAAACCATCTCTGCACAAGGTCATTACAAATGTAAAAAATCAGCAAGACACAAATTTGGTAGTAAATATGACCAAAAGAAGAACTAGTGCAAACAATTTTCACAATCCTGTTTTTGAAACCAACTATATAATCTCCTTAGCATTATGATCAGCTGTCAGTGTTCTTCCCAAGTCAGCAAACTCAGCTCCGCCTTGAAAAAGTGTAATTGCATAAAAGGAATGTCGGTCTCATGCCAATAGGTCTCCTACGATGAATGCGCAGGAACCTAGTACATAGACCATTTTTCTCTTCGCTTATCTACCTAGGGCTTATTTCCCTTTCCAAATATCAATAATTCTTTTCCAAGAAAACATAAAATAAGAATAATATTTTACTATATTCTAAAAGGTGAAGATGTTGAAATCATGCCACAAAGTGAAAGGAAATCAAATATCTTTCCTCAAACCACCAAATATATAAAGAAAACAACAATAATTATAAAAATAAAACTAGATCTGTCGATCTATGCATGAAATAAGTCAAGCGACTAAAAAAATATGACCAAAATAAACCAAAAATTTCAAACTTGACAAAATCCTCTAAACAAGCAGCAAACAAACTGCTAAAATTTTCTGAGATATTAGAGCTAGACATCAACGCAATTTCATGTACTTGAATAAGCCCATTGTTGCTTAGCGTTAGACTTCTTAAATTAGTTATTTATCATTTAATACTAGGACACTGTCTATGTGAAAAGAAATAGGTCCCAGCTTCATCAAATCTGACTTCATTTCAAATCAAAGATCAAATCCAAAGGACACTAACTCGTTACTCTTGGATGGTACTAATGTTAAATACACAAAATAACAAAAAATAAAGATATGATAAAAAAGTAGACCTGCAAGATTATATTGGTCGAGTGTGACAGGGACACAAATAACTGAGACTAGAGAGATTTATAGAAGGCAGTAGTTACTATTGTGTGATTAGTGGTATGGTGGAGAGACCTACCAAGAAGGGACGTTGGTCTCGGAAAAGTATAGTAGGGAGATCCATAGAGCATTTATGTAAAAGGAAGATGAGAAGTGTCGTCTTCAAGTTGGTTTATGTTATGGTAGAATTTTGTTGGTGATAAGTGGTAACAAAACACTTACATCAATAGGTAAAAAGTAAATTCGGGGCATGAGTTGGACTGACTCATGTTATCTCATCCCTTAATGGTCCTAAGGACATGTGGGGACCCGAACAACTTAGTACCTAAAAGACTTGAAAACATGGCTGACAAATCACTGACAAGAAATGGCTAGCAAATGAAAAGAAATAGGTCCCAACCTCACCAAATCCAGCTTTATTTCCTGTCACAGATAAGAAACAAACAATGTAATGATTAAATATGAAACATCAATCTTAAAATAACACACATCAAAATAATGTTGCTGCAATGTTACAATGAAAAATACAAATATAGAACCTATTTTTACCTGAAGTTGACATATAGTAATTTTGCATGAACAATGGAACATGTATACCAAAATAAGAGTCCTAGGGTATTTCAATTTCCCAGTTCTCATCTTGGTCCTCATTTTCTAAATTCTAAACATGATCTTCTCTAAATGAACTGTCATTATGAGCCTCCAAAACATTATGTTCTATATCAAGTTCATTAGATAGATTTATTATATTGTTTTCTCCCCTTCTATCACAATCTGATCGCCAAAGAGTTAGCGCTCTTTCATATGGAAAATTGTTAATGTCATACTTTGTTACATATAATCTTAAACATGTATCCACATGTTTATCAAGCTTGTTCCTCAACTTTGACTTCAAGAATGATAATGCACTAAACATTCTCTCATCCTCCACTGATCCCAAAATCATGGTTTGACATAAATCTGCTAATTTGAAATATTCTGATATGTTTTCTTGCAGGTATTGGCTAGCACTTAAAGTAGTCCATAATCTTGTTATAGCACCATTTTCATTAGGATTCTCAAAAAGGATATTGCTTCCACATTGTTTCAGCAAAGCGTCCACCTTGTTGATACAATTTTGATGAATCTAAAATACCTTCAATTTGTTCTCCATGTATCCAGACTTTCTTGCAAAAATGGTCCACTAAACATTTTAATCTTTTTTGAAAATCAGCTTTTAAAGTTCTTCGACATTGACAATTGTTCCAATATTGAGGGTATACCACACACATGGCCTCCAACAATTCATCTCGAGGAAATCGTTCTCTTATCTCTAATGATAGTGATCTTGCAATTTCTATCAAATTTTGTCTCACTGAAATCACAATATTATCAAATTGGTCTCTTGACACGGGGCAATCTTTGGTGATTCGTCCTGTCTTACTAATATAATGAAAGGGAACCATATACCCACACACTACGATACATAGTATCCCTTTTTCATCAAAGGTCAAAAATTTTTCAGTATTTTCTATATTGATGATCTCAGTCCAACTTTTAAACTCTGGACCAGTAAAAGAGTCTGGCATCATATACAAATTATCCAATGCAAGACATGCTGACTTTCTTGCATTTGTGTATTCCGCAATATACATTGTGCGATTCTGAGACATTTTCACGAGGACATTCATTTCATGTAGCATAGGAAGAATTCCAGCCAATGTCAATAATGTCTCTATATTAGTTAGTTGAGAAAGAAGATCTTGAGCTTTGTCTACATTATAGCGATTTTCATACATCAACCCTACCAAAGATTTGAACTCACTAAATAGTCTTTGAGCTGGTCCATTTAATGAGATCCATCTTGTATCAATATCTTTCAGTAGTTTTTTTCCATCCGTAATACCATCTGCAAATTGTTGAAACTCTAAATATCGTTTAGGACTACGAGAAAAGTATGCATGAGTCTCACGTACAAGATCTTCAACTTTTGAAACTGATGGAAACTTGCTTACTATTTTAAATGCAAGATTCATCCTATGAGCCATACAATGAATATTAAGCATATATGGTGAAGCTGATAGTTGTAGCCTAACACAAAGGCCATTCCTTTGTCCTTGCATTACCGCTGCTCCATCTGCTCCAACACATACCAACTTTTTTGCAATCATTAATTCATCCATACCACTTTCCTTCAATCCATTAAGAACAAGTTCATAAATATTTTCAGCTGTAGAAGTCTCTCTCATCTTATTAATCCCAAGTAGATAGGAATGCCTAATATGGTCATTAACCATATAAATGCTCATGCAAATCCATGAAGTATTATCTATAGCTGTAACCTCATCTAAAGACAATGCCAAAAACCTAGCATTTGCAATCTTCTCTTTCAAATCATCCTTTTCTACTTGAGCTAGATATCCTGCCCATCCCCAACCACTAGTTACAGACCAATGAGAAGATGAAAAGTTTGGCTCTTGAAGAAAAGATAGTAATTTCATGTGATCTGGATAATCTGTCATAGGACGACCTTTAGATAAGATGTGAAATACAGTGCTCAATTGTATCGTCTTGGATAACAAATTTCTTTCCATCGTCTTTTCAAATAGAGATATGATGGTTCCTCCATCCGCCTCAAGTTTCCTCTTACATAATAAATATTTTGTATATTCTTCTGCATATTCAACATGTCGACATTCCTCGGAAGATTTCCATCTAACAATAGATTTCTCTTTACCATTTACAATTTTCTTTTCATACACCTTTCCTGCATGCTTTTGTACCGTATCTAGCTTCATCTGAAATTTCACTTCCTTTTGAGTTTTCCAACTACACGCAATACATGTAACTTGTCGGAAAAGCTCTTTCTCATTTGTAGGAGGTATTTCTTCAATAAATGGAAAACTTGAGACCCAATTTTCTTGGAATCGTCTTCCTATGGCCCACTGGCCTCTTTTCCTTTTCCGCGAATGGATTGTGTCACTTTCCAAGGAAAAATCTTTAACATTTTCATCACCAATTTCTGTTGAAACTGCATTTATCTCACCCTGACCACTTGAGGAACCTATTTCTTCATCCATCGTATGGATATCAAATGCATTTCCACAAGAGTTAACCTCTCTCTCAGTAACAGATTGTTCAAAGGAGCTTGAATCATGAAGAGGATGTGTATTTTTGGATGGAGCCTTTTGAAAGTATGATAATACATCTGTTTGCCTTGATGGTTTCTTCCCATGATTATCTTTTGACATCTCACTAAATATTCCACAAGTAAAATTTCCAATCGATCTGCAAACCTGCATCAACAGTTTTCAAGCGTTGAGATATGCTTCATATAAATTCACTTGTTCATAGAAAATAGAATTATACTTTGCAAAATAATTGTTGAGTCAACATTGAAAGAACATATATCAGAAATTGAATTTTGAGGCAAAATGGAATTTCACAAAAATTATTTAACAATGATAATGGGAAACTATTAAATTTTAAGACATAAAATATAATAATTCATTTGTATAACATTGAAACAACATCACTTTATTTGAATTATTCCTAATTTCCTACAGAAGTTGGTTGACAGGATTCAGGACCTGGTCCCCTCCTCCCAAGCCAGCTTAAAGTATGTCTACCATGCCCAAAACTCAAAAGCTAATGCTAAGCCAAATGAAAGGGTATTGCTACCTGAGGAAGAAATTTGAACAACCAGAAATCTAAGTATGGAAAGGGTAGAGCCTCCATCCCTTAGCATGTGAAAAATAAATGGTTAAAATATAATAAGATGGAAAGCTTAATTTGGAAGTCTTGACAGGGTCAAGGAAAGCCACTATTACTTCCACATCAAGAGGTTTTTTTAGAGAAAAGCTCATCTACTGAAAGTCAAGGCTTCTTTCTGACCAATCACTAGCCTTCGGAAGATGAGACTTCAAGAGAAACAATCAAGTCTGAAGATATAGGAGTTGATGAATGCCATTGCTCAGTTGGCTTGGCATTCTCTGTTTTATAAATCAAACAGTGTAATTTTAATATTTTGAGTTTTAAGTTGTAAAAGTCAAAGTCATTAAGAGCGTGTGAACTAAAAATTTGTATTTATGAGAAAAGTATCTTACATATTGATGGAAGGTTATAACTCTGTTTTTAAATCAGAGTGTCTATAGTGTAATTTTTGGATCGAAGTTAGGTTATAACTCTGTTTTTAAATCGAAGTTAGCATCAGTGATGGGGTCCTTTATGGACTCCAACACCTTCTTCAGAAGGCTCCCCTACATCATTAGATATTCTCATTGAGATAATTTATATAGGCTAATTTTTTTTCAATTTTTTGTTAAAAACTAGATGACATAATTCTCTATGACATCATTATGTTTTATTGTTTAAATTATATTTTTGAATGCAAAAATAAATTTAACACTTTTGAATAATTTTTAGAGCATTTAGATGGTATAAAATTGATCATTTAAACTATAATTATTTTAATTTATAACTAAATTTAATAATAATAATAATAATTATTATTATTATAATTATAAATTTTATTTAAAGAGTCACCCGATTACACTATGTCCTTAAAAGTTCTTAAAATAAATTAAATCTCTTATAAAATGCAACAAAATAGTTTTCTTTCCGACCACAACAAATCTAATAAAAATATAATAAGAATTTCAAATATTAAAAATAGTGCACTATTACATTAATAAACTTTTCAAATATCAATTAAGGGTTATAACTTTTCAAATATCAATTAAGGGTTATAGAAAATGCTCCTGAAATAATTATTTATATATTTCTTTTAAAGAAATAATTATTTATATATGACTTTTAAAGTTGGGTAAACTTCTTGTAAGAAAAAAAAAATCTTTTTAATTACAAATATGAAAATAACATGAAATAAATATTAAATAAAAAAATAAAATGTTTCATTAAGTCAATCAAAATTAGAATTTTAATATTTTGAGTTTTAAGTTGTAAAAGTCAAAGTCATTAAGAGCGTGTGAACTAAAAATTTGTATTTATGAGAAAAGTATCTTACATATTGATGGAAGGTTATAACTCTGTTTTTAAATCAGAGTGTCTATAGTGTAATTTTTGGATCGAAGTTAGGTTATAACTCTGTTTTTAAATCGAAGTTAGCATCAGTGATGGGGTCCTTTATGGACTCCAACACCTTCTTCAGAAGGCTCCCCTACACAAACCTTAGTTCCAACATTGTTACAGTGAACACAAAATCTGAGAGAAGAGGACTCCATCACTTGTGACAGAGCTCGAGAGAAGATGTAATTCATTCTGAGAGGAGAAAGATGGGTTGTGAGCAAGTGTGGATGTGTGTTTGTAGATTGAAATAGTGGGAACTCTTCTCTATTTTCCCGTCAAAATGATAGCATTACACCATATGTGACCAAGACATCTACCACATACAAATGCCGAGTCGTCTGTGTTTGTCGATAGGTGGCAGGACATCAAGTCCTATGATGTTGGTTGTATACTGTTATTTTTTTGTGCCTAAACTGTCAATTAAAGTTTGCAGGTGGCGGTTTTGTGACAGTATTTTTGCACATTGAAGTGGATGGTCTGCACCTGCTATAGAATTTTTTGAGTCTGTAGAATTTGATGGTGCAACATGATTTTTTAGTACATATAATTGGTAGGCTTTGCCAAAGTAGTGGCATGTACATTTTGCAAAATGATTTTCTAGTAGATATATTTGGTAGGCTTTGCCAAGGTAGTGGCATGCACATTTTGCAAAGATTTAAAGATTTAAAGGACGAAAATTCATTGTTTTGCCATGTAGCTTCACTTTATTGATTAAGTGGAATGAAATTTTGAGACACTCAAATTTGTGCATACTTTTGTTCTAAACTGCAATATTAGTATCTTGTGATGTCCTTAAGGCTAATATGCTCTAAAGGGATTCACCTAAAACCATAAGTGGCCTTTGATTTTGGATATTTTTATTTATGAAAGTGAATTTATTTTATAATTTTGTTAGTATGATGAGATTTTTTCTCATTGAAGGGCTAGGATAATCTGCTTGTGGGAAGGTGAATGAATGAGATGGACTACGTTGAATGATGGAAATATTAGAGCCACCATTTCCTGTTTCTTTCAAGTATGCAACAGACCAGAGGACTAATAATAAAGCTGAGTTTTACACTTTATGGTTACTTCTGAAATGTGCAACTTAAAAAGGAATTGATGGTCTCTAAGATATGGGGGATTCAAAACTGATTATAGATTGGGCAAATGGAAGAAGCCATATTGAAAATCTGGTGCTTATTCTAACCATAAACAGGATTTTAGAGGTAAGAATGAAGTTTGCAGAAATTATCTATTTTCATGCCTATGGAGAATTCAATGAACATATTGTCTAAGTAAGAATTGTCAATGCAGAAAGGGCCACTGCCAGAAAAGGAATTTAAGGGTAAAGTTACCCATCCAGAATCTGTTTAATCTTTATATCGAACTTCAGAAAAGAAAACAAATAGTTTTGATGCCACTATCCAGTCGTAATCTGGATGTTCAAGTTTTAACAAGTTTGTGAAAAGGCCTGGTGGTTTAGGTAAAGATCTGAAAGTCTCATGGGAGGTTAGCTAGAAGTGCTCGTAACATATATACCATATGGGGCTAAAGAGCTTGGTGATTATGATACTGATGCTATGTGTATAGATGCAGATGATAAGGATTTTCGAGAGGGACAATCATTCATAGTTGTCATAAGAATAGAAGAAAGAGAAGGAGTACCTTCCTAAAGCATGGAAGGAAGACAAAATTTGATGTTGGAGGCATCAGAAGAGGCCAGGTAACCTTTTATTTTTAAAATTGGTGAATTTTATGTGAATGCATGCTTTGCATGTGAGGAGAATGGACAACTAGTCCAAAAGGAGAACGAGAGCACTAAATTGATCCAAGAAATCCAAATTGAGGTAGTAGATGCTAGACAATCCTCAAGGAAGGATGAGTTTCCAAAAGGAAAAAACAATGCATAATGAAGCCAAGATAACCTTGCAAGCAATTTTCAGAAGTGACCATGGATCCTAGCAGCCATATGAAAGGGCTTCTGTCTTGAGACCACATCGTCCTCTGTTCTTTATGAGATCAAATCCCCATTACGACACTACAACCTTGATGATGATCACTACTTTCATGGGGTATTGACGAGGTTTCCATCACACTAACCATTCAAATGTCAAGTCATTATCATCAACATTTTGAGGTGTTGGGAATTGAAGTAGACCTTCTAAATTACATTAAGCTCTATCATGAATATGTAAATGTTATTAATATCCATGACCTCCAATACCATCAAAATACTTACCCTCAGATGGAATCAACACAAATGAAGCTTCAGGGCCAAAAGAAGAGGTGAAGGGACACAAGGGAAAAGGAAAATCAGCAACAGAGCAACATTCAACAATTATTCCATAATAAGACCATGGAAAAAATATTGATTGAATAATCACATGGACATCTATAAAAGCCACTCTTTCTAACAACACAATGGCACAACAATTGACCACACAGGAGTCTAAATTGATCATTTATTATCTCAAGGAACTCCAAGGAAATGTGAAACTAGTAGCATTTTGTATTTAATAGAAAAACGTTATGTTTCTTTCAAGTATGCAACAGACCAGAGGACTAATAATAGAGCTGAGTTTTACACTTTATGGTTACTTCTGAAATGTGCAACTTAAAAAGGAATTGATGGTCTCTAAGATATGGGGGATTCAAAACTGATTATAGATTGGGCAAATGGAAGAAGCCATATTGAAAATCTGGTGCTTATTCTAACCATAAACAGGATTTCAGAGGTAAGAATGAAGTTTGCAGAAATTATCTATTTTCATGCCTATGGAGAATTCAATGAACATATTGTCTAAGTAAGAATTGTCAATGTAGAAAGGGCCACTGCCAGAAAAGGAATTTAAGGGTAAAGTTACCCATCCAGAATCTGTTTAAACTTTATATCGAACTTCAGAAAAGAAAACAAATAGTTTTGATGCCACTATCCAGTCGTAATCTGGATGTTCAAGTTTTAACAAGTTTGTGAAAAGGCCTGGTGGTTTAGGTAAAGATCTGAAAGTCTCATGGGAGGTTAGCTAGAAGTGCTCGTAACATATATACCATATGGGGCTAAAGAGCTTGGTGATTATGATACTGATGCTATGTGTATAGATGCAGATGATAAGGATTTTCGAGAGGGACAATCATTCATAGTTGTCATAAGAATAGAAGAAAGAGAAGGAGTACCTTCCTAAAGCATGGAAGGAAGACAAAATTTGATGTTGGAGGCATCAGAAGAGGCCAGGTAACCTTTTATTTTTAAAATTGGTGAATTTTATGTGAATGCATGCTTTGCATGTGAGGAGAATGGACAACTGGTCCAAAAGGAGAACGAGAGCACTAAATTGATCCAAGAAATCCAAATTGAGGTAGTAGATGCTAGACAATCCTCAAGGAAGGATGAGTTTCCAAAAGGAAAAAAACAATGCATAATGAAGCCAAGATAACCTTGCAAGCAATTTTCAGAAGTGACCATGGATCCTAGCAGCCATATGAAAGGGCTTCTGTCTTGAGACCACATCGTCCTCTGTTCTTTATGAGATCAAATCCCCATTACGACACTACAACCTTGATGATGATCACTACTTTCATGGGGTATTGACGAGGTTTCCATCACACTAACCATTCAAATGTCAAGTCATTATCATCAACATTTTGAGGTGTTGGAATTGAAGTAGACCTTCAAAGTTACATTAAGCTCTATCATGAATATGTAAATGTTATTAATATCCATGACCTCCAATACCATCAAAATACTTACCCTCAGATGGAATCAACACAAATGAAGCTTCAGGGCCAAAAGAAGAGGTGAAGGGACACAAGGGAAAAGGAAAATCAGCAACAGAGCAACATTCAACAATTATTCCATAATAAGACCATGGAAAAAATATTGATTGAATAATCACATGGACATCTATAAAAGCCACTCTTTCTAACAACACAATGGCACAACAATTGACCACACAGGAGTCTAAATTGATCATTTATTATCTCAAGGAACTCCAAGGAAATGTGAAACTAGTAGCATTTTGTATTTAATAGAAAAACGTTATGTTTCTTTCAAGTATGCAACAGACCAGAGGACTAATAATAGAGCTGAGTTTTACACTTTATGGTTACTTCTGAAATGTGCAACTTAAAAAGGAATTGATGGTCTCTAAGATATGGGGGATTCAAAACTGATTATAGATTGGGCAAATGGAAGAAGCCATATTGAAAATCTGGTGCTTATTCTAACCATAAACAAGATTTCAGAGGTAAGAATGAAGTTTGCAGAAATTATCTATTTTCATGCCTATGGAGAATTCAATGAACATATTGTCTAAGTAAGAATTGTCAATGCAGAAAGAGCCACTGCCAGAAAAGGAATTTAAGGGTAAAGTTACCCATCCAGAATCTGTTTAAACTTTATATCGAACTTCAGAAAAGAAAACAAATAGTTTTGATGCCACTATCCAGTCGTAATCTGGATGTTCAAGTTTTAACAAGTTTGTGAAAAGGCCTGGTGGTTTAGGTAAAGATCTGAAAGTCTCATGGGAGGTTAGCTAGAAGTGCTCGTAACATATATACCATATGGGGCTAAAGAGCTTGGTGATTATGATACTGATGCTATGTGTATAGATGCAGATGATAAGGATTTTCGAGAGGGACAATCATTCATAGTTGTCATAAGAATAGAAGAAAGAGAAGGAGTACCTTCCTAAAGCATGGAAGGAAGACAAAATTTGATGTTGGAGGCATCAGAAGAGGCCAGGTAACCTTTTATTTTTAAAATTGGTGAATTTTATGTGAATGCATGCTTTGCATGTGAGGAGAATGGACAACTGGTCCAAAAGGAGAACGAGAGCACTAAATTGATCCAAGAAATCCAAATTGAGGTAGTAGATGCTAGACAATCCTCAAGGAAGGATGAGTTTCCAAAAGGAAAAAACAATGCATAATGAAGCCAAGATAACCTTGCAAGCAATTTTCAGAAGTGACCATGGATCCTAGCAGCCATGTGAAAGATGGATAACAAAACCAAGTTTATGTTAAGACAAGGAAGGAGCAAAATTATCCCTCAAATGTCATTAAGGAGGAGGCCTTGAACAATCAAAGAATGCATCTATAAGAGAGAAATTGTAGAAGAGGGGATGAACAACATCATGATGCAATGTTCTTTAGAGATCGGTTGATCAATCCAAGGTTTAAGGATTGGCTTGAGTAACATTGTTCAAAGAATGCAATCAATAAGACAAAGGTGTCGAGCTTATTGCTGCAACTGGAGAGCTTGGTTCAACAACAATAATTATGAATGTTGGCACCCAAGGTATAGTACAATTAACCACAAAGAGAGACTCATTTGTCATGTGAAGTCCTTGAGATGAAGACTACAATTGTGGAGGAGATTGTATTCTAGTATGATGGCAAAGGATAACCAAATGAAGAGGAGAAGGGAGAAGGATTATCTCTCATCGGGCAACGATGGTGGAGGTAGCCAAGTTTTTTGAACACATTAGAGTTGTTGTTGGATGATGAAATGACAACTAAGGTAGTACATTCTAAATTTACTCATATTACACTTGAGAACTAGAACACATACCGCTTGAGAAGAGAGCTGCTGCCGCTTCAAGTACCTCAAGTGTAATATGAGTAAAGTTAGGCCTAAGCACCTTTATTATTGAGATTGAGTGCTTTCAAATACCAGGAGACAGGTGTGTGTGTTGACTTCAAGTTTGGCCTGGGAGAATTATTCCACACTTTAAGCAGATTCTGTGAGGTTTCAAGGCACACTGGGAACAAATCTTCAACTAAGGAGGTTGAGAACTGTCTAGTGACCTAGAACAACTAAGTGGGTTATGCGAAGATATTTATTAAGGGTGGTTGTGTTGAAGGTAGTAGGGAGGTTTAGAACGCAAGACAGGGGCGAGTATAGTCACTGTGAGAAAGAACTTGTGGAAAATCTGGGAAAATCAAGATTGTTTGTTATGTCAAAGGTCAAAGGAATAGAGCAATTGACTAGTGGGTCATAACGTAAGGTTCCACAGTTAAGGCTGCTAGAAAAAGGGACCGGAAGAGCCAAAAATGGGAAGGTGAATGAATGAGATGGACTACGTTGAATGATGGAAATATGAGAGTAGCCAAAAGGTATGCATTAAGTGGTACTCCTTCTCTTTCTGTGGCTGGGAATGTCAAATAAAATCCTAATTTAGGAGAATGGTTAGAAGAGAATTGGCATGGACCCAGACAATGCATTCTGTAAAAAACAATGACTCTGTGGATCATTTATTTGTATACTCTTCATATGCAAGGGAGCTTTGGACTCTGGAGTGAAGTAATGAAGCTACCAAATGGAACAAATGATTGCAGAGGAGAATCCCTTTTGACCTGTTTTGTAAACTGATACAAGGTTAAGACAGTATAGCTGCCCATAGGGCATTGCCATTTGTTCTATTGTGGGGGCTTTTTCTTGCTAGAAAAAACATGATATTCCAAGATATAGATAATCCTTCAACTCAGGTATGCCATCAAATTAGATATGCCTATGGAGGGTCATGAAAACCTGAAAATGTCAAACGTCCAAGAATTCTTAAGGTTCCACAGATCAACAAAAATAAGGCTGGTTTTTTTTTACAGTGCCTATCAAGGAACTCCAAGGAAATGTGAAACTAGTAGCATTTTGTATTTAATAGAAAAACGTTATGTTTCTTTCAAGTATGCAACAGACCAGAGGACTAATAATAGAGCTGAGTTTTACACTTTATGGTTACTTCTGAAATGTGCAACTTAAAAAGGAATTGATGGTCTCTAAGATATGGGGGATTCAAAACTGATTATAGATTGGGCAAATGAAAGAATCCATATTGAAAATCTGGTGCTTATTCTAACCATAAACATGATTTCAGAGGTAAGAATGAAGTTTGCAGAAATTATCTATTTTCATGCCTATGGAGAATTCAATGAACATATTGTCTAAGTAAGAATTGTCAATGCAGAAAGGGCCACTGCCAGAAAAGGAATTTAAGGGTAAAGTTACCCATCCAGAATCTCTTTAATCTTTATATCGAACTTCAGAAAAGAACTGTAAAGCTAGGAAGAACTGAGATATTGAGACCTCAGAGGTTAAGGAACTAGTAGGTAACTGGTTTGTATTTTTTTTTAAATGTATACAAGATCTGATACGCTTAGGCCTAAATCAAGATCTGATCAGCAATAATAACTGTCGTAGAAATATTGGCAAAAGTTCAACTGCCAATATACATGAAATAAATGCCATATATATATGATTTGCATCGACTAAACGCTGTGGAGTAACATGATCTTGGTTGGAAAAAGGAGCATGTAGTGAAAAAGAAAGGTTGGAATATAAATCAGACCATTCAGTAAAGCAAATAAAATGATGTTTGGAACAGCAAGGGGCTATCAAACGGCAATACCAACCAAGTGTAAAGCTAGGAAGAACTGAGATATTGAGACCTCAGAGGTTAAGGAACTAGTAGGTAACTGGTTTGTATTTTTTTTTAAATGTATACAAGATCTGATCAGCAAGATCTGATACGCTTAGGCCTAAATCAAGATCTGATCAGCAATAATAACTGTCGTAGAAATATTGGCAAAAGTTCAACTGCCAATATACATGAAATAAATGCCATATATATATGATTTGCATCGACTAAACGCTGTGGAGTAACATGATCTTGGTTGGAACGGAACGGAAGCATTCAACGTTCACTGGCAAAGTGATTATCACCCCTGTTCCAACTGCAGAGGCATGAATCCACCTAATTTGGCCTTCCAGAACAACTGATAATCTGTAAAAACAAGACATATGAAGCCAACTTACCCTAGTTCAAAAGCCGGCTACAGATGGGCAGGACCTGCATAAAGGGGCTTAATTTCTCGCGCTCAGCCAACAATTCGGTCAAGTACCGACTGTTGTTGTTGTTGCTGCAGTGGCATGAACTGTTCAAATCCAAGAAACAATGGATACCGAAACCAGAGAAAAATAAGCGGATTGAAATCTGAAAATGCAAGAATATCCCACCGAAACTGCTGCTGCTAGATTTGTGAACTAGGATGAAAAAACCTATTTCAAAACCATTTTTATACAGGGACCCAGGGAGCCATATACACCAAAACAGCGGGCTGAATCCGTCAAAACAGGGAGCCGCCCTCCATTTCAAAATAAATCTAACATCCCATGACCAAATCGATCCTCACAAACCACTCCTGGGTCCAAATCGACCCTCACAAACCACTCCCAAACCAGAAAACCCAAACTGTAAATCAAAATGGGGGCGATTTTGATCAAATATGATTCCACAAATATCAAAATGGGGCGATTTTGATCAAATAGGATTCGGTTAGATTATCCACCCTGGGCTAAAATAAAAAAATAAATTAATTTTTAAATAAAATATGGGCTAATTATATAAAAAAAATTTATTATTTTAATTAAAAATTCGCCCCATTAAAATATAAAAAGCCTTAAATTTCGCCTTTGGGCGATTATTCGCCCCTAAAGTTAACCTTGCTAAGAACCACCCTGCCAAGCGAAACCTGCTTCAGGAGAACTCACATTGAGTCCCTGTATTGTAATTCTTTGCTTAAAGGCACAATAAAACAAGGCCACCACTGAACGCTGGATCAGAGAGGTAGCCCTGGAGAATAGGGTGAACTCCTTATTAAAAATTCTTGTGTCATTGTGGTTGCTTACTGTATTTATCTGTTGTCTTTCTATTTAAATGTCTGTGTGTTGGCAATTTGATCGATCCGTTGCTTAAATAACGCAGAACACACACCAGCACATGTGTCTGTAATACTTTTGTTTAAATAAATCTTACTCTGATGTCACTCATAGGGTGAATATCAGATCAAGTAGTATAAGAGCTCTAGGCTGTAAGGTTAGACAAGCTTGTGTTGGCTTAGCTGTTGAATGCTTACTAGATCAAAGCTCAAATTAGGAGAATGAGAGTTGGTCGAAATTAATCCTGAAATTGGGAGAGTCTATCCTCGGAAGACAATGTTAGAGGAAGGTTCTATGGGGCTGGACCCTCAATTCATAGAGAGTTTCCTAGCTATAAAGTCTATGGTAGAAGAAATGTATAAAGACTTTAGAAAGCATAAGGATGAAGATTCATCAGGTTCTAAACAAGACAAAGAAGAAGATGAGTCTCATTCCCATGACCACTCAAAAGGAAAAGGGAAAGAGGAAAGTTTTCTCACACCTCCTAATAGCCCTGTGCATAATAAGAAAGCATCTTTGATTAAGCTAGATGTTAAATTTGATTTGCTTATATATGATGGAGAGTTAAATGTTGAAAAGTTGGACAATTGGATTAGACAAATTGATGTGTATTGTAAGGCGCAGAACATCAACTCAGACAGGAGTAAAATTCAGCTGGCAAGCCTACGCCTAGGAGGCACTGCCTTGGTTTGGTGGGAAGGCAGAACCCAAGCTGATATGAAGAAACATGGTAAGACCATCTTTGTCTGGAGTGAATTTGTTTTTGCAATCAAAAAACAGTTCTATCCATTGGCCTACATGTAACAAGCCATGATGAGTTGGAAAACTCTTCGGCAGTTGAAAGGGCAAAGTATGCAAGGGTATACTCAAGAGTTCAAAAAGAGAGTATTGATGTTGGGTATCTCATTAGACTCACCAAAGACTCTTTTGAAGTACATTCATGGTCTACGCAGCTACATGAGGCATACCATCTTCATTTTTAATCCCACTAGTATAGATGAGGTATTTGTACAAGCTACTCATCTAGAAGCTAGAGGAAAGAATGGAAATCCAGAAGTTGGGGAACCATCCCAACCCACTGTAAGCAAGAGAAAGGAGAAAGGAAAACAGAAGTGGAAAGCAAGGAAGGCTAACATTGCATAGAAAGGCAAAGCTTCATGCACTCACTGTAAAAAGGAGGGGCATGATGATGAGCACTGTTGGATTCTGCATCCAGAGCTGAGACCTAAGAAGTCTGAGGGCAAGAAGAAGAAGACTGCTACAGCTATTCAGAAAGATTTGGGGTCAGACTCGGGAGATGAAACAATCATTGCAACCACAGGTATAAAAGGTAAGAATTCTGAAGCATTTACTAGTAATTCTGCTCAAACTATTATTGATGAAGAATATGAGAGAAAAAGACATGAGCTTTTCCATATTTGAGTTATTTCCAAGCATCAAAATATTGATACTTTGTTTGATAGTGGCTCACAAGTAAATTTGATTTCTGAAGCAATTGTAAAGAAATTGGGATTAGCAACTACACCTCACAAGAAACCATACCCATTAGGATGGTTGAATGATAAAGCACAACTACAGGTGACTAGACAGTGCAAACTCAAGTTTTCTTTTGGGTCAACATTTTTAGATGAGGTTGAGTTAGACATAATTCCTTTGGATATATGTGGAATTGTTTTAGGAAGTCCTTACTTGTATGATAGAAAGGCTATTTTCTAAAGAGATGAGAACAAGTATCTACTTGTTAAAGATGGAATCAAATACTTTGTAAGAGCTCAGAAGTTCAAGAATAATTACCTCTCATAAATTCTGGGCAGATGAAAAGAATGATAAATTCATGCAAACAATTCTTACTAATGGTTGTAAAGGAAAAGAAACCTAATAAAACCAATGTATTTGAGGGCTGTAATGCTCAGCAGCAAGCTGATATAGAAAACATTGTTTTAGAGTATGATGTCCTATTTCAGGAACCTAAAGGTCTGCCACCCAAAAAGGAAATAGTACATGATATTATTTTGCAACAAGATGTTCCATTGCCTAACATTGGGATGTACAGGTTGTCTGCTTTAGAGAATGCTGAAATCAAGAAGCAGGTGCAGGAGTTGCTCGAGAAAGGGTTCATCAGGCCTAGCACATCACCATGTGGGTCACCAATTGTTTTGGTGAGAAAGAAAGATGGCTCGTGGAGAATGTGCATTGACTACCGAGCATTGAATAAGATAACAATAAAAAATCGTTATCCCCTTCCTCGCATAAATGATCTTTTAGATCAATTGAAGGACGCTGTTTATTTCACCAAGTTGGATTTGCACAGTGGATACCATCAGGTCGGAGTTGCAGAGCAAGATGCATGGAAGACTGCTTTCAAAACAAAGCAGGGATTGTATGAGTGGCTGGTTATGCCTTTTGGCTTGACCAATGCTCCTGCTACTTTCATGAGATTAATGAATGATGTACTCAGGCCTTTTCTTGATGATTTTGTTATTGTGTATCTGGATGACATTCTGATTTTTAGTAAAATGTGGGAAGAACACTTAAAGCATCTTAAGCAGACATTAGATGTTTTGAAAAGAGAAAAACTTTATGTTAAACTTTAAAAATGTGAATTTGGCAAACATCTTTAAATTATTTGGGTCATATAGTATGGGGTGGTGAATTGAAAATAGATCCCTCTAAAGTGGCAGTCATTGTAAATTGGCCTGAACCCAAGTCTACTACAGAAGTGAGAAGCTTCTTAGGAGCAACACAATATTGGAGGAAGTTCATTTTTAATTTTTCCGCAATTGTAGCTCCCTTACATGCTTTGACAGGATTGAACAAGGTGTTTCAGTGGGGAGGCAAACATTAGAAAGCCTTCGACGCCTTGAAAGAAAAGATCAGTACAACACGTGTGTTAGCACTGCCTGATCTACAAAGACCATTTGAAATCCAAACAAATGCCAGTGACTATGCCATGGGAGCAGTGTTGACACAACGTGGTAAACCCATATGTTATCATTATGAGACTTTTAATCCTGCAGTAGTTAACTATCCTACATATGATAAAGAATTGTATGCATTAGTTCAGAGTGTGAAAAAGTGGAAACATTACTTAATGGACAAAGAGATAGTAGTACATACTGATCATCAACCACTTCAATATCTACACTCCCAAACTAAGTTGCAGTAATCAAGGCATTATAGATGGATGGGTTTTTTACAACAGTTTCATCTAGTCATCAGATATAAAAAGGGCATACACAACAAAGTTGTAGACATGTTATCTAGACCCATTATAAATGCATCTACTATACTTAAGCATAATTTTGTACGACATGAAAGTTACATTGAACAATATGCTCAAGATATAGAATTTAAAGATGTATATGCAACTTTGAGTCACGGCAAAAGGGTAGAAGAATTGGACTATCATGTGAAGGATCGACTTTTATGTCATTGTGGGAAACTCTGCATTCCACAAACCGAGAGAGTAAAGATAATTAGAGAGGCACACACTTCTCTGATATCAAGTCACTTTGGGGTAAGTAAAACAGTTGCACAGCTGCAAAGATTTTGTTATTGGCCGAAAATGAATGAGACAGTTTCTAGATATGTAAGAGGGTGTACTATGTGTGCAAAAAGCAAGCCCAACAATAACAAACTAGGCTTGTACACTCCATTGCCAGTTCCTTCTCACCCTTGGGAAAGCGTTTCCATGGATTTTGTTGGAGGACTGCTTAAATCTAGGAAAGGTCATGATTATCTATATGTGGTGGATAGGTTTAGCAAATGTGTATTTTGATACCTTGTAATAAACATATTACAGCTGAAAAAAATGCAAAATTATTCTTTGAACATGTATGGGTTCATTTTGGATTACCCACTTCTATTGTATCTGATCGAGACACCCAATTTGTGGGGAAGTTTTGGTCAAGTCTGTGGGAACTGATGGACACCCAACTGAAGAAAAGCACAACTTTTCATCCGTAAACCGATGGCCAGACAGAAGTAGTTAACAAGACAGTGATCCAGTTACTCAGGGGATATTGCAGCAAACATCCTAAGCTTTGGAATGAACATTTGCGTTATGTGCAGCATGCTTACAACAGAGCAAAACACTCTTCTACACAGAGATCTCCTTTCGAGACCTGTTTTAGTTTCATACCAAGGTCTCCTTTGGATTTTGTCTTTGGTAAAGATACCACGGTTGATGGACACAATGATGTGGACAAGGAAACTAGGTTCATTGAACAGATCCAGGAGATCCACTAGGCAGTACAGGAACATCTAGAAAAGAACCAAGCCAAATACAAGGCTAGGCATGACAATCATCGGATGGAGCATAGTTTTCAAGTTGGAGACCAGGTCTGGCTGTATATCAACAAGGACAGGATGCAAGGTGAAGGTAAAAAGCTAAAGCCTATCAAGTATGGACCTTTTAGGATACTTGAGAAAATTGGTGAAAATGCTTTTTGCCTTGATCTACCAACTTACATGCACATCTACTCTGTCGTAAACGCAGATTGCTTGAGATTGTTTGAACCTTCAATGATTGAGGATCCTAAAGAACAAAGTCAATTGCCTTCTATTGATGACCTGCTACCTGAATATCTTAACGAATTGCAGGAAGACACAATCTTGGACAGGAAGGTAAGGACGACGCGCAAAGGAGATGTTGAGTACCTCAAAATTGGACTCAAAGGTTCAAAGCCGAGCAGTGCAAAGTGGATTGGGATTGGACAAGTGAAACAACAGTATCCTCACTTAGTTGATGCTTGAAAGAAAACCAAATTTTGGTTGTCCAAAAGCTTTTTTTTAGTGGAGAGGCCATGATCTGAATTGGATCCATCAAGAATTGTCAAAGAACCATGACTGTATCAGGTCGGGACAAATCTTTAAAAATTCCAAAATAGTGATCAAAAACACCCTGAACCAGTGGCAATGGCAGAGGCCCAGGGAGACTGCGCGGGAGGTCAAAGTAGCCTAGGATCGGGAAAAGGAGGTGGATTTTGTTATGTGATTAACACTAATCCCGCACCGCTGGGCGAACAAGGCCAAAATGGAGGAGCCTTAAGCACTCGGTCGCGTCGGGAGCCAGAGAACCGCAGGCGGAAAAACGAAATCGCTAACGTACAAAGGCGGGACTCGCACTTTGGAAAACCGATAGTATTGATCAGGGTGCCCACAAACGGTAAGAGGTTTTGGAGAAAGCAGAGCGATCCCACTCAACGATCGACGTGTGGCAAGCGGAGGTGAGAGAAAACCGCCGTTGATCACGCGTTATTGGTTGAGCAAGTCAACCATGCGGGACATGCGTATGGCGTCGGATCTGGAGGCCCCAGATCGGATGGCTGAGATCGCGCCTGATGGAGGAAGCAAAATCGACGAAGGAATACGCCGCGATTTGTAAAGATTTGGAATCCATTTGACTGCCACGGTGGAGCAAACATTTCATCCACGACGTAACTGAAGAAACGAACCAACGAAGTAGGTTGGCGCTGTTTAGAGGAGGACATGTGGCCACTTCCTAAGCGTTCACGATGATGCCGAACAGGGAACTCCAAGCACAGCTGCAGAAGGTGAATCGATAGTGGTGGAAGAGGAACCGAACAGGCATGAGTTTGAATGGCTAAAAGCCATGAACAGAGATAGAAGACACAAGTCAAGTCGGAGAACAATCTGAGAGACGAAGAAATAAGACAGAGAGACCAGAACCCCGAGAGGAGGACGAAATACACAAAGAAAGAAGACAGTGAAGCAAAAGCAGAAAGAGGACAGAGGGCCAAGCTGATTAGCGGCAACATCGAGCACCAAAGAGCTTGAGAGATTCAAGCCATCCCATAGAGGAATCTGTCTAGACTGAGCACCACATTTGGCTCTTTCCACTGTAGACCAGAAGGTCACAAAGCTGGTAGGAAGAAAAAGAGTTTGTGTACTCCAGTGGCTTGGGGAATCCAAGAACCACCCTGCCAAACGAATCCTGCTTTAGGAGAACTCACATTGAGTCCCTGTATTGTAATTCTCTGCTTAAAGGCACAATAAAATAAGGCCACCATTGAAAGCTGGACCGGAGACATAGCCCTAGAGAATAGGGTGAACTCCTTATTAAAAATTCTTTTTTCTTTGTTGTTGCTTACTGTATTTCTCTGCTGTCTTTCTATTTAAATGTCTGTGTGTTGGCAATCTGATTGATCCGTTGCTTAAATAACACAGAACACACACCAACGCATGAGTCTGTAATACCTTTGTTTAAATAAATCTTAAACTAATGTCACTCATAGGGTGAATATCAGATCAATCAACAACAAGTTCTCCAACTTTTAAAGGATAACGCCACTTTGGTGCAGAATTGAATGAAACAACAGGAAAATCAACATCACAGTGAAATAAGTTTTGATGTATGCGATTGGATATTTTTATGGCTACATCTCAAGCAAGCTATTTATGAGAATGAAATGTTGGCAATACTACATGCACTTAAGAAATGACGACCTTACCTAATGAGAAGACACTTCAAGGTAAAAAGGGATCATGATAGTCTTAAATAATTTTTAGAACAAAGATTATCTTTAAAAGAATAGAAAAAATGGTCACAAATATGTTGTGTTATGACTTTGAAATCATTTACAAAAAAGGGAAGAAAAATGTTGTTGCATATGCACTCTTAAGAAAGGATGAGGATGTGGAAGCATTGTTTTGTGCTATTTATTTTATCCAACCAGATTGGATAAACGAAGCAAGGGATGAATGGAAGAAAGATGAAGAAGTGTGGCTACTCATCCAAAAGTTGCAGAAGATCCCAATTCAAGCAATATTGCTAGAACTTGACAAGGAAGGAAAAATCATATTGGAACCTAAAGAATTCACAGAATCGAGAAGTCGAAAACTATGAGATCAATCAATTTTAGAGTATCTCATCAAGTGGAAGAACTTACCTGCTGAAGATTCCACATGGAAGGATGAGAATTCTATACAAAAGCATCAAGAACTACTCAAGCGTTGAGGACAACACTTTTTGAAGGAGAGGGGCATGTTAGGTCCCTATATTACTAGTGTAATCCCTTATTGTTATTAGTACAACCCCCTTATTATATTGTTGTGCCCATGTAGTCCCCATATTGTTATTATTGTGCCCCATAGAAGCCCACTATTGTTATTATTGTGCACTTACATTATTATTGTTATGTCGGCTTTGATTATATTATGACCCCTTGGACTCCTATATATAGAAAGGAGGCCTTGTCATTTGTATCATCCAAGAATTGTTCATTTGTGTAATGTAAAGGGGGTTGCCCGCTCAAAGAGGCTTATTTCTAAGGCGTTCATCTATCTTTTCTATATTTTTGTGAGTTGGTTTCATAACAATGACATCATGATAGAAGCATTAGAAGTAAGAGCTCGTGACATACGTAACGTGATGAATGTCTGGAAGTCAACTATGTAGGATGTAGCTCTTTGTAAACCTCGTTAGAAGCTCAAGTGATACTTATGAAGACGGTAGAAGTCACTTAGGAAAGAGGGTTATCGTACATCTGTCAAAAGGTAACATCTGCAGGATAAGATATGCAAGACCTTCAAGATTCTTTGATGGAATCATCGTTATAAGATTCACCAATCAAGAGAAAAAGTAAGTGGTTCTTCAAGAATTCCAATCTTGTGGAATTCATAGAATGATGGTATGATAACATGACAGTGAAGCAGACTAAGGGAATGGAGTCTTTTCATTCAAAGGAAATTGTTGAAAAGAGTCTGGTTGATTCAAAAGGAAGATGAGGTATGTATGCTCTCATTTGATATTATCGAAGTCATGTCATATGGTTACAAACAACATGAATCACTCCTCTATCTTAAGAGGCACGATCAAAGAAAGAATCTCCTGCCTCAAAAGGATGCAAGGATGCATGAATCACATATTTATTAAATGAAATCAACATAACATGTCCTCATATGGAGTATGAGGTGGTTGACTACAACTGAGGAACTTTGAAGCTCTTGGGAGTGAAATGTGTGAAGAAAGGAAGGAAGAGATCGTGAGATATGCAACAATGGTAAAGGCAATCAACAGCTGGAAGACCAAGAAGATTTGACTAGGAAATCTCCCAGAAAGATATGAAGACCCTGATGGAAGTCTGGAAAAGATGGAGACCTTTGATAATACATATCTTTAGGAGATGGTTCAACTTACATACAGGATGTTGGTACCTACTAGAAGATGTCATGATGAAAGAACATCACAAAGGTAATTATGATTTAAGTGTTCATTTCTTATTTATGAACTAGTATTTGGATGGGCTTATGTAGGGCTGCCAAAGGGAAGAACTATGGGTTTCTTCTAAGAGAACCATGTAGAAGGACGTAAGATCCTTTTGAAGAAAAAAACATGATGAAGGAAGCATAACTTGAAGCAATGCCAAATGAATACTGATGAATCAATTTCTAAGGAATGATGACATGAATGACTTATGGATGAAAGTGATGGGTGGTTTGTGCCCTATGAAGAAGTCCCAAAAGATGAAGACTCTGTGACAAAAGAAAATTCATGACATCAAAGGAAGGAGTTCTTCAAGCAACTGGTTGTCCCATCATCTCCACCTAATGAGCTGCTGTAGGTTCAACTATTCTTAGAGGGAGTCTGGAAAGTTTCTCACTTGGAAGAAACTTGAAAATTCCTAAGCCAAGTGGGAGCTTATGTACATTCCTTGTGTAGGAATGAGTAAATTCCTTTAATGGAATAGATATGTCCTCCCTAATTGAGAGGGAGAGAGAGACACATCATTCTAGTCTTCACTTGGGAAGATAAAATGAGAGGATTGGGTAATCATTTGGCATCCGATACTCTTTGAGGGTGAGATAGTGCATCCAAGATAAGAGTGATTGTGAAGGACTAATATTCTTTAAGGACTGGGAATCTAAAATAAGAATAGTCCTAATGGAACACACCCTGAGAACCTGGGTGGGGTATGTTTTGAGACATACAATGATGAGAGTGTTTATAAATCACTGGTCTCGCCAGCATTGAGCTCAGATCTTGTGGAGAGATAACGCTGTTAGTCAAGGCCTTGCAATGTGACAATGCTGGTTGATATGATGCTAAACAAATGGGTTACCAATCCAATTCTTCTTATGAGAAATTCTTCAGATTGAGAATGACCAAGGACCATTATGAATACCTCCCTAGTTAAGAGGGAGTGTTGAAAAGTGTAACATGTAATTGTGATTTTATGTAAAGAGATGTAAAGAAGAAAAATAATATATTGTAATGCTTGCATCATGGGTTTCATGAGCAAGAGATTTTATTTTTGAGTCAAGGTTCCCATTGAGAGCCTTTAGGAATTTTTTCATCTAGTCATAAAAGAATAAAAGAGTCATTGTCATGTAATGAAGTCATGTTACACATTGTAAAGAGTCACACTTGTCTATGTAAAGTATTCCTCCAAGACCTTGTCACTAGCCCTCTTCAAGTCGACCTACAACGAATGGAGCAATCTAGAAAATCATGTCGACAATCCTTAAAGTGATCATGTCGGCCTAAAGGACATGAGACAATGTGTATATATAGCCACACTTGACCTCACTTAGAGGAAAGTAATTTATTGAAGAGACGTGCGATGAAGAGCCTACAAGAAGTAGTGCGAAGAAAGGACTACAAGCAGAAGTGCGAAGAAGGGATAACGAAGGAAGGATTCTTCTGGGGTTTTTGTCTTGGTCATATACTCTCCCACGTGCGAAAGAAGGACCGAAGGTATCGAAAGAAGATCAAAGTAGAACTTGTTGCTGCATTAAAGAGACCTTGTTTGGGCATAGATCTCGCAATAAGGAAACCAAGGAGAAACACTATTCTAGGGTTTTTGATATAGGGCTAACCTAGGAGACCAAGTTTCTCTAGGTAAGCCAACAAGAGCAGTAGAGACTGAGATTCTCTAAAGGAAGCTGAGAAGGGCAATGTGGAAGGATAAAGACCGAGATTCTGTAGAGGAAGCCGAGAAGAGCAATTCAAGAGAAGAAGGAAGCTGAGAAAGAGAAGATGTAGAACATCAAAGTTAGTGACAATGGTCTTGGAGGATTCTAGAGTCAAGGGTCTTTGTCATGGTCTTGGTATTTGTTATCACTCAGGTTGTCCCTTGGCTCCTTAAGGGATACGGCCGAGGTAACCACAAACCAATCTTTGGACTGCAGGTCCTAGCCTACCTGCAGTCAGAGAGGGCTCTCTCTTTATGATTTAGCTTTGTTTTGGGTTGATTTTAGGCTAGATATGAGTGCATGAGTTTGTTTTAAATTTGGTGGGATGGTTGATGCTTCAGATAGAGTTGGCATGCAAAGGATGAGAAATTCAGACCATTGGGCATGGAGTCAATGAATGTGAACTGAAGGGTGCGTTTTATCTGGCAGAAGAGGGGAATACAGAGCAGGATAGCTACACATGGCACAATGTTAAATGCTAGAACAAGGATGAAATGGAGGTTAGGGGATGAGAGGCAATTAAGGATCTCTCATCCAGCCAAAGAGGGAAAGTGGATGAAGGCTAAATAGGAGCAATGAAGAATTCCTAGACAACATTCATAAATGAGAGAAATAGCTTAAACATGATCAATTAAGTATGCATATTCATCACTAATTCAGAGGAAAACATAGAGAAATAACAGTAATTGAGCATAGAGTGCTGCTAAGCAAATTCTAAGCTATTCTTCTTTCCTGCTATTTAGATGGTGAAACAAAGGTGGCATAAACACATATAAACTGAAAACAGAGGCAAGAAGGACTTATTGAGCCATGAGGAAGCACAAGAATTCCATATTAAGCTCTTCAGCCATTAAACCCACAACCAGCCAGTTCAGAAGCAAATATTCCATCAATCTTTGATTATAGAGACTCTCAGGCTTACAGCGCAAGTCTAGAATGAGAAAACAAACAACCAACCAACCCTTAATACATAGCTGAGGGTGGTATATATAGGCAAAATATCTACAACAAACAGATCCGAGACAGATCTGATGAAATAAATGCTTCTAACCTAACATTTGTTGAAAATAAATGAAAAAATGTCTATCTAACAGCTGCGCTGGGGCAGCAGCCTCAAGAATGGATAAATATTGGTCCTTTGCTGCAATGCGCTGGCAATTTTTCCATAACTGCGCCTTGGGACTTGCAGCACTACTCCTATGTGTCTTTGTACACTGTTTCTGCAAAATCTGGGCCTTAAATCTCCTATCTGCTCCCTTTAGGCGGTTCTGCTGCTGTTAAGTGGCGTTGGAGCGCATTAATTCTGCTTTGGTGAGCCATAATGGCTCAGAACTGCCTCATTGACTATGAGCGATTTCTTTTAATGCCACCTGCTTTGGAAACAAAGATTTCCGCTGATATTTGTGACTGATACACTTTGCCGCTTCCCTGATACTCTTTGACATGCCTCTGGGCCCTCCTTTATTGCTAAAATGCTTTAACTGTCTAATCGCCCCCTTTATGGCCGCTGTTCGGCCAAAGAACTGCTACGAGGCCTCCTGCTGCCTTTGGAATGCTATCGGCGCTTGGCCGATCAAAACACTGCTAAAAAGTGATGAATCAATGCAAAAATGGCGGAGATCGGGCGCTGATGGCTTGCCGAGGCAAAACATGTATTTTGGAACTATTTCAGGCTTGGAGCAATGAACAATGGGCTAAGAAAAAACCATGTTTGCTTTAGAGCTGAGCGGGCGCGGGCGCCGCATAGAAAACCTAATCAATGGCCCTTTTCCCTTATAAAATGAAACATCACTTTAAACGCAAAATTCATGGAAAACAGGCGCAAAAATGAGCACTGTAGCGAATAAAAGATCTGGGCCGTTGGATCCGGCGCGGGCCAATCCAACGGCTGGCGCTAAATCGGCGATCGGCGGATCGGCGGATCCAAAACACAAAACCTCCGAAATGCCGCGGACCCGAAATGCTATAGGCTCTTTCTTTTATGGAGATCGGGTCCGACCCGTCGACGATTTCATATCGGCGGATTTACAATGAAACGGGTCTGCGGACTCGAAATCCCTTCAAAACTGTTTTTTATAGTATTTTTATATGGGCTGCGATGCGATTAAACATGGGCCGTTGATCTGGGGGCCCTGAATGGGCGGCTGCGATTAAGTCGGCATTTCGGCAATCGGTGGGGCAGAGGGTTTATACATATGCGATCGCCGAAATGGGCGATCGCCGAAATGATCAGAGTCGTTGATGTGGGGATGAATCAGACGGCTGACATTAACTCGGCATTTCGCGTCGGCGGGGAGCATGGGGCGCGGCTTTATTATTGTTGCGATCGCCGAAAATGGGGGGGGGTTGCGACTTAATATGGGCCGTCGGATCTGAGGCTTGATCGGACAGCAACGATATGTATAATGGGGCGATGCGATGCGATAAAGCGAAAAATGTGGGTTTTTACGTTATAACTTAAGTTTTTATAAAAAACTTTAGTTAAACGGTAAAGCGGGGATATGCGATAGAGCGGAAATATATGGAAAATGTGGGATATATGGTGCGGATGGCTTCTGGTAACAAAAAAGAAGGCCTGTAATGCATCGGAGGTGGGTTTATATGATCGGAGGCATGTTTTTCACAATCGGAAGGAGTCCGAAAGCATTAGAAGAAGGTTTAAGAAGCAAAACTGAGGGTTCTTACCAAGTTTCAAGCAAACTTAGTAATTCCCAAGCATATTTATGGTTATATTTCAACCAGGGGAGGGGATATGTATATAAAAGGGATTTATAACATAATTTAATATGGGAAGGGGGAAAACATAGGGATTTACATAATAAGTTAGAGGTTAATATGAGTTTTGATCAGAAAAGCGCTAAGGATAGAAATCTTAGGCTTAAAAGGGGGAAAAGACTTGTAGAAGAGATATGAGCACTCCTAAGCAAAGCAAATCTTTACTTACGCAAAAGTCATGAAAAATGATGAATTTAAGAGATATCAAGCAGATCTTGACCTCTTTAGGGGAAGTTAGTGAATGATTTGGGGGAAAAGGAGGTAGGGGGAGTTAGACATGCCTCGCTTGAGCTGCTCCAAGGGAAAAATGCCTCATATTTGTGATCTGAATGGATATAACACTTGAAAACATAAAATGGATCACAATTCATCATCCTGCCACCACAAAACTACCTACCCAGCCTACTTACTTAACATTTTCACTTCTTTTTGTTTGGGTGCACTTGAACTAGCAAACCCAACTTTTCAACTTTTCTTTTGACTATCCTCCTATCTAAATCTAGCCTTATATCTTCCAGGGGCTCAGATTAAACAGTTGAGCACCCTAGCTTCTCTACCTATCTACAAATCTGCCAAGATTAAACAGTTTGGTTAGATCTTTATTCTCTATCTTCTAAAACAAGCAATTTAAACCTAGGGAGGCCAAGATTAAGCTGTTTGGCCTTCCCTTAACTGAGAAATCTTTCAAAAATGGAACTTTTGCAGCATGGAAAAGATGAACATTTTTGGCACTTCCACTTTCAATCATGAAATATGAAACCTATTGCAATAGGAGGCTAACAGTATTCGTCAATTGAAGATCTATAAGAAGAATTTTTTGATTGGGTTTTCTTATCAAAGAGTGAGAGGTTTTGGCCTTGGCTGACAAGCCTACATACCGTGTTTTTTGTCTTCTATTGTTTATTTGGTAATTATTTTGATGAAAAGAACATGTTGATAATATAACAAAGAGAAGATCATAATACAAGAAGTAAAAGCATATCACAAGCAATTATCAAGAAGAGAAATCTCCTGATCATTAATGCCTTAGATTTCTCAACACATCCTTCTTCAAATTTGACCAATAATAAAATTTATTCATTGCGGTCAAAGTCTTCTAATAGCCTGGGTGTCCTGAATATGGTTTCACATGAAACTCCTTCAAGATCACCTTCTTGAGCTCACTATTGTTTGGCACATATATCCTTTCTTTGAATCTTACCAATCCATCTACTGTAAGGAGATAGTCCACATCCTTTGTACCTGCACTTATACCTGTACCTATACCACCCCCTGTACATGTACCTTGACTACTACATGTACCTGTACCTGTACTCTGTTGCAACCTGTGCATAATCTCCATATACTTGACATCCTGCTGACCTGCTTGCAAGATCCTATCTTGTAAGTCTGTCCCATAGGAGCTCATAGTTGCTAAGTGATTTACCTATATCCGCCTGCTAAGAGCATTTGCCACCCTGTTCTCTTTACCTTTGATATACCTGATCTCAAAATTGAACTCACTGATCGTGGCCAACCACCGAGCCTGCCTACCATTCAGGTTCGGTTGGTCAAATAGATACCGCAACCCACTGTGATCACTCATCAACACAAACCTCTTGCCCAGAAGATAGTGCCTCCACATCTTCAATGCATGTATGATCGCTATCAACTCAAGGTCATGTGTGGGTTAGTTTTGATTGTGCTCATTCAATTTTCATGACTCATAGCATACCACCTGTCAATCGTGCATAAGGACTTCACCAAGTCATTTCTTGCAAGCATCTGTGCATACTACAAACTCTTTGTCTGAATCTGCAATTTTTAACACTGGTTCATGTGTCAACAATTGCTTGAGTTGCTCAAAACTAGCCTCACACTACTTTGTCCATTCAAACTTCTTACCTTTGCTCTGCAATGATGTGATAGGATAAGCAATTTACGAGAAGTTCTTAATGAACCTCCTATAATACCCCGCCAACCCCATGAAGGATCTCACCTCTTCTACATTTCTAGAAGCTACCCACTCCATGATAGCCCTTATCTTTTCTAGATCTATTGCAATGCCCTCCTTGGAAACAACATGTCCCAAGTAATGTACCTAAGTCTAGAAGAAACTGAACTTGCTGAGCTTAGCATACAACTAATGCTCTCTCAACAACCTCAACATTGCTGCTAAATGCTCGACACACTCTTCCTCATTTTTAGAATATACCAATATATCATCCATGAACACAATAACAAACTTATCGAAATATGGACACACCACACTATTCATCAAGAACATAAATGTAGCTGGAGCATTAGTCAAACTGAATGGAACTACAACAAACTCATAATGCCCATACCTAGTCCGAAAAGTTGTCTTGTAAATGTCCTCCTCTTTGATGTGCACCTGGTGATATCCGGATCTCAGATCAATCTTCGAGAACACTGCTGCTCCCTTTAACTGATCGAAAAAGTCATCAATCCTTGGTAACAGATACCTGTTCTTGATGGTCACTTTGTTCAACTACCTGTAGTTAATGCATAATCTAAGAGTGCCATCCTTCTTCTTCAAAAATAGTGCCGGTGTGCCCAATGGTGATACACTTGGCCTGATGTATCCCTTATCCAACATTTTCTTCAACTACAACTTCAACTCTACCAACTCAGGTGTACTCATCCTATAGGGTGCCTTTGATGCCAGAGCTGCCCCTAGCACCAACTCAATAGAAATGTCTACCTCCCTGTGAGGTGGCAACTCTGAAATATCCTTATGAAATACATCTTGGAACTGTTGTATAACTAGGTACCTGCTCAAAACATCTGCATCTTCAACCTCCTTACCTTCGTCACTAGAAATATGCACTGCGAATAACGCACACCCTTTCTTGCGACTACTCTTTACTTGCATACCTGTCACCATCCTAACTGATGTGGCTTTCTTCTTTCCCTGTAAGACTCTTGGTTCCCCATTGTCATCCAAGCACTCAATGGCCTTGTCATAACAATCCACCTTGGTTCTATGAAGGTACAACCAATCCATGCCCAACAACATACTGTATGATCCCAATGGTAATACATTCAGATGTGTTGCGATAGGCATACCATTCAAATCAAATGCACAAGCTCTTACCCAATGATGAACTCGCTTCTTGTACCTGTAGCCAACTACACTATCCAAGATTTTGCATGCAATTCCTTACTCAAACCAAACTTATCCATCGAGTCGGGACTAACATAGCTATAATTAGATCTAGGGTCAATCAAAATAGAAATAACTTGATCACAAAGCTTACCATCCATCTCAATGATAGATGCTTGATGGTATGCCTATTTGTTATCCAATGCTGCATAAACACGAGGAACACTCTGATCGACATCCCCAATAATCTGTGCCTCCTGCGCACTATATATCTTAGGCCTACCACCCTGATTCTGCGGACAATCTCTCCTAGGATGATCTTTGCCACAAGTCCAACACTCTATAGGCTTCCAACCTGCATCCTTGTTTTGCTCCTCTGATCGACGTCCCTGTCCTTTGTCAAATGCATTGAACTTCTTAGGTCGCGCTACGTTCTCTTTATTACCTGAATCTTGAGGTCTTACTTGCTTCTTGTCCCATTTTCCTTTGTTCTTTGCATTACCCTTCCAGTCTAGCTTAGTCTCAGACATGCTTTTCGATTATTCATAACAATGATTTAGCTTTTAGATGGCCTCCTCGAATGATCTAGGTTCATCGAACCTAATTCTGTCTTTGAATGCCATCGGTAACCCACTAGTGAATCTCTAAATCTTGGTCTTCTCCTCCTTGAGGTAAGGAACATACCTTAGTAGCTCCAAGAACTTGCTAACGTACTCAATTGTCATAGATCCCATCTTTAGCTCATAAAATTCCTTTGCCCTGCCATCAAAGTATCCCTCCAATAGGTTATTCTTCTCGAATAACTGCTCAAACTCATTCCAAGTCAAGTTCTCCTCATGTATACCTTTGACATTCTTCACATCTTCCCACCAAATGTCTGCTTTACCTCTGAGACTGAATGTATCTATTTTGGTTTTCATGTTGTCTGAGTAATCATGCAACCTGAAGAACTTCTTTATGCTAAGCGACCATGCCTTTGCATCCTACGATTTCTTCATCTCTCCGTCAAATGTAGGTGGCTTTGCTTGCTTAAACTCATTTGGAAAATGGCCCCTATCGCTCCTCCTGTAAGGATGATAACAATGTCGATCATCATGTTTGTCAAAACTAGAACTAGAATGGTACCTATGTCTATCACCTCTCCTATCTAGAGTATCAAACAATCTGCCATCTCTAACTGTGTCATCTCTATCTAACTTGTGACCACCATGCGACCTACTGCCATATGCCCCATTAGTTTTTTCCTCCTACTCATGGCTGATCTGAAGTGGTCCTTGTCACTGCAATTTTGACAAACTCTAAAGTATCACTGCATTTACCTCTGCTAGTTTCTCCTGTGCTTGTATGATTCTGTCATTGTCTACCTTACAACTCCTTATTTCTTCCTTTAAGCTTCTCAATGTATCTGCCAAATCAGAAGAATTCCCAACACCATGCTACTCATCTAATCCATAGGGAGAGTCTTTGTAGTCTACCATCTTGCTAGCCATTTTGATATTCTTCCTGCAAGGTATATCATGTCAGCTAAACCAAATCACAATAAACCAATGTACCTTAGTATAGTTCGGGGAGGATACCTTGTCTACAAGATCAAAAAATCAACGTGATACATGTATAACATACTCATGACATCATATAGAAGCTTAACACATATGCATATGAACATGTACCCATCATTCTAGCTAGAGTCCAGTCATCAATGCAAGACCATATCAACTACACATACCACGACCTCATGCATGACAACAACCACCACATCAATGTACACTTGACCTCATTTAACGTGCATAAGCAAGACATACTCAACCATACACTCATGATGACACACTCCACAACACCAGCATCAACTTCCCATGGCGACATCACTACAACCATGACCCATACCATACAAATACAACAAGAACATGGTCCTACAACATAAGAAACACGTATGCAACCAACATGAATTCATGAACAACTCACAACCCATCTAGTCCGAGGGGTGAACCATGCTCTGATACTACTTTGTAATACCCTCCTCCCACATCTACCCAAGTAATCGACCAACCGGGGTAAACATGTGACGAGAGGCTACTATGATTGGATTCAACCTCCTAGGTGACCTCAAGGAAATGGAATCGACATAAACACATCATATAGACCTTCCACATCAGCTACAAGACGCCTGAGAACCATCCCAACGCTTATGGTAACCAACCTTTTGGGTCCCATTGAAGTTTTAGACCTCTTGACCTTTGGACGCTCCCATGTTATGGGCCTGATAATGTCTATGAGGCTCTGGACGCTCTCATGACAAGGCATGCCAACGTCCAGGGACTATTTTTCTTAGTGTTGTGCCAGTGTCCTCGAGATTTGAGCCACTTTTCCAAGCCCAGAGCCCATGTCACTGCCCAGAATTGAATGGCACCTTCAGAATAGAAAGATAATAATGAAACATTAATGCAAATGCAAATACTTGAATAAGCCCTTCACTAGACCCCTACTAGCCATGACATACATTTTGTCAAACATATAAAAAATATGTAATCTACATGTGTAAACAAAAATTCTAAGCATAGGGTTCTCATACTCATCTGAGAATCACTAAGAGACATTGATGCCTCAACACATTAGCTACAACTTCATCCATTAGGTCATAGATACATTGTTCATCCATTTACAAGTAAAAACATGATGAGATCCATATATAGCTACTGTCATAAAATGTATACATAACCAACATAATAGGAACAAAAATACCAAGTAAATCACAACCATGTGATTCACATATAAACCCATATAATACTCATAGAAATACAAGGAGAAATAACTTCATATTGATGATGTAAAATCCAAACCTGGGATGGGACTACCACGTTCTACTCGACCGTAGAATGGTTGAGCCAAATATCTCTTCAACCATTCACCCCCATGCCATATTCCAAGCATGAATGTGGGATCTCATAGAACACTTCAATCCACAACCATCTAGGGCTTCCAAAGACCATCCACTTCAACCCATTAAACAATGATTCCAACTCACAGTCGAACATCACAAAACCATCATAGGATTGGTCTCTACCCAAGCCTTCTAGGGCTCCAGAGTGTTGTTCCAACCAAGGCTTCTAGGACTAGTAACTCAACCCACAACTTATTCTGGGCTTCCAGAGCGTTTGTCCAACTAGGGCTTCCAGGACTAGTAACTCCACCCACCTAGGGCTTCCAGAGCGTTTGCCCAACCAAGGCTTCTACGGCTAGTAACTCAGCCCAAGTTGTTACAGGGCTTCTAGAGTGTTTTTCCAACCAAGGCTTCCAGGAACTAGTAACTCAACCCAAGCTAAAGGAAACATGAGAACCAACCAAAACAAAACAAAGAAATAAATCCACAATCACCATGGCTATCTAGGAAATGGAAAGGCTAGGAAAATCCACTGTCAATCCAGGCAATCCTCCATGCCAATGACAAATCATGACCAATAAACCACATGCATATGCCATGCATGCCAAAACTAGTGAGGAAAACATACATGCAACTCGGTACTTGCAAGAAAAACCTGTTGTAGCTACTGATCCTGATGTCCTCTTGCACTTTCCTACTCTTCCTTTGCTTTCTTGCTCCAAAACTCCAAGTGTGCCACACTCTCCAACAATGCTCCAAGAAAACTCTAAGTATCCAAGAGTGAGAGAGCTCCAAAACTGAACTGCCAAAAAGGTTACAAATTGATCCTCATAAGCCTTTTTATCAATTAGGCTTCTATTTTCTTCATTTTCCATTATTTTCCTTCAATTTCCTCCTCCAATGCAACCTGTGACCTCTCCCTTTCCTTTTCTCCTAATTTCCATCATTTTCATAAATAAATGTGCCAAAAATACCTTTTTTCCTTTCCAAAGCCTTAGCCATTTCCTTTGCCAATTTCCTTAGCCATTAATAAACCAATGAACATCCACACTAGGATGTCTTTCCCAAAATTCAACTTGGAATAAGTGTCCCATCAACCGTGGTTATTATTTTGCCTTTATTAACTTTTATTACTTGGAATTTTCACCAGGGTTGTTACAACTTGCGGGTTTTGGTCTAATGACAATCGTGATTCCAACAGTGGGGAGGCTTGACTTGGAGGGTTTGACTGGCTGTGGCCCAGTTAATGACTAGAAGGTATAGGTGTGTCTCTTGTTGAACAAAAGTTCTTTATTGATAAGGTTGTTGGGTTTTCCCCCCTTGTGAGTTTTCCAGGTTAAAACTTGTGTTCTCGTTGTGCATTGTGATCTCTACTATTCTATTGTTCTTGCATGGTTGAATTTTTGAAGTATAATTGCTTAAAGATATATTGAAACAATTGAACGAAGATCAACATTGAAAGTAATTATCAAAATTTCAGAAATATTGTGCTAATCTCTATTGCACTTAGAAAATCAATAGAAACCACCATAGTATTAGCATCAAACTCAAGAAATGATGGGGTGATGAATAGTCCGACTCTATCTGAGAACCAAGGCCCTTCATTTAGAGCATAATCCATGTCCTTTTGTGTTTTGAATTGGATAATAAAAACACCCTTTGAGCAGAAATATATGTCACCAATTGGAGTCCATAATGAGAAAATCCACTTAATTAAAGCTTCAGGTTTTGGCTAGAATCCATTAAATTTGCAAATGACTACTTTAGATTGAAGAATGCAGAAAAGGGATGATCTCTTAGGGAGATTCACATACAATGTTGGAACTTTCTCCATTTGTTATACAATACATGGGCTTGGAATATTTTGATTTTGCTCTGCCAAAGTGGAGGTCTTCCCTTGTGTTGCAATTCCCAAAACCCTCCCTTGGACTGCATCTTTAAATGAGAACACTGTGCCATTTTTGATCTTGCACCTAGAGCACCCCCACACAATCTGGAGTTCAATATAATAGTTGAGTTCCTTGTTATATTGTTTTCCTTGAGCATAGAGAAGTCATTGAGGATTTCCCTTCGTATTGCAGGCGATCGAAGTTTTGGGAATAACCCATTTTTCTGCAGTTGTATTTTTAGTGGATAAGGCCGAATCTATGTATTTTCCCCAAATGATAATGGATTCACCCCCCATGTGCTTTATAAAAATATGAAATTTTGTGTCCTCCTCCTACTCTGCTTGGAGAGAGGGAAGCTCATCCTTTAACTATTTTGTCACAAGTAATTGAGGGCTTGCAAAAGGAAATATAGGACAGGGGAGACACAACCCCATTGCCCATACAAAATTGAAAGCCCCTTGGGGCCAAAATCTCAAATATTTTCCATGGGTTCAAACTATAAAATAAATTGAGATAAAAGATGGGAGGATGAAATATGTGGAGCCAGACTTACAACTGTCACCCACTCCAGGAAAAAGAAAGGGAACTCTTGTAGCACCACCATCGATGCTCTTGGAGGTATCTATGTGGCCTGTAGGAATCCATGGTAGAAACATTACACCGAAAACTTTTATTGCGTTGAAACCCCCTCTTAATTCATCTCGCCATTAGCTTCCAATATCTTCTATGGGGAGAGGGAAAACACCGCACATGCAAACACTAATTGTTAGAGCTGAATCCCAACTTAACAAAAAACTACCCGCAATGGGGTGTTGGAGTTCTTGTGGCTACTCCATGTCCCAAACATAGAGAGGCCTGACAAATCCTGGCTCGCAACAATGATGAGAAGAGTATAAAAGAATACACAAGAAACCTATATGCCATTGCTCTCCAAGTTCACCCTCCTCTCTTGCAATCAAAAACAACTCTAACTATTAAAGCTCTTCTATTAAAAATAAAAAAATAATTATATTAAGTTATTTTGTTTCAATTTATATATAAAAATTATGTGAGAACATATTTGTTTATTTATTTTTAAACATGAAGTATTTGAATTGCATTAAATTTCTGCCTATTCACAACGTGTACTCATGAAATGCATTGCCTGTTTCTCATCCTTCCTCTTATTCTTAAACTTGCTAGATATTGCTAAAACTTCTGAATGACCAATTTTTTCACAATATTCATTATGTTCCTATATCCATAAATCCGATAGTAACTTCCTAATAAAAGACAAAATTTGTAGCAATCAATATATATATATATATATATATATATATATATATATCGTTTGAAGTCACCCTCCTCCTCTAGTGGACTGTTAAGGTTTGGACACTTGATTACTTCTTTCCAACTTCAAATAATGGATTCACTTAGATTGGCATACCAATGTTGAACTTGTTCTTGTAAGTTTGCAATTTGATTGCAAAGTGCTTCTAACTCATACATTTTCCTGGCTAACTTATTTTTTAGAATTTGGATATCCTCCAACACATTCACGCTAGTTTCCATCTACCCCTACCGTTTCATATTCAACACCATTATATCAAGTTGGAGGGCATCCATTTTCTCCACCAATTGAGTGACCCATTCCTTGCATCTGCAACTAGTTTTTCTTTTGCAATTGTTGTCACCTAAAGCTTTCTCTGTACCTCGCCACATTTTAATCTGTTTGATCCAGAGGAAGCATTAGCCTTCCTCAGTGTACCTCATAGTCATCCCTAGGTCTCGTCCAATGCAGTTACGTGTCGTCCACGGTGATATTTGGTGCATACAATCATCAAGCCCAAAGTCATTGAGCTCCTTCTCCTCCCACAGTCTCCAATTATCCCAAGTAGAAGCAATTCTGTGACCTCTCAACAGTTCAACGCCCCGAATCAGATCAGGTTCTAAGTCCGACGAGCTAACTCCCCGACTACCAATCTGGGACACAACAAAGACCCATGAATTGACTTGTGACCCAAAGGAAGTCAAATATGCCTAGTTGCGCTCTACACTTTCTTTCCCTATATTTCTTGGTCGCTTTGGCCAATGCAAAGTTCTATATAGATACCAGAAAATCATTCTTGCGATAGAATCGAAACCAAAACGACCCTTCATGAGCCTATTCCATGCTAGGAATGCAGAGCTATGCAATTTGATCGCTAGAAGGCCATAATCCTAGGGCATTTCACCCACCCACTATGTCCAAAAAATGATCTCAGTAGTAGCTAAGGAGGTATCCCAATCATTCATGCAAGATATTCCAAACAACAGACAATGATTGGAATCAATATGGAAGCTAAATGTCTCAATAGGGGAAGATGACAAACCAAACAAATTCCTATTCCATAAGACTTGCCAACTTCTTCTGCATTTCCCCTATTTTTCCATCGCTAGAGTGCAACTCGAAATGGTAACCCACAACATTCTATTATTCTGTGTCCACTTCAATTCACATTTTGTCTCCTAGATCCCACATGAGTCCAATGTCATTATGACAAAGTTATTCATAAGTGCCTCTCTTCCTAATGCATTCATTGCCGAATGTGTTGATGCGATGGCGTATATGTACTACGTCCTTTGGGCGGCATCCTTCTTATGAAGAAGATGTTATCGTCCACCTTTTGCATGCACCAAACTTAATTGGGGCGCCACGACATATGTTGAGCCTCCTTTCCAATTTTTAAAATGGAGTCGACGCCCATTAGTTAGTTGATTCATGTAATAATTCTTGAGTAAGGGAAATCAAACTTCCTTCCTTGGAAATAAACTTGGCATTTTGAGTTATGACTGAGGCCACCACCACGAGTTGCGGTTTACTATTCTAAATGCTCTGTTTGAAGCTGATAGGCTTGATTTCCACATTTATGCGCCTCTTCATTTTGACTTCTAAGGATATGAAATACCTTTTTTGTGGAATGTCTTCAAGGGTCATCCTTATTTGCACCAATAGGTTCCTCATATGCTTATCCTAGGGTGATGTTCCTTTGCATTAGCACTGTACAATAATAGTGAGTCTCCCAAAATTCTATTGTTAGACACTTATGAAGTTCTTGCCACTATCAAACCTTGTAACAAATCGTGCATTTCTGCTTGTGTTTGCCATTGATCTGAGTCCCCATGCGTAATTCTAACAAGGTTTCCTTCGGGGCTATAGAAAACCCTCCTACTTTTGCCACCCCTAAATGTGAGAATGGAGTTAAAATAAATAAAATTGAAATAGTAAAAAATATATAACCATATAATAATGGATACTGCATAAAATTAAAATGCAAGACCCAAAAATGTTTACTATATATTAAAATAATAAAAATCTTAAGAGAAAGAATAATAATGATGATAAATTTAATAATATTATAAAAATGTGAAAAAATGAAAAATAGCAATAATAAAAGAACAATAATTTAATGATGTTAAAAAAATGTAAAAAGGAATTATTAATTTTGTTTTAAATGAAAAACAATAAAGAATTTTACTAAAATACAAAAATATTTTAATAATGAAAGCCTACAAATTTATAAAGAAAGAGAAGCAAATAAAAAGAATGAGGATGGAAAAAGGATAATGAATAAAACATTAATAAAAGAATGTGTTTAAAGATTGAGATAATGAAAGAGGGTTAATGAAGAGGGTGTTGTAGCATTTAGAGTTTGTAACCATTTTCATGATTAAAATTATCAAGGTGTTTTTTATTTATAATGTTAATAAAATGTTAAGGTTAGAATTTTAGTTTAGTGAAACTAAATGAGATATTTAGATTTTTTTTTTAATGATATAAGAGGAATAATAAAATGTTAAGGTTAGAATTTTAGTTTAGTGAAACTAAATGAGATATTTAGATTTAAACTATTATTTAATGAAAATTAATTTAAAGATTTAATTGGGGCTGGTGTTAACCATGTGATTTGAGACGAGTTTTGAAAGGTTTATTAATTTGATGTATTTATAATTTTCTATAGCAATAAATAATTTTATAAACACTTTTGCCAAGTCTAGGGTCAGATTTATTCTTAATAATTCTAAATAATTACGTAAAAGTCTCAAAGGGCTTAAAAATATTTTTGAGATACTTTCTAGCCAAAATTTAAAAAATGTGATTTGAGAAATTGAATAACCATTTTCCATGAGGGCTCCTTTAATATGGATTTTTCCTTCTCAAAGAGTTTAGTATCCAAAATTTGGCTAACCTGAACAATCATAATTTTTAGGATAATGGACTTTTGGATTGGATGTTGATGGAACTAGGCATGAAAATATTGATTAGTATGAATAACGTTTTTAAAATTGGGTGGGCAAAAGAAAAAAAAAAAAATGAGAGATAAACACAACAAAAAAAAAAATGAGAGATAAACACAACCAAAAAAAGAGAGATAAATACATACAAAATAACAATTTTAAAATTGTTATTTAAATTATATAAAAGTTAGAAATTATATAAAATAACAATTATGATTTAAAAAATAAAGTTAACTAGTAATATTTTTTTTAGTTAAATATTAAAAAAAAATAAAATAATAATAAAATAGAGAGAAAAAAAACACTTCAAAAATACAATTTCAACATTAAAAAATGTTCAAGGATATGTAAGATTTCAAAATTAATGTTATTTTAAAAATAATCAAAATTTTACATATTATTTTTAATACTAAATAAATAAACAAAAATAAATAAATAAATGTTTTTTTTTGTAAACTTGGTAGATCTCTATTTATTTCTATTTTCAAAAGAAATTTTCACAACCATTTGTTGCTGCAGGTGGTTTTCCTGCCCGAAGGAAACTAGGTATCCACCTGTCAGCTTTAAATCTTGTCCTAAATTTAAATAAGTTCATTGCTATCCATCTAGTAGCATTGTATTGGCTGTTTATTCTACTGACTCTACTTATCAAAATAAACATAATTATACTGTTCATAGTCAAAACCATTTTTGAATCCAACTAGTTCACTGAGTCACTCCTCATCAGAGGATGTTACTGGTGCATGTGCCTTTGCACTGGATCCTAGCATCTCGCTTCGCTGCTCAATTCTCCATTTCAGGTCTGTCAGTGTCTGTTCAATTCTACCCAGTACTAGGTTGTTTTTGTATGTCTGGATCTGGATTGACTTTATCTCCCGTAATAGTTCTGCATGGACTGGGTCCTTTTCTTTGTTCTGATTTTGTGCCTCTGTTTCTTCTCCTGCTGCATGCTCTTGGTGTAGGGTGATGGCCCGAGCCACCATGTTCTTCATAATCTAGTATTGCTGTATGGTTTGCTTGAATAGTGAGTGCCTCTCTCGAGTGGACCCTGGGTCTGGCACCATGCTTTCCCATTCATCCATTGGGATATCTCGGTATTTGAGATTGGTGTTTAAATCTCTCTCCCAACTCGCAATTTGAGCTCTGACTTCTGGCGGATTTCCTTCCATGTAGGCATTGATGATTTTCTTCATGTGTTCCCTATCAGGTTTCCTGCCTCTTTTTTTTGGTTGTCCGCTTGTTCCCTCCTCCTTCTTGGTTCCTCTGTTTCCTCTTTTGGGGGCCATTTTGCTCCCTGTTTGGGTGTTGCTGTCTTGCGTCTGGTGTGTTCTGTCTTGGTCAGAGTTCTTACTTCGGTGTATTGGATTACCTATCACAAAGTTGATGCATTCATCAGCTTTATGGTTTTGACAGAGTTCAATTCCCCAATTGCTCTTTTTCTTTCCTTTGTTTGTGCCTTCTATCTTCTGGTTTCCAGCCAGGGTTTGTGTACCATCTACCTCCTTGTTTCCAGGCGGTTTGGATTTTGTCACTGTTAATTTCTTTTTTCAAGGTCAGGTTTCTATTAGGTTTTCTTCCCTTAACCCCCTCTTTACAACTTTCTAAGCCCTTCCATTCCTTTCTCCTCAGTCTTGAGTTTTCTTCCTCAGATGGGATCAAGGTAATTTTCTTTTCCCACCTTCCTCGGAGTTTCTCAGATGTATCTACAGGGTTCCTGGTGTGGCTCCTCTCTTCCCCCTTCGGATGCCTTAATTTCGACATTCCTCTGGTCCTTAGGATTTTCCCTTCCCAGGTTTCTTCCCTAATAGATACTGTCACAATCCCCTCCATTCCTATGAGCCTGACCTGGATCGAGAGCCTTCGAGGGATACTACTGGCTGATTTTACAGGCTGGCCCTCTCCCTTTCTGGGTGTTAGCTCTTGCCTCCCTTTTTCTCTATTTAGGAATTGCCTATGGTTTGCAGGAATGGTGTCTACGGCTCTGGGAATTCTGGAGGCTTTTCCCTTGTTTTTTCCTATCTTAAACCAGAAGCTAAGCTGATTATCAATCTTCCTGCTACATAGACTCATGATGCTTTTAGAGTTGGGGGGTGAAGGGGCTACATACCTGCTTACCGCGCGACTGCTTCTTCCTGTTGCTGCCTGCGTCTTCACTCTATTGCCACCTCCCTTCTCGCCACCTTTCCTTGTCTTCGTCTGCATGCAAAGAGATGTTTGCAAGTTTTCTTTGGTTTTAATCTCTTTCTTACTCCGACCCTTAACCCTTATCGACATCTGGCTGTCTTGGTTACCGGCACAAATCCCTTCAAGCTTGTCTCGGGATGCTGCCCTCCTGTCCTTTCTCTCGATGTCCTTCATTAATTCCCACCTTCTCCTGGCTGCTCTTGCCGTGTCACTTCTGACCTCATTCTGCCACTTGGTGTCCTTCCTCTGCCCACCTCTTTGTTCTCTGTCCTACCCTCCTCTCTGTCAGTTTGGTTCTTTCTCTCCCTCGTACTCTCAGGGTGCATACCTTCCCTGCCCTGCTCCATCAGTTGATCGATCGCCTGTCTTCTCGCTTCATTCTCTGCGTCTGTCTTCTCACTTCATTCTCTGCGTCTGTCCTTTCCTCCAGTTGTCCTCTTCCTTCTTCCCGATCTCTCCTCTGTGGTCTCTCTAGATTTCCTCTCCTGTTCGTATTTCCTTCCTTATCCTTTTCGAGTAGTTGTCTCAGGTCCGCCATTTCCTCCTTCAGGCTTAGCTCGACCTCGCTTTCATCCAGTGACCTTCCTCCATTTCTACATCCCTAATTCGCCAAGTTGTTTGCTGGTTCATTGCCTTTCCTTCTCACATGGGTGGGAAGGATGTGGGCTGCCTTTCGCAGTAAGTCGCTTATTTCCTCCACTAACCAGGGCGTTCTCCAACTTCGACTCATTTTTTTCGCTGAAGTGCCATTCTAAAGTTGTTTCACGATGTTTACCACTAGTTTCGCATCTCCTTCCACTTGCAACTTTTGGTACTTCTCCCTTATGGCGATCTCTAGTCATCTTTTCACCACATGAAGATCAACTTCGTTGTTGGTTGCATTGCCGCAATCCATCGCGTAAATTTTGAGTGTCCTTTCCCTATCGTCTCTAAAGACTCCTCCTATCCCTACCTCTCCTAGGTTACCCTTCGCTGCCCCGTTGAAATTCAACTTGATAAAGCCCTATTGGGGATTACTATAGTAGTTGTTCTCTTCCGCCTCATTATTATGGTATTTCCCTGCTGTAACTTTCGTCATGCTTGACTTTAGTTGTAGGCGAGCCATTATTCTTGCCTCTGTCTCGTCGACTTTCCAATCTTTCTTGTACCATTTCTCTGTGAGAATGGTCTCCCTTATATTTTGGGTGATTTGGTTCCATATCTCGTCCTTTGCTCTACCATCTTCCTTGAAGGTCAGGCGGTTTCTCTCTTTCCAAATGTTCCACAGAACGAATCCTAATGAAAGTTTCTAGGCTCTGTTCAAGATTGTATTTTGGTAAGGTTTGTTCCGCCATTTTTCTATTGTTATTTTGATACTGTTTTTATCTCTGTCACTGATTTCAAAAAGATCCTAGTGTTGTCTCCATAGGTTGTTGCTAACTTTGCAGTCGTTAGTTATGTGCTCCATGGTTTCTTCTTGTACTTGGCAGAGAGCACAACGCGAAGGGCCTTGTGTTCCTTTTTTCCTTAGCTGGTCCCAGGTTAGAGCTCACCCGTGGCTTAGGATCCAGGTGAAAAACGCTACCTTTGGCCAAGTTTTTATTTTCCAAATGCTGTCCCATTTTTTTGTTTCTGGGTTTCTGTTATATCCTCTTTTAGATAGTATCCTTCAGCTATTGTGAACATTCCTTTAATTCTCTTTCCCCATCTGATAGTGTCCGTCCCTGCTTTGGCCATAATTTTCCTTGTTTCCATTTCTTTTTCATATATTCTCCATTGAGTTGTTTCTGGAGCGTCTGGCCAGTGTTCATTTTTTTTTCCACCTTGTCCAGTATCCGTCCATTTCCGGGCTCCAATAGTTTCTTACTACACCCCTCTCAGTCTGTGTGGTGAACTGGTGTATCTCTTGGAGTTGAGGTAGTTGGTTGAGTTTGTCTCTCTATTGCCAAGCCTCTTCCCAGAAGTTTGCTTTGTCCCCCTCTCTTATTTCCCAAAAATTGTGCTCTCTTATCAAATCCCTATTGGCTCTTGCCAAATTCCAGATTGCTGAGCTTTTTTTTTCCATTTGGCTTCTCAACTTGCCTTCTGGAGACCTGGGCATCTCATATTTTCTTTCCCATAGCTTTTTCCACAGGTCTTCGCCCCCTTGTATCCATCGCCACCAAAGCTTTGCTCCCATTACCTGGTTTAGGGTATATGGGTCTCTCATTCCTAGACCTCCTTCTGTTAAGGGTTTTCTTAGCCACTTCCAGGGTAGAAGCGCCCACTTTTTTATCTTTCTCGACCCTTGCCATAGAAATTTTTTAAACATATCTACCATTTTTTGACATATTGTTTTGGGTGTAGCTTGGCTAGTTAGTTGATATATCGGTAGGGATTAAAGTACCGATTTGCGAAAAATTATACGACTCGGAGTATTGAGGGCTCTGAAAGTCCAATTTTCCATTTTCTTTTGCAACTTCTTCATTAGGATTCCCCAATTACCAATTTTGTTTTGCTTATCATTTAGCTGGATGCCTAAGTACTTAGTTGGGAATTTGCCGATTCTAAATCCCATGGTTCTTGCAAGGAACACTTGGGAGGCATTCTAGATGTTGAAGAAATAAATTTCCGATTTTTTTTGCTTACCTCTGTTCCTGAGGCCCCTTTGAACTCTTTAAGAATTTCCATTATTTTTTTTGCTTCTTTAAGAGTTGCTTGTCCGTATAACATAACATCATCGACAAACTGTTGATGAGTTAGAGGTAGGTCATTTCCCCATAGTCTTAATCCCTTTAGTTGTTCGCTGTTAACTTTTTCTTTTATAAGTCTTCCAAGTCCATCCGCTGCGAGGAAGAACAAGAACGGTGATAGCAGATCGCCCTCCTTGAGTCCTTTGGATGGATTGAAGGCTTCTGTTGGAGATCCGTTTAATAGAATTGACATTACTGGCGTAGTGATCATTGACATTACCCAGTTAATCCATTTTTCATCAAAGCTGTAAGCCTTGAGTATACGTTGCAGGTATCTCCAGCTTAATCTATCATAAGCTTTTGCGAGGTTGATTTTTATTATCATTCATTTGGTTTTTGAATTCTTCAATGAATGAATTGCTTCTTGTGCTACTATTATACCATCTACTATTTGTCTGCCTTTTATGAACCCTGTCTGTTCCGGGGATATCAGCTCTGATAGTATTGGTTTGAGACGGTTCACCATGATTGTAGTTAGAATTTTATATATCACATTGCAAAGCGCTATCGGATGGAAACCTTGAGGCTCTTCTGATTTTTCTGTTTTTGGTATCAGAGTTAGGAAAGTAGCATTTAAAGCCGGGTGCATTCTTTTGGTGCAGCGGGACTCTTCTACTGCATTCACTATGTCCTGGCTCATGAAGCTCCACGTGGCTTGAAAGAATTCTGAGGTAAATCCATCTGGCCCAGGTGCTTTGTTCTTTGCCATTCCCTTTACTACCTCTTCCACCTCAGCTTCCTTTATGACTCTTAGGAGAGCCAAATTCTGTTCTCTATTTACAATTTTGGGGATGTTTTGACTTATTTTATCAATGTCATCCTCCCTGCTGATGTTGGGTTTTGTCAGGATTTCTTTGAAGTGCTGCACTATCAGATTCTCCAATTCTGCTTTCTGGGTTAACCTGTTGCCTTGCTTATCTTTTAGGGAGAATATTCTATTTTGTTGTCGGTGTTGTATCATTGCCTTATGGAAGAATTTCGTATTTCTCTCTCCTTCTTTTAACCATTGGATTCTGGATTTTTGTTTCCATAAGATTTCCTCTTGTTTTCTTCTTTCCTCTATTTTATTTAGCACCAGTCCTTCTTCTTCAGCTAATTCTTCACTTCTTCCTTCGTCTATGATTTTCTGTTGTATTTTCTCCATTGAAATCTGCAATTGTTCCTTATCCTTGTGAATATTTCCAAATTCTTCTCTATTCCACTGTTTAATCTTTCCTTTTAGATCTTTTAATCTTAGTTGGAGAGTGTGCATTTTATTTCTTCCTTCCCTCCCGTTCTCATTTTCCTTCCACCAAGTCTTCATTTTTTCTATAAATTTGGGATCTCTCAGCCAGAATGCCTCAAACTTGAAGGGTCTATTCTGGTTCTGCTGATTCATAGCTATCTCTAGTTTAATGGGCCAGTGATCTGACCCTAGACACGGAAGGATTGTAGCTTCGTAGAAAATATCCTTTCCTAAGAGGTGTTTTGTTGCAAGAAATCTGTCTAACCTAGAAGCTATTTGATTGCTCCCTCCTCGTCGATTGTTCTAGGTGTATTTCCCATTTATAGTTGGGATATCTATCATTTTCAGTTCCGCCTGTAGGTCCCTGAATTTCTCCATTTATGGTTCTTCTCTTTTCAATCCACCTTTCTTTTTGTCTTTTTCTGTTGTCATGTTGAAGTCCCCTACTATCAACCTGTTGAAGCCCCGAAAATCGGGTCTACAACAAGGGGGATACCCACTCGGTCCGGACCTTGGTTAGCAGCTCCTTTTCCATTTGGTATAGTGGGTCCAACTGGGGATATGGGACCAGTTTCCCAATTTATGTGTGTGTGTGTGTGAAGAATTGATATTTCCCTTCTAAAAGTTCCTAAGTGAGATCCTATAATTCTAACTCTAATCTAATGACATGTAAATGATATTCTAATAAGCAGAAATATCTAAGTCTACACTAACCCGGGGTGTAATTCTATTGTTATGCGATCTAAAATGATTTCAGATAACAATTGGTAATAAAGATCATTCCACTGTTATGAGAAAAGAATTCAATACAGATAAACACTTCGTATAAAAAGTTAGACGAAACAGTTGTGAAAGGCATATCACATAATAAGCTATTCATACATTAAGCATAAATAAATAGCTATCACCGTACAAAAGTGCCAAATGATAACTCAAGCATTCACACATCAATATATAAACAACTGAACTTGAATATCACTTTTAACACAAAGGTAGAAATAGTTAAGAGATAGAAGTACCATTTATAACTAGTCCTACTCATGAGCTTCAAGCGATAATGATTTATCTCTTCGTAACCCAACATCCATTAAGAGTACAAAAATGCAACATCAGTAGCAGATATTAAATACAGATATCGATAAATCGTGTTCCATTCATTCATCAAAACTTCCACAGAGGGTACAATAGTGCATGTTCTGGGGATAAGTTTTTGACAAATTTCAGGACCCTTCTCTAAATGCATGAGAAGGGTTTAAATACTACTAAATAAATCTAAAAATAACTTATTACAAAAATGTAGGATGCGGTTTAAATGACCGTCCTCACTTTGGGAAAAAATAAAACTAAATTAAAACTAAAACTGAATCTAAAATTAAAATTACTAACTATTTCTGTATCTGCTCCTTGAAGTCGCACACATTCAGCATCTGTTTGAGAAGAGTTGGCTGACCGATTTCCGATTTTAGCTGTGCTGTGAAAATAGAATCGGCAAGAGCTGGCATCATCTTCTCAGCAGAATTGATGATACACTTGAGAGTCATCCACTGGCTGTGTGGCTTTACCAAGTACATCTAGTAACAATCCCAATTCAACTTGGTTAACCTTTGGATTGATTCTGCCTTTTCTTGAGCCTTCTGTTTCCAATTGGCTTGTAGTTGCTGTACTTTAGGTAGATACCCTGGAGTGGTTTCTGAGATCAGGTTTGCCCTATGCAGATTTTCATTTATACAATCAATAACGTTGTTTGCTGCCGTGGCCGCTTCTTCTGCTACTTGTTCTGCTTTCCTGAGTTGTGCATCCCATTTATTAAAGAGCATTTCTTTGTGATTGTCGTTGATCCTTGGTGCACCTGCTCTTTTTCCCTCCTTTGTTTCTTGCCAAGTCAAATATTCAGTAACTCGTTTATCAATTAAATCAGAATCATTTCGTAAATCTACAACTTGATTAGTGATTTTATCGCTTATTTCACAATAAGAGTTCCACTGCAATATTCTTTGGCACAAGGCTTCCTGTTGCTGCAGTAGTTGATCATTCAAGGAAATGGATTCTGTGAGTTTAGGATCATCCTTATGCATCTCCTGCGTATCCCGCAACTGTTTTTCTTTCTTAGCCAAACTATTCTAGTAGCTTATCTACATTCGTTGGAAGTCCTGCTGTAGTCTTTCAAGCTGTTTCTGTGCTTCGTTGTTGGCATTGGCTTGTTGCACTTGTTGTTGCAAAACTCGTATCTGGTCTTCCTTTTCTTTTAGCAGTTGCTGTACCTCAGATGCTTTATCAATGGTTGCAGAGGCATATGCTCTTGCGATCTGAGATAATTTGGTGAGATTCTTAGTGGGATTGGTAGTAGGATCTTGCCATAGGACGTCTAATTGTTCTGCCTCATGAGAGAGCACGTTTTCCAATTTCCTTTTCTTCCTTTGTCTTCTCACTACTGCCTTGTGTTGCGGACTATAAAATACATCAAGAGGAGGAATTTCTTCTATCTTGAGGATGAGTTCAGAGGATGGGGTGATGGGAATATATTCTGTCTTTGGGGCATTGCTAATTGTTCCTATGATTATATCTTCTGTTGCTTGTACATCACTTGCAGGTGTCTTTGTACTTGGTCCCTCTAGATTGATCAACTCATTGAAGGTCTCCCATTCTTTATCTAGTTCGGTTCTGTTTGATGATGGCTGAATGATGAGAGGGGAAGGATCTGTTTGTGGGGAGGTAAAAACCTGTTGTTGTGAGAGCTCTTTTGATTGGGCGATATCCTTTACTGACCCCTCGCTTTTTCCATGCTCACTTTCTGATTTCTTGGAATGTTCAGGTGTTTCTTTTTACAAATTTCTGGGCTTACAGGTGACTAAGCACTCAGAAGCTTTCCTTTTCAAGAAGTTTTCCCCAGCGATCGGAAATTGCCTCTGTTTCTTGATCCGGGCTTCCTTGGTGCGTTTTTTACCCTTTGTGCGTTTTCTTTTAGCGGATATAAAGCTCAATTTTTTTGTGAAAATAATGATTCCGTAAGCTCTTGACCCCGAGTTTTAAATTGTCTGTGTATGGAAGAATTCTGGGCCTCGCCGCTATCCTGTGTAAGAATGAACAAGACAGTTGTGTGATGGACGCCTCAGAAGAACTATGTGAGCCTGCAGTAGCCTCGACCTCCATTACTCTGGGATTCTCTTCCTCAAGTAGATTGTACATGCCTTCCCAGGTAGCAATACTAGCATCTCTGTTACAGGCGGTGTTTGTATACAAGGGCGCCATTTCCTTCTCTTCAGAGCTCGGGGCTTTGCCTTTCTTTCCCATAGTATTCTGCGTACTACTTTGTATCGTTCTCTGCTCTCCGTTCCTGCAATTTACAAGTGAAGTGATAAATAATGATAAGAAAAGGTGATGGGAAAGTCTTAAATGCCAAAGACGTATAAAATATACCACCTTACATGAAATGAATTCTTGATAAGCACAAAACCCTATTTCATTAATGATCAGCAACTAACTCATTTAATTAGCATTAAAGCGCATAACCGGGTCTCGGTTTATGGAAAATACTTTTTTGAACAAAGAGCCCGAAAGATCTGCGATGAAGCTATTTTGCGATTTGCTTCACAATATCGCAGATCGCAACATCGCAGAATCGCAACATCGCATGGTTTCTTAGCTTGGTATATCGCATTATCGTTCTATCGCATTGCTGTTCAATCGCAAAATCGGAATATCACAATATCGCATTATCGGAGAAATGTGACATATGACAATTTTCGTTAATCTGTTTTCTGCGAAATGCGATTTGCGATATGCGCCATCGCATATCGGCGGTTTAAAGTTTTTGAGCATAAGCGGTCTTTGATGCATGCGATGCGACATATGTTTGTAGTCTCGTATCGCGATCTCGTAGTCTTAGAATTCAGTTTGCAAAGAGGTATCCTTTTATCCTTTTGCGATGCGATATTTCCTAAGGAATAATTCTACTTTATCATAAAACTTAGGTTTTTTGGTTTTTTCAAGGATATTCTCCTAAGTTTTTGACGGTAAGTTTTATTGAAAAAGGAAATACAAGCACTAATTGATTTTTTAAATTTTTGACTAAGGGTCCCCACTTATTTGGTATTAGTAATAACACCAAATAAGAAGGGGGGTTGTTGCTGGCCACAACACAACCACAATTTTTCTTTATGCAGGTTACCTAACTGTTGGAGATGGAGGACGAAACTCTCTTTTTTCGTTGGAATATGTGGTCCATAAACTACCGAGATTAGAAACCAGTTGCTGTTTCCTATTAATCAGGACTTCCCTGTGAGAATCCTTATTATTCCTATCCAATAGTCAGTTGTGATTTCTATTGGGTTCCATAAAACTGCAATACCTCCCGCGCTTCCATTCGCATCTATGGTCATGCATTCATATTTTGGTTTGATTTTGTTTAGGATCTCCTCCATTTTCCTCCCTGGGATTTTTGTTTCCTGTAACAACATTATTTGGGGTTTTTCTCTTCTTAGCCTTTCCGCTAAGTGTCTCTGTTTGCCTTGACTGTTCAGGCCCCTTATATTCCAGGATGTGACTATCATGAGGTGGTTGGGTTGGTTTGGTGGAATACCACTGAGAGCGGAACTACTCTTCCAATATTCACTAGTATTTCACCCATGAGTTGTATCGATTCTTGTATGTTCTTTCTACCTCCCTTTTTCCCTCCTTTTGTTTTGCTTTGAAGGTCCCGAGTATTGTCCTATTGGAGGCCTAGTTGTTCTACCATTCCCAGCTTTCCCTTGACCTGCTTTTCTTGGTAATGTTGGAAGGTCTTTCTATATAGTTTTTTCTGCTCTTCTGGGATGAATCTTTCATCCAAGTGTTTCCATTCCTCTAGGAGTTTCCTTAATACTTTTTCTTCTGAACTTAATTCTTTTCCCTTGCTTATATCAATTTCCATCACTACATTTTCCATTTTCTCCCTTGTTTCCTTGTCCTCATTACCTGATGGTTCGCCTTGAGCTTTTTGCTTGATGTGTGATGTACCTTGACTTGTGCTGTTTTCTTTTTCCTTTTCTTCCTGGTAATCCATTGTTTGAGTCTCATTCTCTTCCTCTTCTTCTTGAAGGATTTCAAAGCTATTTCTATAACTTGTCTTGATTTGTTGTTCTTTCATTATTTCTTTGGGGTTTTCCTTTGTGTGTCTTCTTTTATTTTTTACCTCCTGAAACCCTTCCTTGTCTTCTTGATTTTTCCTCTATGGTTTGTTTCTTCTCTCCTCTTCTTCTATGTTGAGCGGGCATTCCTTGAACAGGTGGCCATACTCATGGCATCTTCTGCATCTGAAAGGAATGTGCTCGTAATCCAGGGTTTGTTGCCATACTTCCTCATGATATTCTAACTCGACTGTGTCTGGAATCGGGTCAGCTATGTTCATGTAGACACAGATTCTTGCGTATGAGGTGTATCTTCCCTTTTTTGTAGTTTCTGCTATTTTAACAAAGCTTCCTATAGTGTTTCCTATTCCTTCTAGGATTTCTGGATCCCAGAAGTCCATTGGAAGTCCGAATAGTCTTACCCATACCGGTGCTGCTAAGAATTTTTCCTTATTTGGGTTATAGCATTCTTCCCAATATCTCATAAACAATCCCGCATTATAATGGAAATATGGACCATTTTCAAACACTTTTTCTTTATCTTGCAGGTTCGAGAAAATTACTATGAAGAATCCTCGTGCTCCCAGCTTCAGTTCAATGTGGCCTTGGGGTTGCCACTTTTGCTGGATCCATCTGGTGAGGTCCTTTTCTGTCGGCCATACTCCGATGAATTTGCATATTAGTGCATGATCTTTCATGTAGCTTCTGTAGCGCTCCAGTTTATTCATTGGGATGATAAATCTTGGTTTCTCCGCAGCACATGGTAAACACCTTCCTCTGCTGCCGGCCTGCCATCGTGCTCCCAGGACAGGTCCCAGTTTTCTTGTTTCTTCCGCCTGGTTGCTGTTGTTATGTCCTTCCCCTACTGCTGCATCTCGATAGGAGGGGATCTCTCCCCTCCTCCCTTCCTCTGTCATTGTTGTTAGATCTCGGTACCAGTGTCTGTCGTTGACTGTATCTCTTGCTATTTTTTCTACGCCACCTAGCTCATGGCCGCATGACCATTCAAAATAAATAAATAAGTGTTGTTTGTGGGTTAAATTTTGGATGATTTATCTATATCCAAATTAATTAGAATATACATTTATAATTCCTTTTTCCCCTTATCTTTTTTGTTTTTCTATTGGAAAATTCTTTTCATAATCTTATTCACAATGTATTATTGTTATTATTTTTGGTTAAGCTAGTCAAATATTGTATTATTGTGAGGAAAAAAATATAACGTCTAACTTGTAGCTGCTAGCATATCATTGGGAAACCATACCAATAACATAGGTATGTTGCTTTAGGCTATAAAATTAGTCCAAAATTGATGGCACCATTATATAAACTTAAAATTTTGATGAAGTCTAAAGATTGTCTATGAAATTTAGATCTGATAGTTATCTTAGGTGGTAATTTTATTGCTCATAAAAAAACAAAAAACTAACAATATTGAAATTTAGATAGTAGGAGAGGTCACATGAATGGGGCCAAGAGCCTCTATGTCCTCATGTGAATTGGAGAACTCCATATCAATTGATTTCTTCACCATTAGAGAGACTTTAGTGTCCAAATTCTTCAGTTGGAGCTACGCTTTGTTAATGCTAACAAATATTTCTTATTGAGATTTAGATCATTCCATTAACATTGCCCCTTCGATTTTTTGGTTTTCTAGTACAAGATTGTTGTTTGGAAGTATCTATTTTTCTTGGTGTGGGTATTCCTTTTATCAAGGATCCAATGTCCCACACTTTCCTCCACCTCTGAATTAGAAAGTAAACACTTCTCTACTTGAGCCTATTACTCAATATTAATGATTTTTTAATGAATTGAAGGCACAATATTTTCCCACAAAGATGTTGCAACCTTTCAGTTCTCAATTGAACTCTTGTGCAAGGTTTTTTTCCTATGGCCACAACAATGACCCCTGCGACGTGAGGAGGGATTTTATTTCAACATGGGTGACTAAGGGAGGAAGACTAGAGCACATGAACTTAGAGAGACTAGAATAAGCATTGGAATATAAGGGGAGACACAAAGTTCCACCCTTGGAAATACAACAGATAGTTCAAAAGGGAGAAATAATACGGAGCACCTATGAAAGATTGGGAAGGTAGCTCAAAATTTATAGAAAGTTGAGACTGCGAATGAGGGAGAGTGACTTAAAAGGTTCTTGCTAGAATAATCTTAGGAGAGGCCTCTACATAGAGGAGGATGTCTACCATAAATAGAAAGGAAAGCTTAAAAATATAGGAGTAAGGATGCCACGCTGAAATGATACCACATACCAGAGGACAACTATTTTTTAAGACCTTCCAACACATCACCCCAATACGCCGCCATTATTGAAGGGATGCCCAAAGAAACTAAAGTGAAATTATGCTTCAGGGTGGGAGGAAACAATAATATCTCTACCATGAACTAGCTCAATGGTGGAGAAAACCAAGTGAGATCGTGCATGTACCCAAACATCATTTGAACACTAAGTGTGAGAGTCATTTATGTAAGAGGGTTGGAGGGTGGCATACCTTTATAATGTATGTCTGAGTTGTCAAGAGAAGGCACACACTTTGGGAGTGGATATATTAATATTACATAAGTTAGATGTTTATTTGTAATGTACCTATGGAGGATAAGATGGGGTGCCTAGAGAGGTATCCAAGAGGATAATGAACATAATGTGACCATAATAATGGAATAGGCCCACAATGTAATTAAAATGAAGGAATATAATAGGGGTAGTTTTCATAAGACCCTTGGGATACTTGGGATAAATCATAAATACATATTATCATTGTATTGGAAGTGTGCTAGATTGTATTTTATTGTAGCAAGCATGGCTTATGGAGTGATTCCTTACATAAGGAGTATTTGATGGTGTTACCCCATGTCAAAGGTTCATCTCTCTATATTCTTAGTGTTTTTCACAATGAATGTTTAGATATATTTGATGGTTACAGGTTTATCTTGGAAATGCTATGGTAGATTCTCTCCTATATTTTTGAAGTTTTATTACAAGTGGTATCAAAGCTTCTCCTTGGGCACAAATTGAGAGATTTCTTTTTACTAAATTTTGACCAAAAAAAGGGAATGGTGGAATTTAGGTAGATTTGTGAAGAATTTGGAGAAGACAATTTAAGAATTGAATTCCTCTAGAAAAAATACCAAATTTCGCAAATTGGATATCTTTTGATATATAACACAGTTTTAAGTCAAACTAGTGTCAAAATATCGAAAGAAGTTATTTCATTTCATAATTGGTGGCATAATAGCAAATATGAGGAGTACACCACAAGTTATGATTATTTTACATCTTCAACTTCAAACCCTAAATACATAAGGGAGCTCCATTTAAAACTAAGTGATTCTCTTTGAAACGCTAGTTCTATTTTTGGGTTATAACAAGTAAGATGGATTTTACAAAGAAAGATGATGACCACAATATTGAAGAATTCATAAATCTTGTAAAGTCACTATGAAAGGAGAACTGGAAACCTCATCTACACTATGGTTTCAAAGAAAACATTGTTATTTGGTGGAGCTATTATGAGATGATGACACTTGTTATTTGGTGGAACTATTATGAGATGATGTCACTTTTTGATGAAGCATATGAAAAATTACATTTATACAAGTGGTCTAAGAAAGAACTAATGTTTTTTCTTTTATGTATAAACCAAGTTCAAGGATGTGTTCAACATGAAAATATTGTTGTTTCTATCAAGCCTTGTTTCAAGCATAATTTCATCAATGTTAATTTGGATAAAATATTTGAAGTTCTTGCAAATAATATTCAAAGCACACAAGTTGAGGGTAAAATGTTCAAATTTATAAATATTTGAACATTACCATAAACAAATGTGTTGCACCAAGAATTTTATGCTATAGATATGGATGATTTGGATATTTTTTTGAGATATCCTTGAATGAACTTAGATAGTGCAATTAGCATTAATGTAAAAAATATTTTTTTGAAACTTTGGTGCAAGGAAAAGATGATCTTGTTGCAGGATATGTCTCTTACTAAGCAAGAAGAGCACAAATGACCACATGAAGAAATCACTAAAGAGAAAATGATTTCTATACATAATGAAACATTAGATAAAGACTCTATGGTTGAATCATAAGAAGAGGTTATAGATGAACTAGAAGAAAAACCAAAAGGAGGACATAAAAATAGAATACGAAGCTAAAGAAATACATGTTTAATAGTCAAAGAAAAAATAATTAATAGCTAAGGTTGTACATCACCACCCATACAATTAGAGAACCAACATTTATCAAGGTAAGGGCATGAGTGTTAGCAAATTTACTATGTGTCAACATGGAACCAAAGAGGAAATTGACATCGATGCATATGGAGGATTAAAAGTAATTCATGGAGATATTAGGGTAGGACAATGAAAACATGGATCCAATAAGAAACCAAAATCAAGATCAATGAAAGACGCTAGTTGGACGCCATGTCCACATTTCATTAGGATGCTTGCTCAATAGGCCATATTATATGGTTTCTTCTCATGCTTCGAGGAAAAAACATGCTAAGGGGGATGCAATGTAATGTAGTTAGGGTGGATAATATGGGGTACATAAGGAGGTACCAAATGTGATAATGAATGTAAAGTGACCATAATAATTGAATAAGCCTAGTATGTTATTGAAATAAAATAATATAATAATAAGATGTAATTGACTTAAGACCCCTAGGAATACTTAGGAGAAAGTATAAATACTAAGCAAGAAGAGAACAAATGGCCACATGAAGAATTCAGTAAAGAGAGAATGATTTCTATACCTAATGGCACATTAGATAAAGACTCTAGGGTTGAATCATAAGAAGATATGATCCGAATTGGATCCATGAAAATTATTAGAGTTCTATGACTATATCAAATCAGGACAGACTTCAAACTTGTGAATAAAGAGCTATTAGGAAGACCTCTGGACATTGGCAGTTGTAGCCAGCAAGGACCGATGAGGACCTCGGTCAAAGTGTGCTGACTGAGGCCCATGGAGACCACGCAGAACGCAAACTAGCAGTTAGGAAGTCTGGATAAAAAAACGGAGGCCATTTCTGATGCGCTCTGGGAAAAACCCCTTGAAATGGAAAGGCCCTGAGCGCTCGGTCACAAGGAAAAGCCGAAAACCGTGGGAAAAGCGCTGAAGTGAAAGGCGGGTCCCGCGCCCCGAAACCGGCAAAACATCAGAGGCATGTTGGGAGGTAAGCAGAATTGTCAGGAGACCCAATGATGCCATACAACGAACAACGCGTGTCTGGCGGATGAGAGAAAACCACCTCTCACCGCGGGCTAACATTCGAGCAAGTCAACCACGCAATATGAACGATAACCGTAGGATCTGGAGGCCCCAGATCTCATAGCGGAGATTGCGCCCGATGAATGACCGGATATGGAGGGAGAATTAAGTTGTGGCATATAAAAATTTGAAGTTCGATTTGTCTGCTGAGTTGGCGGATGAATCATTACACAATGTAACCGAAATACCGAACTGTTTGAGGAAGAGCTAGTGCAGTTCATGAGAGGACAAGTGGCCACTTCCCTGTGAGATGTTACACAGTGGTGATGTCACAGAGGTAGGGAACTCCAAGCGAACAACAAGAGGCGATCTGAAGGGGCAGAAGAGGAAGCGAACAATCATGAGACAAATTGGCTTTAAGCCATGAGCAGACAGAGAACAAAAAGACCAAGCGAGCACTGTAAGAAAGAAGGAGATAGTGAGACAGAGAGACAGAACAAAGAATAAGCAAGAAGCAGAAAACAGAGAGCCAAGCTAACTTACAAAGTAAGGTAGCATCGAGCAGACAGACGGCTTGAGAGGTTCGAGCAATCCCCGAGAGGATATCTGTCAGGAACTAGGTACCAAATTGGACTCATCCCATTCAAGACCAGATGAGGTCGAGACTTGGTAAGGAAGAGTCTGTGCACTCTAGTGGCTTGGGGGATTCAAGAACCACCCTGCTAAGCATCATCTATTTCAGGAGAATCAAATTGAGCTCCTCTTTGTAAAAACTCTGCTTTAAAGACACAATAAGAAAAGGCCACCACTGAAAGATGGACTGGAGACGTAGCCCAGGAGGATTGGGTGAACTCCTTGTTATTTCGTTGTGTTCTTGTGTTTCCTTATTGTGTTTCTCTTATTGTTTTCCATTTTCTAGTGTATGTGTATTTTGCAATCTGATCGATTCGTTGCCTAAGATAACATAGACACACACCAGCACATGAGTCTGTAATACCTTCATTCATTAATTAAGTAACTGAGATCACTCACGAGTGATTATCAGATCAAGTGGTATCAAAGCTCCGGGCTGTTAAGGTTAGACAAGCTTGTGTTGGATTTAGCTGTTGAATGCTAACTAGATCAAAGCTTAAATTAGGAGAAGATGAGTCTCTCCTCCATGACCACTCAAAAGGAAAAGGGAAAGAAGAAAGATTTCTCACACCTCCTAATAGCCATGAACACAAAAGGAAGGCATCTTTGATTAAACTAGATGTTAAATTTGATTTACCTATATATGATGGAGAGTTGAATGTAGAAAAGTTGGACAATTGGATTAGACAAATTGATGTTTATTGCAGTGTGCAGAATATCGATTCAGACAAGAGCAAGATTCAGTTGGCAAGCGTACGCCTTGGAGGCACTGCCTTAGTTTGGTGGGAAGGCAGGACCCAAGCTGACATGAAGAGACATGGTAAGACTATCTCTGTCTGGAGTGAATTTGTTTCTGCAATAAAAAAATAGTTCTATTCATTGGCCTACATGCAACAAGCCATGATGAGCTGGAAAACTCATTGACAGTTGAAAGGGCAAAGTGTACAGGGATATAGTCAAGAATTTAGAAAGAGAGCATTGATTCTAGGAATCTCATTAGACTCACTTGAGACTCTGTTGAAGTACATTGGTGGTCTACACAACTACATGAGGCACACCATCCTCATGTTTAATCCCACTAGTATAGATGAGGTATCTGTACAAGCTACTCATCTAGAAGCTAGAGGAAAGAATGGAAGTCCAGAAGTTGGGGGATCATCCCAACCCACTGCAAGCAAGAATAAGGAGAAAGAAAGCAGAAATGGAAAGCAAGGAAGGCTAACACTGCACAGAAAAGAAAGGCTTCATGCACTCACTGTAAAAAGGATGGGCATGATGATGAGCACTATTGGATTCTGCATCCAGAGCTGAGACCTAAGAAGTTCGAGGGAAAGAAGAAGAAGACTGCTGCAACTATTCAGAAAGACTTGGGGTCAGATTCAGGAGATGAAACAACTATTGCAGCCACATGTATAAGAGGTAAGAATTCTGAAGCATCTACTAGTAATTCTGCACAATCTACTATTGATGAAGAAAATGAGAGAAAAAGACATGAGCTTTTCCATATTCGAGTTATTTCCAAACATCAAAAGATTGATACTTTGTTTGATAGTGGCTCACAAGTAAATTTAATTTCTGAAGCAATTGTAAAGAAATTGGGATTAGTGACTACACCTCACAAGAAACCATACCCATTAGGATGGTTAAATGATAAAGCACAACTACAAGTGACTAGACAATGCAAACTCAAGTTTTCTTTTGGGTCAACATTTGTAGATTAGGTTGAGTTAGACATAATTCCTTTGGATATATGTGGAATTGTTTTAGGAAGTCCTTACTTGTATGACAGAAAAGCTATCTTCTATAAAGCTGAGAACAAGTATCTACTTGTTAAAGATGGAATCAAATACTTTGTAAGAGCTCATAAGCTCAAGAATAATTATACTCTCATAAATTCAGGGCAAATGAAACAAATGATAAATTCATGCAAACAATTCTTACTGATGGTTGTAAAGGAAAAGAAACCTGATAAAACCAATGTATTTGAAGGCTGTAATGCTAAACATCAAGCTGTTTTAGAAAAGGTTGTTTCAGAATATGATATCTTGTTTCAAGAACCTAAAGGTTTGCCACCCAAAAAGGAAATAGTGCATGATATTATTTTGCAGCAAGATGCTCCATTGCCTAACATCGGAATGTACAGGTTGTCCGCTTTAGAGAATGCTGAAATCAAGAAGCAGGTGCAAGAGTTGCTCAAGAAGGGGTTCATCAGACCTAGCACATCACCATGTGGGTCACCAATCGTTCTGGTGAGAAAGAAAGATGGCTCGTGGAGAATGTGCATTGGTTACTGAGCACTGAATAAGATAACAATAAAAAATCGTTGTCCCCTTCCTCGCATAGATGATCTGTTAGATCAATTGAAAGAAGCTGCTTATTTTTCCAAGCTAGACTTGCATAGTGGATACCATCAGGCCAGAGTTACAAAACAAGATGCATGGAAGACTGATTTCAAAACAAAGCAGGGATTGTATGAGTGGCTGGTTATGCCTTTTGGCTTAACTAATGCTCCTGCTACTTTCATGAGATTAATGAATGATGTACTCAGACCTTTTTTTGATGATTTTGTTATTGTGTATCTGGATGATATTATGATATTTAGCAAAACGTGGGAAGAACACTTAAAGCATGTTAAGTATACAATAGATGTTTTGAAAAGAGAAAAACTTTATGTTAAACTCTCAAAATGTGAATTTGGCAAAACATCTTTGAATTATTTGGGTCATATAGTAGGGGGTGGTGAATTGAAGATAGATCCTTCTAAAGTGGCAGTCATTGTGCACTGGCCTAAACCCAAATCTGCTACAGAAGTTAGAAGCATCTTAGGAGCAGCACAATATTGGAGGAAGCTCATTTCTAACTTTTCCTTAATTGCAACTCCCTTACATGCTTTAACAGGATTGAACAAGGTGTTTCAGTGGGGAGGCAAACAGCAGAAAGCCTTCGACACCTTGAAAGAAAAGATTAGTACAACACCTGTACTAGCATTGCCTGATCTTCAAAGACCATTTGAGATCCAAACGGATGCTAGTGACTATGCCATGGGAGCAGTGTTGACACAACACGGTAAACCCATATGTTATCATTCTGAGACATTTAATTTTGCAGTGGTTAACTATCCTACATATGATAAATAATTGTATGCATTAGTACAGAGTGTGAAAAGGCGGAAACATTACTTAATGGGAAAAGAGACAATAATACATATTTACCATCAACCACTTCAATATCTACACTCCCAAACTAAGTTGCAACCATCAAGACACTATAGATGGATGGGTTTTCTACAACAATTTCATTTGGTCATCAGATATAAGAAGGGCATACAAAATAAAGTTACAGATATGTTATCTAGACCCATTATAAATGCATCTACTATACTTAAGCATAATTCTGTGTTACATGAAAGCTACATTGAACAATATGCTCAAGATATAGATTTCAAAGATGTATATGCAACTTTAAGTCAAGGCAAACGAGTAGAAGAATTGGATTATCATATAAAGGACCGGCTCTTATATCATTGTGGGAAGTTATGCATTCCACAACAAATTGAAAGAGTAAAGATAATTTGAGAAGCACACAGTTCTCTAATATTAGGTCACTTTGTTGCACAACTACAAAGATTTTGTTATTGGCCAAAAATGAATCAGACAATTTCTAGATATGTAAGAGGGTGTACTATGTGTGCTAAAAGCAAGCCCAACAATAGAAAACTAGGCTTGTACACTCCATTGCCAGTTCCTTCTCACCCTTGGGAAAGTGTTTCCATGGATTTTGTTGGAGGATTGCCTAAATCTAGGAAAGGTCATGATTATCTGTATGTTGTTGTGGATAGGTTCAACAAAATGTGTATTTTGATACCTTGTAATAAACATATTACAACTGAACAAACTGTGAAACTGTTCTTTCAACATGTATGGATTACCCACTTCCATTGTATTTGATCGAGACACCCGATTTGTGGGAAAGTTTTGGTCAAGTCTGTGGGAACTGATGGACACCAAACTGAAGAAAAGCACAACTTTTCACCCACAAACTGATGGCTAGACAGAAGTAGTTAACAGGACAGTGATCCAATTACTTAGGGGATATTGCAGCAAGCATCCTAAGCTTTGGGATGAACATTTATGTTATGTGCATCATGCTTACAACATAGCAAAACATTCTTCTACATAGATATCTCCTTTTGAGACATGTTTTGGTTTCATTTGGATGTTGTCTTTGGTGAAGACACCGCAGTTGAGGGACACAGTGATGTGGATAGGGCAACTAGGTTCATTGAATAGATCCAAGAGATCCACCAGGTAGTACAGGAACAACTGGAAAAGAGCCAAGCCAAATACAAGGCAAGGCATGACAAGCATCGGATGGAGCATAGTTTCCAAGTTGGTGATCAAATCTGGCTGTATATTAGCAAGGACGGGATGCAAGGTGAAGGTAAAAAGCTAAAGCCTATCAGGTATGGACCTTTCAAGATACTTGAGAAAATTGGTGACAATGCTTTTTGCCTTGATCTACCAACTTACATGCACATCTACTCAGTCGTAAATGCAGATTGCTTGAGACTATTTGAACCTTCACTAATTGAGGATCCCGAAGAGCAAAGTCAATTGCCTTCTATTGATGACTTGTTACCTCAATATCTTAATGAATTGCAGGAAGACACAGTTCTGGATCGAAAGGTAAGGACGACGCGTAGGGGAGATGTTGAGTACCTCAGAGTTTGGCTCAAGGGTTCAAAGCCGAGTAGTGCAAAGTGGATAGAGATTGAACAAGTGAGATAATTGTATCCTCACTTAGTTGACGCTTAAAAACCAACTTTTGGTGGTCCAAAGTTTTTTCAGTGGGAAGGCCATGATCCGAATTGGATCCATGAAAATTATTAGAGTTCTATGACTGTATCAAATCAGGACAGACTTCAAACTTGTGAACAAAGAGCTATCAGGAAGACCTCTAAACAGTGGCAGTTTGTAGCCAGCAAGGAACGACGAGGACCTCGGTCAAAGCGCACTGACCGAGGCCCATGGAGACCATGCAGGATTCAAACTAGCAGTTAGGAAGTTCGGATCAGAAAATGGAGGCCGTTTTTGATGCGCGATTAGCGCTAACCCTCAAAATGGAAAGGCCTCGAGCACTCGGTCACAAGGAAAAGCCGAAAACCGTGGGGAAAGCGCGGAAGCAAAAGGTGGGTCCCACGCCTCAAAACTGGCAGAATATCGTGTTAAGTTTAGGTATGTTCTATGCTAGAGCAATTTATTTAAATTTTCACAGTTAGCAATCACATCAGCATTAAGATAAACTGCAGATAGAACATAAATATAAAACACAGAAGACAAGCCAAGTCAAGAGGACACAAGATATGGCGCAAGCCAGGGACAAACCCCACAATGTGTGGGGAAACCCTTTGATCAAATCTTCTTTTATCTTCGAAGTTCAGCAGAGAAAGAGAGAGAGAGAGAGTACATTTACAACAGAAGTCAACACTTTGACTTATCTAGATCTAGCATAGATCATTTCTCATAACGATGAGATCAGTTGAAGACATTCTGCTTCAACTGATTCTCAAGGTGACTCCTTCACCTATCATCGTGCTGCATCTCGTCCATTTGCTGCACCTTACCGTGTAGCACCATCATGCTGCTCATGATCACACTTATCATGATGCTGCCCATTGCATCATTCATCATAGTTGCACCATTGCTGTACCTTTACTGAGATCATGCTGGCTGTACCTTTTGAAGTTGTTATAGCAGCATCTTTCCAATGATGAGATCTATTTATATCTTCACTGTGCTCTTTGTTAGATAACTTCATTTAGAGCTTCATTATTATAATGACAGTTTCATCATGTTACATAAACACTATATTTATCATCATGCTGCCCAGATCATCATAATGCTGCTGAAGGATTTTATAGATCCTCTTTGCCACAGGAATACGTTGATAATACATAAGCCAAGGATCTCCTCATTGAACCCTTATCTCATCATTGAGTCATAGCAAGACAGTAATTTGCTTGACTGTGGCTCTCAACAGCTTCACGCCTTTACTGTGGCTCCATGCATTGTTCATGCTGTGGCTTCTATGTTGTATTCTCCATGCGTATATCATGCATAGAGTCTTCATGCTGTGCTTATACCATGGTGCAGATATCAGTCACCTTTGACAACGGATAGGGTTTATGTCTGCGCGTATAGTATCCATGCTGTGCGTATACCATGATGCTCATGATGCTCTACATATACATAACAACGTATATGTTAATGTCTGCGTATACCATGATGCTCGGCATATACATAACAACGTATATGTTAATGTCTGCGTATACCATGATGCTCTGCACATACATAACATATGTTAATGTTTGCGTATACATAACAACGTATTCCCTGCGTACACATTTCCATGACTGCGTTATTACTGTATACATGATAGCGTTGAATTTCCCTATGTATACATGACATCGTTGAATTTCCATAACTACGTTATGACATCGTATAACCTCATCATGTACAATGTGTAATCCATCGTGGACAGCGTGAGAACTATATATAATCTCCAGCATAAGAATATCTCTGTCTTCCTTTGCCTGCAGATCTTTATGACCTGTATGTGTCTTCATTGTCAGTAGAGACTGTGTTTATTCCTTCCCTTACTGCGGCTAGGCTCCACTACAACGTATAAGCTAGGGCTGCGTATAAGTGTGAACATTGACTGTGGACAGCATGACCATTGACGCGTGAATATCTCCCATGACGACATGAAACCAGCGTATCCACTATGAACAGCGTATGCCAACATATAGGTTTGCATGCGTGACTGTAATTTAGGGCCTTTCCTTTGGCTGCATATGAGGCCTCCTTTACTGTGGCCAGATCTTTGCAACTAGGGCAACGTACAGCAACTAGGGCAGCACTTTGAAGACCAGCGTATCACTCATGGTGTCTCTCTCCTTCTCCAAAAACCCAAGACGTGGAGAGGAGATCACACATGAAGAGGATATCTCTAATGACTCCAAATCCTCTCTTATTTATACTAAAAATGTAGAGGTTGTATAGACATGTCGGTTGGGCTTCTAGAGCCTACACAAGAGCTGGTCAGCTTGATAATAATTACATAAACAAAATAAATTCATATCTCCATAAATACTTATCGGAATCGGATGATCTTTGGATCAATCCTACACCTCTCGACGAGAGGGATCCAATAAAAATATCAGCTGCCATAAATAATCCAACCCACATGGAGTTTGGCCCTAGTTTCCAATTTAACATATCGAAGGCATGTTGGGCGTTAAGCGGAATTGTTAGGAGACCCATCGATGCCATACAACAAACGATGCGTGTCTGGTGGATGAGAGAGAAAACCGCCTCTCATCGCGGACTAACGTCCGAGCAAGTCAGCCGCACAATATGAGCGATAACCATAGGATCTGGAGGCCCCAGATCTAACGGAGGAGATTCCGCCCGATGAATGATCGGATCTGGAGGGAGAATTAAGTTGTGGCGTATAAAAGTCTGAAGTCTGATTTGACCACTGAGTTGGTGGATGAATCATTACATGGCGTAACCGAAATACCGAACCATTTGAGGGAGAGTTGGCGTAGTTCGTGAGAGGACAAGTGGCTACTTCCCTGCGAGACGTTACACAGTGGCGATGACGCAGAGGCAGGGAACTCCAAGCAAGTAGCAGCAGGTGATCCAAAGGGGTGGAAGAGGAAGTGAACAATCATGAGACAAATTGGCTTTAAGCCATGAACAGACAGAGAACAAAAAAACCAAGCGAGCACTGTAAGAAAGAAGGAGACAGTGAGACAGAGAGACAGAATAGAGAATAAGAAAGAAGCAGAAAACAGAGAGCTGAGCTAACCTGTAGAGTAAGGTAGCATCGAGCAGACAGAAGGCTTGAGAGGTTCGAGCAATCCCTGAGAGGATATCTGTCGGGAACTAGGTACCAAATTGGACTCATCCCATTCAAGACCAGTTGAGGTCGAGACTTGGTAAGGAAGAGTCTGTGCACTCTAGTGGCTTGGGGGATCCAAGAACCACCCTGCTAAGCATCATCTATTTCAGGAGACTCAAATTGAGCTCCTCCTTGTAAAAACTTTGCTTTAAAGACACAATAAGAAAAGGCCACCACTGAAAGCTGGACTGGAGACGTAGCCCAAGAGGATTGGGTGAACTCCTTGTTAATTCGTTGTGTTCTTGTGTTTGCTTACTGTGTTTCTCTTACTGTTTTCCATTTTCCAGTGTCTGTGTATTTTGCAATCTGATCGATTCATTGCCTAAGATAACATAGACACACACCAGCACATGAGTTTGTAATACCTTCATTCATTAATTAAGTAATTGAGATCACTCACGAGTGATTATTAGATTAAGATATTATAGAAGAACTAGAAGAAAAACCAAAGGGAGGACATAAACAAAGAATATAAAGCTAAAGAAATACATATTGAATAGCCAAAGAATAAATAATCAATAAGTAAGGTTGTACATCATCACCCATACAAATCAGAGAACCAACATTGATCAAGGTAAGGGCATGAGTGTTAGCAAATTTACTATGTGTCAACATGGAACCAAAGAGGAAATTGGCATAGAGGCATATGGAGGACTAAAAGTAATTCATGGAGATATTAGAGTAGCACATTGAAAACATGGATCCAATAAGAAACCAAAATCGAGATCGATGAAAGACGGTAATTAGATCCCATGTCCACATTTCACTAGGATGCTTGCTCAATAGGTCATATTATATGGTTTCTTCTCATGCTTTGAGGACAAAACATGCTAAGGGGGATGTAATGTAATGTAGTTGTTTGGTTTGTTATTGAAGGTCATGGAGTTGATCCCCACCAATTCCATTTATATACATATGAAGTTTTACTAAACTTTACATATCACTTTGTTCCAATCCATGTTAACTGCGTTAGTGGGTGTAACAGTGATTTGATTAGTTTGTTCCACCAAGGTCGGGTGTTCAAGCCAACCACTGATATTTTTACAACTATTACTCAAACCTTCCTAGAAAATTTGAGGCTACGACGTGGTGGCTTTTGATTGGCCCACAGAATGCATAGTCAACCTACCAAATCAATTGGTTGTGTTATCATTGAGTTAGCATGCCACATTACTAACATGTCAACTTGCCATGTCACTACCTCCTACGGTTTACATGGCATATGTCATGTGTTGATTGGTCCACCTATTAGAAAATGTACTACCAAATCAATGTTTGTGCTGCCATGTGTCACACCTTGCAAAATTTTTGCATGTTCCATGAAAAATTTAGAATGCCATAACTTCTCATCCAATGTCCATTTGAATTTGTTCAAGTGGTGTTGGAAAGCTCTCGTGAGATCTTTGACATGGAGCCCCTTATTTAAAAATTTGAAGACATCAATTTTTTCTGATCGTGAGGATCCACCTAGTTCAATCCTCCAGACTAGAAGCTTTTGTACCATCAAAAGTTCGATTTACTCAACAAATAAGTGGGGGTACAACTACGTCACTTTATCAATCTTTATTCACCATGCTATGTTTAGATATACAAATTTAAAACCTACTCAAAGGTACTACACATCACACTTATGTGAAGTCCTTATCGTCTTATCAAGGATAGCATCTTTTTGCAATTCATTTAATTATTCAAGAGAAAATTCATCAACAGAAGGAACTTGACCACTCTTATTTTGATCCACGATCATAGGAGGTTCATACAAATTCAAGTTTTGAACATTTACAAATAAATATATTTACATATCCAATGGAAAATCTAAGCATAAAGAATTAGTACCAACCTTCTCCAAAACTGTAAATGGACCATACCTGATTGGTTTAAGTTTCTTACCTTCACCTTTCAATCTTTCCTTGTTGATGTGTAACCAAACTTGATCACCAACTTGAAATTGATGATCCACCTGATGCTTATCATGCCACACCTTGTACTTTGATTGGATCTTCTCCAATTGTTCATGTACTTCTCGACGCACTAATTGGACTTTTTGAATAAACTTTATAGATTTTTTTGCATCACTGTGTCCATCTACCTCAATATCTTTCCCAAAAGAAAAATCCAAAGGAGAGTTAGGTAGGTATCCAAAACAAATTTCAAATGGAGATTTCTACATTGAAGAATGCATGGCACTATTATGTAACCAGATCAAAAATAGAAGAAATAGATCAATGACTTCAAAATAAGCCTCTTCGAAGGGGCAACCTCCTTCTACATCACATAAATGAACAATTCTTGGAAGATTCAAATGACAAGACCTCCTTGGTATATATAGGAGTCTAAGGGGTTACAATATAATCAAAGCCTATATAACAATAATGATGTAAGGACACAACAATAACAATAGTGGGCTTCTATGGGACTACATGAACACAATCATAACAATAAGGGGGATCCACTAGTATTATAGGGACCTAACATGCCCCTCTCCTTAAAAAAAAGTGTTGTTCTGAACACTTGAGTAGTTATGGATGCTTTTGTATAAAATTCTCATCCTCCCATGTGGAATCTTCAGCATATAAGTTCTTCCATCTAATGAGATACTCTGAAATTGATCGATTCTGTAGTTGTCAAGTTCTTGTTTCTGTGACTGCTTTAGGCTCCAATATGATTTTTCCTTCCTTGTCAAGTTTTGGCTATTGTTTGAACTGGGAGCTTGTCAGCGCTAACCTTCTTTAAGCATGAAAGGTGAAAATCTAGGTGTACTTTGAAAGATGCATGCAACTTCAATTTGTATGCCATAGTACCAATCTTTTGAAACACCTTATAAGGACCATAATACTTGGGTGATAATTTATTATCCTTCATAGCTTTCTTGAGGGACATTTGTTTGTATGGTTGTAGCCATAAAAATGCCCAGTCACCTACGTCAAAACTTATTTCACTGCGATGTTCATATGCCTATTGTTTCATTCGATTCTATGCTAGAGTGAGGTTGTCCTTTAAGAGTTGGAGAACTTGTTGTTGATGCTCGATGTGATCTTCCATTGCTTGAACCTTAAAATTTTCTCTTAAAGATGATTTGATGGACGGTGGATGATATCCATAAAGTGCCATAAATGGGGTCATTTTTGTTGCATTAAGGAAGTGTTATACTACCATTCAACCAGAGGTAACCACTTGACCCATTGTGTTGGTTTATCAGATACAAAGCAACAAAGGTATCCTTCCAAGTCTTTGGTAAGTCTATCAACTACCACCATGATGACATTCTTTCCTTCGGACTTGGGGAAACCTGTGATAAAATCCATTGAGACCTCCTCCCAATGATGACTTGGAATGGCTAAAGGTTGTAACAAACCTAGGGTCTTAATTGTATCAACTTTATTTTTTTGGCAAACCAAACATTCTGCCACAAAAATTTGAATATCAGATTTAAGGTTATCCCAAATAAATTCCTTCTTGATCCTATGGTAATTTTTCAAATATCCTGAGTGCCCTCTTGTGAGCCCTAGTATTGCACCAAGATTGTTGCAATTCCAAGGGACTCCTCAACTCTATTTATCAATCCGGGGTTCGTACAAACTTTGAGGTGACAATGCTATATACACAGTAGATGGAATTTTACTCATGCCACCCTCAACTAGGTTATTTGATGAATAAGGCTCCAAGACCATTCTTCTACTGAATTAGGGGGAAATTAACTACTGAAAGTGAAATTCAAAGGCTAGCTCTAATGTAGAAAAAGAAAATTCTTTTCAAGTCCAACTTGCAGCTGCGACCAACTTGTAAATGCCACTAAATCAATTCATGAAAGAACACTCAAGCTATACTATCTGCAGAAAGGAAACTACACTATTTGCAACCAACCATCTAGCTATCAAATTCAATTGTAAGCATGAAATTATCCTACCAACTCATAGCTCAACATTCCATGCATCATCTATCTAATTCACACTTGCATATAAAGTAATGTTCTACTTGTGCCAAATTTGTGATAAAGAAAGTAATGCTATTCTCTCTTGTAGTGAAGGAAAAATGATGATTGGAGTGGCCTAGGTGCTGCATTTGATCATGGAGTCCAAGCTAGAGGGTCAACCTACTTCTAAACTAAGTCAAACTTGCATTACAGGTCAAAACAAGAGCAAAACATGCTGCTACAAGATCCTTGTATTGTTACAGGAAGGCCTGTAATGCTACAGGAAGGTTGCTGAGAGGGTTTGGAAGGTAAGAATGATGCGATCAAGGGAAGGCAAGGTGGATGGAGGTTGTGGTAGATGGATGAAAGTTGACCAACCTTCCTAGCCAAGCTCAACACTTCAAGAAGGCCAGTTTTGGACTAAGAGGGCTGCTCACAGTGACCTAAAAGAAAAAGCTCAAGAAAAATATTTGAGATTAATCAAAAGAGGGTGGAGAGATCCTGGATGGAGGTGGTGAAAACTCCCCTTGCCTGCAGATCCAATAGTCATACAACATCACATGCACATGCTCTCTTATCATTCATAGAATATTATAACCAATGGTGGAAAAGATGAGTTGAATTTAGAAACTATCTAACTTATGCCAAAAACTATGATCTATGCAATGAATCAACTTCTAAGCTACAACAAACATATGCAAAACAAGATAACTAATGTAGACTTTTCCAATAAATCATAAACAAGAAATAATCAACATAGTGTTTTTGGGCTGTGATTGTAGATTCCTCTAGTCATGCTCCCATGAGAGAGATGAAATAGAGGTAACAATCACTAGATTTTTGAGGAATTATATTCTAATAAAATGCAGCAAAATAACAAACATTCTAAGCTAAAAAGGAATATCAATACATAAGAGGGACCTAAGCTACTGGGATTGGGCCCAAACCCAAGAGCCTTAGCCCTCTGAAATTAACTCAGTGATGGATCAATAAGAAACTTCTCTGATCCAGATTTAAATAGGAACGCAACAAACCACAGAGATAACCATAAACACAGATATGCAGCAGAAATAATACTTCACTTCATTAATGTAAAATACTGAAATATGCTTACAAACAGAATTGGATAAACCCAGCTAGGGCGATGGTAGCTTATCTCTGAGAAGAGATGTGGCGGCTACATGCCTCTGAACTGTGTTACAATGAGGCTCGAAGGCCTATTTATTGTTGAGAAATAATGGAAAACCCTTAACATTCCGAAATCTAACCCTAGAAGATGAAACGCCAAATTGTGGGCCTCGTTTGGGTAAATTGGTACATCAATTTCCCGGGGTCGTAACTTTGGCATACAATCTCCGTTTGACGCGTACAATAGCTCGTTAGAAAGATCTTTCCCAAAAAACATCGTTTAGGGCCTCAAAACGGCTCCAGAAGTTCAGGACCCGAAAAACTGCTAAAAATAGTAAACTATGCTACAATTTAGGAAACTGAAAAGACTGAAAGAGATAATTGTGGGGGTCCAAATGGGATAGGTGGGTGGCCACCAACATCCACCTGGATCATTCCTCCCCCCTTAGGAAGCAATGGTCCCCATTGCATTGAGTTCCTCCCTGAGATGAGGAAGCTTCTGCTGAGCTGGGTCTCTGGTGAGTTGTTCTGCAATCTCTGATGTGTCCAGAAATGGTGGGAAGCATGGTCGACGACGGTCCACATTGAACACTCGGCGCAAGCCAAGGAATGGAGGAATGCTGTGCTTCAAAGCATTGTTTCCCGTAGCCTTGGTACTGGTGTAAGGACCATGTCGGAGTCGCCTGAGTTTCTGATGGGTTCTGGTAAGGCGTTCTCTCTGCAGATGTAACCAAACTTTGTCGCCCACCTGAAACTTGTGTGGTACCCCTGTGGGTGAGGAGAAGTTGTTCCTGTGTCTTGTCATGACTGTATCCCTTTGCTGCTGCTGCTGCATGGAGGAACCCTTCGCAGGGGTCATGGATGTGATGGCAATCTTCCCCTTACTTTGGGAGTGAACCAGACAGATGAATTTCTTGGTCTGGGAGATGAGCTTGCTGCCTTTCTTAGCGGTGATCAAAGATGTGGCGGTAGGTGGGGCTACCTCCAGTATCCTGTATAATGAATTATTCAAAGAAATAATGACAGCACGAGACCTGGACTCATACACAGCATTTCGCCTCCACAAGTATGGCTAGCCTAATAATACATCACAAACATCCAGAGGTGTAACATCACACAATACCTCGTCTGTGAAGGGTTTGATGCTGTAGGGAAGGCGGCACTGCTGGCAAACTTTCAGATCTCATCCTTCGTGAAGCCACCCGATACTGTATGGCTGCGGGTGAGGTGTAGTCGGTAGGCCCAACCTCTTCACGACCTCTGCTGAAATGAGGTTCTTTTGGCTGCCACTGTCGACAATGAATTGCAGCGGCGAACCCTTCACCCACATTTGTGAGTGCAAAAGACGCTGCCCCTCTCCTGGATCTGTAGGTTCATTCTTCTGGATCTTGGCAGTGGCAACAGTGGCGCTGGGATCCGCATTAATGATCTGCTTTCCTTTTCCATTCCCCTTGTCAGGTTCTGGCTCAGGGTCAAAACATGCATCTGATTCGGAAGCCTTCAACTTGGCCACCAGTGACTGCTTGGTCTGACACTCACTTGTGTTATGAGTGGGACTCTTGTGGAACTCACACCACTTTCCTGTGTCCTTCTTCGGCTTCGTGGTATTGTTCTTTTCTTGCGGCTTCGACGAGTTGTCTTTGGTCACCCCGCCTTGGCTTTGTCCTTTGGGCTTCGGATTTGCAGATCCAAAGTCTGGCTTCTTCTGTTCGAACTTTTGTTCATTTTGACAGCGTATCGGTATGTTGTGCGGAGTGAGGAGATGTTCAAGAACCCCATCTCTTCCTGGATGTATCTGTGTAGGCAGCTGCGGTATTTGAGTACTAGATGCAGCTCAGAATATTTGATACCCAACTGTGTGCGAAGGGTATGAAAAATGTTTGTGAACTCCGGCACATCTTGGTCTCGTCCCTGCCGCAGTGTGGTCCATTTGATGTATTTGTCCTCATAGCTTCCGACAGGGTAGTACTGCTCCTTGATGGCATCTCGGAAGTCATTCCAAGTGGGTGCGGCTGAAAATAGTGAGCCTGTACTTTCATCCTTCTGCTCGCAGTAGGTTTCCCACCAGTCCTTGACGTGGGGGGCTGCTTTGAGAAGAGCGAAAGTAATCTTTTCCCGACTTGAAAATTCATGAACAGAAAAATACCCATCTAGCAGATTTAACCATTTATCTACGACATCTGCGTCTATTTGACCCTCGAAGATGGGGATTTCAAAATTAACGTGTACCTTAAACAATGTAGCATTTCCAGAGTAGCTGTTGGAAGCCGATGCGTCGCCTCTAGGTAGCCGCTGAAGGATCTGCGCAAAGCTATCCATCATCGCGTTCCTTTACCGCTCGAGGGCTTCTTCGAGCAAGATTTTGATAGGATCTCCTGCTCCCTCGTCTTTCTTCTCATCTGCCATGGGAGGCCGTCGGGATTTGCGAGGTTGGTCTTGTAAAGGTTCAACCAGTTCAAGCCCTAACTCCTTATATCCCGACCTCGTTGGGAACATGCAAAGAAAAACAGAGAAAAAGCAGACCGCTCTGATACCACTGATCCAGATTTAAATAGGAACGCAACAAATTACAGAGATAACCATAAACACAGATATGCAGCAGAAATAATACCTCACTTCATTAATGTAAAATACTGAAATATGCTTACAAACAAAATTGGATAAACCCAGCTAGGGCGATGGTAGCTTATCTCTGAGAAGAGATGTGGCGGATACATGCCTCTGAACTGTGTTACAATGAGGCTCGAAGGCTTATTTATTGTTGAGAAACAATGGAAAACCCTTAACATTCCGAAATCTAACCCTAGAAGATGAAACGCCAAATTGTGGGCCCCGTTTAGGTAAATTGGTACATCAATTTCCCGGGGTCGTAACTTTGGCATACGATCTCCGTTTGACGCGTACAATAGCTCGTTAGAAAGATCTATCTGAGTACTACAACTTTGGGAAGCAACATGGGTCCAGGACCCATGTTGCCCTAGATTTCCCAAAAAACATCGTTTAGGGCCTCAAAATGGCTCCGGAAGTTTGGGACCCGAAAAACTGCTAAAAATAGTAAACTGTGCTACAATTTAGGAAATTGAAAAGACTGAAAGAGATAGTTGTGGGGGTCCAAATGGGATAGGTTGGTGGCCACCAACATCCACCTGGATCATTCTCATTATCATTGCAGAAATCTCAAATACATCACCTAATAAGTAAAAAATAGCAGTAACATGTACTTGAGCTCAATAGCTTCTTAGCTGAAAACAAAGTTTGAATCCTAATGATCTCTCTGGCATGTCTATTTAAACCAAAGGATAGCTACCAACAACTCATAAAATATAGATGTTTGTCTCCCAATGTAATAACCCCAGTGAAAAGCTCATGTAATAAAATTTAATAAAGGAAAAATAAGACCACGGTTAAGGGACAATTATTCCAAGCTGAATGTTGGGAAAGGATATCCTAGTGGGAATCACTGGATGTGTGTTTTGGCTAAGGAAAATTGGCAAAGGCCAAGGCAAAGGCATATAAAGGAAAAAAGACATTTTTGACACATTTATTTACGAAATAAAGGAAATTAGGAGAAAAGTAAGGTGAAAGGCCATAGGTTGCATGTGAGGAGGAAAATGAAGGAAAATAATGGAAAATGAAGATGTTAGAGGCCTCATGCATAAAAAGGCTTCTGAGGACCAGTTCATGCGTTTTTTCAAGTTCAAGTTTGGAGCTCTCTCATTATTCTTTCTCTCTCTCACTCTCTTGGTCACTTAGAGTTTTCTTGGAGCACTCTAGTGTGGAGCAAGGAAAGGAAAAGCAAGCAAAGCAAAGGGAAAGCAAGCAAGGATAAAAAAAATGAAAGCATGATCAAACAAATTTAGCAGGCATACTTGCAGGTAACCTTTTGCATATTTGATTTCCTAACTGGTTTAGACATGCATGGATTTTCATTTTGGTATATGGTGCTCTTGCTGTCAGTGGCATGGTTTTTCTAGGTTATGGCAGTGGATTTCAGCCTAGCATAGCCTTTTTCTAGATGCCATGGTATGTTGGGAGGTTTATTTCGGTTTTGGAACTTTGGAATTGCCAAATGGATTTCGGAATCTAGGGAGGAGGTGGTCTCAAGGTGCATTCCCAAAGGCCTAGGAATCCTTTGACCGATTTAGACGGGATACATGGTAAAGCCTGAGGGAGTAGTCTCGATTTAGGGCCTAGTGATCTGGGTTTGGATTGCAGTAAAACCCGAGAGTCAAGGAGACAAAAAATTCCTCAAGAATAGTGATGGATTTTGTATGACATTCCGAGTTCTGTTTGGTTGTGATCAGAGCATCGGTTTTTATGTGATCACAATTTAGTGAGGGTGGAGGTTGTGTAACCTCTGGATTCCCTTAGTTGTTCTTGGATTGGTTTTTTTATGAGATCCCACATTCATGCTTGGAATATGGTAGGGGGGTGACTGACTGAAAGAGAGATTTGGTTCAGCCATGTCTATGGTCAAGTGGTACGTGGAGGTCCTGAACCTGGTCGATTTCCCTATGATTAATAAAAGCTAAGTTCTCTTACTTTTGCATTGATTTATATGTGGATTAATGGATGTCATATCTATGATATTTATATGGTTTTATGCTGGTTATAAGCATGGTTGAATTACTGGTTTATGTCATGGTTATTTCATATATTTACTTGTAACTGTTAAATGGATGAATGCAAGACCTAATTGATGATGTAGTAGTTCAATTGAGAAGGAGGTGATCCTTTTGGTTGTGTTCCATAAGTTGTTTCAGCCATTTATGCTCTATCTTGTATCCTAGACTTGTAGGTTGCATTGATGCGAAGTGTTTGACAGAATATCAGTCCCGGTTGGGGATGCTCAAGCCTAGTCCTGAGGGTGATTTTTGATTGATCAACATTATTATTATGTTTTTAATGAATTCTAGAAGTTACAACAAGTTTGGGCAGAGGCCAGGATTCTGGGCTAGAAAAGTGGCTTAAATCTCAGGGTCACTGGCACAAAACTAGCAATTCTGGTCCACAGTCGTTGGAAAGCAAGCCTGTGAGAGCGACTTTAGGTTGCTGGATGCTCCCTTGCCCATAACATGAGAGCGACTATGGCCTAAGAGCTGCATAATAGTAGTGGGACCCAGGGACATGTTGTTTGAGTCGCTAACTTATCTCCTGAGTGTTCTCTTGATGATATTAGATGATTGTATGTGATGTTTCGTTGATTCCACTTACTTAACGTGACATAGGAGGTTGAATCCGATTGTAATAGCATCTCTCCTCATGTTTACCCTGGTTGGCATGGTTACTTGGGGTAGACCTGGGAGGGGGTGTTAAAGATTGGTATCAGAGCATGGTTACACTCTCTTTGGGTCATATATGGTGTTACAAATATGTGTGAATGTGTTGGTCATGCATGCATGTCCGTTGCGTGTATGGCTCTTACGCTTGCATTCCATGTGTTTGTTGCACTGCATCATATTGATCATGGTAGTAGTAAGGTTATCATGAGGAACTTGATGTCGATTTTATAGAATGTGTCGTCATGAGTATATGACTGGTTATACAATTATATGCAACTTGATTACATCCTTGTATGTTGGGTTGCATTCTTGGTTATTTGATTACATTCATCAACCTTGTAGGTTGATTACAAGAATTGATCACTTATGCTCGACTACATGGGGTTATGCATGTGTAGTTGATTAGGCATTTCTTATGCAGGTGCATAGTTGCATGAGGCAATGTGTGTAATGGAGTAATGGTTGTTGTCATGCATGAGGTCATAACATGCATTGTTGAGATGGCCTTGTGTTGATGACTGGACCCTAGCTAGAATGGAGTTTATTCATTGATACACTTATTTGATATATGTGTATATGTTATTATGGTTATGTTGTATATGGATCACACTGATTTGATGATATTGCAGACAAGGTATCCCCCCTCGAGTTTTGCTAAGGTACGTTTATTTATGGTGATTTGGTTTAGCTGACATAATATGCCTTGTAGGAAAGAGATCAGATGGCTAGCAAAGGTGGTAGATTACATAGACTCTCCCAATGAATTAGATGGGCAGCGTGGTGTGGGGCACTCTTCTGACTTGGTAGACACATTGAGAAGCCTGAAGGAAGAAATAAGGAGTTGCAAAGAAGACAATGACAAAATCATGTAGGCATAAGAGAAATAAGTAGAGGTGAATGTGATACTACTTTAGAGGTTGTCAAATTTGCAACAACAGGGACCTTTTCAGATCAGCCATGGACATGAGAACACAAGTAATGGGGAAAATGGTAGCAGGTCTCATAGTAGACATAGGTCAGATAGATATGACACTATCAGAGATGGCAGGTTATTGGACAATCCAAATAGGAGGAGTGATAGACATGTATTACTCTAGATTTGGTTATGACAGACATCATGATTGTCATCATTATCATCCGTACAAGAGGAATGATAAGGGATACTTGTGGGATGAGTTAAAGAAGGCAAAGCCACCTACCTTTGATGGAGAGATGAAGAAATTGCAAGATGTAGAGGCTTGGTTGCTTGGAATGAGGAAATTATTAAGATTGCATGATTACTCAGAAAACATGCAACCAAGGATAACCCTTTTCAGTCTCAAAGGTAAACTAGATATTTGGTGGGAAGACGTGAAGAATGTCAAGGACATACATGAGGATGATTTGACTTGACATGCGTTTGAAAGGCTCTTCAAGAATAAGTACTTGTCTGAGAGGTATTATGATGATAGAGCTAAGGAGTTTTATGAGTTGCAGATGGGTTCTATGACAGATGAGGAGTATACTAGCAGATTTTTGGAGCTGTTGAGATATGTGCCTTACCTCAGAGAGGAGAAGGCCAAGGTTCAGAGATTCATCAATGGATTTCTAGTTGCATACAAAGACCAAATTGAGTTCGATGAGCCTAGATCATTGGAGGAGGCCATTTGAAAGTTGAAGCATTATTATGAGAAGTCGAAGCGCAAAGTTGAGATGAAGCACGACTAGAAGAGAAATGACAAAGCTAAAAGAAAATGGCCACCAAACTGAGGAAGACCTCAAGATGCAAGTGAAAAAAATAATGCAGTTCCTTACAAGATTCAATACAACGGAGAAGGGACATGGAGAGCAGCATGCTGAGGTGGTGGTAGGGAACCTTTGCAGTGTTGGATATGTGGTAAGGATCATCGTAAGAGAGATTGTCCGCAGTATCAAAGTGGTGGTAGACCCCTTATCTACAGTGCTCAGGAGGCGCATACAGTTGGTGATGTTGGTCATAACATTCCTCGGATTTATGCAACAGTGTATAACAAGCAGGTGGATCATCACACATTGATCATTATATGGACAATAATATTTGTGATCAAGTTGTTTCTATTTTGATTGATCCTGGATCCAACTATAGTTATATTAATCATGACTTGGTGGATAAGTGTGGTTTGAGAAAAGAAGTGCATGTAGAATCTTGGTTGGTACAGTTGGCTACAAGTACAAAGAAGCAAGTTCACCATTGGGTAAGAGATTGTGCATTTGAGTTAAATAGTATGCCTACAACAACACATTTGAATGTATTACCATGGGATCATATAATATGCTTTTGGGTATGGATTGGCTATACCTTCATAGAACCAAAGTGGATTGCTTCGACAAGGCCATTGAGTGTGTGGATGATAGTGGGGAAAATAGGACCTTGCAGGGAAAGAAGAATCCTACATCAGTGAGGATGGTTACCGCTATGTAGGTTAAGCATAGTTGCAAAAAAGGTTGTGTGATGTTTGCAGTACACATTTCCAGTGACAAGGGTAAGGAGGTTGATGATGTCGATGTGTTGAGTAGGTACCTAGTATTGCAGCAGTTTCAGGATGTATTCTCTGAGGGCATTACAGAGTTGCCACCTCACTAGGAGGTAGACTTTTCTATTGAGTTAGTGCCAGGGGTAGCTCCAACATCGAAAGAACCTTACAGTATGAGCACACCTGAGTTGGTAGAGTTGAAGTTGTAGCTGGAGGAACTGTTGGACAAATGATACATCAAACCTAGTGTATCACCATGGGGTACACTAGTGTTGTTTGTAAAGAAGAAAAATGGTACTTTTAGATTGTGCATTGACTACAGGTAGCTGAATAAAGTGACTATCAAGAATAGGTACCCGATGCCGAGGATCGAAGATTTGTTTGATCAGTTGAAGGGAGCAACAATGTTCTCTAAGATCGACTCGAGATCAGGATATCATCAGGTACACATCAAGGAAGAGGATATCTTCAAGACTGTGTTCAGGTCTAGATATGGGCATTATGACTTTGTTATTGTTCCATTCGATTTAACAAATGCTCCATCTACATTCATGTGTTTTATGAATAGTGTGTTGCGTCCTTATTTTGACAAGTTTGTTATTGTATTAATTGGTTACATACTGATTTATTTTGAGAATGAGGAAGAACATGTCGAACATTTAGCAGCAACGTTGAGATTTCTAAGAGAGCATCAGTTGTATGCTAAGATTAGCAAGTGCAGCTTCTTTCAGATTGAGGTACACTACTTGGGACATGTTGTCTCCAAGGAAGGCATAGTAGTAGATCCAAAAAAAATAAGGGCCATCATGGAATGGGTAGCTCCTAAGAATGTAGATGAGGTGAGATCATTCATGGGATTGGCAGGTTACTACAGGAGGTTCATCAAGAACTTCTCACGCATTTCATATCCTATCACATCATTGCAGCAGAAAGGTAGGAAAGTTTGAATGGATAGAAGAATGTGAGGCTCGTTTTGAGCAAATTAAGTAGTTGTTGATACATGCACCAGTGCTAAAGATTGCGGATCTAGACAAGGAGTTTGTAGTGTGTACAGATGCTTGCAAGAGGGGACTTGGTGGAGTTTTCATGCAAGAAGGACAAGTAGTGTGCTATGAGTCATAGAAACTGAATGAGCATGAGTAGAACTATCCAACACATGATCTTATACTAGCAATGATTATACATGCATTGAAGATGTGGAGACATTATCTTCTGGGCAGGAGGTTTACATTGATGAGATATCATAGTGGGTTGAGGTATTTGTTTGACTAACTGAATTTAAATGCTAAGAAAGCTAGATGGTTGGCTACCCTTAGTGAGTTTGACTTCGAGATCAGTTATATCAAAGGGAAGGAGAACCTGGTTGCAGATTCTCTTAGCAGGAAGGTACAAGTAAATCATATAACAACAATAAGCTCCTACGAGACAGAGTTATATGATAGGATCTTGCAGGCAGGACAACGGGATGACAAATGCATGGAGATCATGTACAAGTTACAACATAGTATAGGTGCAAGTACAGGTGCAGGTACAGGTATAGGTGATTAGGATGCAGACTATTGTCTCACAATAGATGGCTTGGTGAGGTTTCGAGACAGGATCTATGTGTCGAATTGTAGTGAGTTCAAAAAGCACATATTGAGGAAGTTTCATGTGAAAACGTATTCGGGTCATCCAAGATATTAGAAGACATTGACAACGATGAAGAATTTTTACTATTGGCCGAATCTGAAGAAGGAAGTGGTTGAGTTCGTGGTAGATGTTAAGACTGTCAGTAGGTAAAGGCAGAATGCAAGAACCTAGGTGGTCTACTACAGCCTATTGCAATTTCGGAATGGAAATGGGAGGTCATTTCCATGGATTTCATCATAGGTATTCCAAGGACAGTGAGGCAGAATGATTCTATTATAGTCGTAGTTGAAAGGTTGAGAAAGGTAGATCACTTCATTCTAGTGAAGACTACATATTTAGCCAGTGAGGTAGCACATGTGTTCATTAGAGAGATAGTGAGACTACATGGTGTTCCAAAGAAGATTGTGTTGGACATGGATGTAAAGTTCACTTCCAAGTTTTGGAAGGCACTCTTTGCAGGCTTGGGTACAAAGTTGGCCTTTAGTACAGCTTATCATCCGTAAACAAATGGTCAGACAGGGAGGGTCAACAGGATTTTGGAAGATATTCTTAGGATATATGTGATGCACCAACAGAGGCAGTGGGAGGAGTATCTTCCATTGGTGGATTTCACATACAATAATGGTTATCAAGAGTCATGGATGATGAATCCTTTCGAGGCATTGTATGGATGGAGTTGTAACACTCCAGTCAGCTGGATTGATCCAGTGAATAGGGTACTTATTGGACTGGACATGTTGGTGGACATGCAACAGGAAATGCAGGTTATAAAGAAGAATCTAAAGGCAACACAAGATAGACAAAAGAGTTATGTATATCATCACAGGGTATTCAAAGAGTTTCAAGTTGGGGAGCATGTGCATTTGTGCATCAAGCCCAAAAAAAGATCTTTGAGGACTGGTTCATGTGCCAAGTTGGCACCACGTTATTGCAAGCCTTTTGAGATCCTTGAGAGGATTGGACCAGTGGCATATCAACTTGCACTGCCTCCAACAGTGAAAGTCCATGATGTTTTCCATATTTCATTGCTTAAGAAGTATATAAAGGATGTTGATCATATTATTGATTGGTTTGTATTGCAAGTGGAGCAAGAAAAAGAGTTCCAGCGGGAGCCTTAGTGCATATTGCAACAGAAACATCTCATGCTCAGGAATAGAGCCATAGAGAAATTTAAAATGCAGTGGAAGCACTTTGGGCCTGAAGAAGTTACATGGGAGATGGCAGATCATAAACCGACCATATATCCTTCATTGTTTTCCGGTTTAGGCAAAGCAGTTTTGGTTTGATGTTGGTTTATGTTTGGCATATGTTTTGTTGATGTTTTGATATTGTATATGTATATGTATATGGATGTAAATACTGCCGTGAGCTAAGTTATAAAGCTCCAATAAGCGGTATGGTTATTATCTTTTCATGTTGTCATGATGTTTTTCTTCTTAATAGGTTCATTGTAAATACTGCAATGAGCTAAGTTATAAAGCTCCATAGGCAGTATGTCTGTTTTTTTAGTGGTATAATCGAGATATTGGTGTGATTTAACACTGAGGACGATATTCCCCAAGGGGGACAACCTTGGTGAAAATGTCATGTACTAAAAGTTAATAAAGGAAAAATAAGACCACGATTAAGGGACACTTATTCCACGCTGAATGTTGGGAAAGTATATCTTAGTGGGCATCAGTAGATGTGTGTTTTGGCTAAGGAAAATTGGCAAAGGCTAAGGCAAAGGCATATAAAGGAAAAAAGGCATTTTTCGCACATTTATTTATGAAATAAAGGAAATTAAGAGAAAAGTAAGGAGGAGGAAAATGAAGGAAAATAACAGAAAATGAAGAAAAATAACAGAAAATGAAGAAAGTAGAGGCCTCATGCATAAAAAGGCTTCTTAGGATCAGTTCATTTTTGTCAAGTTCAAATTTGGACCTCTCTCATTATTTTCTCTCTCTCTCTCTCTCTCTTGGTAACTTAGAGTTTTCTTGGAGCACTTTAGTGTGGAGCAAGGAAATGAAAAGAAAGCAAAGGAAAGGAAAAGCAGGCAAAGGAAAGGGAAAGCAAGTAAGGATCAAGGAAAGGAAAGCAGGATTAAGCAACTTCAACAGGAATACTTGCAAGTAACCTTTTGCATGTGTGATTTCCTAGCTGGTTTGGACATCCATGGATTTGCATATTGGTGTATGGTCCTCTTGCTGTCCATGGCATGGTTTTTGTTGGGTTATGACAGTGGATTTCAGCGTAGCATAGCCTTTTTTCGGATGCCATGGTATGTTGGATGTTTATTTTGGTTTTGGAAATTTGGAATTGCCAGATGGATTTTAGAATTCGAGGCAGAGTTGGTCTCAAGGTTTATTCCCAAAGGCCTAGGAATCCCTTGACCGGTTTTGGCGGGGTACACAGTAAAGCTCGAGGAAGCAGTCTCAGTTTAGGGCCTAGTAGTCTAGGTTTGGATTGCGGTAAAGCCTGAGAGACAAGAAGACGAAAAACACCTCAAGGATAGTGATGGATTTCAGATGACATTCCAAGTTTTGTTCGATTGTGATCGGAGCACTAGTTTTGGTGTGATCACAGTTTGGTGAGGGTAGAGGTGGTTTAACCTCTGGATTCCCTTTGTTGTTCTTGGATTGGTTGTTCTATGAGATCCCACATTCATGCTTGGAATATAGCACGGGGGTGACTGACTGAAAGAGAGATTTGGTTCAACCATGTCTATGGTCGGGTGGTATGTGGAAGTCCCGAACTTGGTCGGATATGGCTATGATTAATAAAAGATAAGTTCTCTTGATTTTTCATTGATTTATATGTGGATTTAATGTCTGTCATATCTCTGATATTTATATGATTTTATGTTGGTTATAAGCATGGTTGAATGACTGGTTTATGTCATGGTTATTTCATATATTTACTTGTAACTGTTAAATCGAGGGATGCAAGACCTAATTGATGATGTAGTAGTTCAATTGAGAAGGAGATGATCCTTTTGGTTATGTTTCATAAGTTGTTTCAATTGTTTATACTCTATCTTGTATCTTAGACCTATAGGTTGCATTGATGCCAAGTGTTTGACATAATGTCAGTCCCAGTTGGGGATGCTTAGGCCTAGTCCTAAGGGAGATTTTTGATTGATCAACATTGTTATTATGTTTTTAATGAATTTTGGAAGTTACATGTTCTGGGTAGAGGCCAAGATTCTGGGCTAGAAAAGTTGCTTAAATCCCGGGGTCGCTAGCACAAAACTGGCAATTATGGTCCACAGTCACTGATGGGCATCCCTGTGAGAGCGACTTTAGGTTGTTGGCCACTCCCTTGCCCATAGCATGAGAGCGACTATGGCCTAAGAGCTGTAGAATAATAGTGGGACCTAGGGACAGGCTGTTTGAATCGCTAACTTGTCTCCTGAGGGTACTATTGATGATGTTGGATGATTGTATGTGATGGTCCGTCGATTCCACTTCCTTAAGGTGACATAGGAGGTTGAATCCGATTGTAGTAGCATCTCTCCTCATGTTTACCCCAGTTGGCATAGTTACTTTGGGTAGACCTGGGAGGGGGTGCTATAGATTGGTATCAGAGCATGGTTACGCTCTCTTTGGGTCATATCTGGTGTTATAGATATGGGTGAATGTGTTGGTCATGCATGCTTGTCAGTGGCGTGTGTGGCTCTTACACTTGCATTCCCTGTGCTTGTTGCACTGCATCATATTGATCATGGTAGTAGTAATGTTATCATGAGGAACTTGATGTCGATTTTATGGAATATTGTGATGAATATATGACTAGTTATACAATTATATGCAGCTTGATTACGTCCTTGTACATTGGGTTGCATTCTTGGTTATTTGATTAAATGCATCAGTCTTGTAGGTTGATTACAAGAATTGATCGCTTATGCTCGACTACATGCAATTATGCATATGTGTAGTTGATCAGGCATTGCTTATGTAGGTGGATAGTTGCATGAGACAATGTGTGCAATGGAGTAATGGTTGTTGTCATGCATGAGGTCATAACATGCATTGTTGATATGGCCTTGCATTGATGACTGAACCCTAGCTAAAATGATGTTTATGCATTGATACACTTATTTGATATATGTCTATATGTTATTATGGTTATGTTGTACATGCATCACGCTAATTTGATGATAGTGTAGACAAGGTATCCCCCTGAGTTATGCTAAGGTACGTTGATTTACGGTGATTTGGTTTAGCACAACAGAAACATGCAGAGGTGAATGCGATACTACTTCAGAGTTTGTTAGATTTGCAATGACAAAGGCCTCTTCTGATCAGACATGGACATGAGAACATAACTAATGGGGAAAATGGCAGCGGGTATCATAGTAGACATAGGTCAGATAGATATGGCACTATGAGAGATGGTAGAACGTTGGACAATCTAGATAAGAGGGGTGATAGAGACATGTATTACTCTAGTTCTGGTTATGACAAACATCATGATTGTCATCATTATCATCCGTATAGGAGGAATGATTGGGGATACTTACCAGATGAGTTCAAGAAGGAAAAACCACCTACCTTTGGTGGAGAGAGGAAGAAATCACAAGATGCGGAGGCTTGGTTGCTTGGCATGAGGAAGTTCTTTAGATTTCATGATTACTCAAAAAACATGAAAGTAAGGATAGCCATTTTCAGTCTCAAAGGTAAAGCAGATATTTGGTGGGAAGACGTGAAGAATGTCAAGGACATACATGAGGATGATTTGACTTGGAATGCGTTTGAAAGGCTCTTCAAGAATGAGTACTTGTCTGAGAGGTATTATGATGACAAAGCCAAGGAGTTTTATGAGTTGCGGATGGGTTCTATGACAGATGAGGAGTATACTAGTAGATTTTTGGAACTGTTGAGATATGTGCCTTACCTCAGAGAGGAGAAGACCAAGGTTCAGAGGTTCATCAGTGGATTTCTAGTTGCATACAAAGACTAGATTGAGTTCGATGAGCCTAGATCATTGGAGGAGGCCATCCGAAAGTTGAAGTGTTGTTATGAGCAGTCGAAGCTCTAGCTAAAATACAACTGTAAGAGAAACGACAAAGCTAAAGGAAAATGGTCACCAAAGCGAGTAAGACCTCTGTATTGAAGTGAGAAAGATAATTCAGTTCCTTACAAGAGGTTCAATACAGTGGAGAAGGGACATGGAGAGTAGCCCTAGAGGTGGTGGTAGGGAACCATTGCAGTGTTTGATATGTGGTAAGGGTCAGCGTAAGAGGGACTGTTTGCAGTATCAGAGTGGTGGTAGACCCCATATATATATTGCTTAGGAGGTGCAAACAATTGGTGATGTTGGTCACAACATTCATCAGATTTATGCATTGGTGGACAACGGGGAGGCAGATCATCAGGAATCGATCATTGAGATGGATGATAAGCTTTGTGATCAAGTTGTTTCTTTTTTGATTGATCCTAGATCTAACTATAGTTATATTAATCCTTACCTGGTGGATAAGCATGGTTTGAGAAAAAAAGTGCATGCAGAATCTTGGTTGGTACAGTTGGCTACAGGTAGAAAGAAGAAAATTCACCTTTGGGTAAGAGCTTGTGCATTTGAGTTAAATGATATGCCTACAACTACGCATTTGAATGTATTGCCATTGGGATCGTATAGTATGCTTTTGGGTATGGATTGGTTATACCTTCATAGAAGCAAAGTGGATTGCTTTGACAAGGCCATTGAGTGTGTGGATGATAGTGGGGAAAAGAGGACCTTTTAGGGAAATAAGGATCCTACATCAGTGAGGATGGTTACCGCTATGCAGGCTAATTGTAGTTGCATAAAAGGTTGTGTGATGTTTGCAGTTCTAGTGACAAGGGTAAGGAGGTTGAGGATGCCGATGTGTTGAGTAGGTACCCAGTATTATAGTAGTTTCAGGATGTATTCCCTGAGGACATTAGAGAGTTTCCACCTCATAGGGAGGTAGACTTTTCTATTGAGTTAATGCCAGGGGCAACTCCAGCATCGAAAGCACCTTACAAGATGAGCACACCCGAGTTGGTAGAGTTGAAGTTGCAGCTGAAGGAAATGTTGGACAAAGGATACATCGGACCTAGTTTATCACCTTGGGGCGCACTAGTGTTGTTCGTACGTAAGAAAAATGGTACTCTTAGATTATGCATTGACTACAAGCAGCTGAATAAAGTGACTATCAAGAACAGGTACCCTCTCCCGAGGATCAATGATTTTTTTGATTAGTTGAAGGGAGCAACAATGTTCTATAAGATTGAATTGAGATCGAGATACCATCAGGTGCACATCAAGGAAGAGGATATCTTCAAGATTGCGTTCAGGACCAGGTATGGGCATTATAAGTTTGTTTTTGTTCCATTTGTTTTAACTAATGCTCCAGCTACATCCATGTGTTTGATGAATAGTGTGTTGCATCCTTATTTGGACAAGTTTGTTATTGTATTCATTGATGACATAATGGTATATTCTAAGAATGCGGAAGAACATGCCGAACATTTAGCAACAATGTTGAGATTACTAAGAGAGCATCAGTTGTATGCTAAGCTTAGCAATTGCAACTTCTTTCAGACTGAGGTACACTACTTGGGACATGTTGTCTCCAAGGAAGCATAAAAGTAGATCCAGAAAAAATAAGGGCCATCATGGAGTGGGAAACTCCTAAGAATGTAGATGAGGTGAGATCATTCCTGGGATTGACAGGTTACTACAGGAGGTTCGTCAGGAACTTCTCATGAATTGCATATCCTATAACATCATTGCAACAGAAAGGTAAGAAAGTTTGAATGGAAAGAAGAATGCGAGGCTAGTTTTGAGAAGCTTAAGTAGTTGTTTATACATGCACTAGTGCTAAAGATTGTGGATCCAGACAAGAGTTTGTAGTATGTACATATGTTTGCAAGAGGGGACTTGGTGGAGTTTTCATGCAAGAAGAATAGTTGGTGTGCTATGAGTCATGAAAAATGAATGAGCACGAACATAACTATCCAACACATGATCTTGAGCTAGCAGTGATTATACATGCATTGAAGACGTGGAGACATAATCTTCTGGGCAAGAGGTTTACATTGATGAGTGATCACAGTGGGTTGAGGTATTTTTTTGACCAACCGAATTTAAATGCTAGGAAAACTAGATGGTTGGGAACCCTTAGTGAGTTTGACTTCGAGATTAGATACGTCAAAGGGAAGGAGAACCTAGTTGTTGATGCTCTTAGCAAGAAGGTACAGGTAAATCATATAGCAACAATAAGCTGCTATGGGACAAAGTTACAAGATAGGATCTTGCGGGAATGATAGTGGAATGACAACTACATAGATATCATCTACAGGTTATATCAAAGCATAGGTTTAGGTACAGGTGCAGGTACATGTATAGGTGACTAGGATGCAGATTATTATCTCACAGCAGATGGATTGGTGAGGTTTTGAGACAAGATCTATGTGCTAAATTATAGTGAGCTCAAGAAGCTTATCTTGAGGGAGTTTCATGTGAAACCATATTCGGGTCATCCAGGATATCAAAAGACATTGACGACAGTGAAGAAGTTTTACTATTGGCTAAATCTGAAGAAGGAAGTGGTTGAGTTCATGGCTAGATGTTTAGACTGTCAGCAAGTAAAGGTGGAATGCAAGCGTTCAGGTGGTCTACTATAACCTATTACAATTCCAGAATGGAAATGAGAGGTCATTTCCATGGATTTCATCATAGGTCCCTAGAGGAAAGTGAGGCAACGTGATTCTATTATGGTCATGGTTGGAAGTTTGAGCAAGGTAGCTCACTTCATTCCTGTGAAGACTACATATTTAGCTAGTGAGGTAGCGCATTTGTTCATTAGAGAGATAGTGAGACTACATGGTATTCCAAAGAAGATCGTGTCGGACAAGGATGAAAAATTCACTTCCAAGTTTTGGAAGGATCTATTTGCAGGCTTGGTTACAGAGTTGGCCTTCAGTACAACTTATCATCCGTAGACATATGGTTAGACAGAGAGGGTCAACATGATCTTGGAAGACATGCTGAGGATGTACGTGATGCACTAGCAGAGGAATTCTAGGAGTATCTTCCATTGGTGGAGTTCACATACAATAATGGTTATCAGGAGTCATTGAGGATGAGTCCTTTTGAGGCATTGTTTGGATGGAGTTGTAACACTCCCATCAGCTGGACTTATCCAGTGAATAGGGTACTTATTGGATCGGACATGTTGGCGGACATGGAGAAGGAAATGCAGGTTATAAAGAAGAATCTAAAGGTAGCACAAGATAGAAAAAAGTGTTATGTAGATCAACACAGGGTGTTCAAAGAGTTTCAGGTTGGGGAGCATGTGTATTTGCGCATCAAGCCCAAGAAATTCTCTTTGAGGAATGGTGCATGTACTAAGTTGGTACCACGGTATTGCGGGCCTTTCAAGATTCTTGAGAGGATTGGACCAGTGGCATATCGACTTGTACAACCTCCAACAATGAAATTCCATGATGTTTTCCATATTTTATTGCTTAAGAAGTATATAAAGGATGTTGATCATGTTATTGATTAGTCTGTATTGCAGGTGGAGAAAGAAGGAGAGTTCCAGCTGGAGCCTCAGTGCATATTGCAGCGGAAACATCTCATGCTCAGGAACAGAGCCATAGAGCAAGTTAAAGTGTAGTGGAAGCACTTTGGGCCCGAAGAGGCTACATGGGAGATGACAGATCAGATGTGAGCCCTATATCCTTCATTGTTTTCCGGTTGAGGCAAAGCAATTTTGGTTTGATGTTGGTTTATGTTTGGCATATGTTTTGTTGATGTTTTGATATTGTATACGTATATGTATATGGATGTAGATACTTCCATGAGCTAAGTTATAAATCTCCAATAAGAGGTATGGTTATTATCTTGTCATGTTGTCATGATGTTTTTATTTTGAGCAGGTTCCTCATTGTAAATACTGCAACGAGCTAAGTTATAAAGCTCCATAGGCAGTATGTCTAATTTTCAACGGTTTTGCTGAGGTCTTGGTGTGGTTTAACACCGAGGACGGTGTTCCCCAAGGGGGGAGGGTTCTGTAACAACCCTGGTGAAAAACTCATGTAATAAAAGTTAATAAAGGCAAAATAAGACCAATATTAAGGGACACTTATTCAAAGCTGAATGATGGAAAACGATATCCTAGTGGGCGTCACTGGATGTGTGTTTTGGCTAAGGAAAATTGGTAGAGGGTAAGGCAAAGGCATATAAAGAAACAAAGGCATTTTTGACAAATTTATTTATAAAATAAAGGAAATTAGGAGAAAGTAAGGTGAAAGGTCACAAGTTGCATGTGAGGAGGAAAATGAAAGAAAATAATGGAAAATGACGAAATTAAAGGCCTTATGCATAAAAAGGCTTCTAAGGATCAGTTCATGGCTTTTGTCAAGTTCAAGTTTGGAGCTTTCTCATTATTCTCTCTCTTTCACTCTCTTGGTCACTTAGAGTTTTCTTGGAGCACTCTAGTGTGGAGAAAGGAAAGGAAAAGCAAGCAAAGGAAAGGGAAAGCAAGCAAGGATCAAGGAAATGAAAGCAGGATCAAGCAGCTTTAGCAAGAATACTTGCAGGTAACCTTTTGCATGTGTGATTTCCTAGCTGGTTTGGACATGCATGGATTTGCATGTTGGTGCATGGTCCTCTTATTGTCGGTGGTATGGTTTTTCTGGGTTATGATAGTGGATTTCAGCCTAGCATAGCCTAGCCTTTTTCCAGATGTCATGATCTATTGGGATGTTTATTTGAGTTTTGGAACTTTGGAATTGTCAGATGGATTTTGGAATCCGGGGCAGAGGTGGTCTCAAGGTTCATTCCCAAAGGCCTAGGAATCCCTCGACCAGTTTTGGCGGGATACATGGTGAATCATGAGGGAGCAGTCTCAGTTTAGGGCCTAGTGATCTGGGTTTGGATTGCGGTAAATTCTGAGAGGCAAGGAGACGTAAAATACCTTAAGTATAGTGATGGATTCCAGATGGAATTCGAAGTTCTGTTCGGTTGTGATCAAAGCACCGGTTTTGGTTGGATCACAGTTTGGTGAGGGTGGAGGTGGTTTAACCTATGGATTCCCTTGGTTGTTCTTGGATTGGTTGTTCTATGAGATCCCACATTTATTCTTGGAATATGGCACGGGGTTGAATGGCTGAAAGAGAGATTTGGTTCAGCCATGTCTATGGTTGGGTGGTATGTGGAAGTCCCGAACCTGGTCAGATTTTCCTATGATTAATAAAATATAAGTTCTCTTACTTTTGCACTGATTTATATGTGGATTTAATGTCTGTCATATGTCTGATATTTATATGGTTTTATTCTGGTTATAAGCATGGTTGAATTACTGGTTTATGTCATGGTTATTTCATATATTTACTTGTAACTGTTAAATGGATGGATGCAAGATCTAATTGATGATGTAGCATTTCAATTGAGAAGGAGGCAATCCTTTTGGTTATGCTTCATAAGTTGTTTCAATTGTTTATGCTCTGTCTTGTATCTTAGACTTGTAGGTTGCATTGATCCCAAGTGTTTGACAGAATGTCAGTCCCAACTGGGGATGCTCAGATCTAGTCCTGAGGGTGATTTTTAATTGATTAGCATTGTTATTATGTTTTTAATGAATTCTAGAAGTTACAACAAGTTATGGGCATAGGTCAGGATTCTGGGCTAGAAAAGTGGTTTAAATCTCGAGGTCGCTGGCACAAAACTGGCAATTCTAGTCCACAGTCACTTGTAGGCAGGCCTGTGAGAGCGACTTTAGGTTGATGGCCGCTCCCTTTCCCACAACATCAGAGTGACTATGGCATAAGAGTTGTAGAAGAGGAGTGGGACCCAGGGACAAGCTGTCTGAGTGGCTGACTTGTCTCATGAGGGTTCTGTTGATAATGTTGGATGATTGTATGTGATGTTTCGTCGATTCCACTTCCTTAAGGTGACATAGGAGGTTGAATCTGATGGTAGTAGCATCTATCCTCATGTTTACCCGGTTGGCATGGTTACTTTGGGCAGACCTGTGAGGGGGTGTTACACCCAAAACTCGAGAATGGTGGATCTAGGTCTTCCTTGCACTGCACTGGCTTGGTTGCCAATGACCTCGTCCTTCTTGGCTGCCAATGACTTCAAGTTGATGAGAGAAAAAGTGGTGATATGGGCTGATTGAAGGAGTTAAGGAGGTGGACAACCTCCTAGAATCTCTCCCTGATGTCTACTCTGAGCTCCTGCATTGAAATTATCTCAAAATTTCTCCAATTCCTACATTTAAACCATATTAGGCCACATGACATAGCAACATATATTTCACCCCTCACACTAAGCATAATATAAAAATATTGTAAATAAATGTGAGAAAGAGATAATTTTAAATATGGAGGATGACATTTTGATCCTTATGATATACCCATTGATGATCCTCATCATCACCCCCCTACTAAAGCTGTCTCTCATTCTCTGAGAAACTCAGTCATCTATGTCCATATCTTTCATGGCCCTGGTGGCCTCTCTAACATCCCAAGGCTCTTGAGATGGTGTGCCTTCTTGAGGATAGAAGCTTGCATTTTTTTCTATTTCTATCCACTGCTTCCTCTCCTCTTCTTCATTTGTTGCTTCCTGTAGGCCTAACATCAAGGGTAGACTGAGCTTGAGTCCAATCCAATCGATTTTTAAATTTTTCATGAGTCTTTTGTATAGGGGTGTCCTTTCTAATTAATTCCTCAACCTTTTAGGAGAGTGATACTCCTTGATCTGGAGATTGTGGATTAAGGCATTTTATCTTCTCTGGCAGGCTTGATGGCTTTCTGTTCCTAATAACATGAGTGTGTCTTCAAAATGTGAGATGGCCTACTCCTGGGTGGCAAGGTATTTGGGTGCTATATCAACATCATTGGAGATGATGCTATGATTGCTAATGACAACCATTGGGCTTATTTTCTCTACCTTGATATATAGTGGTTCTTTTTCTTCCTTTTCCATTACTTTCTTTACCTCCTTAGCTCTGGCCTCCTCACGAGTCATCCAAGATGCTAAGGCCATCATTTTCATGTCCCCCAACTTTGCATTTGGATCCAAAATATTCATATAAGTCAAGGTGAGGTTATGCATGTAGAACTCAACCAATTTTGCTCTGTCTTCTATGCTACTTTGGTCACATAATTCAATGAATTGTTTGTAGTCTTGAAATGACATAAATCCATGTTGTGCTAGGGTCTTGATTTGGAATTGCATCCACTGCTCTTTGAGAAATAATGCATAAGACTTGGATGGATGTCTGCACTGTAATGCCTCCATGGAGAGGCTTGCCATTGTGGCCAGTTGGGTTTCCTTCTCTTGCAACTTCTCCCTCAACCATCTATTTTCTACTTGTAGTTGTTCCCTCATTGTGGACTCTTTCTCTCTTAGCTCACTTAATTATTTTCCCATTTCAAGGAACTTTTCTTCCATGAGGCCCACATCTTCCACCTTTTTGGACTTGGCAATTTGCATCCATATGTGGGTTCTTCCTCTTTCTACTTTTAGTTCAAAGAAAAGTGGGATTTCAAAATTTTTGGGAATAACTCTTCCTACTTCAATGAATTTATAATAGTAGCTCAAACTAGGTTGTCGACTAGAGTCTTGGAGCTCTGGGAAGTCCTTCTCAAATGTTTTTGGGGAAGCTTCCCCATCCTGTAGCTGTTGTGTTACCTTCTTCCCCTCTTGTTGCTCATTCTTCCCTTCCTGTATCACCCTTTGTTCTTCCTGTATCACCCTTTGTTCTTCCTGTAGCACCCTTTGTTTTTCTTGTAGCATGCTTTATTTTTCTTGTAGCATGCTCTGTTCTTCCTGTAGCTTCCCCTTTCCTTTTTGTTGGAGGGTGGTAGGTGTCTTGGGTTGTTTAAAGGAGGTTGATCTAGTGGTGGGCCTCCTTACATATGCTATAGGAGTCTTTGATATGTTTTCTGGAGAGGTGACCTCTTCAACTTTTCTTTTAGTGGGCCCCACCTCCTCTTTCTTACTTGGGGACTCTTCAATTGTGATAGGGGAATTTGTGGGAGTTTGAGGCCTTCCTTTCTTGATCCTGGTGCTTTTCCTGGTCTTAAAGTAGAGGGGAGCTTGCCTTTGCCTCTTCTTTTTGGGTTTGACTGGGGTGCTCAAGGTAGCTAAGGTGGCAACTACCTCTTTTTCATTGGGTCCTAGAGACAAGCTTGTTTGCTCCGGGGATACCCCTGTTTCTATAGATTCAATAGTTTTTCTCAGGGCTTGGTTTTTCCTGTTTCTCCCCTCTTCCTCTTCCTCTTTCTCTTTTTCTACCTTTGCCTCTGGTTCTTCCTCTGTCCTCTTTGCATCTGTCTCTCTTTCCTCTTCTACCTCTACCCCCTCTTCTTCTTCTTCCTTCCCCTCTCTTCCTCCAACACTAGAGGCTGGGGTCTCACCTGGTGTGAGGGTTTGTGTGTCAATGAAGGCCTCTCTATCCATATCAATGAATTTGGACCAAAGGATAGGGATCCTTAGTTTGTTCAAGGCATCCACCACTATCAATTTAATGAGACCATGGTGACCTAAGTGTTGGTGTTTGTACTCTCTCACTTTTTGAATCGTGTCCCTGATGGACTGTAGGAGGATATATGGTAAACTGAGTCTTTGAGCCAAGGGAAATTTTGCTTGAAACCTTAGTTCATAGAGTAATCTAAAATGGTAGCCATAGACCACACTCAACCTTCCTTCACAGGAGATGTATTTTAGGATATGGTAGGCCACCTCATCCCAAGGATAGGGTAGGCTTTCCCTTCTAACTCCATTCTTGTCTTCAATAGGTTTTTCATTGGTAGTGAAGAAGTTCTTTTTAGCAGTGGAATTGGTGGTTTTGTCTTCTCTGCCCCATTTGATCCCTAGGGGTAGGGTTGTCACCCTGCTAATTAGCTAAGGACTGAGTGAAATAGCTAATCCCCTCACCACAGTGGTGGCACTGACTTCTGTCTATGAGTTCAGGGCCATGGAAAATTCATATGCAATATCATCATCATATCCCTTCAACAGTTCAAAGAATCCTAGCTACTGGTGTCTTCTAAAAATGTCTAACACGGGAGGGTGGAGATGGATTCTTTTAGTGTCTAAGGGCTCCCTTCTACTGAATCCTCCCCCCGTCTCTTTTCTATGTTTTCAACTAAGTGAAGGAGAGATGCTTCCTGCAATAGCTTTGATGTGTAATTCAATGGTAGTAGAGGGTTGAAATCTCTAGTTGATGATAATTTCCTATATTCCCTCTAATTTACAGCTAGAAAAGTTCTTTCATTTCACAATTTGACTGATATTTCCTGTAGAATTTAGAGTGCACCAACATACAAGTTATGGACAAATGAAGGAGAGGGTGCACTTACTTTTTACCACATGGCCTGGGATAAATATGATAAATTGGAGACCAATTCGACCCTTGGTAGCATTCCTTCACCCTTTTAGTCTTCCCGTAGCAATCCCTTGGGCTTCTTTTAGCATTTGCAAGCTTCCTATAGCTCCCTCTTATAGAAATGGAAGAATAGGGTTCGACTCTCCTCAATGGCACCCCGAGCTCATCCTCACCTTAACTATTTTTCAAATGAGCATAAATGCAAGAGAATTTGAGCCCCAGTACATAATATGTTGTTTTTGGCTTAGGCTTGGAGTGCTGCGATGACTTGGTAGATACACGAGGTTTCCTCTTCTTGACTGTTGTCCCCACTTGGAATAATCATTCCCTCGTCCCTTTTAATCAACACCCACTCTCTGTGATCCTAACTTGACTGATGTGACACCTCCATGTTGCATGATTTCTCACAAACGCTTTTTTTTCACCGACTGAGGTTGGCCAAGTTAACTGACCACCTCCAACTTATTAAAATACCTCATCTCATCATTTACACATTTTTCGTTATTTACACATAAGGAGAAGATGAGAGGTTGCCATACCTGTTCCTACCTCATGATCGACTGATGCAGGGATGTGCATGCTGGAGCTGGACCTTTTTAATGTCACCAAGGGAGTTTCCTTGTTGTGTTTTTTCTTTTCCTGTGTATGTCTTCTTTGCTCCTCATGGTATTTGACTATTTTTGTTGCTACGTGTGCAGGTGCCCTGTTGATGTAGGAGTTGCTACTACTGGTGGAAAGTCTTGTTGGGAGTGGTATGACTACTGCAGATTGCCTCATGAGTTGGTATCACCCCCCCTACTGATGAAAAACAATGAGATTATGTCTTTCTGTGAGGTTTTCAGAGGTTGCTACAAGAGGAGGTTCTCTTCATGTAGCAATCCTTTTCTTCTCTTCCAGAGTCTTCAAACTGCATGGGGGTGATGAGAATGATGTAAAGGGCCTGGAGGATGATGCTAGGACTATGAGGGAGTTGTTTAGATTTTTTAAAATGGAGAGGATGTGCTCTATGTGGTTCTAAAGAAATTTTTACAAGGTAAGACAAAGTGGAGGAATTTTAGTGAAAAATATAAGTTTTTTATGAACTGTGATGTATGAGTGATGCATGGATGGTGGAACATGGTGGGGGACCTTATTTATCCTTGTCAAGGTCATGCTTGGTGGTCCTTTCATTCAAATTTCCCTCCTGTATCTTTTCGGAACCCTCCTATAGTAGTACAAGACCTTCCTATAGCAATTACAAGTTCTTCCTGTAGCAATCTAGGGAGGGGGTGAAAATTGAATTTTGAGATAATGGGATGATGGGGAGTGGTGGGCACATGAATTTGGATGGTGGATATGAAGTGGATGGAGGGAGAAGTGGAGAGAATCTTGAGGATGCTGGCCTTATAGCTATGGAATCCGTCACTATCTTCAAACCTGCAAAATGGCAAAAGCAATTAACAGACATGTTGTGGATCCATGTCCCGAGCTTTTTCTTTTCTTTTCTTCATTCTCTTTCCTTTTTTTTTGAGATGCACAAGATACCTCAGGAGAGGTTTTCAACCTATATTCCAGCCCTGGGTGCCTCAAGAGAGGTTTTCACCCAGGGATCTTTATTTTTTCTTCTTTTTATTTACTCTTGGGCTGCCTCAAAGTGGTTTTCAACCCAAGAGTTGGCCTGAGATGCCTCATAAAGGTTTTCATCGAGGCCTTTTAGTATTTTTCTTTTTTTCAAGACAGTAGTTAGAAATGTTCTGGAGTGGAAGCTTTGACACTTCCAATCACATTGACCTCTCTGCTATTGGTGTTGATGAATTCTTCCTTAGACATAGGTTTTTTGTATACCTTCAACCTGTAGCCATTGACAAGCAAGGGAATTCCTTCTTCATCAATAGTCCTGATTTGAACATCTCCATTGTCATGACATTTCTCTATCAGGTATGGCCCTAACCATCTTGTCATCAGTTTTCCTTTGAAATCCTTGAACCTAGAGTCATATAATAAGGCCCAATCCCCTTCCTAAAAAACCCTGTCCTTGATATGCCTATCATGCCAGACCTTTCTCTGTAATTTTATAACTTCAGTGTTTAGGAGGGTTTGCATTCTAAACTCATCCAAGCCATTCAACTGGAGCAACCTCTCCTACTATGCTTTAGTGATATCTAAGTCCAATTGGGTTGCCATTCTCAAAGTATTATGCTCAAACTCAATAGAGGGAAGAGTTTTTTCCATAAACCAAATCATATGGAGTGAAGCCAATAGTTGTTTTCCAAGTTGTGTTAGAGGCCCAAGTGGCCTCCACTAATTTGTTTGCCCAATCCCTCATATTGCTGCTCACAACCTTGGTGAGGATGATCTCCAATGCTCTACTTGTCCATTTTCTTGAGGGTGATAGGTAGTATATTTTCTGGGTTTGATATGATGTTGCCTTAACATGTTCTCAATAATATGTGATGTGAATTGAGCTCCCTGATCAATGACTATCTCTGTAGGGTACCTAAATTTGTAGAAGACATTCTCCCTTAAGAACTCATCCACTTTCTCCTTTGTTGTTGCCTTAATAGCCTTTGTCTCAGCCACTTTGTCAAATAGTCAGTGCACACAATGATGTACTTTTTCTGCCCTGATGGTGGATCAATTGGCCCAATGAAATCCATGCCCCACTTGTCAAATGGCTCCAAGGTCATCTGGGGTTGTAGGGCCATTTCATCCTTGGGTCGCCTGTTTCAAAGAAATACTTGGCCGAGAGAGATGAACCACAGTACCCACCGGTCTATGCATGGATACTGAGAATTGGTCAATTGAGTGGCAGACACACAGAAGAGACATGAGTTGTGGGTTTCCCCATCCTTTGGCACTGATCACATATGTTGGTATATCTTCTTGCATCTTGGTGGAGAGTGGGCTAATAATAACCAGCTTGTACAGCTTTGAAAGTTGTTCTCTTGGAAGAAAAATGACCTCCATAGGGCCAATCATGATAGGCTGAGAGGATGTCAAAGACTTCCTCTTGCCTGAAACATCTCCTTAAGATCTTATCTGGTCCTAGCTTGAAGAGATTGCCCCCAATCCAAGTGAAAGGGGCGATCTTCCTTACTATTCCACCCTTCTCCGTGGATGACAGATTTGGAGAAAATATTGCAACAAATAGGTAGTTGGCTATGTTAGCAAACCATGGAGAGCACACTAAGATAGAAAATAAGTGCTCATCTGGAAGCTAATCATCGATCATCCCTTCATCACCTGCAGGAAAATTAAGTCTAGATAGAAAATCTACTACTACATTTTCTTTTCATGGCTTGTTAATGATAGTTAAATCAAACTGTTGTAACAGTAGCAACCATATAATGATTCTAGCATTCACATTAGGCTTATTCATCAAGTATTTGATAACAACATGGTCAGTATGCACAAAATTTTGGTATCCAGTGATGTAGTGTCTAAATTTTTTCAAGTAGTGTACAATAACTAGGAATTCTTTCTTAATTACAGTGTAGTTCAATTCAGCCTTAAACAATTTTTTACTAATGAAGTAAATGGCATAAGGTAACTTACCATCTATTTTTCCCAAGGCTGCCCCCACAGCTTTGTCGGATGCATCAACATGGATATGGAAATGCAGAGTCCAATTTGGGCCGCTAAATATGGGTGCAGTGGTTAATTTCTCTTTCAAGATCTTAAGAGCCTCTTGGTAGCCATATGTCCATCAGAATTCTAAGTCCTTGGCCAGCAATCCAAACAATGGTGAGGCAACTTTGCTAAAGTCCTTGATAAACCTCCTATAGTATCCAGCTAAACCCAAAAAACTCCTAACATCCCTATGCTTTTGAGGAGTAAGGACCCTTTTTATGATAGCAATTTTGTTTGGGTCCACTTGTATTCCCTTATGAGATATCGAATGGTCAAGGACAGTCCCTGCGTTCATTAGGAGTTCACACTTCTCAGGACTAAGCGAGAGGTTTATTTCAATTCACTTCTTCAGGACTTTCCCTAGGTTAGAGAGATCCTCCAGAAAGTCACACCCATAGGGAGTGAAATCATCCATGTAGATCTCTATAGAGTCATGGACCAGCCTAGCAAAGATGCTCATAGCTCCCCTTTGGAAAGTGGTAGTGGCATTACATAAACCGAAAGGAAGGACACTATAAGCAAAGGTACCCCAAGGACATGTGAATGTAGTTTTGTCTTTATCCTCAGGGTTGATCTGGATCTGATTGTAACCACTAAATTCATCAAGGAAAGAGAAGAACTTCTTCCCTACAAGACCATCTAAAACTTCATCAATGAATGTTAAAGGGAAATGGTCTTTCTTGGAAGCTTTGTTTAGCTCTATGTAGTCCACACAGATCCTCCACTTCCCATTCTTCTTTGGGACCAAAACTAGAGGGGACACCCACTCACTATCTGAGATGGGGTATATGAACCCTGCATCTGGTAACTTTTGCAACTCTTCCTTTACTATGTCCTTAAGCACTGGGTTCATTCTCCTCCAAGGTTGGTGCACAAGTTTGCATCCCTCCTTGATGTAGATGTGATGAGTACAAATCGAAGGATGCACCCCCTTCATTTCTTTATAGTTCCAAGCAAAATCATCTAAGTGCTCTCTCAACATTTTGCACAACTTCTCTTCTTGGTTGGCTGAGAGAGAGGGGTTAATCTTCAAGGTTCTAGATGGACCAAATTATACAACTTTGACATGGGTAGGACTTGGGTCAACTAAGCATAATTCAGTCCAAGGATTACCCTCAGATTCCTTTACAATCTCAACAAGAGGCATGGTATTGGGGGGTTGGTTTTGGAGGATTTGGTCAATGAGGTCATCTTCATTAGGTTGCCCCCCTCCTATAACAACATCTAGGGTACATATTGGATGGGATGTTGTATGATACACTTCATATTCCTCCTCCTCTTCTAACCATAGGGGTAAGTCATGCTCAATGGATGGCTGAGTAGGAGGGTACAATACCAACTGTTTGGACAAATGCCCATTCTTAATGGTCATGTTCCCGACCCTGCAACTTATGTAAGCATCAACAATGGCTAACCATGGCCTTCCTAGGATGAGAGGATAACCATTGAATTTGGTTTTGGGCTGGAGAACCAAGAAGTCAGTAGGATACTCCCAGGAGTTAACAGACACCATTATTTCCTCAACGACTCCCTTAGGAGTCACTGTGGATCTATCTGCAAGTTGTAGCACTGTAGTTTTATTTCTCAAGGATCCTTGCAAGTTTATTTTTAGTATGGTTTCTTTAGTCATCACAATGATGGCAGCCCCAAGATCAATCAGGGTCTAAGGGACAATGTTGCCATCAATGTGCACATCTACCACTGGACTTCCAAGGTCTAGATATTTTGGAAAAATCACTCTCCCCAACATCAAATTAGATAATTGACCAATAACATTGATGGTGGGGGTGTCTCTTTTTCTCCTCCTAGGGTGTTTTAAACATTTCTCTTTAATAAGCTTATTGTAGATGGGAACACCCTTAATAGCTTGGAGGAGGGGTATTTTAACACATATTCTTCAATTCTCCTAGAAGTTCAATCTCTTCTGGGGTGTGCTAGCTAGAATGGATCAATCTCTCAGGAAAAGGAGGTGGATGTGTTTGAGGTCTACTCTCTTCATTTTCCTCTTCAAGCTCCTCAGGTGGAGATAGAGGTTGATTATTTGGGAGCACTCTTCCACACCTGAGGTTGATTTTTGGAATCTCCACAGCATAGGTAGGGTAATATGTCTCTCCATTGTAGACCTATTATGCTTGCTTGTTATTTGGGTTTGGATTGGGTTGAGAAGGAATCTAAGGTTTCTTGGGTGGAGCAGGATGAGTGAGATGTGGTTGAGATGGAGGTGGAGGCAGTAAACCAGGATGTTGGTTGAGTTGAGGCCTCCACCCCTGTGATGGGTTATTCCACTGAGGATGTGGAGAAGCATATGGTTGAAATGTTTGATTGACAGGTTGGGGAGGATATTGAGGTGCATAAGGCCAAGAAGGAGGTGTGGACCATGATGGATGAATGGAAGAGTACCAAGGTGGCAAGTGTGCATTTTGGTTGGGATGGTAATAAGATTAGGATGCACCTTTCATGCCCTGCTGGTATGGTTGAGGTCCTTGAGGCCTCCTTTGATTGATAAAACAGAGTTTCTTAGCCCCACCTTCTGCCCCTTGGTATACAAATTTTAATCCAGGTAAAGAAGGACATTTATCTGTGGCATGGTTTTCCTCACAGACTGAACAAACCTCTATGATATTTAATGGACATTCATTTCTAGGGTGCCTTCTAGTGCATATAGGGCAAAAAATAGCTAAGGCCCTCTTTTTCTCCCTCTTGTATCCTCTTGATTTGTATGGTATCCATTTGCAAAGCGAAGGTATGCAACATTTCACTTTTAAAGTCCTCTAACATGTTTCCAATTTCATTCTTGATGGATGTTGTGGAGGGAGAGGAACTTGCCAAAGCTTGACTAGCCCTACCCTTCTTCCTATCAACCTTAGAGTGGTTATTGAACACTGTTTTGATGTATTCATAGGATAACTTATAGATGTCTTCCCTAGACATCATGTTGAGCGTTTCCAGCATGTCCTCCCTCATCCCTTAGAGAAGAACTAACTTGAGTGATTCAGGATCAAGGGTGCATCTGGACCTCCTATAATTAAGCTGGAACCTCTCCTCATAGTCCTCTAGGGATTCATCAGGTCCAAGAGTCATTCTAAAGATTTCTTCTTTGGTTTCTTTGGACCTACAATAGTCCCTGTACTTGTTGTTAAAGGCTTGTTGCATTTGAGCCCAAGTAGTGATGCTATCCCCAAGCAGACCCATAAACCAGCGCAAGGCTGCATCCTTAAGGGTAGATGGGAATAACTTCAACTTTTGGTCATCAAAGGTATAGTCATAGGTCCTATAGACAACAACAAACTCAAACATAAAAGTATTAGGGTCCTCAGAGGTTAAGTCATGGAAGTGAGGAAGGGAAATAAGGCTTATATTCTTCATTCTAGCCTCTCCATTAGTCTCTCTGATAGGGAAAACCTCTTCATTCCTATTTTCAACCCTAGTTTGGGTAGGTGGAATGGGCTCTTGTTCTTCCCCAATAGGTTTTAACTCCCCTATAGTTAGAGAGGGAGACTGATAGTCATCGAAGAAGAGTGAAGGTTGCTTGCTTGAAGGTGTGGGGGTGTTTGGTAAGAATTTTCCTTGAGTGTCTCTATTCCTATGAGGCATGAAGGAAACATTTTCTCCTTTTATGTGTTTTTTTCAAAACAGAAAGCAATGCTTAAGCAAAAATAACATCTACCTAGACACCTCCCTGGCAATGACACCAAAAAGTGGTGAGCCCTAGTATTGCACCAAGAGTGCTGCAACTCCCAAGGACTCCTAAACTCTATTTATCAAACTGGGGTTCATGCAAACTGCGAGGTGACAATGCTATATACACATTAGATGGAATTATACTCATGATACCCTCAACTATGTCATTTGATCAATAGGGCTCCAAGACCATTCTTCTACTAAATTGGGGGGGAATTAACTATTGAAAGTGAAATTCAAAGGCTAGCTCTAATGTAGAAAAAGTAAATGCTTTTCAAATCCAACTTATAGCTACTACCAACTTGTAAATTCTAATGAATCAATTCATGAAAGAACACACAGGCTATACTATCTGCGGAAAGGAAACTACACTATTTGCAACTAACCATCTAGCTATCAAATTCACTTGTAAACAGGAAATTACCCTACCAAGTCATAACTCAAGATTTCATGCATCATCTATCTAATTCACACTTGCATATAAAGTAATGTTCTACTTGTGCCAAATTTGTGATAAAGAAACTAATGTTATTCTCTCTTGCAGGGAAGGAAAAATGATGGTTGGAGTGGCCTAGGTGCTGCCTTTGGTCATGGAGTCCAACCTGGGGGGTCAACCTACTTCTAAACTAAGTCAAACTTGCATTACAGGTCAAAACAAGGGCAAAACATGCTACTATAGGCATGCTACAAGAAGCTGCTACAAGATCCCTGTATTGCTACAGGAAGGCTTGTAATGCTATAAGAAAGCTGCCAAGAGGGTTTGTAAGGTAAAAATGATGAGATCAAGAGATGAAAATGTGGATGGAGGTTGTGGTAGATGGTAGAAAGGCGACCAACACCCCTAGCCAAGCTCAACACTTCAAGAATGCCAATTTTGGACTAAGAGGTCTTCTCTTGGTGACCTACAAGACAAAGCTCAAGAACAATATTTGAGATTCATCAAAAGAGGGTGGATAGATCCTGGATGGATGTGGCGAAAAGGCCCCTTTCCTATAGATCCAACAATCCTGCAACATCACATGCACATGCTCTCTTATCATTCACAAAATATCACAACTAATGGTGGAAAATATAAGTTGAATTTAGAAACTATCTAACTTATGCCAAAAACTCTGATCTATGCAATGAATTGACTTATTAGCTACAACAAACATACGCAAAGAAAGATAACTAATGTAGAATTTTCCAAGAAATCATCAACATATTCTTTTTGGGCTATGATTGTAGATTCTTCTAGTCAGGCTCCCATGACAGAGATGAGATAGAGGTAACAATCACAGGAATTTTGAGGAACTATGCTCTAATAAAATGCAGCAAACTAACAAAAATTCTAAGCTAAAAAGGAATATCAATACACAAGAGGGACCTAAGCTACTAGGGTTGGGCCCAAACCCAAGAGCCCCAGCCCTTTGAAACTAACTCATTGATGGATCAATAAGAAAATTCTCATTATCATTGTAGAAATGTCAAATACATCACATAATAAATAAAAAATAGTAGTAACAATTGTTTGAGCTCAATAGCTTCGTAGCTGAAAACAAAGTTCGAATCCTAATGAGATCTTTGTCATGTTTATTTATACAAAAGGACAACTACCAATAACTCCCTAGAAAATAGAGATGTTTGTCTCCCAAGACTCGAGAAAGGTGGATCTAGATCTTCTTTGAACTACACTGGCTTGGCTACCACTGACCTCATCCTGCTTGGCTACCAATGAATTCGAGTTGATGATACATAAAGTGGTGATCTTGGCTGATTAAAGGAGTTGAGGAGGTGGAGAACCTCTTAGAATCTCTCCTTGTTGTCTACTCTGAGCTCCTGCATGAAATTATCTCAAAATTGCTCCAATTCCCGCATTTAAACCATATTAGGCCACATGACATAGCAACACATATTTCACCCCTCACACTAAGCGTAATATAACAAAAAATGTAAATAAATGTGAGAAATGATATACCTATTAATAAGCCTCATCACCCTCCTAAAGGAGAGGTATTTAAATCCAAAAGAATCATTTGTTTGAGTTGGGAATTCTTACATAGGTATAAGCGATATTTGTACCATAATGAGTCATTTTTCCATACAAATGTATTAGATGTATTGGGATCTTGTTGCAACTTTTGAATGAGTGTCCACATCTCTTCATCATTCTTCCATTCCTCCCTTGCTTCAATTATCCAGTCAGATTGGATAATAGAAATGGCATAGAGAAATGCTTCCACATCCTCATCCCTTCTCAAGAGTGCATATGCAACAACATTTTGCTTCCCTTTTTTGTATATGTTTTCAAAGTCATAACCCAACATTTTAGTGACCCATTTTTTTTGCTTTTTTGAAGATAATATTTGTTCCAAAAAGTATTTAAGACTATCATGATTTGTTTTTACCTTGAAGTGTCTTCCCATTAGGTAAGGGCGCCATTGCTTCGGGCATGTAGTATTGCCAACATTTCCTTCTCATAAATAGGTTTGTGTAAATACTTTTCCTTGATTGGACAATTTTCAAAAGAAATGGGTCTTCCTTATTGCATCAAAACAACACCAATTCCATTTCCTAAGGCATCACATTCCACCATAAAGGTTTTTGTGAAGGATGGAGTAGCTAAGACCAGAGCTCGACACATTGCCTCTTTAAGATGTTCAAAGGACTTAGTTTCTTCTAGAGTCCAAAAAAATGCATCTTTCTTTAGTAATTTTGTTAGAGGTGCTGCTATTTTCCCATATTTCTTAACAAACTTGTGGTAATATCTTGTCAACGTAAGATATCCTCGAATATGCTTTAGGGTTTTGGGGATTTTCCATTCCTTAATGGCTTTAATTATGTTAGGATCTTTAACACCATCATGAGATACAATATGACCCAAATATTCCACCTCCTATACCCCAAAGAAACATTTGGAGGTATTTGCATACAATTGTTTCTCCTCCAATAGCTTGAGCACCATGTCAAAATGTTGAACATGATCCTTCCAAGACTTGTTGTAGATTAATATATAATAAAAAACACTAATATAAATTTTCTAGGGAAAGGTTTGAAAATGGGATACATCAAACCTTGAAATGTGGAAGGTGCATTAGTAAGGCCAAAAGGCATGACCAAAATTCCTAATGACCTTCATGGGTTTTGAATATTGTTTTTGGAATTTCTTCAGTCTTCATTCTAATTTGACGATATCCTGAATGAAGATCCAACTTGGTGAAGTAAATTTCTCCATGTAATTTATCCAACAATTGATCAATGCCAGGAATGCGAAATTTATCTTTAATAGTGAGCTTGTTCAACTCCCTATAATCCAGACACATATGCCATGATCCATCCTTCTTGTGTACCAATACTACTTGAGTAGAGAAAGAGCTTTGGCTTGGTTGAATTATACCCACCTCTAACATTTTTGCAACCATATGTTCAATTTCACATTTTTGGGCATAGGGATATTTGTAAGATCTGATGTTTGGAGGAACACTTCTTGGAATAAATTGAATAGCATGATCATGATCACAAATAGGTGGGAGGCCTTTGGGAGTCTCAAATACCTTGGAATGATTGTCCAAAATTCTTTTGAGATCTAGAGAAACAAATGATTTCGATGTTTGAACATCTAGTGAACATAATTGTGAAATTAAGCCTCGTTATTATTTCTTCAAAATATTTTCCATGCCATTAGAGATAATTATCTTCCTCGGTTTCCCCTTGATGCCCCTTAATTCAATTTCCTTTCCTTCCCAAGAAAATTTCAAGAAAAGTTCTTGAAAATTAAAAGCTATCATCCCCAAAGATTGTAACCATTGGACTCCTAATACAAAATCAACACCACCAATTTGTTGGAGGGAAATGTTCCCCTAGGGCTTTTTGGGTTGAAACCCTAACAGACTGAAAGTTATCTATTCAAAGAAACACACATTCACACAACCATTATGCTATTATAAGCAAATTCTATTGTAAAGGGGACGTACCTTAGGTCCTACATTTGAGAAGGCCCTTAGGGTCCAAACCCTTCTTGGAGTTCCCTTCTTCTCTTTTGTCCTGCAAAACAACCAATTCCAAAGAACACAATAGTATATGGACAAAACCTTATAAAGAAACCATCTTCATGTTATAAATAAAGGTAGTTAGTTATGAAATCCAAACAACCATTTACATATGAATTCTAAACATGAATATCATAAACATAAAGAAGATTCATATCAGGAACCAAGACATGTGTTTCTTTTATTATAGACAAATAAAGTACATAAAAAGGAATAATTTCACCTGAGTCACCTTCAGCAGGCTCCAAGCAAAGCTTCCTTCCGGATCCGTTCCAGCCTCAAGCCTTTAACAAACTCCTTCCATGCCTTACTCCATGATGTCATAAATGGTGGATGAGCATCAACACACAAGGAAACAAGGGTTTCCTGTACAAATGGGGGAAGTGCAGAAGGCACAAGGGACTTCAGACCTGGTCAAGGGAGAAATCTCAGCATAATAACCTTTTCCTCTCTTCTCTCCTCCCTTAGGCCTTCCCATTGAGGTCTTTTTATACCTCTCCCAAAGTAGTTTTTTAGTTGGGAGTTGGTTGGGAACAGTTGGGCCACGGGCACTAACAGGTGATCAGCAGGTAAAACCCGCGATCTCCACCTGAAAATAAGGAGTTTTATATTTTTTTAAGTGTTTTAATACATATACGCGGGTTGGGTATACACAGACCCACGTATACACACGTTTAACTCAGGGAAATGTCGCGTATAAGGGATAAAACACTGTTTTTTAAATTTTAGGACCAGGTCTGGAAGGAGGGGTTGCCCTAGGCCATGAGTGCAGCATCACAAACCATAAGAGTGAGATTTGGAGCTATAACACCATTGGAATGGAAAGCATTGGACTATTCAATATATATTCCCCATGCTTATATTGATATTATGGCACTTCCCTAGGCAATTTATAGTTCCTCCATTTGAAACCATCACTTGACACTCTGGTGCTAGATATAGATAATAATTCAATTCCTTGGTTATCTCACAATGAATAAACTTAGAGGTACTACAAGAATTGATCAACACTAATCGATCAACTCTATTACTTTTTTTCTCTTGATATATCCTTCTATCTTGAGAGTTTGAGGAGTGGTAATTCCTGCCAATGCATTACAAGATATGGTCTGATTCATTTCTTCTTTCTCCGGGGTTGGTTCCTAGTGTATATCCTCTTCTTTTGATGTTTCTTGTTCCTTTTCTTCCTCCTCTTCACAATATATGTAAAATAATTTCTTCTCAGCACACTTATGACCCTTAGTTTATTTTCTATCATAACTATAAAAAATCCCTTTTTCTCTTGTGGGAGACTAGGAGCAACAACACTTCCATCTTTATAGTTGTGAGTGGTAGACTTCCTTGTTGCCATAATTTTGCTTTCAACTTTTCTTGCCACCTGAAATGCCTTCTCCAATGAATTATATTCCCAAAGGCATACCTCATGTTGGATGTTATCCTTTAAACTATGAAGACATCAATCCTATGCTCCTCTGGAATATCATTTACCTTGATATTGAATCTTTGGAATTCCTCAATGTGCTCCGCCATTGAACCCTTTTGTTTGAGATTTATCAATTGTCTAAAGAAGGTATTACTCTTTGTGTCCTCATAATGTGATACCAATTCTTCCATAAAAATTATCCAAGTGAGAATTGATTTACAAGAACAAAGCAATCGATACCACACAAACTGATTTTGTTCTAAATATAAAGATGTAGTGCGTACCTTTTGTGTGTGTGTAGAACATCATGTAGATAAAAGAATTGTTCCATCTATAGTATCCATGTTACCATATCCTTACCATCAAACTTCCTGATATTGACTTTTGGAATGTGGTTAGTATTCAATCCACTATTGGAGTCTCTAAAATCATTATTCGTATTCCTTTCGTCCTCATCATGATTTTCATGGAGTACCTTATCACCACTAGGAAGCCTTTATTGCAACAACTTTGTCAAACCTTCCTTCAAACATTCCATGTCCCATTTTATTTTCTTTTCTAAGCCATCAATCTTAGCATTCAATTCATTTTTGGTTTCTCTTTGTGTGAGTGAAATTTGTAGCACTTGGCCCTATAAATTTGATATATTGTGTTGCATTTATTCTTCTTCTTAATGAGTCATAGTAGAGCTTTATGGTTACTTATTGAGTGTATACATTTTTTTGTTTCAAGGCATTTTGGAACTAAATAATGATATCCATGTTTCAATATGCCCTTTAAATCACTTCAAACTGATTTTTCAAACAATAGTTATGCAAATTTAAAATATACACACATTTTTCTTATTTTTGGAGCTTGATATTGAAACTATTGTATCTATGTAATTTTGGCTCTCGAAGGTTTGACATTTCATCCCATGGTATCCCTATGAATCTTATTTCCAATGCCACAAGTCAATTTGAGATTGGATTCTTCAAGGTAAAGTTATGCCCAATCTCCCACTATGACCTGTTTATCAAATCGTTCAGTAAGACGAACTTGTACAAAATTCCACATGTCACATTTCAACTTTCATCCCTCAAAATGATACAAGAAAAACTATATTCCATGCACTTTAATTCACTTTTTACGAAATTAAAATCCGATGCTCGTAGAGAAAGATATGAAGATTTTTTGTAGGTCACTTGTTTGAGACAGAATTATGGAGCATGCAAAAACCCGAACTTATTTGGACCATATCTCAAAAAATATAATGAACTAAGATCTCAAAATTTTTACATGAAGTTCCTCAAGATTTCGGCTCTACGTGATAGAAATTTCAGGTTCTAAAGCCTCAAAGAAAGAAATTTATAGCAAAATTTCCAAGATGCCTTGTTTGAAGCAACGAATCCCTAGAATCCAAGGCTTTGATTCCAAATGTTATGTAACTAGATCACAAAATAGAAGAAATAGATCAACAACTTAAAAATAAGCCTCTTTGAGGGGGAAACCTCATTTTACATCAAATAAATGAACAATTCTTAGATGATTCAAATGACAAGACCTCCTTGGTATATATAAGTGTCTAAGGGGTCACAATATAATAAGAAACTACATAACAATAATAATGTAAGGGCATGTTGTGACCACCAACAACCCCCCTACTTCTTTTAGTATTAGCAATAACACTAAAGAAGTGGGGACCCTTAGTAAAAAATCCAAAAAGATTTTATAATTTTTTTTTTGTATTATACTCCTCAAAAATACATCACACGGAGAAGAGTGAAGCATTTCTTTATGAGCACATTAAAACAACTGCGAAGAAGCGGCGCTAAATTCATCACATCGCATACATTAAGAAGCGCCCATAAATGAGAATCTTAAGAAATCTCCAATGGCCGATATGCGACATCGCATATTGCAACGTCGCATAAACAACACACGAATAACTTGACAAATTGCAGCGATCTGCGATCTGCGATCTGCGATGCTGCGATAAATGCGATCTGCGATATATGCGATCTGCGATAAATGCGATCTGTGATAAATGTGATCTGCGATCATGCGATCTGCGATCTTGCGATCTGCGATAAATGCGATCTGCGATCTGCGAGTCACAGAAATTACCCATCGCAAATTTTCCTCGGCTCAGCATTCAAGAAAAGCTGTCCCTAAACCCAAAATTGGGCGCACGCCTTAAAGAAAATTAATGAATGTACGCCAAGGTATTCATGAAGGACAGTTTTGTGTTTTTCGAAGAGTCAGTTCACTGTGGGTGTCATGATTTTACACATTCATAGAACTTGGAGCTTTCATGTCAAAATTTATTATCATTATTTTTTCCTTTGCGTGAACTGCAGGAAACATCTAAGGAGAAAGGGAAAGTGCCAATGCTCGGAGAACAGGGAAGAGATGCCCTCATAAACGGATACCGCATGCAACAGAAACGCATATTTCAGAGTGTTACTGAACAGATGCTGATATCAATAGGCGATTCGACACTCAAGGTCAAAAAACTCACAAAAGCAGCATGTTTGCAAAATTCCGAAGCTCATGCCCGGTAAAGGAAAAAGTGCTAAAGGCGGAAAACGCACCAAAAAGGCCCAGATCAAAGAACGGAGGCAGTTTTTGATGCGCGATTAGCGCCTAGCGCTAATCGCGCATCGCTAAGAAAATTGTTCAGAAAGCAAAGTCCCTAACTTGCTCAGTCATCCGCGAGTCCGGAAGCCGAGATAGCAAAAGCAGAGGCAGTTTGAGAGGAATCTGGGTTGTTACCAAGCATACACGCAGTAAATTCGCCCAACCAGAAGATGATTCTCAAAAATATCTTCTAGTTTACTAAAAAGAGGTGCCAGCGCTTGCCATTTCTATTTTCTTAGCTCAAACAAAAGCAGAAGACGACCAGCCGACTCTTCCCAGGCAAATGTTGCATGCTCGCAACGCTAAGGAGCAAATGCAGAAATAGTTAGAAATTAGATTCAATTTTTAGAAATAAATTTGCTTAGATAAAGGGCGGTCATTTAAACCGTATCCGAAATTTAAGTAATTAAGTTATTTAGTTAGCAGTATTTAAACCCTTCTCATGCATTTAGAGAAGGGTCCGGAAATTTGTCAAAAACTTGTCCTCAGAACGTGCACTTCTGCACCCTAAGAGGAGGTTTTAATGAATGAATGGATCAAGGTTTATTAATTTTTGCATTTGATATCTGCTACTGATGTTGCACTTCTGTACTCTTGGTAGATATCAGAACAAGGAGAGATAAATCATTATTACTTGAAGCTTATGAGTAGGACCAGTCATAAATGGTACTTTTATCTCTTGGCTATTTCTGCTTATATTCTTAAAGTGATATACAGTTTTTAGTTGTTTATATGTTATTGCATGAATATGTGAATTACCATTTGGCATTTTTGTACGGTGGAGTCATTTATTTATGTTTGATATATGAAAAACTTATCATGCGATATGTTGTTCACAACTATTTTGCCTAACTTTTTATGCAAAGTGGTTCATCTTAATTGATTTCCATTCTTATGATAGCTGAATGATCTTTATTACCAGTTATTGTTTGAAATCTCTTTAGATCGCATAATAGAAGAAATACACCCCGGGTTAGCATAGATTAGATGTGTTGTTTTCATTAGATTACAATAGCATAGAATTAGATTAAAGTAGCTTAGATTAGAACTCTTAGATCAACATCATCCAACTTTGCACACACACACACCCTTAGATTGGGAAACTGGTCCCATTATCCCTAGTCGGACCCGCTATACCAAACGGATAAGGAGCTGCCAACCAAGGTCCGGACTGGGTGGGTATCCCCCTTGTTGTCAACCTGATTTTCGGGGTTTCAACATATTTGGCGCTAGAAGGAGGGGCTGAACTATGAATGGCACTTAAATCAAAATCTAAATACCATTCTGAGAGTAAATCGCCCTTATCATCTCCCCCAACTTCTCCAGTATATTTAAATCCAGAGTCGGAAGTCACTCGAGTATCAATCGCTGCTACACACCCTGATATTTCAGAACAATTTACCATTAAACCTCCTGGAGTCGAATCTCTGATTCACAAACTTCAGGGATTTTCCATTTCTCCTCAAAGGTCTGATAAATCTCAAGGCAGTGTGACTTCACAGTACAATCCTGCTCATCCCCTAGCTAGATTGAAAAGTAAAAAATTTGGCATCCAGCCAATTGAGTTGCCTCTTCCCACCAAGAAAAGAGCGAGGAAATCACCACAAGAGTCTGATAGTGAGACTCTTTCGTCTGCATCACCCATTTCAACTACCTCACTGCGAAGTCAACCACCCACACCTCCATTCCAAACCATCATTCATCCATCTACCACAATCCCTCTTCAATCATCCACGATCATAGTATCCTCATCTTCCCAACCACAGAGATCATCACCTGCACTTTTCTCTACTAGCAACTCAACGATGGCCCAATCTCCATGGAACAACCCTGGGGCAGTCTTGATGCCTGCGCCCTTGAGCCCAATACCGGCCCATCCTGAGAAATGGATGCCTAAATTCAATCCAGAAGTAGGCATGCTAGCAGAAGAACACATAAACAATTTCATGCTTTCTATCAATCTCAACGGAGTTACTAATGAAGATGCTGTTGTTTGGCTTTTTCCCTACACACTGCAAGGAACAGCCGGGTCATGGTATTTTTCATTACCTTCCGGGTCTATCACAAGTTGGGATATCTTCCACAATCAGTTCCTTATCAATTTTGGTGATGACAGATCAACAACAACATTAATCAATGACCTATCCAATCTTAAGGCCCAAGCTAAAGAACCGGTCAAAGATTTCGATTTACGGTTCAATAAGATTCTCAACAAAATTCCTACTGCTTCCCAACCCAGCGAAGAAGTACGATGTGAATGGTATATTACTGCTTTACCATCAAACATAGCAATCTTCATGGATAGAGAAAATAAAACAACCTTAGTTGAAAACATGACAGAGGCGATAGCAGTAGAGAAACACGTAATAGCCCTGGAAAAGAGATCCGCGATAGAGGAACGAAAGTCCAAAAAAGTCACCTTCAAGGAAGATTCCAAGAAGAAACAAACAAAAGACCCTTTCGATTTGGAAGGATTGCAGAAAGTATTAAAGACCATGTCTAATGAGATGATTGACATAAAAAAACAAGTAGCAGAAACTTCTTTAAAAAAGCCCTACAGAACTTTTAAAAGAGGTCCTTCAACGGATGCAAAACCACCCAATGCCATCTCCAATGCTGAAACTAAGGAAGAGGAAGAAGAAGAAAGTGCCACTGAAGGGCAAACCGATGACGAAGAAGTTGTGGAATTACAAGGAATGTGGGATTTCATCCTCCCACAAGAAGAAGATCAAGAAGTATTTCCGGTTAGCACACGAAGCAAAAATCAGCTTGATCCTCCCCAAACTACCCCTAAGCAGAAGGGCGCAAGCCCCACAACAAAAGATAAAGTCACAACAAAGAAAACAACAACTAAAGCGACTCAATCTAGCCCGGTCCGAGCAGATCAAACAACTCCATCAAAAACACTCATAGTGTCGGATGAAATGGAGTACAATATTGTAGATGACATGAAAAAGACTAGGGCTAATATTACCCTTTATGAATTGAGCAAATTGAAGCATCAACAGAAGATAATGATGAAAGAATTACATGCTGTGCCTATTGTACCTTTGCCTGCCGCTGTACTCTCTCAAGCTTCCCATAACATGGGAAGACCTCCAACTAACGCGATCAATAAGATTGATCCAAATGATATCGCCTTAATTGGAGGAAGAACAAGATCTCACACTCCCCCGTTTCTTCTCACTTACGAGATTTTCAACAAAAATGTGCACAATTGTTTGGTAGATTCTGGTGCTTCTTTGAATATTTTACCTAGATCAATATGTGCTAAGCTAAATGTTCAACCACAAAAATCCGCAGTGTGTATAGTTCAGCTTGATCGATCTCAAGTCGAAGTGATTGGTGAAATTAATCAAGTAACCATAAGATTGTCATCTAAACCGAAGGTATGTCAGGTTATTGACATTCTAGTGGCCGATATCCCAGAATTCTATGGATTAATTCTTAGCAGGGATTGGTCCGAGAAACTCCACGGATACTTTGCAACCAACTGGTCACACATGTGGTTACCCTACAACGGTAAACCGAATCAGATAAAGGTTGAACGAGAGTTACACCAGAAGTACATAGTAACGGAATTAGAGGGAGAAAATGAAGCAGTATCGTATAACAGCAGTATCATAGGCAATTACTCGGTAGATTCTTTTCTCGGTAATTTCAATGCTCACCCATCACCTTACTTAGAAAATTCAGTTTTGTCCCAAGTCGAAATTTTTTCCCAAACTGATAGTTCAAAGTGTGTTAATTTTGTAGATGAACCTGTAAATACATCTTTGTTTTGGAAATTATATTTCGATGGCTCTAAATCTAACGAAGGAGCAGGAGCAGGATGCGTTCTGATTAGTCCAGAAGGAAACAAGACCATGCTTACATGCATACTCAAATTCAATTGCACAAACAATACAGTAGAGTATGAAGCCTTGGTACAAGGCCTATACAAAGCAATCAGGTTAAAAGTCAAGTATCTTCAGGTCTTTGGAGACTCTGAGATTATCGTCAAACAGGTACGTAACACTATACATTGCCTATCAGGTCATTTAAAACACTATCAATCTTTAGTACAAGATCTGACTGAGCATTTCATAGCATTTAATATCTCTTCAATCCCGAGACTCCAAAACGCAAGCGCAGACCTTTTGGCTAACGTAGCCTCTAGGCTTATTCCCTCCGAAGATTTTAGTCTAGATAGATTCTCAATAGAATTAATCTTTAGACCATCCATCCTTGACAACATTACAAATTGGAGAGTATTCAATGACGATCCTGATATTGTAAATTTCCTAACTTCTGAAGGATCCTACTCCAATCAGATAATTGACGAAGACCATCACGATCGACAAACACAACAAAATAGCACTGATAATGCTATACCTAAATCGGTGGTTAAGTTAGAAGACTTGTACGATTTGAAAAATCGGTTTAAAAGGTCTACCAATTCAAAGCTCTACAGTTCAACTCTGAACTACGAATTAGTAAACCTAGGAACCGATGATAAACCACAAAACGTTAATCTAGGCATAGGCCTGGCCCCTGAAGAAAAACTAGTGTATATTCGTCTTTTGAGACAATATAAAAATGTTTTTGCCTGGAATTACGATGAGCTGAAGACGTACGAAACTTCTATCATTCAACACACTATTCCTATGATTGACAACAAAAAACCTGTCCAACAGAAACTGAGAAAGATCCACCCCAATTTAGAAAATCAGATAAAAACTGAGCTAAATAAGTTATTAAAAGCCAGAATAATTTTCCCCGTCAGACATTCCAAATGGGTCTCCAATATGGTACCCGTTAGAAAGAAAAACGGAGATATTAGAATCTGTATCGATTTTCGGAATCTTAACAAAGCCTGTCAAAAAGACAATTTTCCTCTTCCACCTATGGAACATATATTACAGGTAGTAGCAGGCTCAGAACTGATGTCTTTCTTGGACGGATTTTCACGATATAATCAAGTGCTGGTGCATCCCAATGATCAGTTGAAAACCACATTCAAAACTAAATGGGGCACATACGCATATCAGAAGATGCCATTTGGTTTGATTAATGCCGGCGCTACATTTCAAAGAGCCATGGACATCGCATTTAAGGGTCTAGTCAACAAATCTGTAGTGATTTATTTGGATGATATAACAGTGTATTCCAAGAAGCGAAGCGACCATCTCAGAGATTTAAAACAAATTTTTCAACGATGTTTAAGGTATGGGATTTCACTTAACCCAAAGAAATCTTTTTTCGCATTAAGTGAAGGAAAACTTCTAGGATTCATAGTGTCAAAATCCGACATTCACATTGATCCTGACAGAATCAAAGAAATCTCTGAAATATCCCTACCTCATAATAAAAAAGCCATGCAATCTTTCCTTGGTCAAATCAATTTTGTAAAGAGATTTGTACCAGATTTTTCACGAATTGTGTCTCCTTTGCAAACCATGATTAAAAAGAATTCAATTTTCAAATGGGGTCAAGATGAACATGAAGCATTCAACCTGATCAAACAAGCTATTATTAATGCTCCATCTTTAGCAACCCCGAATTTTTCAGAATCTTTTGTTTTATACACATTTGCCTCAGAGAAATCATATGCTGCGATTCTAACCCAAGCAAATCAAGAAAAAATAGAAGCTCCAATTGCGTTTTTTAGCTCAAATTTACAAGGTGCTGAACTCAATTATTCAGACGTAGAGAAACAGGCCTATGCTGTTTTCAAAGCGGTCAAATATTTCAGACCTTTCTTACTCAAAACCCATATTAAGATCATAGTACCGTTTCCAGCGGTAAGAAATCTTCTAGTACAGAAGGATATGGGTGAGAAAAGAGCAAATTGGATCACTGCTTTACAGGAATACGATCTTGAGATTAAAACAACAAACATTGTAAGAGGTCAAGGCTTCTGCAAATGTTGGCTGGAGCATCGCAAATCCCTGAAATTTCATCCGAAGAGGTACAAATGTATGAGGTAAGCCTAAACGATGCAGAATCATTGTATGCTGATATCATTTATTATCTTAAGATCAGGTATGTTCCATCGCACCTGGATCACACTAAGAAAAGAGCTCTGAGATTGAAAGCTAAACAATATCAGCTCATAAATGATATTCTTTTTAGAAAGAATTATGATTCTGTTCTTCTTAGATGTCTTGAAAAAACTGAAGCCGAAAAAGTTTTGCAGGAACTCCACGATGGACCAGCAGGCGGACACTATGCTGGGGATGCTACTGCACATAAAATTTTACGTGCAGGATATTACTGGCCTACGCTGTTCAAAGATTCACACAGTTACGTGAGGAAATGTCAAGTCTGCCAAACAACTGCTAGAAGACAAAAGAAGACATCCCTTCTACTACAACCGGTAAACATCGAGCAACCATTCAGCCAGTGGGGCTTGGACATAATAGGTGAGATCGTTCCTCACTCTTCTAAGCAGCATAGATACATCCTCACGGCAACATATTATTTTACTAAATGGGTAGAGGCAATTCCTCTCAAGACAACTAATTCTGAAAATATTATCGAATTCATAGATCAATTTATAATCACTAGGTTTGGATTGCCAACGGCTTTAATGTTCGATAATGCATCATACTTTTCTGGAAATGCAATGATTGAGTTTGCACTTAAAAGAGGATTCAAACTAAAATATTTGGCCAATTACTATCCGCAAGGTAATGGGTTAGCTGAGTCAACAAATAAAAACCTAATCAGGATTATTAAAAGAACAGTTGACCAGAACCAAAAGAATTGGCATAAAGCTTTGATAAATGCTTTATGGGCAGATAGAATAACAAAAAAAGCTTCGATCGGCACTTCCCCCTTTAATTTAGTTTATGGGAAAGAAGCGGTTCTTCCAACTCACTTAGTCATTCCCTCTTTGTCTTTAATACAATACATTGATGAAGTACCTACTTCCTCCATACAACTAAGACAAATGGAAATAATTAAATTAGAAGAACAGTGAGAACAAGCTAAGAGAACCCATGCTCACCATCAAGCGCTAATAAAATCCTCTTTCGATTCAAACAAAATGACCAGATTTTTTTTTTTCAGATGGGAGATTTAGTTTTAAAATGGGATAAGGCTCATGAAGAAAAGGGCAAACATACAAAATTTCAAAAGATGTGGCTTGGTCCTTTTCAGATTGTTGAAGTCATAGGTCCATCAACGTTTGTCTTATAGGATCTAGCAGGTAGAAGGGATTCTTTGCCTGTTAATGGTCAAATCCTTAAAATATATTTTCCATAGAAGATTATTCTTCTATTTTGTAGAGTAGTTTTGTCTTTTCTTTTTTCCCTTTTCATAATAAAACCGGTTGTTAATGGTTACTATCGGTATTCGCGAAAAGACACCAATTCTCTTTCAGATTTTGAGCTTTTCGCTTGTATAAATAGAAATTTTTTGAAAATCTGATCTTTATTATTGACAGATACAGTTAAAAACCTTAGCCTAGATATGATATTAGTTTCAACTTCAAAAATTTTGATGAAAGCAACCTTTAGCGAAGGAATTGTTTTATATCAGCACAATGAAAGGTATCAATAACAAAATAAAGATTCTCTGTAAAACTGCTGTTTTCAAACTCTATTATTGTCGTCCAGAGCTTTCTTAAGGAAAACAATGATATCCTCCCTGTTAAAGAAAATCGCAGCATTCAGAGGGACAATCCAAGAAACACTATATCTCAAAGAATAAGAGGTCTCATCATGAGCCGGCTTATCATGATCACAGATATTATAACTTTGCTGACTTTGCCAAACACTGTCCATCAAAACAGGGCAATGACTCAAGATTATTGAAATCAAAAGACAAGGGGTCTCATCACGAGCCAGCTTGTTCAGCAAAAGTGTAAATCAAGTGAATGACTGTGTCATAATTTGGCTACCAAACCAAGACATTGTTCTTTAAGAATAAAAAAGGAAAAAGTGTCAAAATGGATTTTTCTTTGAGGGTTGTAGGTAACCTTAAACAGGATAAAGGATCATTGCTGGGTAACAGGTAACCCTGTCGAGGCTATGGACGCCTGCTGGCAGCAGAGGCTCTACCTACGGCAAACGAGCATATTTTAAGGCTAGCACACAGAGAAGACTTTATTTTATCTTTACATGACCAAGTAATGGCCGATATAGATACAAGGACAAGCCTGAGGAAGCAAACAATTAGAAAAGAAAGAAGTTGAAACAAAATATCATTGATAGAATGAGGCATAATGTACTCTATCTGTCCATAACAAAGTTTAGATTTATGACAATTTTTCTGTTTTGGAAGTTTAAAGAATTCAATAGAAAAGCAGAGATAACTGGTTCTTCCAAGTGAATCGCCATTGTTGTGACCACCAACAACCCCCCTATTTCTTTTAGTATTAGCAATAACACTAAAGAAGTGGGGACCCTTAGTAAAAAATCCAAAAAGATTTTATAATTTTTTTTTATATTATACTCCTCAAAAATACATCACACGGAGAAGAGTGAAGCATTTCTTTATGAGCACATTAAAACAACTGCGAAGAAGCGGCGCTAAATTCATCACATCAAATACATTAATAAGCGCCCATAAATAAGAATCTTAAGAAATCTCCAATGGCCGATATGCGACATCGCATATCGCAACGTCGCATAAACAACACACGAATAACTTGACAAATTGCAGCGATCTGCGATCTGCGATGCCGCGATGCTGCGATAAATGCGATCTGCGATATATGCGATTTGCGATAAATGCGATCTACGATATATGCGATCTGCGATCATGCAATCTGCGATCTTGCGATCTGCGATCTTGCGATCTGCGATAAATGCGATCTGCGAGTCACAGAAATTACCCATCTTAAATTTTCCTCGGCTCAACATTCAAGAAAAGCTGTCCCTAAGCCCAAAATTGGGTGCACGCCTTAAAGAAAATTAATGAATGTACACCAAGGTATTCATGAAGGACAGTTTTGTGTTTTTCGAAGAGTCAGTTCACTGTGGGTGTCATGATTTTACACATTCATAGAACTTGGAGCTTTCATGTCAAAATTTATTATCATTATTTTTTCCTTTGCGTGAACTGCAGGAAACATCTAAGGAGAAAGGGAAAGCGCCAATGCTCGGAGAACAGGGAAGAGATGCCCTCATAAACGGATACTGCATGCAACAGAAACGCAGATTTCAGAGTGTTACTGAACAAATGCTGATATCAATAGGCAATTCGACACTCAAGGTCAAAAAACTCACAAAAGCAGCATGTTTGCAAAATTCTGAAGCTCATGCCCAGTAAAGGAAAAAGCGCTAAAGGCGGAAAACGCACCAGAAAGGCCCAGATCAAAGAACGGAGGCAGTTTTTGATGCGCGATTAGCGCCTAGCACTAATCGCGCATCGCTAAGAAAATTGTTCAGAAAGCAAAGTCCCTAACTTGCTCAGTCATCTGCGAGTCCGGAAGCCGAGATAGCAAAAGTAGAGGCAGTTTGAGAGGAATCTGGGTTGTTACCAAGCATACACGCAGTAAATTCGCCCAACCAGAAGATGATTCTCAAAAATATCTTCTAGTTTACTAAAAAGAGGTGCCAGCGCTTTCCATTTCTATTTTCTTAGCTCAAACAAAAGCAGAAGACGACCAGCCGACTCTTCCCAGGCAAATGTTGCATGCTCGCAGCGCTAAGGAGCAAATGCAGAAATAGTTAGAAATTAGATTCAATTTTTAGAAATAAATTTTCTTAGATAAAGGGCGGTCATTTAAACCGTATCCGAAATTTATGTAATTAAGTTATTTAGTTAGCAGTATTTAAACCCTTCTCATGCATTTAGAGAAGGGTTCGGAAATTTGTCAAAAACTTGTCTTTAGAACATGCACTTCTGCACCCTCAGAGGAGGTTTTGATGAATGAATGGATCAAGGTTTATTAATTTTTGCATTTGATATCTGCTACTGATGTTGCACTTCTATACTCTTGGTAGATATCAGAACAAGGAGAGATAAATCATTATTACTCGAAGCTTATGAGTAGGACCAGTCATAAATGGTACTTTTATCTCTTGGCTATTTCTGCTTATATTCTTAAAGTGATATACAGTTTTTAGTTGTTTATATGTTATTGCATGAATGTGTGAGTTACCATTTGGCACTTTTGTACGGTGGAGTCATTTATTTATGTTTGACATATGAATAGCTTATCATGCGATATGTTGTTCACAACTGTTTTGCCTAACTTTTTATGCAAAGTGGTTCATCTTAATTGATTTCCATTCTTATGATAGCTGAATGATCTTTATTACCAGTTATTGTTTGAAATCTCTTTAGATCACATAATAGAATAAATACACCTCGGGTTAGCATAGATTAGATGTGCTGTTTTCATTAGATTACAATAGCATAGAATTAGATTAAAGTAGCTTAGATTAGAACTCTTAGATCAGCATCATCCAACTTTGCACACACACACACCCTTAGATTGGGAAACTGGTCCCATTATCCCCAGTCGGACCCACTATACCAAACGGATAAGGCGCTGCCAACCAAGGTCCGGACCGGGTGGGTATCCCCCTTGTTGTCGACCCGATTTTCGGGGCTTCAACAGGGCACAATAATAAAAATAGTGGGCTTTTATGGGGCTACATGGGAACAACGATAACAATAACAGAGCTACACTAGTATTATAGGGACCTAACAAACACATTTGTAGGAATGTTGCACATAACATAGCTTTTCATCCCAAAGCTTAGAATGCTTGATGTAGTATCCTTGGAGCATATGCACTATCATTCTATTCACCACCTTTGTCTGTCCATCAATCCATTGATGAATTGATGTGTTCATCTTTAGCTTAGTGTCCATTAATCCCCAAGAACTCGACTAAAATGCCCTAATAAAACAAGAATATTGATCTGATACAATAGATGTGGGTAAGCCAAAATGGACCCATACATGTTGAAATAACATGTGTGTGGTTTATTAAGTTATTAATTGCTTCTTACAAGGCATTAAAATGCACATCTTGTTGAACCTATCCACTACTAGATACAAGTAACCATGTTCCCTTCTAGACATTGGTAACCCTCCCATAAAATCCATAGACACACTTTCCCATGGATGGGAAGGTACAAGAAGCGGTGTATACAAACCCACTTTTCATATTACTTGGTTTACTAGTAGCACACATAAAACATCATTTTACATACTTGGATACAATTTCATGCATCTAAGGCCAGTAGCAATACCTTTGCAGTTGAACCACTATTTTACCTACCAAAAAATGTCCAGAAATAAGAGAAGTATGAGCTTCCCTAATGACATGAATTCTTTCATACATGAGAATGTACAATTTACCAAGATGATATAGTAATTTGTTGTGCATGTGATCATTTAATTCTTCTGCATAATTATCATGATTTAATGCTTCATATATATCCTTAAAGTCTTCATCTTTAGCATATTATTCAACATAATTATCACGAGCTAAAAATTTGTGTTGTAAAACAATGGATGCATTTATATGAGGTCTACACAACATGTCAACAACTTTATTTTGTGTACCCTTTTTATATCTGATGACCAAGTGAAATTGTTGTTAAAATATCATCCATGTAAAGTTTTTTTATTCTTGTGTCTTTGTTTGTGAGTGAAGATACTGTAATGGTTGATGATCAATGTGTATGATTTTTTCTTGTTGGCATTATGGCACATGTTTGGCACTATGGCACAGGTGTTGTCCTTGATGGCAACTCACTCAAAAAGGCAGATCACAGTTCAGGCTCTTAGAATGAAAGAAAATGAGGTATACATAGGTTCATCTTGACAAAGTCGCATATACATGCGGGTCTACCGATCAGAAGGCGCGTATACGTATGCACGCACTTTCATGCAAAGAAAAGCGCGTACATGTGGAAAATCTTATGGTTGGTCCATGGTATTTAGTCCGACATGTTTGAACCTATGGTTTTTGATCCTTGGTATTGCTTTCTAAGTATTAAACCTAGGTATTGGGTCCCTAGTATTGGATCTCTATGGTTTTGGACCATGGTTTGAGTAAGGCCTAGACTATAAAAAGGGAAGGAGATCATTTGGCAAGGTATGAACTTATGCATTGAATATCTGATGAGGAGAAAGATCTGGAAGATTGGTGATTGGTTGGTGAGACATAGCTGAACCTAAATCAAGGAGGAACCTAAACATTACAAGATGGTTAAGTTCTATTGATGGGTCACGATCTCAAGGCTTGAATAGTAGTATCATTGTGTGATTTTGATCTGTTATATTCAGCACATGATTAGATCTATAAAACTGATAATTTGGGTATAATTGACGTCTGAGGATAAATTATCTTTTATAGATCTGTACGCAGGTTCGGCATGGTAAAGGTGCATATACACGCAGGTTAAGCAAGTGAAGACTGCGTATACGCTGGTTGGTTTTGGCATAGCTGCGTCTGTACGCAGGTTTCTATTGGTGAAGTAGTGTACGCCTCTTGAAATATGTTTTAGCTACCTATGTTTATTGTTGTAGTGTTCTGGGTTTAGAATTGGTGTCTGGTTACTGGTACTGTTTTTCTGGTTACAACATTCTAAGAAGTTATTGGTTGATTTAGTATTTTGTGCAAAGAAGACTGGTTGTTGCAGATCTATTAGATGTTTGATTGATATTCATTGATCCAGTCTGAAAATTTATGAAATGCGGTCCCTGGAAGAAAAGAGAAGGTAGAAGCCTTCTGTAGGTCAGCACCTACGAACTAGTACCTCAGCTAGTACAAGAGCTAAGGCGGTTGTAGCTCCCTTCCAGGAGAAACTGGAGAAGGAGAGAAGGTTGTAGCCTTCTACAGGTTGAAGCCTGCATACTGGTATAAGTCTGCACCAGTATAGAAACATTGTAAAAATAAGTTTCTAATTGAAAGAAGATAGAGACGCATTGCAACAGGTGGTTTTCACGCACATTGGGTTTCCACCTTATATCTGGTGTTCTTATGTGTGATTGCCTATTATGTTTTACTGTTCTTGGTTACTGTTCATATGTTTTGATGCACAGATTAATGATTAACATCTAAAGAATGATCTAACTTACAAGTCTGCTCATATACATGTGTTTCCTTAACTGAAGTTGCGTACATACGCGGTATTTTCTAACCGAAGTAGCGTATACAAATTTAATTGTGAAATGAAAAATAATTGATCTGATAATACTGATTCACCCCCCCCCCCCTCAGTATTATTTCCAACAATTGGTATCATAGCAGGTCCTTCTGAAGAAGCTTGATCGCTTGAAGGAAGATCTATCATCATCAGCAACTACGAAAAAGAAGCATCAATCAGGCCACTGATTTTTTATGGAAGCAACTTCATCTATTGGAAGGTAAGAATCACTGCTTATCTTCAATCTCTTGGTACAGAAGTTTGGGATATTGTGGAAATAGGATACACTTTTCCATCAGCAAGTCCTACAGATACGCCTGGTAAGAAGTAGTATGAAACAAATGCAAATGCTGTCAATACTCTATTAGGGAGCCTATCTCAGTTAGAATTTGTCAAGGTTATGCAGCTCAAAACTGCAAAAGAAATATGGGACAAGATCGTTCTGAGCTATGAAGGAGATGAACAGGTAAAATGAGAAAAACTACAAGCTCTCAAAATTCAATATGAAAACCTCAGAATGTACAATGATGAAAGTGTGGCTAACTATTTCCTACGTATAGATGAGATTGTTAATTGTATGAAAAATTTGGGTGAAGAAATAAAAGAAGTTGTTTTGGTTGAAAAAGTTCTAAGATCTTTGTCTTCTAAGTTTGAATCAAAAGTTTATGCCATAGAAGAAAAACAAAATCTACAGAGCCTTACCATGTCACAGCTACACGGAATCCTAACCGCTTATGAAATGAGAAAGGGGGACCATCAAACAAGAGAGAAGTCACATTCAAAGCCTTAGGAAAAGGTGATGACTCAAGACGTGTCGGAAGAAGAGGAAGAATCAAATTTTGTCAAGAACCTTCAACGGGGTTATGAAAGATTCAGAGGTAAGCTACGTTTCAAATGTTTTGCTTGTGGAAGAGTCGGTCACTATGTTGCAAAGTGTCCTCATAAAGATAAGATCGACAAAGGTAAGGAACCAGTTAGATGGAACAAAAAACAGAATGTAAGTAAGAAGAGCTATTATACACATGAAGACAGTGATGGACTTTCAAATAGCGCTGAAGATGAACAAGGCAATGATTATAGACTTTTGATGGCTTTTGAAGATGATGATTTCTTGGATGCTATAGATGAAGAAAGTCTTTATGAAGAAATTTCTAAACTCAAAATTTTCTTAGAAGAGAAAAATATGATTATAGATACTCTGACATCCCAACTTGCTGAAATGGAGAAACACAATGAAAAGTTAGAATGTGAAATTGTGGGACTTAGAAAGGACATTGAGAAAACGAAAGCTCTTAATCTTAGATTTTCTAAAGGATCTGAAACCTTAGATGAGATTATCAAAGTGCAGCGTTCTCCTCTAATCAAGACAGGTCTTGGGTACACCAAAGAAACATCTCAAGCACAGAAGCCATCTACCTCCAGAAGTTATCTTGAGGCTGCAAGGAGAAGTGAACAGGTTGACAATCAACAGCAAAGGCCCAATGGAGATCACCAGGTAAATCAGGGACAATTTACTTCAAGAATGAACAAAAATCACCAAGTAAATCGAGGGCAATCTACTTCAAGGATGAACAAAATCTACAACCAACCACAGGTAAATCATTCTCAATTTACCTCAAGAATGAATGGCTATTACAATGGAAGGTTTGATGATCGCAGGAATTTCTTCAATGGCCAATGCTTCTCTTGCCATAACTTTGGACATAAAGCAGCTCAATGTGTGGCCTACAAGACCATCATGACCAGAGAAGCACAAAAGCAAAGGAGTGTGACTGGAATCATGAAAAGAACCTACAACAACTTTTCTGCTCTTGAAAATGAAATAGAATGTTCTATTTGTAACAACTTCGGTCATGAAGATTCTGAATGCAGGAGTAGGTTTCAACAAATAACTTAGAAGGAGCAAGCTTCATTAAGTCCCAAAATATGGAGAAAGAAAGAACCGCTACTAGAAATATGTGGGATAGCCTTATATGCGGAAGGACAAGAAAATCAATGGTACATCGACAGTGGATGCTCAAAACATATGATAGGTGATAAAGATAAACTTCAGTCATATAGTGCCTTAGAAAAGGAAAAGAAGGTCTCATTTGGAAATGACACCCCTGCACTCATAAAAGGTAAAGGTTCTGTTCTTTTGAAAGAAAAGGTCAAGGCTGGAAATGTTATGTATGTTGATGGCTTAAAGCATAATTTATTAAGTGTCAGTGAAATGTGTGATCAAGGAAATGAAGTAATATTTCGATCAAATGGATGCATTGTTCGTGAGCTTGATACAGGATAAATAGTGATCAAAGGCATAAGCACTCCAAATAATTTATATATACTCAAAGGAGGACAACAACGATGATATCTAAGCAAGAATGATGAACACTGGCTATGGCACAGAAGATTGGGGCATCTAAACTTCTCATAGATAAGGAAAGCATGCAAGTATTAGGCAGTTTGTGATCTACCTGACATCAGAATTCCAGACAATACAATACGAAAATCATGTCAATTTGGTAAGCAAACCATAACTAATTTCCCTGAGAAGGAAGGATCAGCTAGCAGGCCACTTGAACTTGTCCATACTGATGTATGTGGTCCATCTAGGAAAAGGTCACCTCGAGGAGAAGAATACTTTATATTGTTCATTGACGACTTTTCCAGGATGTGTTGGATAGGACTTATGAAGCATAAAGATGAAGCTTTTGAAAAGTTCAAATCATTCAAAGCCTTGGTGGAAAACGAATCAGATCGCAGGATCAAATACCTCAGGTCTGATCGAGGAGGGGAATTTACCTCGAATGAGTTTTTCGATTTTTGTGAAGAACATGGAATAAGGATGGAATTCTCTACTGTAAGGACTCCTTAGCAAAATGGAGTAGTGGAAAGGATGAACAGAACGGTTCAACAAATGGCTCGTGCTATGCTTGATGAGTCTGGAACTCCCGCAACCTTTTGGGGTGAAGTCGCATTTGTAGCAGTTACTATTCTCAACAAGACAAATGTCCGGGTAAACAACATTTGGACTCCTCACGAACTATGGTATAGTAAGACTCCCACGGTAAAATACCTCAGAATTTTTGGGAGCAAATGCTACATCAAAAATACTGATGAAAATCTTGGCAAGTTTGAACCTAGAACAGATGAAGGCATTCTCCTTGGTTACTCTCCCCACAGCAAAGCATACAAGGGTTACAATAAAAGGCTTGGAAAAATTGTTGAAAGTATTGATGTAGTGGTTGATGAAGAAGAAAGCACTCTTAGGCAGGTAAGATCTGAAGATTTCGAAGATGATGAGGACTATCCATCAACAACAAATCAAATTCATGATGAAGAAGAAACCCATGAGGCACCAGAAGAACAGATAAGGATAGAAGAAAAGACTCCATCCAGGTACGTTTAGAAGAATCATCCAGAATCTCAAATTTTGGGGCAAAAAGAGGCAGGTGTACAGACAAGAAGGACCATTTCAGAAGCTTCAAGCTATCTAGCATTGCTCTCCTCCACTGAACCACAAAATGTAAGAGAGGCATGCAAAGATGAATGCTGGGTAAAAGCCATGGAGGAAGAACTTGAGCAGATCGAAAAGAATAACACTTGGGAGTTGGTTCCTAGACCAAAAGATAAGAATGTCATAGGAACAAAATGGATATTCAAAAATAAGCTGAATGAAAATGGAGATGTGATTAGAAACAAGGCCAGACTTGTTTGCAAAGGGTATGCTCAACAGGAAGGCATTGACTTTGAAGAAACTTTTGCACCAGTTGCCAGACTAGAGGCCATAAGGATGTTCCTTGCTCTTTCTAGCTTTCAGAAGTTCAAAGTATTTCAAATGGACGTGAAGTCTGCTTTTCTAAATGGAGACTTGGATGAAGAAGTGTATATTGAGCAACCAGATGGGTTTATCCTTGGAAATGATCCAAAGCTTGTATGCAGACTCAAAAAGGCTCTCTATGGCCTTAAACAGGCTCCAAGGGCTTGGTATTATCGCTTGGATAAATACCTCCGTCAACAAGGTTTTATAAAAGGATCAACTGATAGCAATCTTTATATAAAAATTGACAATGATAAGTTGCTAATACTTGTTGTGTATGTTGATGATATCATCTTTGGTAGCAATGAAGAAGACATGAGTCAAAATTTTGCCTTAGTAATGCAGAAAGAGTTTGAAATGTCTATGCTTGGTGAGCTCACATATTTTCTTGGTTTACAAGTCCAACAAAACAAAGATGGCATCTTTCTATCACAAACCAAGTATCTCAAGCAAATCTTGAAGAAATATGGGATGGAGGATTCGAAACCAGTATTTACCCCTATGGTGATAGGATGCAGCCTCAGCGCAAATGATTAATCAGTAGCAGTACATCAACCAACCTATAGATCCATGATTGGTAGTCTACTCTATCTAACAGTTACCTGACCAGACATTATGCACGCAGTGGGAATAGTTGGAAGGTTTTAGGAAAATCCAAAGGAAACTCATCTTCTGGCAGTTAAGAGAATTTTCAAGTATCTTCAAGGAACTCAAAACTATGGCTTATGGTATCCTAGAGGTACAGATCTCACACTTCATGCATATACAGATGCGGATTGGGCAGGAAGCGTGGATGACAGAAAAAGCACTAGTGGTGGTGCATTCTTCATGGGTCCTAGATTAGTATATTGGTTCAGCAAGAAACAAAGTTCTATTGCTTTATCTACAACTGAAGCAGAATATGTAGCTGCTACATCTTGCTGCACAAAAATCCTTTGGATGATGCAAACATTGCAAGATCTTCAAATCACTTGTACTCCACCTATCTCCATTTTTTGTGATAATACAAGTGCAATCAGTATCTCAAAGAATCTTGTCATGCATTCAAAGACTAAGCACATACTGATCAAGTATCATTTTCTCCGGGAACAAGTGCTGGAACAAAAGGTCAAATTGGAGTATGTTCCCTCTAAGGAACAAGTTGCTGATATTCTCACCAAACCACTGCCCAGGGAGACATTTGAATACCTCAGACAGAAGCTGGGGGTAGTTGATGCATCATCTTGTTGTTGAATCTTGTCTGTTTCAGAGAAAAATGGTTGTACGCGAGTTGAATGAGGAGGATCCGCGTACATACGCCGGTTTATTAAGATACAGTCGCGTATATGTTGGTTTGAAGAAAAAGCAGTGGGGCTAGGCTCAGGATGAAAAGAGGCTGATATGGGTCTGACAGAGACCATCTGGCACAGGTTCAGGGGGAGCATATATTCTTCTAATAATGCATTGTTGGCATTATCTTGGTTCAAATTCAGTTGGTTTGATTTCAGGTGGAACAGGTGAAGAAGGAGAACATGGGTGCTGGTCTGAATAATGATTGACAAATGCTGCTGATGTTTGTTGTTGATATCTGTCAGAGTCTTGCTGTAGATATTTTGTCTCTATGTCTTATATTTCTTTTATCAAGGTCATGTAACGGCCTATGTTGGTTTCCCCACTATGCCTGGGATGAATGATGGTTGGGTGGATGAGTCAATCCTGGTATATCCCCACTTGGTTGGGAGATGGATGTATGTATGAGTCTTTGGTGATAGGAAGGTTAGTTATAATGTATAAAGTCATGTTTCTTTTGTAGATCATTTTCTTGCAGACCTTGCCTACAGTCAAGGGGAGCTTGGACAACACAGCAGAGCAGAGGATTCAGCATGCATTCAGGGGGATCACATCCCTTTGCCCTTGATGTCAAAGGGTAGAATGTTTTTGAGTGACTTGGGGTTGTCATCAAGTCCAAAGGGGGAGATTGTTGGCATTATGGCACAGGTTTGGCACTATGGCACAGGTGTTGTCCTTGATGGCAACTCACTCAAAAAGGCAGATCACAGTTCAGGCTCTCAGAATGAAAGAAAATGAGGTATACGCAGGTTCATCTTGACAAAGTCACGTATACACGCAGGTCTACCGATCAGAAGGCGCGTATATGTATGCACGCACTTTCATGCAAAGAAAAGCGCGTACATGTGGGAAATCTTATGGTTGGTCCATGGTATTTAGTCCGACATATTCGAACCTATGGTTTTTGATCCTTGGTATTGCTTTCTAAGTATTAAACCCAGGTATTGGGTCCCTAGTATTGGATCTCTATGGTTTTGGACCATGGTTTGAGTAAGGCCTAGACTATAAAAAGGGAAGGAGATCATTTGGCAAGTGATGAACTTATGCATTGAATATCTGAAGAGGAGCAAGATCTGGAAGATTGGTGATTGGTTGGTGAGACATAGCTGAACCTGAATCAAGGAGGAACCTAAACATTTTCGAATTAGTCACCGGAGATTCCACAGTAAGAACATTTTTCTGCCAACGTTTCAAATCCCAACCGGGATCCATCATCAGGACAACTTGAATGCTTGATGGGTCAAGATCTCAAGGCTTGAATAGTAGTATCATTGTGTGATTTTGATATGTTATATTCGGCGCATGATTAGATCTATAAAACTGATAATCTGGGTATAACTGACGTCTGAGGATAAATTATCTTTTATAGATCTGTACGTAGGTTCGACACGACAGAGGCACATATACACGCAGGTTAAGCAAGTGAAGACTGCGTATACGCTGGTTGGTTTTGGCATAGCTGCGTATGTACGCAGGTTTCTATTGGTGAAGTAGCGTACATCTCTTGAAATATGTTTTAGCTGCCTCTGTTTATTGCTGCAGTGTTCTGGGTTCAGAATTGGTGTCTGGTTACTGGTACTGTTTTTCTGGTTACAACATTCTGAGAAGTTATTGGTTGATTCAGTATTTTGTGCAAAGAAGATTGGTTGTTGCAGATCTATTAGATGTTTGATTGATATTCATGGATCCAGTCTGAAAATTTATGAAACATGGTCCCTGGAAGAAAAGAGAAGGTAGAAGCCTTCTGTAGGTCAGCACCTACGTACTAGTACCTCAACTAGTACAAGAGCTAAGGGGGTTGTAGCTCCCTTCCAGGAGAAACTAGAGAACGAGAGAAGGTTGTAGCCTTCTGCAGGTTGAAGCCTGCGTACTGGTATAAGTTTGCACCAGTACAGAAACATTGTAAAAAGAAGTTTCTAATTGAAAGAAGATAGAGACGCATTGCAGCAGGTGGTTTTCACCCACATTGGGTTTCCACCTTATATCTGGTGTTCTTATGTGTGATTGCCTGTTTTGTTTTACTGTTCCTGGTTACTGTTCATATGTTTTGATGCACATATTAATGATTAACATCTGAAGAATGATCTAACTTACAAGTCTACTCATATACGCGTGTTTCCTTAACTGAAGTTGCGTACATACGTGGTATTTGCTAACTGAAGTAGCGTATACAAATTTAATTATGAAATGAAAAATAATTGATCTGATAATACTGATTCACTCCCCCCCCCCCCCGTATTATTTCCAACATTTCTTTACCCATTAAGTAATTTTTTCCATTTCTTCACACTTTGAAATAAAACATATAGTTCTTTATCATAGGTAGGATAGTTAATTACCACTTTAGATAATGTCGCAAATAGTAACATATCAACCTTCATTGTTGCATTAGTACTGCTCCCATGGCATACCCACTTGCATTGATTGCAATTTGAAATGGTTATTTTAGATTTGATAATGCTAGAACTGGCGTGGTGCTGATATTTTCCTTCAAAGTATTGAAGGCTTTATTTATTTTCCTCCCTACTCAAAAATTTGTTTAACACTTTTCAAAGCATGTAAAGGAGCAACAATAGATAAAAATTTAGCAATAAACTTCATCTAATATTGGGATTCTCCCAAGAAGCTTCTAACTTTTATTAAAGAAATAGGCTTGGGCCAATTTACAATAACTTATACTTTAGAGGGATCTATCTTCAATTCTCCACCCCTTACAATCTAGACCAAGTATACTAAAGATGTTTTATTGAACTTACATTTCAACATTTTTAGGTACACTTTCTCCTTTTTTAAGACATCCGATACTTGCTTAAAATGATTGACATGATCTTTCCAAATCCTACTGAAAATAAAAATGTAATCTAAGTAGACTATAACAAAATCATCAATGAATGGTTAGAACACATCATTCATCACCCACATGAAAGTGGTAGGAGCATTACAAAGGCCAAAATGCATTACTAACCATTCAAATAATGCTTGTTTTGTTTTAAAAATGATTTCCACACATCACCTTTAACAATTCTTATTTGATGATAACCACTTTTTAAGTCTAACTTAGTGAAATATGTTGCATTCTTTAAATGATCTAACAAGTCATCAATTTGAGGAAAAGGGTAACAATTTTTCACCATGATTTTGTTCAATGCTTGAAAATCTACGCATATCCTCCATGTACCATCTTTCTTTGGTACCAACATTATAGGTGACCCACATAGGGATGTACTTGGTATTATGACTCTTTTATTGAGAAATTCTTGAACCTACTTCTTTATCTCTGCATTCTCCAATATTGACAACTTGTACATACCAATGTTAGGAAGTGTGGCATCTTGCTGCAATTGTGTCTCATGTTGTATCTCCATTTTTGGAGGCAACCCTTTAGGTTCCTAAAAAATTCATCATAATTAGAAATAAATTTAACTAATTTATCTTTAAGCATAGGATCACATCCTTTAAAAGCATCAAATTTATCAGTATCCTTAACCTTTACAATCATGCGTACAAATTTCTTTCTAGCATTTACAAGTCTCTTCATTTGTCCTGTGCTAACAAGAGTTAGGTTAGTCTTCATGTAATAAGCTCCCACAATGTATTCAATTCCATCTTTGAAGCGATGGTACCTGTTCGTCTCTCTATAGAACATGACTTTCTAGTCATAAAGATATGGGCTTCCCAACACAATTCCACAAATGTCAAGTGACACTAGACCCAATTCAACCTCATCTATGAAATTAGAGGTGATTGCAAATACAAGTTTACATTATCTAGTTACTTGCAATTTTGCATCATCACACACCTATCTTAAAGGGTAAGGTTGTAAAATAGGTTCAGTTTCCGATCCTAACTTCTTGATGGTTGCTTTAGAAATGAGATTTACTTGGGAATCATTATAAAAAAAACATGTCAATTTTAGTATGTTCAGTTATGACTTTGACATGGAAGAGCTCACTTCTTTTCTTTTCATCAGGTATAATTTCAGAGTTGGAAGATTGAATAATAGAGCTAGAGCTAACATGAGAAGATGACATACCTTGTAATCATATAGTTATGATTTTTATTTCATCACCTGAGTTAGATCCCATATCTTGTTCCACGGAAGGAACAATCTTTTGTTTCCCCTTTCCTTTGAACTTCGTTGGTCTCAGTTGCAAATGTAACTTCCAACATCCAACCTCATCATGTCCTTCCTTCTTGCAATGAGTACATGTAGGATTTTCACCCTCTTTCTTCATGGTAGTTGTTTTCTTTCCTTTACTTTTTCTTTTCGACATGCCTTTGGTAGACTTAGATGACTTCTTCGAGAAATCATCACAAACATTCTTCCCTCTAAATTCAAGATGTGTAGCTTGAACACAAACTTCATCTGAGTTAGTTGGATTAAACATAAGGATGGTGTGTCGAAGATAAATATGCAAACCAAAAATACACTTGAGAAGAGTTTCTTACTTATATAACATAATACCCAATCTCTAAGATTTCTTCCTAAACTATTAACTATAACTTTGAACACTTTGTCCCTTATCTTGCCTTAAATTTTGTCAATCCATTATGGCTTGTTGCATGTAGGATAATGGATAGAATTGTTTTCTTAATGCAACAATAAACTCATACCAAGAAGAAATTATTTTACCATTGCAAAGTAGGTATTCTTGGGTTCTTCTCTCCCAAAGATCAAGGTTGTACCACTTAGTCAAAGAGAGGAAAGTTAGATCTTTCCATTTTCATCCACAATCTTTCGAATCCTACAATAAACTTCAAGTTATCTGATCTAGTTATCCAACTTCTTTGCATTATGTTCACCTGTCATACATAGGAAAATCAAACCTAACACCAATTTTTAACAAAGGCATTTTAGATGAAGTTTTCTTAGAATGTTTATTTGAAGAAGAAATTACACTCAAACTAGAAGAAGAATAAGATGACGATGATGGAAATGGAGGAGTCTTAGGAGGATCATCAATTCCTTTAGCTTTTAACTAATGTTCCACTCTCATTAGAATTCTTTCATTCACGAGACAACTCTTCCACTGTGGCTTTCATTTCCATGAAAACTTCACAAAAATCCTCTATAGAATTGAAAGGATTCCCTCCTCTTGGAAATGCTATCTTTCTTTTGGGTTGCATGCCTCAAACAAATTTTATGGTTGTATTCCTCCAATGATCCTTCTCCCCATTTAATCTTTGATCAAGTAAGCCTCCAAACTCGCAAATCCTGTCACACTTGTTCAAATACCAAAACTGATCCAAAATCTATGACTTGATTTACAATTATTATAAGTCTAATTAGCTTGATGAGTGAATGAAAAGAATGAACCAAAGAAATAAAGAGAAGAAGAGAGAGAGACAAGAATAAATTAGTATGTTAACAGAATTCACCAACTGTGGGCTACATCTCCGGGCCAAATTCCAATGAGTGACCTCTCTATTAAGTGATGCAAAGTTAATGTTTGCATTTACCATGTTTTCAACTTGAAACAATAATCATCCTCTAGCTTGTTACAGAGATGGTGGTTTCCAGAAAACCACTTACTTCCTCTCGAATAGCTCAAAACAAGGCCAAAATTCCCCTTGCTTCAGTCACAAAGACTAAAACCCCTACTCAAAACAAAATTAGCATAATAATCCTTTCAGAATCCAAATTTGTGGCGTAGTGCCCAAAAGCACTGTGTTAATATGTTGGATGTCCTAGGATCAAGCCTACACACTGTTGGGATAATTCAGAACTAGGAAAATTTTAAGCCTTAAAAGAAAATTGTTGTTAAGCCTTTACATGGAATATTGTTTGGTATAGTGGTTCATACTGTTGATTATTACTAGGGAAGTCACATGTTCAATCTCATGTAACTTCCACTCTCAACCTTCAAATAACATTCAAATTCAAATATAGATTGTTGTCACCTCGTTTCCAATGATGATGATTGGCATATTGGAAAAAACTATTTGTTTTGTTGGTGTAGGTCGCAGGGTTGATCCCCATTGACACCATTTATATACATATGAATTTTTAATTAAATTTATATATCACTTTGTTCCAATCCATGTTAATTGCATCGATTGGTGCAATGATAGCATGTTTGATTTGTTTCATTGAGGTTGGGAGTTTGAATTGCTCGCCAATATTTTTGCAACCATTAATAAAACCTTTTTGGCCAATTAGAGGTTGCCACATGGTGAATTATGAGTAGCCCATGTCATGCACAATTAAAATATCAAATTAGCACATTGCATAATCGTTGAGTTAGGATGCCATATCACTGCCATGCCAACTTGCCACATGACTACCCATATGATCAAACATGCCACATATCAATGTTCTTATTTGTCCACCTATCAGTGGTTATACTTCCATGTCAGCACCTATAATTTTCATATTGCAAGTATCCTCCCGTGGCGCTGTTACATGTCACACCCTATAAACTTTTTTCTAGTTTCTTTAAAACTTTAGAACCACATAACTTCTTCATCTGACTTCCATTTGACTCATTCAAGTGGCATTAGAAAGCTCTTGACGAGCTCTTCGACATGGAGCCATTTTCATTAGCATTTGAAGATATCAATTTTTTTCAATCATGAGGATCCACGTGGATCATGAGAAAATCAAGGCTTTGTGATATGGTCCCTTTGCGATACTAGAAAAGGTGTGTTATAACTCATATAAACTAATTCTACCCCAATACATGTGCATTTACTCAATGGTGAATTTAGAGAATCTGAAACATTATGAGCCTTCCATGCCAAATCAGGAAGACGAATAGGTCCTACCTTCTATGGAGGATTTGACATCAGATGCTCATGAAAGGTTGACATAGGATACAATTTTGCAGATGAGGTATAGAACTACAAGACAAGGGTAATATGACCTTTGGAAAATTAGGTTGAAATGAAGCTTCCAAGAAAAGCTAAATGGTACACCTGATAGAAGGTTGAGGAAATTTTCCTCACCCCATTCAATAGAATATTTTGGGGACCAAAAACCTCCCAAAGTGGGGAGGTGTTATCTGAATTAGATCATTATGTTTTTTTTCCATCCATTTTGATGCTTTCAGAGAGGAAAAAGTGGAGGAATTAGTGCACAAAACCATTTTTACTGGCATAACTCATTTTGGAAAATTGGGGTTTAAAAAATTTCTAAAGAAGTTTAAGGAATTAAATGACTTTGTTTTGGGGTAAAAATTTACCACTTAAGTGTGCACCTTTTAGTGATATTTTACTCATAGATACCTTTCCAACAACATAAGATTACCTCAGTCGGAGTCCTCATGCGAAAGTTATGCCACTCAAAAGTGGACCTTCCTATTTTGACAACCATAATTTGAGAGGATGCCATGCCAACCTCCACTATTCATGGAAAAGGGGCTAGCCATGTGATCATGATGAATAAAGTTATAGAAAAGTCCATATTCTAACTCTAGTTAAGACGTGAAGAAGTCAAACTTAACCACTAGTAGGCTATCGGGTTGTGTTATAACTTTTCCGCTAGGAGGAAAAGGGGTTCCATTATATTCAAGTGCATTTGTTCCTTTGATGAGCAGAGTAGAAAAAAGTGGATAGGGATAGAGAAAATAGAGAGGATTTGTGCATTGTAGCATCCCATAGGCCATAGGCCTCACTTCTTTCTACTTGCATCCATTTTCCATTTAGAGAAATAGAGCCGAGCAACCTCATCCACCAACTGGATTTTCTCTTCAAAGGTTTTCTCAGGTTATATTTTGTGTTGATTTTTGGTTTATGGATTTTATTTCATTGTTCTCTATTTTCTATATAATTATAATTTTCATTCATATGTAATAAACAATAATTTACATATCCATAAATCTAAGGAGAACCTCATAGTGTAGATTTCATATTTTCGAATATATTTTAGTATATTTATTGTGACACATTATCCAATGGAATATCCATGGAATTTTTTGGATCTGATGAGCGAGCATAAATTGGATCCAACTATGTGGATGGCTCAACGTTGGTTAAAAAGTACCATGTAGAGGCCATAAATGATTCATTTTATTATTCTATTCTAGACGTCACTTGTTATCTCATGGGTTGTGGCTACCCTAGATATCTTGATTTAACAAAGAATTTTTCTTCACAAGGTGGAGGTCGAGAGTAGAAATATGAATTTTCAAACAGACTCTATTCTATTCAGAAGTTCATTGGTGCCCCATAAATTGGTTGGTAATCGTACAGTTGGTTCTTCATCCCCCTTCGTCCTGAACCTCCTAACTTGAATGTGCCATCTCCAAAAATGAACGAGTGGACTCTACTCTAACCAATGCAGATAATTTCCTGAGTTGACTTACATGTTTTCAAAAGCTTGCAGGATCCTCATTGTTTTTCATCATATATATACTACTAGGTATAATAAAGAAATTATTTATTATGGGCATTATGTTAGTGAGGGACATAAATTATTATGCCTTGGATTTTTGAAAATTAAGTTATCTTTCTTCCGATGTAATTTAGTTGCAATCAATGGCCATATATTTTGATTATTATAAACTTCCTAGCCCTTTTGAAAATATAATAATAATAATCACATTATTCATTAACTTCAAAATGTAAAGATATAATACAATAATAATAGCCATTAAAAAGTTCCAAACATCATATCCTTGTGCATGCACATATGATTTCATCCTTCCCCTCCAAAGAACATAGTTTTGTCCACTAAATACTGGAACTTTTTTCTTTGTGCAATCCACGATCTCTCTTCTAGTAGTTAGACTACTTGTTAAGGAACTTTCTTTAATACCAATTGTTGGAAATATTGAGAGGGGGATAAATCAGTATTTCACTTACAATTAGTTAGTTATTAATTTTCAGAGCATTAACAGTAAACCAAAACAAGAATCATCAGCACATCATAAGAGCAGTACACAAGAAATTATTGTGCAGAATTTTGGCATTGGTGTCAAATTAGAAAGGATGGAAGATGTATGGGAGTCCAAGGCTTTGAAGGTACTTTTTCCTTAGGTGATTACATTAGATTCTCCTAGGAGTGGCATAGTTGGATAATGCTAAGAAATCTCTTTCCAACGATATGTTGAAGCCCACAAATGGCTTACTAGATCGAAAGTTATTACTAGTCAAGTTCCCCAAAGTCAAATTGGCAGAGCTAATGATGGTGGAGGACTAGTTTGAAGAAAAGCTAGTTTGGAGAGAGAGAGAGTTGGCGGAGTAAATAATGAAGATTTGGGTGGACGTGGGCAAACAAACCAACAACGACAAGCGTTTTCATTGGCCAGTGAAGGTCCCACTTCACAACTCATCCCAATGGGTTTATCCTAGATGGTTCAAAGTGCATGCAAAGGTGAGGCTTTGTGATGATGTAAGCCTAGGCTTGCGTGGAAAATCCACATAGCAGTAAAGAAGGTGACAAAATAAGTGATTGGTAAAAATCTTCAGGAGGTGATCCTAGGTGACACATCAACCTGATGGAGTTTCCATTTTTTTGACAAAGTTAATCCTCTTTGCAGACATAGATGATCCCTCTAACCCAATTAGAGGGTCTAGCAACCGAAGTGACAATCAACTAGACATATTCCTAGGTTATAATTGAAAAGTAGAATGAAAGAGATGGCCTACCTCGTTCTGATGCTATTTCGACTTCCTTTGTTGAGGGCCTCGAACCGCTTGTGTCACGAACTTGTTTCCACTTCTCTCAGCGTTTATGTACCTGCACAAGTGATCAAGTGACAACAAAACATGCCAAAACCAATAGAAAATCCAATAAAAACCTACTTAACTGATCAAGGAATTTCAAGCTAAATAATACATGAACATATATATTTTGGGAAGATGAACCAACAGTTGTATATTATTAATAAATAAAGGGAAGCTTACAACGAAAGCCTTGATGTTTTGTTGTGCTCTACAACAAGCCCCCATTTCATATCATTTTTATTTATAAATATTAACATATGAAACGGGTCCCTTTAAAGATTAATTGGTATCAATACTTTTATTGTTCAAAAGAGGTCCGATAATCAAATGAACTCATTTTATAAAACCTTTTTTAAAAAACCCATTTAAAGAAATAAGGCAAATCTTTGTCATTGCGATAAAGCGATCGCAAGATCGCATATCGCAATGACATAAGAAATATAAATAAACGACACATTGATTTCCGCCGATGCGATATCGCAATCGGCGATCGGCAAAACTTCATGCACATTTTAAAAGCGCCCCATGCCATTAGCCCCGATGCGATGCGAAATCAGCGATCGGATATCGGCGGTAGTCCTCACTTAAGTCTTAATATGCTCAAAGCTTTTCCCCCGATGCGATGCAATCGGCAGTCGGCAATCGGCAATATCCAATGCACATCATTAAGGCGCACAGGTCATACCCCCGATGCGAACCGATATCGCTATCGGCGATCGGCGATACACTATATGTGCACTTTATAATCCTCATTCCCCCGACGCGATGCGATAAAGCGCAGTTTTCAATAAAAAGCCGTTAAGTGATGGGATATCGCAAATCATTCATATTTAAAGCTTGGTCGGTTAAGCAGCCATTTACCTGCACTCAACCGCCAAAACGCCCACTGCACGCTTAAGTGAATCATTCAGCCGAATAACGATATAATGGGCATTTAAGGGATGACAGGTTTTAAACGGCCAATTAATGAGATCATAATTCGTAAAAATCTTTCCATAGATTGTGTCCGCGCCCATTTTCTAAAGCTAAATCCCTTATTACGCACCTATGCTTACGTTCTCATCACTTGCAAGTTTTTATTGCTATCTCTGTATTACGCACATTTGTCTCCCTGTGCAGAATCCATCCGAAAGAGAAAACTCAAACAAGATGGGGAAGAAATCAAAGAAGACCGCAGGCGCCTCCACTACATCAGCAGCAGGTCAAGCTCTGGTGGACAAGAAAAAGGGCTTAATTTCCGATACTACATGCACAGGCCTCACCAGAGTTACTTGGCAAGGCACTTATAATCTCATTGAAGCCGAACAACCAGAAAAGACAGTAATAGAAGCTACTGCAGATCCTACTCGCAAGTCTGATTGTACTCTCAAAGATTTAGCCGACTCTTTCCTTCACAGAATAGCGGCTAGGGAGCAAATTCTACCATACACAGATGTAGTGCGGTGGGCGATTCAAGAAATCCCAATTTTGGACAGAACTTTCAACACTAGAGATGGGAGAATCTTCGGATCGTTCAGGCCGGATGATCTAAGACAAATGTATCGTTTGCCCGAGCCGGAGAAGATATATAATAAAGCATTCCTGGAGAAGTTTGCAAATGAAAATGAAGTTGAATCCAAACCCATCCGGGATTGGAGACAAAATCCAGCCAAACACAAGCATGAATCTTCGGGTAAGTACTCAGTCGACTCTCTGGCTTCTCCTTATTGCTATGCGGGGATAATGATGTGTAGATTATGGGGATTGCATGACTCTGCTAATTTTACCATAGAGATGGTTCCTCTAATGGAGGCAGCTGTAAACGGTATAATTATGGATTCGGCCACCATCCTTTCTGACAAATTAGCACAAGCTGTCCGTGACTTTAGAGATCAGACTATCGTCACAGAAAGGAAATTCCCCCATTTTATTACAGTGCATATATCTTAGATACACTATGTTTCAATTCTGAATTCCCCGTGCTCGGCTGGAGGTGGACGCCACAAGATCCCACGACCATCCACATATACCATCAGAAACTATGGAAGACCTCTTATAAGCACCATCTGTACCAAGTCTGCAATGGCTTTATGGTGCCTATTCACTATTCTATTTTTGACAAACCCATTCCCAAGATTTCCTATCAAGCTTCGTTTGATATAACAGCGGTAGCAAGTTGGTTCGGGGAGGAGAGATTTACCTATATAAGAGTTTTCGGCAGCCAAGCCGACCCACATGTTCTCCCTTTGTATATACCAGACAAGCTACTAGCAAGAGAAATCGCCTATCAGATTACGGCTGAGAGTGTTACACAAACTCTCAAGAAAGAAAAGAAGAGGGGCTGGCCCTCTTTTCCCTTCAGGTGTGGTGTCTATACTCTGCATGATCTCAAACATGCAGAAAAGGAAGCCACAAAGCTTCAATCTTTAACTCTGGCCACTATCCCAAACAGGCCATATGATCCAAAGAAAGTTGCCTATAATGCATTAGAACAGGCCAAATTGACAAAATTTGAGCACAAAGAAGATTGGTTTGACGACCTATTCGTTTCAGTCGAAACAATAGGTCAAGCTAAAGAACTTGCTCGATTGAAATATAATGATGAAGGGCTGACTGAGTTCAATAAGCTTAGAGAACAGAGGTTGCAAACTCTGCCTCTAGATTTACTAGCAACAACCCCAGCGACTTCATCAAGCGGGCCTGTTCGGCAACAATCTAAGGAACCTCCGGTGGTAACAAAGGACCATAAAAAAGAACAGGAGGAAAGGCAGAGAAAAGAAAAAGAAGAACGGCAGAAGAGAGCACACGAGGAGAAACAGAGGAAAGATAAAGAGGAACAACAGAGGAAAGAGCAAGAGGAAAGGCAAAAGAAAGAACAAGAGGAACAGCTGAAGAAAGAGCAGGAAAAAGAACGGGAAGAGTCCCAAGCAGAAAAGGAGAAACATACCACCACCGATGTCAATGTGGACACTACCATAGACCCCAAACTATTTCAAGAATGGCAGCAATTTCATTCCATCATCAGTGGATTGGAATGTTCAAAAGATGGGGACACTTCCAAGACAAATGACACACAGGACATCACTTCACCTCAGGTTCTAAGTGGAACCAGCGGCCCACCCATTTCTAAGGATGTTGAAGTAATACCAAAGGACCCCTCCGACCAAATCGTTCTTCAGGTAGAAGATATTCCTCCCCTGGATGTTTTCTACAGCCCGAGACATAGAGCAGTTGTAAAGCGATCAAGGAAAAGACGAAGGACTGATCAACCTTCAATCTTTCCAGAGCAAACAGTCACGGGTAATGTAGTATGGAAGGAGGAATTGGACCCCTCCGATGACCTAACAAAGCTGTCACAGTATGCAGGAGCTTATTCCGCAGCAACAATCGACAAGGCATCGGAGGTAAGTCTTCTACTGAAGACTAAGGACCAAGAAATTTTTGCAATACAGGCAGAATTGACCGAGACAAAGCAGAAGGCAGCGCAAGCAGAGGAGCAGTTGCTGGTACAACAGCAAATGAATGATCAATTAACCCAGCAATTGCAGGAAGAAAGGCAAAGGATTGACCAAAATGCAATCCAGAAACAAAAGGAATTGTCGGAAGCATTGGCACAATTGAGAGCAGCAAATGAGCAAATGATAAAAACGAAGGATGAGCAAATCGCTCAATTGTCATCACAGCTTGAAATAATCAAAGGCGCTCCACAGGTGGATGAGTTCAGAAAGGAAGCATCACTAATAAACAATGCATTGATATCACAAATTAGGCTCCTTTGTCAACAACTCACTGAGGCAGAGCCATTGTGCGAGTTAACTACATCCATTAATCAGCAGGTAGAAAAGGCCAGGAATGAGTTAGACCAGGCCGACGAGATCATAAGTGGATATCTTGACTGGCAAGATTCTGATCAAGGGAGAGAAGCAAATTTGCCTAAGATTTCAGAAACATATAAAGACATACTTTTTACAGAATGGCACACACAGGTGATGAAAGCAGAAAGGGCAGCTTCAAGGTGTAAATCAACCTCCAGCAACCTAGTTGATCTGGTTAACAACACTCTCTACTTGGCAAATATGATCTCCCAATGCACGCCAGGAAAGATAACAACAACAAACATGTTGGAGCAAACGTGTTATCCTGACTTGGAGGAAAAAGGGAGATTAATCGCTGGGGTTAACAGTTTGACCTTCGATGCATATTGGCTTTTCCTGATTAAGCCCCACACACAGAGAGCCGCCCTTAAGTGTTTGACAGATGCTATCGGGTGTATAATTCCCGACATTCAGGATGCCACCTATGCTGCCCAGCTCAGTTCGCTTCTCAACAAACCACCCGAAGTTGAGCCAATGCTTGCGACAAGTCAGCTCAGGTTTAAAGGCAAGCAGCCTACCTGATAAATTATGTCACCGATTGCCAGATCGCTCCAGGAAATAGGATCAATATTTATTGATGCCAATTATGTAGGATTTCTGTTTATTAGATATTTAGATTAGTTTAGTATTTATAGACCCTTTCATTGTTTTGGAAAGGGTCGTAAAGTTTTGTAACAGACTTAATAGACTGAAGTTTGCACTATTGTGCTTCAGTCAATATTCTTTTATGAAACTGGGCCAATTGTTCTTAATTTAACAAGGAAGCTTCTTTATGCAATTGTGCACTATTGTCGTTGTTGAGGATGTTTTTGCGTTGAAGGAAGAACTACAAATAGCGATTTATATTTGGGAGTGTCAAGCAGCTCATATGGTATTTCTATCTATGTCTGGATTCATTCCTCTTATATGAATTGTTATGTGATTATTCTTGCTATTGTTGATTATATGCATGCGCTGTAACAACAAATCTTTATTCATTCCACTATTGGATGTTTTACGATGTGCCTTTCCTTTCAATCATGCATGTGACAATGATATGAATGATAAAGTGTGGTAATTTTGTTTTAATCGCTTTGTTTAACTATTTAGACACAACAGTCTTCAATGAATTAACATCTATGCCTTAAAGATGGAGTCATCTATATGCCTGTCTTTAGACACAGACCACCTAACGCCACGCTTTAGAGCTCAATAAGTTCCCGGGATAGATCATAGTTATTATATTCTTGCTGATAGTTTTAGTTATTCGCTCGTCGCTAGCATAGTTTATAATCACCCATCCATCCCATTTATCCACTTCTGGGAAACTGGTCCCATTATCCCCAGTCGGAGCCACTATTTCAAACGGAAAAGGAGCTGTACTAAGGTCCGGACCGGGTGGTTATCCCCGATGTTGTTGCAACGATTTTCGAGGCATAAACATGTTGAAAGGCTCTTCCTAAGTGGTAATCCAAGTCCAAGCCCAAAACTCTCCAAGCACTCCTCCAAGTCAAATGAATAGCCTTTATGCACAAGCTTAACATAAGGGTGCAAATAGACATAGACCAACCCAGCCTCTAACCTGACCAACCATTTGGGAATGGGAGAGGATGAATATATAGGCTGGGAAAGGGAGTTAGGACCTCTCTAAAGATAGGATTAGGCCCTCATCTCAAGGAGGTAGCTCATAGGGATAAAACTAAGAGGCCAAGTTGGGAGAATTTGACCTCATCTATGCTGAACAACCTCCAGCTCGCCGCTCAGGAAGCTTCTAGATCACGAGGCTTCTCATCCTCTTTGGGAAAATTACCTTTTTGGGATCATCGCGGGTATGCAAGGGAATAGAGTGATGCCATCGCGGGTCAAGCGTGATGCAACAAGCGACCATCACAATTTTTAACCTCATAAGAGCGATGAGTCTCAAAATTAGGGTTTTAGAGCTATTTCTTTGGGGAAAGCTCAAGGCATTTTCCAATCAATGTTCTAGGGAGGATATGAGCTGCATATCTGAATAAGTACACTGCATGATGGTCATGTTTTGGGCACTTCAGGGTATGTCATGGGGAAGTGCAGGAGGTGTGACAAAATACTGTGTAACAGATGCCCCCTAAAGCATGAAGGTAGAACGAGGAGTGATGGCTGAGATGCTTTATGAGCTTTTGCAAGGATGAGGACACACACTGTCAGGAGACCTGCAAATCAAGGACGCATATACATATACATATCTGAGAGCAAGACATGAATCTACGGCATGGGCACAACCATCCAGATAATAAGGACTATATGAAAGGATCCATGGCATGGGCGCAACCATCCAAATAAGAAGGATCATCTGTAAATCTAAGATCTAAGGTATGGACACAACCATCTGATATAGAAGGATCACTATAAATGTAAAGTCCCACGGTATGGTCACATCCATTCGTATAGCTGAAACATGTGTACAATCATGAATAACATATAACTCCAAGAAGCCTGAGTCATATTAGTCAAAACTCAGGGTCTTGTGCTCCATCCCAATCCGATCAAGGTACAAATTCTAACATGTGAATGAATGTGTCGCAATTGAACTTGCTAGAAAGCCACCTGATTACCGACCTTTGATGTCGACCGTTAATAGGCACGAGAGGAACCACCCACAATGACAATCGCTCTCAAGGTACGGTAATACAATCTGTGAATGTGATAATGAAGCTTAAGTCAAACACTCGTGGAATCACCCGATTGAAGACCAATAGTGAAAACCTGTCGTCAGATGCGAAGAACTTGCCATTAAGGCATGAAAGCTCTAAGGTACTAAAAGGGAGCTTCTAAGTCATCTTCCTGGATAATGAGCTGAAGTCGACAGGAAGTGACGCGTCAAAGGAGAGTCATAATGAGTCTCCCATCATCGACACGAAATAAGGAATAAAGTGAGTAGGATCCAAGACTGTAGCAAAGAGTCAGACAATGCATAGGTAATAGACTGCAGATAGGACTTCTCTTGAACATATTGGCGACATGACTCTAGAGTGTAGAAATTTTGAATAATTTAACACATATTCACAGAGATTATCCTGATCATACAATTATAAGCGGAACATGTATAATACATAATCTCCTCTACGTTGATCATCAATTTACAGAAGCAGAAACATTCACAGGCACACATAGAAGCATCAATCAAACTCATTAACACAATATGTATCCCGGGGAAAGCATCTCGCTAAAAACCCCACACTATCTGTATATTATATTGATTGAATAATGTAACATTACAAAGTACAATGCTTATCACAAGAAATCCAGTACCAGCTCCACCTGTTACACACAATACAGCTTAGATCTGATCTCCAAATCTATTCCACTGCTTGCCTGCCTCCACTGCTCAATACCTGCTCAAGAACTGATGAGAATGGCTTCCCAAACTCGTATTTCACCTCAAAATAATCACTCACACTTTGTTGGACATGAGAAAAGGCTATAATACTGGGCAAATACGTGAGCAAACTCATTGGCATACTCAATCCCTTGATTGTGCAAGATCTGGTGCACAACTATAGTCACAACTGATAGCAATCTGATTCTCTAACACCTGTCCCTGCTGAACTGAACATGCACTGACATGCAACTGAGTTAACTGATGTATTCATTAGTTGCATTATGAGTTAATAACTTGTGAATTAATTAATAACTAATTCACCCAACCCATCTCTAGTCTATTTGTCAGTTAGACTAAATACAACCAGTTTAACAGGGCTAAACTGAACACAACTCCATCAACTCCACCAAACTCAACTGATTGAGTTCTAACTGAAGTCATGCATGCAAATATTAGTCATCCCATAGGTAACCACGTATTTCCCTCTGGGATCTGCATGTACCACATCCGTAGCTCATCCTGAAGTGCTCCAAGAGAATAAGATTAAGTTTATAGTCCAAATATTATTGTGAGATAATAATATTTGACTTTTCTATTTTTGACTTTGATCACTCACACTGTGATCACTCACACTTTCATCAAAAATAGAAGTCCATCTATTTTTTTCCCAACTTGATCAATCATCCATAAACAGCAACCTGCAATCCATAGACATGATCCATATGTCTAAAAATAGACTTGCGCCAAAAATAGCCTGCGGGCCCACTTAGTGAAGGCGACTCTTTACACTAAGCTCCATCATCTTGTTGCACACTTTTCAACATAGAGTGTGGCAAAACTAGACTCAACAGAGGACCAAGGGTCATAACGACGAAGTTGAATAGTCAGATGAGAGGTAAAATGGATGTCCCAAACCTGTAAGGACAAGTCACTGAGCAAGGATATCCCAAACTCGACACGAGAAACAAATGAGTGTCATGTTTAAGAGCGACATGCTACCAATACAACAAATGTTTCATCTTCACTTTTCCTCACTATTTCTAGCGAGTACCTCTTTATTTTTACACAATCCTGAAGAGGATACCATATGCTTGTTGTAGAAGTTCACCCTTCAAATGAATCCATCATAGTAAGTTTTACGAGTCTTAGGGAGGAGAAACTCGGGCTCGTCATGGTGACAAGTCTTTCGTTGTAAAATTTTAACGAGCCTGATAGAAGAATAAATCAGTATCTTTTTCATATTTAGAGAGTTTGAAAAAGAGACGAAAAAGAAAACTCCATCAGGTCCCTTTTCGTAATTTTTCCCTCGAATTCGAAAAGGTAGAAAACAATATCCAAGAGAACCTCTTAACCATGTCGATCAAGGTGTACCTTTTTCATAGAATAGTCTATCTCAGTCCAGAAAAGGGTTAAACTTATACTAAGTAAACATGAATTCATTTACTTTAACGAGTTCGAAATGACAAGTACTCGACAATCTTTTCATATTTTTGGAGTCTGAAAAAAGCTGAAAGGGGACTCCACCTAGAGGAACAAGTGGTATAAAAGAATAGCAATTGGTTCTGGTAATGATGCAACTGCTCAAAACATGTAATGGTTAAGAGGCTGGGTAATAAAACCACTCATCGTTGATGTTCCTCAGGTAAGGGTAAAACAACCAAGTGAAAGCGTACGATTGGCCAAAGAGATGGTGACGATGGAATGAAAGAACCAAGGCTCATCTAACAAAAATCGGCTGATAAAAACAACAATCACGAGATGTAAAGTGGGAATGGTTTCATTTTTACATAAGCTTGAAATGGAGACAAACTATGTTTGGATTTGGTTTCATTTTTACACAAGCTTGAAATGGAAACAAACTGTGCTTGAATTTGGTTTCATTTTTACACAAGATTGAAACAAAGATAAACTATGCTTGGATTTGGTTTCATTTTTACACAAGCTTGAAACAAAGATAAAATATGCTTGGGTTTGGTTTCATTTTTACACAATATTGAAACAAATATCAACGATGCTTGAGATAAGTTTGCATGCCCCCAACATAATGACTCAATTCGAGGTACATGCCCCCCAAGCTTCATTTCAATCACCTCAGTAGACTACTAGTTACTAACAGGTGGATGGAATGAAGGTTCACTTACGGTATCAAGTGAAAGACTCGACTGGGATCTTACAAGATCTAATCAAAGACTCGAATTGGAAGGGATTTGTTTCATTTTTTAACAAGCTCGACACAAGAAAAGAACCATGCTCATGACACCTTGCTTCATTTTTTAATGAGCTTGACACAAATAAAAGAACTATGCTCATGAAACCTTGTTTCATTTTTTAGCGAGCTTGACACAAGTAAAAGAACTATGCGCATGGGATCCTATTTCATTTTTTAACGAGGTTGACACAGTAAAAGAACTATCCTCATACCCCTTGTTTCATTTTTTAAGGAGCTTGACACAAGACAAAGAACTTTGCTCCATGGTCCTTGTTTCATTTTTTAACGAGTGTGACACAAGACAAGGAAATCTGCTCCATTCCCTTATTTCATTTTTTAAGGATATTGACACAAGACAAGGAACTCTTCTCCATGGTCCTTGTTTTACTTTTTAACGAGCGTGACACAAGACAAGGAACTTTGCTCCATTCACTTATTTCATTTTTTAAGGAGCTTGACACAAGACAAGGAACTCTGCTCCATTCCTTGTTTCACAGACCAAAAGAGGTCATGGCTTCCAAGAGGTTCTCATTAGATGGGAAAACAACACTCTGGAAGGGATACATGTCTAGGAATCCAAATGAAAAAACAGGTTCATTTGCCCCTAGTACATGGTGTACTACATCACCTACTAGATCATCAGTAGATGTGGGCATAGAATAGGTGGCCACGTAATTAACCTGTGGCTGGGGTGATACCGCTTGCATATAAGAGCCATTTATGGATGATGGTTGAGTGGGAGCTGATTCATGACCAATGAATGTAAGTTGATCAATGATCACAATGCTGCCTTCATGCGGGAAACACATCACTCGGAAAAGAGAAGAAACAAGAGCTCCCATGACATAAACATAGTCATGGTCAAGGAGTAGAATAAAATCCAATGGGCCTTGGACAATCATTACGTCTATATAAACAATCTTTCCTCCCAAAGTAATAGGTAACTTAGGAAGGATCCCTAATAGTTGACTCTCTGTTAAAAGCTAACAAATTCCGAGTGACAGGGATAAGCTGAGGAGAAACTAAAGCTTTCCAAGCAGTTGAGGACATGATTCTAACATATGCACCCTCGTCTATGACTGTGCTAGGTACGGCCATATGGTAAGCTTGTACTGTAATATGGAAAGGCACATACGATGGTAGGCGATATCCTGCCAGTCGACTCTAAAAAAGACAATTGACTAAACTACTCGGAGGGGGTGTCATAGGAACGTGAGAGTTTCCCTCTTGCTCCATGGGAACAGGAGAAATTATTTCATGCACCTCAAGAATAGGAGGATTTACCTCCAATTCATTGGAAACTGAAGAAACCAGAAGAACTTGAGTAGTACGAGGTTCACTCTCTACTGGAAAGGTACAGTTAACTGAAGATGGAGTTAGGTCCACCGTTTTCTTGACCAATAGTTGGTTGAGAACGAACTCATGAGACTCACTTTCAAGAGAGGGGGTTGACTAAAAATGATTCTTGATCAATCGCTGGATCAATTAGTGAAGGATTAGGGGAAAGCTTTTGATACCCAGTCGAAAGACAAGGTTGAGAATCTATAAAGTTTTCTAACAATTTGGAAGCTTCATCCATAAGAGGACAAAGGTGAATGCGATGATTACCTTCACACAACTTACAGGGAAATTTCACTTTTCCCATTTTCCCATGAGCTTTACTATTACTAGTTGAGGGTTTGTCACCAACATGATCACCACAAATTGATCAAAAAGGTCGATGTGAACCTATGGATCACACCTCTAAGACCTTGGGAATACCAGGACAATTCCGAAGAAGGTGGTCACCCTTACATAACATGCAAGATAATTTTACTTTCTGGGGCTCTTTGGAAGATTTTTCTACATCAGTTTCATCCGTAGAAATGACTGCTTGGTTGCCCCCTTGCTTATTTTTCTTCTTCTTCCTCGTCCTATTCTTTCTCTTCTTAGCTTCCTGGTTACTAGAATCCAAACTTTCACCAGGCGAAGAGGAAGAACGGAGTTAAGAAATAGGCGAAGAAGGCAAGGGGTCAACTTTAGGATCAACATGAGGTTGATGTTGTTCAAGTGGAGGAGAACTTGGTTGAAAAGCAGTTTGGACACTCGGAACCACCGAGGTAAAAAATAACCAAACTGGCAGACCAATGGTAAATCCAGGAAGGGACAATGTTGCCATAGAAGAAGAACCAACATTTCCAAAAGAAGAAAAAGGACTATAATTCCCATCAGAGGGGTTTCCTTGACTGGTAGACTCAGGAAATGTTGCCATTGATATCAACCTAAGATCTACTAAGGAGTATTTCCACAGGAAGGATGTTGTTCCGCGGCCAATTAATTTAAGAATTTGAAACAAAAAATTTGTCTTTTCATGCTTTAAGAGTAGAGAAAAGGATGAAAATGTGACTCTAGTCGCTTTCGTTGATTTAGCAAGCTTGAAAGGAAAAGTGCTCGATGATATTTTCAAATTTAAGGAGTCAGAAATGATCGAGATGACTACTCAGGTAACTCTAGGCAAAAAGGAGTACCAGGTAACCGTGAACTGCAATATACACCTTAAAAATAAATTTACCAAGGACTTGATGCACGTGCACGCAATCTCCCTGAATGTTGTGTTTGGTGTATCATGTTTACAGGGAGATAGACTCGGCTTCCTATGGATAAAGGTTTGCAACCTGTGAGGGTCTCCCATTATATACTCGATAGTACGAGGAGCACAAGTACGTGCTAGCATTATCTAATGCAAGAGTATTGCGAACGAAAGTTGCCAAGTTTTATAGACGTTAGAACACTTCTTTAGCCTAGACCACTAAGTATGAACATTAATGTTTCAAATGCTCCTTAGATTAATTGATAGATTTTAGAGTTGATCTTGAAATTATGTTTTGGTTTTAAGGCTCAACACGATGTCTCCTAAAGATCTAAGATGCAACTATATGAGAAAAATAAAAATTTTGTTTCTATGAAAGCTAGACTAACCAAGGGAAGTAATTTCAATCAATAATGCATCAAACAAAATGATCATGCAAAATTCCTTCCACTAACTTTCACTTTCGTCTTCCAAACGCAATGCCAAAAGTAAAAAATATTTTCACTTTTCGCTATCCTAAATTCAACTTTTCGAAAGAAAAATGATTTTGAATTTACAAAGATGCACTTATATGAATTATGTTTTCTTTTCGCTTTGAATGATTTGATGCACCTTATACAATTTTTAGCTTTCAATCATCGAAAAATGTGATCTATTCTCAATGATGAATTTCAAAAACTAACTTCTGAATGCAACTAATTTAATGCATTTTCATGAAAAGTAAATTTCGAAATACAAGCTAAGAGAGATGCAAAATGATGTTTTCAATGATTACTATAGAAAACAACACTCAATCAATCAGCAAAAAAAACATCTCAATGACACCAACAAGAAAAAACGATGACCAATTGACTAGAAACCTTATAATTCAGTTAAATTTCACTTCGAAGCCAATGAGACAAATTTTGCAAATTAATCAAGGCAATCAATCAAAAAACTGACAAATCCAATCATACAGGATGGGAAAAGACCTTAGGGGTCAAGACACACTGGATTCTTAGGAAGAAACCTCAAAAATTTTCACATCAAGGATCATCACTACTTTATATACCCAAACCCGCGATTATCGCTACTTTTCATAGGCAAACCCGCGATGGCATCACTACTTTGTATAGAAAAAGTAGTGATGATTTTAGTGTGACTAAATAATAAAGAAAAAAAATTTCATCGCAACTGTAAAGGTAAAATTTTGAGGTGCCAACGTGATTGTTAAGGCTAAACCCGCGATGGGCAAGAAATATGGGAAAAAACTAAAAATATTCCAAGAAACAATCTAGACTTACCACTCTAAGATAGTAATCAGTGATGGTATACACCGAGACTGATGCGGGCAAGCCGAAAAATTGATAGTTGGTCAAACTAGTCAAAAGATCAAGGTGAAGGATTGGAAGGAAAGGATCATAGGTTCCCTAGTGGAGTCGCCATTTTGTTGACAAGGTTAATCCTCTCTGCGGACAAATACGATCCCTCTATCCCAATGAGTGGGTCTAGCAACTGAAGTGACAATCAACTAGACATCTTCCTAGGTTATAATTGAAAAGAAAAATGAAAGAGATGACCTACCTCGTTATGATGCTATTCCGACTTCCTTTGTTGAGGGCCTCAAACCACTTGTGTCACAGACTTATTCCTGCTTCTCTCAGCGTTTATGTACTTGCAAAAGTGATCAAGAGACAACAAAGCATGTCAAAACCAATAGAAAATCCAATAACAACCTACTTAACTGATCAAGGAATGTCAAGCTAAATAATACATGAACATATATATTTGGGAAGATGAAGCAACAATTGTATATAATTAAGAAACAAAGGGAAGCTTACAACCAAAGCCTTGATGTTGAAAGGATCTCCTTGAGTGGTAATCCAAGTCCAAGCCAATAAATCTCCAAGCACTCCTCCAAGTCAAATGAATAGCCTCTAGGCACAAGCTTAGCATAAGGGTGCAAATAGACATAGATCAACCCAACCTCTAACCTGATCAACCATTTGGGAATGGGAGAGGATGAATATATAGGTTGGGAAAGGGAATTAGGACCTCTCTAAAGATAGAATTAGACCCTCGTCTCAAGGAGGTGGCTCATAGGGATAAAACCAAGAGGCCAAGTTGGGAGAATTTGACCTCATCTACTTCGAACAACCTCTAGCTCACTGCTCTGGAAACTTCTAGATCACGAAGCTTCTCATCCTCTTTGGGAAAATTACCTTTTTGGGATCATCAATGGTATGCAAGGGAATAGAGTGATGCCATCACGGGTCAAGCATGATGCAAGAAGCGACCATTGCGGTTTTTAACCTCATAAGAGCGATGAGTCTCAAAATTAGGGTTTTAGAGCTATTTCTTCAGGGGAAAGCTCAAGGCATTTTCCAATCAATGTTCTAGGGAGGATATGAGCTACATATCTGAATGAGTACACTGCATGATGGTCGTGTGTTAGGAACTCCAGGGTATGTCATGGTGAAGTGCAGGAGGTGTGACAAAATACAGTGTAACACCAGTAGGTTCAAAGGTGCGCATAAAGGGAGCACCCAAGGTGACGTAAGCCTAGGATGATGTCAACATGATGTGGCAGTATGAAACATAAGACATGTGGTAGGAAGATTTAACATTTTTGGGTGGCATAGTAGGCCAAATATGGGTGCTACATGTCACCACTTAGGAGGTGCCATGTGGGGTTGATGACATGAGCTTGACATCATCTCGGAAGGACTGCCCTAAAAGGTTTATAAATACATACAGGTGGAGGCATTCAAGCTTATTAGGTTCTAGACTAGCATGGTAGTTACAACTCATCTCGAAAGGATTGTGTTTCATCTGTGTGTTGCAATAGTGGTCCCACCAGGACACCTAATACTAGAGGCTTAAGCCCAGAAGATTTCGAAAGAGCATAGGGAAGTTGCTCTGGGTTGACTAGGTGCCGAGATGCAGTGGCAGCTTATGATAGAGCTGAAAGCCAACTGTAATGAGGTCAGGACACATCATCCCTCACCACCCCGGAAGGAATTAAAAGGGCACAAAGGAGAAAGGGTCGGGGTGATAGAGCATTGGTTCATGAAGGTGACACAATGGTTGTGATAGGTAATCTAGGTAGGATTTTGATTGACCGATGTAGGCAGTGGGTGGACCCATGTAACATGTAAGCCTGGAAGGCTCACCCTGGAGAAAAAAAAGGCGTGTTGGGAGATATGGCTAGGGTAATGGAACCGAGAGATGGAGACATTCCCGATACTTGGCAGTGCCATTAAATAATGAAAACCATGCCCAAGAGCCATTTTGTGATGGTTTCAGGTGTTATTACGACCATAGTCCTTCAAGCTAATTCCAATAAAAGAAGGGCTAAGGGTTGTATTTTTAATGCCTGAGGACATGATCAGGTTGGAAACTTTGTTTGTGATATATTTGGCAGTGTGCCATATGTACCATTGCAACATAATTATGGTTAACGTCATTGAACAAGCCGACAATGAATTTTTAGAAGAACTAGTGGCAATCACAAAGGCAACATTAACGGGCAACTTTTGAGAATAGAGAAATTAATCTGAGAGGACCACAATTTGTAGAGTAAATTAATGAAGCCTGAATCAAGCAGAGACAATCCACTCTAGAGTGTCCTTCATGCATGGAAAAATTTAACGGAAAATGTAACAACCCTAGTTAAAAATCCATATAAAAATATATAAGACCACAGTCATGGGACACGTATTCCAAGCTGAATGGTAGGAAAAAACATCTTAGTGGGGTGTTCATAGTTTATTATGGGTAAGGAAATTGGCAAAGGCAATGACAAAGGATTTGGAAAGGTAAAATGACATTTTTGGCATTTTATTTATGAAAATAAATGAAATTAGGAGAAAAGGAAGGTGAAAGGTCACATGTTGCATGTGAGGGGAAAATTGAAGGAAAATAATAGAAAATGAAGAAAATAGAGGCCTCATTGATAAAAAGGCTTATGAGGATCAGTTGGAAAAATTTTGACAGGTTTTTGGTGGAGCTCTCTTCTATTCTCTCTCTCTCACACTCTTGGACACTTAGAGTTTTCTTGGAGCACTCTTGGAGGAGTGTGGCATACTTGGAGTTTTTGATCAAGAAAGGAAAAGGAGGCAAAGAGGAAGCAAAGATCAAAGAAGGAAGAGGAGGATCAAGTAGATATAATGAAATTGTTTTTAGGTATCGATTTGCATGTGTGGTTTCCTTGATATATTTGGCATGCATGGTATTGCATGTGGTTCTTTACTATCATGACATGGGTTTTTCCAGGCATGATAGTGTTTTCAGCCTAGCCTTTCCATTTCCAGATAGCCATGGTGTGATGGGGTTCTCATGTTTTGGTTGAGCTTGATTGCTAGATCGATTCAAAGCTGAGTGAGGTGGATCTCCAAAAGAAAGAACACATGGTCTAGTGATCCCTAAACCAAACTATGGATTGCGGTAAATCCACTGGCCTAGTGACCCTTGAACTAGAATGTGGGTTGTGGTAAATCTAAGTATTGCGTGCCTCAGTGGGCCTAGGAATCCTCGACCAGTTAATGGAAGGATATACGGTAAATTCAAGAGGTGGTTGCCCTTGATTACGCTTAGGAATCCTTGCTAGTGAATGACAGGATATACAGTAAAACCTAGAGGGTGGAGTCTCGATTTAGGGTCTAATGATCTGGTGTGGATTGCGGTAAATCATGAGAGACTAGGAGACATGAAAATTCATCACGGTGTAGGTGGAGAAATTCGGTGGCATCCATGCTTGTTTTGACCTAGTGATTTGGTGGAGATCATGGTAAAGCCTATTATTACATGTTTATCGTTTAGCCTAGTCATCCGAGATGGATTACGGTAAATCCTAGTTTCTATTGATGAGGGTGAGGTGGCTTAGCCTTAGGATGCCCTAGTTGGTTCTTTTGGTTTGACCCCACATTAATGCTTGGAATATGGCACGAGGGTGAATGGATGAAGAGATAATTGGCTCAACCATTCTATGGTCGGGTGGAATGTGGTAGTCCTGAACCGGGATGGATTTTGCATTCATTAATAAGAGGTTATTTCCTTGGTATCTTATGTGTAAATATACTTGTTTATATGTGGATTCTATCGCTGATGTACCCTTGATATTTTTGTTGTTATTATGCTGGTTATAAGCATGTATTATGATAATGATGATGTATGGCTATCCTCATGTTTTGGTTTGTAAATGAATGAACAATATATCTATGACCTAATAGATGATAATGCATCTAATGATATAAGAGAACAAAGCTTATTATCGATTCTCAGATAAGTATGACACCCCTATGCTCGGATCTGTTGTTTAAACCTGTAGATTACATATTTGTGACATGTTTGACGAAATGTCTGTCATGGCTAGTAGTGGTACAATCAAGTCCTTGTTCAAATAATTGCATTTGTATAATTATTAAGTTGTTATATTTTAGTTCTAAAAATGTCATTGAGTTTTGGGTAGTGACCTAGGCTCTAGGCTTGAAAAGGTGGCACAAATCTCGGAGATGCAGGCATAGGCCCAAGGAGAAAAGTCCCTGGACACATGCATACCCATGTTGTGGGAGCATCCAGAGCCTCCTAGATGCATGCATGCCCATATCAAGGGAGCGTCTGGGGGTTTAATGGTCTAAAATTCTAGTTGGTATCAGGGGTTAGTTACCTAAGTGGTTGGGATGGATCTTGGGAGTTCTGTTGCTATTGTGGAAGGTCTGTGTGATATGTTTATGTCAATTCCACTTCCTTAAGGTCACCTAGGAGGTTGAATCCTATTATAGTGGCATCTCATCACATATTTACCCTGGTTGGCTGGTTACTTGGGTAGATGTGGGACGAGGGTGTTACAGAGTGGGTTTCGTTCTCTTTGGGTGGTTTCTGGTTTCCGTTCTCCTTATGTGATATTTGATACGACAAATTGGTATCAGAATGGTTGCGCTCTCTTTGGGTCATATCTGATACTACAGAGTGGTACCAGATCATGGTTCACCCCTCGGAGTGGATGGGCAGTGTGTTGGTAATGCATTCATGTTGGTTACATATGTGTTCCTTATGCTTGTAGACCATGTGCGTGTTGCATTTGCATGGCGTTGATCATGGTCGTAGTGATGTTGCCATGTGAAGGTTGATGGTGTTGTTGTGGAATGTGTCGTCATGAGTGTATGGTTTTATATTCATTTGTTATGCATGTCAGTGTCTACATGTTGTTATGCATGCATTGTCATGGTTATAATTATGCATGTATAGTAGGTCAGACATGCATTGTGAGGTCATTGTATGCAATTAGGTCATCATCATGATATTGATATGTTATGATTCTAATGCATTGACTGAGATATAGCAGGATATGCAGATCATTAAAGTGAAGTTGCAATAATGGACTTCGGGGTAAGAGCAGATCATCATACAGGTTTGTATGGTGGAAATGCAAGTATGTTGGTTAATGGTTGTTATAAGAATTAGGGTTACTTATATACTTGTCATTTTATTCTTGTTATGGTTACATGTATGATAAATGGTAGTTGATTAGTGTAGTCATATGCACGTGTCATATAGCCATGAATGATAGTAACATGTGGTTGTATACATTGATATTATTGTTTTATGATAGTGAACTTGATGATTATGTTATATGTTGTTGTTGAGCATGTTATATGTTAACTTCTTGTTATATGTTAGTTAATGATTATGGTTATTGCACTGAGATCTTGATGTTATATGTATCATACTAATTTGGATTGGTCTATGGAAATGGCTAGGGTTATGACATTTAGGTATGAGTTAATATGTTGGGATATTATGTCATACTAATCTAGAGTGACTGTGCATATGTGATTATGTTAAAATTGGCAAATAGGGCCAAACTCCATGTGGATCACCTTATTTATGGCTTCTGATATTTTTCCTAGATTCCTCTCATTGAGAGGTGTAGGATTGATCTAAATATCATTCGATTCCGATAAGTATTTATGGAGATATGAATTTATTTCGATTATGAACAAATTGTCAAGGTCGGCCAACAAAATTATGTAGGCTCAGAAGCCCGACAATCACATCTATTCATCCTCAACGTTTGCATATAAATACAAGGAGCATTCTCCTCATTTGAACAATTCAATTCACTCATCTTCTCTCTCTCTCTCCTATGCATAAAAGGAGCCTCTCTCTCTCACACGTGTCGCTGAAAGGAAGACGTCCTAGGGCAAGGAAGACACAGAAAGAAGGACGCTAGGGAAGCATGTCATCTCTTTGACCAGTGTTGACCAAGCATTGACCTTCCAGAAGTGCGGATTACGTGTGGTTGCCTCTCCTAGGCAGGCCGCAATTTTTGGCATGAAAATCGAGGTGATTTGACCTTTGGTTTGACTGGTGTTGACTGCCCTAGTTTAGGGCTGCAGTTGACTTCAGAAATCTGCAAATTAACTGAACTTTTGGGGCTATTCAAGGGCTGTTTCTTCAGGCTGTTTGAGGACAAGTTGATTGGAAATTGACCAAGTAATTTTGAGGTCAATTTCAACTTGTTTGACCAAGTTTGACTTTGTTGATCAAGGGTTTGCTGCTGCTGATATAAAATTACATAATTCAAATTTTGTACTATTTCTCTGTGCTGAACTATTGAAGATAAAAGAAAATTTGATCAAAGGGTTTCCCCGCATTGGAATTTGTCCCTGGCTAGCAGCCACATCTTGTGTCTCTTGTCTTGGCTTGTGTTCTATTGATCATTTAATGTTCTATCTACACTTTACTTAATGTATATGTGATTGCTAATTTGTGGCTAATAAGAAGAAAAATAAGTAAACTGCTCTAGGCATAGAACATGCCATAATTTAACATGGTATCGGAGTTGAGGTGAAGACAAAGCCCAAGCAAGAGCAAGAGAAATCACCAAAGAGAAGGTTGGCAAGGCTATCTTCAAGAAATCATGGGGTCCTCAACACACTTCCCTACTGAAGACAAACTCCGTGAGAAATCTGACTATCACGGATGGAAGATGTCTCTCGATCTAACATTAGAAGAGCAGGAAGTGTTGGACCATGTGAGAGGCAGGATTGTTGAGCCTCCATCAAATGCATCCGTTGCTGCTAGGAACAAATGGACCAAGGGAGAATTCAAAGCAAGGAAGATCATCCGGGACTTTATCGACAAGAACTTGGTGGGCTATGTTTCTGAGTTGAACACCTCCAAGGAAATATATGATAGACTAGTGAGTTTATTTAAAGTTAATGATGCAAATCAAGTCTTGTTTCTTAGAAATAAGTTGAAGGAAATTAAGAATGGAAAAGATGAGAGTATGCAAGCATATTTCTTAAGGATCACCGAGATCAAGAACAATCTCCTATCTATTGGGGAAGTAATTCGTGACAGGGAAATGACACTCACAACTCTTGGAGGACTTCCATCTGAATGGTATATATTCAGGACTACTCTTCTCAACAATAACGTAATTCCTGGATTTGAGGAATTAATGGCCAGATGCATTCAAGAAGAAACGAGGATGGAAGAGCAAGAAATGCCCATACTTAAAGGTCATCTCTCTGCCTTTTCTTCTCATACTAAAAGAAGAAACAATTCCAGGGCTAAATTCAAAGGAAAGGCTGGACCAAAGGGTGGAAGAAAAGGACGATGTTGCAATTGCAATAAAACAGGCCACTATGCAAGGGAGTGCCCTGATAAAAGGGACTCACACTGGGACGATAATCAAAATCCCTCTCAAGGCAATCAAAGGAATGGTAGGTCAAATGGTAGAGGTAAAAGAAGTGCCGAAAATCAAGGAAGAGGACAACCATTCAAGAAGGCAAGAAATTCTAGGTATGAATCTAACAATGCTAACAATAAGTAGGATGAATATTATCTACCAGCAGCTCTATCTACTACTGCTCCATCGGACTCACTGGGAAATTGGCTTATTGATAGTGGTGCCTCAAGGCACTTCACTGGTTACAAAGAAGCTCTCTATAATCTGATAGAGAAGGAAACCAACCTGGAAATTGTTCTTGGCGATAATTCAAAATATCCCGTGAAAGGCGTAGGAAATGTCATCACTCTTCAATTCAATTAGGGTAATACCATCTACTTACAAGATGTATTATATGTGCCTAATCTCAAAAAGAACTTGGTGTCCATTTCGGCAATGGAAGACAAAGGCTAAAAAGTGGCCTTCAGCGATGGCAAGGTACATGTATGGAAAAATAACTTTAAAGATGATTTTACTCTTGGGTTTCGAGTTGATTCATTATATCAGATCGGAGGAAGTCCGTTGGGTGTCATGTCTTGTGACACATCTCTTCAGTCCAAACTATGGCATCGGAGGTTTGCTCACCTTCATTATAAAGCTGTACCTAATGTAAGGAAAATGGTGACTAGGATGCTCGAGTTCAGATTAGAGCAAGAAGGTGTATGTCCAAGATGTGCCAAAGGAAAGCTAAAAAGGGGACCATTCCCCTCAAGCCAAAGCAAGACCTCCAATATATTGCAGTTGGTTCACTCAGACATATCCAGTATGATGCCTGTGAAATCCTTGGGAGGATATTTATATTACCTCACTTTTACAGATGATTATTCTCGCAAGACTTGGATATACTTCTTGAAAAGGAAGGATGAAGTGTTCTCCTGGTTTCGGCACTTCAAAGCCTTGATCGAGAATCAAACTAAAAATAAGATCAAGATCTTAAGGACTGATAATGGAACTGAATATGAATCCAATGATTTTCATGACTTTTGCAAAGAGGCCAACATTAAGAGGGAGACTACTACACCATATACTCCTAAGTAGAATGGTGTGGTGGAAAGGAAGAATCGTACAATTGTGGAAGTTTTCCATGCTATGCTCCATGATCAGAGACTTCCGAAGTTTCTATGGGTTAAAGCTGCAAATATCGCCGTATATGTACAAAACTGATGCCCTCATCAAGCATTGGGTTCCAAGACTCCCAAATAAATGTTCACCGATAAGAAACCTAACGTATCTGATTTTAGAATTTTTGGAAGCCCTATATATTTTCATGTGCCTAAAGAAAAAAGGAATAAATTGGGTGCATCTGGAAAGAAAGAAATCTTCGTGGGCTATAGTGAAAATACTAAGGGCATGTCGCTGGTCAAAGGGAAGTTGAGATCAGTCATGATGTCACCTTTGATGAAGATATGGCTCTTAGCAAGGTAGACAATCTTCCTACTTTAAGGGGATCTAAAGATGCTGACACCGGGGAACCGAAGGAAAAGGAAGATGAGACAATGCTAGATGTGGAAGAACCTATGGATCCTATTGATCCTCCTCTGCAAGAGCCTTCCTCTTCTAGGAAGAGGCCTTCATGGCTTAGGGGGACACTTGATGATGCTGAAGGACACATTGTACCCCAAGGAACCTTCCGTGAAAGTAAGAAGCCGAACAAGTATCAGGGATACCTGACCATCATGAGCATGATCATCCAAAATGAACCTTCGTCATTCACAGATGCCATTAAGCATCAAGTATGGAAGGATGTTATGACCGAGAAATATTAGTCCATTATGAAAAATGATGTTTGGGATGTGGTCCCTGTTATCACTCCAAGAAACTCTCCTATGGTTGTTGCTCAGTGATGCTTGGTAACATATAATCTTCAATATTGTTCTTTGAACTATTGGAATAAATGATGGTTTGGATCAATTTAGATAACCATTTCAGCTCTATTTTCACTCAAGGCATGCATGAACACTCTCACCAATACAAGGCTTTAGACCACTAATGCTCAATAATTTATAAATTCAATGGATAGATGGATAATACTGACTATACCAGCAGATTGCATACATAAACATAGATCAATGGCTAGCTACATGCAGCAAAAGAGAACACTGACTGTACTGGAAGATGCATATAAGACCACATATGGATGGCTAGCTACAGGCATCAAAGAAGATGACTGTTATCTGGCCTTAGACACAAAGAAAACATGAACAAACTGTTCAAGTGCAAGCATAGAACATCAAAGAGAATGGACATTGAACATATAATGGCAAAAGAAGCTTATATTGCTAGAATGAAGATGAGAAGCTTGAAGGAACAGAGGAGGAATAATCTCTAGAAGTTGAACCTCTATTACATCTTACTTTCAACTATTTATAGCTTGTTTACAATGCTCCTAAGCTCTAAGAGGCTTGGAGTCTTAATTTGCCTGATATGCATTGTTAATTGATTTGACGCCCTCTAGGCAAGCATGGGATCAGAGTTTTCTGCTTCTAACAGTAGAGTAACCACTTTCAGATATTTTTGATAGCTTGTTGCGTTGTCTTGGAGTTCTCCTATGCCAGAGATGCTCCATGATGTTCATTTGATGAGTTGTGCTGGCTTACTGATGCGACGTGCTTCTTCTTGGTCTCTATGTCGGTTTGGGGAGGAGCTGCACGTGTTGTGGCCCTTTCAATGATTTAACGATAAATGCCTCTGTTATATCAAAACAACGCTGCCCTATGGTGGACCTCTGTTGAAAACAATGTATAATTCTGTTTTAAACAGAAAACACAGCCATCATTGATAAATCCCACCTTCTCTGTGTATTTTTGACTTCAAAAGTCCTAGAATATGGTTTAATTATCCATTAGATCCGCCCTCGTTGCCATCACAAGTCGCATTTGGCCTGACCCTATGTATTTCTTTGTATTTCTGAAGTACGTGAAAAACACCGAAAAACATTAAAAATGGCTTTCTTCGGACTTCAAAATATATATATTTTTATTCCAAAACCCTTTCGGGTCTGGGTTTTATCGCATCGGCACTGTCCCCCATTCCCTTTGTATTTCGTTGAAGCAACGAAAATACACAAAAAATGTTGAAAATTGCTTGGGCGTGGATCTCAAAATTTATGAATTCCCAACTATAATGTCGTCAGGTCTGGTTATCGGATCACCCATATGTATGGGCATAGGTCCTGCCCCTTGGTATAGCGCTGATGCGATATCAGCGATGCGATAAATCGCAATTACTAATCGCTCAATGCCCGGGCCTTTCATAATACATGGCATATGCTCCTTATCGATAGCGATATCGGCGATCGGCATGTCGCTCGGCTCGATATCATTGCAACTCTACTCCAACTGCCTCCGATGGCCACCACCGATGCAATTAGCCGCTTAGATCTGGGCCATTGATCAGCTAGATCGAACGACAACTGTTCTTTCACTATGTAAGCCTACGTTTGTGGGTTTTTCATGGTTTTTTAAGCATTTTAGCCTCCCGATAATGCATTTCTGCCCTTCCAAGGGCTCTCCTCCCTCACTTGTTCGATCTTGGGATGATCTTAAGCACTTTTGAAGGTTTCAAGAGCATTTTTGGATCCCTTTGCATGATTTTAAGAAAATTTTGGAGACTTCAGGAGTATTTTGGATCCATTTTTGGGCCAAACGCGTCCAAGGCTAACAATCCCTAGACCCCAGGACAAAGCAGTTGTCACTTCAAAATGGCTTTACAGGATAAATCATGCAGTTGATGGAAGTGTGGAAAAGTATAAGGCTCGTTTTGTCGCTCGTGGCTTCTCCCAGAAGGAAGGTATAGAATATGACGAGATATTTGCACCTGTTGCCTGATATACCACCATCTGCTCGATCATAGCCCTTGCTGCTTCGCAAGGATGGAACCTACATTAGATGGATGTCAAGACTGTGTTCTTACATGGTTTAATCAAAGAGGAGGTCTATGTGGTGCAACCCGAAGGATTTGAGATTTATGATCAAGAATCTCATGTGTGAAGGTTGAAGAAGGCCCTCTATGGGCTAAAGCAAGCACCTCGAGCATGGTATGAGAGGATAGATAGCTACTTGATGAAGTTGGGATTCACTAGGAGTGAAGTCAACCCTAACCTTTACTTTAAGGTTATAGATGACAAGCCTCTCATACTGGTGCTATATGTTGACGACCTCCTTCTAACATGTGCAAACCCTCTCATTCACGAATGTAAGAGGGAGCTAGCTTTTGAGTTCGAGATGAAAGACCTCGGACTTATGCACTATTTCCTAGGACTAGAATTCTGGCAAAAACTAGGGGAGATTTTCCTATCTCAAGGAAAATATGTGGTGAAGATATTGGAGAGATTCGGCATGGTGGACTGCAAGCCCGTAACTACCCCGATGGAGCTTGAATTCAAGAAGTTAAGCGGTAATGCTGCGGGACCTGTTTTACAAAATGCTACTAAGTATCGTCAAATCATCAGAGCATTAATGTTCTTGGTGAACTCCCGTCCGGATATATGCTTTACAGTCAATACATTGAGTCAACATATGGTTGAACCTCACCACTCACATTGGATTAGTGCCAAGAATTTGTTGAGATATCTTCATGGCACACTCACTCATGGGTTGAGATACACTGCTGGAGATGTGAGACTACTTGGATATACTAATGCTGATTGGGCAGGTAGTGTGGTGGAATGAAAGAGTACTTCCGGGTGCTGTTTATCTTTGGGATCTGCCTCAATATCCTGGATGAGTAGGAAGCAGAAGTCGGTGGCTTTGAGCATCGTCGAGGCAGAGTACATTGCTGCTAGCATGGCCTCCTGTGAGGCAATCTAGTTGTGAAAGCTCTTCAGTGAGCTGTTTGGATTTACATTAGATACCACCATGATTCTGTGTGACAACCAGAGCGGGTTCTGTTTATCAAAGAATCCTGAATTTCATGATTGCTTCAAACATATCGATATCAGGCACCACTATATTCAAGATATGGTGCAGTGAGGAGCAATAAGGCTCCAACATATCGGTACAGATGAATAGGTCATAGACATTTTGACAAAGCCCCTAGGAAACGTCAAATTCCTGACTTTCTGAGAACGATTTGGTGTTGTTCAGAGACCCTCTTATGAGGGGTTGAGTATGATGTATTGAGCTCGAGAGTTTCATGGGGGTGCGAGGTACTTCTTGGAGTGACATGTGACCACAGGGTGACTCACCATCCCCTCGTGGTGCATTATGTACAGGATAAAGGTTCAACCTTCCCGTGTGACACCCTGTGTCGACTGTGGAACATGATGATTAGTTATCCTGTAGGCTAGGATGATTCATTCTCCGTGGCGACTATGGAACATGATGATTAGTTCTCATGTAGGCCAGGATGATTATTTCTCCTGTGGACAGGATGATTTGTTCTCTTGTGGACAAGATGATTAGTTCTCCTATCGAGGCATGCTACCCATGCAGTCTGGGACTCATGGGAAGTACCTCTCATCTGATCAATGAGCAGGGAAATGAGGATAGGGACCATAGTAGTACTATCGATGGATGCATCGCTGTATCTATCGTACTTCCTATGCTAGGATGAACTCCATTGATCTAGGATCAATGATACTGATCTGGGATGAGTGAGAGTGGTTCACACTCTAAGACTGACTTCAGGTCAGTGGAGGATGGTATGATACATCCTCGATCATTTCTTCTTCTTCATAGTTCGAGAAAAGAATAATAGAGCAAAGCAAAGCAAAGCAGAGTAGAGTAGAGCAAAGCAGAGCAGAGCAGAGTGGGGTTAAGCTATACAGGGCAGTGCATTTGATGGATGGATTGCAGCGACGATTTGATGGATTGCAGTTGAAGTTCTCCCTAGTTGAGAGGGAGTGTTAAAATTGGCAATTTGGGACAAACTCCATGTGGATCACCTTATTTATGGCTTCTGATATTTTTCCTAGATTCCTCTCAGCGAGAGGTGTAGGATTGATCTAAATATCATTCGATTCTGATAAGTATTATGGAGATATGAATTTATTTTGATTATGGACAAATTGTTAAGGTCGACCAGCAAACTTATGTAGGCTCAGAAGCCCAACAGTTACGTCTATTCATCCTCAACGTTTGCATATAAATACAAGGATCATTCTCCTCATTTGGAAAATTCAATTCACTCATCTTCTCTCTCTCTCTCTCCTACGCATAAAAGGAGCCTCTCTCTCTCTCACATGTGTGGCTGAAAGGAAGACGTCCTAGGGCAAGGAAGATGCAGAAAGAAGGACGCTAGGACAGTAGGTAATCTCTTTGACCAGTGTTGACCAAGCGTTGACATTCCAGAAGTGTGGTTTACGTGTGGTTGCCTCTCCTAGGCAAGCCACAATTTTTGGCACGAAAATTGAGGTGATCTGACCTCTAGTTTGACCAGTGTTGACTGCCCTAGTTTAGGGCTGCAGTTGACTTCAGAAATATGAAAATTGATTGAACTTTTGGGGCTGTTCAAGGGCTTTTTCTTCAAGTTGTTCGAGGACAAGTTGACCGGAAATTGACCAAATAATTTTGAGGTCAATTTCAACTAGTTTGACCAAGTTTGACTTTGCTGATCTAGGGTTTGCTGCTGCTGATATAAAATTACAGAATTCAGATTTTGCACTATTTCTCTGTGCTGAACTATTGAAGATAAAAGAAGATTTGATCAAAGGGTTTCCCCGCATTAGGGTTTGTCCCTGGCTAGCCGCCACATCTTGTGTCTCTTGTCTTGGCTTGTTTTTTGTTGATCATTTAATGTTCTATCTGCACTTTACTTAATGTATATGTTATTGCTAATCTATGGCTAATTAGAAGAAAAATAGGTAAACTGCTCTAAGCAGTGAGTTTATGATGTGAACATGTTAGCTAGTTACTATTTGAGTAGATATGTTGCAAAGTTATATTGTGCTAATCTAGATTGTTTGTGCAGACAGGATAACCTATCCAAATATACATTAAGGTATGAGTTTGATTATGTCGTCTGGTTGATTTATTTAACATGGTATGGTTGCAATTTGGTTGAATGTTTGATTGATTGCATAATATGAGTATGTGTTCAAATGATATTGTTTTAAGATGATTGTACTAACACGTATGTGTTGAGACAACTGATATGTACTTGAATGTAACATTTTGTATTATGACCAATGAATGTGAGTTGATTTTGATTATGACATGGTTGTTAGACTTGGTTAAGGTTGATTTCCAAGTAATAGATATGTTTCCTTGATCTTTGGAACATGTGATCAACAAGTGTGAAAAATTGTAGGAAACATGTTTGGTATTAGCATGACAAGGTAATAGTTGATGTGTTTATATAACTAACAACAGAGTGATGTGGCAATATATAGTAAGACTCAGTTGTAACAAGGTAATGGTAAAAGAAAGGAAGTGGGTGAGAATTCCTTTGGCTATGTTTGGAAATTGGAATTCCAAACGAATGAGTGCTTTGCATACAGGAAGTCGTCTTAACCTTGAATTTGTCTAACATTATGAGGACATGTGTTATATTCATAAATATGTATTTGACAGGTATAACAGTGGTTCTAGTTATGGCTAGATTCGTCAAAATATTGGATTCCCTTGAGAGATGGCATGGATTTGTTCAGTTGCAAGCAATGTGCGTGACACATCAAGGTAAGGTAACTGGTGTATTTTTATGTTTATTTATGTACTGACAATTGTTTGTTTATGGAAATATGATGCAGGGGATTGCATGGCAAAGAGACTGCAATGAAATTTTGAAGAAGGCTCATGTTGAGCTTTCCTTTGGAAGCACTAGGAACCATGGGGATTGAGTCATGGTGTGTTTTGAGAGCCTTTAGAGTTCGATTCTTTGTGCTTTTTTTGCGCTTGATTTTCAACCTTGTTTATGTCTAGTGTATGGCCATACCACTTTGTTTAGAGTGTCATATTGTTATTGGTTTTCATGGTTTTCTTCTTGTTTGTGTTTTTCTTGCCTTTTATGTGTTGAGGGTCTTGGGAATTGATTGAGATAGAGGAAATTTAATGGAACTCATGGAGAGATGAATGAAACCTAGCAAGTAATGTAAGACTCAGATGAAGCCGGTGCATATATAAGGGTAGTTGAAGGCAAGAGTATGATATCTAGTTAGACTAGTTGGGTCTGTTGATGTAAATGGACAATGGCAGGACAATCATGAGAAAAGTAATCAAGAAAGGTAAAGTAAATATATTTAAGGCTTAGATGCCTTTATTATGTTGAGAATTGTTGTTCTCAATGTTGTGCATGCTGTGAATAGATAAAGGGAGTTCTCTTAACCTTTACCCTATGGTATTTTTTGTAATTATGTTGTGACCACAATCATGTTGATGTTTATATATGTATACATGTATGTATGTCTTGTCATGTCTGACAAGGTCATCATGGATCATGATTTTTTTTATGCTAATGTTTGTATACATATGTATATGTGTATGTATGTCATTGTATGACAATATCATGATTGTTTTATGATAATGTTTATGTATATATATCTATGTATCTAGGTCACTATCCGACAGGGTTGTTAACGATCATTCTTGTGGAGGAATAATTTCTTATGTGGGTGAGTGGCATGAAGAGATTCTTAGTTCATGATGAATCAAGTGGGAAGAGTAGTCTAATAGATCTTTGAGGTCAGTATAACGTGGATGTGAATTGATATTATGTGATTATACTATGTCTATGTTTATGTTATGGGCATGCCAATGCTGAGAGATACATCAGAAAAATGTAAACAACACGATATGTGACATGCTAGGATAAGCATGGATGGTTGAGAGACATTGGAAGCAAGGTTTCTTGGTAGAAGCAATGCGGTCTTGGATGTGCAGTGTTATTGTTGTGGATGTTTTATATTCAATGATTGTACCTATGGTGATGTGTACATGTAATATTTGTAGTATTGTGTGCATATGGTGTTGTGCGCATGTTGGATATGCAGTGCTGTGTACATAGGGTACTATGTGCAGGTGGTGCTTTGTACAAGTGGTAGTGTTTACATGTTGTACATATGGTACTAGTGTACATGTGGTATTGTGTGCATGTCGTACATGCTGTGTTGCGGGCATAGAGTACTATGTATGTGCATTGTGTAGTTGTGATATCATGACATGTGTACTCGTTGTGTTGTACTTTGTAGTACATGTATTGTGTTGTATTGTACGTCAGGTGTAGGTACATGTATTGTGTGGCATTGTACATCGGGTATAGATGTATGTGTTGTGTTGTATATCAAGTGTAAGTGTATGCATTGTGTGGTGTCGTATGTTGTGTGTTGATATATGTGTTGTGATGTACATTATGTATGCTTACGTGATTGAAGAAAATAAAAGGCATTGGGTGTTTTCTGTGTGGAAACCTATCCGATGTGGGTACAAAAAGGAAAAAGGTAGAAGTAAGGATCGATGAAGGATAAGTATTAGTATTTTATTTTAGTTTTATTATGCATGTGATCTATGATTCTGACTTATGATGGTTACATGTGATTAATGATTATGGTTTATTATGGTTTCATGCAATTCATTATTTTGATCTATGATGGTTGTGTTTTGAGCTAACATGATGTGATGTGTTTATTCATGATGATTTGGTCAAAGATGCTAGTTCGAATTGTTGTGACAGGAAGCGAACAAAATTGCAAGTGTACCTTATTGACGAGCTACCAATGAGTTATGATTTGAAGTTATTTCAATTTATTTAGAATCTAATGGAAATTATGTGCTTGGTACAGGAAAGCATGAAATGTTCGAATGGGTGGTCGAAACTGACTACAAGAATTAGAAGCAATAGCAAAAGGAATTGAATCATGCAACAATATGCTGGTAAAACACTTCAAGAGTAGGGCCACTATGGGACACTAGTACCCAATAATGTCCATTGATTTTTATGAGCATGCTATGACCGGTATGATGGTTTTGAGGCAGGGATATGCCTTGGTTTTTATATCTTCTTATGTGAGGAAGCCTTGCCAAGGGATGGATTTCCCAGGATGGGGGTGCCAACGGAACTTGGAAGGTGTGTGACTACACGGAAGGGGGTGATTGGATTGCTCGAGGGATTGTGTAGTAGAGAAGGGAAGGCTGAGGATATATCTGTATGGTCATTAACATTTCCAGATGGAATCAAATGCACATCGTCAGTGTGCCATGGAACAATGAGCCAATAATTGTTCACTGAGAAGACAAGTGGCGCAAGATTATAACGCTAGACATTTGATGCAATTTTGACTTTGCAGTGGATTTTGGACTTCCTGGGAAGGAGGTGAATCTTGGTACTGCTTTGAGGACATTGGTGTGAGCCTCTAGATTCCCTTGTTGTAGATGCATGCATCATATCCTTTATTTTCTGGTTGAACAAATGTGCATGTGTATATGTGTGTATTATTGTAAATACTGTATCGAGATGGATTTATAAAGCTCCATAGATAGTATGCTTATTTGTTGGGTGAAGAAAATGTGTATGTGTATATGTGGTTATTGTTGTAAATACCATAATGAGTTGTGTTATAAAGCTCCAATAAACGGTATGTTTGTATGTTTTAGCAGATGATCATTGTAAATACTCCAACGAGCTATGTTATAAAGCTCCATGGGAAGTATGTTTTGTTTTCATTGGTCTTGCTGGTTATAGGTGTCATTGAACACCGATGATAGTGTTCCTCCAAGGGAGAGGGTTAAAATACAAGTAAAAATATATGACCATGGTCATGGGACACATATTCCAAGTTGAATGGTGGGATAAAACATCCTAGTGGGGTGTTCATTGGTTTATTATGGCTAAGAAAATTGAAAAAGGAAATAATAAAGGATTTGGAAAGGCAAAATGACATTTTTGGCATTTTATTTATGACAATGAAAGAAATTAAGAGAAAATGAAGATGAAAGGTCACAGGTTGCATGTGAGGAGGAAATTGAAGGAAAATAATGGAAATTGAAGAAAATAGAGGCCTCATTGATAATAAGACTTATGAGGATCAGTTAGCAAGATTTTAAGAGGTTTTTGGTGGATCTCTCTTATATTCTCTCTCTCTCACACTCTTGGACACTTAGAGTTTTCTTAGAGCACTCTTGGAGGAGTGTTGCATACTTGGAGTTTTGGATCAAGAAAGACAAAGGAGGAAAAGAAGAAGTAGAGATCAAGAAATAAAGAGAAGGATCAAGTAACTACAACGAGATTCTTTGCAGGTACCGATTTGCATGTGTGGTTTCCTTGCTATGTTTGACATGCATGGTATTTCATGTGATTCTTTGTTATCATGACATGGTTTTTCCAGGTGTGACAGTGTTTTCAGCCTAGACTTACCATTTCCAGATATCCATGGTGTGATGGGTATCCCATGTTTTGGTTGAGCTGGATTGATGAATGGATTCAAATTTGAGTGAGGCTGACCTTCGAAAGAAAAAAACACATGGCCTAATGATCCCTGAACTGAACTGTGGATTGCGGTAAGCCATTGGCCTAGTGACCCTTGAACCAGACTATGGGTTGCGGTAAAGTCATATATTATTTGCCTCGATGGGTGTAGGAATCATTGACCGGTTAATGGTGGGATATACGGTAAAGTCTAGAGGTGGTTTCCCTTGACTAGGCCTAGGAATCTTTGCCGGTGAACAACGAGATATATGGTAAAGCATAGAGGGTGGAGTCTCGATTTAGGGCCTAATGATCCAATGTGAATTGCGGTAAAGCCTGAGAGACTATGAGACAAGAAAATTTGTCATGTGGTAGGTGGATAAATCTGGTGGCATCCATGCTTGTTTTGGCCTAGTGATTTGGTGGAGATGATGGTAAATCCTGTTATTACATTTTTATCGTTTGGCCTAGTGATCCGAGATGGATTACAGTAAAGCTTGGTTTCTATTGATGAGAGTGAGGTGGTTTAGCCTCGGGATGCCCTGATTGGTTTTTTTGGTTTGAGTCCCAGATTCATGCTTGGAAAATGGCACGGTGATGAATGGCTGAAGAGAGAATTGGCTCAACCATTCTATGGTCAGGTGCAATGTGGTAGTCCCATATCGGGTTGGCTTTTACATTCATTAATTAGAGGTTATTTCTGAGGTACCTTATGTGTAAATGTACTAGTTTATATGTGGATTTTATGGCTGATGTATCCTTGATATTTTTGTTGTTATTATGCTGGTTATAAGCATGTATTATGACATTGATGATGTATGTCTCTCCTCATGTTTTGATTTGTAAATGAATGAATAATGTATCTATGACCTAATAGATGATGAAACAACTAATGATATAAGGGAACAATGCTTCTTAGTGATTCTCAGATAAGTATGAGACCCCTATGCTCAAATATGTTGTTTAAACCTGCAGATTACATATTTGTGACATGCTTGATGAAATGCTTATTATGGCTGGTAGGGGTCCAGTCAAGTCCTTTTTCAAGTAATTGCATTTGTGTCATTATTCGGTTGTTATCTTTCAGTTCTAAAAGTTTCATTGAGTTTTAGGTAGTGACCTAGACTTTGGGCCTGAAAAAGTGACACAAACTGCAAAGACATAGGTACAGATCTAAGGAGAAAAGTCCCTAGACACATGCATACCCATGTTGTGGGAACGTCTAAAGCCTCCTGGACACATGCATGCCCATATCAAGGGAGGATTTAATGGTCTAAAAATTCAGTTGGTCTCAGTGGTTGGTTACCTAAGTGGTTGGGATGGCTCTTGGGAGTTTTGTTGCTGTTGTGGAAGGTCTCTGAGATATGTTTCCATCGATTCCACTTCCTTAAGGTCACCTAAGAGGTTTAATCCCATTATAGTGGCCTCCCATTGCATATTCACCCTAGTTGGTTGGTTACTTGGGTAGATGTGGAATGAGGGCGTTACAGAAAAGATTGTTGAAGTGCACAAATTGACTGAGATTTAATTCTCAGTATGGGAAACACTCAGGTTGCCATTCTATGATTAATTCTACTACAATGGCTAAGAAATTCAATGTAACAAGCAACATGGAGATCCTTGTTGTAGTTCATAGATGGACCGAGAATTGATTGACAACATGGAAAAGCATCGTGTGCCCATTTTGTGATTAAATGAAGGTGGAGTGGTTGAGTAACAAGAGAATACAACAAGACAACAAGCCATACTACATATTGAATGTGTTGGTTAATGAACATATAGGTGCATTGATCCCTGTGTTGCTGTTGAACAAAAATATTAGGAAGCACTGACTAGTGTGGGGAGCATTCTTGTATGTTGTATGAGAGTGCGAATTGCTACAAGTAACTGTGAGTGCGCATAAGGTGAAGTGTGGTTGAGAGATGATATTTTGATGAGACTAATTAAGGGACAATAGAAAAACCAATGGAGCAGTGAAGTGTGCAATGCAGAGAAGGGCCACAAAGCAGAGGAAGAAGTTATCTTTTTCCCGAGGAAGAAGTCGTTTGTAACAACACATCAAGTATATATTTTTGTTTAATTGTAGTAAGCCTTTGTTTTCTCAGTTTGAAAATTGTATGAAAAGTAGGACAGATGGGTGAAGCAGGTTGACGCCTACATCTATAAGAGGTTGGTGCCTCTTGGTAAGTGGCGGCTTGTTTTTTTAAAGGGGGTTGTGCCCACCTGTGAGTGGTTGCTCACAAATAACAATAAAAAACAATAGAAACAACAACAACAAACAACTTGGTGGTTTTTCCCATTTGGGTTTCCACATTAAATATGTGTCCATGTGTGTATGTTGCTTACGGTGATGATGTATGTTCATGAGAGTGATTACCCTGTTGTTTATGGATTTGATTATAACTGCTCATACTGGTGATTGCTAAGTTAATAGAGATTAAAAGTTAAAATTTACACCAATTACTGATTCATCCCCCTTCTCAGTAATTCCTTATTCCAACAATTGGTACCAAAGCCAAGTTGCTTCAGGAACAGTGTAACCACTGGAAGGTAGATCTATAAGGAATCATGTGTAGACAAGAGAACCATGATGCTTACTCAAGCAAAATACCAATATTTAATGGGTCAAACTATATCTTTTGGAAAATTAGGATGGAATCCTATCTCATGTCCCTAGGAAACAAAATTTGGAGCTTTGTGTTAGTAGATTACACTGTCCCAACAACTCCTCCTATAGATGCAACTAGTAAAAAGGTTTATGTGAACAATGCTAAAGCCAAGAATGTCATCCTGTATGGTCTTAGGAAATCTTAACTAGTAAATATTATGCAATATAAGTCAGCCAAGGAAGTATATGAAAAGCTTAATAAGAGTCATGAAGAAGATGAGAAAGTCAAACAAGCCAAGCTCCAAACCATTATAATGAGATTTGAAAGATTAAGGATGAATGACAATGAATGAATTTTAGAATATTTCCTTAGAGTTGATGAGGTAACAAACATGATCAAAGGACTTGGAGAAGAGGTCAAAGAGGAAGTGGTTGTTCAGAAGGTCTTGAGGTCTTTTCCTATGAGATTCAATGCCAAAAATATCTACCATTGAGGAGATGACATGCTTGAAAAATCTCACAATGGACTAGTTGCTTGGTACTCTCATAGCCTATGAGATGAGAGTAGGTAAAGAGAAGACTAAACTAAAGGAGGCAATATTCAAAGTGTCCAGGAAGGCTAAGGAGAAAAAGGATCACCAATAATGTTCTAGTTGTGAATTTGATCAAGAGATTGCTCATTTTTCCAAAAAACTAAAGCGAGGTTTAGGCAAGTACAAAGGCAAGCTACCCTTCAAATGATTTGATTATGGAAGAGTTAGACAGTTTGCATCCAAGTGCCCCTACAAAGAAAACTTAGAAATGGACAAATATCAAAAGCCCGAAGACAAATCTCGGAAATATCAAAATAAGAAGTCCCTCAAGAAGAAGGGGCTCTACTCCAAAGAGGACAATTTTACAATAAAATATGATAGTGAGGATTCTTCATAAAGTGAGTTCAATGAATGCTTACTTATGGCACTTGAAGCTAATTCCAAAACAAAAAATGTCTCAGACTCTAAGGAAGAAGAAGAAGGAGTAGTGGATCTAGAAGGATAACTCATCAACGCTCTTGATGACTTGAAGAAGGCCAAGAAGAAAAACAAGAAATTAAAAGAGCAGTTGATGTGAGTTGAAGAAGGTATGTATAATTCTGATAATGAGGAGTTTGTATTTCAAAGAGAAAAACTTGAATAAGTCATTAGAAGCAAAGACAACTTAACACTCGTATTAGAAGAAAAGTAGAAAACATGTGAAAATCTAGAGGAGGAGAATAGGCTCTTGAAGCTAGAGTTGACAAAAAAAAGAAGGTGATGATTTCTGAAACATGTAAATGAGAGATTTTTCTCTGAAAGTCAAGTTAGAGGAATCAAAACAAAAGGAATAAGTTATAAATGACGTGATTCTCGAATGGGAAGAGAACTATGATATCCTAGAGGCAACAACCGTCTCATTGAGATCAAACCTTGAGAGGTTGAGGAAGGAGAAGGATATGGACATAAGATTTGCTGAAGGGACAAATCAGTTAAACCATATTTTGAGTTGTCAAAGGCCTCCAAAGAAAAAAACAATTTTGGATTACTTAGAACCATAAAAGCCTTCTATGGGAAAGATAACCTTCAGGTCAACAGGATTCGAAGACCCTCTGAACTATGCAAAAGTGCTTCAAGGAAGAATTAATGAAGATAAGAAAAATTCAAGCTAGAGGAGCACTCAACGTTGGAACAATAATCACAATTAACTCACACCACAAAGATGTATATTAGTCTACAAAACGATAAAGATGCCTACAATCAGCTCAATCTTGTTAGTTCTTAAATAATAGCTACCCAAAATTGTTTTATGGTTATTGCTATAAGTATCATCCAATGAGAGGAATTTTGAGGTCTAAAATGGGCCTCCTAAGGAAATTAAAAAATAATAGCGGAAATAATAAAATAAGATTAGATTATATCATCAAATTTTAGAGAGAAAAAAGGAAAAATATTTTTTATACTCGTATTTCCAACATATCTCCTTATGGGTTTACTCAATTTTGAGCAGTAATAGTCATTGGATGCAGCTTTTGATTCCTCATCCAAGGAGTACCCATAAATGAGAAATACTTGAAAAACGTGATTCCAATCATGTTTTTTCATGTATTTCTCATTTTTCGTGTAGTAGGGTCCATCGAAAGTATGAAACATGGGTACTCCTTGGATGAGGAATTAAATTTTGCATCCAATGAATACTCCCGCTCAAAATTTGAGTAAAACCTTAGGAGATAAGTTTAAAATACGAGTTGAAAAGTAGTTTTATTATTTTAATATTTTTTAATCTTTTTACCTTTTTACTCCAAAAATGGTGAATCACCCCCCATGGTTGACATCATCATCTTGAATCCTATTAGTTCTTATAAAGTTTATTTTGGTTGTACATTTTTCTTAGGAACCCATTGTAGACCTCAAAATTCCTCTAATCTGAGTCTTTGGACATAAAGTTGTTAATTGTAGAAGTGTCAAAGTTGAAATAGATGCAAATTTCAAATATAGATATTATCAAAATGTTAGAAAACATAACTCATTCCCTAGGAATAAAAACTCGTTTTCTCCTCTGATGATTGAAATTGAGTGCTTCAAGTGTAATAATTTTGGGTATAAGGAGAATGAGTGCAGAAGCAGATTTGAGCACTTCTTTAAACCTCAACACACTTGGAAGCCAACTTTCCTTGAGGACAAGAAGATTTGGAAGTATAAGGGTGGGAAAAATGTGGAGTGTGGACTTTCTTTGTCTACACATGATCAAGAAAATAGATGGTATGTGGATGGTGGATGTTCCAAGCGCATGACTATGGATAAGAGTAAATTCTTGTCTCTTAAGGAAAAGGACAAAGGGAACAATGTCACTTATGGAAATGATGCTCCAGCTAGAATTAAGGGAAAGGGCATAGTCAATCTTGATGAAAAGACCAAGACTAAGAATGTGATGTATGTGGAAGGGATCAAGAAAAATTTACTCAGTGTGAGTCAAATGTGTGATGATGACTATAATGTGACCTTTCACTCTAAAGTTTGTGAGATCCAAAAAGAAGAAAATAGTAAGCTAGTGGGAAAGGCAGTCATGACTCGCAATAATGTATATTTGTTTGATGACTCTAGAGTGAGCTACTACCTGCGTAAAAACAAACCAAACTTGGTTGTGTCATAGGAGGCTTGGTCATATAAATTTGACAGCCTGATAAAAATTAGCTAGACAAAAGTTGTAAAAGGATTTCCAAGATTGTCAAAGCCTAATAATTCAATCTCCAGATCCTGTTAATTTGGAAAGACGACAAGGACTCAATTCAAAACAAAGGAGTTCTCAACCTCTAAACCTCTTGAGCCAATTCACACTAATATATGTGGCCCAATAAGGAAAAAAATACCAAGAGGAGAAATGCACTTTATTTATTTATTGATGATTTTACTAGATCCACGTGGAGAATGCTATTTAAAGAGAAACCAAAAGCTCTATAAAATTTCAAGATATTTAAAGCTCAGGTTGAGAATGAGAAAGATCTAAAGATCAAATGCTTAATATTAGTTAGAGGTTGAGAATTCACTTTGAGAGAGTTTGAAAAGTATTGTGAAGAGCATGGCATAAGGAGGCAATACTCAGTGGCCAGATATCCACAACAAAATGGAATAGCAGAGAGAAAGAACATAATAATTGAAGAGATGGCTAGAGTTATAATGGATGAGGCAATTGTACAACACATCTTTTGGGGATAAGAAGGACAAGCAATAGTATATTTAGCAAACATAACACAACTTAGCTTAACAATGATAAGACTCCCTATGAGTTATGGACAGAGAGACCAACATCAGTGAAACATTTCAAGGTGTTTGGGAGCAAATGCTTTATAAAAATAAACGATAAAAATCTTGGAAAGTTTGATTCTTGAATTAATGCAGGTATATTTATTGGGTACGTTATCAAAAGTAAAAGCTACAAGTGCTTCAATAAGAGGACAAAAAGGGCTAAAGACTACATTGATATCATAGTAGATGAAATATAGCCATGATCAAAACCATCCAAAGAAGACGAGCACTTGGATGAATGTGAATGTTCAATTTCCATACTTTCATACCATGAAAAATCAGATGTGGAGGATGAAAGCAAACAAGACACAATACAAAGGCTCAAAACGCCTTCTAGGTATGTTCAAAAACAACACCTAGAAAGTCAAAATATTGGTGATCATAGGATCAATGTTCAAACGAGAAGGAAATTTATTGGGAGTCCAAGATGAGGAAATATTTCCTTGCTGTCACAAGTTGAACCCAAAATTCTGAGTTAGGTAAGTGAAGACAAGTGTTGGGTAAAGGAAATGAATAAAGAAATAGATTAGATCAAGAAAAATGATACTTGGGAGCTTGTTCCTAGACCCAAAGAGAATAATTTAATAGCCACCAAATGGGTCTTTAAAAATAAGCTAAATGAACAAGGCCAAGTGATAAGGAACAAAGCACAACTAGTCTGCAAAGGGTATGCTCAAATAGATGGGATATATTTTGAAGAAACCTTTGCACCTGTAACAAGATTGGAAACCATTAGAATATTCCTTGTTTTTTCCAGTCACAAGTACATCAAAGTATACCAGATGGATGTGAATTCATCCTTTCTCAATGAGTATCTAGAGGAGGAAGTATACATCAAGCAACCTGAAGGATTCATGTTCTCAGAGAATGAAGGTTATGTTCACAGATTGAAAAAGGCATTGTATGGGCTCAAACAAGCCCCTATAGCTTGGTATGTCAAACTAGAGAAATATCTCTAGCAACAAGGGCTCAAGAGAAGCAATGTATACAAAAATCTATATATAAAATTTCAAGATAATCATATACTGATTTTTGTGACCTATGTCAATGATATCATCTTTGGCAGTGATTTGGAACAACTAGGACATCAATTTGCTGAGTCTCTGTAGAAAGAATTTGAGATGTCTATGATAGGAGAACTATCTTTCTTTCTTGAGCTGCAAATCTCTCAATATAAATATGGTATCTTCATCTCCCAATCCAAACAATTTAGAGAAACACTGGAGAAAATTGATATGGAAGATTGCAAGCTAGTTAGTACCCCCATGATTATTGGTTGTAAGTTATGTAAAGAGGATGAGACACCTCTGGTAAATCAAATAGTCTACAAATCAGTGATTGGAAGCTTGTTGTAACTCACAACCTCAACACTAGACATTATGCAAGTAGTGGGTTTGGTGGCCATATTTCAAGCTTGCTCTTGTGAAATCCACATCATTGTTGTGGAATTATTTTTTGAATATTTGCAAGGCACAACAAACTATGTGCTGTGGTATGCCAGAAGCAAAGATTTTAAGCCAAAATCTTATACTCATGTTGATTGGACAGAAAATATTGATGATGGGAAAAACAACTTTGAAGCAAAATTCTTTTTGGGATATTATCTAGTGTCTTGGGTAAAAAAAATAAAAAAAATCAATCTCATTATCAATAGCTAAAGTGGAGTACTTTTCTACGACCAACTGTTACACACAAATTCTTCGGATGAAGTAGACCTTAAAAGACATCAAGGTAGAGTTGACTGATACAATTCCAATCATGTGTGACAATATTAGTGTTATCAACATCTCTAAAAATCCTATCATGCATTCAAAGACAAAGCATATTCCAATTAAGTTACATTTATTAAGGGAACACGTTGTTGCTAATGTTGTTCAATTTGAGTCTGAGGCCACTTATGATCGACTTGCAGATATATTTTCTAAGTCATTGACATGATAACCATTTGAGTCTCTCAGGAAACAAATAGAATTTGTTCCTCCTACATCCAAATGAATCATCTTGAATGAACTATGACAACTACTCAGATTCTTAGATCAGTTGAAGAGTAGGCTGCAACAATGCCGAAGGAGTTTTCTTCATTTGGTGCATCCCTTTTCCATTGATGTCAAAGGAGGAGAAGGAGTCCCTAAGTGGAATGATTATTGATGCCAGGGGGACTATAGAGATGGAAAAAACCATGCTTGGTTACAAGGGGAGCTTGGTTTGTTTCCATCAATGCCAAAGGGGGAGATTGTTGGGCATAATGTTGGCATTGATGTCAAACGGGAAAGGATGGCCGATGTATGGGAGTCCTAGGATTTGAAGGAAATTTTGCCTCAAGAGATTAGTTTACATGCTCCTAGGAGTGACATAGTTGGATAGTTCTCAGAAAGATCTTTCTGACAGTATGCCGAAATCCACAACTGGCTACTAGATTGAAAGTTATTTCCAATCAAAGTCAAGTTCCCCAAAGTCAAAGTGGCAGAGGTAATGATGGTGGAGGACCAGTTTGGAACAAAGTTAGTTTGGAAGCTAGTCATAGTTGGTAGAAAAATAAGAAGAGAAACAAATAGAGAGTTGGGTGAGCGTGGGAAAACAGAACAATGACAACAAGCGTTTTCATTGAATAGCGGAGGTCTCACTTCATAACTCATCATGGTGAGTTTACCCTAGATGGTTCAAAGTGCACAAAAAAGGTGAGGCTTTATGATGATGTAAGCCTGGGATTGCGTGCATAGTCCACATATTAGTAGAGGAGGAGGAAAAGGTAGTGATTGGTGGAAGTCTGCGAGAGGTGGTCCCCAGTGCCACATCATCCCTACAGAGTTTGCCTGGTAGGTTCAAAGGTGTGCACAAAGGGACCGTCTGGGATGATGTAATCTCAGGATGAAATTAGCATGATGTGGAAATATGGAACAAAGGACACGTGGGAAGAAAATTCAACATTTCTGGGTGGCCTAGTGGGCAAAACCTGGGTGACACGTGTCACCACTCAGGAGGTGCCATGTGGGGTTGATGACGTGAGCTTGATACCATCCCGAAGGGACTACCCTGGAAGGTCTATAAATGTGCACAAGCATAGGCATATGGGTTGATTAAGTGCGAGGATAGCATGGCAGTTATAGTTCATCTCGACATGAATGTGATTGGTTCACGAGTGCAACAGTGGTCCCATCAAGACACATCATCCTTGAGGCTTAGCCCCATAATATTTCGAAAGAGCATAGAGAACTGACTAGGCATTAGGATGCAATGACATCTTATGATAGAACCAAAATCCAATAGTAATGAGGTCAGGAGACATCATCCCAGAGGCGTTGCCCCTGAAGGAATTAAAAGTTTGTAAAGGAGAAAGGGACATGGTGATGGAGCGTCAGGACATGAAGGCGACATGGTGGATGTGACAAGTAATCCCAACAATATTTTGATTGGACGATGTACATAGCGAGTGGACCTACATAGCACGTAAGCTCAGAAGGCTCACCCCAGAGAAAAAAATGCATGCTGGGAGATATGGCCAGGGTAATGGAGCTGAGAGATGGAGACATTGTTGATAGTTGACAGTGCTATCACAAAATGACAAGCGTTCCTAATAGCCAATTTTGTGATGGTTTCATGTGCTATTGTGACTGTAGGCCTTCACAATAATTCTAATAAAAGAAGGGCTAAGGGTTGTATTTTTAGCGCCTGAGGACATGATCAGGTTGGAAACTATGTTTGTGCTATATTGGGCAGTGCGCCATATGTGTTGTTGCAACACAATTATGGTTAACGACATTGAACATGTCGACAACAAAATTTTAAAAGAACTGGTGGAAATCACAGAGGAAACATTAATGGGAAAATTTTGAGAATAAATAAATGAAACAGAGACAAGCCACTCCAGAGTGTCCCTCACACCTAGAAAAATTTAATGGAAAAGGTTGTTGAAGTGCACAAATTGACTGAGATTTAATTCCCAGTATGGGAAAAACTCAGACTACCATTCTATGATTACTGTTGCTATAATGGCCAAGCAATTCGATGTAACAAGCAACATAGTGAGCCTTGTTGTAGTTTATAGATGTTCTGAGAATTTATTGACAACATGGAAAAGCGTAGTGTGCCCATTTTGTGATTCAAAGAAGGTGCAATGGTTGAGTAATAGGACAATACAACAAGACAACAAGGCATACTTAAAATTGAATGTGTTGGTTAATGAACATATAGGTGCATTGATCCCTGTGCTGTTGTTGATAAAAAATATTAGGAAGTAATGAGTAGTGTGGGGAGAATCATTTTATTTTGTATGAGAGTGTGAATTGCTTCAAGTAACTATGAGTGTGCATAAGGTGAATTGTGGCTGAGACATGATATTTTTCTGACACTAATTGAGGGCTAATAGAAAAACTAATGAGCAGTGAAGTGTGCAATGCAGAGAAGGGCCACAAAGCATAGAGGAAGGAGTTATTTGTAACAATACATCAGGTCTATATTTTTATATAATTGTAGTAAGCCGATGTTTTCTCAGCTTGAAAATTGTTTGAAAAGTAGGACAGTTGGTTGAAGCAGGTAAGGGTCTACATCTATAAGAGTTTGGTGGCTCTTGGTAAGTGGTGGCTTGTTATTTTTAAGGGGGTTAGGGCTTGCTATGAGTGGGTGCTCACAAACAACAATAACAAACAACTTGGTGGTTTTTCCTATTTGGGTTTCCATGTTAAATATGTGTGTCCTTGTGTATATGTTGCTTATGTTGATGATGTATGTTCATGAGAGTGATTACCCTATTGTCTATGCATTAGATTATAACTACTCATACTGGTGATTGTTAAGTTAATAGAGATTAAAATTTAAAATTTACACCTATTACTGATTCACCGCCCCCTCTCCCTTTCTCAGTAATTCCTTATTCCAACATAAATTTTAGGTGGAAACCCTTCCAGGAGAAAAACCATTGAACACTTTTCTAATATTATTTATGAGTACAAGATTTCTCAGCTCCAAGTGAAGAGGAAACTACAACTTCCAAGTAATCTAGAAAATCATACAATTTATCAGGAAGCTCCAAGTCTTGAAAGGATTTTCCAACATCTTAGTCTATCAACTCCAACTAGAAGGACACTCCAACACCCTGGTTTTATCAAATTTAACTGAAAGGATGCTCCAACACCCTGCAAGCTCCAACTTTCCATAGCACTAGTCTGCCACCCTAAAGTATTTTCAAGCTCCAACCTAAAGGAGACTTCACTCTTCTACCTTGCACCACCCAACCACCCTTAAGGTATAAAAATAGAGAAACAATTTGTGGGCTCTAGTACTAGGGACAATGACCTACTTACAAATATTTTCAACGAAACCCTTTCAGATATGAAACTTCTTCAAAACTTCAAAACTACTTCTAAATGATACTAGTACAAACTTTATGATACATAGAAATGTAAATGAATCTAATCAATCATGTACCTCAAGTCTTCTGATGTAGTGTGTGCTACTGTTGTACTTGATGATGCTTGTTGATGCAAAGTGTGTTCTGAAGAGGCCCTTTAAGTTTGTTGATGTCAAGTGAGTCACTAACTTCTTTGGATTCCTCTTATTTGACATTTAACTTCTCTACCTTTATCTTGTCCTATGATTCCAATAAGTTGATGCTTCTACCCTTAAAATAGAGTTTTCATTATTGTAATTGTAGCCTCTTAATGAAATCTAAGACTTTTATGCTCCCAAAGAAGTCTGAACCTAATCAGTGATCTTGTAAGCTACTGTGGCCAAATGTTATAATAACCTTGATCTTAAGAATCTTTGAAAACACTCTAAAATGGTGCAAAAATTAATAATAAGGTATTCTATACAAAGAGTAATGTTAGGATGTTCTGACACATATGAAATAGTTAAGTATAACTTGGTCTAGTGTAGAGTTAGGTAAAGTGTGTTTCTTTACTATGTACTTTTGTAACTTGCAATCCGATGGTCACTATATGTTCTAGACATGAAGTGATTCGACGTTTCATCCTCTCCTCAGTATTACCAACACTTGATCCGTGGCTTAACACCCGATTGGTCCATGATCTCTATTTAAAGAGCATGGAGGGTCATTTGTAGAGTGACCGTTCATGAGAGAAGCTTATGTAAATTTTCATTCTTTTATACATAAATTGCCTGAAGTGGAAGCGTTGGCTTAGGCTGTGGACTATTTCCCTCTTTGAGGGTTTTAACCACGTCAAGAATACTGGTGTATTAATCTGTGATCTGTTTGTGAGCGATGTCCTTTGGTGTTCTATTTGAGGAACTTACCCTGTAAATTCCTACATGGTATTGGAGCTATTTGAGCGTCGCATCCATGGGTGATCGAAATCCGAAGCCGGTACAACTGCATCTGACTGTCATTTCCTAGATCTATCGTTTCTAACCGCTTTGGGGTCGAGAGGTCTACTGTATTGTGTTAGGATCATCTATTCCAGTGAGGAACCTGTTTCGTTTCACACGAAAAGGTTTCTGGTAGCCCTAGCTACATCATTTTTAAGATCTGGAGCTATACAATGTTTATTTGCAGTTTTAGTTATTTTTCTCTCTATTTATTTCGGTTTATTTATCTCTCTGTTTTCTAATACCAGATCTATACTTTTCATTTCTGCGTATGCTCTTTGCCCCACGACTCTGTGTGATCTGGGAAAATCAGAAACAGAAAGGAAGGATTTTTCTCATGCATATGCTCTTTTCCACCGCACCTTAGTGTGATCTCGAAAATCAGAAATATTGAGGAAAATATTTGGTTTCTGGCGAAAACTAACTTCAAGGCATAAGGTTTGGTTTTTTTTGTATGTCCGTGTTGGGTTGTGTGGTTTTTTGTTTTGTAGGTAAAAATAGTTTTTTCAAGTAAGCACGCACCCAAAGCTCCAGTGACTTAAAAAAAAACCCATTCTCTTTTCCAAAAATTACTAACCTTTTAAACTAGTTCACTTGGTCCAAAGTTACTTTATGAGAATAGAGGTCTTTAGTTCATGTTTTTCTTTTTATTGAGTTGCTTTTTCAAAAAACACATAACTTTTGTTTTAAAGTTACTTTATGTAAAAGTGTTCTCACCCATTATAAAAAGTGAGTCACTTATAATTCTAAAGTCTCTTTATCTTTTATTTAAGTTACAATTTAGTGGGTAGCTAATAAAGTATCATTGTAAAAGTGACTTTCACTTATTTATAAAGTGGGTCACATAATTTTTTTTTTAAGTGAACTAATTAGATTAAGTTTGGAAAGGGGGAATTTTTTTTTAAATATAACATTATCATTCACTTCTGCGCATTCACACACTTCGTCGGCATCTTCAACAACTTTTCCTCAAAAAACCTTAACTTCTTCATCCGGAAGCCGTTTTCAGAGCATTTTTTTTTAATTGGCCTAATTTTTCGAGATCTTTCCATTGGAACACTTGGTTTCAGCATCTACAGCTTCAATTTTTATTAAAATGGAAAGTCCATGCCAAGTTATTCTTGACAACACCAACTACTTCCAATGATAGTCCTACATTGTGGATTTACTTAGAAGTAAAGGTCTTTACAGAATAGCCCCAAGCTAAGAAACTAAACCTAAGGATGAAGATAAGGCAACCAAATGGGAACCCTCTGGGACTCCAGAGTCATTGAAATCACCTCTATGGAAGCTACCAGATCATACATTGCCACAGAATTTCAACTAACAGGTAATTCTGAAACCTACCTCTGTATAAATGTCTATGGGCCTCAGCGTTTAGAAGATAAAATTTCTTTCCTGAACTCGTTAATGAAGTTAAAGCTAAGATACCAACATTCAAAGATCATAATGGGAGGGGATTTCAACATGATTACCACCCTCCTGGAAAAAAAAGGAGGCCTTAGGCGACTAAATAGAGACTCAGAACTCTTTGTTGACTTCATGGAATCTGCCCAACTGGTTGACATCCCCCCAAAAAATGGGCTCTACACTTGGAACAACCGAAGAGGAGGAGAAAACAGGATAGCCTCTCGCCTTGACCGTTTTTTGATCTCAGAAAACATCTTACTGGAAGGAACAACAGTTGACTCTGATATCCTCCCCAGTGGGGGATCAGACCACTGGCCCATCGCCCTGGAAGCTGCCTTTCTTGAGACCCCCAAAAACAGACCTTTCAGATTTGAGAAATTCTGGCTAACACACCCAAATTTTCCTGAACTGGTGAAAAAATGGTGGGAAGAGCCCAGGAATATAAGGGGGACCAAAATGTTTAAACTCCAGTCCAAACTAAAGCACATCAAACACAAAATCAAGGAATGGAATGCAACCGAGTTCGGTAATATTTTCCAGGAAAAGCACAATATAGAAGACCGACTAAGTCAAATTCATAAGGACTGGGCTTCAGGGATTAATAGGGAGGACTCAAATGAACAGGAAAAGATACTAATGCAGAAATGGCAGCTCTGCTGCCAACAGGAAGAAATCCTGTGGAAGCAAAAATCTCGCATCCAATGGTTGAAGGAGGGAGAGAAAAATACAAAGTTCTTCCATAGATCGACGATGGATTACAGGGGGACTAACAAAATCCTTAAGCTTACCAATGCATCTGGAGAAGTTATTCAAAACCACAATGAGATCTCAACTTTGCTTACCAGTCACTTTAAGAAAATTGCCCAGGAATCTCAAGAAGACCGATCGGAAGCCAGAGAGGAAATAATTCAGGCCATACCCCAAATCATTACTCCAGCACAAAATGCCTCTTTGTTAAGAAAGATCTCAATGGAGGAGGTGGAGGAGGCTGTTAAAGACATGCCAAATGATAAAGCTCCGGGCCCAGATGGTTTTACTATAAACTTCTACAAAGCTTGTTGGCAAACAGTCAAAACAGAGGTTTGGGAAGTAGTTGAAGATTCAAGACGATCTGGCTCAATCCTTAAAGGCCTAAACTCTACTTTCCTAGCCCTAATCCCCAAAGAAGAGGAAGCCCGAACTCCAGAAAAGTTCCGCCCCATAGCTCTGTGCAACGTGATTTATAAAATCATCTCTAAGGTCATCGCTAACAGACTTAAACCTATCCTCCCTGACATCATCTCGGAGGAGCAGTCAGGCTTCGTGGAAGGCAGACAAATTCTAGACAACATCCTCTTGGCGCAGGAGATGATACATACTTTGCAGTCCAGAAAAATCCCTGGTATGATGATTCAGCTTGACCTTTCAAAAGCTTTCGACAAAGTGAATTGGAATTACCTGGAGGCCACATTAAGGGCTTTTGGTTTTGACAATCGGTGGACCAAATGGATTCTCGCTCTTATCAAGTCAACAAATTTCTCTATTCTGGTTAATGGATCCCCCTCGACCACCTTCTCTCCTTCCCGAGGCATAAGGCAAGGAGACCCACTGTCCCCCTTCCTTTTTGTGATCCTCATGGAATGGCTTAGCAGATATATTCACAGAGCCAAAGCGGAAGGGAAAATTAATGGATTGCGCCCTCTCCCCTCCACCCCTGCAACTACTCACCAGCAGTTTGCCGATGATACTATGTTGCATGGCTCTCCAACTGTCAAAGAGGCCAAGGCTTTCAAATCTATCTTATCTCTTTTCAGCATGGCATCAGGTATGGACATAAACCATTCCAAATCGACTATTTTTTTCTTTAACACTCATGTTTCAATTCAGAACCATCTCACCAGCATCCTAGGCTTTCGAAAAGGTTCTCTTCCCTCGAAGTATCTGGGAGCCCCGCTCACCACCAAGCCTTGGCAAAAGGTTCATTGGGAAAGGCTCATAGCAAACATGGAAAAAAGATGCAAACATTGGACCCACAGGGCTCTTAACTTTGCGGGACGCCTAGTTTTAACTAAAGCCATCCTGCAGGCCATCCCTCAGTACATGCTTTCTATCCTCCCGGCGCCCAAGGCCATCCTGCAGAAAATCCGATCCATCCAAAGATCCTTCTTATGGAGTGGCAGCGCAGAGAAGAGGAAATGGGCTCTCGTGGCCTGGGATAAGATCTGTAAATCGAAACTTGCTGGAGGTTTAAACCTAATAGACCCTGATGTTAGCAACAAAACTGGTGGAGCCAAACTGTGGTGGCGCTGGCTGAAAGAGACAAACCTCCCCTGGGCCAGACACTGGAAGGAGAAATACACTCCTAACTGCAGAGACCAGGACCTCATAAGACTTCAGGAATTGCCGGAAGGTTCTCCAATATGGAATCTAGCAAAAAGAAACCGAAACCTTATTCAGGACCACAACTTCTGGGAGATCCGAAATGGGGAATCAGCCTTCTTCTGGGAAGATGCTTGGCAACAGCATCCAAAGCTTGAAAACCCAGACCTTGAAGATTACAAAATAAACTGTCATAACAGGGGAAAATACACCGTTCATCATTACTGGATCCCCAATGGCATTGACCAGGATTGGAGAGAATGGACCCTTCCAGATACTGAAAACCCTAATGTGGAAAATAATAACATTCAAGACCTACTTCAAGTCCTACACAAACGAAAAATTAGGATAACCTCGGAGGCGGACAAGCTGAGGTGGGGTATGAAGGGTAATGGCAACTTCACTCTTAAAGAAGCTAGAGAGCAGTTGGAACTCACAGAGCAGGGGGAGACAGCCCCATGGTTCACCAAGGTTTGGGATCCCTTATTCTGGCAAAAAATTCAAACCTTTCTATGGCTCCTTATGAGGCGTAAGACGCTCACCTGGGAGAACCTGCGAAAAAAAGGCTTCGAAGGCCCCTCCTTTTGCCCTATGTGTAATCAAGCAGAAGAAACTATGAATCACTTATTCAATACATGCGAATGGGCTAACCACATTTGGCAAGGGATAGAAACTATCATGCAGCAAAACAGAAGAGATATGGACTCCATCCAAAACACCATCACAAATTGGCCAAGCAATTACTCTGAAAACCCTCAAATCAATAGCATATGGAAATTCTGCCAGGTTTTATCACTTGGACAATATGGAAAGAAAGGAACAGAAGAATTTTTCAAAACGAGCACAGGAATATAGAGCACCTGAGAATTGCCTTAATTGAGAACATTCGCTAATTGATTATGGTAAAAAGTAAAGTAGACCCATCCAACCAAATCTCCACGGAAGACCAGAGAATCCTGAATGCTTTCAACATTCGCTACGATCAAAGCCAAAAGCCCCAAGCTAAACAGCAGAAAATCAACAAAACACCAAAGGGATGGACTCGGCCTCCTGAAGGCTTCCTGAAACTGAACTTTGATGGGGCCTCGAGAGGTAACCCGGGACCAGCTGGCATAGGAGGCCTCATTCGAAACTAGAGAGGTGAAATAATCCATATTTACAGTCAAGCTTTGGGCGAGGGCACGAATAATGAAATGGAATTCGCAGCAATGGAAAAAGGTTTAACAATTCTTCAAAGAAACCAGGCAGAAAACGCAGTAATTGAGGGTGACTCTGAGATTTCCATTCTGGTGGCAAGGAAAATCTATGGGGGAACGCCGGCCAGCAAGGTAACCAAGCACTGGCGCCTGGCTATGGTCACAGAGAACATAAGGAAATTGCTCGGAAAAATGAAAGGCCTCATCTTCCAGGCGGTAAGAAGGCAGGCTAATTCGGTTGCCGACCACTTGGCAAACCATGGGATCGAGAACCCAAACGGAATGGTGGACAGCTGTTGGCATCAGGTCGAGAGTAATCAATTAAAGGAACAGTGCTCTCACCTCGCACGAATAGATTTGGTGGCAGCTGACAAGATAGAATGGCAGGCCACCTAATTCACTACCACAAGAGTATGGATAGGCCGATGGGACGAGAGCCATCAATTCAAAGCAAGCATCAAAGGACAACTTGGTTGAGGGAAATAATGAACACCGCAGGCCACAGACAATTGTACAGTATCATGATCTGGAGTGACATAAGCCGCCGCAGAACCGCAGGACAGAGAGACACTTGGCACATTCAGAACCGTGCAGGAGGAGGTGATCGAAAACATTCTCAATCATCGCAATTGCCCTCCACAACTCCGAATTGCAACATTTATGTTGATCGGACATGCAATTTGCATGTCATAATCCGTTCCACCGCCCAAAATCTTCCCGCTATTATCTATATATCCCTCCTTGCTCTCCATTGGAGCATCACTGCTCCGGTGCTCAACAATCAGAGATCATCGATTTGCATTATCATTCAGACAAGCAACAATCAGGAGAGGGCTTCCATGGCGGGGGAAGGTAGTCGAAATCAATCTGCAAACAGAGACCTGCAACTGGCTAGAGATATGTTCGAGCGGAGAACTTCCCAACGGAACAAACGGAAAATCATTGACCTGGAGGCCTCGGCACAGGAGGAAGAGAGCAAGTTATCCGACCATCAGTTAAGCCAGGAAGTAGACTGGCTGCAAGATCCGGGGACGACCAGCACTCGGGCGACTCAGTTCGTTCACACTCAAGCAGAAGCGTGGCGCATGAAGACCATCCTGGCTAAGGCCATGGATGTCCAAGCTGAACAGGCTGAGCAACTGCGAACTCTCCAGCAGTTTGCTTCCACAATGACTAAGGAGCACATGGCTGTGGTTCAAAGCAGTGAATTTAAACTCACCGCTCTGCATGAGGAGGTTGATACTATAAGCAAAAAGCTCACTGTCCTGATCAAGCTGCTCAAGAAAAGCATTGAGCAAAACAGCAAGCCTCCAGAGCTGCAACGGGGTGGTCCGTCGAAGGTCAACCAGGAAAATGCACTCAACTGCAAAGAGATGCACACAGTGCCAGACTCCCCAAAAAAATTCTGATCAGTCTTCCCTGTCCCTCTGTCGGACTTTGTCAAGTATGTTTTGTTTTCATTTTCTCAGTTATGTGCTAGCCAGTTTTTTTTGGCCTAAGTCGCCCTGCGTGGTGCACTTTTTGGCAGCACTCTGTCTCTCATGTTTGCTACTCTCCCAGTCCTATGTTTCAAACTATTTTTAGCTGGTAAGGCCTGTCTCAAAGCGGCCAGTCATCTGCTTCGGCAGAATTTATGTACTATATGTTACTCTTGTTAATATCAAAGCTTATTTACACAAAAAAAAAGGCAACCAAATGGGAAAATAGGAAAGATCAAGCACGTCGGTTGATAGGGATGTTTATTTCTCCAGACCTTAGATTCCATATCACAGAACTTGATACCCTTAATGAAGCAATGAAACATCTCACTAAAGTTTTTGGAATTAAAAATGAAATTAGAGTCCATGATCTTGAAAATGAGTTTCTTACGTTGGATCCCAATAATTTTTCTTCCATTGAAGATTTTTTTTCTAAGTTCAAGACCCTTAGACTTCTCTTAGAAGGTGTTAAGGTTAAGAAAGAAGATGGTAGCCTTATCTATTCCATTCTTACTAAGTTGGGACCAACCTACTCTGTGTTTGTTTCCACCTTCCATCTATTAGAGAAGCCTTTATTTCTCAAGGACAAGGACAAGACTACAAGTCCCCCTCTTTTGATGCCTTTTGTGATTCTTTAATAAGAGAACAATAAAAAATCTTACATCTTGGTCTTCTTAATCTTGGAAACTCTTCTAAGAAAGCCTTAGCTGCCCAACAACAACCAAGTTCAAAGAATCCTAAGAAGCAATATCCTAAAAAGAATGGTCCTAAACCAAACAAGGGTCTTAAGCAATTTCAGTCTCAAAATGAAAAATCAATTCAACAAAATGATAAGGCAAATAAAAACAAAGGGAAAAAGACTGATAGACATTGCAACTTTTGTAATCGAGATGGCCACTTAGAATCCAAATGCTTTAAGAAGATGGAAGCCTTGGAAGCAACAATGAAGAAGCATAACATCCATTTGGAGCACTCTTCAACTTCAACTTCATCTTCAGGAATAACACTTTTTGCATGTGGTTGTCAAGCATCTCGATCTGGTTATGCACTAAATGTATCTTCTTCTTCTCATTCTCATGAGTGGCTGATTGATTCTGGAGCTTCTTATCACATGGCTAAAAACAAAGCCATGTTTTCTTCTTTAAATGATTGTAACACCAAAAATATATATGTTGGTGATGATAGATCTCTTAGTGTTGTAGGGACTAGAACTGTTCATCTAGACAATGGTCAATTTAATGATGTATTATGTGTTCCAACCTTATCCTACAACCTTCTATCCATATATCAGATAACTCATTTAGGTGAACGTAAAACCATTTAATTTTCACCTCACGATGTTGTAATTAAGGACCTAAGAGATCCTAGACAGATTTTAGCTAGTGGCATTGTGGATGATTCTACAAGGTTGTATAAGTTTAACAAATTTGGGTCATCAACTCTTCCCTCAGTATTTCTTTCTCATAATGATGAAATGAGAAAAATTTGGCATGAGCGATTTGGTCACTTAAACTATCGCTCTCTTCAAAATCTATGTAAAGAAAATATGGTGAGAGGTCTTCCTATGGTATCTTGCAGAGATGGTGTTTGTTCCATATTTGTACTCGGAAAACATCATTGGGATAGTTTTGAAAAACGTGCCTCTTGGCACGCCTTAGCCCCTTTACAGCTTGTGCATAGTGATTTGTGTGGTCCACTTCTAGTTGTTTCATTTTCAGGCTACAAGTATTTCTTAACTTTCATTGATGAAATCCTTATTCATTAAACTGAGGTTGCCACAAAAGTGAGATGAAACACTCTAGAGACTTCAAGAATATTTCATGCCAGTTATTAGGCCTCATGGAAATATGTTTCGAAGGCTCAGACTAGGGCTTGATGTTTACCTTAGGGAGATTTAAATTGATGCAAAGAATACCTTAGAGATGTTAACAAAATTTATCAAATATACCTCAAACTTGTGCAATTATGCCTACTAGTTTACATAAGAAAATGACTTTTGAATTTTCCTTAGAGATGTTCAAATTAGGTCATTGATGTGAAATTTTTATCTATTGAAGTAAATGGAAATTATTCTTCTAACTGTAAATTTAATTATGCAGTTTATTTGCTATGGAAAACAACAAATAAAATCACAACTACAATTTTCACCATAAAAATACTTTGGAAAATAAAATACCGAAAACTGAGAAATTCTAGCACACACACATGAATTTTGACACAGTGATTTTTAGACAATTGTCCCCAGAAAAAACCAACTTGGGAAAACCAGTGGAACAAATGAGGGTCTTATTATTATTCTTCAGTAGCAATTCTGAGTACAATAATTTATATGTTCAACTTGCAATCTAATATGAGGAAAATAATGGAAAAATTATTGTGAGAATTTTCTCTCACCCCATAGCTAATTTCTTCCTCTGAAATTACCTCCCTAGCCTCTGTGCTGAGCCTCCTGCATCACCCTCAGCACAGTGCTTACACAGACTATTGGTGTCCAAGTATGAATCATGCAATTCACCTAATCCACATTCTATTGTCAACCTAGGGTTCTACTAGTTGTTTCAAGGCTATTGTACACTGTATGTGTAGGCCACATTTTCCCTACCTAGAATTGAACATTGACTATAAATTCATCAATGTGTAACAACAAGCAATATTGTAACTGCAAATAAGAGTGACAACAAGTAATAAATTTAACAACAATAAGGAATCACAACAACACACTTATAAACATTCACAACAATAATAAATCATAGAAATAAACCTAACAGACTTCTAATCCAGCAACACCTGGTCAGGAGAGTGGGTCCAACTCCCTGATTAGGGTTGTGGCAAGATCAACAAATCACGATATGCTCAGAAGATCAACTTGTCATTAATAAAAGAAATATTACAAGTATGTTGTTATAGACTCAAAGTTAGAGTATTTCTCCTATAACCTTAACGACTCTTAACAACGATAGCTTTCACAGCCCACAACTCTACTTTATACAATTTGTTAATAATACAACTCCTAGAATTACGGCACTGTCTGCCCTTAATTACATGGTGGTTTTCAGAACGAAATAGAATGTTAAAAGATAGCAGTGTGTCAATTGAAAGGTTTATTCACCATTGCAACCAATATTCAAGGATAACGCTGCCAGCTTGATAACATCGTTTAGTGAATCATGGTCTTGGTCATTCTCCCTTTAAATCTGCAGAAATAACTGAATTAGCAAGCAACTTAGGTAATAATTACCTACGAATATGCTTCGTTGACCAATAATCCATAAAGACATGACGAGAGGTATACCTATGCATTTTAAGATATTGATTAACCGCTATTTGCGTGAAATGGATAAAAAGAACAGGGTAAAAGGGTGAGTAAAAGTATGCAAATCTAGGCACCAACATCTCCCCCCAACTAGCTTTATTGCATGTCCTCATGCAGTTCGTTGCTTGCACAAGTTTAGGTTAGAGTTGTGATGGTGAACGTGAAGTTGTGCAAGATCGTATTTTGCATACATCTCTATTCTCGAAGGCTTATACCCATATGTTTGGATGACTTATTTCCACCAATCCTCGCTTACCTCATAATCTAGAGTGCAATGACCACCTCGCAGCCATATGATGGGAAATCATAACCTCAAACCCATCCATCGGACCCCACAAAGCCACATGCACACAATATACCGGGGTACCCTGTTTAGAGCCCGAGTAAAATTGGGGGCCCCAAAAGGCTCACGTATCCTCACATTTGATAACAAGAGCATCCACCATTTCTGGTAGTTGTCCTGATCCTCCTCATGAAAAGTGAAGATCTATTTTGTGCATATATCAACGCACCATTTTTGAGTTTCCAACATATTTTCTTTCCATCCCTCGATCCCCAAGAGGGTTTTGTGTCTATTGTAAACATTCAAAGACTGACAATTCTCCTTCCAAATGACAAGTGGCCTATCTTCCTAATTTTCTTCAAAATTATCAAAGGCCTTTTTCCATTTAACCTAGTTGATTGTGTAGGAGGTAAAGGCTCTCAGTTGAATGTCTCCTACATATGGCACTCGGTTAAATGATTGATCATTGCCTAGGAAGTAGTCATGCATGTACAACTCGCACATCAAATGCTGATCCAGAATATTGTGGCATCTCATGATGCACAAAAACTGCATTGAATCTTCCATATCATGATTGAGCTCCTGGCGGACACTTTGTAAATAAAAGAATAGATATTGTTCATGGAGGAACAAGGCGTAGCTGTGAGTAGGGAGGCGGAAAGCCATTGCCAGCTATGCCAAGGTAAACATCTCTTCCTTAGTGGTCTTTAATAGCTTCACCTGTTCTTCCAGTCCCTCAATTCACTTCTACTATTTCTCCTACTTCCTCTTTTCCTTTTCTATCTGCTCTATGTAGCCAAAGACTGTTTTTGCAGCTTGCTCTTGAGTTTGGATTATTCCTTCCCAGTGTGCTTCTAAAGGAATGGTCCCTCGTTGAAAGCGAGCTATTGTATCTTGCCACTTCTGAATTTCTGCAGGCATGACAAACTCCCATGCCTTGATCATATGCAAAAATTACTCTGTCTGTGTAGTTGTTGAAGTCATTGGCTTGTCTTTGGTCTATGTTGCTACCGAAATAGTTTCAAGTTGGGGCTTCGCAATGTTTTTCTTGTGCTTTCTCACTTTTCTTCGTAAGCACCGCAACTGTTTCCTCAATTTCATGATTTCTATTTTCAACTACATATTCTCTCTGAATTGTGCTTGATATCTTTCCTTAAGAGGGGGTCTCCTTCTCACACATTGCTCGATAAAATCTTGTTTCACAACTACTTCTTCCACAGGTCTCATAGTTGGTCCAGGGCCTGGTGTGTTGACGTTGACAAAATCGTCAACCGGTTCTTGTTTTACTCTGATTTCTTCCATTTGTTCCTCGACTCGGGGAACAATCCTGCCATCTCCTTCTTCAGGTCTCAGGACCTCTACATCTTCCCTCTGCGCTTCTGGATTCACTATAGGGTCTTGTGGGGTAGTGTCTTTGACACCCTCCTATTGTAGTTGCTCTGCTACCTGACTGTCCTCTTCCACTTGTACAAGAATAGTTCCTAGTCCCCACAAGTTAGTTTTGTCAGCAACATCCTCTTCCATTTGCTCGAGAATGGTTTCTAACCCTTGTGGGTTAGTCTGATCAGCAACATCCTCCTCCATCTTCTCAGGAATAGTTTCTAACCCTTGTGGGTTAGTCTAATCAACAACATCCTCTTCCATATGTTCATGAATAGTTTCTAACCCTTGCGGGTTAGTATGATCAACACCATCCTCTTCCATCTACTCAAGAATGGTATCTGTAGAAGTGGTACTAGCTATAACTTCTTGATTTTGTCCTTCGGTTGGCACTGGTTCTTGTGTGATAGTGCAGACCTCCAACCATTCAATTTTCTCAATTCTTTCACCAATTGACACTAGTTTTTGAATAAATGTGTCGATAATGGTGCCCTTAGCTTTCCCAAAAAAAATCGGGGGAGAAACTTATTCTTTCTCCATGCATCTAGAGGAAATGGTTTTCCTTGTCCCTCTTGGAAAAGATGCAAGAAAAGGAGAATGAGTAATAATTTCATCAATTTTCGTTCTCTCAATGCCTACTGACCCAAACCCTCCTTCCTCTTCTTATATGTTCACCGACTGTTCTATGCTCCCTTTTTATCTTCCTGCTTGTGCTTCTTCCAAGTTGTCCTTTTGCCCAGCAACCGACGCTGTCTCTTGTGGATTGGTTTTGACTGCTGCCCTTGTTTCCCCGAAAGGTTCCACATTCATTTGAACAGGTGTTGCTGGTTCTTGTGTGACATCACCACCTACATTTTCAACCACATGTTCTTCAATTGTTTGAACAGGTGGTGCTGGTTCTTGTGTGTCAACACCACCTACATTTCCGACTAGAAGTTCTTCAATTGCCTGGACAGGTGGTGCTAGTTCTTATGTAACAACACCACCTACATTCTCAGCAAAGAGTTCTTCAGTTGTTTGAATAGGTGGTGATTCTCCTCTTAGATTGGTAGTCGACGTTGTTTCTTATGGAGCAGCGTCGAATGCACTCTCTTCTATCTCCATTGCATCTATCTCTATTGGGCTGAAAAGCGACGCTAGAACATCGTTGTCTATGGCCTCTTCTTCCACTGCTACATATTCTTCCTCCTCCTCTGTAGGCAACATACCTGTAAGTTCTTCCTCCGCCAACTCGGTGAATTGTGGCCAAGCCACAAAGGTTCGAGATAGAGCATGCACCACCGATAATCTAACCAACTCATGATTTGTGAGAACCACTAATGGCTGTTGAGACCATCGAGAAGATTGCACTATTAAGTGGAGACTGCTCCATAGGAAGTATGGCATGTCTAAAGCATGAACCTGCGCATGCTGAAACTGAAGGCATGCAAGGAGTTTGAAATGATACTTAAACAATGTATAGAAATGACCTTCACGGGTAACATACCTCATAAAAAAATATGCCGCCTCACCCCATGGATATGGCAAAGATTTATGACCATACCGTCTTCCCTTCTAGACCGTTGTCTCCCTAGCCTGCAAAAACAATTCTAGAAACTTCGGTAGAGGAGACTTCCGAGAGAACCATTTCTAACCTCCTTGTTGTAATCCACTAGAAATTGAAATAGCTTCCTCTGTGATAGAAATATCCAGCCCATAGACTCTAGAATGATTTCCTTCCAGGTTTAATGCAAATTCAACTGTGATGGCTTCATCAAATCCTTGTAGCCTCTCAAAATACACATGCCACCCTGCATCCAAGAAGACTTGCCAAACATATGCATTGCGTCAAACCTGCTCTGTACTCTCTGGTTCGTGTCTCACATCCTGTCCACCAATCCTGCAATGGCTCTGTAACAACACTTTGGAGTAACAACAGACCATCGAGAAGGAGTGTCGACAGGTAGATTTGCAGTGAGAGTTGTGATAGCGATGGGGTGCAATGAGAGTGAAAACCGAGAGGATAACGGTGAAATATGGAAAAATCATGCCGAATAATGGATGATAATGGACAGTAATAATGGTAATTACTTCGCAAAGTTGGAAAGGGCCGTTCATTAGTACAACAATACTAACTTCAAGTCTCGATGCATATGGGTATCGTGTGAAGTATGGTGGAAAATCGTGGATGAATGTGCTTAGCACAAGGTTTAATAAAAATAATAATAAGTCATTATTATATCATCTTTCATTTATTATAGTACCTCCCCCAAATAAGGGATAACCGTCCGCGATCATATCGACTCATGTCACATGAATTATTAATCAAATCCACAAAGTCGATTGGGGATGTGCCTGGTGACTTACCTTAATGGAGTAACAACAATGGGGGAGTAACAACATCCGAGGGAGTAACAACACCTGAGAAGTAACAACACCACTTGAACAATTATTCGAAATCATGACGAAGTAACAACATTGGAGTAACAACACCGAATACTTAGACGAAATCCCGATAGAGTAACAACACTGCAAGTAACAACATTAGAGGAGTAACAGCACCGAGATACTTAGATGAAATCGCGACAGAGTAACAACACGGTAGAGTAACAACACTGGAGGAGTAACAACACCAAAGGAGTAACATCATTGGAATACTTAGACGAAATCGTGACGGTGTAACAACACTGGAGGAATAACATCACCAGAATACTTAGACAAAATCATCATCGCCATGGATTAACAACACCGGAGGAGTAACAACACCGAAGGAGTAACAACACCAGTGAAGTACTTAGTCAAAATCACCACGATCAGAGTAACAACACTGGAGGAGTAACAACACCAGTGAAGTACTTAGACAAAATTGCCATCATCAAAGTAGCAGCACCGGAGGAGTAACAACACCAGTGAGGTACCTAGAAGAAAAATATTGATAGAGTAGAAAAAACACACACACACACTCATATATATATATATATATATATATATATCAGGGATGCAGAGGAGGAATTCCCTGCACTAATAACTTCAAAACCAAAGTTATCAAAGAGATATTTAATAAAGAAGTCTCTTGAAGCTGGACGGTGATATAATCTGAGGCGATGTCAATTCATGGTCAAAGGAGTATGTGCCTCATCAAACATGATAAATCGAATAGCCCCATTATCAAACAATGTGTCAACTTCATATGTTCCCATGTACCTCGAGCAGATTTTTCTCTTAAAATCCTTGAATACAGAATCATAAAGCAATGCTCAATCTCCTCTTTGAAGCACCTTTTTCTTAATGAATTTATCGTGCCATTTAGTTCGCTGCTCCTGGATTGCAGTAGTATTTTGGACAGCTACCAAACAAATTTCATCCAACTCATTCAACTATTCTAGTTGATGTTTTTGGGCTTCTGAAAGATATAAACCTACTTCAAGGGCTATCTTGAGCATCTTAGTTTTGAATTCCACTGGAAACAAAGGTGATTTCCATAGACAAGCTCATATGGTGAAAACTCTGTTATGTTCTGCCATGTTGTTCTATATACCCACACTGCCTCAGGAAGTTTTTCAACTCAATTCTGGTGATGGTTCGCTATAGTCTTTGTAAGAAATTCTCTAGTACCTTGTTTTTTCTTTCGACTTGACCATTCGCCTTGTTAGGACCTCATATTGTCTCTTTTTGACCATACATTTTGCTATGATGTCATCCTTTTTCAACTTATATTTAAAAGTCCTTGTTATTGTTTTAACCCAAGTATCCCAAAGGTACACAATATTTCTTCTCATCACTATACGTTTAATTATTTTACATATAATTACGCTATCTTCATTATTAACCATTGAATTGATAGTTGCTGAACGATTAAAGAACAATGTGCAGTCCACGTTGCTGAAACTGCCTGGAGATTGCAAGATTACTTCCACAGTTGCTGAAACAGCAGAAACGACGCGCAAATCTCGTGGCTGAATAGTTGTGATTCGCAGTCTAGATTTGACAGCAACAAAAGAAGATCACCGAAGGAGCTGCTACACTGGATGCAACGATCATGATCTAAAGACAGTATTTTTGCAACAACATTTTGTTAAAGGGAAAACTGACTTCCCTATTTTTGTATAAAGGGTTAAAATATGACTTACAATGTAATCTATTGTAATAGATGTCTCCTCTTTAAAAAGAGGAGACATCGACATTATAGTAGGACGAACAGACTGCGAGGAAAGGCTTAGTTGAAGGAACAGAACTGGAATCTTTATTTTCCTGTAACATGACATATTAACAGATGAATAAAATCTTGTTCTGAACATTTCTCTCTAGTTCTTGTTTCCTGGGGAATCTTATGAGAAGAGCATGGCCCACCTTCATCACAAGATTCACCCATTATATTTCTGCAGTGTGTTAAGTGTGTCTTTTATTCATGCTTTGTTAATAGTACTGTTTACTGAATATCATTTTGTTGAAACTCTGTTTTCTTTCCAATTGATTGCTGCAGTGTTTTATCAATAGTTAATTCATGTGTGTTGCAATTAAGTTTACAGAGCAAGGTGACAGCTTGATAATCAGGAAAAAGTGCTGAAGATTCCTGCTTTGGGAATAGGGTCCTGTTCTCTATTATAGCATAGCCAACGTTTTCCTTTGCAAATTGATTCTTTAGATTACTTCTTTTAAGCATTCTTTGGTAGCTGTCTGCAATAGGTTGTTTCTATTGTAACTCAGAGTGGAGCTTCAGTGTGCTTAAGGCAAAGTGTGACCAGTCTTTATTACAACTTTCATTGCTTTTAGGATTGAGTACATATAGTACGCAGTTGCCTTTGAAAGAACAAGACTTCCTTGGGTTGACAATTTATGTAGCACTTTTTTGTTTGAATTAATAAGCAATTAAAGTTACCAACATTTTGGCGGCGTTTCCGGGGAAGGCAATAATAGATTTTAAAAGCACTGATGATTTTCTTTTAGACATGCAGGATGCATGAGAGGACGTAAAAAAACTAATCCTACAGGTGGCAAGGGAAAAGGAAGAGGAGGAAGAAAAACTTTCATTGATGAGATTATTTCAAAAGCTGAGACTTCTCAGAGGCTAAGCTCTCGGAGGCCACAGACTCAGTGTTCTCTCCAAATGGACTACGAAATAGAGGAAGTAGTGGGACTTGAAGGGCTTGTAGAAACAGTAGAACATACTGCGGAACCAGTGGAGGAAATTAGAGAACCAATAGAAGATATTGAAGTTGAGGAACCAGTTCAGGACATTGAGAGTCCAACAGAAAGCACTGAAGACCGGGCAAGCGCAACAGGAAAACAACCAATGGATGGAAACAATGAAGGAATCTTTGGTGGAGGACATGGAGGAGGAGAAGGAAGAGGCGAGAACTCTCTCTCCACCTTGGAATTCCCTATTGGGGAACTTCCCAGAGGAACAACTCCTATGAAGAATATCCCACTCTCAGCCTTACCTAACTTCCATGGTTTATCCTCTGAAGACCCTGATGAGTTTCTTTTCGAGTTTGATATATTGTGTAGAAGTTATGATTATGTTAATAATGCTCAAAAATTGAAGTTATTTCCAACAATATTAAAAGGAAATGCACTAAGATGGTTTATGAGCTTGGGAGGTCATGTGATCACAACATGGGATCAGATGAAGGAGAAGTTTCTGGCCAAATACCAAGACTATTGCCGGACGAGAGAAAAAAGGGAGGAATTATTCAAGATGGTTCAGAAGGAGGATGAAAATCTGGAAGACTTTGTGGAAAGACTCCAGTATAATCTGCAGAGATCCGAGCACCCCGATGTAAGTAAAGATATTCTCAAAACAATATTATTGAAAGGGGTAAGGGATGATTGTTTAGATATGTTAAATATGCTTGGTAAAGGGGACATATCTAAAGAATCATATGATGAAATTGTTAACCTCTGTAAGAGATGTTCAAGAGGAGCTACAAATAAATCAAAAAGCAGGGATAATACTTATTCAAGGGTCCAGAAATCAGCCAGTGGGGGAGCAACAAGAGCTGAAATAGGTAATCTACTTGAGGAATTCAAAACTGAAATGTTAAGTTCTTTTGCTTCACAGATTGATACCTTGCAGGTTAAGAAGAAACAAGCAGAGGCAGAAGCTGCTTTGGCCATCTTCTGTCCTAAATGCAGAGAAAAACATCCGCTAAGGGAATGTCCATTGGACAAGGTACCAATCTGCACCATTTGTGAGAAGGACCATGAAACTCAACAATGCCCTTCTTTACCAGGGATAAAAGCAGCGTTGCAACCAACTGAGGAGGAAGCCGAAGTAGTTTATCTGCTGACACAAAGGAGGCAATGGCAACCACGAGGACAAGGTACGAACTCTAGTATGCCATTTAATCGTTGGAATAATTATCCTTCTTTTAATCAAGCAAATTACCCACCCTTCAACCAAATGCAATACCCACCCTTTAATCAAATGAATTTCCCACCCATGCAGCAAACAAACCCTCCCTTTGTAGACCCTGCAATGTGGACTCCTTGGCTTCTACAACAATCTTATTTTAATCAATGGAACCCAAACTGGAGAGCTCAACAAACTCTGTTCCCAAGCCAATTTCCTCAGTTCCAGCAACAACTTTCTCTCCCGTCAGGTACTCCATCGAATAATCGACAATGAAACCCCAGCTTCCTGTACAACTGAACCCTAACCCTAATAATAATAAAGCTGTGCAAGTCATCGACATTCAGAACTTGCCTACATCTCCTGTGCAATGTAATGATATTCATTTACGATCCAGGAGAGTAGTTGAGCCGATTATTGACGATATTACCTCTTCTGACTCTGACAAAGACAAGGCAGGAAAGAATAAGGGTGCTGAAACATTCAAGCCACCCTCTAATAAAATTGCTGAAACAGTAGAGCCACCATTCCCTGAACATCTAGCTCTCGCCAAGACACTTGAGCCGCTTGTTTTTAATCTTCTAGGGGAATTGCAGAATCTTTATGTTAAAATTCCACTTTTACCAGCACTCAGAGATGTACCAATTTATGCCAGAACCGTTAGAGACATCTGCATCAAGAAACTTGGTAGGAAGGCTAAAGATCCCCTTACAGTTCATGTGATGGGTGATCTAGCTGCTTTAATGTCAGGAAAAGCTCCTCCTATAAAATATGGTGATCCTGGCCACCCTACAGTCATAGTACAGGTTGGAAAAACTATTGTTTCACGAGTTCTGGTAGACCTAGGTGCTGCTATAAATATTATGACCCTTGAAACTACACAACTGTTATAGTTGAAAAATGTAATCAGAGAAACACCAACTATCCTGGAATTAGCTGATCGTTCCACAATCAAACCAGAGGGGGTTATTGAAGACCTGATCATTTCAGTTGAATCCTGGAATTACCCAGCTGACTTTGTTGTATTACAGACTAAAGCAAAGTTGGGGGGCATCCTCTGATTTTGGGGAGACCCTGGCTGGCTACAACAGATGCCTTTATCAGCTGTAGATCAGGTTCAATGACAATTTCTAATGGATGTGAAACTAAGCAGCTTACTCTTTACCCTCATGCTACACCTATGATTAACAATGATGATTCTATATGGTTAGACTATGAGGATAATGACACTCAACCCATTTTGACCATTGGACAAGCCTTAACTCTTAAAGACACCACGAAAGATGAAGTAATTAGTAATTTTATTTCTGAACCTTCCCAAGTTACTTCTGAAACATATAATCAGTTAACTGCAATTCTGGAATCTGAAACACAGGAAAAGCTTAAATCTGAAAATTTACCTCAAACATCAACTGCTATCTCCTCTAAAAACATAACAGTAGAAATCGAACTTGGCAAAACATTGAAGATAAACCTTGTCCAGTATAGCTAATGAAGTTGCTCCATGAAAATAAGGAAGCATTTGCATGGGATTACACAGACATGAAGGGGATCTCTCCTGAATTGTGTACTCATCGTATCTATATTAAGGAGGGGGCCCGACCAGTCTGTCAACCCCAGCGGTGAATGAATCCCAATTTGAGGGAAATTGTTAAGGAAGAACTTCAAAAGTTGCTTAATGCAGGGTTTATATAACCCATATCTGATAGTGAATGGGTTTCTCTGTTGGTGATAGTACCTAAGAAAAACGGGAAATGGAGAGTGTGTGTAGATTATAGAGCCTTAAACAAAGCCACTCAAAAAGATCATTTCCCCTTGCCATTTATTGATCAGGTGTTGGACAGCTTGTCAGGAAAGAAATTCTTTTCCTTTTTAGATGGTTTTAGCAGATATAACCAAATCAGAATTGCACCCCAAGATCAAGACAAGACCACTTTTACTAGCCCTTGGGGAACTTTTGCTTATAGAGTTCTCCCATTTGGACTATGTAATGCTCCAGCAACGTTTCAAAGAGCAGTGATAGGAATCTTTTCTGATATGCTTAATGATTCTTTGGAGATATTTATGGATGACTTCACTCCTTATGGTGTGACTTTTGAAGATGCATTACAAAACCTTGAGAAAGTACTTAAACGATGCATACAAGCTAATCTTTCCTTGAGTACTGAAAAATGTCATATGATGATGAACGAAGGAATTGTACTGGGACACTTCATTTCATTCCTTGGGATTCAAGTAGATCCATCCAAAGTACAGGTAATTCAGACCCTTCCTATTCCTAAAACACAAACTGATGTAAGAAGTTTTTTAGGACATGCTGGATATTACAAAAGATTTATCAAATTTTTTTCTAAAATAGCTTCTCCTTTGTTTGTGTTACTTATGAAAAATGCTGAATTCAAGTGGATTGATGCTTGTCAGAAAGCATTTGATGAACTTAAGCATCAGTTGTCTACAGCTCCTATTCTGAGGGGACCTGATTGGGCACTTCCCTTTCATATATCCTCTGATGCTTCGGATACTGCAATTGGAGCTGTCTTGGGACAAGAAGAGAATAATCTTCCTTATGCTATCTATTTCATTAGTAAGAATATGACCCCTGCTGATAATTACACAATTACTGAGAAAGAATTCTTAGCAGTCATTTATTCTATTAATAAATTTTGACATTACATTACTAGTTATCCTACTTTTGTTCATATTGACCACTCGGCTATCAAGTATTTAATGAATAAATCTGTCACAAATGCTCGAGTTACCAGGTGGTTATTGTTACTACAAGAATTTGATATTACAATTGTAGATTGACCAGGTAAAGAAAATGTAGTTGCTGATTTCCTTTCTCGGATGAAAACTGATGATAATACTCCAGTAGATGATTCCTTTTCTGATGAGTACTTATTTGTAGTATCTACTCACTCACCGTGGTATGCAGACATTGCCAATTATCTGGTTGCAGGGAAGCTACCGTCACACCTATCACATCGGGAGAAAAGAAAGATCATTCAACAAAGTGCTCGGTATAGTTGGATAAGTGGGTGTCTTTTTCATACAAGACTTGATCAGGAAATCCGAAGATGCATTAGAGAAGATGAGGTTTATGATATATTGAAGGCTTGTCATGATGGCCCTTATGGAGGTCATTTTGCTGATAACAGAACATTACATAAAATTCTCAGGATGGGTTATTATTGGCCCTCACTTTTCAAGGATGCAAAGAAGTATGTTAGGGCCTATGATAGTTGTCAGAGAATGGTCCAACCTAATCATAAAGATGAAATGCCACTGAACCCCCAGGTAATACTTGAACCCTTTGAAAGATGGGCTCTAGACTTTGTAGGACCCATCAATCCTCCATCCAACCAACGAGTTTATATATTGGTTTGTACAGATTATATGACTAAATGGGTGGAAGCTAAGGCACTTATTAGAGCTAATGAAGAATCTATTTTAACCTTTTTATTTGAAGAAATCTTTGTTAGGTTTGGAGTGCCTAGAGAACTAGACAGATGGAAGACCTCCTTTTAATTCTCATGGTTTTAATGTTACGCTTCAAAAATATCATATTAATCATAAAATGACTACACCGTACCACCCCCAAGCTAATGGTCAAGTGGAAAGTACAAATAAAGTCATAGAAGCCATTTTAACAAAAACAGTGAAGGAGAATAGGAAGGATTGGTCTCAAAGGCTACCTCAGGCATTATGGGCTTACAGAACTACCTGGAGAAACACTACAGGCTTTTCACCCTATGAATTGGTTTATGGTAAAAGTGTTGTTTTTCCTGTGGAATTTGAAATCAAAACCTTAAGAACTGCTTTAGCTGTTAACCTTGATTTGACTGATGCACAGACAGCTAGGTTGCAGCAGCTTCAGGAATTGGATGAAAAAAGGTTGGATGCCATCCATCAAACAACTATGATTCAACAACAAAGAACCAAGTGGCATGATAAATCTATTAAGCATAAGCAGTTCCAAAAAGGTAATTGGGCTTTATTGTATGATTCCTAGTTTGAAAATTTTCAAGGGAAATTGCGAACAAGGTGGCTGGGACCTTACGAGATAGATACTGTTTTTCCCAATGGAACAGTAAGGCTCCTAACAATTGATGATTCTAGAACACCATTGTTAGTGAATGGGTATCAACTTCGTCCATACTAGCAACCAATTTCTAAGGAGGATTTTAAGGCCACTTGCATGACAGATTCACATTATATCCTTTTGGGGGAGCCTGCTGCCCCTCATTGCATTTAATCCCTGCATTATATATTATTTTATTATTATTAGATTAGATTACTTAATTAATAATCCCTGTCAAGGGTTGCCATGTTACAGTTTATTAATTTGCAAATCTCAGATTGGGAGGCTGGTTGGAAAGAACAATTGTATTTCAAGTAGGATCAAGTTTCATTTTGGGAAGCATTCTCATATCACCTCAATCCATAGCTCATTTCCCCACATTACCTCTCAACAATACTTTCCTATTTTGCTTTACAACAACATCTCTCTTTATTTTCCCGTTGCTGAAACACCAACTTTTTCCTTTTTTCTCGTTGCCGAAACACCAAATTTCCCCATTGCTGAAACACTGACTTTCTCCATCCTTCCCTAAAATACCAATTTTTCCCATTTTTCCCGTAATTGAAACATTAATTCTTCTCAAAAGAATGGATACATATTAATTTCCATTGTGAGAAACATCTATTGATCCTTATAACTTTATTATTTCACAACCTCCTCCTATGTTTATAAAAGCCTTTCATATAAATACCCTCATATTACAGAACCCTTTTCATAACCATTTGTGATCTATTAGCAACGAAATTATATTTTCGAATATCAATCAAAGGTAAACATGAGGTATGCGTTTTTTTGTGTAAATATTAAACTATAGTTAATGAGAAGATGGTGACATGATTACCGCAATCGCCATACATTCAAACTTATCATTTTAGCCGCAGTTGGGGGGGGGGGAGCATACCAAATTTTGCAATCATTTCACGATACGCCAATCACCGTCGTTTTTTTACCACGATTATGTCCTGTCACCCCATCTTTGTCTTATTATGTCACGACCTTATTTCCAAAACTTACTCTGTTTCGGGTGCGGTAACTTGGCTCTGTACTGTGCATTTTACTGAAGCAAGTAACTATGGGAGGAAACGCTATTCGAAATGAACCCAGCTCAACAGCTCTATTGGAATTGCACCCAAAGGTATATCAGATTTTTCAGCAGGCAGGCTGGGTAGATTATTTTTGAAGGCTCCAAGAATTTGATCCTCAGCAAGTCCTTGAATTCGCATGCAATCTATAGGAAGGCTACTCTACCGTTCAAGGAGTCCGAATTCCAGTAACAGAGGATGATATAGCACAGGTTTCAGGTTTACTGGCCGCTGGCATTCGATGGTTCAGTCGCAAACACATCATTTTGAACGCACAGCAGGACTTCCTTCTACTAGGAGAGCGGGTTGAGCCTAAAGGCAGGGGTGTCGCACTTCATTCATTACCACTTCCATGGCGAATGGTTGCTGAGTTTGTAAAGCACTATCTCACCTGTGAAGGACGTACCAGGTAGTTTATCAACATGATTTTGTCCTGTTGAATCATTTAAGACATGGTTGTCTGTTAAATATGCCGTATTATCTACTTGGGTGTCTAAAGAATATGTCACATTATTCCATGAATGTGAAGTACCCACTCCTTTCCCTCACTCACCATCGTCTTGTTCAACTTCTAATTCAGAGGGGCTTTTCTCAACAAAATCCCCCTCTCCTTAACAACCCAGCCCCAGAACCCCATGAAGATGCTGAAATTCCTCAAGAAGCAACCAAAAATCCCCAAGAAACTGCTGAAGTTCCTCGAGTAGCAGCTGAAAATCCTCAGGAATTTGCTGAAATTTCTCAAACAGCAGCCGAAACTCCCTAATTAAATGCCGAAGATCCCCAGCCACCCGTGGCAGTTAGTCCAATTGACCCCTCCATTGCATCGACCCCACCCGATAATTTAGCTGAATCATCTACTCCCACTGTCCATACCCCCAGTGATGATTCAGATGACAACATTCCCATTGCTAAGTTGAAAAGGAAAAGGCAAGAAAAGGCTGTGCCCCTACCAAAAAGACGAACAAGGGCCTTAATTAAAGAAGCTATCACTTTTGATGACCCTCCTACCCCAGAGAAAGCTACTCATAAAAGAAAAACCATTGTTCTTCCTGCCTTTTTACCAAGAAGACGAACGAGGACGTCTTCTGAAGCAACAATTAGAACTACTACCCTAAATTCCCCATCTATTATTCTAAAACCCCATACCCCACCACAGTCCCAAGGCCCTGTGATCCGGACTTAAACAGGAACGCAACAAATTACAGAGATAACCATAAACACAGATATGCAGTGGAAATAATACTTCATTTCATTAATGTAAAATACTGAAATATGCTTACAAATGGTAATGGAAATAAACTAGCTAGGGCGATGGTAGCTTATCTCTGAGGAGAGATGTGGTGGCTACATGCCTCTGAACTGTGTTACAATGAGGCTCGAAGGCCTATTTATTGTTGAGAAACAATGGAAAACCCTTAACATTCCAAAACCTAACCCTAGAAGATGAAACGCCAAACTGTGGGCCCCGTTTGGGTAAATTGGTACACCAACTTCCCGGGGTTGTAACTTTGGCATACGATCTCCGTTTGACGCGTACAATAGCTCGTTAGAAAGATCTATCCGAGCACTGCCACTTTGGGAGGCAACATCGGTCCATGGACCCATGTTTCCCCAGATTTCAAAAAAAACGTCGTTTAGGGCCTCAAAACGGCTCCGGAAGTTCAGGACCCGAAAAACTGCTAAAAATAGTAAGTTGTGCTACAATTAAGGAAACTGAAAATGCTGAGAGAAACAATGGTGGGGGTCCAGGTGGACTTGACAGGTGGCCACCAATATCCACCTGGATCCTTCCTCCCCCCTTAGGAAGCAATGGTCCCCATTGCGTTGAGTTCCTCCATGAGATGAGGAAACTTTTGCTGAACTTGTTCCCTGGTGAGCCACTTGCCCTGGTGAAGGATTTGGCCTGCTTTGACAACTTGATACAGTTGGATATTCTGTTGGCGAGTGTTCTTGATCTGTGTATCCATGATCTGATCAGTTGTAGCTTGTTCCATGCAATCTGGATTTAATTCTGTGGGTGTGAGCTGTTCTGCAATGTCGGATGTGTCTAGCAATGGTGGAAAGTATGGTTGAAGGCGGTCCACATTGAACAATGGGTGCAGGCCAAGGAATGGGGGAATGCTGAGCTCAAATGCATTGTCTCCCATAGCCTTAGTAATGGTGTAAGGACCATATCAGAGTGGTCTCAGTTTCCGATAGGCTCTAGTAAGGTGTTCCTTTTGCAAATGCAACTAGACTTTGTCGCCCACCTGAAACTTGTGTTGTACCCGATGTTGATCATGTCTCTGCTTGTACTTGGCATTTGATTTCTCCAGAATTTCATGGACCTGCTGGCGAATATGTTGGATGCGCTCAATGAAGCTGGTGGCCTTATCTGTTTCGGACCAGAGATGAGCTGAATTTATGTGAGTAGCTGCAAGTGGCATGGCCACATCAATGGGGCATAATGGCTGGAATCCCAAACCCACCTGAAAAGGGCTATGGCCAGTGGAGCTGTGAAGAGCTCGGTTGTAGCTGTGCTGAACATAGGGGAGGCTCTCGTCCCATGTGCGTGGATGCTTTGAGTTATACATGCGCAGAATGTGCACAATCATCCTATTGACAACCTCTGTCTGGCCATCAGTTTGAGGATGGAAGGCCATGGACTTCGTGAGTTTGGCGTCCAGCATTGACCAGAGACTGGACCAAAATGTGCTGAGGAACCGACTGTCCCGATCTGAAATGATAGACTGTGGGATCCCAAAGTGCACCCACACTCGTTCAAAGAAGAGTTTAGCAGTGGCTTCTGCTATGATATTCTTCTTGCAGGCCGCCATAATGGCCATCTTTGAGAACCTGTCGACGACCACAAAAACACAGTCATTTCCATGCTTAGTGGAAGGAAGGCCTGACATGTAATCCATGGAGATGGATTCCCAAGGTCGACTAGGGGTAGGCAACGGGGTATAGAGGCCTTGCTTCTTGATGGTCGGTTTGGCAATGGCACAGGCAGTACATGATCTGATGTACTTCCCAACATCCTGTCGAAGATTCGGCCAATAGAAATAATTTTGCAGTACTGCCACTGTTTTCTCGACCCGAAATGCCAAGCAGCCCAACTGTAGTGTGCTTCCCAAATCATCTTGGCACGCTCGCTTGAAGGAACACAAAGGTGACCCAGGTGGCATAACAGGGCATCCTGGAGGTGAAAATCTGGAACATGCCGACCCTCCAAGGGTGTCTGGTATGTGTGGCCGAATTCTGGGTCGCTTTTGTAGAGAAGTGGCCAATCAGAAGTCTCGTGCCCACAAGAGTCGAGCACGGTGGTTAACGCCATGATCGATGGTCGACTGAGGCAATCTGCAACATTATTGGTGCTGCCCTTCTTATACTTGATATTCAAGTGGAACTGTTGCAGGTATGTAGACCACTTCTGATGGCGATCATTCTGCAATTTCCCTTGGGTCTGTATGAACTGCAGGGGTCGGTGGTCTGTGTGGATGACTGTTTCCTTCCCCAAAATGTAATGCTTCCATTGTCGGCAGGCCTGTACAATGGAATACATCTCTTTATCATAAGTGGGGTACTTCCGGACTGTGTCTGAAAGTGTTTCACTGTGATATGCCACTGGATGTCCATTTTGAGTAAGGACTGCCCCAATAGCATAGTCAGAGGCATCTGTCTCGACCTCAAATGGTTGTTGTAAATCTGTTAACTTAAGCACTGGTGCCGTGCAGAGGTGATCCTTCAACTCTATGAATGCCTTCTGTTGAGATTCAGACCAAAAGAATTTTGCTTTCGCCCCTCCCTTGGTGACTTGTCTCAAGGGCCAAGTAATATGAGAAAACCCCAACACAAACCTGCGGTAGAAGTTGGCAAGACCTAGAAAGCTGCGGAGCTCTGTTAGAGTGGTTGGAGATGGCCAATCCCGAATGACTTGGATCTTGGATGGATCGACATGCACCCCCTGTTCATCAATGATGTATCCCAGATACTGAACCTGGGTCATGCCAAAGGTGCATTTCTCCAAATTGGCACATAGCTTGTGTTGCCGCATTGTTTGGAGAACTTGTCGGATGTGGTGGAGGTGCTCTTCCCAACTCTGGCTGATAATTAAAATGTCATCCAAGTATACTACTACAAAGGAGTTGGTGAATGGCCGCAAGATGTCATCCATTATCCTCATGAAGGTTGCAGGAGCATTCGTCAATCCGAAAGGAATAACCAACCATTCGAAAAGGCCCTCCTTGGATTTGAAGGCAGTCTTCCACACATCAGAGGGTTCGATTGGGTACCTGGTGATATCCTGACTTCAGATCGATCTTACTGAAATGTTTCGCCCCCTTTAGTTGGTCCAGGAGGTCATCGATCCACGAGATCGGGTACCTATTACGGACAGTGATCTTGTTCAGCGCCCGATAGTCAATATAGAGTCTCCACGTCCCATCCTTCTTCTGTACCAACACGATCAGGCTCCCACAAGGCGATGAACTCGGACGGATGTGACCTTTCTGCAGGAGCTCCTGAATCTGCCTCTTGATTTCATTGTTCTCCAGAATAGAGCGCCGATAAATTGGTCCATTGGGCAGCGGTGCACCTGGGGTCAGATCGATGGAGTGCTTGACCTGACAGTGTAGAGGAACCCCTGCAGGGGAGGTGAAGATGTCCTCGTACTCCTCCACAACCTTGTCCATCTGTAGTTGTCATGCAGAGGGACCCCGTCTGGAGGCCGCGACCACCGTCTTCTTCTTTCCTTGAGGGCGTATCATCAAGAAAACAAATTTCCTGGTTTTGGAAATGATCTTACTGCATTGTTTTGCAGTAATCAAAGAGATGGCGGTAGGTGGTGCTACCTCTGGTATCCTGTACAACTTATTTCCCAATGTAATAATAACAGCACGGGCCTTGATTCATACACAACATGTCGCTTCCACAAGTATGGTTGTCCTAATAATACATCACAAACTTCAAGGGGAGCAATGTCACACAATACCTCATCCGTGAAAGGCTTGATGTTGTATGGAAGGCGACACTGCTGGCTCACGCGAAGATCTCGTCCTTTGTGAAGCCACCCAATGGTGTATGGTTGTGGATGTGCTGTGGTCGGTAAGCCCAACCGCTTCACGACCTCTGTCGAAATGAGGTTCTTTTGACTCCCGCTATCAACAATGAACTGTATCGGGGAGCCCTTTACCCACATCTGGGAGTGGAAGAGACGCTCCTCCTCCTCTAGATCTTCGGGTTCATTTTTCTGGATCTTGGCGGTAGCAACAGTGGCGTTGGGATCCGCATCAATGATCTGCTTCCCTTTGTCATTCCCGTTATCGGGTTCTGACTCAGAGTCGGAACATGCATCTGATTCTGAAACCTTTAGCTGAGCCACCAGTGACTGCTTGGCCCGACACTCACTTGTGTTGTGAGTGGAGCTCTTGTGGAACTCACACCATTTTCCCGTGTCCTTTTTCGGCTTCGCGACGCTGTTCTTTGCTCGCGGCTTCGACGGGTTGTCTTGGGCTGTCCCGCCTTGGCTTTGTCCTTTGTTCTGTGGTTTAGGGGCACCTTTTCCCTGCTTTGGATTCGCAGATCCAAAGTCTCGCTTCTTTTGTTTAAACTTTTGCTCGACCTTGACGGCATATCGGTATGCTGCGCCAAGAGAGGAGATGTTCAGGAATTGTATTTCTTCCTGGATGTACTTTTGCAGGCAGCCACGGTATTTGAGTATCAAATGTTGCTCTGAATCTTTGATACCCAACTTTGTGCGAAGGGTATGGAAAAGATTGGTGAACTTCGGCACGTCTTGGTCCCTTCCCTGCCGCAGCGTGGTCCACTTTATGTATTCATCCTCATAGCTTCCGACAGGGTAGTACTGCTCCTTGATGGCATCCTGGAATGAATTCCAGGTGGGTGTGGCTGAAAATAGTGAGCCAGTACTTTCATCCTTCTGCCCGCAGTAGGTTTCCCACCAGTCCTTGACATGGGGGGCTGCTTTAAAAGAGAAAAAACAATCTTTTCCCGACTCGAAAATTCATGAACATAAAAATAACCCTCTAGCAGATTTAACCATTTATCTACGGCATCTGCATCTATCTGACCCTCGAATATGGGGATTTCAAAATTAACTTGTACCTTAAAGGGCGTGGCATTTCTAGAGTAGCTGCTGGAAACCGATGCGTCGCTTCTGGGTAGCCGCTGAAGGATTTGAGCAAAGCTGTCCATCATCGCGTTCCGTTGTCGCTCGAGGGCTTCTTCGAGCAAGATTTTGATGGGATCTCCTGCCCCCTCGTCTTTCTTCTCATCCACCATGGGAGGCCGTCGGGATTTGCGAGGCTGGTCTTGCAAAGGTTCAACCAGTTCAAGCCCTAACTCTTTATATCCCGACCTTGTTGGGGACATGCAAAGAAAAACAGAGAAAAAGCAGACCGCTCTGATACCACTGATCCAGACTTAAACAGGAACGCAACAAATTACAGAGATAACCATAAACACAGATATGCAGCAGAAATAATACTTCATTTCATTAATGTAAAATACTGAAATATACTTACAAATGGTAATGGAAATAAACTAGCTAGGGCGATGGTAGCTTATCTCTGAGGAGAGATGTGGTGGCTACATGCCTCTGAACTGTGTTACAATGAGGCTCGAAGGCCTATTTATTGTTGAGAAACAATGGAAAACCCTTAACATTCCAAAACCTAACCCTAGAAGATGAAACGCCAAACTGTGGGCCCCGTTTGGGTAAATTGGTACACCAACTTCCCGGGGTCGTAACTTTGACATACGATCTCCGTTTGACGCGTACAATATCTCGTTAGAAAGATCTATCCGAGCACTGCCACTTTGGGAGGCAACATCAATCCATGGACCCATGTCGCCCTAGATTTCCTAAAAAATGTCGTTTAGGGCCTCAAAACGGCTCCGGAAGTTCAGGACCCGAAAAACTGCTAAAAATAGTAAGTTGTGCTACAATTAAGGAAACTGAAAATGCTGAGAGAAACAATGGTGGGGGTCCAGGTGGACTTGGCAAGTGGCCAGCAATATCCACCTGGACCACCCTGAATCTTTACCTACCTCACCCTTGGGTACTGAAATGCAAAATGCACAGGATTTTGTGACATCATTCCTTTCAGAGAATGTAGCTGTCACACAAGAACCAGCTACTGATTCAACAACTGCTCCACAAGAACCAGCTGCTGATCCATCAAAAGTAGATACCCAAGATGATATACAACATGTAGCTGCCCCACAAGAACCAGCTACCGACTCAGCAGGTGTTACACAAGAACCACCTGTTGATGTCCAGAAAACAGATGACCTAGATGTAGCTGCCCCACAAGAACCAGCTACTGACTCAACAGTTGCCACACAAGAACCACTTGCTGATGTCTAGAAAACAGATGACCTGGATGTAGCTGCCCCACAAGAACCAGCTACCGACTCAGCAAGTGCTACACAAGAACCACCTACTGATGTCCATAGAACAGACAATCTAGATGTAGCTGCCCCACAAGAACCAGCTACTGACTCAGCAGTTGCCACACAAGAACCACCTGCTGATGTCTAGGAAACAAATGACCAGGACATAGCCACTCCAACTACTGACTCAGTAAGTGTTACACAAGAACCACCTGCTGATGAACAGAATATAGATAATCAGGAACCAGCTATGCAGTCAGCAGCTGCCACACAAGAACCATCTGCTGATATGCAAAATGTGGATGCGCAACATGATATAGCAGTTACAGAACTAGTTGATGATTCAACTGATGTCACACAAAAACTACCTGCTGAGGCTGCAAGCAATGAAGCTGCTACCGAACAACAACCTTTCCATTCATTAGAATCAGCTACTGAGACGATGTCTGCTACACAAAGCCCAGTCACCTTGGCGTCCCTTTTACAAGAAAATGAGTTCCTAAAATCAGAGCTTGAGGTTTATAAGCAGGAACTAATAGTGGCAAGGGAAGCCTATGAAAGAGAGCTTAATCTGTACACCTTAGCTCATGCAACATCTACAGCCGAGAAAAGTGCAGAGAAAGATAAATATAGTGAATACATGTGCAACCAATGTGGTAATATTTATTAGCAAACTGGTTATAATATAGTCGAAGTCCCATTGCCTGGAGCCACTCCTGCATCGACTCCTGTTATAGTTAAAAAGGAACACCCTGCTGTTACACAAGAACCAGCAGGGCCTTCAAATATTTTTGAAAAAGAAGTGAAACCACAAATATCTCGGCCTACTCTGGTTGTTAAAACTGAAAGTCCTGCATCAAGGCCTACAAAGACTGTGTTTACCCAGACTAAACCTCGGCATTCAAAGACTGTCTTCACTCAGACCACAAGCACTCAAGCACAAATGGATGCATGGAAGAAGGAATATGTCGTGTCACGGGAAAGGATCTTGCAAGAACATAAATTATCATGGAAAAATCATGTTTATGCAAATTTGGAAGTGTTGGAACAATCTTGTGCACAACACAGGGAAAATAAACAGTTAAAAACTAAATTATTCCTCATGTTTAATTTGTTTCAAAGACTACTGGCCACCAGGAAACCATCTTTAATTATTCTGTGTTTCTAGCAGAGCGCCTAGCGTTCTTCCAAGCAAAGGCAATCAGAGATGGACGACCTCATGAGGTATCTACACCTCAAGAGTTTATCAAAACATTCACAGAGGCATCATTTAGTGAACAAAATTTACTCTGTGAACTATACCTCCATAATGAAGCCATGCCTGAGGATAGAAAACTTAATCTGATTCCTTTGGTTGGGGACATTCAGATTAGAGCCTTTGTCTCTTTCCTGGCCAATCATCTCACGTGGCAAAATGCCTTCCTTTCAGCGAAACACAATGAAGATAATCGCCTTCTGTGGATTCAATCCGAACCATAGAATGCTGTTGTTTTTGTCACTGAACATCATCGGTTTTTAAGGGAACCAGGAATGACCGAGAATTTGAGAGAACTACAGGCAGCAGTCTTACAAGATTTCCAATATTATGTCAAAGCCAAGGGAGCTCTTGCCTTACAGGCAAACAATCTATTTTGGGAACACTGCCCTCAGGAGAGAAAGGAATATCATCCCTTTAACCCTTTGAATCTTCAAACAGCAATTTCATGGCTACCTAATTATGTGAAATGCATTCAACAGTGTGTTGAAAAGTGGTTAGGATATCATTTTCACTTTCCTCTTCTATGGTTGCTAGTACAACAATATAAGGCTTATTTTAGGTTGTCCAAAAAGGAGGAGCTCGCAGCATGGCAGAGAATACAGAATGTCCAGGGTTTCAAAGATTTGGTTGATAGCACCTTCTATACTTACTGTCTAAGCAACTTTCACTGTATAGCCCAGTACTCGGACTCAGACTCAAAGTAAAAGTTGCACAAGGACATGCAACCCTTTCAGTTGGGGGGGATCTTAGGACCTCATATTGTCTCTTTTTGACCATACATTTTGCTATGATGTCATCCTTTTTCAACTTATATTTAAAAGTCCTTGTTATTGTTTTAACCCAAGTATCCCAAAGGTACACAATATTTCTTCTCATCACTATACGTTTAATTATTTTACATATAATTACGCTATCTTCATTATTAACCATTGAATTGATAGTTGCTGAACGATTAAAGAACAATGTGCAGTCCATGTTGCTGAAACTGCCTCGAGATTGCAAGATTACTTCCACAGTTGCTGAAACAGCAGAAACGACGCGCAAATCTCGTGGCTGAATAGTTGTGATTCGCAGTCTAGATTTGACAGCAACAAAAGAACATCACCGAAGGAGCTGCTACACTGGATGCAACGATCATGATCTAAAGACAGTGTTTTTGCAACAACATTTTGTTAAAGGGAAACTGACTTCCCTATTTTTGTATAAAGGGTTAAAATATGACTTACAATGTAATCTATTGTAATAGATGTCTCCTCTTTAAAAAGAGGAGACATCGACATTATAGGAGGACGAACAGACTGCGAGGAAAGGCTTAGTTGAAGGAACAGAACTGGAATCTTTATTTTCCTGTAACATGACATATTAACAGATGAATAAAATCTTGTTCTGAACATTTCTCTCTAGTTCTTGTTTCCTGGGGAATCTTATGAGAAGAGCATGGCCCACCTTCATCACAAGATTCACCCATTATATTTCTGCAGTATGTTAAGTGTGTCTTTTATTCATGCTTTGTTAACAATACTGTTTACTGAATATCATTTTGCTGAAACTCTGTTTTCTTTCCAATTGATTGCTGCAGTGTTTTATCAACAATTAATTCATGTGTGTTGCAATTAAGTTTACAGAGCAAGGTGGCAGCTTGATAATCAGGAACAGGTGCTGAAGATTCCCACTCTGGGAATAGGGTCCTGTTCTCTGTTACAACATAGCCAGTGTTTTCCTTTGCAGATTGATTCTTTAGATTACTTCTTTTAAGCATTCTTTGGTAGTTGTCTGCAATAGGTTGTTTCTGCCATAACTCAGAGTGGAGCTTCAGTTTGCTTAAGGCAAAGTGTGACCAGTCTTTACTACAACTTTCATTGCTTTTAGGATTGAATACATATAGTACGTAGTTGCCTTTGAAATAACAAGACTTCCCTGGGTTGACAATTTATGTAGCACTTTGTTGTTTGAATTAATAAGTAATTAAAGTGACCAACACGCCTGAGGGTGATATGGAGATGTTACCCTATGCTTGATTCCATATTTCTTCATGAATCTTTCTATCAGATGTGATGTAAACTGTGCCCCTCCATCTGAAACTATCTCTCTAGGAGCTCTGTACCATGCAAGAATTTATTCAAATAAAAAGTTTGAGACAACCTGTTCTATTGCTTTCACAACAACCTTGGCCTCTACCCACTTTGTTACGTAATCCGTGCAAACTAGAATGTGAACTTTCTACTATGAAGGTGGATTAAATGGCCCAATGAAATCGATAGACCATTTTTCAAAGGGCTCAAGAGCTAGTTGGGGCTGTAATGCCATTTCATTTGCCTAATCAGGTTGACCCATCCGTTGGAAACTATCACACCCTCTAACATATTTCCTTGCATCACGAAAAATAGAAGGCCAATAATATCCTATTTGTAACACCTTATGATTTTTTCGCTTATTTGCAAAATGTCCCCCACAGGGGCCATCATGAGAAGCTTGTAGTACATCATAGATGCCATCTCCACTTATGCGGCACCAGATTTGCTGATCAGATCCTATGTAAAAGAGATATCCCTCTATCCATGAATAATGAGCACTGTGATGGATAATCCTTCGTTGTTCTCTGTAAGACAAGTGTTGAGGCACCTTTCTTGTAGCAAGAAAGTTAGCAATATCTGCATACCACAGAGTGTGAGTAGAAATTGCAAAAAGATGTTCATCTGGAAAACTATCCTCTACAAGTGTACCTTCATCACTAGTATCCATCCTAGACAGGAAATTTGCGACTACATTATCTTTCCCTGGTTTGTCTACAATGGTAATATCAAACTCCTGAATTAACAATAACCATCTTGTAACGTGACTAGGGGTTATTGGTTTGTTCATCAAACACTTGATAGTTGTATGATTAGTGTGCATGAAAGTAGGATACCCTGTGATATAGTGTTGAAATTTATTAACAACATAAATGACAACCAAGAACTCCTTTTTAGTTATTGTATAATTTAATTTAGCAGGGGTCAAATTCTTGTTGACATAGTAAATTGCATACGGCTTCTTGTCCTCCTGTTGCCCCAAAACGCCCCTACTGTTGTTTGAGAAGCATCAAAAGAGATGTGAAACGGGAGTTTCCAGTCAAGACCGCGTAATATCAGAGCCTTGTAGACTAGTTCTTTGATTTCTACAAAAACTGCTTCACATTCATTCGTCCACACAAATTTTGCAGCCTTAGGCAACAATTGAAAAAGTGGGAATGCTATTTTATAAAAAAATTCTATGAAATGCCGATAATAGCCAGCATAACCAATAAAGCTGTGTACTTGTGTCGGTGTCTTAGGCGTAGGAAATTTTAAGATCACCTCTACCTTTGCAGGATCAACCCTAATTCCTGTAGCTGAAAGCAAGTGTCCCAGTACTATCCCTTCTTTCATCATCATATGACATTTGACTGTACTTAGAGAAACATGTGTTTGCTTGCATCTTTCAAGTACTTTCTCTAAGTTTTTCAAAGCTTCTGTAAAGGAATCCCCATATGGGGTAAATTCATCCATGTAAATCTCAACACTATCATTAATTAGATGAGAGAAAATTCTTAATATTTCCCTTTGAAAGGTAGCAAGTGCGTTACAAAGGCCAAATTGAAGGACTCAGAAGGAAAAGGTTCCCCAAGGGCATGTGAAGGTAGTTTTGTCCTGATCCTTAGGAGCTATTTGTATCTGATTGTATCCGCTAAATCCATCCAAAAAGGAGAAAAACTCCTTCCCAACTAATGTATTAAGTACTTGGTCAATAAAGGGTAAGGGAAAATGGCCTTTCTGAGTTGCTTTGTTTAGTTCCCTATAATCAACATAGATCCACCACTTGCCATTCTTCATAGGAACAATGACCAGCGAGGAAACCCATTGACTTTCTTATATCAGATAAATAAAACCCACATCTACTAGCTTCTACAATTCATCTTTGACAATGTTTTCTAAGGCAGGATTCATTCTTATTTGTGGCTTCCTAATAGGTCGGCATTCCTCTTTAATGTATATATGATGAGTACACAAATCAACAGAGATGCCTTTCATATCAGTATACTCCCAAGAAAAAGATTCTTTATGCTCCCGAAGGACTTTTAGCAGCTGTTCAGATTGGGAGTGTGAAAGGTCAGGATTAATATTCAATGTTTTTCCTGGTTCAATTTCTACGGGAACACTATTACGAGGTACAATTTCAAGAATTTTTCTATTTCTGTTTCTGGTTCAATATCTTCCTAAACATTGCAGCTCATGACAATTTCTAACAGCTGACAAGTTCAATCAAGAAACAGAGTCGGGATTGTTGAGAAATGTGCTAATGGCATCATCCTCTGTTTCATCTTTAAAACAAAGAGCCTCACTGATGGTAAGGATGGGTCTAATTTCTTCATCTTCAGATTCAGGCTCTTTGGTAGGTAGAGAGTTTTGAATCAAGGTAAATTTGGGTTTATTTGATGAACTTGGTTCTACAAGGGGGTAAAGGATAAGATTATTTGTAACTTCCTCATTGGATATTACCATGTTTCTAGACCGACACCCAATGTAAGCATTTGTGGTTGTGAGCCAAGGTCTTCCTAAATCAATGTGTGCCCATCAGCTCGGGATTGGGTATGTAAAACTAAAATGTCAATGGGGTATTGCCATGACTCTACCGAAATAGTGATATCTTCCAACTTCCCTACTGGTCTAATAGTGGACCAATTTTCCAATTCTAGGATGGTGGGAGTTGGTTTAAGGTTCAACAGACCCAAGGTAATCACGGTTTCAAAGGTTATAACATTAATCGTTGCCCCAAAATCTACCAGTACATTTGGGATATCCACCCCATTAATGTGCACTGTTAGAATCAGATTCTGGATCCCCATATTTGATGGGTATAGATTTCCCCAACATTATATCTGATAATTTACCCGTGACATGAATAGTAAGTGGGTCCTTTGGTTTTCTACTAGGTTTCTTAAAACATTATTCTTTAATTGTATTAGCATAAATCGGTACGTCCTTCATAGCCTAAAGTAACAAAATTTTAATGAATAAATTCTACAGTTCTCCCAAAAAGACAAATTCAGGATGAGGACTTTGTTTGCTCAAAGAAAATCTTTCAAGATAGGGTGGACCAGTTTGACACCCTCTAGTAACAATAGTTTGTGAAGGGGTTTGTTGCTTTATAGGAATCTATGCTGGCTCATCCCCTATTTTTCTTTGTTCTAGTCTTGAGACTTCATCAATATGCTCAACAATTATAGGTGAAGTCTGAGTATTGACTACCTGACCAGATCGAAGATTTAATTCATTACATTCCATAGTGGCAATACTATATGCATGGAGGTTGAGTGTCTCAACCCATTGAGCCCCTTTGTTATTTGGATTCAGATTGGGTTGGACAGATAATTGAGGATGAAGGGGAAGATTACTAGTGGGCACATTAGCAGGCATCTATAGCTGTTGTTGTGGCATAGGTTGGGAGAATTTTCCTAAAGGAGGAGGAGGAGGTCCATGCCAATTCTGGGACCATGAATAATTTGGACCATATTGAGGATACTAGGGTTGCCAGGGCATTAGGTATTGGTAAGACTATGGCCAAGAAGGTGAAAAAGGTATAGATTGTTGACCAAAATTCATATTATTAAAATACTGATATGGGTCTTGAGGCATACCTTGATTCATATTCGGTGACCATGGTTGCCATGGTTTCCTTGATCCCATAAAATAAAGTTGTTCTGCTTCTTCATTAGTTACCTGAAAGATTACCTTCAGTCTAGGAAGAGATGAGCAGGTGCTCATGAAATGACTCTGTTCACATATCGTACAAGTCTCCACAAAATTTAATGGACATTCCTTCAATGGGTTGTTATTCCTACATTGAGGGAAGAAAATAAACATGGCCTTCTCTGCTTCTATCTACTTCTGCTTCGCCTGCAACACATCTAGCTGTGATGATAATGTTCTTAGGATATTGGTTCTCAGGTTGTCCAGCAGATTCCCAATTTCAACCTTTGTAATTCCACTGCTAGATGTTTTGAGAGTCGAATTCCCTGCCTTTGTCTCGTAGCTCCTTGTGAACACTTGATGCATAATTCACAGACGGTATCAAATTCCTCCTTTGATATATCTCCTTTCCCTACTACGTTCCATAGCTCCAGAGATTCCTCCCTCAATGCCTTGAGAGAAATTATCTTCAAGATATTCTTATCCAAGTCACTATGGCCTGATCTCTGCAAACTATATTGAAAACATTCCACAAAATCTTCCATATTCTCATCCTCTTTCTGCATAACTTTAAAAATTTCTTCCTTTACATCCCAGGATTTGCAGTAGTCCTGATATTTCTCGAGGAAAATTGTCTTCATATCATCCCATGTAGCAATATATTTTCCTCTCAAACCCATAAACCATCTTAAAGTTGTGCCTTTCAAAGTAGCGGGAAATATCTTCAATTTCTACGCATCAGAAATGTAATCATACCCCCGACAAACAACGTCAAATTAAAAAAGGAATGTGTCCGTATCCTCGGAAGCAAGACCATGGAAATTGGGTAGTGTTGTCAAAGGAATAGGCTTCATAGGTGCATCACCTTTGATATCTCCAATTGAAGAAGTTACAGGAGCCACAAATATCTACGAATACTCAATTGGAATTTCAACAGGTTCTGGCTCTGGCTGTTCTATAATAGGTGACGGAAGTTGTTTAACAACAATCCCTTAATCAAATGGTGCCAAGAATTCCCTCAAATATTCTTCCTCTAAACTTGGATTATGCAATTCCTCAGATCCTCTGCTTGTTACTTCTTCTTCCCCGAATTTCACTTTTGCTATTGGAGGAGGTTTTGGTTGTGAAACTGATTGTCCTCCAAATATCATATGATATCTTACTCTAGCAGCAACTCATGAAGATGCTCCAGAATCAACTCTTGAGATGATCCCTTGGATGTACATTTTTTTGCCCAATCAACCCCTTTCCTTTCTGGGGGTCTCCCTCTGCCCCTTTTATTGGTGTCTCTATTCATACAATTATGAAATAAAAGGGAAACATTAAAACAAATTAAAAGCTCAAGACCTCGAGCAGGATAAGAACTTCCTTCCCTAGGATGAGAGAGTGGCCCCTAAAGAAAACAAAAGAAGGAAAATGAGCAAATCGTAGAAACCAAGCTCAGGACTTGAAACAAGGCAAAAAATAAAACTTGCCTTCCTAGGACGAGAGAGAAATACTTATGAAAGAAAAACAAATAAATCTAAAGCTCCAGACTTGGAGCAAGGTGATAAAAACTTTCTTCCCCAGGATGAGAAAATAATCCTACAAAACTAAGAAAAGAAAAGAACCAAACAACCAAATGATCTAATACTCAGGACCCAGAGAAAAGTGGAAGCTTCCTTCCCAAGGACAAGAGATCAATCCTATGGTCAATGCTGGTTGTACTTCGCGCCTTTGATAGCCTCCCCGGCAATGGCGCCAAAATGTTGGTGTCCAAGTATGAATCATGCAATTCACCCAATCCACATTTAATTGTCAACTCGGGGTTCTACCTGTTCTTTCAAGGCTATCGTACACAGTATGTGCAGGCCACAGTTTCCCTACCCAACATTTAACATTAACTTTAAATTCATCAATGTGTAACAACAAGAAATACTGTAACAACAAATGAGAGTGACAATAAGTAATAACTGTAACAACAATAAGAGTAACAATAATAAGGACTCATAGCAACACACTGATAAACATTCACAACAATAATAAACTCACATAAATAAACCTAACACACATCTAATCCAACAACACTTGGTTAGGAGAGTGGGCCCAACTCCCTGATCAGGGCTGTGGCGAGATCAACAAATCACGATATGCTCAGAAGATCAAATTGTCATTAATAAAAGAAATATTACAAGTATGTTGTTACAGACTCAAAGTTAGAGTATTTCTCCTGTAACCTTAATGACTCTTAACAACGATAACTTTCATAGCCTACAACTCTACTTTATACAATTTGTCAATAATACAACTCCTAGAATTATGACATTGTCTGCCCTTAATTACATGGTGGTTTTCAGAACGAAACAAAATGTTAAAAGATAGTAGTGTGTCAATCGAAATATTGATTCACTGTTGCAGCCAGTATTCAAGGATAGTGCTGCCAGCTTTGATAGCATAGTTCAGTGAATCACGGTCTTGGTCATTCTCCCTTTAAATTTGCAGAAATAACTAAATTAGCAAGCCACTTAGGTAATAATCCCCTACGACTATGCTTCATTGACAAATAATCCATAAAGACATGATGAGAGGTATACATGTGCATTTTAAGATATTGATTAACCACTATTGGTGTGAAATTGATAAAAATAATAGGGTAAAAGGGTGAGTAAAAGTATGAAAATCTAGCCACCAACACAGAACCTGTGGGGATTTTGACCTTCCTTCCTTTTCCTCTTCCTGGAAATGGAAAAATTCCTCCCAGAATGCTTCTACCCCCTCTTGCACTTGGGAAACTAAGTATCTGCATTGGTGTATTCTCCATCACCACATCGATCTCCTCTTATAATCCATTGTTGGAGCACCAACGACCAAGATTAAAACTTAATCAATGGCTAGGATCATGTTTGCATCGATCCATGTGAGTTTCTAGATGATTCTCACCTTATCTCAATTAACACTGATTAATTAACCATATTCCCTAAGTTTAGGCTTAGGGAATATTTTAAAAATGGTTATTAATCTAAGTGAGACACTTCTAGTAGAATATCTAGAAATGATTTTTGGTTTTTGGAGATCTCATGTATTCTATCCTCTCTATCAGAGTTCGTGGCTAGAACACATCCGATGCTACAAAAACTAACACTTCCTCTTAGCGAGGAATGCATTCTTGTGTTGCACATCCTGTCACAACATTTTGTCTCTATATCATCTTCTATTATGTTGCTAATGTCTGGCTACTACTTCCCACCAATTACTGCACAACTCTGATATACGCTGCATTTGTGCTACTGCTAACCTTACTGCACTGCTACCAACACTGCATCTTCACTGCAACTCCCTCTCATTTGCTGTTGTTGCAGCTGAGAATCATCCAAGGTAATCTGCCTCTGCTACTGAAACGAGTTCTCCACCATACCCATATGTTCTCTAAAATAGACGAACTTCACTCTTCCTAGAGCTTTCATGAGTATATATGCAACCTGCACTTCTATAAGAACATAATGTTGTTGGACTGCTCCATATTGTACATAATCTCTAATGAAATGACATCAAATATCTATGTGTTTCGACCTATCATGAAACAATAGATTCTAAGAGAGATTTATGCAGCTATGATTATCACGATAGACACTGGTCACCTCCATCCCCTACCTGAACAACCTCACTAGCGACTTCCAAAGCCATATAGATTTGCACGTAGTTGTTCTTGTTGCCATGTACTCTACTTTTGTAGAGCTCAGTGCTATTGAATCCTGCTTCCTACTATACCAAGAAACCATCCATGATCCAACACTGAAGCAGTACCCAAAGGTACTTTTCCTATCCACTGAATTGCCTGCCCAATCTGCATCTGTGAATCCACATAATCAGATATCATCTCCTCGGGTATATCTCAACCCATACTTGACTGTGCCACACACATACCTCAGAATGTGCCTCACTGTTGCCCAATGAACCCACTTTGGCTCTACCATGAACTAACTAAGGGTATTGACTGTGAAGCAAATATATGGCCTAGTATTGACTAGATACATGAGAGATCCAATAAGTTGTTTATATAAGGTGGGGTCAACATCCTTATCATTTGATGTATCTATATTCTTCTAGTTGGTGATCTTGGGTGTAGACATGGGTCTGCAATCTTACATTCTGAACCTCTTCAGAATATCTGTAGTGTATCTTCCTTTCCCAAGGAAGATCTCCCCATCCTTTTGCCGCACTTCCAATCCTAGGAATAATGCATCAACCCCAAATCCTTCATGTTGAACTCTAGTGCCAGATTCCTCTTGCGGTCCTCTATGAGCCTCAATGATCCTGTCAAAAAGAGATCATCCACAGACAAAAATAGGATGAGTGGCTCACTCTCTACCATAAAATAGTATAGGTTGGGAGCTGTGTCACTCTTGATGAAACCCATCTGCTACAAGTATTTGTCAATCCTACCATACCATGCCCTGTGAACCTACTTGAATCCATATAGAGCTTTCATTAGTCTGCACACATGAGTGCACCTCTCATGAGTCTCGAAACTCTTTGGCTATTCTATGTACACTTCTTCCTCTATCACCCCATTAAAGAAGGTTAACTTGACGTCCATCTAGTGAATCAGCCATCCCATCTGAGATGCTAGGGATATAATTGACCGGATAGAAGTGTATCTAGCAACTGGGCCAAAGGTCTCCTCATAATCTATCCATTCCTTCTGTGCATACCCCTTTGCCATAAACCCAACCTTGTATTTTTCCACATCGTAGTCTGCAACATATTTGATCTTGTAGATCCATCTAGAGCCTACAACTAATCTGTCTTCCAGCCTTGGCACTACCTCCCAAACATCATTTGTCATGATAGGGCTATACTCTTCTACCATAGTACTTGATGTTGTGCAACCTCTTGAAAGATGGAAGGTTCTGCAACCTGAGCCACCAATGCTTGGTACCTGTCAAGCTGTCTACATTGTCTTTTTTTCATCTTAGGAGTTCCAATAAACTCCTATACATCTCTCAATGTTTGAAAAACCTCTCTACTAGCTCGACCACTAGTCGTGGGAGGTTCAACTAGCTCCTCCTTATCCTGCCTCTGTTGCTCCATCTGCTGAGAACTCCCCAAATTTCTTGCACTTGAGGAAATACTAGTACTGGTCACAATACTCGATCCTTATGACTACACTCCTACTTGTCCCATTGGTTGCCCCTACTTCTAGACCAAAGGAGCTTCTGCTGATTGATTCTGATCACCTGCAAACATCTCAAGAGATCTCTTGAAAGCTCAATCCTCCATGAAATTCACGTCTCGCCTCACTACAATCTTCCTATTGCTAGGAATGTAGATCCTGCATGCCTTTGAGGTTTCGTTGTACCCAATGAAGAACCCCTTCTCTGCAGTCTGATCTAGTTTCGTACGTTTCTTATCTGACACGTGGAAATAAGCAACATTGCCAAAAATTATGAAGTGACTAACTTCTGGATTCTTCCCTGTGAAGACTCCTTCTGGTGTTTTCTTCCCCAATTCTCTATGAGGAGTCATGTTCTAAATATATATTGTTGTGCTACATGCCTCTGCCTATAGAAAGCTGGGCAAATCCTAGTCATATAACATAACCTTTGCGGCTCCAACAATGGTTATGTTTTTCCACTCTGTTATACCATTCTGGATTAGATGGAGTTATCCAGTCTCTCTTGATGCCTTCCTTCTCACATAAATTTGTGAAGTCGTTATAAATATATACTCCACCATTATCTGAGTGAAGCACCTTGATCTTCTTCCATATCGCATTCTCCATGAGAGCTTTAAACTCTCTTAAACGATCAAAGGCCTCATGTTTGTTCTTTAAGAAGTAGATCCAGTTTTTCCTGGAATGGGCATCAATGAAGGTGACGAAATATTTGGCACCGCTGATATCTCTAGTGGACATCGAGCCACAAATATCTGAATGTATGAGTCCTAACATGCCATCAACTCTACTGTCACTTCTTGGAAACACTGCCTTAGCATACTTCCCAAGTACACATCCTCTGCACACATCATCATGTTCCATGCTAAGTTCTAGAACCCATGTTACTGTTTATCTAAGCATCCTAAGTGCTCCATGGTGTAGATGTCCCATTCTCCTATGCCATAACTCATTCATCTCCTTCCCACTGCTACTATCACTGCCTATTAGTTCCATTGGAGATTCAATCTGTAACTGGTACAATTTGTTACTTCGAACTCCAACATGTCTTACCCTTTTCCAACTTAGGTGTTTGACATACACTTTCTTCCCTATGAAGTGAATATCATACCCCTTATCCCATAACTGGGATATTGAAATCAGGTTCATACCCAATCCTATCACATACAATACATTTGTAGCACTGGTGCTTGCTCCTAACTCCCTCTAAAAATATATGGCACCTCTCCCCATTGGAGTGCATTTCGTCTTGTTTCCCTTAGTAATATGGAAGTCCATCTGCTCCTCCTTGTAGATAGATAAATATTCTCTAACCCATGTCATGTGAGCTGATGTTCCACTGCCTATATACCAGAAACCCTGTGAAGTTGATCCTGATAAGCAAGAAAATCCTTCCTCCAACCTAGAAGACAAATCTGAAGTCTCCTGAAAGTTACTTTTGTCCATGGATATGCTGAAGAATTTATAGTGTGATATTCCTCTTTTACCCGACATTGGTTCTGCACTAATAACTACTTCAAAACCTTTTGCGTCTAGCTAGAGATCTACCCAACGAAATAACTGAGTTTCTCCCTCTACCTATGGAATCACTCAAATTGGAAGAATCAATTTTTTCTGCCCCTTTCTCAGAAAAATTGAACTTCTTCAAGCAAATGTGCCTCCTAGCAAAAAGACTGTGTTGCCCTTGGGAATTTCGGCTTGCTGCCCTTTGCTGAGCAGCCAAATTCCTTTCCTTCGTTTCTGAGCTCTCCAACTAATCAACCATGCTTTGATACCATGTGAAATTTTTATCTATTGCAGTAACTAGAAATTATTCTTCTAACTATAAATTTAATTATGCAATTTATTTGCTAAAAGAAATGAATAAAATCACAACTACAATTTTCACCATAAAAATACTCTGGAAAATAAAATACTTAAAACTAAGAAATTATAGCACACATACATAAGAATTTTGACACAATTATTTTTGGACAATTGTCCCCAGAAAAACCCAACTTGGGAAAACTAGTGCAACAGATGAAGGTTTTATTATTATGCTTCAACAACAATTATGAGTACAATAATTTAGATGCTCAACTGACAATCTAATTTGAGGAAAATACTGGAAAATTATTGTGAGAATTTTCTCTCACCCCACAGCTAATGCCACTGAAATTACCTCCCTAGCCTTTGCATTGAGCCTCCTGCATCACCCTCTACGTCGTTCTTATGTAGACCCTGTGGGGATTTCAGCCTTCCTTCCTTTCCCTCTTATTGGAACTAGAAAAATTTCTCTCGGAATGTTGCTACCCTCCTCTTTCACCTGTTACTCAACCTCTGGCTTTATCTTCTCTATCGAGTTACTGCCACTGAGAAAATCAAATTGCCTAGGCAACTGAGTATCTGCATTGGTGTATTCTCCATCAACACATCAATCTCCTCTTATAATCCACGGTTGGAGCACCAATGACCAAGATTAAGACTTAATCAATGGCTAGTATCATCTTTGGATCGATCTATGTGAGTTTCTAGATTATTCTCACCTTATATAAATTAATACTGATTTATTAACCATATTCCCTAAGTTTAGACTTAGGAAATATTTAAAAAAACATTTAATAATATAATTGAGACACTTCTAGGTGGAATTTCCATAAACAATTTCTGGGTTTTGGAGATCTCATGTATTCTAGACTCTCCACCAAATTTTGTGGCTAGAACACATCCGATGCTACAAAAACTAACAATTTAAGTCTCCATTGAATTCCATGCACTATCCCTAAGAAATCTAATGATAGTTACTTAAGAAAGGAGACCAAATATTACACAGATCAATCTTCAATCATCAAAAATTTCAATTGAAAAGGACCATGAAATGTCTATGCAAATCACAACAAAAGTTACACATAAGATCATAGATAAAGTTTCCACGGATTAGCCCAACAACCACAAAAAATCTCAAAAAGGTAAGTGGTAAGCCTCAGTAGAAACTCTAATATGTGCCTCAAAGGTTAGGTATATGCTTTGTCACAAAGGTTTGTAGATTTGGCGTATAAACCACATTAAAAAGAGGTCTATAGATGCTTGTAAGAGTTTCCAAAAGAGGGCTTAGAAGACTACCTAGAATATTCTTTAGTCCACTCTTAATAACAATGCCATAGGGGTTTTAAATTAGTCCTCAACTAGAGCCACACATTGCCTTAGAACTAGTTAGATATGTGTTCCAAAAAGGGTCGAGTAGGCCTGAACTAATCACATAAACTCCAACAAAAATACTCAATCAAAAAGACAAAAATTAAGCCCATAATTTCGACCTTTTACTTCAAGTTTTCTTGACTACTCAAGACTGCAGTGATCATAGAGAACATCGTACAAGATATGCATTCAAATGGATACCTTTTTGGAGAAATCAAGCCAATTTTTATAGTGATAGAGAAGGGGCTTCTAATAAATCTGACATGAACAAAAGGAGGGAAGGTGACTTGAATTTTGAAATTCGAATTTGATTTTTGGGGCGAACAATGAATTCTTCTTGGAGGGAAACTTGACTTGGAGGCCAAATTTAAGTAGGAGACCAAAAATAATTTAATTAAATTTCCCTTGATCATTTTTTGTAAGCAAAATTGATTAGGATATGCCAATCATTAATTTTTTAAATAAAGATGCCATAATTAAGCCAATCTAAAGGCTTGTTTGACACATCATCTTTGGGGCTTCTTGACCACAAGAAGGGGCTCCAACTTTGATTGAGCATATCTCCTCAACCTTGAGGAGTCGTGCCACCTACTTTTAGAATCAACATGATGAGGACCATGAAATGAAGGTGATCCTAACCCCAAAGACCCTAAACTTCCTTGTCATTTTTGTCATTGAAAGCAAGGCTTCCTATGTTGATGCTTAGGTTGAAATCAATGACAACCAATTCAACGGTTCTTCGACTAGAGAACAAAAAAATATTCAAGAGAAGGTTTTTGATAGGCAGTTCCTAAAGCTTCTCTAGTTGCATAAAATGTAGATACACAAATAGAGTATTGAGAACCAAGGTTTGAAAGAATAATATATATGCAATGTTCATCATCTAGAGTAACCTACAAGTCTTTAAGAAAATGTCTAAGTATTTAAACTTAGATAAGTAATCATCAATGCAAGAGAAATCATTACGACTTAGAGTCGTGATCTAATTTTGAAGTTGATGAGATCTAATAATATTAGCTTCATGAATATCTTTTGTAGCTTTTTCCAAGCTTCATCTAGAACATCAGTTTCTTGAATATGAAATTGCAAATAAGGAGAAATGGACATTCTGATTTATCCATGGGATTCGTCATTCCTATTATCCCATTTGGATTTCTTATCTAAATTAGTGGGGGAATTTTATGGTCCCAAGGTAATCCAATACAATCCCTACTTCTTAGTACATCCTCCATGTGATATTTCCATGAAAAGTAGTTGGTACTGGTAAGTAAAGGTTCATTGGGAGTGGCCATATTAAAATATGAATATAATGTAGTTTCAAAAGTTGAAGTTGACTAAATGGATAGGAGACTCTAAAAAAATAGATTGTTTCAAAGAAAACGACATTGAAAATAGACTTTGGATGTGGAAGTTACACCCTTTTCAACATGGCATTAATGGTAGCAAAGAGCCACTTGGTAGGTAGAAGTTGGCCCATGTGGTGATGGATGCTTTTCCTATAAGCTCATTTTTACTATTACTTTATTAGGTGACCCACTTTTATAAAACAAATGAGAATCACCTTGACAATGAAGTTTATAAATGAAAGTTGTATGCAAAAATAACTTTTAAAAGAAATATTAAAGTTATTTTATAGTGATTCACTTTTTATATGAAAATGAAATACATTTTACAATAAAGTTATGAAATAACATAAGTTTGCATGAACCTTTTCAAAAAGTAATGTAAAAAGACATTTGAACTCAAGACCTATGACTAAATAAAGTAACTTTTAACCATGTGAGCTAGTGCAAGAGATATATTAATAGTAATGAAGGAGGTTGTTGTTTCTTTTGGAGGTTTTCCTTGAACTGTGTGCCTACTAGAAAAGATGAGCTCATTCGAAAACAAATGACAATATGAGAAAAAAATTTCCAAAACTCAACAATAAATGGATTAAATCTTGATTATCTTACCGAACAAATGAAAGTTTCTTATTGTTTCTAATTTGTTGAGATTGCATAAAGCACACAACAAAGAGCATACGTAGTCAAGAAAGCACTTTCCACATTGTTTTTGATTTGTCAAGATTGCACAAAAGGCATGGAAAAGAACATAAACAGACTAAAAAGAGTGGTAAATCGAGAATATAAACAAAAAACCAAAATATGAGCTCCGCAAAAATACAATTTAAAAAATAGCATATTTGCATTGTATACCTTTGGGTTTGATGAAAGATGTTGTATCTCAAGAAAATGGACACCTTTCTTAACAAAACAAAATGCAACCTTAGCTAAAAGCAACATTATGAACGAAATGGAATAGTTTGTTTATGCCAAAACAATACAGAAATAACAGATCTAAGAAATGTGACAACACGACCTTCAAGATCTTGATCACCAATAGGAGTGGTTTTCCAACGAGCTTTGATACCAATTTGAGTAAACATGATATTACATACAAGATGAACACCTTCAATAACCACTCATGCAAATAGATCAAAATCATTATGCCAATATTTTTATGTGGTTAAAACTCTTTGAGAGGGAAGTAGCCTGCGATCCCAACGAATGCAACCACTTGAGGCAATTTTATTAATGAAAAAGAAAATATTTTACATAAGATATATCATAGAATCGATCATCAACTATGACCATCCATGCCCTTTAAATAGATATCATGGACCAATCATGTGTTAATTCATGGATCAATAGCCTTTAGTATCGAGGAGAATATGAGCCGTCATATCACTCTATGTCTAAAACATATCACGACTGTTAGATTGAAATGCAGCTAGTGCACACTAAAGAAACACATTAAGAAACATACTTTTACCTAATAGACACATTAAACCAAATTGAACTTAACTAACTCCTAAGTGTTAAAATATCCTAACATCCCCTAAAAACAACTTAAAATAAGATTGAAAGATTTATAAAAATAATACAATTAAAAAAAAGAAAAAGACATTAAAACCTATAAAAAAAAACATGAAAATTTTATATCCAGTCAAATTCCTCCTAACAAAATTAACTTATTAACAAAATCTAACTAGAAAAAAACTAAATGAAAAATTCCAATAATAATCTCCAATCACTTTACAATCTCTTTTCTTTTCCTTTAAAAACAACAAAACCTTGAAAAAAAACAAGAATGTTCCTACGTTACCAATGTTTGCACATAATCTCAAACATGTTCCAAATCTTTTCTTTATTCAAAATTTAAACAATCTTACACCTACCTTCCTTATACCATATTATTATAAAACCATATTTATCACATTAACCCAAAATCAATCTATTTAACACTTATCGACCAAAGCATGTTCCAAATTGATAAAATATTACTGTGGGTAATGAAATGAAATGATATTTTAAGGTCCACGAGACTAAAAATAGTCTATGAGACCATTAGTTCCCTATTTTTCGCTTTTTGCGATTCAAACCTTTTCTGGTTCAAATTGATGATGCGCTGGACCAACCTTCCAACAATCCCCTCGCTAAAAAAACAATGTCAAGGAACTGATGCTGACATGTTCTCATAACTTTCTCTGATGTCTTTGAATGCATCACATTCCAAAATGAAATATTTTGTGATTCCATAGCCCCAGACGTGCAAAATGTACACACCCGTTCTTCCCAAGCTTCTTTAGGCCTTTTCCATTGTCCTGTTTCACACCGAAGTTGATGTGAGTCAGTCCTTAATTGAACAATAAGAACCTTTTCCCTCCACAAAATGCTAGCTCCAATGAACTCTTTTTGTTGTAGATCACACGTAGGGTTGAATTCCTCAATATAATATTTCTTCTTTCTATCCAACTCTTTTCCCCATACCTTTTTACGAAACTTATCCATAACAAAATCCTTTAACTCTTTGCTATTTGTGGGACAAGCATTGAGGTAGATATTCCATTTTTGCATCCATGTGTAATTTTGTTTCATCCGTGTTTCATTTCTTTCACTCATGCCTTCATTGAAGATAACAATAGTCCATCTACCTACTCTCATTTGCTCAATTCTTTTTAGATATCTTATGAGCCGCACCATAGAAATTGCTTCAATGGGAGTTGCTCCTATTTCACTCAACATTATCTCATAAGGTACTGAACTTTTTATTTTGAACTTGCTCATGATCAAGCATTTTTGGATTTTCTCAATTTGTTTTCATTTTGAGATGGGAGTGTTGCTAGCCCACAATTCACACCCATATAGCATCACTGGACAAACTAGGAGTCCAAAAAACACTTTAATCGTTTTCCAATCCCATAAAACTGCCTCTCTACATCTGTTTTGAAGAGCATATAATGTTTTCCACCCTCCTAAAATTCTCTTCTTTCTACAGTCCTCCCAATTGAGTTTGTTGTTGAAATTAATCCCAAGGTACTTGTACTCATTTACTTCTTCAAGAATATTGCCTTCAAAGAAGAAAGTATGATGGCTCTGCTTCCTTTTTATTAGAGAAAATCATTATTTTGGTTTTGGTAGTATTGACTTGCATCCCAATGCTCTACAAAAATGCTCAAGGGCATATAACTGCATTTGCAATCATGAGCCGATTTAGATAACAATACAATGTCATTAGCATATAAAAGAAGCTTTATCACAAACTCCCCCAACCGAACACCATCTCCACCTTGCAGATTTAGCCACTCTTCCAATTTATCAATATATAGACCAAAAAGAGTAGGGAATAGAGGGAAACCTTGCTTGACTCCAATGTCACTTCTAAAACTTTCTGAAATACCTGTTGCATTTCTAATTTTGACTTTAACTTCTACATAAAGTCTATGGACAACGACTCTATAATGCACAAGAATTTCAGGTTCTTCCATTCTATGCGACAACTTATCCCTAGGGACTGTGTCAAATGTAATTTTGAAGTCAACAAAGCAGCAAAATACTTCTTCTTTGACCTCCCAAACCTTTTCAACAATGTATCTCAACATGATACCATGATTCATTGTAGAATGTTTTGGCCTAAAATCCACTTGTAAAATATTTCAACCTAAAACCCACTTGTATATGTTTCGGTGATATAATATAATAAACTTGACAAAATAGATATGTTTGGTAATAAAGAAAAGTAAATACCATATGTTTCACAAAGTTAACACGTGGCCTTGCATTAAGTTGAAAGAGGAGTTGACAAAATGAATGAAGCTAATAAAGTAAGACAATGAGCCTTGACCATGTGTTTGGTAGAAGTAATGAAATGAAATAATAAAGACACGTAGCTTCATTAAGTTATTACATGGGACTATTGCATATCTAAAGTTAAACTTTAGACTTTTGTTTTCTATTGACTTTTTTTCATTAAGTTATTGGATGGGACCACTGCATGTCTAAACTTTAGACTTTTATTTTCTATTGACTTTTTTTTTAAGAGGACTCATTTTAGTATTTTAAATTCTAAGTGTTAGGTAGGCCAACTATCTACTTCACATTTTATCATAATCGAATGCTTCCTAAGCACATGCATTAGGAATGACACCCCACCTAACAAAGACAAATATGTCACACAAAATATGAGCTTTTCTTCACGCTTTTTTCAAGTCCAATTAGATCTCATATTTGAAGTTGGAAATCAATTACTCAACTAACTACTTTTATGGGATTGTGTATGTTTTAATTTAACAATATTTTAGCTTTTTCGTGCTTTCATATGTAATATAATATAATTTCTCTCAATAATTTTCCAGCAATATGGAATGTGATGGGCCCTGGCTTGGTATACTCAAGCAGGGTTGTGACCAGTTTAACTATGCTTATAAGATAAGTTGGGCAAACAAGGAGATCTGGTTTACTTGGATAAGGAGAATATGGAATGTGATGGGCTTGGCTTGGTTTACTCGAATAGGGTTGTGACAAGTTTAACTATGCATATAAGAAAACCTTGTCAAACAAGGAGATCTGGTTTACTTGGATAAGGAGAAACAAAGAAAAAATGCAAACTTGTTTCCTCATTAGGATAAGGTACTTCAAAAAATATTTATTCTAAAGTTTGTAAAGTTGGGGTTTTTCATAAGTGTTGGGTGGTAAAATATTATTTTTGTTGAAAATGTTTATATTATGTTTATAATAAGGTTACATAGTTAGCGTTCTTTGCCACTTAATTGAATTATTGAATTTTGAAATGTATAAACTAATTCTCACATTTAAACAAGGGATACAGGCTAACTATTCTAGCTTAGTTTAAATATAGTTAAATTAGAGTAAAAAACAATAAAGATATACAACTTTATATTGATAAAAATTACAATTAAAATAACAAGATAATTCATGTAGAGATAATAAGAACTCTATTTGTGGATGATTTTTTATAAACTTTAATATCATATTTGTTCATTTTAATCTATTATTTGTATAGGTGATAGAGGAATCACATTAGGAGCATGAATGCGATATAGATAATTTAGAAAATATATTGTATCAAAAATATACCTCTAAAGTATTTTTTGATTAGTCATTAGAAGAAACTATGGGCATGGTCATCTATAGATCTACCATTGATCTAGTTGTATCATCATCAATTAGCAGAGAAGACAAGACACTATCTAAGGAACCCTGTAATGAGGAGGAAGTGTAGTTGACCAATTTGACCAAATTTGTACCCCTCCATGAGTCACTTGAATAGCCAACCAAATCATCTTCCATAAAATCTTGTAAGCAAAAAAGAAACTTCTAGATTTATTCTATTTATTTATAAAAACAATCACATTAAATGGTATAGTTAAATACTATTTTTTTATTTTTCTTTTAAAATTTTACAATCTATTTTATAATTAAATAAGAAATTACATATCATTATTATTAACTAATAAAAAAATCATATTTTTAAATTTTATAAATTAAAAATATATATGTTAAAAAAATCGAAGTTAATAAAAAACTAACAATCTTTGAAAAGTTTTATACAATCACAAATAATTAATTCAAATTCAAAACTATTTCACCTACAAATATTTTTATTTTTTTGTAATAAAATAAATTTAAATAATTTTCGTAATGATTTCACCAACAAATATCTATTTTTATAATAAAATAAATTCAAATAATAACTAGAAAATAAATTTTAAATTTATTTGTTGAATACATAACCTCTGGTAGGGTATGGCTTCACAAAATCATAGTCAAGAGAGTGATTAGTTGACGTTCTTTCTCAAGGACTATAGGGTTATGTTGAACATTATTATATGGTTGTTTTTTGTGTGATTTTTTGGATTTTCTGGTGTTAGAATCCAACAGAAAAATTTGATGTGAAACTTTGATTTGTGTTGTTTAAACTGGTTTTTTGATTGTATATATGGATTCAGCACTGTAAAAAACTCCTAGGGCACTTCGATTGTGCAGGGTTACTCATCAAACTTGTGGTTTCAATAAATTTCTGCCGGATTTTAGAGAAATTAGGCTAGAAAAACCCACCAGAAAAGCTTCAAAACAATTGCACTAAAGACAACTCGTGATTTTAATGGAAGCTCTAGAGGTATCAAAGTTCAAGAAAAGTGTTTCGAAGGAATTTCGAGGGAGGACACGTGTGATCCACCCTGTATTTTTTGCCACTCACAAATTGAAACCATGGAATGGCGTCGAAGACTAGAAAAGAGAAGGTGATGTCAGAGAATCTAGAACAACACAATCTGTATAAAGATAACTGCAAAATGATGATAAAAAAATAATTGCAAAATAAAAGTGAAATCACATAAACCAATTAATATTTTAAAAAATAAAATTAAAATATTAAAAAAAATAATTTCATTTACAATGTTAAATTTAGAAAATATTCTTTATAGTCAATACTCAAATAATAAAAATAGAATTTCAACACATAAAGACGAATGCGTTATACCCTGCATGACAATGATAATAACTTAATAATAAAGTAGGGATCATTTAGTTAGAAGAAAGAAGAAAGAAAGACGAATGCGTTATACCCTGAATGACAATGATAATAACCTAATAATAAAGTAGGGATCATTTAGTTAGAAGAAAGAAGAAAGAAAGAAATTATTTTAACATCCACGAGGCTAAAGATAGCCTATGGGATAGATTGCTTCTTCATCTGCTTGATGTATTTGACCCTTTTCCTATGAAGCTTCACAATAAATGGTCTCAGCTTCTCGACAAACCCCTCGCTAAATAGATTATCCCAAGAGCTAGCTACCAGCATATCTGCATAACTTTTGTTGTTGTCTTTGAAGGCCTCACATTCTAAAATGAAATATTTTTCTGTTTCCACTTTTCCGGAAGAACAAAAAATGCATACCTTTTCCTCCCACACTTCCTTTGGCCTTTTCCAATGCCCTGTTTCACAACGGAGTTGATGAGAATTAGTCCTTAACTGAGCAATAAGAATTTTGGCTCTCCAAGAGATATTGGCCTCTATGTATGCTTTTGGTTGATGATTATGAGTGGGATTAAACACTTCAATATAGTAATTCTTCTTTCTTCCTAGCTCATTATCCCAAATACAAAAAGCGAAAGCATAAAAATATGGTCTCTAAAAAATAGAGCATAAAAACTTTTATTCAATAGGTATCATTGAAAAAGATGCTTCCAATAAAGTTATAATAATATTAAAGTATGGAATCATTTACTTGGATGAATAATAATAATAAAATACGGAATCATTTACTTAGATGAATTGGATAAGGTATGAAACCATAAAGTCAAAGTTGTTTCCTCTTTTTAGCTAGAGGCATTATAAAAATATTTATATTTATGCGAAGTTTGTAGTCTCATTACTAAATAAATTTTCCATTAAATGAGGACCATTAAAATTTGTATTTTATTTTAAAAGAAAGGAAGAAACTTTGGTCTTATAGATTGTTTCTTTGTTTTATATATAGTAGTGTAAATGATATAAATTTTTCAATTTTTAATATTTTAAATTGAATTTTCTTTTTCCATACTTAAAAACAATATTTTATATATACATATATATAATATTTCTAATTTCTAATATTTTAATAAAAAAATTTTTTAATATAAAATGCATTTAAGTTTTTATATCCCTTAATCAATATGTAGCATCCATAATGTAATCTTAGAAATATTAAGATGGAATAGAATCCTCACCATGCTTACAACAAAGTATTAATAGTATTAATTATGAAAAGAAAATGTGTAACATCAATAGTAATCTTTTATCATAATGTAATCTCAGAAATATTAAAATAGAATGGAATCCTCACCATGTTTACAACAAAGCATTAATTATTGAATTTTCTTTTTATTGGAAACAACGTAAACATGTGAAATGGAAAAACCATTAATATAGGTGCTGATTTATGGGTAGGTTATGAGTACTTTTATAAGTTATCAAATTTATTGATAGGAAACTTAGGATAACTTGATATATGCAACTCCACCAAAGTATTATTTTTAATAGTGAAATGTGCTGAAAGATATAGTGTATAGGGTTATAAATTAAATTTTTAGTTTTTTAGAGTAAAATAGTTTTATTATGAGTTTGAATAAAGATGTTTTAGTTTGTTTTGAAAATTTTAATTAGTTTAAATTTATCTTAACTCTAAATCTATTAAACTTGGAGATGGATCAAATCTTTTAATATGTAAATTTCTTTTAAAGTGAAAAGAGATTCAAAGTTAAAATGGATCTATGCATTATTTTAGGCTGGTTTAATTCCCCTTTAAATAGACTATATTCCACATGAATACCATGAGTCAATGTTATGAATTCTCATAACATGACTCAATACCACGAAGTTGTTTTATTTTAACATTTTATTTGATTAATTTTCTTTTATTTTGACATCACTATATATATATATATATATATATATATATATATATATTTATATATATAATTTGACCAATTCAAAATGTTTACAGGAGGACAAGACATTACAACATCTATTCCATACTAGACTAGTTTAATTATTAATTATATTTATAATTATTAATTTTGTGTTATTTTATTTATATTTATATGTTTATGTAATTTGATTGTGTTAAAATGTTTTATTGATAATTATAATTAATAAAAATTATAATTTAATTTAATTTTTTAAAATTAGATCGAGTCAAAGTGTTGGATAAGACATTACAACATCTCTACCATATTGCACTAGAGAGCGCCTCTCAACACAAAGATAAATATATTTTAAAATCCAACCAAATTAACAATTAAAAAAGAAAAAAAGAGTTTACTTTGGGGTGGGATTCTTTTCAAATCCCTATTTCGTCCATATGCCCTATCCATATTCTTAATTTTTTACATTATTAACTAATGATAAGTATGAAATCCTATGAATAATATTGGATGGTTGTTCATTCTAATCATGTAGGTTGTGATCATGTGGGTTGTGGTGATCAAATCTCTTTTCACTCTAAAAGTGGTTTGTATATCAAGAAGTTTGATCCCTCTCCATCCTTGGTAGATTCAAAGTTAAAATGGATTTAGGCTACTTTTGTTATTAACCATAATTAAATATAGTTATAATTATAACTATACTTTTTTATTTTATGTTTTTAATTTTATTTTTCTTTATTTTCATCTTAGGTAATGAGGCGGTCTAAGATGGGTGACCTCGCGGGAAGTCCTGGTTACGGGTGCAAGCTTCGGAAGTGATGTAATGAGGCAATCCGGGATGGGTGGCCTCGCGGGAAGTCTTGGTTACAGGGTGCAAGGTCGGAAGTGATGCTTAACTCTATGTGATTCATTTCACTAGTTTCAATCCCACTTCTTCACCCCTCTAAGCATCATTTAATGCAATGAGTGCTAAGTGGACTATTCAAAAATCATGAGAAATTAGTCAGTTACAACTACCTCTCATGGAAATGGTCATAGATGAATGACTTACTTAACGCAGTTGAATCCCAAAAAATGACATCATATATATATATATATATATATATATATATATATATATATATATATATATATATATATAATTGTATTAAATTATTTTAAGAAGAGTCTTTTTTGTACAATCACATAGGAGAAAATTTTACATTTCGAACCAACTAGTGTGATTCATCATCAGGAACAGATGAAGATGTAGATCATGGCAGAGGCTTAAATAAAGGGCAATGTAGAGACCAAAAGATCATATAACAATTAGTTTATGAAAATTAATATTTTAATAATGATAATATTCCTATAAAAGCTAGTTTAAGAATAATAATATTATAATTTATAATATTAATATTAATTAAGAAAAATTGAAAAACATAAACATTAATAAGAAACAAACAATCCAAGTCAACCATTTTTTTTTAACGGCTAGTTTATGAATGTACATGTAATGTAAACTATTTTAATGTATCATATACATTTTGCTTTTATATTTAATTTAAAAATGTTATAGAATAAAATATTTTGATTTTGAGATAAGTTATGGTTTTTGGGAATATGATATTTATAAGTTATGCTAGTGACCCATGGTATTGTAACAAAGCATATTTACAAGTTAATAACATCCATAGTAAAATGGAGGTGAACATCCATGATTAAGAATATTGCTATATTGCAAGTTTTTCATAAGTATTAAGTTTTTATTTATGTATTAATTAAATTTAAATATGATTACAAAATCATTATTTTACACCATTTCATGTTCCCTAAGCATTTTTTGCTTTTAGATTTAATTTTTAAATGTTAAAAAAAAAAAAAAAATTAAATATTGAAACACAATTTTTCTTACATTAACGCGAAATAAAGAAAAATATATAGTAAACCTGGAATATACAAATAGCTTCTTAGAAAATAGGTAATATCGCGGTAGAAGCCATTATGGAAATTGAATGTGCATTTATTCTTTTGATTGGAATTATTAAATAAAAGTTGAACTTAGAATCAATTATAAAAACATCTCCATGGTATAAGGGGTGCCCACTCACATTGCCTTACTTTTTTAATCAAAATTAGACCTAAATAGACCTAAATCCGAATAGGAACTATTACAAAAGTTAAGAGTTCCACCATTTTCTTACGAACTTTGCTCATGAAGTTGAATGTGCCTTTTAAATCAAGATTATTCTTTTGGTTATAATTATTACATAAATTTTTAATTTAAAATCAATTATAAAAATATTTTGGCAAAGATTAAGTATTTACAAAGATGGTATACAAGACACTCACATTGTTTTACTTTTCTAATCGAAATTAGATCTAAATCCAATAAGAATTATGACAAAAAGTTAGAGTTCCACCATTTTCTTAAGAACTTTGCCCATAGAAATTTTCTTTTCAAAGTTTTATCCAATTTTAAAATATCCCATATCATCAATCTTTAAACAATATAATTAAAATACTTAAAATTTTAACCTACAAAAAATCAAGGTTCAAGAGAAATTGAGGCAATTTGAGTACCCCATATACAATGTTGTATTTGTTTCGTCTGTAAAATCATTAAAAAAAAGCCCATCATATCTCAAGGGGTTGTCCCTTTACTTAGAAAGTGTGATAAGAATATATATCTTTCGGTACAAACTCAACTAATCATTTGAAGTAGCTACTAAAAGATGAAGACATTGTAGACTGTAAGATGATAGTTATTTAGACAATTTAGTTACCTAATATAAGCATTTTTTTTATAAAAAAATATCTTAAAATTAAATACATCTATAATAATATTAAAAAAATAATAATAAAATTTTTTTATTAATAAATTTAATTTATAATTAATATATGTTAAAACTATTGTCTTTTTATATTATTATATAAATATTATTTTTAAATATATAAAAATACAACAATTTTGTTTAAAAAATAATACTTTTTCTTAAAAAAAAAAAATCCACTATATGATAGCTCCCGAGAAAAAGGATTCCGCATAGGAAGACTACCTCCGAGGACTTTCAGAAGGCATATGTTCAAAACTCCTAATTCAAACAAAGATTTTATGATGTTTTAAACACTGCAATAGAGCAACCAAAGTGTTCCACTGCCCCAATCCAACAAATAACATTTAATATCAGGGAACTAATGTTAGCATTAGTTCTCAGTGTGTAAATAACTTATTAGTCAGTTTATGGTCTCTTCACCTTGGAAAGAGATCAAATAAGATGGTAAAAAATTTTATTGGTCTTCGGAAATAAGATGACGAAAAACTAAGGTAAGACGACGAAAAATTTAGATACTTGTCGCAGTGACTAATGCCAATTCCACCGTTTCGATTACTATATTCCCAACCATACCTGCGGCAAAAACTAATAAGAAAATATCACATATAAATTTGTAGTAATCTTTGAAACAATGATTCATTGGGGAGAAGAAATATAATAGATAAAATAGAGAATTTTATTTCATTTCATTAGAAAAATATTAAACAATCATAAATAAATAAAATAAAATAGTATAGGATATAGAATATAATTTTATCTAATAAAAAAAAGTGTTAATGGTTATTTTTATATGATCTACAATAATTTTTCAATATTCTTTTTAAATGTCATATGAAATTATGTAATGAAATATAACAATTATAGTCATTAATAAGCTTACTTAGCTTGTTAGTCAAATTTTGCATGGTCAATTAATTTTTCTCAAGATTCAAGAATTATTCTGCAATGGTGATAACATCTTCCTTATTCCCAATTAGTTCTATCCCCTCAATGGCCCCATAAATCATATTGCAAGAACTCTTTCAATTTCTATTGTGACTCTGTCCTTTGATGCATCTAGTACTCATGTGGAAGCTTATCTTGGGTAGTTCATTGGAGAAACCATGGATACTAGGTGTAAATAGGGTCCCCTCCACTCTAACACTAATTTAAGTAAATGACATTGTGAAGAAAGTCTCACATTCTCCTCATCTTTTGGTTCAAGAGGTTCCAACCATGACTATTCCCGCAAAGAAATATGTTGTAGTCCATGTAACCTTTTATAGTACTGATGGTCTTGTGCGTTCAACGGTCTTTGACTTCACTTAGTTGATCTACACGAATGGGTTTCAAACTCCTAGAAACTTGACTTAAAAGAGGATGATTTTATTTATCCCTATGCAAAGGGGTTCTTCATTTTTTATTTCGTTCTTCCCGAAGACATGGGTTTGATTTTAGACTTCAGATCTAGTTATGAGGAAATTATGTTTTACTTATGAAACCTTATACCCCATCTTTCAGTTGACCCCATCTTTCGGTCCAATGATAGATACTCTATCCTCAATTCCTATGTGGGTTAGAGTTCCAAATTTACCTTTACATTTTTTGGGTTTAGACTCTCTTCAAGCCTTTGGAAAATCCCTTAGAAGGTCATATTGTAGAAGCACTAAAACAAAATATTGAAGCACCACAACATATACTCGAATATGTGTGAAAATGGAGTCACTTCAGCGAATGGTTTTTGGCAAGGAAAATACACATGATTTGGGCTCATCCATTAAAGAGTCAAAAGGCTATACAATGGAAAATAGGGACACTCCATCAAAAGGCGACCTTCCATTACAATAGGACTTAGTGGATTTAGAGAAAATTAAGGACATTCCATCAAAAGGACACCTTCAATTTCAACAAGGATCTAGACATCAAAGTATGGTAGAAGAGGAAGTTATTTTTCCTCCAAATCCATATTGGAATGAAAAGCCCCTATGTAACCCTCAAGCTAAGGTAAGTTAGGTAGATCAATGTGAAGATGATGATATACTAGATCAACTAACCTCCATAACAAGATAAATTAAGACTGGAAAAGATAACAAAAACCTCTTAAAAAAACAAAAAGAAATTTGATCAATAATAACTTATAGTGACAAATAGTCAAACACATAATCTAATTTAACCATAACTTATTTTTATCTTTTAATATATAAACAATTTACTAAAATCATATAAAAAATCTCAACAAACAACTTTCAAATATAAATATTTTATAAATAAAACTAATTTTTTAAAATTAATCACTTTTATAATTTTATTATAAATCTAACTACGATTTTTTAAAATATTAAATCTTTATGATACCATTAAAAAAATAAAAAATAAAATTAAAACCTAAAACTAGGCCAAGTAATATGGAATCAAGATGATCATTTAATAAATTACATAAGTAAATATTAATATATTTCACTTTGTTCGAATTCACGACTGTAAAATTTATAAAACATAGTGGCACAATTCACTTGAGACTAATTACTACTAATAGAAGCCACACAATTTTGGGCGAGGATATTGGTAGGTTAATAGAGGGTCATAATTTAATCTACACTATTGCTAATATTATAATTTAATATTTGATTGTGTTGGCTTATAATTATGTTTAATATTTGATTGTGTTTGCTTATAATTATGTTGATAAGTGTTTTTATTTTAGAATATGATTTTTATAATTTTAATTTAATTATTAATAATTTTTAAGTGAAAGGTAAGGATTTAATTTTTTTTGAATATTTTGAAATAATCTTAGTAGTAGTCATAAATCAAAGGTCAATAATTATCTTAAAAGTAGTTATGACATTTTTTCCTTGATATATCTTGCCTTAAGTGTATAAATGCATGATAATTCAAAGTCCCAAACCAATACATCTGTCCTATCAGAGATCTGAATGTGTGCAGCAGAGAGCGCATTTGTATATCTGTTCTAGCGATCAAGATGTTCACCCAACAGATTGAGATGCGCTCCAAGTAACCAACCTTGTTTCCAAATAGTGGTTGTATCAAGATTCCAGATCTGATGAAGTGTTCTAAACCCAACCTCAGTAAGAAAGGTGCATAAATCCACAGGAAGAATATGGTTGATACCACTTCCCGGCCATGGATCCATACCCACCCGAATCGACTTCCCATCTCCAACCCTCCACGCCAATCCATTCCTAATAATCTCAAAAGATTTCAACAATGCCTTCCACATCACAGAGGAATTCCTAGAAGTCCATGAAGGAAGCCTCATCCATTCAATAAGAGTATATGGTTTAATATATTTCTCAATCACCACAGAAGTCCACAGACTGTTCATGGAGATGAGACGCCACCCAACCTTAGCTGCCAACACCTTTGAAAAAATGAAATATGTTCTTTAGACCCCAGCCTCCTAGAGCTTTTGGCATCAAGATTGCATCCCAACGAACCCAAGGAAAACCTTGCTCCTTATGTCCCCTCCACAAATAGGAAAAACATAACTGATGTATCTTTTCTAGAGTCCCCTTTGGGATCCAAGAGAGTGACATCCAATAAATCGGTATAGCCTCCAAGACAGACTTGACCAAAACCAACCTACCAGCCCTCGAGAGCCACCAATGGCTCCATACACTCAAGAACTTAACCTACCAACCCTCGAGAGCCACCGATGGCTCCATACATTCAAGTGCTTCTCAATTTTTGCAATTAACCACTGCCAATCAGCTTTCCAGTAATCATTGGGCTTTAAATAGAAACCCAGATACTTAAGGCCCTCATCAATATCCAAAACAAGACAAGCAAACTTAGAAGACAAATAGTCAATTTCCATCGCCTCAAGATTGGAATAGGTAATGGAGGATTTATCTAGGTTTATAACCATACCCATAGCTTTCTTAAACAACTCAAACCCAATACAAAATTTATCCACATCTCGACACAACCCATCACAAAATATCAAAATATCATCAACAAACAAAAGATGGGAGATGAACAAAACCTGAGATATAGGAACCCCTTTGTAGCTGCCAATGATTTTAGCATGATCCAGAAAATGACTCAAACTCTCCACAACCAGCAAAAATAGCAGAGGGGACAGTGGACACCCCTGACGAAGACCCCTCCCAGGAGTGAAAAAGGGTGAAGTTGCCCCATTAATTAGTACAACAAAGGATACCAAAGTCACACAACTCATAACCCATCGAATGAAGCTCACAAAAAATCCCAGATGTGTCAAAAGGAGTCGGAGATAAAGCTAATTGACCCAATCATAGGCCTTCGACAAATCCAATTTAATAACAACACCTTTTAATCCCCTAGACTTTAAATTGTGTAAGCCCTCTTGTGCCACCCCAATAGCCTCATGAATTTGTCTACCTTCCAGAAAACCAAATTGTTCCCCTGAAATCCTATCAGAGAGAATCTCCTTTAGCCGACGTGCAATAACCTTGGATATAATCTTGTATAAATAGTTGCACAGTGAGATAGGTTGATACTCATCAAGTGAACCTGGATTATCTGACTTGGGAATCAATGCAATGAAAATAACACTATAGGAGGGTGAATATAACCCTCTGAACGAGATTCCTCAATCACCCGGAGGAGATCCCCCCTAGTCAATTCTAGAAAGCCCAGGAAAAATTATACCAGCCACCCATTCGGTCCAAGGCTCTTATCCTTTTGGAAAGATGCAAGAACTGTCTTTGATCCAAATTGGATCCATAAAAGACTGTCAAAGAACCATGACTGTATCAGGTCGGGACAAATCTCTAAAGAATTCAGAATCATGATCAAAAACACCCTTGAACCAGTGGCAATGGCAGCCAGCGTGGAAAGATGAGGACCTTGGTCAAAGCACGCTGACCGAGGCCCATGGAGACCGCACAGGAGGTCAAAATAGCCCGTGGGAGCCCCGGATCGGGAAAATAAGGAGGTTTTTGATGCACGATTAGCGCTTAGCACTAATCACACATCGCTGGGAAAACAGGGCCAAAGTGGGGGAAGCTCGAGCACTCGGACGCATGGCGAACCAGAGAACCCCGGGCGAAAATGAAAAAGCACTACATGTACAGAGGCGGGACCTGCGCTCTAGAAACTTGCGGTATTGATCGGGGCGCCCTCAAACGGTAAACGGTTTTGGAGAAAGCGGAGTGATCCCATACATCGATCGATGCGTGGCAGGCGGAGGTGAGAGAAAACCACCATTGATTGCGCGTTATCGGTCAAGCAAGTCAACCGCGCGGGACATGCGTATGGCGTCGGATCTGGAGGACCTAGATCAGACGGCTGAGATCAAGCCCGATGGAGGAAGCGAAATCGACGAGGGAATACACCATGTTTTATAAAGATTTGAAATCCGTTTGACTGCCATGGTGGAGGAGAGACTTCATCCACGACGTAATTGAAGAAATGAATCGACGAAGCAGGCTGGTGCTATTTAGAGGAGGACACGTGGCCACTTCTTGAGCATTCATGCTGAAGCTGAATAGGGAACTCTAAGCGCAGTTGCAGAAGGTGAATCGACGAAGACAGAAGAGGAACTGAACAGACATGAGTTTGAATGGCTAAAAACCATGAACAGAGACAGAATACACAAGTCAAGTCGGAGAACAGTCTAAGAGACGAGGAAAGACCAGAATCCCGAGAGGAGGACAAAATACACAGAGAAGAAGGTAGTAAATCAAGAGAAAGCAAGAAGAGATAGAGGGCCGAGCTGACCAATGGCAGTGTCGAGCACCATAGCTTGAGAGATTCAAGCCATCCCATAGAGGAATCTGTTTGGACTGAGCACCACATTTGGCTCTTTCCACTATAGACCAGAAGGTCACAGAGCTGGTAGGAGGAAGAAGAGTCTGTGTACTCCAGTGGCTTGGGGAATCCAAGAACCACCCTGCCAAGCAAACCTACTTCAGGAGAACTCATATTGAGTCCCTGCATTGTAATTCTCTGCCAAAAGGCACAATAAAACAAGGCCACCACTGAAAGTTGGACCGGAGATGTAGCCCTAGAGAATAGGGTGAACTCCTTATTAAAATTCTTGTGTCTTTGTGTTTGCTTACTATATTTCTCTGTTGTCTTTCCATTTAAATGTCTGTGTATTGGCAATCTGATCAATCCGTTGCTTAAATAACACAAAACACACACCAACACATGAGTCTGTAATACCTTTGTTTAATAAATCTTCAATTGATGTCACTCATAGGGTGATTATTATATCAAGTGGTATCAGAGCTTTAGGATGTAAGGTTGGACAAGCTTATGTTGGTTTAGCTATTGAATGCTCACAAGATCAAAGCTCAAATTAGGAGAAGGAGAGTTGGTTGAAAATAATCCTGAAATTGGGAGAGTCTATCCTCGGAAGACAATGTCAGAGGAAGGTTTTGTGGGGCCAGACCCTCAATTCATAGAAAGTTTCCTAGCTATAAAGTCTATGGTAGAAGAAATGTATAGGGACTCTACAAAGCATAAGGATGAAGATTCATCAAGTTCTAAACAAGATAAAGAAGAAGATGAGTCTCATTCCGATGACCACTCCAAAGGAAAAGGGAAAGAGGAAAGCTTTCTCACACCTCCTAATAGCCATGTGCATAATAACAAAGCATCTTTGATTAAGCTAGATGTTAAATTTGATTTGCCTATATATGATGGAGAGCTAAATGCTAAAAAGTTGGACAAATGGATTAGACAAATTGATGTGTATTGCAGAGTGAAAAACATCAACTCAGACAAGAGTAAGATTCAGCTGGCAAGCCTACGCCTAGGAGGTACTGCCTTGGTTTGGTGGGAAGGAAAGACCCAAGCTGATATGAAGAAACATGGTAAGAAAATCTCTGTCTGGAGTGAATTTGTTTCTGTAATCAAAAAGCTGTTCTGTCCATTGGCCTACATGTAACAAGCCATGATGAGTTGGCAAACTCTTCGGCAGTTGAAAGGGAAAAGCATGTAAGGGTATACTCAAGAGTTAAGAAAGAAAGCATTGATGTTGGGCATTGCATTAGACTCACCAGAGACTCTTTTGAAGTACATTGGTTGTCTACACAGCTACATGAGGCATACCATCCTCATGTTTAATCCCACTAGTATAGATGAGGTATCTATACAAGCTACTCATCTAGAAGCTAGAGGAAAGAATGGAAATCCAGAAGTTGAGAGACCATCCCAACCCACTATAAGCAAGAGCAAGGAGAAAAGAAAGCAGAAATGGAAAGCAAGGAAGGCTAACACTGCACAGAGAGGCAAAGGTTCATGCACTCACTGTAACAAGGAGGGGCATGATGATGAGCACTGTTGGATTCTGCACCCAGAGCTGAGACCTAAGAAGTTTGAGGGCAAGAAGAAGAAGACTGCTGTAGCTATTCAGAAAGATTTGGGGTCAGACTCAGGAGATGAAACAATCATTGTAGCCACGGGTATAAAAGGTAAGAATTCTGAAGCAACTACTAGTAATTCTGCTCAAACTATTATTGATGAAGAACATTAGAGAAAAAGACATGAGCTTTTCCATATTCGAGTTATTTCCAAACATCAAAAGATTGATACTTTGTTTGATAGTGGCTCACAAGTAAATGTGATTTCTGAAGCAATTAAAGAAATTGGGATTAGCAACTACACCTCACAAGAAACCATACCCATTAGGATTGTTGAATGATAAAGCACAACTACAAGTGACTAGACAGTGCAAACTAAAGTTTTCTTTTGGGTCAGCATTTGTAGATGAGGTTGAGTTAGACATAATTCCTTTGGATATATGTGGAATTGTTTTAGGAAGTTCTTACTTGTATGATAGAAAGGCTATTTTCTATAGAGCTGAGAACAAGTATCTACTTGTTAAAGATGGAATCGAATACTTTGTAAGAGCTCACAAGCTCAAGAATAATTATACTCTCATAAATTATAGGCAGATGAAAAGAATGAAAAATTCATGCAAACAATTCTTACTAATGGTTGTAAAGGAAAATAAACCTGATAAAACCAATGTATTTGAGGGTTGTAATGCTCAGCAGCAAGCTGATATAGAAAACATTGATTCAGAGTATGATGTCCTATTTCAGGAACCTAAAGGTTTGCCACCCAAAAAGGGAATAGTACATGATATTATTTTGTAGCAAGATGTTCCATTGCCTAACATTGGGATGTACAGGTTGTCTGCTTTAGAGAATGCTGAAATCAAGAAGTAGGTGCAGGAGTTGCTCGAGAAGGGATTCATCGGGCCTAGCACATCACCATGTGGGTTACCAATCGTTTTGGTGAGGAAGAAATATGGCTCGTGGAGAATGTGCATTGACTACCGAGCATTGAATAAGACAACAATCAAAAATTGTTATCCCCTTCCTCGCATACATGATCTTTAGATCAATTGAAGGAAGCTGTTTATTTCACCAAGCTGGATTTTCACAGTGGATACCATCAGGTCAGAGTTGTAGAGCAAGATGCCTGGAAGACTGCTTTCAAAACAAAACAGGGATTGTATGAGTGGCTGGTTATGCCTTTTGGCTTGACCAATGCTCTTGCTACTTGCATGAGATTAATGAATGAAGTACTCAGAATTTTTCTTGATGATTTCATTATTGTGTATCTGGATGACATTCTGATTTTTAGTAAAACATGGGAAGAACACTTAAAGCATGCTAAACAGACATTAGATGTTTTCAAAAGAGAAAAAAATTATGTTAAACTCTCAAAATGTGAATTTGGAAAAACATCTCTAAATTATTTGGGTCATATAGTAGGGAATGGTGAATTGAAAATAGATCCCTCTAAAGTGGCAGTCATTGTAAACTAGCCTAAACCCAAGTCTGCTACAGAAGTGAGAAAATTCTTAGGAGCAGCACAATATTGGAGGAAGTTCATTTCTAATTTCTCCTCAACTGAAGCTCCCTTACATGCTTTGACAGGATTGAACAAGGTGTTTCAGTGGGGAGGCAAATATCAGAAAGCCTTCAACACCTTGAAAGAAAAGATTAGTACATCACCTGTACTAGCACTGCTTGATCTACAAAGACCGTTTGAAATCCAAATAGATTCCAGTGACTATGCCAGGGGAGCAATGTTGACATAGCATGGTAAACCCATATGTTATCATTCCGAGACTTTTAATCCTGCAATAGTTAACTATCCTACCTATGATAAAGAATTGTATGCATTAATTTAGAGTGTGAAAAAGTGGAAACATTACTTAATGGGCAAAGAGACAGTAATACAAACTGATCATCAACCACTTCAATATCTACACTCCCAAACTAAGTTGCAGCAATCAAGGCATTACAAATGGATGGGTTTTCTATAACAGTTTCATTTAGTCATCAGATATAAAAAGGGCATACACAACAAGGTTGCAGACATGTTATCTAGACCCATTATAAATGCATCTACCATAATTAAGCATAATTCTGTGATACATGAAAGCTACACAGAACAATATGCTCAGGATATGGATTTTAAAGATGTATATGCAACTTTGAGTCAAGGAAAAAAGGTAGAAGAATTGGACTATCATGTGAAGGACCGACTCTTATACCATTGTGGGAAACTCTGCATTCCACAAACAGAGAGTAAAGATAATTAGAGAGGCACACACTTCTCTGATATTAGGTCACTTTGGGGTAAGTAAAACAGTTGCACAACTGTAAAGATTTTGTTATTAGCCGAAAATGAATGAGACAGTTTGTAGATATGTAAAAGGGTGTACTATGTGTGCTAAAAGCAAGCCCAACGATAGAAAACTAGGCTTGTACACTCCTTTACCAATTCCTTCTCACCCTTGGGAAAGTGTTTCCATGGATTTTGTTGGAGGACTGCCAAAATCTAGGAAAGTTCATGATTATCTATATGTGGTTGTGGATAGGTTCAGCAAAATGTGTATTTTGATACCTTGTAATAAATAGATTACAGCTGAACAAACTGCAAAATTGTTCTTTGAACATGTATGGGTTCATTTTGGATTACCCACTTCTATTGTATCTGATCGAGACACCCGATTTGTGGGGAAGTTTTGGTCAAGTTTGTGGAAACTGATGGACACCCAACTGAAGAAAAGCACAGCTTTTCATCCACAAACCGATGGCCAGACAAAAGTAGATAACAGGATAGTGATCTAGTTACTTAGGGGATATTGCAGCAAACATCCTAAGCTTTGGGATGAACATTTGTGTTATGTGAAGCATGATTACAACAGAGCCAAACACTCTTATGGCTAGCAAAGGTGCGAGAGACAGTGACGGTAACCCACACATAGTAGTCCTTGCCACAGAGATCTCCTTTTGAGACCTGTTTTGGTTTCATACCAAGGTCACCTTTGGATTTTGTCTTTGGTAAAGATACCATGGTTGATGGACACAGTGATGTGGACAAGGCATCTAGGTTCATTGAACAGATCCAGGAGATCCACCAAGCAGTACAGGAACAGTTGGAAAAGAGCCAAGCCAGATACAAGGCTCGGCATGACAAGCATCAGATGGAGCATAGTTTTCAAGTTGGAGACCAGGTCTAGCTATATATCAGCAAGGATAGGATGCAAGGTGAAGGTAAAAAGCTAAAGCCTATCAGGTATGGACCTTTTAGGATACTTGAGAAGATTGGTGAAAATGCTTTTCGCCTTGATCTACCAGCTTACATGCACATATACTCAGTCATAAATGTAGATTGCTTGAGATTGTTTGAACCTTCAATGATTGAGGATCCTGAAGAGCAAAGTCAATTGCCTTCTATTGATGACCTGCTACCTGAATATCTTAATGAATTGCAGGAAGACACAGTCTTGGACAGGAAGGTAAGGATGACGCGCAGAGGAGATGTTGAGTACCTCAAAATTGGACTCAAAGGTTCGAAGCCAAGTAGTGCAAAGTGGATTGAGATTGGACAAGTGAGATAGCAGTATCCTCACTTAGTCAATGCTTGAAAGAAAACCAACTTTTGGTGGTCCAAAATCTTTTTCAGTGGGAAGGCCGTGATCCAAATTGGATCCATAAAAGACTATCAAAGAACCATGACTGTATTAGGTCGGGACAAATCTATAAATAATTTAGAATCGTGATAAAAAACACCCCTGAACTAGTGGCAATGGTAGCCAACATGGAACAACGAGGACCTCGATCAAAGTGCACTGACCGATGCCCATGGAGACTGCGCAGGAGGTCAAAATAGCCCCTGGGAGCCCCAGAGCAGGAAAATAAGGAGGTTTTTGATGCACGATTAGCACTTAGCACTAAGCGCATCACTGGGCAAACAGGGCCAAAGTGGGGGAGGCCCAAGCACTCGAATGCATGGCGAACCAAAGAACCGCGGGCGAAAAGGCAAAAGCGCTACACGTACAGAGGCGAGACCCGTGCTTTGGAAACCAGTGGTATTGATCGGGGCACCCTCAAACGGTAAACGGTTTTGGAGAAAGCAGAGCGATCCCATACATCGATCAACGCGTGGCAGGTAGAGGTGAGAGAAAACTACCGTTGATCGCGCGTTATCGGTCGAGCAAGTCAACAGCGCGGGACATGCATATGGCACCGGATCTGGAGGACCCAGATCGAATGCCTGAGATCAAGCTCGATGGAGGAAGCATAATCGACGAGGGAATATGCCGCGTTTTATAAAGATTTGAAATCCGTTTGACCGCCACAGTGGAGGAGAGACTTCATCCATGACGTAACTGAAGAAATGAACCGACGAAGCAGGCTGGCACTATTTAGAGGAGGACACGTGGCCACTTCCTAAGCGTTTATGCTGACGCCGACCAGGGAACTCTAAGCGCAGTTGCAGAAGATGAATCGACGGAGGCAGAAGAGGAACTGAACAGACATGAGTTTGAATGGCTAAAAACCATGAACAAAGACAGAATACACAAGTCAAGTCGGAGAACGGTCCGAGAGACGAGGAAAGACCAAAATCCCGAGAGGAGGACAAAATACACAGAGAAGAAGGTAGTAAAGCAAGAGAATGCAGGAAGAGACAGAGGGTCGAGCTGACCAACGGTAGCGTCGAGCACCAGAGCTTGAGAGATTCAAGCCATCCCACAGAGGAATCTGTTTGCATTGAGCACCACATTTGGCTCTTTCCACTGTAGACCAAAAGGTCATAAAGCTGGTAGGAGGAAGAAGAGTCTGTGTACTCCAGTGGCTTGGGGAATCCAAGAAGCACCCTGCCAAGCAAACCTGCTTCAAGAGAACTCACATTGAGTCCCTGCATTGTAATTCTTTGCCAAAAGGCACAAAAAAACAAGGCCACCATTGAAAGCTAGACCAGAGATGTAGCCCTGGAGAATAGGGTGAACTCCTTATTAAAATTCTTGTGTCTTTGTGTTTTCTTACAGTATTTCTCTGTTGTCTTCCCATTTCAATGTCTGTGTATTGGCAATCTGATCGATCTGTTGCTTAAATAACACAAAACACACACCAGCACATGAGTCTGTAATACCTTTGTTTAATAAATATTCAACTGATGTCACTCATAGGATGATTATCAGATCAGTCTTCAACTCCTCCATTGACACCTCGACCATCAACACCACATTGTCATCCTCTTCCACAAACCTAGGGAACAATTGAGACACCTAATCGAGCCAAACCCTCAAGGGAGGAATGTCTAGTCCCAACCTCATCTGCCAGCTCCCATACATTATTATTCCTTTCTCGACCCCAAGAAACTACCTGGAAGAATTTTGTATTCTCATCTCCATTCTACATCCAAATGACCCAACTTTTAAAGCACCATGTGCCTCCTGCTCAGCCAGCGGAACCCTTCGTTTGTGCTCAAGCCCTGTAACCTCCAACTTATCCTCTATTGATTGAAAACCCCTACCATTCCCCTCCAGTAAAATAAAGAGTCCGCCTTCAATATCTTTTATTTCTTGATCATCCTGACATCTCTTTTCATGAGCCCAAGCCAAAGTGAGTTGCTTGATCTTCCTCAAATTATTCACAAACTGAACCTCTGCATGACCTCTATGTTGATAATAAGGAATCCAATTATTTGAAACCAGGTCAACAAAGTGCTTATATTTCAACCATTCAACATTGAATTTGAATGGGCTTGAAGGTTTCCTCCCCCACCCTTTTCATTCCAACAGAATTGGATTATGATCCGATTCTCCACCATAAACCACCCATTGCCTCAAATAGTACAAAGAGAAGACAACATCCTCAACCACCAAGAAATGGTCCAATCGCTTAGCAATAACATTCTCACCCGAGTGACGATTCCTCCAAGTAGGATTCAATTTAATAGGTTCAATATCCACCAGCCCACGTGAATCCAATAGATTGATGAAAAATGGAGAAAGAGCATCAGGATTAACATTTTCACCCCACACCTCAGAAGCCCCTAGAGTAAAATTTAAATCACCACCCAAAATCACCTTCCTATTTTCGAAAAATGATTTACGAAATAGGTTCTCCCAGAAGGGGATCCGATCAATATAAGGACCATATATATTAACAACTAACAGGAGGTATCCAAATCTGTTGAGAAAACCTCCAACCCCATAACCGACTTAGAATCCCAAATGTTTTCACAACAATATAGCCTATCTAGCCATGTCACCGCCAAGCCACTAGATCAACCACAAATATCAATAGCCTCAAATGTCCAACCCCAAAGTAATGACTCCAGAGTAGCCTTCACCCACAAACCAATACCCAAAGTCTCTTGTAGGAAAATAATATCCGGCTTAGTATCCATTACCAATCTGCGAAGTGACGATTTTTTAGACGAGCTTGCCAACCCTCGACAATTAAATGACAAAAACTTCATGAGGTAACCACAATCCTAGGTTTCGCTGCTCTAAGCGCCCATTCAATAGAAGACTGTCTCCCAGATGCTAAATCCATTTTCGCACGAGCCTGTGCATGCGAGAGTAATGATTTCTGACCCCTACCCCTGGAGAACATAGGTAAGGTGGGAGCCAACCCTAGGCCAATAGAAGCACATATGCCATCACTATCCAAAATCACCCGATTACGCAGCAAGTACCGAATACACTTCTCTTCTGAATTGCTCGAGAGTGAAGACAAAGATGAAACTCTAGGAGACGGAATACACTGCTCAATACTAGGAATGATGCAATCTACCATAACCGGAGAGGAAACTAAAGTAGTTGAAGTAGAATATAGTGAAATAAAAACTGATTTATTGCACGACAAAGAATCATGTACCATAGGAACAAATGGTGACATACCAAGAGTACTGACCACTTTAGCAATAAATACCATCTACTCCAAAAAATGCATCCCTTCTGCCCTACTAGTATACCCCTCTCCTTCAGATCCACCACCCTGTGAATGATAGGAGAGGTCTACTCCGATACCCCCTCCCACCAAATGTTCCATTCCCTGACGATCACCACCACCTACCTCATCCAGTGTAGCTCCCGACACTCCCACTTTGCAGCCACCAAGATCCGCCCCCACAAACCTAGGCTGAAACTGCAACATGCATTGTTCAACCGAGTGACCATAAGCATGACATCTGTAGCACTGAAAAGGTATACCTTCATAATCCAATTGTTGTTTGAAGGATCCTGATGGTATTTGAATAGGGATTTCATCCATCAAACCTTCTCGTATTTTCAACATTACCAGAATACGAGCCACCATCGCTTCCCAGTCTCCACAAATGACATATCTGCTTCAACAAATTTCCCAATATAATTCCCAATTGCTTTCATACGATCCAACTCCTACAAACCACTAGGAAGACAAGGGAGGTGTACCCAGACAAATTCAACAACCTTAGCACTCTTGGCATAAATATTGTAGTCCACTTGGAAAAACATACATGCACCCCTACCATCTTCCAGTGAGAGCCAGCCACCCATTTAGCATCATCTTTGGATTGCATAAAGAAAGCGAACCAACATTTTTCCAACCACTGAACCATGGGGACATATGAAATCTTAGAACCCCAGGTCTCCTTAATCCAGTCCCTAAGAAAAGGGACCCCCAAATGTCTACCACGAGCTCGACCAACAACAACCAAATCTGAATATTCAACCAACTTGGACATTGGCATGTCCCCCAAAAATTAAACCTTCACCAAAATATTTAATATGTGTTGCAATGAATTATTTCTTAAGCCCCTTCTGTCTAGCAGCTTCAACCCTATATTTCAATATTGACTGAAATCCCACCAAACCAGGAAGAGAAACAACAACACAACCACCCTCCACACTCTTACCATTCAATACATTCCTTAAAACCTCACAAACAGGAGATGAATAATCATTTCCCCCCTCCACCAGTGGGTGCCCAACTAATGAAGAAACCCTAATACTAGCCCCTCCACAGAGATCAAAAGAGTCTACAACCCCAACCAGAAAAGGCCCAAAATCCTTAGATAAATAGACTGATGTAGATAGTGGTTCTGCAACCAACCCTTCACATGATTTTGATCCAGAAACCCCTGCCCTCACATCAACAAGAAGTTCTTGTAACTGCCCAGAGCACCAATTGTCGTGACAAGCGTCACAAAAGTCCGAAGGACGCCCCAAATCGAAGGAATGAACATAATTGACACCTGTATTCCAAGTAACCCCAATACCCCCCAGTTATGACCCAACTGTCCAACAGAGAGGACCACATAAGCCTGGATAGACATGTCCCTCGAACAGTCCATCGACCTCACTAGTAGCCCGACCCCATGGTAGCAATAGTCACGTAAATACCTAGAATAGGTCAGTCCCAAGACTGATTCCGTGCCGAACAACAATGATTGAGCCCTAACCCCTTCAAAAAATATGTCAGTTGATTCAAAAGGATCTGGTGTGTAGTCTAGTTCCACCTCCTCCATCGATAACCAACCTCCAATTTTATCCTATAGTTATACATGCATGTGTTCTAAATTCGTATTTATATAGTCATCTTTTGCAAAACTCAATTTGATGAATTTTCCTTAGTAAAAATGTTTACACCATAAATCTTTATACTCTTTGGTTTCAGCAAAAGCCACTTATGCATCTTAGCATTTTTACTTACTGTTGATGTTACTACATTAAACTATCACTTTCAAATTCCTTTTTGTCCTCAAAGACAAGTAATCAACATTTAATAGTATAAAACCAACTCATAAAAAAAATACTAAAACACTGCTAGTGAATCAACTATGTAAAATTGGGGTATAGTTTATTAAAAACATATGAATCAACTTGAATGAAACCCCAACAATATAACAAGTCAAAATCTATGAAACCCCAACAATACAAGAAGTCGAAATTTGTTTTCGAATTGCTCATGTTAATTTCCTACACCTAATTATGTATCTAATATAACATCAAACTAAGATGGATCTAGGCTAGTTTAGTTCCCCCCTTAAATAGGTTATATTCCACATGCATACCATGGATTCTTGATACCATGTGTTAATACCATGGGCCAATTTTCTTTTATTTTTACAAGGTTATTTTAATTTTATTTTCACCTAGTTAATTTTTTTACATTACTTTACATTAAGTTGCACATCTCTACCATATTTTAATTTTATTATGACCAGGTTAAAATATTTATATTACATTATTGAACAAGAGAGCATTTGTGCAATAAAAAATGACAAATTTTATTTAAAAAATAAAAATAAAATATTATATTATATTTTAAAATATTATATTCAAAATATAAAATCCTAAAACCACCAACACTAGATTATCTATTCTAATTTAATTATTAGTTTATCTATTCTAATTTAATTATTAGTTTATTTAATTTTAATTTTATGTAATTTGACAAATAAAAATATTAAACCAGAGAGGATAATCATATTAACTTAATAGCCATATTAAAGTATAATTATATTAACATAGTAATTACATTACCAAAACAACTATTATTTATTATTATTATTATTTTATCTTATTCTAATTAATTATATTATATTATATTTTGAATTTAGTTATTTATATATATTTATTATATCTTTAAATTTATTTATTTATATATTATTTAGTATATCAAAAATATGTTTTTGTTATCTATCAATTTTTTTGAAGATATTGTATTTGTGAATTTTCAATGTTAAAAAAATTGTTATAATATCAATATAGTTTATGTGATCTCAATATAACCATTAAAAAATAATAAAAATTTGTTATTGTTGTTGGTGGTGTTGTTTTTTAATATACATTTCTACATGACACGTGTAAAATGAAAAATGTGGAGAATCATGTTTGCTCTTTTTCCTCATGGGCAAGTGCACACTTATATATCACCACATTCAATTCAAAGTGCAAAGGCAATATTCTGAGTTACTTATTCATTATGCATATAAAATTCCAAATACAAAGAGTGTTATTATTTTTCTTCCCAAGGATGAGTCCTTGGGATCTTTCATCATCACATCTAGTGCGAAGTATGGAGCTAAGTTTTGAAGTTGTTCTTCCCTTGTCTTCATTTCCACATTTATGCATTTCAATTGTAAAATGCATAAATACAACTTTTTGATATTTCTCTCCATGGCTAAGTCCCCACCCTCTCACATTATCACATCCAACGTAAAGTGTGGAGATCCAACTTAAAGTGTGGAGTTGGGCTTCCAAGTTATTCTTCCCTTCATGGAAAATTTTAGGGGCTAATGTTCGCCCAGTGGGCTAATTTTCCATGATTTTTCCACAAAAAAGATTCGCTAATTTCCAATTTTATAAAAGACGATTCGCCCAAATTTTAGAATATAAAATTATTTTACCTTAAAAATCGCCAACATTATATAGAGGTTATATATAAAATCATTATAAATTTGAATAATTTTACATTTATATCAATAAACATTTTATAGTTTGCATATTAGGGATTAGTGATATTCGCCAATGTTTCTAAACTTCAAGAAAATTTTCTATCCTTAAAATTTTCCTTGCTTCCCTTGTCTACATTTTTTCTATTTCTGCATTTTGTATGTAGAATGAAAAATATTGTCACTCTTTCTTCTATGGTTGAGTCTTAGTGCATTTCACCAGTTTTCTAAATGAAATGTAAAGGTTCTCATGTTACCTTCTTTCTTTGTATTTCCTCACCATTTCACATTATCTACCTCGACATCCTACATTCCAAAGGGTTCTATGTAGGATGTAGAGACTTTGATGTCGCTCACATTCCTCCACATCTTTCACCTTTTTTCCTTGTTGCTTTCCACCTCTTGAATTCCAAAGAATTTATATGTGGAACGTGGAGGTTCTCATGCCATTCCCTCTTCTTTGCACCATCCATCTTCTAGACTCATACATCTCACACTCCACTTCCACTTGTGCTTCCACATCCTGCATTCCCGCCTCCCCCACTCCTGCATTTTACTTTTTCATTCCATTCCTACTTTCCATATCTAATTTTTGGAAGTGGAGACAATCATCCTTTAGGGTGATTACTTCCATGATATCATGATCATGATATCCTAACTTACATTTAGTCTATCAGTGGTCAACTTGGTTATTTTTTCTAACAAATAATTTGATTTACACTTTACATGGAGGGGAATGTTTTTAAATATGAGTGAAATATTATTGACTATGTATTATGGGTCTGAGAAGAGTCTCCAGGTGTGCATGATTTTATCAACTTCGGTGCCATACAACATTCCTCTAACTGCGAATGTTTTTAAATATGAGTGAAATGTTTTTGACTATGTGTTATGGGTCTGAGAAGAGTCTCCAGGTGTGCATGATTTTATCAACTTCGGTGCCATACAACATTCCTCTAATTGCATTCACTAATATGGGGGAGTCCACTTCTACTATCAATTTTTCATACCCATGGGCCGAGGCAATGAGAAGTTTCTTTTTATAGATTTTTTAGTTCATCTACAATATTAATTTCCATCACTATTTACCCCATGAAAACCCTAAGGAAATGACTAGAGGAGTCCCCCAAATCTCCTCCTAATCTCAATGGGTCTAGATTTAATTTTAAGGCATAATATAAATTGATTTTTATAAAGTTCAATTTTGGGGGATGGAGAATACCATGTGTATGGGGATTTAGCTAGAGTATTGGTAGCATCAGTTTTCCCTATCAACATCCCATATTCAATGCTCCAAAGTAAGAGAATTTTTTTATGTTTAGGTTCCCATCACATGGAGTGAATGGCTTCTTTTATGTGTTGGGAGATCTCAACCCAAGGAACCACCATTCCCATTTGGTCCCATTTGAATATGCATTGGTTATATTCCTTCAAATTGTAAGACTCCCTCCCACCCTCTTAAAGTATCTTGGGTTGTGGGAGGTGTTACCCAAAAATCCTTATTCTCCAAAATATGTGGAATTGATTTTTGATATCACCATTATGTATGGCTTGTTAAGAGCTTTCTAGTGATATAAATTTATCTCAATCCAACTCCTAGATTGAGAGTTATACCCCTTTTAAGTTTGACCATTTAAATTGTGCCACCTCAGTAAGGGACCACCACATGTGACCAACATATTTTCCCCATGGTTTTGCCACGTCGCCTTGAATAATCCTACATCACTCATGGAACCAACGTGGCATCCATGTGTCTATTACCAGGCCTATGTGGCACTTTCCTCCTCACACCAACTCGCAAGCCCCACACGGGCCAACCCCTTAGTGTTTTACAACTAATATTCAGTTCAACGGAAATCTAGGGTGCATGTAAACATTCCTTTTAGACACACCCTTGGATCCCCTAGACCTCTGGATCTACTCACCTGCTTTGTGAAGTATCTGGCTTAGCAGAAATCTAGGGCTCCACAAGGGTGTGCACCTTTTGCCACCCCAAATCGTATGTGGATTTGATGGAAAATACAACCTCAGTTCCATACAAGAATTCTCTTAAGTGCACCATACCTCCACCACCAGATTGTAGGTTTTAACCCTGTACATAAATTACTTGCATACGAATTCTAAAAACATAAAATAAACAATGGCGAGAGAATAAATTATAAAACAAATATACACTGAGATTTTCCCCTAGACCCCAAAACCGGGACTACCAGATTGATTTTTCATTATATTCCTTTCAATGTTACAATACATATATATACATGCCGAAGCATCCATAAATCCCAATCCATTAACACTGGATTAGAACATAACCGTAGTTCCCTTGATCAGATTTACAAGATACCATGGGCAGAAAACCACCATGCCCACAACCATGTGCAAAACCCATGCACAAAACCATAGGTAGGGCTAGTCATGGAAAGAATATAACACACATCCAACGCAGATGTCTCGAATATCGGATGCCCCATCTGCTCGTGAAGAAATATGACACGTAAACGTTTCTCCCAAGTAGAGCCCACCCTGGATATCGACCATAACTATGATTTCCACAAAGATCTAGGACAAGTGAAATCTAGTGTACTTATAACTATGCGCATGCACTAACCAACCAAATGCCCAAATCAGCATATGCATTGGCTAGTTAATCAATATCTCCCCCCTTGCACATATACATATTCAAATAAAAATTTGGGGTATGCAAGGGGTATCTAGCCTAGATACCAAAATTTTCCAAGGAACCATCCAGTCCCAGATGCATACTAAAATTCTTGCAAAAAACTTGCAAGATGGGAAATCTCAAAGGATTTTACCAGGATTTCCTTGAGACAGGGCATTTTCTGAAAACACCAACTTATACAATTAAAAATACAGATTTAAATATTGACCTTCAAAGGTATTATACCATAGCCATAATAGATTTAATGGTGCTAACAAATGTTCCTATATCATAATTCAGAGAAAATCAATAAATGAATCTAATGGGAAGATTTCTCATGAAGACCACAAACCATGCTTCCTTTATGAAGCTAAAAACATTACAACAATGTATAAGTATGCATAACCATAAAAATATTCACATTGTTCTTAAAATAAATAACTATCAAATTTTAATTGAATATTTATTCAACATACTGTGCATGAAATATCTCCTGATCCTTTGAAGTAGTTTACAGTCTCAAATAAAGTAGTGAGCCATCAAATTCGTAACCATATCAAATTATCGAAAGCATGTGCATTAGCAGGTAAACTAAGGGGACTCACAAAACTAATCATATTCACATAAATAACTTTACATTTCATGAAGATAATAACAATCACACATATCCATAGGTTCAACATAACCATGAAAACATATGAAGCACATCATTCACCATGAACACACAGACTACCTTTTGTAGGTAGTGTTGATCCATACATTTACACATCACGTATCAAACATTTTCATCATCCATAGTTCAATGGACACAAGCAATTTATACTTATCTATTTAACTTGAAATGGTTGGCAACTAAAGGAGGTGTTAGGAAAAATACTAAGAGGGGGTGTGAATCAATATTTTTAAACTACTCAACATTTTATTTTCGCATTCAGATTTCTGTAGGCTACTGTTATGAAGTACACTTGCGTATGTACATGACTGTAATGAAGATAGGTAGTGTATATCTTGTTTAACTAACTTTTTCAGTTAATTCATCAATTGTTTAACTTGAACCAGTGTATTAGTACTTCCTTAGACATTAATTAAACAATAACCATGTGTAATAAGAACAAAATAAACCATCATACATAAGCAACATATCAAAACTCATGAACACCAAGATTTTTTAGGTGGAAACCCAATGTGGGAAAAAACCACCAATGTTGTCATCTCTGTCTTTTTCTTTTATTATAAAGAGAAATTTCTTACAATTTTGTACTGGCACAAACTCTACCAGTTGTAGGCACCCACCTGTAGAAGGATACAACCTTCTCTAATTCTCCAGCTTCTACTAGAAGGGAGATACAACACCCTTATCCTCTATTCTTTGTGGATCACTTTTCAGAATATTTCAAACTGGATCCATTCCAAATATCAGATAGAAATATTGAAATCAACACTGTATCAAGTCACTAAACCAACTAGATCACCAAATCAAATATTGAAATAACTTATTCAAACAACCAGACCAACTTATATCACTGTATACCATTCAACAGAGTATCAGACTACATATTATTCATCACATAAACCAGATCCTATCACTGGAAACCCTGATTAAACACATGTCAAAATATATCGTTATTGTTCAGAAGCGTACCTGCATATATACGCGCTTTCCCTTCGAATGAACTGCCTACATATCTCAAAACATAGAAATCTGAATCTGAATTATTGCACTATTGAAATAATCACTGAAACAAATATTGACCCCATCACAGATCTTTGAATCACATAGATATCATCACATAGCAACATCATTGCTATTCATCAGTTTAACCCAACCAACACTGTTAAACACAGATTATCATGCAAGAATTCAATGATAGACAAAATCAAACACAATAAAACAAATCAATCATTATCATCAGCTCATACTGCAAAACCCTAGCAGATGTATGCCACCATTATAAAGTATTTACGCGTATATATGTGTATTTCATACTTGACACCTACGTATAGATCTATCCATACTGCAGAATATATACGCAACTACCCAGAAGAATATTGGCATATGTACACAACCTTTCTGAATCAAACCTGCATACATATCTGTAATTACTTATTCAAACCTTTGTTGCACACCAGAACACCTGTCAAACCCAAATCTCGGCATACACCATAACAAATATACATCATAAAATCATCATCACAAATCAAACCATAAGCAAATTATTCAATGTAGTCATTTCAAATCTAATAGATCTGATCCATTATCATACTCCTTGGTGCACACCTATTTCAGATCAAACCAATCATCAATAACCCAATACATGCACACTTAGCATTTTAATCTCCATCTCCTTATATAGCTTAAGCCAATTCCGTAGTTATGCCGATGGTATTATTTGACAGGATCAAATATTTGTTTTCATGCTCATCACTATGGGCCAATACCATGTTAAAGGCCCATGGTATTGAGAATACTATGGTGCGGAAAATGTACATGACTTTTCTTCACCATACCTACGTATGTACACAACCTTTATTCACAGGAATCGCGTATACTTCTTAAAATATCACCTTTATCCTTCCTTTGTATTTGACTTAATATTCCTTTTTCCAATCTGTTTGTCACATATATGCTTTCCTGTATACTTATTCTGATACCATCACGTCGACATATTTATCAAGTAGGTTGCCATCAAGGACAACACATTAGTCATAATTCCAACAATCTCCCCCTTTGGAATTTATGGCAACCACTTTGGTATTTGGTTGCCACTACCTGTAGATACTTATAACCACATCTATAGATATACCAAGCTTCTTTCCCAAGTCACCAAGCATTCCCAAACACCAAGCTTCTCTCCCCCTTTGACATCAAGGGAAAAGGGTTGACCAATGTTGAATGAAGACTTTTGTTGTAGAGATGAGCACCGTAGATCTGATGTTGCTGAATATGAGCATATGTTGAAACTTCTAGAAGATATACAAAGAAGTACATGATGCTATGACTCAACCAAATATGACCTTTCCTATCACCAAGGACTTATGCTTACATTAATTTCCCAACACAATGGGGTTACATATTTGACTCAACATTACATCAAGTGCCCAAAATGATGGTATTACATACATAATGAACATGGATCCAATAGTCCAATCATGATTGAATATAACAATTTTACATCATGGGTCCTTATATGACCTTTACATCAAGAGACAAATATGACATTTTATAACCAAAGACCTCAATAGTGAGGTAGCAAGACCATGATAGTCATCAGTAACCATCATTCACCATATAAGGAGGAGCATCTTCCAGTAGCAATATAAAAATAATTATGCAACAAGGAATGCTCAAGAAATCAAATGCCAACAATGTGCACTATCAGAAATATAGCAAATTCTCCCCTTGAACCTGTTCCATCTGTTCACTATCATGACTGATCATATTCACCAGTAAATTCATCAAAGCAACAATTGCATTTAGCAACCAACACAAGCCAATATCACTTCAAAGTTTCACTTGAGCAACAACCAACTGTATCCATCCAATATCAGAAGCAAAAGGCCAAAGAACCACTGACTGAAGTATACTAGAACCTTTCCTTGAGTATGTCCCATAGTTTCTTCTTCATAGAGAAACATATGCTACTATCAAGAACCAAACTCACATATATACGCAATTGTTCTTCATGGTATATCAATAACAAAAAATAAACTGTATTAAATTTCAAACTTAGCTCCCCCTGAACATGAAAGATCTGTCAGAATAATTAACAAAGTGATGAAGCAGAGACCACTCCTAGTTTTTGTCTGAGATATTAAAGGAATCACATGGAAGTGGTTTAGTAAAATTTTCTGTAACATGTTCCTTTGAAGGAACATATTCTAGTTTGACCTTTTGTTCAAGCACTTGTTCTCTCGGAAAGTGCTATTTGATTGGAATATGCTTAGTTTTTGAGTGCATGATAGGCTTTTTAGAAATACTTATGGCACTAGTATTATCACACAAAATATGTATAGGTTGAGGACAAGTGACTTGAATATCTTGTAATGTTTGCATCATCCATAGAGGTTGAGTACAAAAAGATGCAACAACAACATATTTTTCCTCAAAAATAGATAAAACAATGGAGCTTTGTTTTTTGCTGAACCATGATACCAAGGAAGGTCCTAAATAGGATGCTCCTCCATTAGTACTCTTTTAATCATCAATGTTACGAACCCAATCTGCATCTGTGTAAGCATGAAGAGAAAACTCTACATCTTTGGGATACCATAGACCATAATATTGAGTCCTTGTAAGTAATCGAATATTCTCTTGACTTCATGGAGATGAGCTTCTTTAGGATTTGCTTGCAATAGTGCAACAATCCCAACCGCATGCATGATGTATGGTCTTGTTCCTGTAAGGTGGAGCAAGCTCGCGATCATATATCTATATTCTGGTTGATTCACTAAGAGAGAATCATCATGTGAACTGAGGTTACATCCTGTTACCATTGGTGTGCATACAATATTGCAACCTTCCATTCCATATTTCTTTAAAATATGCTTGAGGTACTTAGCCTGTGAGAGAAAGATACCATTCTTTGCTTATTGAACTTGAAGACCAAGAAAGTATGTTAGTTCACCAAGTGATGACATTTCAAATTCTTGTTGCATGTTTGAGACAAAACTTTCACTCATAGAATCTTCATTGCTTCCAAATATGATGTCATCTACATAAACATTAACTATCAAAAGTTCACCATCATCCATATTTATATATAGATTACTATCTGTAGATCCCTCAGTGAAACCTTGTTGTTGAAGATACTTTTCAAGTCGATAATACCATGTACGAGGAGCTTGTTTTAGCCCATACAATGCCTTCTTGATTTTGCAAACAAGATAGTTATCATTTCCTATAATGAACCCTTCAGGTTGTTCAATATAAACTTCTTCTTCTAGGTAATTCAGAAATGCAGATTTAACATCCATTGATATACTTTAAAGTTATGAAAGCTTGAAAATGCAAGGAACATTATTATGGCTTCAAGTTTAGCTACAGGTGCAAATATTTCTTCAAAGTCTATTCCTTCTTGTTGTGCATAACCTTTTCATACAAGCCTTGCTTTGTTTCTAATTACCTCTCCATTTTCATTTAGTTTGTTTTTGAATACCCATTTTGTCCCAATAACATTTTTATCATGAGGTCTTGGTAATAATTCCCATTTATGGTTCTTTTCTATTTGTTCAAGTTCTTCATCGATAGCCTTAACCCAAAATTCATATTTACTAGCTTGATTTACTTTTTGTGGTTCAATTGTGGATAGTAAGGCTAGATAACTAGAGCTTCTAACAAGATTTCTTCTAGTTTGTATTCCAACTTCCTTATCACTTGGAATTTGTGATTTTGGATGATTCTTCTAAACATACCTTGATGGAGTCTTTTCTGATGCTTCTACACTGCCAATTCCTTCTTCTGATGCTTCATTGATTCTTATGAACATACCTTGATGGAGTCTTTTCTGATGCTTCTACACTGCCAATTCCTTCTTCTGATGCTTCATTGATTCCCTCTCCTACATCCTTTTGGCTTGTTGTACAAGTATCTTCGTCAATTGTTGGTGCTTCCTTTTTGGTACCCGTGGATGCTTCATCAATCACAACATCAATGCATTCAACAATCTTTTGATGTATTTTATTGTAACATGTATATCTTTTGCTTCTAGATGAGTATCCAAGGAGGATTCCTTCATCAACTATAGCTTCAATCTTTCCAATTTATCATGATTGTTCTTTATGTAACATTTGCTTCCAAAGACTCTAAAATGCTTGACAATTGGAGGTTTACCAAACCATAGTTCATTAGGAGTTTTGTCACTGTTTACTTGAATAGGAACTTTATTGAGGACATTTACTGCTGCATGTGTTTCTCCCCCCAAAAGGTATGAGGTGTTCCGGACTCATCAAGCATGACACATGCCATTTGTTGAATTGTTATGTTCATTCGTTCTACCACTCCATTTTGTTGAGGAGTTTTAGCTATAGAAAACTGCCTCTTGATGCCAGGTTTTTCAAAAAAGTTGAAAAACTCATATGATATAAATTCTCCCCCTCTATCAGATCTAAGACATTTGATTTTAAAATCTAACTCATTCTTTACTAGAGCTTTGAGGACTTTAAATTTATCAAATGCTTCATCTTTATGTTTTAATAAGCCAATCCAACACATACAAGTAAAATCATCAATAAATAATATGAAGTATTGTTCCCCCTGACGAGACTTCTTTCTCATATGACCATACAAATCAATATGAATAAGTTCAAGTGCTTACTTGATGTACCTTCTTTGGCATTAAACTACACCCTAGTTTTCTTAGCAAATTGACATGATTTGCATATGGTGTTTTCTAGTAGAGAGATGTTAGGAAAGTCGCAAACTGCTCCCATTTTTCTTGACTTAAGCTATTGATTGAAGCTTAGATGTCCCAATATTTTGTGCCAGAGCCTACTTTCTTCTGATTTTATCAACTAACAATGTTCTAAACCACGTTCCAAGACAGACATTACCTGGAGTTCTCATTCCCTTTATTATGGTCTTACCTCTATCGAGATTTCGTATCACGCAATTCTTTGATCTGAAAACCACCTCATGCCTTTCATCACACATCTTAGTAACACTCAACAAGTTATGTTTTAATCCATAAACAATAATTTTTTTTTCCATATTTAACCTTTTCTTTTAAAAAAGCAGTTCCTTTTCCTTTGATAGCAGCAGGTGAATTATTTCCAAATGTTACATTCTTTTCTTCCTTTATTTCATTAAAGGACATAAACTTATCTTTATCACCTGTCATATGTTTTGAACATCCAATTTCAATGTACCACATATTTTCTTGATCTCCTATATATAAAGCTAAACCACAATTATTAGATTCTATGATTTTCTTTTTCCATACCTTAGATGTTGTTCCTTTTTGTTCATTCTGAAGAGTTGATTGTATTTTACTTTTGCATTCAGTTTCTCTATGCCCAAAGTTATTGCAAAAGGAACAATCAGATTCATCTTGAAGAGGTGAGAAGGTATTGTAAGAGAATTTCTTTAACCCAGTCTCATTCTTTTTTTTCTTGCTTCCCTAGTGATGATAGTTTTATAAGAAGCACACTAAGAAACCTTCTGACCAAAATTATGACAAGTGAAGCATTGACCATTAAAGTAAAATTTCCTAGGAGTGTAGTGCCTTCTTGTGTAACTTTCCCTTTGATTATGATAAGGGTAACTCATGTGAGAAACATTTGATCCCTTATTCCTTTGTTGAGAGCTAGGATTTTGTTGATTGCTTCCTTTTACTGCATTGAGATAGCTTCCTACACCTGTTTTAGAATATTTTATAGTATTTGATGATTCTCCATTGTATCTGATACTTGTTTTTATAAGAGGAGAGCGTTGTACTTTGATAATTCCTTCTAAGGTCTCAAATCGTTTAGAAAATATAAGGTTTAGACTTTGTCCTTTCTCAAGTTTCTTCCTTAGACTTACAACTTCTAGTTCTAACTTTTCATTATGCCTCTCCTTTTTTAGGATTTGTTTCTTCATAGATTCCTTTGCTAATTTAGGTTCTTTTGAACGAATTTTAAATTGAGTTATTTATTATAAGAGATTATCCTTTTCTTCTAGGGCATCCATAAAAACATCATCAGACTCATCAATACATTTATCTTCAAATGCCATAAGTAATTGATATTCTTGATTAGACTCACCTTCTTCTCCATTTGAAATACCATCACTATCTTTGTGTGTGTAGAAGCTTCTCTTGTTTTCGAACCTTCCTCTAAAATTTACTTTTGTTGAATTCTTCCCTTTCTCATGGTTTTCTTTATAAGGGAATTTAGCAGCATAGTGACCAACTCTTCCACAAGAAAAACATTTGAAAGGAAGCTTACCTCTAAATCTTCTAGTGCCTACTTGGAGTTTCTTTATGAAGTTTGCCTCTTCTTGATCTGATACATACCCTGATTCCTAGAGTTCCTCCTTTTCCCTTCCTTCAGAAGTAGCTTTGAATGGCAAAGAATTTCGAATCGAATATTGGGGTTAGAGATCTTAAGATTTTCTCAACCAGTAATGATTCTTTTATTTCGTCACCAAGATTTCTCATTGAATTAACGGTCTCATCTACCCTAAGAAAGAAACTTACAATACTTTCATCATTATGCATTCTGAGAGTTTCATATTGAATTCTAAGGGTTTGAAGTTTGACACTTTTCACTTTGTTGTCGCCTTCATAGATTTAGATGATCTTGTCCCATATAGCCTTTGCGGTATTCAACTGCATGACTTTGATAAAGTATGATTATGCCAAGCTTCCTAATAGAGAATTAACAACCTTTGCATTGGTCTCATACTTTTTCTTTTCTGCTTCATCTGTGGGAATGGAGGATGGATATTGATATATCTTCAACGAATCCCCAAATATCCGCTCCAAGTGACTGTAGGTAAGCTCTTGTTCTGACTTTCTAGAAAACCAAGTTGGATCCATTAAACAATGGTGACCTGATAGATGTCACTCCCTCTTGGTTTCTCATCTTGATGAATCTTCCTTCAAGTGACCAAGTTTCTTCTGAAGGACCTCCTCCGGTACCAATTGTTAGGAGAAATATGGAGAGGGGGTGAATCAATATTTTTTAACTACTTAACATTTTATTTTCACATTCAGATTTATGTATGCTACTATTATGAAGTAAACCTACGTATGTATGCGACTATAGTGAAGAAAAGTAGCATATATCCAGTTTAAGTAAATTTTCAGTTAATTCATCAACTGTTTAACTTGAATTAGTGTATCAGTACTTCATTAGACATTAATTAAATAGTAACCATGTGCAATAAGAATGCAATAAACCATCATTCATAAGAAATATATCAACACTCATGAACACTATGATTTTTTAGGTGGAAACCCATTGTGGGAAAAAACCACCATTGTTTTTGTCTTTGTATTCTTATTTTATTATAAACAGAAATTTATTAAAATTTTGTACTAGCGGAGACTCATACCTGTACGCAGGAACCCACCCGCAGAAGGCTATAACCTTCTCTCGTTCTCCTGCTTCTATTGGAAGGGAGCTACAACCCCCTTATCCTCTTTTCTTTGTGGATCACTTTTTAGAATATTTCAAACTAGATCCTTTCCAAATATCAAATAACAATACTGAAATCAACATTGTATCAAGCCATTGAACCAACTAGATCACCAAATCAAATATTGAAATAACTTATTCAAACAAACTGACCAACTTATATCATTGTATACCCATTCAAAAAAATACCAGATTAAATACTATTCATCACAGAAACTAGATCATGTTACTGCAAACCCTGATTAAACACATGTCAGAATATATACGCTATTGTTCAAAAGCATACTTGTGTATATACGCACTTTCCCTTCGGATGACCTACGTACAAATCTCAAAACACATAAATTTGAATTTGAATTACTGCACTACTAAAATAATCATTGAAAAAGATACTAACCCCATCATAGATCTTTGTATCACATACAGATCATCACATAGCAGCATCATTACTATTCATCAGTTTAACCCAACCAACACTGTTAAACACAGATTACCATGCAAAGCTTCGTTGACAAACAACAACAAACACAATAAAAAAATCAATCATTATCATCAGTGCATACTGTGAAACCCTAGAAGATGTACGTGACCCTTATAAAGTATTTCCATGTATGCACACGTCTTTCATGCTTGACACCCACGTATAAATCTATCCATACTGCAAAATATATATGTGACTACCTAGAAGAAGATTGGCACATGTAAGCGACCTTTCTGAAGCAAACCTACGTATAGATATGTAATTACTAAGTCAAACCTTCGCTACACACTAGAACACCTGCCAAACCAAAATCTCAGCATACACCATAACATATATACATCATAAAATCAACATCACGGATCAAACCATAAGCAGATTATTCAATATATTCATTTCAGATCTAATAGATCCAATCCATTATTATACTCCTTGGTGCACACCTATTTCAGATTAAACCAATCATCAATAACCCAATATATGCACACTTAACACTTTTATCTCCATCTCCTTATAGATCTTAGGCCTTAGCCAATACCTTAGGCCAATTTCATAGTTATGTTGATGGTATTCTTTGATGGGATCAAATATTTGTTGTCGCGCTCATTACTATGGGCCAATACCATGGTAAAGACCCCTGGTATTGAGAATACTATGGTGCGAAAACTGTATGTGACTTTTCTTCACCATACCCGCGTATACTTCTTAAACATCACCTTTATCCTTTCTCTGTCTCTGAACCGATATTCCTTTGTCTAATCTCTCTGTCACATCTGTACTGGCCTGTATACTTATTCTGCTACCATCATGTTGACATATTTATCAAGTAGGTTTCCATCAAGGACAACACATTAGTCATAATGTTATGAAACCAACTCAAGAAAAGATAGAAAAGATAGATCAACGCCTTAGAATTCAGCCTCTTCGAGGGGGAAACCTCCTTTACATTACATAAATGAAAAATTGTTGGATGATTCAAATGACAAAACCTCCTTTCTATATATAGGAGTCTAAGGAGTCACAATATAACACAACCGACCTAACAATAATATATAAAGCCACAAAAATATAATAGAGGGATTCTATGGGGCAGTAACAACAATAGATTATAGGGGCACAAAAATATAGGATAATAGGGGTACAACAACATATATTAAGGGGTTTACAATAATAATGGGTAATCACTAGTATTATAGGGACCCAACATGCCTCTCTCCTTCAAAAAAGTGTTGTCCTCAATGCTTGAGAAGTTTTGGATGCTTCTGTATAAAATTCTCATCTTCCCATGTGGAATCTTTAGCGGATAAGTTCTTCCACTTGATAAGATACTTTGAAATTGATCGATTTCGTAGCTGTCGAGTTCTTGTTTCTGTGACTGCTTCTGGTTACAATATAATTTTTCCTTCCTCGTCAAGTTCTGGCAATATTGTTTGAACTGGGATCTTGTTATAACCTTCTTTAAACATGAAACATGGAAAACTGGGTGCAATCGAGAAGTTGCAGGAAGCTCCAATTTGTATGCCATAGTACCAATCTTTTGCAACACCTCGTATGGACCATAATACTTTGGTGATAATTTATTATCCTTCTTAGCTTGCTTAAGGGACATTTTCTTATATGGTTGTAGCCGTAGGAATACCCAATCACCAACATCAAAACTTCTTTCGCTGCAATGTTGATCTGCCTGTTGTTTCATTCTATTTTGTGCCAACGCGAGGTTATCCTTTAAGAGTTGGAGGACTTGTTGTTGATGTTCGATGTGATGTTCGACTGCTTGAACCTTAGAATTTTCTCTTAAATATGATGTGATGGATGGTGGCTGATACCCATAAAGTGCCATAAATGGGGTCATTTTTGTTGCTGTATGGAAGGAAGTGTTATACCACCATTCAACCAGAGGCAACCATTTGACCCATTGTGTCTGTTTATTAGATACAAAGCAACAAAGATATCCTTCCAAACATTTGTTTACTATCTCAGTTTTCCATCAGATTGAGGATGATAAGATGAGCTATGAGCTAACTGAGTACCAAGACAAGAAAATAATTCTGTCCAAAAATTTCCAGTGAAAATGGGATCTCTGTCACTTACAATAATCTTTGGGTTTCCATGTAGCTTTTGAATTGTTTCCATAAATGCAGTAGAAACTGTACTGGCTTTAAATGGATGTGATAATGCACAAAAGTGTGCATACTTGGTAAGCTGTAAACTACCACCATGATGACACTCTTTCCCTCAGACTTGGGTAAACTGTGATAAAATCTATTGAAACCTCCTCCCAACGTTGGCTTGGAATGGATAAAGGTTGTAATAGACCCAGTGTCTTAATTGTTTCAACTTTATTTTGTTGGAAAACCAAACATTCCGCCACAAACTTTTGAATATCTGATTTAAGGTCATCCCAAAAAATTCCTTCTTAACCCTGTGGTAAGTTTTTAAAAATCTTGAGTGCCCTCCTAAGGGAGAAGTGTGCAATTCCATAAGAATCTTTTGTTTTAGCTGGGAATTCTTACAGAGGTATAAGCGATCTTTGTACTATAACGAATCATTTTGCCAGCTAAATGTATCAGACATACTGGAATCTTGTTGTAACTTTCGAATAAGTGCCCACACTTCTTCGTCATTTTTCCATTCTCCCTTGCTTCGTTTATCCAATCTGGTTGGATAATAGAAATGGCGCACAACAATGCTTCCACATCCTCATCCTTTCTTGAGAGTGCATCTGCCACCACATTTTGCTTCCCTTTTTTGTAGATGATTTCAAAGTCATAACCCAACATATTTGTGACCCACTTTTGTTGCTCTTCAAGGATAATCTTTGTTGTAAAAAGTATATTAAAGGCTATCATGATCCGTTTTTACCTTGAAGTGTCTTCCCATTAGGTAGGGTCGCCATTTCTTAAGTGCATGGAGTATTGCCAACATTTCCTTCTCATAAATAGCTTTGTGTAAAAACTTTCCCTTGACTGGACGACTTTCAAAAGCAATCGGTCTTTCATCTTGCATTAAAACAGCACCAATTCCATTTCCTGAAGCATCACATTCCACAATAAAGGTTTTTGAGAAGTCTGGTGTAGCTAAGACCGGTGCTTGGCACATTGCCTTCTTTAAAGATGTTCGATATGCCTTTGTTGCTTCTGGAGTCCATGAAAATGCATCTTTCTTCAATAATGTTGTTTATAGGTGCCCTATTCTCCCATAATTCTTCACAAACCTTGCGATAATACCCTATCAACGCGAGAAATCCTCGCAAAGCTTTATGGATGTGGGAATTTTCCATTCCTTAATGGCTTTAATTTTGCTAGGGTCTACCTTAACTCCTTCATGAGATATAATATGACCCAGATATTCCACTCTTGTATCTCCAAGAAACATTTGCATCTTTTTGCATATAATTGTTTCTCCTCCAATAGTTGTAGCACCCTGTCAACATGTTCAACATGATCCTTCCAAGACTTGTTGTAGTTAGTATATCATCAAAAAATACTAACACAAATTTTTCTAAGGAATGGTTTGAAATTGAATTCATCAAACATTGAAATGTTGAAGGTGCATTGTTAAGGCCAAAAGGCATGACCAAAAATTCATAATGACCCTCATGGGTTCTAAATGTTGTTTTTGGAATGTCTTCAGTCTTCATTCTGATTTAATGATATCTTGAATGAATATCCAACTTGGTGAAGTAAATTGATCCATGCAATTCATCCAGTAATTCATCAATGACATGAATGGGAAACTTATCTTTAATAGTGAGCTTGTTGAGCTCCCTATAATCCGGACACATGCCCATGATCCATCCTTCTTGTGCACCAATACTACTGAGCGGAGAAAGAACTTTGACTCGGTTGAATTATACCAGCCTCTAGCATTTCTGCAACCATACACGCTCAATTTCACTCTTTTGGGCATAGGGATATCTGTACAGCCTGATGTTTGGAGGAACACTTCCTGGAATCAGATGAATAGCATGATCATGATCACGAATATGTGGAGACCTTTGGGAGTCTCAAATACCTTGGAATGATTTTCCAAGACTTTTTGAAGATTTGGAGAAATAGATGATTCCAATATGGGAACATCTAGCGAAGATAATTGTGCAATTACACCTCTTTGTTCCTTTTTTAGAAGCTTTGTCATACCGTTAGAGCTGATTATCTTTCCTGGTTTCCCTGTAATACCCCTTAATTCCACTTCCTTTCCTTCCACAAAAAATTTCATGAAAAGTTCTTGAAAATTAAAAGCTATTGTACCCAAGGATTGTAGCCATTGGACTCCTAGTACAACATCATCACCTCCCATTGGAATGGAATGCATTGGGCTAGTCAATACATATTCTCCCATGGATAGCTTGATATTATGGCACTTTCCGGAGCAATTTATTTTTCCTCCGTTTGCAACCATCACTTGACACTCTGGTGCTAGATATAAGAAGAAATTCAATTCTTTTGCTACCTTGCAATGAATAAAATTGTGGGTACTTCCTGAATCAATCAACACTATTACTTTTTTCTTCTTGATTTGTCCTTCTATCTTGATGGTTTGAGGAGTGGTAATTCCTGCCAATGCATTACAAGATATGGTTGGAATCATTTCTTCTTTATCTAGGCTTTGTTCCTGGAGTATATCCTCTTCTTTGACATTTCTTGCTCTTTTTCTTCTTCCTCTTCACAATCTATGTAGAATTAATTTATTCTCAGCACACTTATGACCTTTAGTGTATTTGCTATCACAACTGTAACAAAGCCCTTTTGCTCTTTTTTCTTCCAATTGTTGTGGTGTCAACCTTATAGGTTGTGGAAGACTAGGGGCAACAACACTTTCATCTTTATAGTTGTGAGTGGTATGCTTCCTAGTTGCCATAATTTTGCTTTCCATTTTTCTGGCTAACCTGAATGCCTTCTCTAATGAATCAGGTTCCCAAAGGCGAACATCATGTTGGATATTATCCTTTAAAGTCCCATGAACACATCAATCCTATGCTCCTCTGGAATATTTTTTACCCTTATATTCAATTTTGGAACTCCTCAATGTGCTCCATTATTGAACCCTTTTGTTTGAGACTTATTAATTGGCTAAAAAAAGTGTTTCTTTTTGTATCCTTATAATGTGCTGTCAATTCTTTCGAAAAATTGCCCAAGTGATAATTTGTTTACGAGAGCAAAGCCATTGATACCATACAAACTAATTTGGTTCCAAATATAAAGTTGCAATACGTACCTTTTGTGTGTTTTGCACATTATTGAGATCGAAAAATTGCTCCATTTGTAATATCCGTGTTGCAGGATCCTTGCCATCAAACTTCGTCATATCGATTTTTGGAATATGGTGGGTCTTCAATCCAACATTAGGGTCTATGGAATCATGATTAACATTTCTTTTTTTCTCATCATGAGTTTCCTTTACTACCCTTTCACCATTAGTGACCATTTCTTGTAGCAACTTATTCATATTTATCTTCAATTCTCTCATGTCTGTCTTCAAATCTGTCTTCCAATTGTCCATTTTAGCTTCCATGCCATTCATCTTAGCTTCCACGCCCTTTATCTTAGATTCCATGCCATTTATCTTAGCTTTTGATAGCTTTTGTGAGCGTGACATTTGTTGCACTTGTTCTTGTGATTTTGATATATCATGTAGCATTTCTTCCTCTTCTTCATGAGTCATGCTAGGGCTTTCAGGTTCCTTACTAGGTGTTTGCATTTTCTTTCCTCGGGGCATCCGTTACCAATAATAATGTTCTACTATGCCCTTTGAATTCCTTCAAAATAAATTTCAAACCAGACTTAAGCAAAAATTTAAAGAATCTACACCTTTTTTCACTTTGTAGGAGCTCGATATTACCTCTGATGTATCTCTGTACTTTCAGATCATCCAGTTCTGAAATTGCAACCTGTGGTAGCCCTCTATGTCCTCTTTCCAATGCCGCCAATCTGATCCAAATTGGATTCTCCAAGGAAGAGTTATGGAAAATCTCCCACAGTGACCTGATTATAGACTAGTTCAGTAGAGTGAACTTGTACGAGGTGCCATGAGTCACTGTTTCAACCTTTGGCTCTGAAAAATATATACAAGAAACTACAGTCTGTCTTCTTTCTGTACCTTCTCACGAAATTTCAATCAGATGCTCAGAGAGAAAGTTATGACGATTTTCCCCAGGTCACCTGTTTGGAATGAAATTTAGGAGTCTGCAAGAAGACCAACTTCCTCAGATCATATCTCTGCAAATATAGCGCAAACAGCTCTGAAATTTAGATCTGAGATTTAGCGCGATTTCTTCTCAAATGGGTTTTTTTTTTAGCTTCTGAAACGTCGCAAAAAAAAAAAGTTATAGCGAAAATGCCACGATGACCTGTTTGGAGCAGCAAAACCCTAGAATCCAAAGCTCTGATACCAAATGTTATGAAACCAGCTCAAGAAAAGATAGATCAACGCCTTAGAATTCATCCTCTTCGAGGGGGAAACCTCCTTTACATTACATAAATGAACAATTCTTGGATGATTCAAATGACAAAACCTCCTTTCTATATATAGGAGTCTAAGGAGTCACAATATAACACAACCGACCTAACAATAATAATATAAAGCCACAAAAATAACAATAGAGGGATTCTATGGGGCACAGTAATAACAATATGGGGATAATAGGGGCACAACAATATTAATAAGGGGTACAAATACAATAATAATGGGGTAATCACTAGTATTATAGGGACCCAACACATAATGCCAATAGGAGGGAATCCATCTCTCCACCCAACCATTGGCCAACTAGACTGCAATCTTTCTTGTAGATGATCACCCTTGAGTTGGATTCAAAATATAAGGAGTTACTTGTTGAAGGTAATTTCACACTAATATTCAGTCAAACAAACATGAGAAGTAGTTCATTGTCCAAGTGGTTTATCAACTACTCTTTGGCTGTAAGCACCACAATGAGTCTTCTGCCTCTCTGAGATCAATCACAGGGATTCACCCAAGGCTCAGTTAAATCATTTACTGGTTCTAAGCGAATGAATGCACTACATAGGTGGTTTATTAGCTATATTTTCATGGAAATAATTGTAGAAATCTACATAATATTTTCCAAGTGGTTTATCAACTTACTTAGTGAGCACCAAGTGGTTTATCAAATTACTTAGTGAGCACCAAGTGGCTTATCAACTCTTTTCAAGAACAACCACAATGGCTTAGCTCACCTTCCTTGTGGTTTATTGGCCTTCCACCAAGCACCAAACTAGTTTATCAACCCATTCATCAATAACTAAGTGTTTTATTATCTTATCTGATAAACACTTAGTGGTTTATCAACTTACTCAGCAAGCACTAATTGATACAAATATCCATAGAATCTTCCACTAGACAATCAATCACAGATACATAGTTCAAATATGAACATAATCATAGGGAATATATCCCCAACATCAGAGAATTGACTTAGGGATATTTTTCTTCCTCCTATATAATTTTCTGAGCGATTCCTTCTCCTCATTTCTCTCCAATTACGTTTCGTTCTCTCTCTCGTGCATGTCCTACGCGTGTCTTTTTTTCTTCGTTCTGTGTGTTCTCCTCTTCTTGAATTGTACATGTTCTCCTTTCCCCCCCTCCTTTTTCCTCTAGTGTTGACTTTTTCCTTTGTTGGATGGTCATCCTCTTCTCCTCATGTCCCATGAGGAAGAGGATAGTATGGGCACCGCCCTCCACTCAAGCCTCCCATCCCAAAATTTTACTACCTATTATGCATACCATTTAATTCGTCATGGAGATGGGTAAAGGGATGTAATGAGGTAAAGGGATATCCTCCTCAAACCTTTGAATGTGTGTTCTCTCCTTCAACTCATTTATTAATTGTGTTTTGACATAAATTTCATTAAAAAAAATCATATAGTGACACTTAAATGGGGTGCAAAAAAAAGGGTTATTATAGACCCCACCCCCTTAAAGGAACATCGTCATCGGTCTATAGAAAAAATACAAGAATACAACAAGGAGCTTTATATTTACATCTCTTACATTCGTTTATATAGTGAAAAAAAATGGGTAGAGTACCCTCATCTCATCATCCATTTCCCAGGTGGCTTCATCTAGTCCAAAGTGCTTCAATTGCACCTTGACCTACTATAGTTCTTCATTTCGAAGCATGATCTACCTCCGGTTCATAAGGAATTATGTTTTAGGTTAGAATTATCCTTTGAATTCCACCTGTATCACATACCAATCCAAAACATGATTATTGTCACACACATACTTCTTAAGCAAAGAAATATGAAATACATCATGTGCTTTCACTGTGGGTGGTAAGGCCAATTTGTAAGCCTCTTGCCCCATTCTTTCCAAAATATGAAATGGTCAACAAAATATTGGTTCCAACTTAGCACAAGACCCTATCCCTAGTGGGATCTTCTTGGTCACATGGGGAGATATACATGCTCTCCCACTTGGAATTCATTGTGCATTCTCTGCTAACCTAAATAGTTATTTTTCCTATCGTGGGTTGCCTTGAATTTCTGTGTGATGTTAATTACCTCCTACTCCATTTCCTTCAGCATAGCAGGTCCAAGAACTACCTAGTTCACTAGATCATCCCAACTAATGGGACTGCTACAATTTTTTCCATATAAAGCCTCAAAGGGATCATCTTCAGTGACTCTTGATACCTATTTTTGTAGGAAAATTAAACTAAGGATAGGAAATCTTCCCACCTCTTTGGTTGATGTATGACATACATCCTAAACATGTTTTCTAGAACTTTATTTACTCTCTCATTTTTCATGTCCATATGAGGATGATACATTATGATAAATGCTAGTTGGGTTCCAAAACTAGCAAACAATGCTTTCCAAAATTTTGAAGTAAATTTTACATCCCAATCTGAAATGATCTTCTTGTTTATGCCATGTAATATAAATATTTCCTTCATGAAGATATGAGCTATTTCAATTGCCTAATGGGTGGACTTGACAACCATAAAATGGGTTGCCTTGCTCAATTTTTCCACAACCACCATTATAACATCATGTTGTCTAGATTTTTTGGAAATCCTATGTTGAAGTCCATAGATATGACTTCCCGTGTCCACTTAGGAATCAAAATCATCTGTAATAATCTTGTTGGGTGTTTACACTCCACTTTAACGTGTTGGAATTCCACACACCTGGCAATATAATCAACAACTTCCTTTTTCATTCCCGACCAATAATACATTTTATTCATAGTTATTATCATTTTATGCTAATCAGGATGAACTGAATAAGTTTTCTTGTGAAATTCACCCATGATGAGCTTCTTCAAGTCGCCCATGAAAGGAACATACCATCTATCCTTGAAATTAAGCATACCATCATTAGTGAGTGAGTAATTATTTCTCAATAACCCTTATGTATCTTGCTACAAGTGTTCCTTCACATGCTAGTAATGCTCATCATGAATCAATGCCTCTTTGATTCTTTCCTTGATGTCAACTTCACAAGTTCTTATGGCTACCAAATGAGCCATGTGAAGACTTCTACTAAGTGCATATGCTACTTTTATCTCTTGACCCTTAATGTAATTTATTTCAAAGTCAAACTTACTAATCAAGGCTGGATACCTAGCTTGTCTTACATTTAGCTTAGGTTGGTCAAACAAGTATCTCAACCCTCTATGGTTTGAAATTAAAAAAAAAAAAAACTTTCTTCCAAGAAAGTAATGCCTCAACATTTCCAATGCATGCAATATTGTTGAAAGCTCTAGGTCATGAATGACATAATTAGTTTCATGCTCATTTAATTTTCTTGATTCATAACAAATCACATGTCCTTCTTGCATTAGGGCTCCACCTAGTCGCTCCTTGCAAGAATCTATGCAAACCACAAAATCCTTTTTTGGATCAGCTATTCTCAAAATGTGTTCATGCGTGAGCAAGTGTTTGAGTTGTTCAAAGATGGTTGCGCACTCAAATGTCCTTTGGAATTTATCTCCTTTCCTCTTTTGGGCTATGATTGGATGCCCATTATTTGAAAAAAAAAATGAATGAGCCTCCGATAATACCCAACCAACCCCATGAAAGATCTAAATTCTGTAACATTTTGGGGAATAAGTTACTCCATGATGGCCACGATCTTCTTTGGGTCCACTGCCACTCCTTCCTTGGAAACAATATGTCCCAAGTATTGAACTTCTGATAGGAATAAATCACACTTTCTCAGCTTGGCATAGAGCTTGTGTTGTCTCATCAATTGAAATACCGATATCAAATTTTCTTGATGCTTTTCTCTAGTTTTAAAGTAGACTAGGATGTCATCTATGAAGACTAATACAAACTTTTCCAAATATAGGCCGAGGACATTGTTCATCAGACACATAAATATGGTTGGAGCATTTGTGATTCCAAATGGAAACACCATGAACTCATAGTGCCCATATGTAGTTCTGAAGTTCATCTTATGGATCTCTTCATTCTGAATATGAACTTGATGGTATCCTGACCTCAAATCTGTTTTTGAGAATACCACAACCCCTCTTAGCTGATCAAATAATTCATCAACCCTACATTATTATTTATTGTGACTTTATCTAGCTACAAGCAATTAATGCATAGAAACAATGTGTCATTCTTCTTCTTCAAAAATAGTATTGGGCTCCCCAGGGCAACACACTAGGTTTGATATACCCTTTTCCCAACATTTCTTTCATTTGTAGCTTCAGCTCCACTAGCTCAGGTGTACTCATGTGATATGGGGCTTTCGAGACTGACATTGATCATGGTAGCATTTCGATGGAAAATCAATCTCTCTCTTGGGTGGTAATCTCGGTATTTCCTCTTGAAATATATCATTGAATTGTCTTAACACTAGAAATTCCTCTATTCTATCTCCATTAGCTACTGATTTGAGGGTCACTTGGACTGGATACAAGTCATGCCCTCTCCTATTGCATCTTTTCATTTGAAACACTGATATTTTCCTAAAGGTGTCATGATTTCTTATTCCCTATATCGTCAATCTCTCTCCCTCATCGCTGAGACATTCCAGTGACTTGTTGTAGAGATTGATTTTTGTCTTATGGGCTATTAGCCAGTACATACCGACTAGCACGTCATAGGAACCCAACAATAGCAGATTAAGATTGAATGACTTCGACATGATTTTTACCATTACTAGGAATGATCTCACCACATATACAACTCAAATTTTGGTTCCCATGGCTAATTTAACCAACCATGATTTCTCATGGGCTATATTCTATAATGCACACTTTTATGTGACCTTCAGACTAACATAGTTGAAATTAGAACCCGGGTCAATCAAAATTGAAACAGGTTGATTAATGACCATACCTTCGATCTTTATCAATGAAGCTTGATGGTCAGCCTGCATGTTGTCTAGTGTGGCATGCTCTGAACCACATCATCGATTGTTGTTACCTCTTGCATGTTGTACAACTTTGGGCCATTTTAATATGTTGAGGACAATCCTTTTGCAAGTGGTTTTCTCCACACATCCAACATTGTATGCACCCTTTCTTGAATCACTTATATTTTTCTCTTGTTGGATTAAAGGACCGATCTCTACTAGTAGTATATTTTTTTGAAACTCGCCCTTCACAGGAGTGATGGACTTCACATTCCTTCCCCTTGGCTGATATCTAAGGATTTATGCCCTTTTCCCTTGAAGTCGGTATTAGCTCTTGCTTTCCAATCAATTCAAAACATAGTTTTATTCTTGGATTGTTCATAGCAATATTTATCCTTTTAAATATTGTCCTCCATAGTCCTTGGTTCATCGAACTCAATTCTGTCTTTCTAAGCTTGTGGTAACAATTCTAAAACTATGTTAGTATACTCATCAACAATGAGTTACCCAAGTTTATGATCCTGAAATTATTTGAGCTTGTTGTCATAATAAATTTTAGACAAGTACTTCTCATGGAAGTATATTTGAAACCTCCTCCATGATAAATCCTTCTCCCGAATGTATTTAACATTTCTTAATTCTTCCCATCAAATATCATTTTTCCCTCTAGCTGAAAATTGCTACTCTTTCCTTCATGTTTTTAAAGTAGTCATGTACTGTAAAATACTTCTTCGTTCCCAATAGCCAAGCTTCTTCCTCTTTAGCCTTCCTAACTTTCCCATCAAAGATAGGGGCTTTTACTTTCTTGAATTCCTCTGGGATTAGCTCTTTGCCATTCCTTCTTTGTTGGTGGCGTCCAATAGTTGCAACACTAGATAAAATTTTCATGACTATCTATTCTCCTATATGGAGTGTTGAGTGAGTTCCCCCTCATTGTATCTTCAATTTCTTGTCTATGCCTCTTCTTATATTTTCTACTTTTTACCTAATTATCCTCCAATCCAGGCTTCTTTATCTCAGATGGGATTTTGACACAGGCCTAATTACTTATCAATGAGAAGCCCACTTATTTGTGCCCAGGGTCGCTTTATCGAGGCTTATGTGCTTTCTCAATCCATGGTGTGTTTCATCAAGCCATTTCCAACAGTTGTCGACCCGTTCATACATCAAACCCAAATTTTTGGTTTAAATACCAATATGTGTGTTGTTCCAAGAAAATGTTATGAAACCAGCTCACAAAAAGATAGAAAAGAGAGATCCACGCCTTAGAATTCAGCCTCTTCGAGGGGGCAACCTCCTTTACATTACATAAATGAACAATTCTTGGATGATAAAAATGAAAAACCTCCTTTCTATATATAGGAGTCTAAGGGTCCCAATAAAATCAAAGCCTACATAACAATAATATTGTAGGGCACAACAATAACAATAGTGGGCTTCTGGTGGCACAATATAACAATATGGGCACTACATGGGTACAACAATATAAATAAGGGGTATAACTACAATAGTAATGGGGTAATCACTAGTATTATAGGGACCCAACATGCCCCTCTCCTTCAAAAAAGTGTTGTCCTCAACGCTTGAGTAGTTCAGGATACTTCTGCATAAAATTCTCATCCTCCCATGTGGAATCTTCAGCGGATAAGTTCTTCCACTTGATAAGGTACTCTGAAATTGATCGATTTCGTAGCTGTCGAGTTCTTGTTTCTATAACTGCTTCCGGTTCCAATATAATTTTTCCTTCCTCGTCAAGTTCTGGCAATATTGTTTGAACTGGGAGCTTGTCGCCTATAACCTTCTTTAAGCATGAAACATGGAAAACTGGGTGCAATCGAGAAGCTGCAGGAAGCTCCAATTTGTATGCCATAGTACCAATCTTTTGCAACACCTTGTACGGACCATAATACTTTGGTGATAATTTATTATCCTTCTTAGCTTGCTTGAGGGACATTTGCTTATATGGTTGTAGCCGTAGGAATACCCAATCACCTACATCAAAACTTCTTTCACTGCGATGTTGATCTGCCTGTTGTTTCATTCTATTCTGTGCCAACACGAGGTTATCCTTTAAGAGTTGGAGGACTTGTTGTTGATGTTCGATGTGATGTTCCACTGCCTGAACCTTAGAATTTTCTCTTAAATATGATGTGATGGATGGTGGTTGATACCCATAAAGTGCCATAAATGGGGTCATTTTTGTTGCTGTATGAAGGAAGTGTTATACCACCATTCAGCCAGAGGCAACCATTTGACCCATTGTGTCTGTTTATCAGATACAAAGCAACGAAGATATCCTTCCAAACATTTGTTTACTATCTCAGTTTGCCCATCAGATTGAGGATGATAAGATGAGCTATGAGCTAACTGAGTACCAAGACAAGAAAATAATTCTGTCCAAAAATTTCCAGTGAAAATGGGATCTCTGTCACTTACAATAATCTTTGGGTTTCCATGTAGCTTTTGAATTGTTTCCATAAATGCAGTAGAAACTGTACTGGCTTTAAATGGATGTGATAATGCACAAAAGTGTGCATACTTGGTAAGTCTGTCAACTACCACCATGATGACACTCTTTCCCTCAGACTTGGGTAAACCTGTGATAAAATCCATTGAAACCTCCTCCCAACGTTGGCTTGGAATGGATAAAGGTTGTAATAGACCCGGTGTCTTAATTGTTTCAACTTTATTTTGTTGGCAAACCAAACATTCTGCCACAAACTTTTGAATATCTGATTTAAGGCCATCCCAAAAAAATTCCTTCTTCACCCTGTGGTAAGTTTTTAAAAATCCTGAGTGCCCTCCTAAGGGAGAAGTGTGCAATTCCATAAGAATCTTTTGTTTTAGCTGGGAATTCTTACAGAGGTATAAGCGATCTTTGTACCATAACGAATCATTTTTCAGCTAAATGTATCAGACGTACTGGAATCTTGTTGTAGCTTTCGAATAAGTGCCCACACTTCTTCGTCATTCTTCCATTCCTCCCTTGCTTCATTTATCCAATCTGGTTGGATAATAGAAATGGCACACAACAATGCTTCCACATCCTCATCCTTTCTTGAGAGTGCATCTGCCACCACATTTTGCTTCCCTTTTTTGTAGATGATTTCAAAGTCATAACCCAACATCTTTGTGACCCACTTTTGTTGCTCTTCAGAGGATAATCTTTGTTCTAAAAAGTATTTAAGGCTATCATGATCTGTTTTTACCTTGAAGTGTCTTCCCATTAGGTAGGGTCGCCATTTCTTAAGTGCATGGAGTATTGCCAACATTTCCTTCTCATAAATAGCTTTTCTTAAAAACTTTCCCTTGATTGGACGACTTTCAAAAGCAATGGGTCTTTCATCTTGCATTAGAACAGCACCAATTCCATTTCCTGAAGCATCACATTCCACAATAAAGGTTTTTGTGAAGTCCGGTGTAGCTAAGACCGGTGCTTGGCACATTGCCTCTTTAAGATGTTCAAAGGCCTTTGTTGCTTCCGGAGTCCATGAAAATGCATCTTTCTTCAATAATGTTGTTAGAGGTGCTGCTATTCTCCCATAATTCTTAACAAACTTGCGATAATACCCTGTCAACCCAAGAAATCCTCGCAGATGCTTTATGGATGTGGGGATTTTCCATTCCTTAATGGCTTTAATTTTGCTAGGGTCTACCTTAACTCCTTCATGAGATACAATATGACCCAAATATTCCACCTCCTGGACTCCAAAGAAACATTTGGATCTTTTTGCATATAATTGTTTCTCCTCCAATAGTTGTAGCACCCTGTCAACATGTTCAACATGATCCTTCCAAGACTTGCTGTAGATTAGTATATCATCAAAAAATACTAACACAAATTTTCTAAGGAATGGTTTGAAAATTGAATTCATCAAACCTTGAAATGTTGAAGGTGCATTGGTAAGGCCAAAAGGCATGACCAAAAATTCATAATGACCCTCATGAGTTCTAAATGCCGTTTTCGGAATGTCTTCAATCTTCATTCTGATTTGATGATATCCTGAACGAAGATCCAACTTGGTGAAGTAAATTGATCCATGCAATTCATCCAGTAATTCATCAATGACAGGAATGGGGAACTTATCTTTAATAGTGAGCTTGTTGAGCTCCCTATAATCCGGACACATGCGCCATGATCCATCCTTCTTGTGCACCAATACTACTGGAGCAGAGAAAGAACTTTGACTCGGTTGAATTATACCAGCCTCTAGCATTTCTGCAACCATACGTTCAATTTCACTTTTTTGGACATAGGGATATCTGTACGGCCTGATGTTTGGAGGAACACTTCCTGGAATCAGATGAATAGCATGATCATGATCACGCATAGGTGGGAGACCTTTGGGAGTCTCAAATACCTTGGAATGATTGTCCAGGACTTTTTGGAGATCTGGAGAAATAGATGATTCCAATGTGGAAACATCTAGCGAACATAATTGTGCAATTACACCCCTTTGCTCCTTTTTTAGAAGCTTTGTCATACCATTAGAGCTGATTATCTTTCCTGGTTTCCCTGCAATACCCCTTAATTCAACTTCCTTTCCTTCCACAAAAAATTTCATGAAAAGTTCTTGAAAATTAAAAGCTATTGTACCCAAGGATTGTAGCCATTGGACTCCTAGTACAACATCAGCACCTCCCATTGGAATGGAAAGCATTGGGCTAGTCAATACATATTCTCCCATGGATAGCTTGATATTATGGCACTTTCCAGAGCAATTTATTGTTCCTCCATTTGCAATCATCACTTGACACTCTGGTGCTGGATATAGGAAGCAATTCAATTCTTTTGCTACCCTACAATGAATAAAATTGTGGGTGCTTCCTGAATCAATCAACACTATTACCTTTTTCTTCTTGATTTGTCCTTCTATCTTGATGGTTTGAGGAGTGGTAATTCCTGCCAATGCATTACAAGATATGGTCGGATTTATTTGTTCTTCATCTAGGCTTTGTTCCTGGAATATATCCTCTTCTTTTGACCTTTCTTGCTCCTTTTCTTCTTCCTCTTCACAATCTATGTAGAATAATTTCTTCTCAGCACACTTATGACCTTTTGTGTATTTGCTATCACAATTGTAACAAAGCCCTTTTGCTCTTTTTTCTTCCAATTGTTGTGGTGTCAACCTTGTAGGTTGTGGAAGACTATGGGCAACAACACTTCCATCTTTATAGTTGTGAATGGTATGCTTCCTAGTTGCCATAATTTTGCTTTCCATTTTTCTTGCTAACCTGAATGCCTTCTCTAATGAATCAGGTTCCCAAAGGCGCACATCATGTTGGATATTATCCTTTAAAGACCCTATGAACACATCAATCCTATGCTCCTCTGGAATATCTTTTATCCTTATGTTCAATTTTTGGAACTCCTCAATGTGCTCCATTATTGAACCCTTTTGTTTGAGATTATCAATTGGCTAAAAAAAGTGTTGCTTTTTGTATCCTCATAATGTGCTATCAATTCTTCCGTAAAAATTGCCCAAGTGATAAATTGTTTACGAGAACAAAGCCATTGATACCATACAAACTGATTTGGTTCCAAATATAAAGTTGCCATACGTACCTTTTGTGTGTTTTGCACATTATTGAGATCGAAGAATTGCTCCATCTGTAATATCCATGTGGCGGGATCCTTGCCATCAAACTTCCTCATATCGATTTTTGGAACATGGTGAGTCTTCGATCCAACATTAGAGTCTATGGAATCATGATTAACATTTCTTTTATTCTCATCATGAGTTTCCTTTACTACCTTTTCACCATTAGTGACCCTTTCTTGTAGCAACTTCTTCAATTCATCCATCTTATCATCCATGCCATCAAATTTAGCGTCAATCTTAGCTTCCATGCCATCCATCTTAGCTTCCATGCCCTTTATCTTAGATTCCACGCCATTTACCTTAGATTCCACGCCACTTATCTTAGCTTCTGTTAGCTTTTGTGAGCGTGACATTTGTTGCACTTGTTCTTGTAATTTTGATATATCATGTAGCATTTCTTCCTCTTCTTCATGAGTCATGCTAGAGCTTTCAGGTTCCTTACTAGGTGTTTGCATTTTCTTTCCTCGGGGCATCAGTTACCGATAATAATGCTTTACTATGCCCTTTGAATTCCGTTAAACCAAGCTTACACAAAAATTTAAAAAAAAACTACACACCTTTTTTCACTTTATAGAGGCCTGATATTGAATCTGATGTATCTCTGTGATTTCGGATCATCCAGTTCTGAAATTGCTATCTGTAGTAGCCTTCTGCGTCCTCTTTCCAATGCCACAAGTCTGAGCCAAATTGGATTCTCCAAGGAAGAGTTATGTGAAATCTCCCACAGTGACTTGCTTTTAGACTGGTTCAGTAGAGCGAACTTGTACGACGTGCCACGAGTCACTGTTTCAACCTTTGAATCTGAAACTCACCCACAAGAAACTACCGTCCGTCTCTTTATGTACCTTTTTACGAAATTTCAATCCGATCCTCAGAGAGAGAGTTATGACGAATTTCCCCAGGTCACCTGTTTTGAATGTAATTCAGGAGTCTGCAAAAAGACCAACTTCCTCAGATCATATCTCCGAAAATATCGCGAGAAAAGTTCTGAAATTCGGACCCAAGGTTCAGCGCCAATTCTTTTCAAATGGGTTTTTTTTGCAACTTCTGAAACGTCACATAAAAAAAGTTATAGCGAAAATTCCACAATGACCTGTTTGGAGCAGCGAAACCCTAGAATCCAAAGCTCTGATACCAAATGTTATGAAACCAGCTCACAAAAAGATAGAAAAGAGAGATCCACGCCTTAGAATTTAGCCTCTTCGAGGGGGAAACCTCCTTTACATTACATAAATGAACAATTCTTGGATGATACAAATGAAAATACCTCCTTTCTATATATAGGAGTCTAAGTGGTCCCAATAAAATCAAAGCCTACATAACAATAATATTGTAGGGCACAACAATAACAATAGTGGGCTTCTATGTGGCACAATAGTAACAATATGGGCACTACATGGGTACATCAATATAAATAAGGGGTATAACTACAATAGTAATGGGGTAATCACTAGTATTATAGGGACCCAACAGAAAATATATTGACTCATTCATGGGGTGGTTTAGTTCATTCCCACTTTATGTGGGTTCAGAGTTCTTACCCAATTCCTCATCTCAGAACAGATTCAAGCCCTTTCCTTATTCCTTAAACTAGAACCACCACAACCCAAACATTAATAACAAAACCACTATAGCCCAAAGGGGTTTATATATATAAACAAAAGGGAAGGAACTATAGCCAAATCCATTAGAACCACCACAACCGAAACCCTTTGGCAATAGCCAATGGAGCTAAATGCATATATATTATATCTAGGCGTGACCCACTTTATTCCCTTCTAGTGCTTTCAAGTTCCTCGTAATATGATCAACTCTCATGACTAGGGCCCTTCTCTCCTCTATTTGTCAATTTGTGCAAATCATCTCGAGCTTACATCATCCTGGGTTGTTCTAAAGTGTGCACGAAGAAATTGTTCTAGTAGATAGATTCTAGGATTTTCCTGTTAAATGTCGACCCTAGCTCCTGTTAATTACCGCTCCCAATCTATTTTCAAAGTGCGTACATGTCCAAACCTCCGGGATGAATCAACATCAATTTCGGGCCCCTTGTTGCTCTCATACTTCAATAACAACATTCCATGTTATCCTGGCTCTTCCCATGTCACCTGTCTTCACACGTCATCTTGGCTGTCTCCAAAAGTGTGCAAGGACTTAACCTCCGGGACAAGTCAGCTTCCCTTTTGCAACACCTCATCAGTTATGCACCAATAAAGAAATAATTTATCACCCTGATGCCTTACACCTTGGTTGTCTTACACATCAGCCCAATCTTCGTCATCTTAGTTGTTCCCATATCTCCGCTTCTTATTCCTTTCGGGATAGAACCTTTGGCCTGGTGTTGTCAAGTGTCGGCTTTTCCTCTGGAAAAACTTTGAATTATGCCTCCTAATGCTATTAAATGACGGAACCATCGAGGTTTAAAAGAAAAATAAGTAATTCCTCTCTTGCTTGTGTATTTTGGCTTAAGCTCGATTAATGCTCTTTGACACTCCTCTTTCACTCCTGCAACCTCTCACTCGTGAAACCATAATACAAACTTAGTTTCTCTGTCTTTGGTTACATGAATTTATACAAGTCTGGGCATGATTTAGATCCTCTCCATGTTTTTGTTTCTATTACTCTGATCACTTTTGCTGTGTGACTTTGATTAAATTGGATCATTGATCCTGTATATTGATCAATAAGATATTTCTTCCACTATAAAGAGACTCTCGCCTTATCTGCATAAAACATTCTCCTTCCTAATCTTAACTTCGCATGGTTTGCATCACATTCATATACAGAAATAAAATGAAATTACACATTATTGAAACAATAAACACGAGCTCGATTACACATACTTCAAACACTCAAACAAAGTTTCTCCATTAATAAACATACACACATATATGGATTTACAAAGGCATCTCCTATCCCGATTTACATTAATTTGGCCCTTCTTGGCCTTGTGGCCTTACTTGGCCTATAAGCCTCTTGACTCTCTCTCCTCTATCACTATCACACTTCTACATCTCAATACATGCTTTTTGGTTACATAATTATACAATGGATCCTAAACTATATTCAGGTTCAAATCCACAATTTCCTCAATATACTAACTATTATATCTCCTAGATCTATTTTCTCCTCAAGAGTTCTAACCAACCCTATGATCTCTCTAACCTTCTCAAATATTCTCAAGACTTATCCTATTTAGAATGTTCCCAACTTATATACATTTTCTCATGAAAACACAGGAAAATACAATTAAAAAACTAATTAGTCAACTAACTCCCTTGGTAAATGAAAGACCCCTATCTCTAGTCAAAATGGTTTTTGGCTTGGAGGTAATATTTTCCTGCATCATACTCCTAAGGAAGAAAAATTTCATGGTCTCCTGACCGTGTGTTGCTATGGACTGATAAAATCCTCTTGGATCCCATAACTTATGTTGTAGCTGGTCATTTTCTCTATTATATTGTTGGTGCTCTACTATTGTTTTCTTCATTCTTCCAGGCTTCCAAAATTTATGTGGTAGTTCTCCTCCTTCTTTGTTGATATAGACTCTCTCAGTCATCTACAACCTATTTTCATCCATTCTTCTTTGTCAAAAAAACCTCATTTGAGTCCCTTTCAACATCAACTTCCTCATTTCTTTAATTTCGATGTCTACCTTGTCCTCTAGCTAGTACAAATTATTTCTTCCGTGTTGAACGATGTCGTTGTTTTTCTCCACTAACATTCTAGTGGTTGAACTTCCCTTGGTCACCACTTGTGTTCCTTCATCATTTCCAAGGATATCATATTTCTGTTGGAACTTATTATCATCTTTTTTCACTACTTTTTGTATTTCCTCTATGGAAAACTTGCTCCTATCTTCCTTTGAACTGCTGCAATCCACCATAATTTCATTTATTTCGTACTCCATCATCGGATCATTCAGGCAATCTTCTAAAAATTCTAGTTTGGTTGTAACGTTTTCCATGTTTACATACGATCCCTTTATCTGATGGTCCTTTTTCACTTCATCTACACCATCATTTTCATCCAAAACAACTTTCATTATTTGTCCATGTTTGTTATCTTTAGGAAAAAATTATTCCTTTAGTAGGTTCATTTATTTACCAATTTTTTTCCATCATCTCTACACACGACAAAGTTAATATTTTGTTTATCATCAGCAACAATTCCTTCATCCACACACCAATTATCAAATTTAAATCAATATGTAATGTATCTTCCATCAATGATTCAACCATCATACTGATCCTCTAAAAAATATGTAAAATTCTCAAATGGTTTCTCCTCATCATCTTCATCACTATCACTCTCTCCAAGGATTGGTCCTTGTTCTGGTGCACAAATATATCATGCTTCTTCCTCATATTCAGTTTTTCTTAGCTTCCTTAAAAAGGTTCTAACCAAATGATTCATCTTTTTCCTCAGTTTCCTAGCATACGACTTCTTAACTAGCCATTGTACTAGTTTCCTTCTCAGTATCCATCCACAACTCTAGTCTCTTTCTATGTCTTGAAACCACTGCCTTGTCTTGTTGAACTATGCTCTTATCTCATCCATTTCCTTCTCCATTTCCTTCTCCATTTCTTCTTTGCTCCTTTTATTTCTAATTACCTCAACATTCTTCTTATGATTGTGACCTTCCTCTGAACCCTTCACATACCTATAAATAGTTGTCTTCATTTTTTCTTCCCTTTCCACTTGTGAGCTGCAACAAGCCTTATCCATCTTTGTAACAAGTTTGTTACTTGCCAGTAATACCAAATTCTTCTTCATGGTATCCTCTTCTTTCTTCTCTCCCTCTTGGAAAATCTACCCATACTCATTATGGAACTTCCTTTGGCAACTTCTACTCAACCTCTATTATTGGAAGTTGTCCTCTTCCTGGTCCTTTGCAATAGAACATTCTCTTGAGAACTCCTAGTCCTTAGCTTTCAAATCTATCAAGCTTATGCTTCTTCAATTGCTCATATGCTCGTTTTGAGAACTTATGTTGTCTTCTCTCCTTCATTAGCATTTGTGTTTCTTTGTTGTTGGGGTTCTGTCACAATTCCTCTTTCTCCTAAGAGCTCTACTTGCTCCCTCTTTCTCTTTGACAACATTTTTGGTTGTTTGGCTGATGTCAACTTCCCCTACTGATGTCTGCTTCAACCTGCAAACATATTCTCAACCCAGAGTTATCATTAAAACATTAATGTTGAGTACAGTCCCTTCAAGAATTTTCCCTTTTAGAGCCTTTTGCCTCCTCCTCATGTACTATTTTGTCCATTTTCTTCCTCTTAAATAACAACTCAATCTGTTCTAACCTATTTTCAAAAAAACCTCTCTTAAATATTTGTCTACAAACTTCTTCATAAAATTCACACTTCACAAAATCTATTCTTCATCTTAAAGAACAAAATTTCCAACCTTTCTTGCAAAAATTTTCGCAAACCTATATAAAATAAATGAAAAAATACCTCTATATTTTGGAACTCTTTATCCACTGGTCTTCCTCTGGAAGCTTCCTAACTACTTCCTAGTTCTTCTATTCCTCTTGAGACTTCATCCTTTTTTAGTTCAAGGTTTAGAGCTTTTAAAATATCTAATACTAATTGATGCAACCCTAACCACTTATCAATGATAATCTCGCTTATTTGTGTCCAAGGTAGCATTACTGAGGCTTAAGCACATTCATCTAGCCCATGGTGCATTTCAAGGCCCATTTCCAACAATCACCGACCCGTTCATACATCAAACCCAAAGTTTTGGTTTAAATCCAAATATCGTGTGTTGTTCCAAGCAAATCCATTGACTTTATCATGGGGTGGTTTAGTTCATTCCCAATATTTATGTGGGTTCAGAGTTTCGACCCAATTCCTCATCTCAGAATAGGCTTGGACCCTTTCCTTAATCATTAAACTAGAACCATCGCAACCCAAATATTAATAGTAGAACCACCATAGTGGAGACGAGTTTATATATATAAACAAAAGGGAAGGCATTATAGCCAAATCCCTGAGAACCACTGCAGCTGAAACTCTTTGGGAATAACCAACAAAGATAAACAAAAATTTATTATATCTAGGTGCGACCCACTTTATTCACTTCTAACACTTTCAACTTCCCCGTAATATGATCAACTCTCATGACTAGGGCCCCGCTCTCCTATGTTTGTCGGTTTGTGAAAATCATCCCAGGCTTATGTCATCCTGGCCCGTTCCAAAGTGTGCACAAATAAATTGTTCCAAGAAACAGATTCCAAGGTTTTCCTATTAACTCTTGATCTTGAATCCTGTTAATTTCCGCTCCCCGTCTCTTTTCAATGTGCGTACATGTCCAAACCTCTGGGCTAAATCAACATCACTCACGGGCCCCTTGTTGGTCTCATCCTTCAATAAAAATGCTCCATATCATCCCAGATCTTCCCATGTCACCGGTCTTCATACGTCATCTTGACCATTTCCTAAGGTGCAAGGACTTCACCTCCGAGACAAGTCAGCTTCCATTTCATGTCCACTCATCAATTATGTGTCAATAAAGAAATACTTCATCACCTTGGCACCTTACACCTTGGTTGGATTACACATCATATTGGTCTTTGTCAGCTTGGTTGTTCCCATATGTGTTCTTATTATTCCTTCCGAGATAGAACCTCCACCCCGACATTGTCAAGTGTCAACTTTTCCTCTGACGTAAATTTGATTCTATCTCCCAATGATGTTAAATGATGGCTCCCATCAGGGCTCAAAAGAAAACTAAGTAATTTATCTCTCGCCTATGTTTTTTGGCTTCATATCTGTTAATTCTCTTTGACTCTCCTTTGTCACTCCTACAACTTCCCACTCATGTAATCATAATAAAAACTTAGTTTCTCTGTCTCTTATTATAGGAATTTATACAAGTTTGGGCATGATCTGGATCCTTTCCATGCTTCTATTGTGCTTACTTGGATCACTTTCACTACATGAATATAATTAAATTGGATCATTGATCATGTATATTGATCAATAAGATCTTTTTTCTATTGTAAAGAGACCCTTTCCTTATCTACATAAAATGTTCTCCCTCTCGAGCTTAAATTTTCTTGGTTTGCATAATGCTTGTATACAAGAATAAAATGCAATTACACGTTATTGCAACAATAGATAAGAGCTCAGTTACACAAACTTAAAACACTCAAACATAGTTTCTCCATTAATAAGCATACACACATACAAGGATTTACAAAGGCCTCTCTTGGCCTGATGTACATTAAGTCAACCCTTCTTGACCTTGTGACCTTACTTGGCCTCTAAGCCTCTCGACTCTCTCTCCTCTATCACTATCACACTTCTACATCTCAATACATGCTTTTTGGTTACATAATTATACAAAGGATCCTGAACTAAATTCAAGTTCATATCCATAATTTTCTCAACAAATTATAATACTATATCTCCTAGATCTATTTTATCCTCAAGAGACCTAACTAACCCTATGATCTCTCTAACTTTCTCAAACATTCTTGAGACTTCTCCTATTTATAATCTTCCCCACTTATATACACTTTCTCATGAAAACATAGGAAAATACAATTAAATAATTAATTAGGGAACCAACTCCCTCGGTAAATTAAATACCCCCATCTTTAGTTAAAATGTATTTTTACTTGGAGGTAAGATGCTCCTACATCATATTTACCTGTATTTGTTCTTGCCTAAAGTAGATGGCACCAAGTTCATGTTGCTTCTATCTTTATAGATATGATAAGCTATGAACAAAGACCCTAGCAGCAAAATTCTTCGCCAAGTAAGTGACAAAATTAAAAGCTCCTCTCTTGATGCCACCATTAAGAAAAGATTAATTCCTAACAATGCCATTATCCCTAGAATTTATGGAGTTCCTAAAATCCATAAAACTGGTGTCCCTTTAAGACCTATAGTAAACACTATAGGATCTCCCACTTATTGGTTAGCTAAATATCTAGCGAGCAAACTTAGACCTTTATGCGGTAATACTCCCTCTTACATCAAAGATTTCGCTTCCTTCATAGAATGGATTAAAAACCTAGAATTTAATGACAATGACCTAATGGTTAGCTTTGACGTGGTGTCTCTCTACACTATGATTCCTGTGGATGAAGCCCTAGAAGTTCTGAAGAAAATCACAGACCTTGAAACAGTGGAACTTATAAGTATTTGTCTTAAATCCTCATACTTCAGTTTTAAGGGAAAAATTTATGAGCAAACTCATGGTGTTGCAATGGGTTCCCCATTATCACCATTGATTGCCAATCTTTACATGGAACACTTTGAGCAAATGGCCCTTAAGTCTTTCCCCTTTACCCCTGAAGAATGGAAGCGATATGTAGATGACATTTTTGCTAAATGGAGCCATGGTTTGGACAAGCTGAAGGAATTTTTATCTCATATAAATAGCCTCTCTAAACACATAAAATTCACCATTGAAATTGAAAAAGACAACCAGCTCCCCTTCTTAGATGTCCTCCTTACCAAGAAAAATGGTAAACTTAGCCACCAGGTCTTCAGAAAGCAGACACACACTGACAGGTATCTTCATGCAAACTCCCACCACCATCCTAAACAAAAAGTTGGTGTCATCAAAACCCTAACCACCAGAGCCTCTAGAATCTCTGACCCGGAACAGTTAGAAGAAGAATTGGCCCATCTCCATGAAGTCTTTTTAAACAATGGCTATCAAAACCACACTATCCATAAAATAATTAAAGACTCCATTACCAATAAACAAATAAGAAAAACTCGTGATAACCCTAGAATCTCCTTACCCTATATTAAAGGTATCACTGATAAAATTGCCAGAGTTCTCTCTAAACATAACATTATGGTTGCCTTCACGCCCCCCAACACCATAAAAAACATGCTTGAGTCTGCTAAAGACACTATAGACCCAAAAAATCACAAAGGTGTGTATTCAATTCCCTGTTCTTGCGGTAAAGTTTATATAGGGGAAACAGGGAGATCCTTTGGAATAAGATTAAAAGAACACATTAATGATATTTCTAGAAATAGGTCAGATAAATCAGGTCTTGCAGAGCATGCTTGTTCCTCTTCTCACTATATATGTATGGAACAAGCTAAATTAATCCATAAAGAAGACCACTATTTAAAAAGAAGAATTAAAGAGGCAATCGAAATTGAGAAATCCTCTAATAACATGAATAGGGATGATGGTCTTAAACTAAGTAGTACCTGGAAACCCTTATTAAATAAAATGAAAAAATAAATCTTAAGCTAATCCAATTCAACCTTATGACTACATTTGACAATTCATAATTTATTTAATTAATTATATAAATTAATGCATACAATAATCTCTTCTTCTTAAATCATTTCTAAGTAAAGATCTCACTTATACAGCATATCACATAATTTTTAAAAATAACATATAATATAATATATTGATGAAATTAATTAATTTATTAAGTTAATCCAATTTTTATTAATTTAATTTTCTCCAATTAAAATTAGTTCAAAACAAACATCTCATTTATATTATATCTCACATAATATGAAAAAACAAAATAAATAATAAAAAACATAAAATAAAATTAGTTATATATAAGTCTTTTTAATAAAAAATTATTTATTAACTGCAATTTAATAAAATAAAATAAATAATAATATTAATAATAATAATAAATAAATAAATAAATGGAATATAATAAATAAAAGAAAAATAAATAAATAAACAATATAAATAAAAATTAAATTAAATTTATTTATTAACTTAATCCATATTTTATGTTAGTTTAAATTTCTTCTGTTGCAATTATTTCAAAACAAATAACATTATTAGGTATAACATAAAAATATTTACATATAAGTCTTTTAAATAAAACTTATTTATTAACTTATCTCAATTTTGAAATTTAAAATAAAATATATATATAAACAAATAAAAATAAATTAATAAATTAATAAATAAATAAATAAATTAATTAATTAATTAATTAATTAATTTATATAATTAATTAATTTAATTAATTATATAAATTAATGCATACAATAATCTCTTCTTCTTAAATCATTTCTAAGTAAAGATCTCACTTATACAGCATATCACATAATTTTAAAAATAACATATAATATAATACATTGATGAAATTAATTAATTTATTAAGTTAATCCAATTTTTATTAATTTAATTTTCTCCAATTAAAATTAGTTTAAAACAAACATCTCATTTATATTATATCTCACATAATATGAAAAATAAATAAATAAACAATATAAATAAAAATTAAATTAAATTAATTTATTAACTTAATCCATATTTTATGTTAGTTTAAATTTCTTCATTTGCAATTATTTCAAAACAAATAACATTATTAGGTATAACATAAAAATATTTACATATAAGTCTTTTAAATAAAACTTATTTATTAACTTATCTCAATTTTGAAATTTAAAATAAAATAAATATATAAATATATATATAAACAAATAAAAATAAATTAATAAATTAATAAAAAAAAAAAAAAAAATAATAAAAAAAAAAAAAAAAAAAAAAAAAAAAAAAAAAAAAAAAAATTATTAAAATTAAATTGAATTAAGTAATTTATAAATGTAAATCTTCCAGCCGACAGTACAAGCTAAGAGATATCTTACAATTCTTCTATTAATAGCTCATTTTCTCGACTCTCTCTTCTCATAATTCAGATCTCATTGCCCTGATGATGGACTCGCCTAGCTAGTCCGAAACGTCGGTTTCCTAAATGCTCACAGGTTTTTCCATTAACAAAAAAAAAATAATACTGCACTTACTTTTTCTTTCCTCTCTTGAGCCCTGTCAATCTTTTCATTGTATGCCTTATAAATTCTCAACTCATCCCTTAAGCTCCTAAGGGTGTCCATCCAATCAGGGGACTCTTGCTCTCTCCTCTTCCCAACTGAGTCCTCTTACTTATTATGTAGGGATCTATCAATGTTGTACTGCACCATTCTGCTGCTCATTCCTTTATTTCCTTGTTATTCCTTGGTGTCTTCTTATGTGTTGTTACATACATATCACTATTATTTAAATCAAACACAAATAGACACATTCACTCATTATCTTGGTGTGTTTTCACCAAGCATGCTCATGTGAAATTGACTGAAACATCAATTCTCAAGTTAGTATGCAAGTTAGAAAACAAAATAATATATCAACAATTTGTTATGCCAATAACAATATCAATTGTATATTGTAAATCAACACACATGTATATAAAAATTACCCATTGAATTAAATACCACTCTGTAACTCTTAACAAATATTCTAACTTATCTTATTTCACTACAAGGAAAAAACCTTGTAGCAGAGGTTTTTGCGAAATCCCCTATAAAAATATCCCAAAAATCCATTTGCAGTGGAGATCAATAGCGGAGGTGGGCTGGTGGATGTTTTAGCAAATGTTTTTTGGATGGTGTGTTTACAATCTACAAACACACCTATGATTTACTATCCAAATAATTATTGATGCCACACAGAACATGGTGCATCGTGGAAATTTTATTTTTATAAAACAAAAAAACATGATGCACTAAATAACAAAACACATCGATGCTTGAAGAATTGATAGCACTGGAAAAATGTTACTTTTAAATTTTTCGGTGCTATATACACCAGCAACACCGATGCCCTTCATGTAGTAAAAATCCCCCATGCATACCAAGAAGGAGCACTGCTATAGTTTTTTAAATTTCAAAAAAATGCGGTGTTATTTTCCAAAAATGGATTGGTGAGGTAAATGTACTAAAACACCCCAGGGCATCTTCTTAAGAGCACCGCTAGGCGGATTTTAATTTTTTTTTAAAGAGCAGTGCTATAGTTAAACAAAGCACCGGTGCGGTACCTATATTAGAATGCCCCGGGGTGTCTTAACAAAAACACCACTATAGATTTTTTAATTAAAAAAAAACACATTAATATTAGATATATTATATATCGGTGCAGTTATAGTAATGCACCGAAGGAGGGTTAAATAAAAAAACCCTCCTGGATGTAAATTTCATTTTTACCATCTACAGTACTAGAGAGCTCTGAAGCACTGGTGCCAGTATTTCCTCATGCAAGTGCCCTGACGCCGGTGCTTCACTTGCTCACCATCCTTCTGTATTGTTCTCACTTCTTGACTTTCCAATTTTTCAACCGTGGTAAAATTTATTTTTCTCCATTACGTGTCAACAATGCCTCCCCGATGACCAAATGTCCAAGTAATGTCTATGTTTCTCTCTAATTTAATTTTTTAGCGGATTATAATTGTAAATTAGCTAAAAATTTCCATTGTTTAAAAAAAAATCCCTACATGTACTCGATATGTTCGACTCGCACTGATAATGGTGTAGCCTGTAAATTTACAGGGTGCACTGTAGTTTGGCGTGTGAATGTAACACACTACTATTGTTGCATTACACTTCGCAAATGAAAATGCACTGGGAAAGGTAAAAATTGTACATCGGTGTGTTATGCTAGGTGCATTTATATTTACCAAACACACCGTAAAAATAATATTTAAAAATATAGCTATAGATCGGTGCGTTCAATAACTTGAATGTTCTATACCAGTGTGAAAAGGTTATACGTGTGCACTAGTGCATAAGTGTGACACACCGCGATGCAAATTTAAATTTGTGAACCAACAATGGTACATCATATGTATGTGGTGCACCATTGCCAGTGTGGCTGTGTTTGATAACACACCAAAGGTGGTGCATGATTGTGTTTTGGGTGCACCAATGATTTTTTTTTTAATTGAAATTTATGTTTCCATAGTTATAAATACATTTTTCATTTAATAAAAAAAATGTATTTTATTTATGAGGCTAATGTATTTTATATGTCAATCATGTAGTAGAGATGTCAGCAAAGGGAGCAGCGACAAGAGCAGGGGAAAATGATGGACCCATACAATATGGTCTGACCATTGGAGGTCAAAGAGAGGGAGAACGCCTCATTGTTGTCATACAATAAACACTCTAGGTGTCTTACTTGGATCTCAGAGGTCCTTGCTACAAATTGCCATGGTGCCATGGATTTCAGAAATGGAACTGTGAAAAGTTTATACTTTGTTAAACGCTACCATTTCAAATGGTAAAATAAGAGTGAAATGAGAAGGCAATGGTATGGAGAATAGATATCAAATTAGGGTTTCATGGGGCTTATCAGTCACACACCAAACATCATGAAAACTTACAGGCGTGCCTTTCATGCCATTGTCGTATCATACAATTGATGTCCTTCAAACCAGCAACGTGATGCATATGGCTTAAGCTCGTGACTTTCAACGACATGGTGTATATGGCTTGGGCTCGTGACCTTCAATGATCATTCTAGGAAAGATAGATTTTAATCACACGAATCACCTTATTATGTAGCCTTATCACTTATTATTACCAAACTTTTGTATATAATATATTCTTGTTAGCATTGCGGTAATAATCATCATACTAACTGAAAAATATTAAAAAAACTCAAAACCTAAAAAATATGATTACACGTTTTTCTAAATATTCAAATCAATTTAAATTTAATTTTCAACTTGGAATCCTAGAATAATATTATTGTGATATCGATGACGTCCTCCCATCGTCTTCTACTGTAGACCAGGAAACTTCCACTACTACATTTGTTGTATCAGATATTTGAATGCAATCTTTTGACTTGATGTAGTCATTTGACTTATATATATATATATATATGTGTGTGTGTGGTGCATTTTTTTTCATGTTTATGTACTTAATTTATATGTTGGTGTTGATGTGTATATTGATAGGTCATGTTAGATATGTTCATTTAATGTGGTTGCAAATAGATGTGTATGTGATAACAATTATTTGACATGAGATGTATATTAATTTGAGAATGTGTGTGGTGATGATGTTAGATTACAATGTTTATGTTTTGTTAGATGTTATCATGATGATGATGCCTTGTTAGATTATTAGATTTGTGTGCTAGCTAATGATCTTATATGTGCTAGAGGTGCATATAATTAGATGATGGTAGTGAATTTGAATGTGTATCTTAGATGATGTTTATGTGTTTATTTTTTAAAAATAATATTTATTATAGATTATGTACTGGTGAACTTATATCAAACTTTTATATATGAAATTGCATGCAAAACTACTTACCCTAAAAAAATGCAAATATATTTTTATAAATTACAAAGTTTAGTATGGTTGAAACTATGATTGTAAAATTACGATGAATATTATTCTATTTCTTAGATAGTTCATTGATATTCAATCTAACTTAATTAGTAAAATATTTCAATACTCACATGGAAAAAATAATTTAGTTAGTTTTTAATAATACGAAAACGTGTAACTCATTCAATTTTTCATATAAAATATTAATAATAATAAATTATTGAAAATACAATTTCATTAATTTAATATTAGTTTATAAAATTCAATCTATTGTTAAATTTAAAAAACTTAAGTAAGACTTTTTTATAATTAATTTAGATTTACTATTACTTAAAAATTTCTATTTTATAAATTTTAATTTATTACTAAATTTATGAGATTTTCAAACAATTTAAATTTAATATTTATAGCAACTCTTACCAATTTAAGTTAGAAATTTATCTCTCTAAAGATGAGGGTCAAGAAATGTAAAATAAGGCTTGTGAAGTTACTTGTAGTTGAGGATTTGCTCTATTGGTGTAGGAATTTTTAGGGTAAGTTCCTCAGACAGAACACCAAAGGACACCACTCACAAACAGATCACAAATCAATACACCAGTATTGTTGACATGGTTAAAACCCTCAAAGAGGAAAACAGTCCACGGCCTGAGCCAACGTGGCCACTTCAGGAAATTTATTAATAAAATAATGAAAATTTGCATAAGCTTATCTCATGAATGGTTACCCTACAAATGACCCTCCATGCTCTTTAAATAGAGATCATGGACCAATCAGGTATTAAGCCACAGATCAAGTGTTAGTAATACCGAGGAGAGAATGAACCGTGGTCCGTCGGATCACTACATATTGTGACCGTCGGATTGTAAGATACAAAAGTACATAGTAAAGAAACACACTTTACCTAACTCTACACTAGACCTAGTTATACTTAACTATTTCCTATGTGTTGGAAGATCCTAACATCCCCCCTTAAGAACAACTTGGGATAGGATTGAAGGATGTACAAATATGACACAATAGGAGAAGGAAGGAGGCATTATAGCCTACCCCCGCTTAGTGACAACTTCCTGAACTCCAAACATAAATTGAAGTTTATTAAACTTCGCCTCTGTGAGAGCCTTTGTAAAGATGTCTGCAACTTGATCATTTGTTGAACAATATTGCACTTCAAGAACATGGTCGTGAATGAGCTTTCTGACGAAGTGCATGTGCAGTTCAATGTGTTTTTTGCGCTGATGTTGGACTGGATCTTTGCATAGTTGAATGGTACTTTGATTATCACACCAAAGTGAAGTCGGATGTTGCTGCTAAAAGCCAAACCCTGATAGGATCTAACGAAGCCACAAGGCTTCCTTACTAGCTTCTATGGTTCCACGATACTCTACTTCTGTTGAAGAAATAGAAATGGCACTTTGTTTCTTGCAAGCCCATGTAATAGGTCCTAAACCAAGAGTGAACACATAACCTGCAGTAGACTTCCGATCATCAGGGTCACCAGCCCAATCAGAATCAGTGAAACCAACCAATAGAGGAGATGCTTCTGCACTGTAATGAATCTCAAACTGAACTGTACCTCGAACATAATGAAGTATTCTTTTAGTTGCTTTCCAATGACTTTCATGTGGGTTTTTCATAAACCGAGCAATAAGGCCAACAGCAAAGGAAAGGTCAAGACGAGTATGGGTCAGATACAAAAGTTTTCCTACAAGTTGATAGTATAAGGTAGCATCAACTTCAGGGGAAGTACAAGTGACTGAAAGTTTGGCTCCAGAGTGAAAGGGAGAAGGGGTTGGCTTACAGTCTTCCACGTGAACATGGCATAGAAGATCACAGACATACTTGGACTGGGAAAGGGAAATACCTTCCTTGGATTGCAAGACTTGAAGACCAAGAAAATAATGCAAGTGTCCTAAGTCTGTCATTTCAAACTTCTTTTTAAGGCTGGACTTCACATGGTTTATAAGGTTGGGATCACTACCAGTAAGGATAAGATCATCAACATAAAGAACAAGAATGATAAGAGACTTGCCCACTTTCTTGGTGTAGACAGTATTGTCAGAATGACACCTAGAAAAGCCAGTTTCTAAAAGAAAGCTATCCATTTTCACATACCAAGCCCGAGGAGTTTGCTTGAGACCATAAAGGGATTTCTTAAGCCGACATACAAGGCTGGAGTTTGTTTGTATAAAGCGAGTAGGTTGTTCCATATAGATTTCTTCATGCAAGTCCCCATGCAAGAAGGCAGATTTAACATCCATCTGAAGGACTTCCCATTTGAAAGAGGCAGCAAGGGAAAGAACAAGGCGAATAGAGTTCATTTTGGCAACAGGGAAGAAGGTTTTAGTATAGTCAATGCCTTCAACTTGTGAAAAACCCTTAGCAACAAGATGAGCTTTATGTTTATCAACTTTTCTATCTGGTCCATACTTGGTTCCAGAAACCCATTTGCATCTAACAAGTTTTCGTCCTTTTGGTAGAGGAACAAGATCCCATGTATCATTTTCCAATAATGAATGATATTGTTCTTTCATAGTTGCGTCCCAACCTGGATGGCCTGAAGCTTTTGCAAAGGTGTCAGGATCATAATTCGCTGAAGCTTGAGCCAGTAAAGAAGAGGCTCTATCGAACTAAGAACATGTATGTCACTGATATGTAGGATCACTGGCAAGAGCGCCTGCTGCATCCAAAGTATGGACCCATTTTGGAAGCTGAGGAGCTGAAGGAGGATCCTAAGAAGGTGGGGGAGGATTGTCATCCTCGCTTTCATCATCTAAAGAGGAAATATTTTCAAAAGTAGAAGAGATAGAGAGAGGTGGCACATCCGCCGAACTAGGCTCGTAGGCCGATATATTTTCAACAAACTTTACATCTCTTCTAATGATAACATTTTTGGACTTAAGTGGAATAAGTCTATATCCTTTGACATCTTCAGAATATCCAACAAAGATACATTTTTCACTCTTAGGTTCTAAAGCTTTATGTTTCTCATCTGGAATATGGGCCCATGCTTCACTTCCAAAAACACGAAAGTGACTTACATCTGGTTTAAGTGAGCTCCATGCTTCTTCTGGAGTGATATTCTTTAAAACCTTAGTAGGAGTGCGATTTATTATGTAATTTTCACAGTTAATTGCTTCTGCCCAAAAATGAAGACTAAGTCCTTTAGATTGAAGCATACAATTAGCCATTTCCTTTAATTCCTTTCAGCTACACCATTTTGTTGTGGAGTATATGGAACAATATGTTGCATTTGAATTCCATTCTCAATGCAAAAGCTGATGAATTTGTTGTTAACATATTCTCCACCATTATCAGATCTTAGCTTAAGAATTTGATGTCTAGATTGTTTTTCAACAAAGGCCTTAAAGGCCAAGAACATGTTAAATACTTCATTCTTGAGTTTTAAGAAGTATACCCAAGTGCATCTAGAGAAATCATCAATGAAAGTTAAGAAATACTTGTAGCCAGAGAATGAAACAAATGGAAGTGGACCACATAAATCACTATGCACAAGATGTAAATGGGCTGAGGCGTGCCAAGAGGCACATTTTTCAAAACTATCCTGATGATGTTTTCCAAGTACACATCCGAAACAAACACCATCTCTGCAGGATACCATTAAAAGACCTGTCACCATATTTTCTTTACATAGATTCTGAAGGGAGCGATAGTTTAAGTGACAAAATCACTCATGCCAAAGTTTGCTTACTTCATCATTATGAGCAACAAATACCGATGGAAGATTTGATGACCCAAAGTTGTTAAACTTATACAGCCTTGTAGAATCATCAGCAATGTCAGTAGCTAAAATCTGTCTAGGATCTCTTAGGTCCTTAATTACAACATCGTGAGGTGAAAATTCAACGATTTTACCTTCGCCTAAATGAGTTATCTGATATACAGATAGAAGGTTGCAGGATAAGGTTGGAACACATAATACATCATTAATATGACCATTGTCTATATGAACAATTCCAGTCCCTACAACACTAAGAGATCTATCATCACCAACATATATATTTTTGGTGTTACAATCATTTAAAGAAGAAAACATGGCTTTGTTTTTTCCATGTGATAAGAAGCTCCAAAATCAACGAGACACTCATGAGAATTAGAAGAAGAAGATACATTTAGTGAATATACTGAGATGTTTGACAACCACATGAAGAAAGTGTTATTCCTGAAGATGAAGTTGAAGTTGAAGAGTGCTCCAAATGGATGTTATGCTTCTTCATTGCTACTTCCAAGGCTTCCATCTTCTTAAAGCATTTGGATTCTAAGTGGTCATCTTGGTTACAAAAGTGACAATGTTTATCAGTCTTCTTCCCTTTGTTTTTATTTGCCTTATCATTTTGTTGAAATGATTTTTCATTTTGAGGCTGAAATTGCTTAGGACCTTTGTTTGGTTTAGGACCATTCTTTTTAGGATATGGCTTCTTAGGATTCTTTGAATTTGGTTGTTGTTGGGCAGCTAAGGATTTCTTAGAAGAGTTTCCAAGATTAAGAAGACCAAGGTGTAAGAGTTTTTCTTGTTCTCTTATTAAAGAATCACAAAAGGCATCAAAGGAAGGGGACTTGTAGTCTTGTCCTTGAGAAATGAAGGCTTATCTTGTAGAATGAAGGTGGAAACAAACACAGAGTAGGTTGGTCCCAACTTAGTAAGAATGGAATAGATAAGGTTCCCATCTTCTTTCTTAACCTTAACACCTTCCAAGAGAAGTCTAAGGGTCTTGAACTTGGACAGAAAATCTTCAATGGAAGAAAAATTATTGGGATCCAATGTAAGCAACTCATTTTCGAGTTGATGGGCTCTAAGTTCATTTTTAATTCCAAAAACTTTAGTGATCTGTTTCATTGCTTCATTAGGAGTATCAAGTTCTAGGATATGGAATCTAAGGTCTGGAAAAATAGACATCCCTATCAACCCACATGCTTGATCTGTTGAAAAATGTGCAATAAGAAATGTTAAATTTAGAAAGTGCTAAAAATAGATCTGCTAAAAATAGCATGTCTAAAAATAGCAGTTTGGCCAATGAGCATTTTCGCTACCTTGGGTGAGAGGTGAAACTGCTAAAAATAGAATCTTCTAAAAATAGCATTTATGGGTCCCTTCCTATTTTTAGTAGTCCCTGGTCTAACTATAGGAAGTAAAAACGAATTTGGTCTTAACAGCAGTTTAAAATATTAATTAATTAATCTCCATGAGTTAATTAATTATGGAAAGTTAAACTTGAAGTCTTTGTGAGATCATGCAATTATTTTCTTCCTTGATTTAGGAATTTATCCCTTGATTAAAGGAGATAAGGTTCAGTTCTATATTGAGAGGATCAATTGACTTAGTTTAACTTAGTCAAGTTCAGTTAGATTAATTTAACAAGTTGTTAAATTAATGAGATATAGTTTGTTGATATTTGGATGCATGTGACAATTATTATTTTCAGATAACTGCGTATTCACTCATGAATAATTGATGCATGTTAGTTCTGTCAGAGACCCAGTTGAGATCAGAGAAGGGACAATGTACTATCATTTGAATGAATATTTTTCCTATAAAGGAAGCTCATCCATGATGAGGATTTATCTCCTTCAGGTTTGTGCAGTTAGATCAGAGGTTAGTGAGTGTGTGAAGAGGCCAATTCACACAGGTGGCAGCACTGGACCCCAAGTAAACTGCACAAGGAAATAGGAGGCTCGGAGGGCAGAGGAGAAGGTTTGTGAGAAGCCTTTGACTGTCTATGAGTAGCAGAGGAATTGTACTGAGAGCTGGATAGCTTTCGAGCTAAGGCTTTGTGTAATCCAGACTATATTTCCACTTGTATGATAGTACAGAGTTGGGGTTTTAGGCAGGTGCTTTCCCCGGGTAAATTCTTATGTGTTATGTGTGATTGGTTCATTCTTATCAGTTATATGTGTTCTTATTGATGTTGCTCATGGTTGATTAAACTTCCGCTAAATTGTTTGTAGAAGTAGATCAAGTGTTTTGCTTTAGTACATTGCATTACCAGGTTGATCTATACGTGGGAAATTTCTACATGGTATCATAGCTAGATGATTTGTAGAAAAAGTTCTACATGGTATCAAAGCTAGCTAATTTGTAGGAAAAATTCTACAAAATTCTAAATGGTATTAGAGCACATGTGATGAAGGAGAGAACAATAGACTGAGAGGAGATTTCAAAGTTTTGAGTTTTGGGCCGAGAGTTTGCAGAGCAGATCTGAAAATTTGTACAAAATTTTTAGAAAAAAAAAGCAAATTTGAATTCCTTGCGGAAAAATACCCAAAATCAAAAAAACAATCAGCTGAATCGGAGTTCGGATGAGGGAGATATCGCTGATTTAAAATCAACTCTTTTCCTAGAAAATTTCGTGACGGCAGGAAAATGGAAACATATTGGTGTGCTAGCCAAGAACCTGTATGCACTTGAGGTACAAGATGCATGCAAAGCCTTGAGGAGCAAGGAAAAGGTTAGAGACTTGGTGGTTGAAAGGGAGAGTATATTACCTCTCAACATGCAACGCCAGAAGAAGTCTCAAACAATTGTGGAGGAGCCACGATTAGTGCAACAGCTTCAGGAGGTTGTGGAGCAGCCACAACAGGGGAAGCTGAGAGGAGATCGAGTAGAGACACTCATGCAGAGACCTCCAGTAGGGGGAAACTTCGAGCCAGGTGGGCAGAGGGATCACATGCAGCCATACCTCCAGGCAGGAGGTGGGGTGATATAGAGTGATCGTCCCAATGAGGAGGGGCAGGATCCTAGAGGTACCCAACCTCTTGGATGAGACCTTGCTACGGGAGCCCCGATGTGGAGCAGTAGGAACTGACTGATTGGGTAGAGATAGATGTGGATGGAGTGGCAGAGAGAGCTACAATGCAGGGAATCCCAGGACAGCGTAGAGCATGCAGGCTGCAGCAATGTGAGAGGCACAAGTGTGTTGCATAGTGCATGGTAGCACAGAGAAGGGTGCAACAGTGCGAGATGCATGGAGATGTTGCAGTAACATAAAGGTCAGAGAGGGAGCACTTGTCAGCAGCAGGTAGAGCTTCAACATCAAAGTATGTTTCTAACCCAATAGAGAGGTCAATTGGGAGTGTTTTTGTTCCAAGAGTTTTAGGAACAATCGGACTGGATAGATGTGTTGCATGCAGAACATTCCAGAGGTATAGGATCGGGTTCAAGAGGAAGCCTTTCTTGTTGAGAGGGAGTGTTGAAAAATGTGCAATAAGAAATGGTAAATTTAGAAAGTGCTAAAAATAGATCTGCTAAAAATAGCATGTCTAAAAATAGCAGTTTGGCCAATGAGCATTTTGGCCACATTGGGTGAGAGGTGACACTGCTAAAAATAGAATCTTCTAAAAATAACATTTATGGGTCCCTTCCTATTTTTAGTAGTCCCTGTTCTAACTATAAGAAGTAAAAACGAATTTGGTCTTAACAACAGTTTAAAATATTAATTAATTTATCTCCATCAGTTAATTAATTATGGAAAATTAAACTTGAAGTATTTGTGAGATCATGCAATTATTTTCTCCCTTGATTTAGGAATTTATCCCTTGATTAAAGGAGATAAGGTTCAGTTCTATATTAAGAAGATCAATTGACTTAGTTTAACTTAGTCAAGTTCAATTAGATTAATTTAACAAGTTGTTAAATTAATGAGATATAGTTTGTTGATGCTTGGATGCATGTGACAACTATTATTTTCAGATAACTGTGTATTCACTCATGGATAACTGATGCATGTCAGTTCTATCAAAGACCCGGTTGAGATCAGAGAAGGGATAGTGTATTATCAGTTGGATGAATATTTTTCCTATAAAGGAAGCTCATCCATGATGAGGATTTATCTCCTTCAGGTTTGTGCAGTTAGATCAGAGGTTAGTGAGTGTGTGAAGAGGCCAATTCACACAGGTGGCAGCACTGGACCCCAAGGAAACTGCACAAGGAAATAGGAGGCTTGGAGGGCAAAGGAGAAGGTCTGTGAGAAGCCTTTGAATGTCTATGAGCAACAAAGGGATTATACTGAGAACTAGATAGCTTCCAAGCTAAGGCTTTGTGTAATCCAGACTATATTTCCACTTGTATGATAATACAGAGTTGGGGTTTTAGGTAGGTGCTTTCCCTAGGTAAATTCTTATGTGTTATGTGTGATTGATTCCTTCTTATTAGTTATATGCGTTCTTATTGATGTTGCTCATGGTTGATTAAGCCTCTGCTAAATTGTTTGTAGAAGTAGATCAAGTGTTTTGCTTTAGTACATTGCATTACCAGGTTGATCTATAAGTGGGAAATTTCTACATGGTATCAGAGCTAGCTGATTTGTAGAAAAAGTTCTACATGGTATCAAAGCTAACTGATTTGTAGGAAAAATTATACAAAATTCTACATGATCTTTCCTATTTTCCCATTTGGCCACCTTATCTTCATCTTTTGGTTTGGTTTCTTGGTCTGAGTCTATTCTATAAAGACTTTTACTTCTAAGTAAATCCACAATGTAGGAACACCATTAGAAGTAGTTGGTGCTGTCAATAATAACTTGGCATGGAATTTCCAATTTAACAAAAATTGAAGCTGTAGATGTTGAAAATAAGTGTTCCAATGGAAATATCTTGAAAAAATAGGCTGATTAAAAAAAAACGGCTCTCAAAACGGCTTCCGGATGAAGAAGTTATGGCTTTTTGAAGAAAATTTGTTGAAGATGTCGACGAAGTGCGGGAATGTGCGGAAATGAATGCTAATGTTATATTTAAAAAAAAAATCGCCCCCTTTCCAAACTTAATCTAATTAGCTCAACAAAAAGAAAGACTTGAACTCCAAACCTCTATTCTCATAAAGTAGCTTTGGACCAAGTGAGCTAGATTAAAAGGTTAGTAATTTTTGGAAAAGAGGAAGGGTTTTTTTTTTTAGTCACTGAAGCTTTGGGGTGCGTGCTTACTTGAGAAAGCTCTTTTTTGCCTACAAAACAAAAAACACAAAACCCAACACGAACATACAAAAAAAAACAAACCTTACGGCTTGAAGTTAGCTTTAGCCGGAAACTAAATATTTTCCTCAATGTTTCTGATTTTCCAAGATCACACTAAGGTGCGACGGAAAAGAGCATACGCATGAGAAAAATCCTTCCTTTCTGTTTCTAATTTGCCCAGATTGCACAGAGTCACAGGGCAAAGAGCATACGCAGAAATGAAAGGTATAGATCTGATAATAAAAAAAACAAAGAGCTAAATAAACCGAAATAAACAGAGAGAAAATAACTAAAAACTGCAAATAAACACTGTATACCTCCAGATCTTAAAAATGACGTAGTTAGGGCTACCAGAAACCTTTTCGCGTGAAACGAAAAGGGTTCCTCACTGGAACAGATGCTCCTAACACAATAGAGCATTCCTCTCGGCCCGAAAGCAGTCAGAAACAATAGATCTAGGGAATGGCAGTCGGATGCAGTTCTGTCGACTTCAGATTTGGATCACCAACGGATGTGACCCTCAACTTGGCTTTGATACCATGTAGGAATTTTCAGGGTAAGTTTCTCAGACAAAACACCAAAGGATGCCGCTCACAAAAAGATCACAAATCAATATACCAGTATTTTTGACGTGGTTAAAATCCTCAAAAAAGGAAACAGTCCACGGCTTGAGCCAATGCGGCCACTTAAGGGAATTTATTAATAAAAGAATGAAAATTTACATAAGCTTCTCTCATGAACGGTTACCCTACAAATGACCCTCCATGCTCTTTAAATAGAGATCATGGACCAATCGGGTGTTAAGCCACGGATCAAATGTCGGTAATACCGAGGAGAGAATGAACTGTCGAATCACTACATATCGTGACCGTCGGATTGTAAGCTACAAAAGTACATAGTAAAGAAATACATTTTACCTAACTCTACACTAGACCAAGTTATACTTAACTATTTCCTATGTGTTGGAATATCCTAACAATTGGAAGTTCTCCCTTAAAGAGGCAAGTGAACTTTTTTTTTTTGGTAATAAAGATATAACATTTTGGTTCTATTTTGGTTCTTTATTTGCTATTATATTAATTTAAAGTTAACTCATTTTCATAATCAATATGAGTTAAATAATACAAAAATGATACTATATTAGATTTAAACTTTTGACAAATAATATATTTGATTATTTCTTCATGATCAACTCAAAAAATATTCTTTTTTTCACATACTTATCACGAAATAGTCACTAAAATTCATCTGAGTTAGTTACCGAAGAACCCACAGTAATAACCATATTCTGTCAACGTTTCAAATCCCAACAGGGATCCATCATCAGGAATATTTCTGAATGTTGATAGTGGAAGAGCTAAATGAGAGTTTTAAATAGTTATGAAGTGAGTTGTTTTGATGAAGGTCGGTTGCATAATAATTATTATTATTATCCATATTTTAAGTTTTTTTATTAAATTAAGTTTTTATTTTAATTCCTATCATTTTTATTTTATGATGATTTTAATTTAAAAGTTAATTTATTAATTGGAGAATATTAAAATAATAATTATTACAAACTATTTATTATTAAAAATAATTTTCAAGAAATTAATTATATGATTAATAGAACTATTCTTAATCTTGACCTAAATATAAATAATTCTTAGTATAACTTAATAATAATACTCATAATTAATTAATAATAATAATTTATATAATAATAATTAATAATTAGTAATAAATATTATAAATATTCACTACTAAGTTTTAATAGATATTATAATTTTTTAGTTATTTATAAATAATAAATGTTATAATAACTATTATTATTATAAATAATTATAATCAATTTATTAATTATACTATCCGGATGCGGGTGATAATCAATCCATTAATGGCGATTAGACGGACAGGCGGCGGGAGGACTGGCCACATGGCTTCCTGCGTCTTCTCCCATGCCAACCTGAAGGGCATTCATGGCACCTTGCATGCGCCATTAAATGGGTGCTCTGGCTGAGACCTCACCATATTGCTCATAGCCATGGCCTCCATAGACCATAGCGTTGTTCCTCCTCCCCTACTCCACTGCGTTTGTCCGCCTCAAGTCGCGAAGCCTTGCTCATGCACAGTGACAGGAAGCCGTTGCTAGCTGCTCAGTTGTATTAACCTTGGCAACGGCTTTTACTTCTCCCACACCAGGCTCTGTAGTTTAGCTCCCACTCAGACATCCTCGGCTCACCCTCTGCTCAGTCATTCAACCAATCTCCCCACTGATAGCTTTGCTTTGAATCTCGCCATGGCTCGCATTCGCCATCGAATGCAGAGCAGGCGAGGGGGCACTCGTGGAGGGGGCATCCGTCCTCTTGCAACGCCCATCCCAGATTTGGTCTCCCCCTGCTCTTCTGCGGACATCCCAAATCCTTATGGCTCCTTCTCTGGCCAATATCCTGATACCCGTAGCGATAGGGGACGAGCTCAACTCCAAGGGGCTGGAAGGAGGGATGTCGATGTCCATACAACCAATTTTCCCCTTCCCCCTCACCCAGCTCCCCACACAACGCAATTCTGATTCCACAGCACCCTGAATCGACCAGTTATCACCACCACCATCACCATTTCTTTCTCTAAGGAACTCGACCCGTTGGTTGCTTCGCCAAAGAAAACTGGTGAGCAGCAAAGGGCTGCACAGAGAAACAGAGGCAATTGCAACGCAAGCAAACAGCAGCGTGACGAAGATGTTCCTAGCCTGCATGGCGAAGAGATGGTTGGCAGTCAATAGGCTGCTGAAGGTAGAATTGGCGACACACAGGCTTCAAGAAGCAGACCAGGAGACACGTTAGGACCACATGCAGCTGCGGGTAGCTCCGCGAGCGCTCATCCTGCTCGGGAAGCGGCATGTCAGCGGCGGAGGAGGATTGGTACCAGTATGCGTGCCTGATCGAGGAAGAACCTGCCCCAAACAATCTCTAGATTCGACACTTGGCAACCAGGTGTCGCCCTTTTGCCAGTTGGTTGCTTTTTCTGATGACTAGGCATTTTTGGTTATGTTTTTGTTCTGTCCAAATTTTCCCGGTTATGTTTCTGCAATGTTTGATATGTTGTTGGTCAAAACTGATAACCCCTGTGTGGGTTTTTGCTTTCATGGACTGGTTTCCCCATTGTTGGGGCAGTCAAGGTTAAACAGTCATATTTTTTTATGAACGATGCTCAGCACTACTGAGGCCCGAGCCTCGCTGTAATTATATTTTTGTTCCATATTAATAAAATAGTCTTATATATATATATATATATATATATATATATATATGTATATATATATATATATATATGTATATATATATATATATATATATATATATATATATGTATGTATAGATATATATATATGTATGTATATATATATATATATGTATGTATATATATATATATGTATGTATATATATATATATATATGTATGTGTATATATAGATATTATATTGAGTATTAATGCGATTTTTTACTAATAATTAGAGGTTAATTAATTAATTGGATTTATTCTTAATTTTTAATCTAAATATAGATTATTTTTAATATGAATTAATAATACTACTAACAATTAATAGTCATAATTAATAATTAGTAGTAAATATTATAAATATTCACTACTAATTCTTAATAATAATTTAATTGATTAATAATTATTATAATTAAATATTAACTATTATTATCCTGAGATTGATTATTAAGAGTAACAATAATAGTAATAAAACTAATTCTTTGCTAATTTTAACCTAAGATGGATAGGGAAGGGAGATAGCTACCTACTGAGTCTTACACCTAGGATGTATTGGTGGTCTTAATTTCTCTAATTAAGGGAAACCAGCTACTGCTGATCTCGATACCATTGTCTCTGTTGAGATTATGTGCATGTTTCATAATCTCAAGAGCCTCTCTAATATTTCGACTATGATGATGTTCTTCTCTAGCGACAATTGAGGCGTTTTCCAAACAAAGATGGTGTTTAGTTTTAGAGGAATGCTTTTCCAAGGCCAAAGTACGAGACCTATCATTCCTAGTATCAACTACATGTTCCTTCAGTCTTGTTTGCAAGGAGCGTCCTGTTTCACCAATGTAACTTTTTCCACATGAACAATCTATTTTATAAACTCCTTTAAGTTGATGTCTATCAATATTATCTTTGACAAACCTCATACCTTGTCTAATTGTTCCAGGTGTTGAGAACTGAGTGATTATGTCTTTCTTTCTCAGGATTTTTGCAATATTATCTGTCACCCCTTGAATATAAGGTAGAAATACCCTCCCACACTGAGGTTGGTCTTGAGCTTTTGGCTCCTAAGATAACACCCTTCTTTCAGCCCTTTCTATAGCTATTCTAATTTCTTTTTCTTTGTAGCCTATACCTTTAAATACTGAGACTAAGTGCTTCTTCTCCTCGTCCAAATGCTCAGAATCAGAAATTCTAAGAGCTCTAATAGCCAGAGTGTTCAGAACACCAAACTTCTGAGATGGGTGATGGTGGGAATCGGCGTGGAGGTAGCTCTCTATGTGGGTTGACTTCCTAAAAACCTTATGCCCTAAGGAGCCATCCTCCTTCCTAATGATAAGAATGTCTAAAAATGGGATGCTCATGTTTTCTTCCATCTCCATGGTAAATTTTATTTCGGGGGAGATAGAGTTAAGGTGAATAAAAAACTTTTCAAGCTCTGTTTTACCATGAGTCCATTTTATATTGGTATCATCTACGAATCACTTCCACCAAGCTGGTTTTAAAGGGTATGATTCAAGGGCCTTCTTTTCAAAGTATTCCATGTATAAGTTGGCCACAATTGGCGAGAGGGGTGATCCCATTGCCACTCCAGATGTCTGCTCATAGTATCCTCCTTGGAAGGTGAAAACAATTGATCGCAAACAAATCTCAGCCAGTCTTGCGGTTTCTGGATCAGTAACATCTTTTATAACCTGAATGGCGTCATCAAGAGGAATCTTGATGAATAAGGATACTACGTCAAAGCTCACAAGGATGTCATCCTAGTCCATCCTCTCATTTCTAATAAGATTCACAAAGTCATGGGAGTCTTTGATGAAAGAATCAGTATTCCCGACAAGAGGCCTAAGGATCTTGGCAACATACTTAGCGAGTTCATAGGTTGGGGAACCAATGGTATTAACTATTGGTCTAAGAGGAACTCCTTCTTTATGGATTTTAGGTAAACCATAAATTCTTGGGATAGTTTCACAAGAAGAGGTTAATTTTTTCTTAAAATTTTCATCAAGTTTGGAATCTGAAGTTGTCTTTTTTTCCTCCCTCATAATTTTGGGAATGAGATTTTTGCTAAGCTTCTTATAACTACCACAAGCGAGGTGTTCATTCATTTTACAGACATAGTCTTCTTTACATCATGTTTTCACATTTCTCCTAGCTAATATTACATCATGTTCACAATGATAAAGGCATGTTTGCTTTAAATAATTTACTTATAAACACATAAACATATATATTTATTTTACATAATCTATATAGGAAAGAAAAATGCATCACCAAGTCTATTTGAAAGTCAAACAAATGCCTCTTAATCATCATCAAATTATTTATCATTTAATTATTAGCCATAAAATATTTATTAATTCAACTTTTATTTATAATTACCATTAAAAGAAAAGTCAAAACTCTTCCATGTAAGCCCATTTGTTTCTCTTATGGTCCATACAAAATGTAATCAACATTTTATACATGCACAAGACCTCCTTTTAGTTTACAGAATGTTGCAAGAACTGTAATCTAAATATAGAAAACATGGATTTACCTCTCATGACAAGAATTTAATATTACATATTAATACACAATTTTTTCATTGTTAATTTCCTTAGAGTTATCTGTTATGAACCCAGCTCAAGAAAAGATAGAAAAGATAGATCAACGCCTTAGAATTCAGCCTCTTCGAGGGGGCAACCTCCTTTACATTACATAAATGAACAATTCTTTGATGATACAAATGACAAAACCTCCTTTCTATATATAGGAGTCTAAGGAGTCACAATATAATCCAGCCGACCTAACAATAATAATATAAAGCCACAAAAATAACAATAGAGGGATTCTATGGGGCACAGAAATAACAATATGGGGGTAATAGGGGCACAACAATATAAATAAGGGGTATAACTACAATAGTAATGGGGTAATCACTAGTATTATAGGGACCCAACATGCCCCTCTCCTTCAAAAAAGTGTTGTCCTCAACGCTTGAGTAGTTCTGGATACTTCTGCATAAAATTCTCATCCTCCCATGTGGAATCTTCAGCGGATAAGTTCTTCCACTTGATAAGATACTCTGAAATTGATCGATTTCGTAGCTGTCGAGTTCTTGTTTCTGTGACTGCTTCCGGTTCCAATATAATTTTTCCTTCCTCGTCAAGTTCTGGCAATATTGTTTGAACTGGGAGCTTGTCGCCTATAACCTTCTTTAAACATGAAACATGGAAAACTGGGTGCAATCGAGAAGCTGCAGGAAGCTCCAATTTGTATGCCATAGTACCAATCTTTTGCAACACCTTGTACGGACCATAATACTTTGGTGATAATTTATTATCCTTCTTAGCTTGCTTTAGGGACATTTGCTTATATGGTTGTAGCCGTAGGAATACCCAATCACCTACATCAAAACTTCTTTCACTGCGATGTTGATCTGCCTGTTGTTTCATTCTATTTTGTGCCAACACGAGGTTATCCTTTAAGAGTTGGAGGACTTGTTGTTGATGTTCGATGTGATGTTCCACTGCCTGAACCTTAGAATTTTCTCTTAAATATGATGTGATGGATGGTGGTTGATACCCATAAAGTGCCATAAATGGGGTCATTTTTGTTGCTGTATGGAAGGAAGTGTTATACCACCATTCAGCCAGAGGCAACCATTTGACCCATTGTGTCTGTTTATCAGATACAAAGCAACGAAGATATCCTTCCAAACATTTGTTTACTATCTCAGTTTGCCCATCAGATTGAGGATGATAAGATGAGCTATGAGCTAACTGAGTACCAAGACAAGAAAATAATTCTGTCCAAAAATTTCCAGTGAAAATGGGATCTCTGTCACTTACAATAATCTTTGGGTTTCCATGTAGCTTTTGAATTGTTTCCATAAATGCAGTAGAAACTGTACTGGCTTTAAATGGATGTGATAATGCACAAAAGTGTGCATACTTGGTAAGTCTGTCAACTACCACCATGATGACACTCTTTCCCTCAGACTTGGGTAAACCTGTGATAAAATCCATTGAAACCTCCTCCCAACGTTGGCTTGGAATGGATAAAGGTTGTAATAGACCCGGTGTCTTAATTGTTTCAACTTTATTTTGTTGGCAAACCAAACATTCCGCCACAAACTTTTGAATATCTGATTTAAGGCCATCCCAAAAAAATTCCTTCTTAACCCTGTGGTAAGTTTTTAAAAATCCTGAGTGCCCTCCTAAGGGAGAAGTGTGCAATTCCATAAGAATCTTTTGTTTTAGCTGGGAATTCTTACAGAGGTATAAGCGATCTTTGTACCATAACGAATCATTTTGCCAGCTAAATGTATCAGACGTACTGGAATCTTGTTGTAGCTTTCGAATAAGTGCCCACACTTCTTCGTCATTCTTCCATTCCTCCCTTGCTTCGTTTATCCAATCTGGTTGGATAATAGAAATGGCGCACAACAATGCTTCCACATCCTCATCCTTTCTTGAGAGTGCATCTGCCACCACATTTTGCTTCCCTTTTTTGTAGATGATTTCAAAGTCATAACCCAACATCTTTGTGACCCACTTTTGTTGCTCTTCAGAGGATAATCTTTGTTCTAAAAAGTATTTAAGGCTATCATGATCCGTTTTTACCTTGAAGTGTCTTCCCATTAGGTAGGGTCGCCATTTCTTAAGTGCATGGAGTATTGCCAACATTTCCTTCTCATAAATAGCTTTGCTTAAAAACTTTCCCTTGATTGGACGACTTTCAAAAGCAATGGGTCTTTCATCTTGCATTAGAACAGCACCAATTCCATTTCCTGAAGCATCACATTCCACAATAAAGGTTTTTGTGAAGTCCGGTGTAGCTAAGACCGGTGCTTGGCACATTGCCTCTTTAAGATGTTCAAAGGCCTTTGTTGCTTCCGGAGTCCATGAAAATGCATCTTTCTTCAATAATGTTGTTAGAGGTGCTGCTATTCTCCCATAATTCTTAACAAACTTGCGATAATACCCTGTCAACCCAAGAAATCCTCGCAGATGCTTTATGGATGTGGGGATTTTCCATTCCTTAATGGCTTTAATTTTGCTAGGGTCTACCTTAACTCCTTCATGAGATACAATATGACCCAAATATTCCACCTCCTGGACTCCAAAGAAACATTTGGATCTTTTTGCATATAATTGTTTCTCCTCCAATAGTTGTAGCACCCTGTCAACATGTTCAACATGATCCTTCCAAGACTTGCTGTAGATTAGTATATCATCAAAAAATACTAACACAAATTTTCTAAGGAATGGTTTGAAAATTGAATTCATCAAACCTTGAAATGTTGAAGGTGCATTGGTAAGGCCAAAAGGCATGACCAAAAATTCATAATGACCCTCATGAGTTCTAAATGCCGTTTTCGGAATGTCTTCAATCTTCATTCTGATTTGATGATATCCCGAACGAAGATCCAACTTGGTGAAGTAAATTGATCCATGCAATTCATCCAGTAATTCATCAATGACAGGAATGGGGAACTTATCTTTAATAGTGAGCTTGTTGAGCTCCCTATAATCCGGACACATGCGCCATGATCCATCCTTCTTGTGCACCAATACTACTGGAGCAGAGAAAGAACTTTGACTCGGTTGAATTATACCAGCCTCTAGCATTTCTGCAACCATACGTTCAATTTCACTTTTTTGGACATAGGGATATCTGTACGGCCTGATGTTTGGAGGAACACTTCCTGGAATCAGATGAATAGCATGATCATGATCACGCATAGGTGGGAGACCTTTGGGAGTCTCAAATACCTTGGAATGATTGTCCAGGACTTTTTGGAGATCTGGAGAAATAGATGATTCCAATGTGGAAACATCTAGCGAACATAATTGTGCAATTACACCTCTTTGCTCCTTTTTTAGAAGCTTTGTCATACCATTAGAGCTGATTATCTATCCTGGTTTCCCTACAATACCCCTTAATTCAACTTCCTTTCCTTCCATAGAAAATTTGATGAAAAGTTCTTGAAAATTAAAAGCTATTGTACCCAAGGATTGTAGCCATTGGACTCCTAGTACAACATCAGCACCTCCCATTCGAATGGAAAGCATTGGGCTAGTCAATACATATTCTCCCATGGATAGCTTGATATTATGGCACCTTCCAGAGCAATTTATTGTTCCTCCATTTGCAATCATCACTTGACACTCTGGTGCTGGATATAGGAAGCAATTCAATTCTTTTGCTACCCTACAATGAATAAAATTGTGGGTGCTTCCTGAATCAATCAACACTATTACATTTTTCTTCTTGATTTGTCCTTCTATATTGATGGTTTGAGGAGTGGTAATTCCCACCAATGCATTACAAGATATGGTCAGATTTATTTGTTCTTCATCTAGGCTTTGTTCCTGGAGTATATCTTCTTCTTTTGACCTTTCTTGCTCCTTTTCTTCTTCCTCTTCAGAATCTATGTAGAATAATTTCTTCTCAGCACACTTATGACCTTTAGTGTATTTACTATCACAACTGTAACAAAGCCCTTTTGCTCTTTTTTCTTCCAATTGTTGTGGTGTCAACCTTATAGGTTGTGGAAGACTAGGGACAACCACACTTCCGTCTTTATAGTTGTGAGTGGTATGCTTCCTGGTTGCCATAATTTTGCTTTCCATTTTTCTTGCTAACCTGAATGCCTTCTCTAATGAATCAGGTTCCCAAAGGCGAACATCATGTTGGATATTATCCTTTAAAGACCCTATAAACACATCAATCCTATGCTCCTCTGGAATATCTTTTACCCTTATGTTCAATTTTTGGAACTCCTCAATGTGCTCCACTACTGAACCCTTTTGTTTGAGACTTATCAATTGGCTAAAAAAAGTGTTGCTTTTCTTATCTTCATAATGTGCTACCAATTCTTCTGTGAAAATTTCCCAAGTGATAAATTTTTTACGAGAGCAAAGCCATTGATACCATACAAACTGATTTGGTTCCAAATATGCAGTTGCCATACGTACCTTTTGTGTGTTTTGCACATTATTGAGATCGAAGAATTGCTCCATCTGTAATATCCATGTGGCAGGATCCTTGCCATCAAACTTCATCATATCAATTTTTGGAATATGGTGAGTCTTCGATCCAACATTAGCATCTATGGAATCATGATCAACATTTCTTTTATTCTCATCATGAGTTTCCTTTAGTACCCTTTCATCCTTAGTGCCCATTTCTTGTAGCAACTTATTCATATTTATCTTCAATTCGTCCATGTCTGTCTTCAAATTTGTATTCAAATCTACCATGTCTCTTTTCAAATCTGTGTTCGAATCATCCATCTTAGCTTCCATGCTCTTTATCTTAGATTCCACGCCATTTATCTTAGATTCCACACAATTTATCTTAGCTTCTGTTAGCTTTTGTGAGCGTGACATTTGTTGCACTTGTTCTTGTAATTTTGATATATCATGTAGCATTTCTTCCTCTTCTTCATGAGTCATGCTAGAGATTTCAGGTTCCTTACTAGGTGTTTGCATTTTCTTTCCTCGGGGCATCAGTTACCGATAATAATGCTTTACTATGCCCTTTGAATTCCGTTAAACCAAGCTTACACAAAAACTTAAAAAAAACTACACACCTTTTTTCACTTTATAGAAGCCTGATATTGAATCTGATGTATCTCTGTAATTTGGGATCATCCAATTCTGAAATTGCGACCTGTAGTAGCCTTCTGCGTCTTCTTCCAATGCCCCAAATTGTATTCTCAAAGGAAGAGTTATGTGAAATCTCCCACAGTGACTTGCTTTTAGACTAGTTCAGTAGAGCGAACTTGTATGACGTGCCACGAGTCACTGTTTCAACCTTTGAATCTGAAACACACATACAAGAAACTACAGTCCGTCCTCTTTCTGTACCTTTCTTACGAAATTTCAATTCGATCCCCAGAGAGAAAGTTATGACGATTTTCCCCAGGTCACCTGTTTTGAATGTAATTCAGGAGTCTGCAAAAAGACCAACTTCCTCAGATCATATCTCCGAAAATATCACGCGAAAAGCTCTGAAATTCGGACCCAAGGTTCAATGCGATTTCTTCTCAAATGGGTTTTTTTTGCGACTTCTGAAACATCACAGAAAAAAAGTTATAGCGAAAATGCCACGATGACCTGTTTGGAGCAGCGAAACCCTAGAATCCAAAGCTCTGATACCAAATGTTATGAAACCAGCTCAAGAAAAGATAGAAAAGATAGATCAACGCCTTAGAATTCAGCCTCTTCGAGGGGGAAACCTCCTTTACATTACATAAATGAACAATTCTTGGATGATACAAATGACAAAACCTCCTTTCTATATATAGGAGTCTAAGGAGTCACAATATAATCCAGCCGACCTAACAATAATAATATAAAGCCACAAAAATAACAATAGAGGGATTCTATGGGGCACAGAAATAACAATATGGGGGTAATAGGGGCACAACAATATAAATAAGGGGTATAACTACAATAGTAATGGGGTAATCACTAGTATTATAGGGACCCAACATGCCCCTCTCCTTCAAAAAAGTGTTGTCCTCAACGCTTGAGTAGTTCTGGATACTTCTGCATAAAATTCTCATCCTCCCATGTGGAATCTTCAGCGGATAAGTTCTTCCACTTGATAAGATACTCTGAAATTGATCGATTTCGTAGCTGTCGAGTTCTTGTTTCTGTGACTGCTTCCGTTTCCAATATAATTTTTCCTTCCTCGTCAAGTTCTGGCAATATTGTTTGAACTGGGAGCTTGTCGCCTATAACCTTCTTTAAACATGAAACATGGAAAACTGGGTGCAATCGAGAAGCTGCAGGAAGCTCCAATTTGTATGCCATAGTACCAATCTTTTGCAACACCTTGTACGGACCATAATACTTTGGTGATAATTTATTATCCTTCTTAGCTTGCTTTAGGGACATTTGCTTATATGGTTGTAGCCGTAGGAATACCCAATCACCTACATCAAAACTTCTTTCACTGCGATGTTGATCTGCCTGTTGTTTCATTCTATTTTGTGCCAACACGAGGTTATCCTTTAAGAGTTGGAGGACTTGTTGTTGATGTTCGATGTGATGTTCCACTGCCTGAACCTTAGAATTTTCTCTTAAATATGATGTGATGGATGGTGGTTGATACCCATAAAGTGCCATAAATGGGGTCATTTTTGTTGTTGTATGGAAGGAAGTGTTATACCACCATTCAGCAAGAGGCAACCATTTGACCCATTGTGTCTGTTTATCAGATACAAAGCAACGAAGATATCCTTCCAAACATTTGTTTACTATCTCAGTTTGCCCATCAGATTGAGGATGATAAGATGAGCTATGAGCTAACTGAGTACCAAGACAAGAAAATAATTCTGTCCAAAAATTTCCAGTGAAAATGGGATCTCTGTCACTTACAATAATCTTTGGGTTTCCATGTAGCTTTTGAATTGTTTCCATAAATGCAGTAGAAACTGTACTGGCTTTAAATGGATGTGATAATGCACAAAAGTGTGCATACTTGGTAAGTCTGTCAACTACCACCATGATGACACTCTTTCCCTCAGACTTGGGTAAACCTGTGATAAAATCCATTGAAACCTCCTCCCAACGTTGGCTTGGAATGGATAAAGGTTGTAATAGACCTGGTTGTCTTAATTGTTTCAACTTTATTTTGTTGGCAAACCAAACATTCTGCCACAAACTTTTGAATATCTGATTTAAGGCCATCCCAAAAAAATTCCTTCTTAACCCTGTGGTAAGTTTTTAAAAATCCTGAGTGCCCTCCTAAGGGAGAAGTGTGCAATTCCATAAGAATCTTTTGTTTTAGCTGGGAATTCTTACAGAGGTATAAGCGATCTTTGTACCATAATGAATCATTTTGCCAGCTAAATGTATCAAACGTACTGGAATCTTGTTGTAGCTTTCGAATAAGTGCCCACACTTCTTCATCATTCTTCCATTCCTCCCTTGCTTCGTTTATCCAATCTGGTTGGATAATAGAAATGGCGCACAACAATGCTTCCACATCCTCATCCTTTCTTGAGAGTGCATCTGCCACCACATTTTGCTTCCCTTTTTTGTAGATGATTTCAAAGTCATAACCCAACATCTTTGTGACCCACTTTTGTTTCTCTTCAGAGGATAATCTTTGTTCTAAAAAGTATTTAAGGCTATCATGATCCGTTTTTACCTTGAAGTGTCTTCCCATTAGGTAGGGTCGCCATTTCTTAAGTGCATGGAGTATTGCCAACATTTCCTTCTCATAAATAGCTTTGCTTAAAAACTTTCCCTTGATTGGACGACTTTCAAAAGCAATGGGTCTTTCATCTTGCATTAGAACAGCACCAATTCCATTTCCTGAAGCATCACATTCCACAATAAAGGTTTTTGTGAAGTTCGGTGTAGCTAAGACCGGTGCTTGGCACATTGCCTCTTTAAGATGTTCAAAGGCCTTTGTTGCTTCCGGAGTCCATGAAAATGCATCTTTCTTCAATAATGTTGTTAGAGGTGCTGCTATTCTCCCATAATTCTTAACAAACTTGCGATAATACCCTGTCAACCCAAGAAATCCTCGCAGATGCTTTATGGATGTGGGGATTTTCCATTCCTTAATGGCTTTAATTTTGCTAGGGTCTACCTTAACTCCTTCATGAGATACAATATGACCCAAATATTCCACCTCCTGGACTCCAAAGAAACATTTGGATCTTTTTGCATATAATTGTTTCTCCTCCAATAGTTGTAGCACCCTGTCAACATGTTCAACATGATCCTTCCAAGACTTGTTGTAGATTAGTATATCATCAAAAAATACTAACAAAAATTTTCTAAGGAATGGTTTGAAAATTGAATTCATCAAACCTTGAAATGTTGAAGGTGCATTGGTAAGGCCAAAAGGCATGACCAAAAATTCATAATGACCCTCATGAGTTCTAAATGCCGTTTTCGAAATGTCTTCAATCTTCATTCTGATTTGATGATATCCCAAACGAAGATCCAACTTGGTGAAGTAAATTGATCCATGCAATTCATCCAGTAATTCATCAATGACAGGAATGGGGAACTTATCTTTAATAGTGAGCTTGTTGAGCTCCCTATAATCCGGACACATGCGCCATGATCCATCCTTCTTGTGCACCAATACTACTGGAGCAAAGAAAGAACTTTGACTTGGTTGAATTATACCAGCCTCTAGCATTTCTGCAACCATACGTTCAATTTCACTTTTTTGGACATAGGGATATCTGTACGGCCTGATGTTTGGAGGAACACTTCCTGGAATCAGATGAATAGCATGATCATGATCACGCATAGGTGGGAGACCTTTGGGAGTCTCAAATACCTTGGAATGATTGTCCAGGACTTTTTGGAGATCTGGAGAAATAGATGATTCCGATGTGGAAACATCTAGCGAACATAATTGTGCAATTACACCTCTTTGCTCCTTTTTTAGAAGCTTTGTCATACCATTAGAGCTGATTATCTTTCCTGGTTTCCCTGCAATACCCCTTAATTCAACTTCCTTTCCTTCCGTAGAAAATTTGATGAAAAGTTCTTGAAAATTAAAAGCTATTGTACCCAAGGATTGTAGCCATTGGACTCCTAGTACAACATCAGCACCTCCCATTGGAATGGAAAGCATTGGGCTAGTCAATACATATTCTCCCATGGATAGCTTGATATTATGGCACTTTCCAGAGCAATTTATTGTTCCTCCATTTGCAATCATCACTTGACACTCTGGTGCTGGATATAGGAAGCAATTCAATTCTTTTGCTACCCTACAATGAATAAAATTGTGGGTGCTTCCTGAATCAATCAACACTATTACCTTTTTCTTCTTGATTTGTCCTTCTATCTTGATGGTTTGAGGAGTGGTAATTCCCGCCAATGCATTACAAGATATGGTCGGATTTATTTGTTCTTCATCTAGGCTTTGTTCCTGGAGTATATCTTCTTCTTTTGACCTTTCTTGCTCCTTTTCTTCTTCCTCTTCACAATCTATGTAGAATAATTTCTTCTCAGCACACTTATGACCTTTAGTGTATTTGCTATCACAACTGTAACAAAGCCCTTTTGCTCTTTTTTCTTCCAATTGTTGTGGTGTCAACCTTATAGGTTGTGGAAGACTAGGGGCAACAACACTTCCGTCTTTATAGTTGTGAGTGGTATGCTTCCTGGTTGCCATAATTTTGCTTTCCATTTTTCTTGCTAACCTGAATGCCTTCTCTAATGAATCAGGTTCCCAAAGGCGAACATCATGTTGGATATTATCCTTTAAAGACCCTATGAACACATCAATCCTATGCTCCTCTGGAATATCTTTTACCCTTATGTTCAATTTTTGGAACTCCTCAATGTGCTCCATTACTGAACCCTTTTGTTTGAGACTTATCAATTGGCTAAAAAAAGTGTTGCTTTTTGTATCTTCATAATGTGCTATCAATTCTTCCGTAAAAATTGCCCAAGTGATAAATTTTTTACGAGAGCAAAGCCATTGATACCATACAAACTGATTTGGTTCCAAATATACAGTTGCCATACGTACCTTTTGTGTGTTTTGCACATTATTGAGATCGAAGAATTGCTCCATCTGTAATATCCATGTGGCGGGATCCTTGCCATCAAACTTCCTCATATCGATTTTTGGAATATGGTGAGTCTTCGATCCAACATTAGCATCTATGGAATCATGATTAACATTTCTTTTGTTCTCATCATGAGTTTCCTTTACTACCCTTTCACCTTAGTGCCCATTTCTTGTAGCAACTTATTCATATTTATCTTCAATTCGTCCATGTCTGTCTTCAAATTTGTCTTCAAATCTACCATGTCTCTTTTCAAATCTGTGTTCGAATCATCCATCTTAGCTTTCATGCTCTTTATCTTAGATTCCACGCCATTTATCTTAGATTCCACACCATTTATCTTAGCTTCTGTTAGCTTTTGTGAGCGTGACATTTGTTGCACTTGTTCTTGTAATTTTGATATATCATGTAGCATTTCTTCCTCTTCTTCATGAGTCATGCTAGAGCTTTCAGGTTCCTTACTAGGTGTTTGCATTTTCTTTCCTCGGGGCATCAGTTACCGATAATAATGCTTTACTATGCCCTTTGAATTCCGTTAAACCAAGCTTACACAAAAATTTAAAAAAAAACTACACACCTTTTTTCACTTTATAGAAGCCTGATATTGAATCTGATGTATCTCTGTAATTTAGGATCATCCAATTCTGAAATTGCGACCTGTAGTAGCCTTCTGCGTCCTCTTCCAATGCCCCAAATTGGATTCTCCAAGGAAGAGTTATGTGAAATCTCCCACAGTGACTTGCTTTTAGACTAGTTCAGTAGAGCGAACTTGTACGATGTGCCACGAGTCACTGTTTCAACCTTTGAATCTGAAACACGCATACAAGAAACTACAGTCTTTCCTCTTTCTGTACCTTCTTACGAAATTTCAATTTGATCCCCAGAGAGAAAGTTATGACGATTTTCCCCAGGTCACCTGTTTTGAATGTAATTCAGGAGTCTGCAAAAAGACCAACTTCCTCAGATCATATCTCCGAAAATATCGCGCGAAAAGCTCTGAAATTCGGACCCAAGGTTCAATGCGCTTTCTTCTCAAATGGGTGTTTTTTGCGACTTCTGAAACATCACAGAAAAAAAGTTATAGCGAAAATTCCACGATGACCTGTTTGGAGCAGCGAAACCCTAGAATCCAAAGCTCTGATACCAAATGTTATGAAACCAGCTCAAGAAAAGATAGAAAAGATAGATCAACGCCTTAGAATTCAGCCTCTTCGAGGGGGAAACCTCCTTTACATTACATAAATGAACAATTCTTTGATGATACAAATGACAAAACCTCCTTTCTATATATAGGAGTCTAAGGAGTCACAATATAATCCAATCGACCTAACAATAATAATATAAAGCCACAAAAATAACAATAGAGGGATTCTATGGGGCACAGAAATAACAACATGGGGGTAATAGGGGCACAAAAATATAAATAAGGGGTATAACTACAATAGTAATGGGGTAATCACTAATATTATAGGGACCCAACATTATCACTACATGATGATTTATATTGATTTTGAACTAAACAAGAAGAAAAAACATGTGAACTGATTAATAGACCAATAAGTATTTGAATGGAGACTAAAACTTCAATGTTATTTTTAAATTCACTATTTTCTTCTCATTTTCTAATTTGAGAAGGATTGTGACCTTGAATCCTTATTATCATAAATATTGTACACAATTGAAAATACTTAGTTTTAAGTGTAAAAATGTTTCCACTGCAAAAAAAAGGTGTAAAAACATTTGTGAATGTTACCATTTATATTATAAAATGCCAACAAGACGAATAAAAAAAACAATATAATTAGTGAAATAAATAAAAGAGAAAGATACAACAATAGTATAATTGATGAAATAACACAAGTACATATCACTCTCCATTTTCATCACCCTAATTATCTTCCTAGCTTGGCATGATAACAATGTTTCTCTCAAAAATATATTTGGATCTAGGGTTGTGTCTTAATACAAACTACCAATCCCTATCCAACACATCCGAGTAAAAAAACACCTGGTTGCAGTGTTTTAGGAAAACATAAGTCTCCCATTTTCATGCCACATCTTTCTAGAGTTGATAGATATCAACCCACTATTGCGATCTTCCTTTACATTATTCTGATCAAATGTGTCCCACTACTTGCACCTAAAAGTAACACATTGGAACGAAGAGAAGTCCACTTGAATGATCTCTTATATATTTCCAACGTAACTTAATGTCCCCTGCCTTAGGTTTTGATCACGATGGCTACCATGACTAGATTGATTGAACTCGACTTCCACTCCATAGTCTTGTGTCATGCATCCATCATCGATAACCTCCGTGCAAAAATGATGTTCATATGCCCACATAGATGGGAACAAATGCACCTATAAAAAGTAAAAAAATCACAGTGTCATGTGTCTAATTACATGAACATAATTAAAAATATAAAATATAGATGTTATAATTCAAAGGTGCAATATGAAGTTAAAATCGTACAGAAAGAGATTATAATTACCGAGTTGTTGCACCTAATCCCTATGTTTAGTGCATCCTCTTCAACATGTGGGTAACGACCAGATGCACCGTATTTCTCTCTGACTTGATCAACAACCCAACTGTTAGGGCATGTTATTGACATATTTTATTTTAAATGATCAGGATAAGGCACACTTATACCATTCAACCATTTTAATTTTTACCTGTCGTTATCCCATTTCCTCCTCTTATGTTCATACAATGTGACCCACGGTTGTATCACTTCCATATTGTAAAGAATGAATTTGTTAATGGCTTCAATTTCCGAATTCGCTAATGAAATCAAACCAACATATATATAGTACGTATGAGATGAAAATATGCATTAATATGTGTTATAGACATTTTTGTGCCTTATAGCATAGAGCATGAAATGTCAATAATCTGAGGGATCCAAAGTCCCTAAACATGTTGTTCCTACCCCTAGAGGAACAAGGTCAGCAAACCACAGCACTTCAGATCAGTTCTCCACTGAAAAACACTCAAAAACAGGTCAATTTTGGATCAAAGCAGCTACTCCACTAAGCATCTGCGTTGAATGTCAAAAGCTCTATGGTGTACCTGCGCTACATAGCAAGTGCAACAAAGGCTACCTGCGCTGGGCGTACTTTGACATGTGGAGGAATCTTTTCTCAATGTGCCAGTGCCCAGGAAGCTTCCAAAATGACACTTGGATCAGAAGATTCGCCTAATGATGAGTTAAGAGCTTCTAAAACTCCAAGTGGAAGGTAGAAACTCCGAGTGGACTCAAGGACTGAAGAACAACTGGAGTTGAAGAGGACAACAAGTCACACATCAAGCTGACTTATCTTCACTCCAAAACTCTATATAAGGATCTCATCCCATGGGATCTGAAGGCCGGAATTTTGTGCAAAGAATTGCTGTTGGTTTACAGTTGAGAGTATTGGGTGATTGCTTGAGGGAGGTGAAGAGGAGATTTCTTTCCGTCGGGAAGGTGATGCTGGATTGGACCTCTTATGGTTGTATCACCGCCTGAACCTTACTTTCTTCCATTAATAAAGCATTTGAGGTTCTTCTATTCGCATGTGTTTCAATGATGTGTTGTCTTACTTGCATATTTGATTTATGCTAATCCTTGAATCAATTATGAATGCATGTTTCTTGTAGTTTCCCTTTCTCGTCTTGTTTGCAGGATCTTGTGTAGCTGGGCCCGTGAGAAGACTTGGAGCTGGGAGCAAGCGGCAAAGAGAGAAGATTGGATCGACCATTTGCGCAAGACATCGGTAAGTGGATCTCTTCCTTTCCTCTTTTGCATGTCATAAAGAAGTAATCTTAGATAGCTTTGCTTCGGCTGTTGCTAAGGAACTATCACCCTTAGAGTGGGATAGGGTCATTCCGTGTTGGATACTTTTCCCCACAACAATATGAAGTTCAATGTGAATATTTACTGTAGCAATTTGAAAAATGATAAGCCTGCACTTACTCTTTGTCATGTGCCTCTTTCCATTCATTTTGAGAAGCTCCCCTTCTCTTTTGTCTTCATCCCTTTCGTTGTCCCAAATTTTTGCACATAGTGTGTTGTTGATATGCTTTATGTACTCAATGGCATAATAGAAAGACTCATATGATATGTACCCCTCTGCCATAGACCCCTTGGGTTTTGCCTTTTTTACAAAACCTTTTAATTCCTTCATGTACCTCTCTAAGAAAAACATCCAACGATAAGAAACTACCCCAACTAATCCAACCTCATCTACTAGGTGAATTAGAAGATGAACCTGCAAGTCCATGAAACTCGTCGACAATTCCTTCTCAAACATACAAACAATCTTAGCTATCTCTTTACTCCATCGTGGAATTCTAGCCATATGAATCTCCTTCGATGTGACCCAATGTAAAAATGTAGATAATTTAGATATGGCACATCGTAGGTCTTGAGGGAAGTCATGGTTCACACACCCATGCATGAGGATAGGATAATGACACTACATAGTAAATTGTACATTATACAAAAATGAATTATAAAATATCCCATTACAAAAAAAATAAATAATAATAACTAAATAAATCATGTTTTTGATGTACATACTCTTAGAAGGTTCAAATGGTCATACGATTTCAACCTCGACAAAAAATATTCCACATTTAATCAATGTCGTAGTGAAGACCCATATAAAGATGACACCCTCACACTCATTATAACTTCCTTTGCCAAAGAAATATCATCTTTTCTTTAAAATCCATGGGACATCACCTTCTTTTAAAGACCAAGAGGGACCAACCTCTCCTCTAGTTTCTTGTCTTGGCCAATGTTTCTTTTTAGTTTTTGAACAAATAAGATCTCTCCTAACGGCCAATGTGTCACTTTCTTTTAATGATATGTGCCTCCATAAGAAAATGAAACATTTTTAAATATACACATGGGATCTAGTAAGTGGGAAATCTTAAGATGCTCCCAATATGGGAGCTCACAAAAGACAAATTTCCTTTTCATCCCAATGGGAAATCTCTCAACATAGGTGTCGAAGAATTATGTATCATCGAACATAGCCTCCCCATTTGAATCGAACATTTCTGTAAACTCCTTTTCCTTATCTCTCTCATATTCTTTAAACCATTCAGTTGGTGTCATTATTGCAGGCCTTTGGGTTCTATCTGGGTTACCATTGAAAGCAGATGTTTCTCTTTTGTAAGAATGTTCTTCTGGAAGGAATACCTTGGAGCAATCATACCTTGGATTTAGTAGCCAGTCGAACCACCTAGCATTCAAAGAAGGTCCACAACATTTACATCCATGATACCCTTTTGTTACAAAACCTACAAAATTTTTGTATATAGGTTGGCACGTTAGCAACCATGAAGATTAGATCAATTGCAGAGAATTAAATTAACATGTGAAGAAATATTGTTACGTCTATAAATAAATCAATAAAAATGTAATTTACCAGAGAAAACTCCTATGATTGGATAATCATGTATGAAGCACATATGCCATACAACGTAAAACTCCTCTCTATTGTGATGGGTCTTAATATATTGTACGCATGTATCCCTTCCCATAATTCCTTGAATTCATATACCAATGGTTGTAAGTAGACATCCATATTATTCACTTGTCTTGTACCAGGGACTATGAGAGCCAACATAAGATGTTAATTCTTCACGGACAAGCATGGGGGGGGGTCTTTTTATCGATCACTACTACAGGCCAAACATAATAGTTGGTGTTTTGGAGGGAATATGGCTTGATGCCATCCATGGATATGCTGAGTTGTAGACTTCGTACTTCATCCTTGAATTTTTGAGGCCATGTATCCTCTATATGCTTCATGGTTATTGAATCTTTTGGGATTCACATAACTCCTGACTCACTTGTATGTGAGGCGTGACATCCCTACAAGATAGCTAATTCTTTGCAACGAAAGAGACTTTGAATCCTTAGGATTATAGGCATATGCCTCAATATCATATGAGGAGGACCATGTGGTTTACCCTTTTTTTAATCACGGTGCCTGTCATGCCCACATTTCAGACATATTTCTTTTTCTACATATTTTCCTCTATATAGAATACAATCATTTAGACATGCATGCTATTATATGTACTCAAAACCCAACATTTTCAACAACTGCTTTGCCTCTTCGCAGCTACCCGACAAGACATTATCACTCCGAAGAACCCTATCTTTGAATAACTTGTAGTCGGTGGGGAATATAATTTTACAATGTCAATATTTAATGTCTGTAAAATCAACCATTTTTAATGTTGATTGTGTGACATTATTTCTCAAAATATAAGGGACTTGATCAATCATGCAGGTGAATTACCTCAATATTTTCGAGAAACATGCATTCGACATGCCAAAATTTTCTTTCAAATTGTACAAAAACATTGTTGTCCCCAGCTGAGTATACTTTGAATTATCGTTAGGTCCAAAGAGAGGAGTGGTAGAAGCAGATTTCAGACTTTTGAATAAGGTATTAGTGATATGAGCATCATCCCCTAGCTCATCGTTCTAGAATGCATCTAACAACATTGCCTCCATGGCAGTTGTATCCCGTAAGTAATCATCCATACCGACTTCTATTTGATTGCATCCATTTCCAAGTTGTGATGAAGAACTACTATTGTTGTAGTCATTCCAAATTGGTGAATTTGGATGTAGTGGGAATTGAATAGGTGGTTGATTCAACCATTCTTTGTATGCTTCCTCTCCGAGTCTTGCTCTTAATGCAACCTTCTCTCGAGTTGATATTGTAGCAAGGTGCACGGGAAGATGGTAGGTGGGTCGCTCATCATCACTAGAATCCTAATTTCAAAAATATTGAATGTTATTAGTACAATACCAATAATATTAGTAAGCATGTCAATGCAACTGGGTTTTTGAAATTACATATACCAAACAATTATTACCATTGTTTATCAAATATTGCACCTGAAAATGCCATGCTCCAATTGGAAGAGTGAAGAGGTTGTCCATTTTCATCTACCAACTGCTTGCGATATGTTGCTCTTGATAAGAGCTTTCAAATTTTTTGAAATGGAGGAATATTTTCTGCATCTGAGCTCAATTACGAATCAGGATCCTGCAAATTTGAATACATTTTTATTGAAATTGACATGGATTATAAAAAAATCAATTAGATAATCAACATTTAAATAAATCTAAACTTATTAGAGATGGAAAGGGAGAATTTCGTGAAGAAATTTGATCAACAATATGGAATGAGTTGGAATTTGAACAATTGACCATTTAATATTATTGAGATTTTGTCTATACATTTGCAAAAAATCAGAAATAAAATGTTGTGTGCATATCTAAAATTAATCTCGAGAACCATTTAATCACAATCTAAATTTCAATATAGTTTCAAACCATTTTTCAAGAATAAGGCGACTTTAAGCAGAAAATGTGTACTATGAATTACTGTAATTCATGTGGATGCATCCTAAAGGATAACTTGAGATTAATATGACATTTGTGTAAAAATAAAATTCAAAATAATTTTTAAACCCTACCAGTGTGCTTATCAAAACAAAGTGCACTGATGCATTTAAAAAGTACTAGCACCAGGATGTTGAAATAATACCTGCATTGGTTTCCAAAATTCCAAAAAAAAATGTTATCATATTGATGCTCTTGTACAAAAACGTTTCGATCGTATAAAAAAACAACCCCACTACGCACCTATTTCTCGATTTTAGTAAATAAAAACGAATTCAACCAACTTGGTGCTCTTATAACAATTAGAGCACCGATGCTTTTAAATAGAAACCACATTGTTGCATTAAAAAATTTAATCGCACCATTTCGGGATTTCAATTTTTTTTTTTATATCATGTCAGCGCATTGAAAAAAATTAGCGCCTTGACAATGCACTTGTATTATAAACTTACTGGTGTGCTTGACTATCAAACACATCAATGTTTAGATAAATTGAAAAAAAAAACACACAATTTTGTTTTCTTTCATTTTTTTTAATCAAAAAATAAGTGGCAATTGATTTTTCGAAATCTAATTTCATAAAGTCCTTTAAATAGTAAAATGTTATTCACTATTTCATTACTTTACCCAAAATTTCAAGGGAGTGATTTGCAAGAGAAACATACCAGGAGCATTGTATAACAACATAATACTTTAGAGCACCAGAACTGTTTAGAAGATTAGAAGCTGAAAGGTATGGTGATTCACTCAAAACCCTGCATAATAAAACTTTTAAATTTTATTGTTTATTTTACTAAAAAAAATTACAATTTCTTTTAGGGTTTAATTAAAAAAGAGATCATTTGCAAGAGAGATGTATTGGGAGCATTGTGGAGCATTGTGGAACAGCAAAATATTTTGGAACCACATAAAGATCAAAATTTGAAAAGTATGGTGATTCACTAAAAACCCTATGTAGCAAAAATTTTAAATTTTACTGGTATTTTTTTTACAATTTCTGTTAGATTTATTCACAATTAAAAAATAAATAAATAATAATAACAATAATAATAATGATAATATATATATATATATATATATATATATATATATATATATATATATATATATATATATATATATATTAATTATTAGTAATTTTTTTTACAATATGTGTTCCTATTTAAATTTAATTAAAATAAAAACAAAAAAAATCAATACTTACTTTAAACCTTTTCTTCTTCTTGCAAAATTTCACCTTAAGGTTTAACTTCTTCTACCACTTCACAATTAAGGTTTTTCATTTTAGGCATTTTAGATTTAATGGGTTTGTGTACTTACTATATATAGGGAATTTGACATGTAAAGTAGAGGAATCACTTATTAAATTAGATCCAAACCTTGTTGGCCCTGTCTTTTTTTTTTTTACCGATATATGTTTCGTGGTTTTCCCTGTGTATATAACGCATTGGTGCATCCTGTGTAACCCATGCACTATTGTATTATAACACTGTCGATTTTGCCAAGTTTTTTCATCGTTGCTCCTAGTGTAATATAACACACGGACACACATCTTCCAAGTAGCATCCTTAAATCATTGTGGTGTGTTTAGTGTTATAAATTGCACCGTCATAATTTAAAATTATTTTAAAAAATAATATTCCCTAACGGTGTCAAACACTTAAACGCTTAGTGTGTTTAATGGGATAAACACATCGGCTACCAGAGCTCGTTTGGGCTGAAAAATATTTGATTTATTTCTAAAATATATTTAATGGCTTCTGTATTGAATGTTACAGGTTGTATATTGACAAAAAATGTCTAAGAAGGTGTCAACTAGCAAAAATAATGATTGACACAATGATAACAACTCAAAAAAACAGAGAAAACAAGTTCTGTGTAAATTCTTTACAAAATTAATATGTTTGAACTATATTTAAGTTTAAATAATATGTATTAGTTAGTGTGTGTCATGCAAAGCATAAAATGAAGAACGCCGATAAGATTATTTTGTAATCTAAGTGAATGAAAAAATACTATTTAATATGAGTTAGTTTTTTTTTTTTAGAATATTAGATAACATGTTTCAAACAAGCTATTAATTCATATATTTTTAATGTTCTATAGGGAGAAACAACAAAGGAAAAAATAAATGTTGTTGTAAGAAAAGAAAAATTATAGAACATATAAATGACGATGAATTGGTCCATACCTCATCTAGAGTGGTGTTGGAGGTTAATGAAGGGGTTTTTTTTTTTACAAAACTATGAGGGATCTAATGGAATGAACATATAGATGTACTTTCCACTTACAATGCAAAAATCAATCCAATGATTCTAAGAACCAAATTATATATAAACTACAGGAAGCATTTCCAGAGCAATGGTCAATGAGACATGTTAGACTTGCAATAGAAAAAACATACAATAAAAAAAATAAACATAAAATCATTCAAAAGGTAATATTCCTAATTAAAATGATTTTCTAGAATTATATGTATATATTACTACAAACCATTCATTTATTAATATCAATTTTGTTATATTTAGTTTTCATATATCAATATAAAAATAGTTTATTACTTTTTTCAGGAAGATTATGAAAATTCCAAATGATCAACAAGCTGATATGCGAAACATCCCAATATGAATGTCCAAAAAAGTGTACAAGGAGATGGTCAAAGAAATAGACATTATTGCATCATAGGAGGATCCATTTCAACAAAGTGCTTCAAATGTATGTAATCGTCATTAACTTTATACATATAAACAAATATGTTAGTATTAAATATTAATTTTCAAGTATTTTCTTGCATAAAAGAAAACAAAATGGAACTCATTCAACACATAGAATAGGACGACAAGGAAAAAAAATGGTTGATTTCAAAGTTTGTGAGTAATTGTTAATATTTCCTTATAACAACTCAAGGTTTCATTTTTGTATATTTTAAGTTGTTTTACAACATCCATTCTTGAATGTCTTCAAATATGTGAGCTAACATACAAAGAAGAGTCATCGAAAGAATTGGTTGACATTGGATTAAATAAGTGTTGTGAGTATATGTTGGGATATCAAAAATTAATTGTGAAATTTGTAAGTATCTATGTTGTTTTACTTCTCTGAGTTTATAATTAATTGGAAAAAATCCTTTATATTAAATCTATGATTTATAATGGGGTTTAAAACATGCAGGAAACAAAGTATGCAACTATGCCAACGAAATAATTGTTGCAACAAGGCATGAGACTTGGTTTTGAAACCATGTGCATAGTTTATGAGTCACTTGTTGCT